>JAHHFK020003576.1:0-1420837 GCA_024533555.2 Aedes koreicus | reverse complement strand
CAGACGGATCAAAAGCTGAAGATCGTCGTCTATTATAATTGTATTGAACTTTACCTCGCATTTTGGAACTGAGACAGCTCTTGCTTCAACTATGGAAGTAGTCAGAGAGTCAAGAGCATTATCGATATCATTTTTAGTTTCCAAAGGAATATTAGGATCAAAGTTATATTCCATGAATGTTTGATATTGGTTCCAATCAGCTCTATGATAATTGAAAGTAGAACTGTTGGGATTAGAAATTATTTCTTGAGATATTTCAAAAGTTACTGGAAGGTGATCCGAACCGAAGTCAGCATGGGTAACCAATTGGCTACAAAGTTGACATGAATCAGTTAAGACCAAATCAATAGTTGAGGGATTTCTGGCAGAAGAAAAGCAAGTTGGGCTGTTTGGGTATTGGATAGTGTAATAACCCGCAGAACAATTATCAAATAGTATATTACCATTGGAATTACTTTGAGCATTATTCCACGATCGGTGTTTTGCATTAAAATCACCAATAATGAAGAATTTTGACCTATTACGGGTAAGCTTCTGTAGGTCACCCTTGAGAAGATTCTTTTGCTCAGCTACTCATTGGAATAGTAAATAGGCAACTAATAGTATAAAATTGACCAAATTTTGTTTCAACAAAACTTCTAGAAGTTTCAAAAACTTTGGTATCAAATAGAAGAAAGAATTTGTTATTTGACTACGCCTTTGAACAATTGTCAAAACTTTCCTACACCTGAACGATCATTTGCATTGTAAGAAATAATTAGGATCCCTTTTAATTTTATCACCTGGTTTAAAGAAAAGTTTCAGTTACAACAGCCATATGCACGTTATGAACTCTTAAAAAATTAAACAGCTCATCTTCATTATTTTTAAGAGATCAAACATACCAATTTTAAAATATTCAGTGTCTTAATACCCATTGCTGAATTTCAGAGTCATTTTAATATTATTTGCAAATTTTATACAGTTTGAATTGCATCAAACATGGAGTTAGTATTTAACATTCAATTAATCATATCTGATTAATGATTTCTGTAAAAAATCCATTTTTTGGAGCAGTTTATGCTACCTAAGTCAAAATCTTCAACATTTCTGGTAGAATTTTGGTTTCTACCAAAGCTCTATCGTCCGCTTTAATGAGAGCTCCATTACCTAGCTGTACATTTGCTACCAGCAGGTAAGAATTGAGCATTGAAAACTTGTACTCTGTTTGTACTTACAGGTAACATTTAAACTTCGCTGACCATTGTTAACAGCAGATAGCAGTGGAAAATTTGACAGTTGGGCATTGATCGTACCTTCAGGTATGAATGTTGGATTTCCCTCCTCGATGACCGTTGTTAACAGCTGATGGAATAATTACCTGGTCGGGAACGTGGAAGCGGTCCCTACCTGATGCTTAGCACGAGAATTCAAGATCGCTTTGCGAGTCTTGCATTCCCAAAATTGGATTTGTGGTTTCCACCACAATTCGCACATTTAAAATTTTTGGGATCCTTCACAGGACAGTTGTCCTTGGCGTGGGAGGAATCCTCACAATGCATGCATTTGGCATCCACTGTGACAATTTTTCATCCCGTGACCCCGTCCCTGGCATTTACGGCACTGGGTGAGTTATTGAGAATTTCCTCCAGTCTTCCTGAAGTGTTCCCACTTCACTCTGACATGGAGCATAAGGCTGGCTTTTTCCAATGCCTTGAGGTTATTCAGTTCATTTGATTGAAAATGAACTAAATAAAAATCGTTAGAAATCCCATTGCGAGAAGTCTGCAATTTTTTGCAAGATTATGCAAGCCGTGGAGGAGTTGGGGCAACTGCAGTGGGAGCTTGCTTGTCTTGGATATGTCAAGCTCTGAACCAACGATGTGTGATTGTATGACCATCTCCGCTTCTCCGAGAAAGATTCGATCAACGGAAAGAAACATCGCCGTAATTCAGGCATGTCAATGAAGGGCGAAAGGAGTTCGCTAGACCCGTTTAAAAAGCGATTCAAGATTAACAAAAAGAAAAACAACTACGAGGTAGATTTGGCAAAATCGTGGGTCTATCTCGGTGTATCTAGAATTCAGTTTCTGCTTCTGCTTGTGCAGATATTTATCTTTGGTGGCTTTCCAAATAGACTGTCGATATTTGGCTGGATGGAACCGATCGTGTAAATGAATGGTTGTTTTTTTTTTTGTATGGTGATTTGGGACACCGAAAAGCTGAATCGCAGCTCTTTAATTACTACCAGATGTGGTTGCTTGGGTAAACTTGACAACTGGGTTGAGATACACCGAAGACAACTTCCAGTTCACTTCAGCTCCCCTATTATGATTTCTTCAACCAGGAACTTAGCTGACGGTTCCTTTTCATCGTTCGCCAACCAAATGTAAAGATCTCGCTTGCGTCAACCCTCGAACAGCATTACCTTATTGCGAAAGCTCATTTCGTTCATTGTCTAAAAGTAAAAAATAAGCATAATTATTCCTCAAAGTATAACCCACTTCGTCTCTCTACACCCACTCCAAAATCAGAATAAAACCCTGCAACACCTCCGGTAGGGAAACCTCGAAATTCGGCACTATAATCGCAAGGTTTTGCTCCCGTTCCACGTACTGTCTTCCTTTTTCTGCTCCGCGTAATTCAACTCGATTAACCTGGAAACTAAAATCTCCCCTGCGGCCTTCATACTGGGATGATAATTTAATCGGACCAATTTCTTCTTCACTCAGAACGTTTGTTTACACGATTGACTTCCTTTGACAGATAAATCCGATTCTTTTTTATCTATAGCAATGTTCCCAGCACTACTACAGAAAACAGATAAAGCCAGAAAAAAGTGATCTGAAACATGCATCATTTGAATCAATTTTCTTGCAGATGCAAAAATTTAAATCATTGTCTGCATGATACATGAAGACGCGGTGCAAGAATTTAGATCACATCAGATCTAACAAGAGGCCACTTTCTCGCACGTCGCACATCGCGGCCTAAGATTCCGACTTAATATATCAAATGTTTGGAAGTGGCCACTTCCTCGGAAGTACAGAATTCTCGGAACCCTCTCATATGTTGGCGATATCAAATGTCAAATGTCGGTATCTTACAATGCTGTGCCAAACAAGAAAGCTAAAAAAATCTCCATTTTGGAACATGCACTCCGCCAGCACCAGCGCCGGAAGTAGAAGACTTCTCAATATTTCGTAACTCCTTGACGTATCTCTCACGGAGATACTTCCACTTTCGCTTAGCATCTTCAAGGAGAGAAAGAAATAGATTAAAACTTAGAAAAAAAAACCATAGAATAATATAATTTATTTACTTGTCAGCTTTACTTTGTTTGCCAAAGATAGTCAAATCTGTTCTTTGGTAACGACGTTTCGGTAGGCCTTGCTGCTTTTCACGTATAGTGAAGGGTGTTTTTCACCAGAGAAATAAAGTGGAAGATGAAATAATCATCTTCCGGTATTTCCTCGACATTTTCCAAACAGATTTTTGTGTTATTAAACAGCACCTCCGATACTTTCCAATACTGTGAATTTTTTACACAGGGATGCCAGGTGAAATTTAAAACATATACAATATAAAATGCCAGGTTAAATTAAAAACAAATACAATCCCGCATAACGAAAAACAATTTGCTATACAGTCAAAACTACATTTCAAATGTAAGATATATAATCACATTTTATGTTATTGTTATCAAATAGTTTAATCTTGTTTTCACCATATAACCTCTACATTAACACATATTGTTAATATATGCCATATTGTCATTGAGAGGTTTTTTATTGCCTGCACTCGATCTGGAATATATACCAACTTTTTGGCATAGACTACAGCAAAAAAATTGTTCGTGAAAATTGCCATTTTTTTATAATAACTGAACTTAACCGCCTATTCAGCATATTGTTATTTGGCCTTTTACCTTCTGAAATATTGTTAAAACTATATAGGAGATTGTTAGTTTATAGTTGTCAAATATAAGCGCAAATGTAGTAACAATAACGGAAACGGTCGACAACAATAAAGGAAATGGTCCAGGAATGGTTTGTGATTATGCGGGATATAAAATATTTACTGACAAATCAACGGAAGTTGCATCTCTGTATTTACATACGCTCAATGTTTCAATTCAGCTTTGCCGCTTTGTCGTTCCGTTTTTTTTTCCAAATTTTTGGAAAAAAAAAACCCATTTTAGTACTATACCGTTTTTACCGTTGCGCAGTCATTGTGTGCGCATACGTTACAATCCATGCATTGGAAAATTTTCAGTTTCCGTTTTGCCGTTCTACCGTTCTCATTGTGTTTGACCCATAAAGATTTTTTCACAGAAATCTGTAAAAGTTTACCGAATTCTCAACAGCTGAACGTTCGGTAATCCGATTTTACCAGGGATCTGACGGACAGCTATTTTCCTGTAGCCAACATCTCTAAAATCCAAGTCAAAAGATTCATTGTTTGTAAACAATACCCACGTCCATACCCGTAGTAACAAACGTCAGGCGGGCCTTATGCAAATAAGGCCCGTGATATGTTGCATACTGTCAAACGCTTGTGAATAGGATAGGGTTGCCAGGCCCCTGGATTTTACAGATTTCGGTGAAATTTTACAGTTATCTGTAAAAAAATAACCGGATTTCGGTAAAATTTTACCGAAATCCGTTAAATTGGATTACCGAACGTTCAGCAGTTGAAAATTCGGTAAAATTTTACAGATTTCGTTAAAACAATCTGAGTGTGTAGGCTTCTTGTACATTTGCCACCACTTGATGTTGGTTTGATTGCTACTGCCAAAATCTTTGTTGCTACTAATTTCACCTACATGCGTGATGGTTGCTGCTATTCTAAGCTTCTTCAAGCCACCGGCGAGACAACGGATCTTTTTGGCTGGACTTGAATAGGTACCTATTCTGGTGCTGGCGTTGGCTCTAGCAATGTCCTTTTTTTTTGCTGACCGTTGATGTCTTATCCTGATACTGGTTACCACCCTCGAACAACGATGTGAAGGGCACGGAGAACACTGTTTTGAGTACACAAAAATATGTTCAGATTATTTAAAGTACTTAAGAGTATTTAACTTTTTTAAATGGTTGTCTCTACACACTTAGAAAATTCTACAGAACTCGGTAATTTTTTACCGAACTTTCAACAGCTGAACGTTCGGTAATCCGATTTAACGGATTTCGGTAAAATTTGACAAGTTCCGGTAATTTTTTTACCGGAATACTGTAAAATTTCACCGAAATCCGGTAAATCGAATTACCGAACGTTCAGCTGTTGAAAGTTCGGTAAAAAAATTACCGAATACTGTAAAATTTTCTAAGTGTGTACGTCGATAATTATTTGTGTATTGTCAGAGTTTGAATCTATTGTCGTAGATGACTCCTTTGCTAAGTAAATTCATCTTTTCTTCTGAAAAGGAATTCTCTAGAGTGGTCCTTCTAGCTTTTTATATAAATCTAATTAGTTGGATTTTTGAGATTGTAATTCTTTTA
Source organism: Aedes koreicus (assembly GCA_024533555.2). NCBI lineage: Eukaryota > Metazoa > Arthropoda > Insecta > Diptera > Culicidae > Aedes > Aedes koreicus. Next base: position 1,415,360 of record JAHHFK020003576.1, on the reverse strand, counting down.
GTTTTTGAACTTTTTTCGAGAAATTCTCTTTCTCTTTTAGATTCACAACTTTAAGCCAATATAACGTTTGTTTGGTTGCTTGATAAACTATCGGGATACTGTTTTGCTAATTTTAAATGCAGTGAATAACATTTTATTGTAATATGACATCATATTGTAATATTTTAATACTGTTACGCGATAGATTCATCTCCATGTTTTTGATTATTTTGTTATTCGTTGCTGTTTTTACCTTGAGTGATTGACTGGTGTTATCCTTTGCTGTGAACACCGCGTTAGGAACACAAATAGCAACCAAGCCTAAATCGGAGCTTGCTTGTGGTGAAAGAACAATCTAAACACACATTTCTACACGCTAAGATGAGAATACCTAAAATTAGGTATTTATTTTACCTAAAATTAGGTATTGTTGACCATACCCAAAATATCGGTATAATTAAACGAAAATAAACAGTAATTTTTACTGACATTTGGGTAATGTTAATTTTCCAATATTGGACGTTATTATTTACCCAAAATTTAATAAATTTTTCGTCACTGAAGCAACGTGGTCGCCATATTTTTCCAAGCGAAAACGTAATTATTTTTCTCATTAATCTCTCAACAAATAGTTTATTCATGTCCATATATTTGAAGCAACAACTTTTGCTTTTTTTTATTCTAGCTCCGACGGATCCTAGTGGACAAATGTGAATCCCGAGGTGCAATATGGCATCAATGTTGGGTCGATGCAGAAAACAATACTTCTGTGGTGGAGGAATCCAGGTACATAATGCAAAAGTGAGGTTAAACGTCGTCGATGGCGCTCTTGGAAAATGTTTTTTCGAGCTGTTTAAGCAAAGTAATTGGTGATTGAAAGAGCAGAGAATCGTCGATAATGACGATACTGACCAATTCCATACAGTTATAAAAAAAAAACCAGAAAGTTATTATCAATTTCAGTTCTAGACGATGTTTAACCTCACTTTAGCTTTACTTGGATTCATCCATACTCTTATTGATACTTTTTTTTATAATACAAAACAAATATTCTGCAATACATAAAAACATTTGTTATCTCCTTGAGTGCAGAATTTGAAATACTAATCCGAATGGATAAATTGTTAAATTGCATATCTATTTTGAAGTATTCTGTAAAATAAAACTACAAAAAAAACCTTATTTTGAGTAAAAAGTAACGATAAAAAATCGGTAATATTTAACGTTTATCTTACTTCAATACTATTACCCAATATTAGGTAATCTGTGTTTACGCATAATTTAGGTATGTGCACTTTTGAGCGATTATCGGTACTTTTTAACGATCTTTAGGTATTCTCATCTTAGCGTGTAAGCTTAGCCTGTTTTGACGATTTGATGTGATGTGATAGGAAGCCACCACCAGTGCATGACTTGCCACGACGTACGGTTCCTCCCAGTAGAAAGGTCTAACTTTACATACCTGTAATCCTCACGGAGGTGTGGACTAAGCAGAAGCTTTTACACAAAACCCACGGAAAGGGTAGAGAAGCTCGTTTCAACGAAATGATCTTATCACTTGACATGGACATTAGGATTTCTGTCTGGTGGTTTGTCCTGGAAAAGCTGAAAAACAGAGATTAAATCGATATTTGATTTCTTTTTGAGAATCGATAGATTATTCTATAAGACATATTTTCAAAAAAATTCTTTATGCCGTTTTAGTAACATTCCAAAGATACTAATTTGAGTAACCAAAGAACCCGGTTTGATGATTTCTAAAATAAATGGAATATCGAATACTATAAACAAAAATATTTATGTATAATCCTATACTGTTTATTACCGTGTGCCAGTCTTTTATGGAATATTAGTTGAAGGTCAGAAGTACAATTTCAATAAAACGAAAGGGTGAGTTATGTTAGTGACATAACTGCAAAGTTGACGTAGGACTGCTTGTTGATGTGAAGAAATTGATGTCATCGAATTAAGAAATTTCTACTATATTTTATTCAGTATAACGAACCATAAAACCCTATACAATTAGTGTGTGAGGCTTTACTATTGGTTCTCCACGAAAATTTATAGAAACTGCAGTTCGATTCGAATTAACTCTAAATAATATTTTATTTGTTGAATGTCCAACGTGCTTGTAAGTGTTAAATGGATCTTGTGTTTACGGAGGGAACATGGTTCGCGATCCTTTCTTCTCAGTCTTCTTGGGCTGCAGGACAGCCTGGGTGTTTGGCAGCACGTAATACTACGATAAAAATAGACATTTACACCGTCTTCAACTCGAGGTTGTACAGACTGAACATTGACCATAGAGCGAATTACAACGAACAACTTAACCCAACGCCCAGTGGACCAATATGGACATTTTCGTTTTGTGAAAAGTTCCACAGGCTGGTGCGGGAATCGAACCCTCACTTCATGGAAATCGCTTGAACGACGGGTGACACCGCTAACCACTTTATCACGAAGATGACGTGGGCGATTGATTTGGCCATTTTCTCCGGTGCGGTTTTTTAAGCAACGCCAGGTTATGAAAATTTCGAACAGCGCAAGAGAAATTTCAATCCACATACTCTTCAGTTGGCAAAATGATTAGGTCTTCCTGAAATGGACGGGTTTTAGTTGTTTACGGAGGGAACTTGAAGGGAGGGGGGGGGGGGTCTCTTGGGTTAGCTCGTCTCCACCGATTGCCTGTGGATCTGCCAAATTTGGAAGACGTCTGTATTGATTTATCTCAAATTATAATAATCCGTCCACTATATCACAAAACATTGCGCTTGGTTGAGCGGATTGGAGATAACGAAATCATTGGGTATAGGAACAAGTGGTGGTCCCCTGGGTGGTGCTAAATCGATGAGCTTGGATATCAGTGGAAGTAAAGTGTATTACTCTGTGGATCTTAAATTTCAATCTCGGCAATTTCAGTGAGCGAGAGGCGGCGCCATAACCTTGGCAAATTTTTGCCAGACTTCCGGTTTAAATGTCAAAAGTCCACCCATCTCTCTAAAATCTATGCTGCCAACGTTAAATTCAAATTATCACATTATTTAACTCTATAAGGGGGAGCGTTTGGGACGGCAGCTCCATGCTTTCTTCCTTCCCTTGATTCGAAGTAGAAGAGTGACTTCAGACACTCTTTCTGGAATCGACCTATTTCCTTGAATCCTCCTAGCGGTACATGCTACGCAGTTGGCCTGGCCGGTGACAAGAAAAAGGATGCGCAAGAGAGGCGATTTATCAAATGCAATTTTCTTATCCATCAATCTACCACAAAAATACAAAAAAAAACACTGCTATTGTCACCATGAAAATTACTGTATCAAAGCGTTGGTAATATTGGTCCATTGTCATTAAGTCACAACGAAGATCAAGTTTCACAACAATACAAATCATAATTGAGAAATTTACCGTAAAAAAGGGGTTGCTGAGTTTTTTAACCTAGAAGCAATCTACTCTGCTCCATCAACTAAACCATAAATACAAGCTTTAAAAAAATATAGATACCTCCGTATCAAAATATGAATAAACTCGCTAATAAGGTACAGTTAGATAAGTCCAAAATGGGTGAGTTGAAAATCAAACTTATTTGTTGAGTACTAGACTGAAATACTGCGAAAATACATAATACGCAAAATAACACTCAATGCTCTATTAAATACACGTACACGATATAACAAATATATAAAAGGCACCTTTTTAATAGCAGTAGATTTATCAAAGAAACGTCCTCGACTTTAACTACATAAAAACAAAATCCTCTTTACCCAAACATTTTATTTCATAACAATAAGTTTCATTGTAGTGTTTTTTTATGAATGAAATATAAATCCAAATTTTGAATTAAATATTCAACGTAAAATTGACTCTGCCATTCATTATTATGCAATGAATATTTTTGGACACAGAAAAAAATGTCTGTTGAATTTTTCCAATGAAAACTAAATTTTGATTTTAAAATACAAAACTGGAAAGACCGACAGAGGAAAAAAAAATATAGAAAATTGTGTCATCTATGCGAATGCTTCAAGCTTAAGTGGCACTTTGAAAATATGAAATAATAGTGTAAGGTTGCATACAATCCAAAAAATAAATGCAAAAATGTTAACACAATCACACGTATAGCGAAAATGACATAACTCGCTCACTTATTACGTATTTTCGTTAGAAGAAGTCTAATTTTACAACAACAAAAATTGCAGACTTTTTTAGACATTCCCAGACATTTCAAATCTTTATCGCAGACATTTGAAAAAAGTATCTGACATCCCTGGTTCCCACATGTTTCATAATCGCTGGTACGGTAACTGTGGTAGTCTGAACTAATCAGAGCGTGGCACAAATGTGATGTCTTTTTCGACCAATAGATTTGTGCGTTTATACATTTTTCGTTGAAGTACTTTTTAATTAGTTTAAACAAATGTAATGAATTAAGTTAGCAACAAGGATTCAGCTTTGATGTTCTACCTTTCGAATGAAATACTTATCGTAAAATTTCTGTGGGCCAGAGAGGAGATATAATCGTTCAAAATCTCCAAACCTGCGTAACGCTTTCGATTTCAAATTTTAGAACGGCGCCCCTATACAGGTATAGGAAAGAGAGAGACGTAAGTCCTACGTCAAAATCTTTATGGTGAAATGCTGATAAACAACCTTTTATCATACATTTAGTAGTTTATTTTTGTCTACAAAGCGTACGCGTATTCCAAACAGCGGATGAAAAAATAAACTGCATCTCAGATAACATGTCTAAGTCTACTTATTTCTCCTATTTTCATTAGCTGTTCTTGTTCTTCTACTGCAGTTATATTTCCCTACAACACTTAAATCATGTCGAAATATCAAAGCACTTATGGCGGAGAGCTCAAACCTCAAACATCAAATAGGGACGATATAAAAATTTGAATCGTTTTAGAGGTTTTTTCTTGTTTCATATAACACGTATGCTTTCGTTCTACGAATATTCAAAATAAGACAACTGAGAAAAATACATTCTTAAAACATACTTTAGTCATCTGGAAAGAAATTGCTTGGTAAATAAAGCTCTGATGTGGAAAAAGACTGTTTGAGGAAAAGGGAAAATCGTCAAAAAAAATATATATGGGACAACTATCTCCCCAACACCCCCCCCAAACGAAACCCCGAAAAATAAACCCGATCATAAAGCTTCAATGCCCCTCACCAAAACCGACACGAACCCCGGGACCCACTGGTGTTAGAATCCCTCCCCGTTCTTTTTAAAGAGACAACACAACGCACCGAGGAAGTCCGTAACCCTTTGCGAACCCCCGCCCCCTACTATTTTTGTTTTTTTTTTTTGTTTTGTTTTTTTAAAGAATTTTTGAGTGTGTGTTTTTTTGTGAGTTCATTATTAGCACGCTAAGATCAGTTTCCTTAAATATGAGTGAACTTTACCCATAATCGCGGAAAAGTGCACATACTCATTTTATGGGTAAAGTCGCTTTACCCATATTTGAGTACACATGGTTAACTAACAATATAGGTAATGTTTACTTTTTTATGGGTAACCAATTTAAAGTAAATTTCACGCAAATATAGGTAAATCTAAAACCTTATATTGAAATAAGACGCAAATATGGATATGGATATGGATTTCTCTGTGCTTCAATTATACTACTACTGTAGCAATTGGACTGACTGCTGATTGTTTGTTCCGTAACAAGTAATACAAATATTGCTGAGAAGTGATTAAAAATAAATGACTAACAGTTGATCAAAACAATTATTGATCGAATGGTTGAACCCATCAGGTTAAAAAACAAGAACGGCATTACTTTTTTAGATGTTGTGATTCCTCCCACTCCCTCTCATCGTAGTGCGACTGTACTGTACAATTCCAAGGTCACAACTCTGCCACAACCTTCTCACCGCTCAATTTTCGGAACGAATCCGGATCCAAATGTTTTTTTCAGTTCTTCCATCTTCTACTACGCAATTCCAACTTTTGTAATGGACCTCAATCTGTTGAATCGCAAGATGGAATGATAACCAACCTACTCGATCCAATGAAGCTTACGAACTGCCAATGTTTATTTTTTCAAACAAATATGGGTAATATGCATTTACTTATATTTAGGTAATATCACTTAACTCAAATTGTAAGTGAAGTTGACCCACTTTTGTGAGTACAATTTACCCATATTATGAGCATTGCATCAGTTACCCATATATGGGTAAAACAATTACCTTTTTATGGGTAATTGAGTCTTAGCGTGCGGGCAATTAAGGGCCGGACGGCTGTGCGCGCGCACAGAGCACAGATATATATCCACATACCCTTTCTTGAAAAACACAAAAAAAAAAAAAAATGGGCAGCATTTGGATGAACGTTATTCTCCATTATTTAAATTAGCTCAAATTAAATCAAAAGTATTAAAATGTTATTCAAGAGTGTTTGTTTGGTCCCGTTAATTATAATAATTTACAAATCGCAAAAGCTGAAAATAATTCAGTCGGAATAGTCTGGTGTTGTTATTGATGATTTTATTTTTCAAAATCGGTAAAGCAGTATGTCGTTTTTCAAAAAAGTTGGTTTCCATTGATCCATACAATAGGTAACCTGCTTTGATTGGGAAACTAGGAGAATTTAAAATTAACACTTCATATTATCACTTTAACAAAAATAAAAATAAAATATTGAAGCACTTTTTCAAAATTATCACTAGTAAACGCGAGAAAATTCCTTTAAATTCCACTATAGGAAGCTTCTCTTTTGACAGATAGGCCTATTTCGTCTGCGACTTACAGACTTCTTCAGTGTCGAGTGCTCGAGTTGAAGGGAACATCACAGTAGGTCTAGTATTTATAGTAGGTTTGTTGATACCTGAATGTATGAGGTAGAGTATGTGAGGGGGTATACTGAATGTGTTTATGTGTGCACCTCAAAGGTTGTTTGGTACCTCAAAGGTTGTTTGTTGAAATGAAAGGATATTAATTCCTACTTCGTTCGAAGGTAGTCAAATTGGCGTTGTGTTGTTTTTGTGATGTTGGTATAAATTGAAACAGCCACAAATATCCGTTTCCTTGATCTTTGTTAAGCAATTTTTTGGAATTTTGTTTGTGGATTGCTATGTTTTCCGCTACATTTAGTTTCCAAGGGTTTGTGATATGCCTTAAAATTTGTATGTTATTTAAGTTTGAAAAATGTTCTTCGTTGAATATATGTTCAGCTACTTTTGATTTAAAATGGTGTATGATTCCTTTTTCAGTGTCTTTGTTTGCTTTAGTGACTTCTGCAATATGTTCTATGAAACGAATATTGAGATTACGTTTAGTTTGTCCAATGTAAACTTTTCCGCAATGGTCACAAGTTATTTTGTAGACCCCGGATATGCTAAGACTCTCAATGGGGTCTTTAGCAGAACCTAAGAGAGTTTTAAGCTGATTATTTTTACTAGTAAAAACTATTTCAAAACCAAAGTTCCGTAGGATTGGTCGTAATTGTGTAGTGTAAAAAAGAATAGCAATGACACACGATAGCCTCACACACTCTACCTCATACATTCAGGTATCAACAAACCTACTATAAATACTAGACCTACTGTGATGTTCCCTTCAACTCGAGCACTCGACACTGAAGAAGTCTGTAAGTCGCAGACGAAATAGGCCTATCTGTCAAAAGAGAAGCTTCCTATAGTGGAATTTAAAGGAATTTTCTCGCGTTTACTAGTGATAATTTTGAAAAAGTGCTTCAATATTTTATTTTTATTTTTGTTAAATTGATAATATGAAGTGTTAATTTTAAATTCTCCTAGTTTCCCAATCACAATAGTTCTACTAATACGCTCAAAAAGTTTTTTTTAAATAGTGTTTATTAAAAAAGTGAAAGTAACCTGCTTTGTTTATATGTTTTCAATATTTTTGATGCAGGTAATTCAATGTATTTTTTTGTTTCATTATGATTCATCTGTCTCCTTTTCCTTGTTCACTCTACCTAAATGATACCCAAAGGGACTATCTAAAGGGGTCTATAAGATAAAGCATACGTTAGTCAAGAAAATCAGTGAAATTGTCCAGTTACCTTACTGAAGAACCGTTTAAGCACGAATGCTCCAATTGCCATGTTTGGAGTAATAGTTACAGGAAACTTACTCCTAAACTATATGGTTATGCAGCGAAAATGAGAATAAAATTGAATAAAAGCTGTTCCTACATTTGTAATACCTGATATTGCAGACTTTATCGTTTTATCAAGAAAGAAAACGAGCCAGCAACTCCAAGTGCAGTTAATCTAGAATGTGACAATCAAGAACTCACCGTTTCTGAACCATCAAAACTTGATGATCTCGCCGTTGCCGGACCATCAGGCACCAATAATTTCGCCGTGGCCGGACCATCTAGAGTGAACAATTTCACCGCACCAGCAAACATCAATAATGGAGAAGTATCCGATTTAAAATGAATTTTTGGTGATCATTTTTGTGTGTCTCATTTTTCCGAGTCCAGTCTTTATAATTGCTGACTTCTCTGAAAATTACTCTTTTGTTATTCAGGACGCTATACAAGGTTTTCATTGGGCAAACGCTCAATGCACAATCCATCTTTTTGCCATATATTATAAGGATGAAGCACAAAATTTAAGTTTACAAGCTTCATAGCAATCGCAGAATTTACTAAACATAACCATGTTGCCGTTCGGCTGTTTATAACAAATTATAAGAATTTCATTAAAAAAAAGCTACCTTACCTGAAAAATATCATTTTTTTCTCTGATGAATCAGGCAGTCAATACAAAAATAAGATGACTGCTTTCAATTTGTGCCACATGTACAAGGACTTCGGTCTTAATGCAGAGTGGAACTTTTTTGCCACTTGCCATGGAAAAGGGCCTTGTGACGCTTTAGGAGGTGTTCTAAAGCGAAACGCTTCAAAAGCAAGTTTACAAGGCCATCATATTACAACTGCATACGAACTTTACTTTTGGGCTGTTTCTAAAGTAGATTCCAAAATATATTACGAGTTTTTCTCGGAAAAAGATTATAATGCAATGGAAAGGAAAATAAAAAACCGTTATACTCGTGTAAAACAAATCTCTGGGACACAATCGTTTCATTATTTTAAGCCACAAAATGAAAATTACATTATCGTGAAACGGTTTTCGTTTTCAGATGAAGAAAAGTGCGTTAATTTGTAAGAATTTTGCTATGTAATATTTCTTTTGATGAATTATGAAAAATACAAATAATTGAATAATCAAATTAAATGCTGAGTTTTAATTGAAGGTAATCTGAGAAATCCCTTGCTTGTAGTCTAAAGCTTTGAGATTTGAGCTCCAATTCCTCAATATAGCGGAGCCTGATCCAATCCCGACACTGTGGCCAATTCCGATCTCCCAAGATTCTCTCAGGCAGCGCTGGTGGCCAAATTTTTAATAATACCAACGGAAAGCTTTCATTACATAAAGAATTTCAACGTAGATTGCATTGGTCGGAGAAATTGTGTTTTTTGGTCTTCAATGTTCTACACGCTAAAAAAAATTATATTCTAGTTTCAGTTTGGTTCATTCAAAATGACCCTAATGTGGAATAATTCAAAATATGAGTTAAGTTTACTCAGTCGTGGTTTACGCTACAACTCAAATTCGGCATGAGTGCCTCTGCAATCCTTATGAGCACTCATGCTGAATTTGGACGCTAACGGACCATTGTGGTTCCAGTTATAGCGTAAACCATGGCTGAGTAAACCCTAGCAATGTTGGTCTCTGCTTTTAAACAATTTGAGGCTGATTTACAGTTCTTACATTTAATGGGGTCAGAAGTGGACCAGCCTCTCCTACTTTTTATGGGTACATTACTTCACAAATAAAACTAGATTTTTACACATGGTTGTCATGAATTTATTAGGAATAAGTTTGATGACTTCAATGAAATGATTCCCGCCGTTATTTTGATGTGAATGAAAATGATGCTCATTCCATGTGTGTATGGCCAAAAAACTTGAAATTTTCAAAAAAATGTAACTCAAAAACGGCTCGATGAAAATTTCTAATTTATTGATATGTTATGTAAAAAGGTTTGGATTTAAAAAAAAAATAGTCGTTGTGGTCCAACATTTCAAAAATCATAAAAAACGAATATTTTGACCATTTTAGTAAATTTGAGTTCATTAATTATTTTATTTTTCTTGTAACCCTATATCGAACATAGTCACCCTAATAAAAAAAATTAAAAAATACGGGTCTAATTATTTTCGATGAAAAACATACCAAGCGATTTTAAGCAAAATCGGACAACTTTTTTTTTCAACTCTATTCTTTTCCCGTGGAATCGCTGTGTGTTAATATTATTTTTACCTTGTCTATTAAGCATTTTTAACAGGGTTTTTTTTGCCTGCGTGTAAGAATAATTATTGATTTCTTAAAACTAGTCCTTATCTATAGAGAGAATTGATCAGTGCAATTGAAGATTGCACTGATTTTTGTCTAAAATTATGAATTATTTTGTTAGACATTTCTTCTAGAGTCTCAACGTTTGAAATTCTATGTAATTCAATAGTACTGAACCAGGGTGGCAGCTTCAAATTCATTTTCAGAACTTTTTTCTGAATCCTTTGAAGTGCTTTTTTCCTAGTAGCACAACAACTAGACCATATTGGCACAGCATAAAGCATGGCCGGTCTAAAGATTTGTTTAAATATTAGAAGTTTGTTCTTCAAACAAAGTTTGGATTTTCTGTTTATAAGAGGATATAAACATTTTATATATTTATTACATTTGGCTTGAATGCCCTCAATGTGATCTTTAAAAGTTAATTTTTGATCAAGTATCAGTCCAAGATATTTTACTTGATTTGACCAAGAAATTGGAACTCCGTTCATAGTGATCATATGACTATTACTTGGTTTCAAAAATGCAGCTCTAGGCTTGTGTGGGAATATTATAAGTTGAGTTTTGTAAGCATTAGGAGAAATCTTCCATTTTTGAAAATAATCTGTAAAAATGTCCAAACTTTTTTGTAGCCTCCTGGAATAACACGAAGGCTTTTTCCTTCAGCGAAAATGCCTGTGTCATCAGCAAAGCAAGATTTTTGACAGCCCTGAGGTAAATCGGGAAGATCTGAAGTGAAAATGTTATAAAGTATTGGCCCAAGAATGCTATCTTGAGGAACATCAGCTCTAACAGGCAATTGATCAGATGTAGAATTCTGATAATTTACTTGCAAAGTTCTATAAGTTAAGTAGTTTTGAACTAATTTCATGAAATAATGCGGAAAATTTAACTTTTTCAATTTCGCAATCAAGCCTTCATGCCAAACACTGTCGAATGCTTTTTCTATGTCTAGAAGAGCAGCCTTCAGCATTGTTTGAACGAATTAAATTTGTAACTCTCAAAAGTTGATGCGTAGTTGAATGCCCATGGCGGAATCCAAACTGTTCATCAGCAAAAATTGAGTTTGTATTGATGTGAAGCATCATTCTATTCAAAATTATTTTTTCAAAAAGCTTACTTATCGAAGAAAGCAAACTGATTGGTCGGTAGCTAGAAGCTTCAGCCGGATTTTTGTCTGGCTTCAAAATAGGTACGACTTTTGCATTTTTTCATTTATCTGGAAAGTATGCCAGATGGAAACATCTGTTAAATAGTTTTACCAAGAAAGACAAAGTACTCTCAGGGAGTTTTTTGATAAGGATATAGAAAATTTCATCATCACCTGGTGCTCTCATATTTTGAAATTTTTTAGCTATAGTTTTTACTTCATCCAAATCAGTTCCCCAAGAATCATCAAAACAAAATTCTTGTGCTAAAATATTCAGATACTCCCTGGAAACCTGACTCTCAATAGGACTTGTCAGACTCAAACTGAAATTATGGGAGCTCTCAAACTGCTTAACAAGTTTTTAAGCTTTTTCCGCATTTGTGAGCAAAATTTAATCACCTTCCTCAAGCGCTGGTATTGGCTTTTCAGGTTTTTTCATATTTTAGAGAGTTTCCAAAAAGGTTTGGAACTCGGATCTAATTTTGACACATTATTTTCAAAATGTTTGTTCCTCAGGGCAGAGAAGCGTTTTTTAATTTGTTTTTGTAAATCTCGCCATATGACTTTCATAGCGGGATCACGTGTTCTTTGATATTGACGCCTACGTACATTTTTCAGACGAATCAAGAGCTGAAGATTGTCATCAATTATAACTGAATCGAATTTAACCTCGCATTTTGGCACTGAAGCAGCTCTTGCTCTATTTATTGAGAAAGCCAGAGATTCAAGAGCATTATTAATTTCATTTCTTGTTTGCAATGGAACATTACGATCAAAGTTGTATTCCATAAATGTTCGATATTGATCCCAATTAGCTCTATGGTAGTTGAAAGTAGAACTGATGGAATTAGAAATGATTTCATGAGATATTTCAAAAAACGGAAGGGGGACACAAACAAAAACAGCATGGGTAAACAATTAACCACAAAAAAGACAAAAAAAAGTAAGAACCAAAACAATAATTGAGGGATTTCTGGCTGAAAAAAAACAAGTTGGGCTGTTTGGGTATTGAATAGTGTAGTAGCCTGCGGAACAATGATCAAAAAGTATATTACCATTCCCAAGTAGCAATTCAAATGCAAATTGGTTTTATTCATGTTTTATCGTAGTTTTATCATAGCATTATGGAGTTCATCCGGTTTTATCGGGGCATTTTCCAAGTTAAGGTGGTTTTAATTCCTTAACAGTCCTCAAGAGTGATTAAAGAACACTTGAAGAAACCTCCATAAAACTACATCATTTATAAGTGTAATTCACCTTATCAGTAGTTTTATAAGTTACTTGATCCCCCTCTCAAGACATTGTTTCGCAACTTGCATAAAACCTGATAAAAGTTTTGTAAAAGTTTTATGACATTCTTCATTAAGATGAATGTATCTTGGAAATGCTGCCATAAAACTCTCTTAGAACCATTTGATTTTAAATAAGAGCACATATTCTTGAGAAAGAACATTATGTGAAAAATAAACAAACTGTCCCAATGGACGCCCACAGGTGGAACAAATTAAAAACCAGCGGATCGTTCAAGTGGAAATTCAATAAAAACCTATTCAATATATTAAACACTCCTTCATCTCAGCCACCAACGACAATTTTTTTTTTGGCCATTCCATTGGATTCGCAGCCTACTGAGACTAACTTATCAAAAGGGTCTATGCGTTATGCGTCCTATTTTTTGCAACGAATAAAATTAAATGGTGCAATGTGTCGCCAGTTGAAAACCGAAATGCATAACTCATGATATTTGATTTTATGCCAGTTATGCAAGTTAAGCCTAACGTCTCAGATAGTGCGTTATATGGCGCACCACCGTGGAAATACAGCGCAGTACTTTTGACGTAAGGTTTAATGTGCACTACGATTGTCAAATGTTATGTTAATGTTGAATTCTCCCGAGTCGTGCATTTCAGTTCACAATAGGCTACACATTTATACTAGTTGCAAGTAAAAATTAGTATATCATCTGAGCGAAAATCGATTTTTCCCATAATCCGCACTTTTTATCCAAAGTCGGAAGTAGTGCGCTGGAATCGCTCAGTGATCCACTACACAGTGCACTTCTTCCAACGTTAGGTTCGGCGTACATATCAAGAGAAAAATCATCTTTCGCTCAACTGATGTTTCAGCCATCGACGCAATATTATTATCTGTTCTTCTTCCCAAATCCATTGTTAGCATATTCAAGTTAGAGTTTTTTTTTTAAATGTTTTAATCGACTTACGCTGGTGATTAAAAACATCAAATTATAAGCTGTAATTATGAACAACAACTATGCATAGGCACTTTTGATTTGGACGTTCACATTTTCTTTGTTTATGATGTGCCTTCTCCACAATGATTTTATGGCTATCTTACGAAAGACTTGTTTACCTTGAGCAATTCAAACAAGTTTTATTCAAGCGTTACTCCTCTTTTTCAAGAATAGAACAAGTAAAGATGAACTTATCGCGCTCCTAAAAAAATCTTGTTAGTCTTGTGCAAGAAATATTAGTTTTATATGCGTTTTATGGTAGTTTTAGATAAAACCATTGAAAAAATGGCGAGCGTGGCTATTCTGGATTCCCTCCGAATGGTAGCCATTTTCATTTATATGCAGCAAAACTTTCGTTTTTCCAATGCTACGAACAATTTCTGCTGTTTAAAATACATTTTGAAACTTAAAATGGATTGTAGACACAATTTATTCAAGATCTAACAATTTATCAGCCTTGTCACCTAATTGTTAAATTGTCAAGTATTTTTTATTATTCAAATAAATCAATGTTCTAGCAATGATTCCGTGGCGCATTAAAATTTTCGAACTTTTATGTTGTAAAACACCAATAAACTGAACGTCGCATGAAAAATTCATCAATTGCAGGATAAAAAACTCAAGCATTAATGGTCAATTTTACAATAAAATTAAATACGTATCCACTTTGGAAAAGAAACATCATATGTATATCGATGTTTTCTTTTCTCTCTTTCTCCCCATTCAGCAGAACGAATCCAAAAATGGAATCTTCGAAACATATTTGTGACGGACTGGAAGTGTTCTTAAAGAGGAAAATCATAAAACTACCAAAACTTGTGGTAGTTTTATCATAGTTTTAAGCATGTCCTGCATGTCATTACAAGTATGTACCGATAAAACTATCAAGTTTTAAGCGAATCTTGGGAAATAGTCTTGAGAACCTCCTGTAGTATGGGCCTTTTTGAACTTATGAAGGTTTTATGGCTGTTTTATCGATGTCATGTAGAATATCTAGTTTTATGCGTGGTTTTATGAAATGAGTCTTGAGAACTTCTTCAAGTGTACCTTAAAATTGAATTTGTTACTTGGGTTGGCATTGCTTTGCGAATTATTCCATGAGCGATGTTTTGCTTTGAAATCACCAATAACGAAGAATTTAGACCTATGACGGGTAAGTTTCTGGAGGTCACCCTTGAGCCAGTTCTTTTGCTGGCCAGTGCATTGGAAAGGCAAATAGGCAGCAATAAAAGTAAAGTGGCCAAATTTTGTTTCAACTGAAACACCCAAAGTTTCAAAAACTTCAAATGAAGAAAGAATGTGATATTTGATACGCCTGTGGACAATGATGGCAACGCCACCACCAGCTCCAGCTTAAGGCGATCATTTCGGTAGAATTCCATTAATTTGGATCTCTTTTGACCTTATGGGCAGGTTTGAGATAAGTCTCAGTTATAACAGCAATGTGCACGTTATGAACTCTTAAAAAATTAAATAGCTCATCCTCGTTATCTCTGATGGATCGAGCATTCCAATTAAAAATATTCAATGACTTAAAATCCATTACTGAACTTCAATGTCATGACAATATTATTGGCAAATTTAATACCAACTTGGATAGCTTCAAACAGGGAATTAGTTTTTAGCATATCGGTTATCATATCGATTAACGATTGCTGTAAAAATTCTAATTTAGGAGCGGATATGTTACCTAAATCAAATTCATCAGAAGTCCCGTGGGAATTTTGGTTTTGGTTTCTACCCGCTGCAACGGCAGCATAGGTAGGTCCATTTACATGTTGAGCATTGTTAACAACACCGTTGAGTAAGAATGTAGGGTTTGCAGATTGAACCCTGTTGGTACCTGCAGGTATCGAAATAGTATTTACTCCTCGTTGAGCGTTTGAAGTAACATTTGCGGATGGAAAAACCTGTCCGCTGTTTCTACCGACGGTTTGGTAGGAATTAGTTCTTTGCTGATCGTTGTTAACAGCTGCAGAATGGGTAGTAGCTGGTCGGGAACGTGAATTGTTTCCTACCTGGCGTTTAGAGCGCGACTGCAAAATTGCTTTGCGAGTCTTGCACTCCCCAAAAATTTGATTTATGTTTTTCACCACAATTTGAACATTTGAATTTTTTAGGATCTTCCTTCACAGGACAGTCGTCCTTAGTGTGCGAGGAATCACCACAATTCATGCATTTACCAATCATATGGCAATGCTTTGTTCCGTGACCCCATCCCTGGCACTTACGGCACTGGGTGAGGCTTTGAAAATTTGCTCCAGTCTTCCTGAAATGTTCCCACTTCACTCGGACATGGAGCCAAAGGCTTGCTTTTTCTAAAGCCTTAAGGTTATTAAGTTCACTTGACATGAAGTGAACTAAGTAGAAATCGTTTGAAATCCCTTTGCGAGCATCGCCAGGCCGGGATTTCATTTTAATTACTTGGAGTAATTTTATCAACTCGTTTTTTATTTCTTCCAGAGATTCACCACTGGGCAGTCCTTTCAAGACAACCTTGAAAAGACGCTCAGCTTTGGTGTCATAAGTGAAGAAATTGTGATTCTTCTGAGTAAGATACTCAAGAAGACGTTTGAATCCGTCCAAGGTATCTGCATGCAAACGGCATTCACCTCGTCTGGAAATTTGAAGGGAATATTTCACACCTTCAACAAATGTTAAGATTTCCTTGCGAAAAGCATGGAAATCCGAAATTGTCACAACAATCGGGGGAACTTTTTCCTTTCTCGATCGAGAAAGTTTTTTTCATATTTTGATTAGATGATGGATCACTCTCATCATCTGTGAGCATATCAAATTGACTACTCACATTAATTTGATTTGCAGGCGAATCAATCTATTGATTCGCCCTTTTCGTTTTGCTTATTTGCCTTAGTGGCAGAGTAATTTGCTCCAAATCGACGACCAAGCGGATAACTACAAGAATCCGAGGGCCCGAAGAGGAATTTTCCAATGCGATATCCAAGCCGGGTTACCTGAAGGGCCTAACAAGGATCGAAAAGGAATAAGAGGAAATCTAAAAATTGTAGGTAATATTTAGCACTGAAAAGTGCTGTTTAAGATTTGTTGTAGCGTTAGGTAGCAATAGCACTTCCTTCAGCAAATAGAAAATAGAACCACACGGCATGAGAGCACAATGCAGATGATTTTGAGTATCAAATGAAGAAACAATATTTGTTTCTTTTTATGTAGAACGTGATGTATATTGACACTATTAAAAGTAATCATTTTGGTTGAATTGAAAATTAATTTTTGATGTTTGGTGATCACTTGCTATAAAAGCACAAAGAGTTGATTTTTTCATCGCCCTTGATTTTGACAACTGAGATTTTCAATACCAATACAATTCATGTAGTATACTGACTCGAAATGCTTTTCATTGCGTATGATAGATAGTGATAAAAACAGACAATGGTGGCAATTAGGCTTTTCGACGTTTAATCGTTTTTCTTTTTCTAGCACATGCAGAGGAATGATGGTTTGTTTTCCTCCAAAAGATTTTCCTTCTTACTTGCACTCCTTTGATCTAAATGGCGCTGTAGTGTGCGTGCGTTCAAGGTCACTAAGCCTTTTACGGCTCCAGGGGCTGATAGGATCAAGTTCAACATGCTTAATAACCTCCCAGAAGTCGCTAAGAGGCGCACGTTGATCTTGTCTTATCAGTTTCTGAAACTTCTTTTTAATGTGGCTTTAAGCCTAAGGCTGGTTCACCACCAGACGGAAGCACATCCGCCCTACATATCGCACTCAATAACATATGAGCCGGGACCAACGTATTTACTTCCCTTCCGAAGAAGTGTCGCCTCAGAAAAATCAAACCGACTTCGGCTGGGATTGAATCCAGACCCACTGGGGTGCCAAGTAGCAGTCACGTTTACCACTACGTCACCGGTGCTGGCTAGTTTCTGGAACTCAACTTGTGAAAGTTATTGCCATTCAAAAGCCTAACAAACCCCCGTCCGACCACAACTCATATCGACACATCGCGATGTTATCGTCTATTCCAAAATTGCAGGAAATGATCCCTTTTCCGTCTGGACAAATGGGTTGAGATGAACAACATACTTTCAAATACTCAGTATGGTTTCCGTAAGGGTAAGGGAACGAACGAATTATATCGCGTTGCTTTCCACAGATATTTAGTTAGCTTATGCTCAGAAAGAGCAAATGGCTTTTGTTTCCTTGAATATCTAGAGGACCTTTGATTCAGAATCTGAAAAAGTTCTTTCAGATAAACTCTACTCTTGTGCCTTTTCTTTATTAATGATTTTTTTGTTCAAGTTGCTGTCTGAGAAACATATGAGCTCATGGAAACTCTATAGCTTCTCAATTTAGTTACACGGGTTGAGGAGTCCAGTGTCTGTCACGGGTCCCAATGTGGTCGACCTGCTAGGACCCTTACAGGATACCTTAGAGAATTTGTCTACTTGAACTCTACAGCTAGGTATCGAGTTCTCTTCCTAAAAAACTGAGATGGTCGTTTTTTCTCGGAAGCATATCCCAGCACAACCAAAGATTCAAATTCTGGATACACCGAGAACTCGCTCTATGCCACCGAGTGTGAAGTTATGAACCACCAGGTAATCGAAAACGTGAAGAAGCTTCTTAAGTTGAATTCTCAAACTCGCTTCACGGCTTCGTACCACTTGTACATAATACAGGAGGACAGCGCTTTGCCGAAATTTCTCAATCGTGTTCGCTTTTCTGACTTCGACCATTCGGATTTATCCACGAAGAAGGAATCCCAGAGCATCATCGTCCAATGATTCTTTCAACGATATATGCTGCAAAGTTTGGCCAAGTTGATTCCGCTTACGCGTTATTTACTAACGGATCATTGATAAAGGAGTCCGCCGGCTTTGGTATATACAATGAAATTCATAGCGCCAATCGAAAGTATCAAACTCCTTGTTCCGTATATGTCGCTGAATAAGCTTCGATAAACTTCACGCTAGAGCTTATTACCTCACGAATACCGGATCAGAACTTCATTTTAATGGATAGTCATATTTCCATGGAAGCTATTCACTCATTGAAACCGGTAAAGCACTTCTCATATTTTCTCATGAAAAATACAATGCTTCATCTTCGCGTTATTTTATCATCACCTTGGTATGGGTCCCTTCTCATTGTTCGGTTTCGAGCAATGAGAGAGCGGACTCGCTTGCTAAGGAAGGGGATATTTATTATTGTGAAGTCAGATTTAAGCTCAATGATTCCCTTTGGGCACGAGATAGACAACCTAATGTACCGGTTCAAGATAGTTTGGCTCTACGTGATCTGGATTTTATGAAACATAGTTATGTGTGTTCGATAAACATTAGCTATAGATTGTAGGTTGTTTAACCTGTATGAAAAGTTTTAGTTTTTTTTTATTTCAGTGTTTGTGTTTTTTACTTCTTCTTTGAAAATGTTCAAATAAAAAAGTATACAGTTAGAATGTGAGACAATGGAAATCAAAAATACATACTTTGAATTCCCACTCTCTCTCTCTTTTTCAATCCATAAAATTTTTATTACCTATAACCTCGAAAGGGCCGTATCGATTCTTTTCGTCTTAACTTTATTTTTATGATCATTGCTGAATGATGAAAAAGAAAATTTGGCTCTGTAAAGTTAATTCTGTTGAGTCTGTACTAAACTTGTTAACAAAAAAAACCTTAGCGTCAATAAATTGTTTGAGTCACGCCTGTGACGAAAAAGCGGAACTGGCAATCAATTGCTCTTCCACTGCTTCATACCTCATTCTCGGCCGTAGATTTGAAATCTCTCAGGTAACCAATAAGCATTAGTATTGCACTAAATCAACCCTAAATCTGCATTTAAGATACTACAAGCATATATTCGCATTATATCATCATCTTGAATGCTATCTGGGCTGCAAAATGGTGAGTCGACAACTTGGAAGGAGCGTGCGTCCCCGCAACATAGCTCTGGTCATCACAAGTTCCTACCTCATGCTTCCACGGGTCAAGAGATGACAAAGACCGCCAGTTAAGGGTTGCGTACTTAGCTGGTAGTGCAGCCTGGGCACTGTTGTTCTTCTGACTTCAGCTAGATTGAGGAGGTGCGTGCCGAGCGTCTGTTCACCAAGGATGTGGTTGTTTGGGTTCCCAGCACTTTCGACAATAGATGTCAAGACAATTATCAATTTTTCGAACAGTTGTAAGGACGTGGCCAGGTGCGCAGAGAGAAGCGCGTCTACGACACTTTACATTTTTGGCGAAATGTTGAGTGGAAGTGGATAGGCTTATCTCGGTGACTCCCCCCACGCTTTGTGCAAATGTTCTATGCTATGTTATGCTATACTATGCTATACTATATCATCATCTTGAATGCTATCTGTTGTAAAGTTGTATTTCAAATGCTATTTAAATGCTTGTAGCCTGTAATAAGTATTTCGAATGCAAAATAGCATTGATGAACATTATTATAGCATTGCAGTAAAGCAACCGTATATTGGGCCAACAGCAATTATGTTGCATTCAAGGTGACTTAAAAGATTGATAGGCTGCCGTAAAGACGCTTTGGAATTGCTTATTGGTTACCTGGGTGAATTTGATACATGACATATCACGGACTGATTAACCATTATCTAAGCAATGTATTTTTTATCTTTCTGGCTACAGATTTCATCCCACCAGTGATAGTAAATGAAGTACTCTCTATAAGGACATGCTCATTTCAGGAACCTTGTCGTTCAAGTTTCAGAATCGTAAGTTTGATTGTTACGGAAACATTCAATTAAGTGCTAAAAATAGCATACATTTTCAAGTAGTTAACTACCCCTCCCATATAATCGGAGGGTACTCGCCACGTGGTAGCAATGATATGCATGTCATTTGTGCCAGATAAAACTGCGCAAACAACTTGCGCGGATCGTTTTTACAAATCTCTTGCAATTTAATCTCTGCTCTTCTGGAACTGGGTGCGGCAGCTTGTTTTGTACCACTCTATTCGACTCGACAAGGCATTTTCAAGGTGAAGATGCAAGTTGCTACTCTCTGTTTGTTGTTACGAAGGAGTGGAGATTTGTGTTCTCGAAGTTTCACGCTAAGGCTTACTTGTATCTTCACCTTAATCTGGGACGGGCATGGCGAAGAGCGGTAATACGACGAAAATAATCGTGTTGGGGCAAGTAAAAAATCCTTCAGCAGCGTTCGTGATAGCAGCTCAAAGCTAAAAAGTTCAGTAATTTTATTATTAATTTCGGGAAAAAAAAAGTGTTAATGCGTATACATACATTTGGTTTTACCTAACCCGTGAAAAGGCCTACCGAACACGCACTACGGGGTTACCGTCGTTGCCACCTGGGGCGAAAATAATTATTATAATTCATTATAACCAATCAAGTATACCTGGCTATACCTAACCACACTTCGCTATACAATTAAATTCACGAATGAGCGCACGTTGTAGTCCGACACTAGCAACAAATTCTATTGTGTGAAAATATGATAATGAACCTATAAATTAAACTAAATACTACGAACTCTGAGGTATATTTACCTAACCGAACCAACCGAAGATTTCAATATATATATATATTCCATAAACTAGTGGAAATAATAGTAAAACTATCGCTAATTTGCGTGTCATACACGCACTTTATCCGTCTGCACTACACAATGGTTATTGTACCGATGGCTGTCAACGTATCGCCTAGCTGGATTCTGCATTGCGCACAGTTGGCTGTCATCGTCCGTGCTGCCAGAACATCCCCCACCCCGTGGATCTAGGGGAGGGTTCGCCGACGATCCACCAAGTTCCATCACCGCCAGTTTTACGACCGGACGTTTGAACTTACCAGTTGCAGTCCGCACGATCGCTTGTCGTATTCTTCCGTCCTTACCAGAAATAACTTCGTCTACGATGCCTCTTATCCACGACCTCCGTTTACCTTCCGTTAAGTATACGAGGTCTCCGACCTTCAGAGATGTTACATCGTTCAACCACTTCGTCCTTCTGTTGATTGTAGGGAAGTACTCCTTCGACCAACGTTCCCAGGCAGCATTCGCGAGGTATTGAGAGTGTTGGAAGCTACTTCGAAGGATCTGTCCCAAATCCGTTGGCGGCTCCAGTGGTTCATGAGCACCGGAAGAGCCACTAAGAATAAAATGGTTAGGCGTTAAAGCTTCGGGGTTGGTTGATTCTTGAGGCATGTAAGTGAGCGGACGTGAATTGATCAACCCTTCCGTTTCGATGAGTGTAGTCCATAAGATCTCGTCGGTCAGTTTCCGTCCATCATCCAACGACACCATAGCCTCCTTTACACTGCGCACCATTCTCTCCCACACTCCGCCCATATGGGGTGCAGATGGGGGATTAAAGGACCACTTCGTCCGAGCGTCGGTAAAAGTTCCGGCGCAGTCTAAATCTATTTTCTCTATTTGCTTTAACAATTCACGACTGGCACCAACAAAATTTGTGCCATTATCCGAGAAAATATTTACAGGTGAACCGCGCCTTCGCATGAACCTCCGGATTGCCATGATACACGACTCACTGGATAAATCGTATGCTACCTCCAAATGAACGGCTCGTACAACAAGGCATGTGAAGACGACTACGTACCTTTTCTCTCTGCGTCGGCCGACAGTTACCTCCAGCGGACCCATGTAGTCGATACCGACGTAGCTGAAAGGTCTGACGTGCGGCGTCAAACGTTGCTCAGGCAGGGGTGCCATTCGGGGAGGAAGAGGCTTACACTTCTTAACCTTGCAAGTCTGGCAGTTCTTGGCGACTCTGTCTATAGCCGAGCGTAAATGCGGGATTTCGAATCGTTGTCGGACCTCGTTAACGATCGTTTCTTTATTTGCATGGCCATAACGACGATGATAGTGATCCAGTAGTCGATGGGTTATATGACCGTCTTTAGGAAGTAGTATTGGAAATCTTGCGTCGAAATTAGCGTAGACAGCGTCAGCAGTTCTTCCTTCCATCCTGATGATTCCCCACTCGTCGGCAAAGGGAGACAATCTGTATAATGGACTTGACTTCTCAATTGGCGTCCACTCCTCAATCGGCTGCTCACGGTTCTTTAACAGAGTACGTACTTCATCTGGATAGTATTCACTCTGTACCACTCGCCACAAATATCGTTCCGCTCGTTGAAATTCCTCCTGCTTCAATGGCACTTTTCGAGCTGCGACCATCTGTTTCGATGCTTTCTCCTGGTTCTTTGCTGCTTGGAGAGTTTCCAGGGGTAGACCTGCGACTCGCAAACGGCAGTTGCTGATAAACCGGTAAACGCAGGCCACCGTCCGCAAAAGTACAGCCCACTTAGAAAATCTCGATACGTCGACAATAGAAGTGGGCAAGGAGATATGGGCCAGCAAATAGTTCAGACGAAGCTCTTCAATTGTATTCATGTTCACCTTTTGTTGCGGCCAGTCTTCTTCGGAGAGGTACAAAAACGCGGGACCTTTAAACCATCTGCCGTTCGAATCGGGTTCCGTATCTCGCACCCATTTCGTCAAACAATCCGCTACGTTGTCCTTGGACGGTACCCAACGCCAGGATTCAGCCATGGATAACGTCAGAATTTCGCCGATGCGATGGGCGACAAACTGCTTGTACCTCCTGTGGTCCGAACGTATCCACGAGAGCACCGTGGAAGAATCCGTCCATAAATAAACATCTACCGGTTTCAGAGAGTGACTTGATAGAACAGTTTTCAGCATTCTTGCTCCCAACACGGCCGCCTCCAATTCTAATCGGGGAATCGACATATGTTTTAGGGGAGCTACCTTGCTTTTCGCCATGATCAAAGAACATTGTACGCCAGAGTAGTCTGTAATGCGGAAATATACCGCGCAGCCGTACCCGTTCTCACTGGCATCGGTAAAAACGTGGCACTGCAGCGTTTGATACGGAGGCGTTTTCGCCTGTTCAAAGTAGCAACGTTGGATGTGCAGTTCGGCTATACCGGGCAGTAGCCTCGTCCAGCGGTTCCACTTTTCGTACTCCTCGTCTCTCATCTCTTCGTCCCACTGCACCCCACTTCGCCAAAGGTCCTGAATCAACGTTCTACCGTGAATAAGGTACGGTGCTAACAACCCAAGGGGGTCGAAAAGGCTCATAATGATCCTTAGAGCAATGCGCTTCGTCGGTCGTTGTCCTCCATCCAAGTAGGCTTGTAGATGGCTTCCTAGCTCCATAGAAAACATCAGAGTGTCCGATTCTGGGTGCCATAGCATGCCTAGGACTCGTTCCCATCTGTCCTCCGAGGATGATTGTAGAAGACGTGGTTCTTTAGCAGATCTTTCACCGAGTGCTTCCAATACTTCGACGCTGTTGCTAACCCAGTTCCTCATTTCAAACCCTCCGCGAGCATGGATAGTCCTCACTTGCACAGCCAGCTCTGCTGCGGCTGTAGGGGTATCGGCACTGTCATAATAGTCATCCATGTATGTTTTGTCGATAATCGCTGCAGCAGCCAAAGGGAATTCGTGTGCCCACTTTTCGGCATTGACTCTCACTACGTGCTGGGCGACGCATGGCGAGCATGTAGCGCCAAACATTACGACATCTGCGATGTAGACTTCAGGAGGGTGTCGGGGATCGAAGCGGAATAAGAAACATTGAAAATATTTGTCCGAGGTTCTCATCTGCAACTGTAAAAACATTTCTTTTATGTCGCCTCCGAATCCCACGGGCTTTTCTCGAAACTTGCAAATGACCGATGGGAGTGCTACCAGCAAGTCGGGGCCCTTTAAAAGCTGCGAGTTGAGTGAGACTCCGTTCACTTGTGCTTTGCCATCCCAAACCAATCGCTTCTTCTGCTTTTTCGGGTGCGTCACTAAACCCAGCGGTAAATACCAAACTGGCCTTCGACTGATTTCAATCAGCTCTTCTTCGGTCGCTTTATGGATGTAGCCTTTCTTCGTATAATCGAGAATCTGTTGGTTAACGTTGTTGCGCAGGTTGATGTCTTTCGCCAGTTGAGCTTCGAAGCTTCTCAACCGTTTCATCGCCATAGGAAGACTATCTGGCAGTTCGATGTCGTCAGATTTCCAAAGAAGTGCAGTTTCATACTTTCCATCCACGATCTTCGTAGTGCTTTCCAAAATTTCGCGGGCACGTTTCTCCTCGGTGGACTCGAGCTGCGGAATCATCCCGGTTGTCACTTCTTCTAGGATGAACTGTTGCCGAACTAAATCGTTCAATTCACGATCAGCGTCGCAGGTGCATTCGTGGACATTCACAAATCCTTTTTTCAATCGCTCATTTTCTTCTGGCCCGTACACGGACCATCCTAACAACGATTTCACAGCGATGGGTTCTCCTGGTCGACCAACGCAGCTGTCCAGAGGAGCGAAAAGACTAAGATTTTCTAGTCCTAGCAGAATTCTGGGAACAGCCTCCGAATAGGATGGAATAGGAAGATTTCGAAGGTGTGCAAATCGCTCGGATAGTTCCTCGATTGTCAAACTCTGCTTTGGCAAGTTGAGTTCCTTAACGGTATGGGCATTTTTCAACTCATGACGTTGTGGCAGTCCTCGACCGGCTATCTCCAAGCTCACTCGCTTCGAATGGCTCTCTGTCCTCATTACACTAGATGTCCATCTCAGTTCTAATGGTTCTGAAACTCCTTCTGCTCCTATTTGTCGTGCCAGGCTAGCCTCGATGAGTGTCAAGGAGGAACCTTCGTCCAAAAAGGCGAATGTTTCACATTTCCGGTTTCCATTGAACAACGTTACAGGGATTATTCTAAAAAGGACCGATCTCTGCGTCTACTCGTGAGCGTTGCACTCTGAGGCCCGTCCGTGTTGCTGACGTTGCTGTTGCTGATGATGTTGCTGTTCCGGGCGATGGAGTAACGGGTGGTGACGAACTCGACAATTAGGAACATTACATCGAATTCTCGATCGGCATCTCCATTGACCATGATCGTACAAACAGACCTCGCACAATTTCCAACGTTCGACGGCTTTCAAACGGGCTTCCAATCCCATCTGCTGGAAACGCTCGCAGTTTCGTACGCGATGATCCGTTTTTCCACATATAGGGCAAGACTGTCGTTCTTGACTATGATTCTGTACCTCTTCTACTTCTTCGTGAGTATAAAGATGTCCCTTCTCTCGAGCCCTGTCCTTGTCTCCCTTCACGAGCGTTGACTTCAACTGAATCGCAGACGTAACCTCACTAGCATCATTCACCAATTCTTCCATGAACATGCCAAAATGTTTCAGCGTCGGTTCGGCGTGCCCTCGTTTAAACCTCGCCCACTCGAGTTTAATAGTCGCAGGTAGTTTTTCCACCAGCTCACCAAGCAGTGTGGGGTTGGACAGATGACCTTGAAGATTCGCTGCCTCCAAGTGGTCGCACAGCTGTTCAACCATCAAGCCGAAGTTGATTAACGTTTCTAGTCGTTCCGGTTTTGGTGCTTCTACACCGACGAACCTTATTAAGCAGATTTTTGACCAGTAGCTCCGGTCTGCCGTATAATCGTCGTAGCGTTTCCATAATCGCCTTTACACTCTGCGGAAACATCAGTTTCGTGACAACGGCTTCCCTCGCCGAGCCTCGCAGGCACTCCCGAAGTCGAATAATATTCTCCACGTCGGTGAAACCACAAGCGACGTTGCCTGTCTCGTAGCTGTGGACGAAGATAGGCCATTCTTCTGGGTCCCCAGAGAAAAAGGGTAGTTTCTTTGGCCAAACGTGCCTCGCTGCTAATTGATCGGCGCTGGGCCCCACCCCGTGCGAACCAGTGGGCACATTTTGATCGGGTACGCCACGCTTTTCTTCCAGATCGTCGCTCTGCTTCTGGAGACTTTCCGCATCTACATCTCGCTTGCTCTGGTCCTGCTGGCTTTCTATCCACGCCTTGGTTCTTTGTAAGATGTCAGGTGCACTGGATTTGCTGTGGTTGTCGTCATCGGCTATCTGCTCTTCCAAAAGGAACTTTTCTCGAAGGTACTTCTCTTGCATCGCGAACTCCTTGGTTTTGATCGCGTGTTCCTGCTCCTTAAGCTGCTTCTCTTTTTCCAGTCGGATCCGTTCCTCCTTTAACCGTTCTCGTTCTTCCAACAACTTCTGTTCTTCCAGCCGCCGCTCACCTTCCAAAAGCTGCAATGCTAGTAGCGCTCGTGCTCTTGCCGAGGATGTGCAGGATTTAGCGGAACCTTTCTCCTCACGGCTTGGTTTTGCTGGCAATGTAGCCTCCGGATTCCTTTTCGGGGTAGTATTGCTTCTCTTCGATTTCTCGCTTGGTGCCACTTTGGGGACACTCAAGTTCTTCTCCGTAATCTTCTTGTGAATAGCGTTGCTCGACTTCATCTCACTCGGAACCGCGTCGAGGACAGTCGATGTCGCCGCTGAATTATTACCACCTTTCTTTGTAGCACCAGTCGCTACCTTTGGGAGGTCAAGGCACGTAATGCATTTCCATGCACGCTTCTCAACTCCTGGCGATACTTTCGCACACGAGTAGTGGTACCATACACTACACCCATCACACGCTACCATTCCAATATCAGCGGAATTCGGTCGATCACATTTTCCGCAGTCGTGGGCGTTGCTCGATTGCATCCTGGTGCCAAATCTTTGAGGATGTTGGGGCAAGTAAAAAATCCTTCAGCAGCGTTCGTGATAGCAGCTCAAAGCTAAAAAGTTCAGTAATTTTATTATTAATTTCGGGAAAAAAAAAGTGTTAATGCGTATACATACATTTGGTTTTACCTAACCCGTGAAAAGGCCTACCGAACACGCACTACGGGGTTACCGTCGTTGCCACCTGGGGCGAAAATAATTATTATAATTCATTATAACCAATCAAGTATACCTGGCTATACCTAACCACACTTCGCTATACAATTAAATTCACGAATGAGCGCACGTTGTAGTCCGACACTAGCAACAAATTCTATTGTGTGAAAATATGATAATGAACCTATAAATTAAACTAAATACTACGAACTCTGAGGTATATTTACCTAACCGAACCAACCGAAGATTTCAATATATATATATATTCCATAAACTAGTGGAAATAATAGTAAAACTATCGCTAATTTGCGTGTCATACACGCACTTTATCCGTCTGCACTACACAATGGTTATTGTACCGATGGCTGTCAACGTATCGCCTAGCTGGATTCTGCATTGCGCACAGTTGGCTGTCATCGTCCGTGCTGCCAGAACACCCAACCCCACAAAAAAAAACAAATAAAAAAAAACCAAATTCCCCCCTATACCCATATTTCAAAACAACCAAAAAATACCAAAAAATTTACAAACTTTTTTTAAACACACCACACACAAATAAAAAAAAATAAAAAAACCCACATATATTTACCACCCCCCCCCCGTTCCCTATCCCCCCCCCAGGAAAAAAAAAAACACTTTTAATACTAGGAAAAAAATTGTGGTTTGCGCCTTTTTTAACCCCCCCAATGGTAGTTTCTACTGCGTTTTTTTTGCGTGTAGAAAATGAGAGAGTATTAGTATACGACACTGAAGAAGTCTGCACATAGTAGATTAAATTCGCGTATCTGTCAAGAAAAGCAATAAAGGTAGTTGAAATTACCACCAGGATTTACAGTGACATTTCACTTCCAAACAAAGTCTCATCTATAGACTCATCTCACCAATAGGGGTGCACGAATGGCGATTTTTGCAAATTTAATCGTACTTGTTAAAAATAGTGCATTAACAAAGATTGATGAAATTTTTGATCTCGGCTCCATTTGCAATGCAGATTACACTGGCGAAAAAAAAACCTAACGAAGTTCATTCAAAAACTTTGATGAAATTTAGCCACAAGGAATCGGTTTGGCCTGGGAATCGGTTCATAGCCTTATGAAACGTGTTGTGTGTAATCCAGAAGTTTGTTTTAGATACGATAGTTGTATGATTATCATTACACAGCCTTATGAAACATTGTTATGGATTATTATAAACAAATGCATAACGCACGCATTTTGTAAGCTAATGTATTTTTTTTTGTTTAGTATTTTGCTTCGACATTTAATACACAGGAAAAAATCTTGTGGTAAAAACTACCATTTTACCCGACTATGCCTATCTTCAAAACTACCATGAAATTTCAGTCAAATTTACTACGTTTATGATTAAACTTTCAACATTTATGGTATATTTGACAGACCTCATATAGATATCAATTGCACCATGGTTGATCTAATCGCAGGCATGGAAAATCAAACGCATTTATAGTCAGGTAAAAATTGTTGGTGTTTGCGCTTAATTTAACCCTCGGAATGGTAGTTTCTACTGCGTTTTTTGCGTGTATTATCAACGGTTATGCATTACTTAACCTCATAATAAATGAGAGAATGCAGATACGATCATATTTATTTGAAAATCGATAAGTGCCTCTCTATAAACCTGGAAGTTTGGTAAAAATCATATGAATCAAAGTTTCACCCACTACGCCGTTCCACCGCTGCCGTTGCAGTTGGGCTCTATAAACGATGAAAAGTTTCCTGCTATTTGTAAGAAAGCCATGCGTTTTTGTAGATTCCGACGTCCAGCAGGAACTTTATCCTCAAATGTGCAAACCAACACGATGCATCTGTAGGGATAAAAAGCCGCCGTGACGACTAGAATGAGGGATTCTGTTGAGGATGGATACACAGGTGGTGGATAAACGTATAAACATCATTTTGAATAGATAACGGTGTCATACGAGTCCTTTTGAACGTTGTAGTAACCTTATGAAGTGAACAATGTGCGCGTTTGTGATGTTTCATAAGGCATAATTTATGCATTTCAAAAGGTTTTTTCGATCAGTGTACGATTAAAATCTGTAGCCACATTAATCCGGACACTTTCAAGTCACTGTAACTTTCGAAATACTGCACATAGGGGTTAAACATTTTGCTGAGGTATACCTGGGAGTCTTTGATGAAACAAAAATCGGTGGCTTGTAAAATAAGAATGTCACCTGATTTTGTCCAAAAATCTAAACAGCGTTTTTCAGTCCCAAGAAGTCATATAATGTAAAAACAGTTCAAAATCGCAACGACAAACAGAAATGCATAGAAAAATCACGGGCTCGTCGTTTGTTCACCGAATATTTGATGAAGCCTTCATGCGTTGTTATGTACGATGGAACATGTGTCCTGGAAGATTTAAAGTAGTTTCCAGGGCTGGTTTTCTATTCTGCTATAGCCAGAATATGTAATAACCTTAATAACCCTAAATAACCCAATTGCACAAGCGTTCGGTACAAAATACTTATATGGTAAGCTCCAACTCCGATCATCCCTGTTTAGGTGGTCTACAAAAATTTGGTAGCAGTGATGTTGATTTACTATGGTGTCGTTATCAAAGAAACCAGACATTCATGGTTGGGATATAGTTCGGCTTACCACAAAAACATCCGCATTTGCGCATGTTGTCGTCTTTAATCTTTTTTGATCGAAACCATGGGTCTTTTGATCAGTTCAATATCGTAAAGCTTTTTTTATTTCCTGATCAAGACTATCAGGCTTATTGTTGACTCCATAGGCGTCGAGGTGATTTGCTCTCACTTACGAGATACCGTATGCGTGATAATATGTTTGCACCATTGAGCAATGTCAAAATGTCGGTTTGATTTTTTTTATTTATTATTATTATTATTTATATTTATGTTTCTGAGAGTTATGTTAAGAACTATGTTGATCATCGATCGAGCTTCCACATGCTTCCAGAACGCACGGCATGTCCTAATAATGTAACCTGGACCCATTTCTCTCCAGGCATGGGTCAATGTTCGTCTTAGGCTTGCTGTACTGGTGTAGCGTTAAGAACAGGGCTTGGCTTTCATGATGCGCCATACTAAGTAATCCAGCGGATTAAGATCGGGGCTGGATGGCGGCCAAATATACTTCGCCCAGAATGGGAGATGTCCCTGCAACCATTTCTGATTGCGGTTCGAGGTGTGGCACGGAGCCCCATCTTATTGAAATACAACATTTGGCTTCGGGCCGTAATGCTCTTTGATCCACGGAAGAAAATACATACTTAAAATCCCGATGTAGACCTCCGTGTTTACGTTGTCGCCTTCTCGAATGAACATCGGATTCATTTTTTTGCCCTCGGAAGCCACCAATCCAAACACCATACTAGGTTACTTGGTCAGATACACGTTATGCTCGTCAGCCACGGCTTTAACCGGGAAAGAAGTAATATAGCGATCCGTTCTAGAATTTGATACGTGATCGACGGTAAATATGTTCTCGTCGGTAAACAAAATTACCGGATTTTTTCGCTTGAGGAAGTTCAAAATTTTCTTACATCGCTCGACTTGTCCCGGATGCGGTTGGTAATCATGTGAGTTTTTTTTCCGTGCCCTCGACTTCGCCCCGCAATCTTCGTTACGATCTTCCGTGTCGTAAAGCCGCTGATCCCGCGTTCCTTCGTCATGTCATTCAACCCACTGGATTCGCCCGAATCTTCTTTTTGATGGTAACGAGAACCCTCGGACGACCTGTGATCACCTTCGCGGATAGTAGCCCTTTCTTTTCTCGGTCTAAAACCCTTTTCACGATCCACCGGGATACTCTCATGGCGATTGAAACGTCTTTTTGCGAGATTTGCGCGTGGAACAAATCACGAATACGCTGCCACTTCGTCATAGTGTAACTTTCAAATTTAGGAAATCGGCATTTGTTTACTCGCCGCTGACTATGATATGAATTGTAGCTTACGTGCATGCAAAGAAGAACAAAGGCATTGTACGCACGGGTGAAACGGGAGCCTTATTTGTTCGATGGTGCAAACATTATCACGCATACGGAGATTGCCGAATTGAGTGCAGGCCTCTAATAATACAGCGGTCCAGTCTTCTCGCCACAGTTTAGTATGGTATTGATTCAAATCTTGCCTGTGTGTTTTTTGTGTGAAAAGTCATAATTGCGGGTAATTGAAAACTTGCTTTAAAAGTACAATGTCAACGGTTGTATTGAGCGTCGAAACCAATAATGATTTTCCTCTCCAACAAGCTTTAAGTTATGGCGTCTTAACTTGTTGGAGTTAAGCTTGTTGGAAGGGAAAATTATTATTGCTTTTGAAGTTCAATACAACCGTTGACATTGTACTTTTGAAGTGAGTTACAACCAGTGCCTTGGATTTTCATAAAATATCCATGAGAAGTGAAAATAGTTTTATCCCAATGTAATGATGATGTTTACATTCCCGGTTTTCAAGGTTACCATTGTCACTTCTATGCCAATGAATTTTGTTTGCTGCAATGAATGAAGTCGGCTCTAAGTGAAGGTCAAAAATCTGCTGTCACTTTTGTTTTGATTATCAATCGGTAAGCATGAATTTCATTAGACGAAATCGGAATATCATCTCTTGTGATGATTTTTTATTATTATTCAGTGATTTTGAATCCTAATACGAACATGGAACAACCAGGGTCGTCATCATCGTTCCGTAAGAATAGATGTTAGCAATGTTGAGCAAGAATACCCTGGACTGGGCTGCCCTAGCATATTTTCCGATCCCGACGGGTAATTGATATTCATTGTGGTTTATTGAATTTCATTTCTGACATTTTGAATTTCATATTGAAAATGAACCTGTTTACATAAATGAATATCAAAGCATTTTGAAAATCGAACATTCATTCTTCTGGTTACGTTTAGTGTCACGAATTATCATTTGATTTTCGCCTGGAACTTATAGGTAATCAATGTTATGTTGCCTGAAAATCCACGCTTTTGAACCTAACGAGCATGACTTTTATCAAGACTGGTTACAACATGCATATGAAGTTGCGCGTACTTTTTATTCGCGTCGTATTGTTTACAATCATTTGAAGAGTGATCTTTTTATTTTTTTAAGAAATTGCGTAAGTTTATTTTTAAGTTGCACACGAAAATGACTGTATGATTGAACAATATTAAAATCAGAGTTGCAGAGATCCATGGAAATCAATATAGTTAAAGGATTGATGGTAAACACGCCTGAATTCTCAATCCACGATCATCGCTGAAATTTGTGAACGATTCAAAATATTATTTCACTAATATTATTGGGGCAAGTGGGCCTTATATAGACGTCATTGATCGACAATCAGCTCACTTAACCATTCATGAATGTCAAAGGCGCTTGTTTTGCAGATGCTACTAGCATAGACTAACTCTAAGATTAGTAGGTCCCTAACAAATACAATTTTTTTCTTGGCTCAGTCAGTACTAGCACATCGGTCCCAAGCTCGGTCCCAAGCTTAATAATACGCCCCTAATAATGAACTCACACGAACACACTCTCAAATATTCTGTCAAAATAACACAGCAAATCAAAACAAAGGCGCAAATATGTATAGTTAGGCCGTTTTCAGCGGTGTTCTATTATTTTGGTCTAGTTTTATAACAGCTCCAAAAATATAGACCACTAAAAATAGATCAACTATTTTCCATTTTCATCGCCATTGTTCTAAATTTTGTATGATGACGTCCATGTGTGTGTTTTGTTTTGGAACTCCGCCTGATTTGTTTGGATTTGGTTTGTGTTGATTCAACTCGTTCGACATTTTGAAATAATTCCAAAAAGTTTCCGAGATTCACGAGTCAAAAGATGCCGATTCTTGTTTGCGCTGGGTGAATATTAAGATGAACGATTGGTTCCAGACAGTGAAGGTTATTCCGAGAGTCAAAACGACGTTTGTTTTTTGGTGAAGTAAGAAAAGTCACCTGCAGTGACGTGACTCTCCATTTGATTTGCCGAGTTACGTCACTGCAGGTGACTTTTCTCACTTCACTAAAAAACAAATCTCACTTCGACTCTCGGAATAACCATCAGTATTGAATTTCGCGGCTGCTTCGTGCTGTTTTATGGTAGACGATGTAGAGGATTTCCGTCTTGCTGCATCAGTCAAAAATGGAAATTAATTTCCATGGAAATTTCCTTTTTACGAGGAAGCTCTCATACGCGTAACTATGAATGTTTGACTGGATGAGATTACGGCACTAGCTGACATAAAGGATCGGTATTGAGCTGAGTAATCTGCGACTCCAGTTCAACTCTATTTTAACAACGATTTCGGGCCTGAATAAAGCATTCCAACCAGTTGAAAATCCTGAAACTCCATTGCCAACAGGTTTCTTACGACAGGACTTTCTACAAGTCCCAATGTAAGAGGTTCGCGTTTCATAGTCAGTTGAGCATCGCGTCATCAAGTACTACACTTGTCCGGAAAGAAAGTATTAAGAGGAAACGAATTTCCATGGTTTCTCGCAGATGATCATCAAAAACCCATCAGTATATATTCCATCAGTTCCGCGAAACGATACAGCAAGTGGAATACAATTCTGGAAACGCCGGAACACGACGTTGAAATCAAAATGTTTCGAACAACTAGACTGGATGTTGAGACGTTCATTATAAAATAAGGAAGGAAGTGCAGATGATGAAATTGAAAAAGAAAACACCGTTGCCGGGGGAACCAGAAAATGTATGTTGTTGACGATTTAGACTTAGAATTTCGTACCTTTTTTTTCAAAATAAATATCATTCATTTTGAAGGCTCAATCATATTGGTTTAAAGTTAATTTGGTAATATTATATAGGTGAGGTGCATGAGAAATATAAATAGGGAGATAAAATATCTTTGAGTATCTGATGTGACTTTATATATAATGTCAGAATTAGTGCACTGTACAGCTGTACAGCAACTTTGTGTATAACGTTCAAACCAGCAGTAAAATCAATTGTCAGTTCAATTTCCCAGTTTTGAACTGGAAAAAAACTAAAAGATTTAAATTTTAGAAGGGTTTCATTATTCAGGATTAAACGAGAGGTATGCAATATTTTGGACCTGTGCGCTGGATTTCAATACAAGCAATAGAACTGGAACAATTTTAGGTGGAATTTTACCTCTGCATGATTTCTGTTCACCCAGGTTGAGAGAACATGTATTAGAGGTGTCTCCATGTACCATTCTGCTAGCACTTGGTCATCGAAATCGCTCTTACGATCCGTATTCTTCTCTAGCAATCACACTCGTTGTCCTCCGCTAAGGTGATTCCGATAGGTATCATTTCAGAGATAACGAACACTGCCTTCGATGAGATATTTTTGTACGCACTCACGACTCGCAAGATCAGGAACCGGTATGTACTGTTCTGCTACGCTCGATTCTGTTAAGTGTCGAGCTCAGCAATCCAGGCTGGGCCTCCGTACCTCAATATCGACGAGAATACTACTCTTGGTCCACCGTTGTCTGGCATTATCCTACCCACCGCGTTGATGACCTTGGCCGCCTTCTCGCGGGCATAGATCACATAGATATTGATTTTCAGCCCGTCATCACTCTTTTCGGAGCAAATACACTTTGCATTTCATGACCAACAGTACCTCCGTTTTGTGGTGTGCAGCGCACCCCCAACACCTCTTCCACCAGCCTGTTATTGACAATGCGATGTCATCCGCAAAATCAACGATCACTACGCCAATATCAGCACACTGTTGTACAATCCGATCCAGAGGATGGATCCTTTCAAAACTTCCGTCTTGATCTTCAACGTTGTCTTTCACATAACTGTCTCGTGAACCAACACCCGGTTCTGGTAGTAATTTCTCAGCAGAAGAAGTGATACACGTTTTGCCGAGTTGAAAAATCCCCAATATCCTTATGTCACTCTTCCTCTTGTGTACTTATTTCAATTTACCCCAAGTTGTGCAAACTTGAGGTGCTAGTTGAAATGCTTCAAATACCTTGGAAAAATTATATTTGTAACTGGGATTTTCTATAGCATCTTTCTTGCTTGCATTCATATGCTTCCAAAGTGCACAAGATTCAATATATGGGAAATACAACTTTTTGAGGAGGACTCAAGCAACGTGCAAAACATATTTTTATGCAAAATCATGCATGATAAAAATAAACAAAGTTGTGAAAGCACGTTAGGCTAGTTTTAACAACACGTCATAGCAGTATACTAGTAGTACGTATCTAGTATACTGAAAAAATAATCATAGGGATGGGTTACTTCCGCTAAAACTTACCCATATTTACAAAACTTCATAAATCATCAAAGAACTAATAATATAGTTCGCAGAAATTCTTCAATCTTCGTAGAGCTAGTTGCAAAATTTGAACTTACATATTTCTCAAAATATCAGTTCAGTTCAAAGAACTTCAGTGTTCAGCATTCCACCATTGCCAGCAGAACTCCATAATGTTAAAAAAAAAGCTATGATCAAGTTCAATGAGCTTAAGAAAAAAAAAAAGGAGAACATGAGCAAAGTCAGTAATCTTGTTGGTAAGACCGTAATACTGTTTTCAGACAAACCGAAAAACGAGCGAGCGATCGACGTGGTTGTGCATTTTGCCCTTGTTGTTATTTTACACCATTTTTTCAGCTGCCTAAACAAACTATGACAGTATGACAGTTTTATTTTTTTCACATCGAAACTGTTCGAAAATGAAATTTAGAACGCACCGGTGAAAATGGAAAATTTCGTTTGGTCTATTTAATTGTCAAAATTTAGAATAGACCACGACCGCTGAAAACGGCCTTAGGTGCTGGATTCAAGGTGTACTTCGGACCAAGGGGTTCTACAACAGTGAACCAATTTCAAATCGCTAGTTGCTTATTGATTGTTGCTACTAGTTTGTTTTCCTTTACGAGTGAATTAGTGCTTTAACCCCGTAGCATTCCTCTGATGCTCGCTTTGTTTTTGACTCACATAATCGCGCCAACAGAATTAGATTTGGAATGCAAATTCTTCAGAGTCACGAGAATGTTTGCAAATTTTGTTTCAGTTTGAATAGTGTCAAACTTTAAATTGGTGCTTAGCACATCAGTTGCGGTTGCTACACAGCTTTCGCCAAGACTAAGACTGCATCATGATGGATGACGAAACGTATTCGAAGTTGGACTATAAAGCATTGCCGGGATCGCAATATTACACGATTCGTGAAGATGATGAAGTTGACAAGGCGGACCCTCAGTTTTCAATTCAGAACTTATCAAAATGGGCCCGGAAAAGTTGGAAAATTGCCTGCATCGACTGATAGTCAGGATTTGGGATACCAAACAGCTACCGGAGGAGTGGAAGGATGGGGTTATCTGCCCAATCTACAGGGTGCGGCAGAAAATAATGCGAAAATGTTCAAACTTGAGAATGGGGTTAATTCGTGTAGCTAGTGACTAATTTCTGTCGAAAGTGTAATTGTTTATGTTTACTTTCAAGTGCTGCATCCAAACATTCTATTTGTTTGATTGCAAATTCATCAAAATGTTCGCGAAAGAAGTGATCACCAGTTTGTTGCTCGCCCAGAAGAAGCCGAAAGAGATTGCCAAGGGTGCCATTTGGCATCAGTTTACCGCATAAAAAAGTCCCTGCAGGATGGTCCTAGGCAGCAGAAGCCGGGAAGCGGACGTCCGCGCTTTGCACGTACGCCGAACATGTTCAAATCGGTCTGTGCAAAAATTGCTCGCAAACCGGTGCGTTCCATAAGAAAACTTGCAAAGGAGAAATCTATGCGGAGAATCATCAAAGAAGACCTGCATGCATCTTCAAGAGCCAGAGTGAAACGCCACTTGATTACGGACCGGGTCAAGGAACTACGAGTGACTCGTTCCAAGAGATTGCTTTCCTTGTTGAAGAAGGAAAAAATGATAATCCTGTTCTCCGACGAAAAGCTTTTCAGCATCGATGCTGTGGCCAACAGCCGCACGGACCGGTTCATTTCACCGCAGAAAATGGAGAACGTTCCGGAAAAAGTGAAATTCAAATTTCAAACCAAACATCCGGCTGGTGTCATGATGTTTGGCTTGGTGGCGTCCAACGGTTTGAAAATGCCGCCTGTTTTCATTGATGCTGGAGTTAAAATCAATACCGAAGTGTATATCGATATTTTAAAGGACCAAGTGCTTCCCTTGGTGAAGGCCAACTTCTCCGAGGACCAAAACGTTGTCCTACAGTAGGATGGAGCGCCGTGTCACACGTCCAATCGAACCCAACAATGGTTGAACGATAACATGAAGTTTTGGCCGAAGGATTTGTGAACCCCCCCCCCCCCTAGCAGTCCAGATCTTTATCCGTTGAACTATTCGATTTGGGCATATGTTGAAGCACGAGCCTGCAAAACATCACACCCTCGTGTGTAAACCCTGAAGTCAACCATAACACGCACATGGCAGTCAATGTCGGAGGACTACCCCCGAAAGGCATGCTCTGGCTTCCAGCGTCGGCTCGAGGGTGTTATTAAAAAAATAGAGGACACATGGAATAAATTTGTTTAAAAGGACTTTATAAAGATAACTGCACTCTAAAATGTTGATATTATTGCTTGAATTAGTTGAAAATGGGATTTGAAAGAAATAGAACAAATTTTCGCATTATTTTCTGCCGCACCCTGCATAAGAAAGGCGACAAGCTGGACTGTGAAAACTATCGTGCGATCACTGTCCTTAATGCCGCCTATAAAGTATTATCCCAAATCATCTTCCAGCGACCGTCGCCACTAGCAAATAGATTTGTGGGAAGTTATCAGGCCGGCTTCATCGAAGGACGGTCTACAACGGACCAAATCTTCATTTTGCGGCAGATCCTCCAAAAGTGCCGCGAATATAGAGTCCCAACGCATCATCTATTCATCGACTTCAAAGCCGCATATGATACAATTAACCGATATGAGCTATGGAAGATCATGGACGAGAACAGCTTTCCGGGGAAGCTGACCCGACTTATCAAGGCTACGATGGATGGAACCCAGTGCTGTGTGAGGATATTGGGTGGATTATCGGGTTCATTCGAATACGGGAGGGGGCTTTGTAAAGGTGATGGTCTCTCTTGCCTCCTGTTCAACATTGCTCTTGAAGGTGTTATGCGACGATCGGCGTTTAACATGCGAGGCACGATTTTCAACAGATCCGGTCAATTTATCTGCTTTGCCGATGATGTGGATATTGTCGGCAGAACATTTGAGGCGGTGGCAGAGCAATACACCATACTAAAGCGAGAAGCAGAGAAGATTGGGTTAAAGATAAATACGTCCAAAACGAAGTACATGCTGGCAGGCGGAACCGAGCACGACAGGACCCGACTGGGCAGCAGTGTAACGATCGACGGCGATGAGTTTGAGGTAGTCGATGAATTTGTCTATCTCGGCTCACTGGTTACTGCGGACAACTATAACAGCCGTGAGATCTGGAGACGGATTATCAGTGGAAGTCGTGCCTACTATGGGCTCCAAAAGCAACTACTGTCAAACAGACTTAGCTCCCGTACGAAGTGCAGCCTGTACAAAACGCTAATAAGACCGGTTGTTCTCTACGGGCATGAGACGTGGACAATGCTTGAAGAGGACCTGCGAGCACTCGGAGTTTTTGAGCGACGGGTGTTAGGAACCATCTTTGGTGGAGTACAGGAGGACGGACTATGGAGGCGAAGGATGAACCATGAGCTCGCGCAACTCGCCGGCGAACCCAGTATTCATAAGGTGGCAAAAGCTGGAAGGATACGCAAGACATGTTGCGAGAATGCCGGGCAACTATCCTGCAAAAATGGTGTTCGACGGGAATCCGGTTGGTACAATACGACGTGAGGCGCAACGAGCAAGATGGTCAGACCAGGTGGAACAAGACCTAGGGGGTACAAGGTGCCCAAGGGATTGGAGAGGAGCAGCCACGAATCGGGCATTATGGAGAATATTGTGTATCAGGCTATGTTATAGTATGCCATGTAAAAAAAAATAAAAAAAAATTACGTCAATGAATGCTTGAAAAAATACCGGTTGCATGTCATTACGCTAAGTTGAGCATGAACTGGTACAAAGCAAAAACGTGATAATTGTACCTGAGCAGATGAATCCCCTTTATTGCCCTGAAATTCGTCCCATCTAACGATTTTGGGCTCTGGTCAAGAGGTATCTTCGTAAACATGTTCAGCCAGCTAATACAGTGGAACAGTTCAAAAGAAATTGGACAAGACCGTCTAAAATCGTTGCTTATCAATCTGTGCAGGGCCTTATGAAGACCGACACGGATAAAAAATCGTTCCGGAATACGTCAACCTCGAGTCACGAATTTCAGAACAAGTCAAAATTTCATTTACGAAAATACACCATGAACAAAAGTCATGAATACGTGAACTTTGTTCCGCAAAATTAATATAACGCTAGAGTAACGTAGTTGCATGCAACGTGTGTCATGAAAACGTGAAAACTTTTCTTGGTAATCATGATTTAGTTCACGTATTCATGATTAATGTTTCCGAAATCGGATTTATATCGTGATACAGTTCACAAAAGCAGCCACGTAGTTCACGGACTGTATTTGGAACGAAATTTTTGTTCATGAATATTAGAACAAAATTCAAGAATTTATAAAATAACATGAGAGTATACTTTCGCATGAGGAGTAGAAAAAATGCTAAAGGTATTCGATTATACGCATGCATGCGTATTGCATTTTATTGTAAGTATGAATTGAAAACATATAAAAAGGAATAATCATTGAATAAAATTATCGTTAAACAAGAAAAGTTAAATTTAGGATTCTTATGAATTATACATTCGGTTAGATTAGGTCGTTTAGTTAAGAAATGCTTCTGATAACATCTTGAGTCACCTTCGGCATTTCTAGAATTGAGGCATGTATCCCGAATAAATATGATTGTATGAACATCCAGACTGTTTTACAATCCGGTGCATACTTAAGACTTAATACGAACGATACTTGTAGGCATAAACATATAGCATGATGAATATTATCGGCTTTGTATTCTGCGCCACCAAAGACAATAAAAAATCCAGCTGCTTTGTTCGGCGTTCCAACCATCACCACCTGCGGTTGTAAAGAAACACTTTCGAAATGTTTCTCTAGGTACTCAATTCAAAATCATTTTAAAACTTTCACTTTCGTTTACACCTCACAACAATGACTGACTAGAGTTTTTACAAGCGTTACAATAAAATGACAGTTCACGAACAACGTTCACGATAAGAGGAACAAAATCACGCAAATAGATTTAAGAGTTCACGTTATTATGATCGAGGATCATGATTCCCAGTCATTTTTATTGTGTTACGAAATGCCAAACAGACATGAATTGAGTTCACGACATCGTGATTCTTTTCATGGAAATATGATTTAAGGAATCACGTTTTTGAGTAGAAAGTCACATATTTGGAATTGATGTTAGTTCACGATGTTGTGATTTTTTGTTCTGGAATATGAGAACGGATTTTTTTCCGTGTCGCATAAGGGGCCAAAAAAAAAAACTTACCGGAACGAAAGAGATATTCACACCCACATACAAACGCGGCCAGACGCAACCCACGCACATGATACAGCCTGTCCGAAGTATCTCTCCCAGTTGTCCCCCCCAAAACCCCCCCCCTCGTAATCGTAGCTATTGCCAATGGTTCGTCGGCAAAAGATACTCAGTCAATGAAGGCAGGGCAGCGCAAACACATAAACACGACAAATTCAACATTGGACCCCGAGGTTCTTGCACGGATAAAAAATCGTTCCGGAATACGTCAGCCTCGAGTCACGAATTTCAGAACAAGTCAAAATTTCATTTACGAAAATACACCATGAACAAAAGTCATGAATACGTGAACTTTGTTCCGCAAAATTAATATAACGCTAGAGTAACGTAGTTGCATGCAACGTGTGTCATGAAAACGTGAAAACTTTTCTTGGTAATCATGATTTAGTTCACGTATTCATGATTAATGTTTCCGAAATCGGATTTATATCGTGATACAGTTCACAAAAGCAGCCACGTAGTTCACGGACTGTATTTGGAACGACGTTTTTGTTCATGAATATAAGAATAAAATTCACGAATTAATAAAATAACATGAGAGTATACTTTCGCATGAGGAGTAGAAAAAATGCTAAAGGTATTCGATTATACTCATGCTTGCGTATTGCATTTTATTGTAAGTATGAATTAAAAACATGAAAATGAATAATCATTGAATAAAATTATCGTTAAACAAGAAAAATTAAATTAAGGATTCTTATGAATTATACATTCGGTTAGATTAGGTCGTTTAGTTAAGAAATGCTTCTGATAACATCTTGAGTCACCTTCGGCATTTCTAGAATTGAGGCATGTATCCCGAATAAATATGATTGTATGAACATCCAGACTGTTTTACAATCCGGTGCATACTTAAGGCTTAATACGAACGTTACTTCTGGGAATAAACATATAAGTAGCATGAAGAATATTATCGGCTTTGTATTCTGCACCACCAAAGACAATAAAAAATCCAGCTGCTTTGTTCGGCGTTCCAACCCTCACCACCTGCAGTTGTAAAGAAACACTTTCGAAATGTTTCTCTAGGTACTCAATTCAAAATCATTTTAAAACTTTCACTTTCGTTTACACCTCACAACAATGACTGACTAGAGTTTTTACAAGCGTTACAATAAAATGACAGTTCATGAACAACGTTCACGAAAAGAGGTACAAAATCACGCAAATGGATTTCAGAGTTCACATTATTATGATCGAGAATCATGATTTCCAGTTATTTTTATTGTGTTACGAAATGCCAAACGGACATGAATTGAGTTCACGACATCGTGA
Organism: Aedes koreicus; assembly: GCA_024533555.2. Lineage (NCBI taxonomy): Eukaryota > Metazoa > Arthropoda > Insecta > Diptera > Culicidae > Aedes > Aedes koreicus. The sequence goes on along the minus strand of JAHHFK020003576.1, from coordinate 1,373,126 downwards.
TTCTTTTCATGGAAATAGGATTTAAGGAATCACGTTTATGAGTAGAAAGTCACATATTTGGAATAGATGTTTGTTCACGATGTCGTGATTATTTGTTCTGGAATATAAGAACGGATTTTTTTTCCGTGTTTATTTTGTTCCTCTTTTCGTGAACATTGTTCATGAACTGTCATTTTATTGTAACGCTTGTAAAAACTCTAGTCAGTCATTGTTGTGAGGTGTAAACGAAAGTGAAAGTTTTAAAATTATTTTGAATTGAGTACCTAGAGAAACATTTCGAAAGTGTTTCTTTACAACGGCAGGTAGTTGCAACGCCGAACAAAGCAGCTGGATTTTTTATTGTCTTTGGTGGCGCAGAATACAAAGCCGATAATATTCTTCATGCTATATGTTTTTGCCTACAAGTATCGTTCGTATTAAGCCTTACCCAAGTAGCAATTCAAATGCAAATTGGTTTTATTCATGTTTTATGGTAGTTTTATCAAAGCACTATGGAGTTCATCCGGTTTTATCAGGGCATTTTCCAAGCTAAGGTGGTTTTAATTCATTAACAGTTCTTAAGAGTGATTAAAGAACACTTGAAGAAACCTCCATAAAACTACATCATTTATAAGTGTAATTCACCTTATCAGTAGTTTTATAAGATACTTGATCCCCCTCTCAAGACATCGTTTCGCAAATTGCATAAAACCTGATAAAAGTTTTGTAAAAGTTTTATGACATTCTTCTTTAAGATGAATGTATCTTGGAAATGCTGCCATAAAACTCTCTTAGAACCATTTGATTTTAAATAAGAGCACATACTCTTGAGAGAGAACATTATGTGAAAAATAAACAAACTGTCACAATGGACGCCCACAGGTGGAAGAAATTGAAAACTAATGGATCGTTCAAGAGGAAATTCAATAAAAACCTATCGAATATATTGAACACTCCTTCATCTCAGCCACCAACGACAATTTTTTTTACCATTCCATTAGATTCGCAGCCTACTGAAACTAACTTATCAAAAGGGTCTATGCGTTATGCGTAAAACGAATAAAATAAAATGGTGCAATGTGTCGCTAGTTGAAAACCGAAATGCATAACTCATGATATTTGAATTTATGCCAGTTGTGCAAGTAAAACCTAACGTCTCAGGTAGTGCGTTGCTTGGCGCACCGCAGTACTTTTGACGTAAGATTTAATGTGCACTACGATTGTAAAATGTTATGTTAATGTTGAATTTTCCCGAGTCGTGCATTTCAGTTCCCAATACACTCTATTATACTCGTTGCAAGTAAAAATTAGTATATCATCTGAGCAAAAATCGATTTTTCCCATGATCCGCACGTTTAATCCAAAGTCGGAAGTAGTGCGCTGGAATCACTCAGTGATCCACTACACAGTGCACTTCTTCCAATGCTAGGTTCAGCGTACAGATCAAGAGAAAAACAATCTTCCGCTCAACTGATGTTTCAGCCATCGACACAATATTATTATATGTTCTTCTTCCCAAATCCATTGTTAGCATATTCAAGTTAGAGATTTTTTTAATGTTTTAATCGACTTACGCTGGTGATTACAAACAATAAATTATAAACTGTAATGATGAACAACAATTATGCATAGGCACTTTTGATTTGAACGTTCACATTTTCTTTGTTTATGATGTGCCTTCTCCACACTGATTTTATGGCTATCTTACGAAAGACTTGATTACCTTGAGCAATTCAAACAAGTTTTATTCAAGCGTTACTCCTCTTTTTTAAGAATAGAACAAGTAAAGATGAACTTATCGCGCTCCTAAAAAAATCTTGTTAGTCTTGTGCAAGAAATATTAGTTTTATATGCGTTTTATGGTAGTTTTAGATAAAACCATTGAAAAAATGGCGAGCGTGCCTATTCTGGATTCCCTCGGAATGGTAGCCATTTTCATATGTATGCAAAAAAACTCTCGTTTTTCCAATGCTACGAACAATTTCTGCTGTTTAAAATACATTTTGAAACTTGAAATGGATTGTAGACACAATTTATTCAAGATCTAACAATTTATCAGCCTTGTCACCTAATTGTTGAATTTTCAAGTATTTTTTATTTTTCAAATAAATCAATGGTCTAGCAATGATTCCGGGGCGCATTAAAATTTTCGTACTTTTATGTTATAAAACACCAATAAACTGAACGTCGCATGAAAAATTTATCAATTGCAGGCAAAAATCTCATGCATTTATGATCAATTTTACAATTAATTTACATACGTATCCACTTTGGAAAAGAAACATCATATGTATATCCGTTTTTTTTCCTCTTAAAAAAGTCTCCATTCAGCAGAACGAATCCAAAAATGGAATCTTCAAAACATATTTGTGACGGACTGGAAGTGTTTTTAAAGAGGAAAATCATAAAACTACCAAAACTTGTGGTAGTTTTATCATAGTTTTAAGCATGTCCTGCATGTCATTACAAGTACGTACCGATAAAACTAAGAAGTTTTAAGCGAATCTTGGGATATAGTCTTGAGAACCTCCTGTAGTATGGGCCTTTTTGAACTTATGAGGGTTTTATGGCTGTTTTATCGATGTTATGTAGAATATCTAGTTTTATGCGTGGTTTTATCAAATGAGTCTTGAGAACTTCTTCAAGTGTACCTTAAAATTGAATTTGTTACTTGGGATAAGTATGCACCGGATTGTAAAACAGTCTGGATGTTCATACAATCATATTTATTCGGATACAAGCATTTCTTAAATGAACGACCTAATCTAACCGAATATATAATTCATAAGAATCCAAAATTTAACTTTTCTTATTTAACGATAATTTTATTCAATGATTATTCATTTTAATATGTTTTTAATTCATACTTACAATAAAATGCAATACGCATGCATGCATATAATCGAATACCTTTAGCATTTTTTCTACTCCTTATGCGAAAGTATAATTCTCATGTTATTTTATTAATTCGTGAATTTTGTTCTTATATTCATGAACAATAATGTCGTTCCAAATACAGTCCGTGAACTACGTGGCTGCTTTTGTGAACTGTATCACGATATAAATCCGATTTCGGAAACACTAATCATGAATACGTGAACTAAATCATGATTACCAAGGATAGTTTTCACGTTTTCATGACACACGTTGCATGCAACTACGGTACTCTAGCGTTATATTAATTTTGCGGAGCAAAGTTCACGTATTCATGACTTTTGTTCATGGTGTATTTTCGTAAATGAAATTTTGACTTGTTCTGAAATTCGTGACTCGAGGTTGACGTATTCCGGAACGATTTTTTATCCGTGTGCTGGCTAATAACTGCATGGATATGAGGTGTATATAATGGAATCTAAATACTATATAAGAGTGACAAAACATCAAACACAGTCCAAAATAATCTTTAAAGTGTTTGAAACTGGAGGCAACATTTCTCTCTCTCTCTTTCTCTCTCTCTCTCTCTCTCTCTCTCTCTCTCTCTTTCTCTCCCTCCGTTTTCTATGATTCTCGTTCGTCTGAACTGTGCCAATACAGGATACCTAGTGTGCGATATTCAACATTTGCAGCAGGGGATGAGGTTTCGAAAAATGTACAGGGTGTCTCACAATAGGTGTCACTGAAACAAAATGGGATTACAGCGAAACAAATCAACCAAATCATAGCATTTATTTTTCATTTGAAAGATACATGGTATAGAAATAAACCATATTAATTCAATTCAAATCTCTCGAAAAAATTGAAAAAGCTCGAGTAAAAAATTAGTCAGTGTGCAAAATTTTCTCTATCTTCATTTCGTTCTATCAGTCACGCAATAGATTCGTGTTGACTTATTTTGCTGTGCTTTGTTGTCATTCCGTTGTCCCTGTGTTTCTCACAACTCATTCACACCACAGCAAAGCACATATCTGGCTATTCAAGCGTCAAGAAATTTTGGTTGCTTGACTGAATGATCTGGTAACCAGTCATTCATCTTCCTGTTCGTGAGTGATTTTTTCTGCGACAGGATTTTTTTTTTAACATTCCCGAACATTGCTGAAGGCAAAGGAAGCCAAAAGGCGGAGCTGTAGCAAACGATCTATGGCCGAAATCGCTACAGAGTTTGTGGTTCGAGATCGAGAAAAGGCTAAAAAACACATCGAGTAATTTTGTTTGTAAGAACCTAACAAAGATAACAGACCTCGAAAACGTTATATGATTATTAAAAATGTTAAAAATGGAATTTGAAAGCAATACCCTGAATTTTCGCATTTTTTTCCCTGGGGCACCCTGTACGGTTATTGTTAATGAAGCTAATTATGTATCTATTGAAAACAAATCCACGAAAATAAACTTAAACAGTTGCAAGAATAAATAATAGAAGCAATCTAACAATTAATCAATTCAAATGGAAGGTAATTAAAACAATTCCGTATAATACACAGTAAAAAAATGGACCCTAATTAAAATAAATCCCGTCAAAATGATCGGTCTCGCTATATAAAAATAGAACCGATCAAAACTGGTCACCCTAATATCTTTCAAACAAAACGAAAAAAACGTGCTCAAGCATATTCTGTCTCTCTACTGATCAACTGTTGGCTCTACTTACGCTTTTCCTCCATCAAATATTCGGCTACAAGATTTTAACAAGACACTATGTAAATCGTTTACCAGGAAAGATAAAATGGTAACATTGACCTCGATTTGTGTCCGAGCTGGCACTATCACAGCGGATGATGACATGGAGGAATCCATATAGCGCAAAAGTGAGGTTAAACGTCGTAGATGGCGCTCGTTTAAAATGGTTTTTCAAGCTGTCTATGCAAAGTAATTGGTGATAAAAAGATAGGAAAAAAAATTCCATACAGTTTGAAAAATAGCTTGAAAGTTATTATCAATTTCAGTTTTAGATACTACGATGTTTCACCCTCGGTTTCACCTCACTTTAGCATTACTTGGATTTCTCACTGGTGAAAAACTTTGTTGCGATATAAAACTCGCGATTACATGCAACATAAATACTAATTTATTCAAAACAATTAAGGAACAATTTAAGAACAATAAATCACATGTGGACTTCTAGATGCGAGTTATGTTGAATCGCATGATGACATACACGCTGATACTTCTTCGCATCGTACGTCGACACAGTCGACGTCTGTCGCTCTGAAGGCTGTCAGATGTTGATCCACCGGCTGCGTACTGAAGGTTGGGGGGGTCCCTCCAACAGTTAAGGTTCCCACGCAATGGGAGCTGTCACTTTTACCCTCGGAAAAATATTCCACTCGATTATTCCATAAGGGAAGGTGACATTTCGTTTCATGCAGATCAATTGTCAAAATTCCGCTAGGTAATATCACAGAGAACAGACGTTCATCTTCGGTCTGCTACTTGTGTAAAACTTTGAACCGACATTTCAAATGTATGTCGTTATGCTCCTGGTAGGCGGCGCTGCATATGTGCAATAGCTGTCATGTCAATGTTTATCAATAAAAAACCTAGCACAAAACCTGAAAAGTTTTGTTTGTTTTTCTCTGCACATGCTTCTTATACCGGCTGCCCCCCTATACTTTAACACGTTTTTCAAGAAAAGGTATAGGGACATCAATGTCTGTTCTCTGTGGTAATATTGAACAAAATTCCGTAACCTCTCTACTTTTTAAGTCGATACTGGCCTTACGCAAGAGACTCTCAAGCAAATAAACTTAACAATTTCTTAAGGCACAACTTTCGAACGGTACTAATGAATTTAATAAACGTGACTTATGAATGGTTTTTGTTTTACACGTTTTTTGCTCTTGTAAGCCTTAAGCCATTCTCAGTTCCAAGCGTTGTTAGGCGTTTCTGTTTTCCATGCGCAGTATGGTACGATTTATTTCTCTACACTGAAACCGGCCAGTAATTAATGTAATTAATGGGTAAAATATCACCCATTTCGAACTTAACTCCCTAAATGGGTAAAACGATTTTACCCATTAATAGGTAAAGAGCCTGTACGTCAGACTATCGGGTATTTTTTACCCATTTTTTCAAAATGTTTGTTACTTGGGAAATGGGTATGAAATACTAATTTTTCAAAAGTTTGTTATTTGGGAAAAGAGTATGAAATACCCATTTTAAAACACGTTTGTTAAATAACGTTTTGTTAAATAAACGTTTTGAAAAATGGGTATTTCATATCCATTTCCCAAATTACAAACATTTTGAAAAAAAAGGGTTAAAAATACACGATAGCCTGACGTACAGGCTCTTTACCCATTAATGGGTATGAAATATCCCTTTTTCGTGATTTGGTTTTTGTTGTGATTTTGAATAATGGGCATTAGCACAATCATAAGGTCTGTATCCACATTAACCCGGACACCTTCAAATCATTGTAACTTTTGAAATATTGCACGTAGGAATGAAAAATTTCACTGTGGTATAGCTGAGAGTATATGATGGAAAAGACTATGATTGATGTTTACATTTCATGTTTAGTATTCAAGATGGCGACGAAAGAAAAACAAGTGCGCGAGCGAATTTTGTACGGGCGTACGGCAAATCCTAACTTGTCAATACGGGACCTTGCAAAAACATTGGATTTGCCTAAATCCACTGTTCACGATGTGCTCAAATCATTTTTGGAACGTTTGACGGTGGAGAGGAAACCGAGAAGTGACAAAAACATTGGACGCGCTGATCCTGTCATGGACCGAAAGGAGAAAAGGATATTAACGAAAAACCCAAATCTATCCATTCGAACGGTGCCTCGTAAAATAGGGATGTCGCCTGGTTTTGTCCAAAAATCAAAACAACGTTTGGGACTTAAGTCGTATAAAGTAAAAACAGTTCCAAATCGCAACGACAAACAGAACTTGGCAGCAAAATCACGGGCTTGACGTTTGTACTGCGAATATTTGACGAAGTTTTCATGCGTTGTTATGGACGATGAAACTTATGTCCTGGAGGATTTCAAGCAGCTTCTAGGGCTGACTTTTTATTCTGCTATGACCAGAAATGCTACAGCTGAGCATTTCAGAACGAAGAAGGCATCGAAATTTCCCAAAAAATACCTTGTGTGGCAAGCAATTTGTACGTGTGGCAAAAAGAGTAAATCTTTCGTCACTACAGGCACAATCAACAAGGAGATCTATCAGAAAGAGTGTCTACAGAAGCGATTGCTACCCTTCATCAAAAGTCACAAAAAAAAACCTTTGTTCTGGCCCGATTTGGCATCATGCCACTATGCTAAAACTGTGATGGAGTGGTACCAAGCAAATCAAGTGAACATTGTACCAAAAACCTCAAACCCGTAAAATTGCCTAGAGCTACGACCAATCGAGAGATATTGGGCTCTGATGAAGCGGAAGCTTTCTGGAAAGAAGCAAGGAATCAAAGACATCAAACACTTCCAGCAAATTTGGACAAAGACGGCTTCTACGATTTCTGAACAGTCGGTACAAACCCTAATGGACGGAGTTAAGCGCAAAGTTCGAACATTTTATGCAAATACCGAATAACTATGTTTTGTCCTCACGAATTGTTAAAACACATCCCACGAATCTGAAATAAACAACTACGACGGAAATATAATGCGAAATTTATGTTTTATTCATGTTTTGAGGTGTCCGGATTATTGCGGATACAGACCTTAATCGATCGCAATTACTGTATCTGTATTTGTATTTGTGTATTCGTAACGAGACAAACTTTTAGCAAATACCTTATTATTACTTGATTTTATCTTTACTTCAAACGATGCGTCCCAACCTAACTACCGGAAGCTCTGGTTTAAACTCTTCAATGTTCCGCGCAGGTACTCGGAAGTTCGATTCTTCTGATGAAATTAAGGCATTTGATATTATTTTATTAAATTATTAACGTACCTCTCAGTTTTTGGACGAATTTGCTATCCAAGTTAGTATTCAGTTCTTTCATATTATACGCGTTTTCGTGGACTGGATTCCGACTGGAGTTTTTTTTTTTTTTTTTACAAACAGCACACTTTCAACTATACAAAGTGAGCCAGGAGAATGCTAAGATATTTTTTACCCGTTAATTGGTAGAAAAATACCCATCTTTTGGTCTCTCATTGAAAATAAAAAATAATTTTGAAAGTACCCATTTTTTGACAGTTTTATATACTATCGAAAAATGGGTAAATTTTTACCCATTAATGGGGACTGGCCAATTACAATGTACTGTTCTTGAAACCTGAAATTCGTGTTTTTTGTTATTAAATACAATGTTTGCAAAGCTTAAGCCAAATATATTCAAATTTAGAGGTAGCGCAAATGACTTAAAGTAGTATTTTTATGAAGAAGAACTTTCGTAAAAAAAAACCACAATACTACTTCATTTTGAGGCTTTCCCCGTCATTTTCTACAATACATCATTTTCTAAAAATTTGTTCAACATTATGTTTGTATATTTTTACGAGAAGTATTACCTAAGAGTTGACATCCTCAAATTTTTCATGTTTTTGTGAAAAAAATAATTTTTATCACGCAGTAGCTTAATGATAAATTGACGGAATTTAGATCAATAAGCATCAGTTAAAATCTAATTGCGTGTACTGAAAAAAAAAAACACTCAAATATTACTTTTTATAGAAAACGACAATCAGTGTTACAATAATATAACATAAATCTTCTCTAAAGCCACTATTTTATGTGTTTCTTACCCAATTTGGATTATATGGTTCTGTTTTCAAAATTTTAAAATGGATTTGAAGCTGTTTTAGCAGATTTATTAGCAGACTTTCCAAAATAATTTTCCCATTTTTGATTCTTTTGATGCATCCACATCAACGAAACTTGTAATACACTCCGCCTCTTTTGAAACTTCTTGATTTCTCTAACGATTATTTAAACAGTATATTTTTCTAAGCAACGATGAAAAGTTACGCATAGGACATCCACAGACAAACAGACGTAACACTCTAATTGATGCCCATGGTCCACCTAAAAAACGATTAATTTGAATACAAATAGTTGGCCAAGCCACCACTCACAGCGCTCGCATCGGCAATTCTGACATTTCCCTTCTGAGTGATTTCCTTGCACTAGCATCGCTTGCAAGTGTGAGTGTGTTCGGAAATGTTATGTTTATTTTTTTCGTCAAAACATGGGACGTAAATGTGAATTTTTATTTTGCTCTAATCGGGAAGGTAGAAACTGCGGAAAATTCTTCTTTAGTTTTCCCCGTGACGTGGAAAGGTATGAAGTTTATTGATTACTAATATTACTATTACATATAATTTTATTTTGACATGAAGTAGATGCGCGCAGTGGGTGAAATTTTGCCAGTCAAGAGAGCTTATGGTGGAGTTTGATGAAGGCGGACAAAAGACGGTCGAAAAGCGGAAAATCTGTTCCGTTTCAACTCGACAGCTTATAAAAACTGTTACAAGCCTGAGAAAGGGTAAGCAAAAAAGTAATTTAGTTGTTATCTATTATGAACATAGAATCATTGTTTAGGTTACGTGGCAATGCCATCCCGACGCAACCTGCTGCTACGCACATTATTCCTGAGATTCTTGGTGAACCATCCCACGAAACGGAAATTGAATTCCAAGACATCGAGTTCCTTACCAGTCCGTTCAATCATGAATTGACTGAGGATGTAACGGAGCAGCAAGCGTCCACTAATTTTCGATTTTCTACGAACCTGCTTGCTTCAAAACAAACGATTGACAGTCAAGCGAGCCTGAAGTAGTGTGCGTGTGTTTCATGGGCGCGCTCGTTGGCAGCTGTTGCGACAGGCAAGACAATCATACATGGTAGACACTGAAATGGGCAGAGTGGCCGTCAGATAGCGCTAGTGTTTTAACGTATCTAAATTTAAATTTATGACGGTGTATTGTAAGGCAATATGTTTTAGTGTAACGTCTGTTTGTCTGTGGGACATCCATCATGCGGTATTTTTTGAAAATAATCGATCTCAAATTCCGAGTTTCAAATCTGGCTTAAATTTACATGAAAGATCCCATAAGATTATGCCAAATCTAGTATTCCCTTTATGGGGGCCTCCCTTCGATTCCCGGTCTCTTCTACAAATTTTTCGTAGAGGAAAATTTCTCGACTCCCAGGGCATAGGGTATGATTGTACTTGCCACACAATCAGACTAATGTAGAAATGGTACCTGGCATCGAAAGCTCCCAATTAATAACTGTGCACACACCAAATTCTAGTTTTGATGTTCGGTAAAGAAATTTACGGTTTTGATCGGTAAAAGAAAATTTTTGTTGAATAATCTGTAAAATTTCTTCAATTTATAGATATCTATCATAGAACTACAAGTTTACGGTAATTCGTATGAAAATATCACTGAACATTTGTACTTATTTTACAGATGTACTTTGTAAACTAATGAACTGTCATTCACACCAAGGCTGTGTTCCAATTCGCGAGTTAATTTTAATTTTCACTGAAACTTGATACATGGAAAATAATCGATTTATCGATTGAATCTAAAAAGTAAGTTTTTCAATCTTTTTGTGTGGGGCATAATAACAAACATCTTATTAAGATTTAATAAGCAATGGTTACACGCTTAAATGTCGTTTGTAGGTCAATTATTTAATGAGTTACAATATCAAATGTAATCGAGCTTAGTATATTAGGTTGAGTTCTGGAACACATACCCTAGTACAATATTGAAAACCCGAATTCATTAGCACATAAACTGTTATACCCACTGCATCTTAAACACATTTACGCCTGTTAGATAGGCAACATGCTAGTACTAGTTGGCTCGTATGGCACTAGCAGCGACAACGCACGCAGTAGAGAGTGGCATCGCTGATTCGGTATTTCACCTATTCACCCCACCGCCGCATCCAAGCTTTAAATTCCCGAAGCACACCACCACGATCCATCACAGCGCACAGTGCGGTGAACGTATGCAGATTGGGAACAAAAATCAAAACTTGAGAATATAGTCATTTTAACACAACTTGGGTTCCTTACGATTTGAAGCCAAGAGATGCAACATCGTCGCCTAGGCCGAATATTCACGCTGCGAAGGTTATGCTGTGTATTTGGTGGGACCAAGTTGGGTTATTTATTATGAGCTGTTGAAACCAAACGAAACCATTATCGGGGAACGGTATCGAACTCAATTGATGCGATTGAGCCGAGCACTGCACGAAAAACGGCCACAATACGAGCACAGACACGAAAAAGTGATTCTTCAGCATGACAACGCTCGACCTCACGTTGAGAAACCCGTGAAAACCTACTTGGAAACGCTCAAATGGGAAGTCCTACCCCACCCGCCATATTCTCCTGATAGTGCACCGTCCGATTATTACTTGTTCCGTTCGATGGCACATGGTCTCACTGGTCAGCAATTCCACTCATATGATGACATCTCAAAATGGCTTGATTCTTGGATAGCATCAAAAGACGAACAGTTCTATCGAAATGGTATTCACGTTCTACCAGAAAGATGGGAAAAAGTCGTAGCTACACGCAAAAAAAAACCGCAGTAGAAACTACAATTTCGAGGGTTAAATTAAGCGCAAACACCAACAATTTTCAGCTGACTATAAATGCGTTTGATTTTACCATGCCTGCGATTAGATCAACCATGGTGCGGTTGATATCATTATGAGGTAGTGACCACAAATGATGAAAGTTTTACCATAAACGTAGTAAATTTGACTGAAATTTCATGGTAGTTTTAAAGATAGGCATAGTTGGGTATAATAGTAGTTTATACCACAAGATTTTTTCCTGTGTAGTGATGGGCAAAACTTTGAATAAATCGTTTGTAACCTCCTCCCACCTCCCTTCCTCTTCCTTTTTTCTTCCCCTCTTCCATTCCTCCATCCTCATTCCTTTTCCTCTCATCTTTTTACCATTCTTCTTTTCCCTCCATCCATTCATTCTCTCTTCCTTTTTTCTTTTTCTCATTTTTTTTTTTACATTTTTTTTTTTTTTTTCCTTATTTTTTATTCTTATTTATTTTTTCTTTTCTTTATTTTCACCATCTTCCCTTCCATTTAATTTATCTTCTTATCCCACGAGAATTAGGCTCAGAAAATTTCATAGCCATGGAATAAAGTTCCCAATTGCAGGGACTTCTTAAACGCATGCGGAATGCTTTCCGATTAAAAAAATGTTTTTCTTCAGTTCCTTAATCTGTACATAAACTAACAATATTGTATGAGTGCGATACTGTGCATGTGTGAGAAGGCGAAATGAAATAGGCCAGTTGACGATTTGCTGCAAACGTCAATTTCCTCAACCCGCTCCTTCGTTTTACCAATCCGCTCTCGAAAACAATCAACCAAAACATGTCGATTGCTACGACCACAAACTCGTCTCCTAGTAGATTATGAGACAGACGTACACGACCAAACTTTTAGTTTGTCATTGATCTTTAGATTGGCAAAGTGTATTTCTTATTTCATTTACTCTCACGCAAATGTTAACCAAAGCAACTGTGACGACAAACGGGATGCTTCGTTTAAAAACAAACAAATGCAAGAGACAGCAGGCTTCACGTTACATTACCGGTGCGCTATATCCATGGTCAACAAAGAAGAGAGGAAACATGGGCTCTCTCAAAAGCAACAGTGATGCCATAGCTGCAGCTCAACAGCGAAGCAATATTTATCGTTGAGTTCTATTGGACAGCTCCAAAACATTTTTTTTACTTGCATATGATAGTGCCAGATGATGGACAATATAATCATAACCATAGATCAACCTCCAATGACTGGAAGAAACATGAAATAAATAGCGATTTCAGATTATCTTAATATGTAATAAATTTAACTCAATGTTCAACATCACATTCTGGCATCAAGCCTAGTTGTGGGAGAGAGCTGATGAAGACATGCTCTCCGGTACATGCGATGCAAATGCAAAATACACAAAGGCAACATTTGAGCGAACTTCTTCAGCAGGTCAGAAACTGATGGTTTCTAGATGATGTATTTTAAATCTTCAAAATGACAGTAATAAATTGGTAATCAATCATGATTCATGCATCGAATCATTGGCCCAATAGATAAAGCTTATGATCGTATCATTAAAAATGAAATAATTTGGAAAATGTAGGAGTTATAGACCTATTTCCTAACAACTGATTAAAATAGTGACCCCTGATTAAGCCGTTCCCTACCCTAAGCAAACACCAACAATGTTCACCACTATAAATGCGTTTGATTTTACCATGCCTGCGATTAGATCAACCATGGTGGGGTTGATATCAACATGAGGTCTGTCGAATATACCAAAAATGTTGAATGCTGTACCGTATACATTGTAAATTTGACTGAAATTTCATGGTAGTTTTGAAAATAGGCATAGTCGGGTAAAATGGTAGTTTTTACTGCAACATTTTTTTCAGTGTATTAATAATGTCGTGCTTTGAATTATTACAGTAGCTGATTATAAAGAGGAACATACACTACATCGAGCAAAAGACATTCCAAACTAACAATTTAACAATTTGCTGTATAATTTTTGCATCAAGTTTCTGTTCATCTATTATTCACTCAACCTTGTAGAATTTATTGTAATTGTAATTGTATTAAAATTGCTGAAAAAAGCGAGAAAATTAGGTGTTATTCTAGACTAAAAGCTTCATTTTATCGACCATTACAACACAATTATCCATAAAGCAAACTTTCATGACCCATATACGATCAAAACATTGTACGTTGCATATGTGAGGTCTTTCTAGAGTATTGTAGTATCATAGGGTGCTCTTTCATTACAACATATAGAGAACGATTAAAATCAGTGCAAAAACATTTCCTCTTCCTTCTTACGAAGCACAATGTATGCTTATAGACATTCAAACTCTAAAAGAACGAATGAAATTTGCCATGATCTTTTTTGTTAACGATATTGACGAATTTCACGCCAACTTACCAGTGTTTGGCTGCACCCTCTCAGAATCCAATGAAAATTGTGGGTGTGTAGACTATGTATTTTCAAGCAACTTTGCACACTTTGTTTTTTTTTCAAAATTTATCTAGACTGCCATTTGAAAAGGGCTTAAGTTTTTTGATCTTTTTTTTAAATCCACGAAACTCAAAAAGGACAAGACTTACAAAAAAGTGATGTATGGGTGACTTTTAGAAATGTGTCTTAACTTTTATGAAAAAAAAATTGTAAAATCGATTCTTGCACGCTAAAAATTTTTTTTTAATTTAAAGCCAATTTGCAAAAAAACGGGTATTTTAGAATTGGACGAAATTTTTTCTCGCAGATTGCCAAGTTATGAAAGTCGGTGCAAGCTCATCAACCTGGAATTGTTGGAAGGGAGGCGTATGGTGGCCAAAGCGTGTTTCGTTGGTGACCTCCTTCAGGGAAACATCGACTGTTCCACTTTACTTGGTCTCTTGAACATCAACACTCGACGACGAAACCTACGTTTACAATCTTTCTTTATAAACCGGCACTCAAGAACCAACTACGCCAAACACGAACCTGTGCTAAGCATGTGTCGCGTTTTCAACAGCAATTATAACGTGTTTTATTTTAATGTATCCCGTGATGTTAATAAGCGTTGTTTTCGCAGATGTATGTGTTAGTTATTGTATGTAATTCAGTTTTATCTAATTGTCATTGTAATGAACATTTTTATCTGTTGACGAATAAATAAATAAATATACTGGCAGATAGTCTGCACAGTAGTGGTTTACCAGGAATTTTAAATATTTTTTTGTGTAATTTACTGTCAGAAACGAATGACCTTCAATCTAGGCCAACTGACAACTTCCAAAATTAGCTACAAGGGCTTACCCCAAGGCTCATGTTTAAGTCCCTTACTTTATAATTTTTATGTTAAAGATATTGATAACTGCTTGGAAAATAGATGCACGCTAAGATGCTGTGATCTCCTTTAGAGGTCCACGTGCGGAAATCTTGCAAAGACCATTGCAAAATTCCCTGAAACTGCCGTGAAACGCATATCAGTCCCATATTTGCTTGATTTCCTATTCATATGGGACTGATATGCGTTTCACGGCAGTATAGTCATAGCAGAAGCATCGGTCAACACCAATAACTCTGTTTGTTTGTTCTTTTTTTGTAGCTATTTTTAATTATATTCTAACGATGATGTATCCGGAACAGCTTGACCGATGCAATAACGTCCAATGGGACTATATTGCTGATAATGTCTCTCCCATCTGTGAAAAGTAGACATTGAGGTGGTGACCATTGAAGTTTTCGAACTCATTTTCCATGCGTTTTCATAGTATGAAAAAATCCTTTATAATTGGACGATGCTGCAATTTCGTCGAAACACACCACAGGCGATTCATCATCTTCATATAAAACTCAAAAAAGTCTCGGGTCGAGAAAAAATATAGTGTAATGAAGATCGTTACAAACCAAATAAAAGTATGCAACTTTAACGGAAATGTAGAAGAGACTGACTCGCTGTAATTCGGTCCAGTAATTTTTGAGACACACGACTTTGTTCGTATTGAAACAGACTTACCCATGGGTATGCATACATTTTACGATCTCATGAAGTATATCGGACACTCGGCCTGTGGATCTCGAATCGAAATAAGAGTTTTCATGCGATCTGTCAAGTTGAAATTGACAAAGTCAGAGTAAGCTATAGGGTATCTGTGATATAAAATAACATTGCTCGATACCGCTTTTTACTCGACTAGTAACAATCTAGGTGTTTATTCCTTTCCATAATGCATCATTTTCAAAATGAAATACATGATTAGGTATTTTTACTCATTTGTCCAGGTATTGTTTCTGCCACTCCCCTATCTTTCGGCCGTGGCATAACACAGCTTTCAGAAGGTCTTTAAGATGGATTTAGAGGGCGTTGCACGCGAATGATATTTTTTTATCTTCCGTAGTTCTTTGTCTGTCTCTCTCTAACCTTAAGCGATTGTTTGGTATTTTTATCAATGTTTTGACAATATACAACAGGTATAATTAATTTTCAGCATTTTTCTATACTTTTTAGCAGTTAAATTTATTATTATTATTATCATTAACCTTATCAACTAAACAGAATAGTGTTTAATTATTTTTCTTCCTGTTTTGAAAGTGTTCTTACAGGAGGATTTCTTAGTACTTTTCACTTGAGGTGTTGTAGGTGTTGTAACTGTTTCGTGTACGGTGTGTGTGTGATACGCAACGTCTATTTAGCAGATCAGCGGCTTCAAGCCCTGAGAATTGGGTTGTTTTAAAACGTTTGGGGACATATTAATGATTAAATGATTTAGTCCTTGCTCTGCATGTACTTGATCAGGTCGACCACGCGGTTGGAGTAACCGAATTCGTTGTCGTACCAGGAAATGAGTTTAACGAAAGTATCGCTCAACTGGATTCCAGCCTTAGCATCAAAGATCGACGAGTGGGTATCTCCGACGAAGTCGGTGGAGACGACCTCCTCTTCAGTGTAGTCCAAGATGCCCTTCAGTGGACCTTCTGCGGCTTCCTTAACCTTTTGCTTGATCTGATCGTAGGATGCTGGCTTAGACAGACGGCAGGTCAGATCGACAACGGAGACGTTCGGGGTTGGGACACGGAAAGCCATACCGGTCAGCTTACCGTTCAGAGCGGGAATGACTTTGCCGACAGCCTTGGCAGCACCAGTAGCGGCAGGGATGATGTTCTGGCCAGCACCACGGCCATCACGCCATAGCTTGCCAGATGGTCCGTCAACGGTCTTCTGGGTAGCAGTGGTGGCGTGCACAGTAGTCATCAGACCCTCCAGGATACCGAAGTTGTCGTTGATGACCTTGGCCAATGGGGCCAAGCAGTTGGTGGTACAGGATGCGTTCGACACAACCTTCATTGATGGGTTGTAGGCATCCAGGTTGACACCGACTACAAACATCGGGGCATCAGCAGATGGGGCTGAGATGATGACCTTCTTGGCACCACCCTCCAAATGAGTGGAGGCCTTCTCGATGGTAGTGAACACACCGGTCGACTCAACGATGTATTCGGCTCCGGCCTTGCCCCATGGGATGGACTTGGGGTCACGTTCCTGGAAGACTTGGATCTTCATGCCGTTGACAACCAGGCAGCCGTCCTTGGCTTCGACTTCTCCCTTGAAACGACCGTGGGTCGAATCGTACTTGAACAGGTACACCATGTAGTCAACGCCAATGAAGGGATCGTTGACGGCAACAACCTGGGCACCCTTGTCGACGGCGGCACGCAGGACCAGACGACCGATACGGCCGAATCCGTTAATTCCAATCTTCGACATGATGAGATGAGTGTTTACGGTACTGGAATAGGAAAAAAGAATGGGGAAATTCAAGTTTACGTTTCGTGTTGTTGGGATACATGTACATTATTAGTCGTTTGATTGGTTCAAGTCCAATGTTACATTGCGAGCAAGCATTATCGTTGCTTGGCAAATCTATTTTTAATCATTCAATATGTGCAGGATCTAATTGCTCACAGCTGTTTCTGTCAGATTGTGTTCGAGTTAAAAATAACTGATCAGAAACCGAGATACCAAAAATAAGAGGAATCACGGTAACACTTTTATTATGTATTTTATTATAACAGGAAAGTTCTGCGATGTGACAAACATGGCTCAAACAAATGGATACGTGGACAACCCAAACATCTAGGTGCCGTACAAACCGTGCCGGAAGTAAGCAACATTTCAAGTCAACATCGTATATAATTAAAAGCATACCTCTTCAGAAAGTTATCTTATATGGAATCAAGTATTTAACTGTCCAATTTTCAGTTTTTGAACCGTTAAGTGAAATTAAGTGAACAAATACCCTTTGGGATTTTTGGTTACTGAAAAATATTCCACAACAAAAAAAAACAATGAAAATCGAATTGCGTTAACTTTAAATTATAACAAGATATTTTTATTTAATTGTTGTAACAAACCTGTAGAAGATAAAAGTTGGAATATATATTCTACTTTTGAAGAGTTAAAAAATTATCAATAAAACAAATCGCGTTACGTTTAAGTTGAATCGCGTAGAATGCAAATTTTTGACGGACATTCGAAGAATCATTTTTTGAACGCATTGTATCACAAATCGAATTAGGGGAACTGCCCCCATATTAATCTCATTGTTCCTATATTCGTCCTATGATGAATCAAACAATTGGGCAGTTGAAGTATTAGTTAGTAATGTTTGTTGTAGTTATTTGACGTAAGCAAACATTATTAGAAAACGAAACCGACCCTTCAACTGCCCAATTGTTTGATTCATCGTAGGATGAATATAGGAACAATGAGATTAATATGGGGGCAGTTTCCCTACCATCTATTTTCTTATTTCAAGGTTATCTCTTTGCCATTGCCATTCTTCCTTTTTTAAATTTCTTGATAGATTTCTCGTAAACGATCACGCAGCTTTATAAGACCAAAACATTTTGCAATCTATTAAGTGAATTTATGATGATTTGAGATACGGAAAGAAGTTAAATTAATTTGTTTTTTTTTTTATATCGAGGTATAATAGCTACATATATATATATATATATATATATATATATATATATATCTTATATAATTATTCAGGTAGAAACAACCATACTGCCTGTTTGTTTCAAAACAAAATCGTTGGTTTGAAACAACAAAATGGATTTTTAAATCAACTTTTTTTTAGTTTGTTTCAAACGGGACCGTTTTTTCTCCGTGATGAACACAAGCCCTTTCTTCTAAGAGCTCCGATAGGAACATGTTTGGAAGCACATTGACAAGAAGCGTCAACCTGGCTAAAACACAGAGGGAGCGGCTTTATATTATTGGGTAATTTTCAATCCACAGTTCGCCTACTTTATGTCAATTAAAAATTGCAAAATTCATTAAATGTAATCTTCGATACATGTCATCCGAAAACTGTTCGATTAAGTGACTAATGTAAATGAACAGTTATTGGACAGGCAATAGCCAAGAAAAAAAATATTCGGTTCAGAAGGTAGAAATTATTCTGTTTTATGTTTTTTTTTTTTTCAAACAAAAGTTGTTCTAGTAGAGTCTAGGTTTACAAGGTTATAGAAATGAGGATACATAAAATCTTTCTACTTGACTCCCAAGCATTAATTTTCCTTCCTCCCAAACCACGTTTATGTGGACTTTCTTTTTGCATGCTGTCTCAGCAAAGCTTATACAACGTGAACGTGTTCAATCATTTAGGCAGAATGCAAGGCAAGGGGGGACACACAACTTCACCACGAGTGCCACACAACTTCACCATCAAACGAACGAGCGAAGCGACTCGACCGAATGTATGGCGGAAGGTCATCTAGAGGTCGAATGGAGAAAAATTTTCATCACACCGATAAACACTCAATAAACTAATTTTTCCACATCAAATTGACCGGTGTTAGTCTATTCAAGTACACTTATGTTAAATGAGATAATTCTTTACTAAGCAATCTTGTAAATCTTTAGAATTACTGCAATATTTGACAAGCGGCCTTTTTAGCACCGCAGCCATTTTCCAAATTTGTGCAACTATTGCAACGAAAAGAAATTTGATGAAATTGTTTGAAACAATGTGATAACAAGTAAATCACGGCACTGCCTTGTGTCACTTTATCTAGACAAGGGCGTTAGCTGAGAATTTCACAAAATCTACAAATTAAATACCGGCTAAAAATTGAGGATTATATATAACTTTCACTGAACTGCAACCGTCACTGATAAGCACTTGATCTCAGCTGATTATTATTTTTGCTAATATGTTGCACTGACTACTCACAATAGTACTTTTCACTATTAATCACTAATATATTACTTAATCAGCTATTTAGATAGGCCAGGACTTACCGTTGACAAAAGCGTGTGTTCAAGTCGGCTTTCAAGAGCTGAGTGTCGAATCAAGGGCAAACGGTTTTGTGTTAAATTGCATCCATCGTCGGGATTTCTCTCTCTAGCTCTCCCACTGCAACGCCCGATTGTTTGGTACATCGGTCGGGAGGGGAAATAGATTACTCCATCACTAATACCAATGTCAAGAATAACGAATAGGAACACGGAGCCGGTCGTCAGACCAATGATTATTGATTTTAATTTGGTCAAATCATTACAACTTAAACCGTTATCAAAACACCGGTTTGTTGTTTTGTGTAGTTGCTTTCAATTTTGCCTTCTCATTGCCGTCATGACCCTCGGGAACAGTATCATCCATCTCGTAGGACAAGTGCATAGCATTGCTTATTAGCCGCCGGGTTAGATGAGGTTGTGTGCGTGTCGGGGGTGAGCGAGCGATTCCGTGTTCGATGGTGCGGTGCGACATCTACTGATGGGTGGTGAGTGGGTGATTGGGTGGGTGGAAAATTCGATAGAAACAGACGCAAATGCCTATGTTCTACAGAGAGAAAAATGCAATCGTGAGTAAGTATGTATTGTTTCCGTAAGCCACCCGTTCGTCGTCGCTCCCAACATTCCAACGCAACACAGTCAAAGTCAAGGGGAAATGTTTGAGATACTGGTACGCAAACTTGGCAATAAACAAGAGTGTAGTGGTAAGGAAGGATACGATTTTTTATTGAGCTAAAAAGAGTGGGAAGTATTGTAACTGTATAAAGAAGCTAGCAATTTCGCACAATGAGTTATTGTGTGGAATGAATGTTTGCTAAAGGTTTTCGTTTTCAGGACTTACTCATTCAAAATTATTCGCATCAATATTGCAATCACAAATGCAACTAGCGTGCACAATGTAAGGGGAATTATCGCAGCGCATAATCGATTGCTGGATATACACTGATAGGCAAAATAAAGTGCCCACCTCATCGTTTTTTCAATTTCTCTCATTTACTTGGTTCAAATTAAAGTAAACACACTGTATTTTTTTATTATCTTATTTTTTATATTCTTTTTAAGTTTCACTTATGGAATACTGAAAAAAAAGGAGTTTTACTTAAAGAAAAAAAAATCAATTTGTGTTGAAAAAAAAACAGTGACAAAATAAAGTGCCCACTTCATTTAGGCTACAGAAAACATAAATTAAAGTAAAATAAAAGCATTTCAATAATTGATGTGTCCTACTTTGGCCTTCAGGACCTCCTGCAGGCTCTTCGACATGCTCTCGACCAGGTTCTTTAGGTGCTGTGGATCTAGCTCTTCCCAGGCGCGCTCCAGGGCTTCAAAATAGTTATTTTTATTGGTAACACCAGTTTTGTCAACCCTGGCATCGAGAATCGCCCACAAATTCTCGATGGGATTGAGGTCCGGGCTTTGTGGAGGCCATTCCAGCGGTTTGATCCGACAAGACCGGAAGGAAGACTTGGTCTTCTTGGCAGTATGCTTCGGGTCGTTGTCCTGCTGGAATACGAACTTCTCTTCAAGGCCCGTCTGGATCAGCGAAACCTCCAGATTTTCTCGAAGGATGTTGATGTAAGAATCTGCCGTCATTATCCCGTCGATTTTCACAATGCTTCCCACTCCACCCCACGAAAAACACTCCCAGACCATCACATTTCCTCCTCCATGTTTCATCGTGCCTTGGATGTGGCGCTCCTGAAGCTCCTCTCCCGATCTGCACCAAACACGAACCCGCCGCTTTCGGTTAAACAGCTCGAATTTTGATTCGTCCGTCCAGAGAACCGTTTTCCAGAACTCTAGGGGCTTATCAGCATGCTCCTTAGCAAACTTAAGCCGTTTGGCTTTGTTGGCCTTGCTGATAAATGGGCGCTTCCGGGCAAGTTTGCTATTCAACCCCTGTGCTACGAGACGGCGACGAACAGTTCGACCGGAAACTGATAACTGAAGGATTTCCTGGATCTCGTGGACAGTTACCTTCGGGTTCTTCTTGACTTCGCGCATGATCTTGGTGTCCGTTCTCGCATCCGTTTTCCGCTTCCTGCCTCTGCCAGGGCGATCCATCACTTATCCAAAAGTTTTAAGCTTCAGAAGAATTTTGCCAACCGCTGCCTTACTGATACTATACTTCTTAGCGACAGCCCGGTGCGATTCACCGTTTTGCACATCACGAACGACCCATTATCGGATACACAAGGGAATTGCTTTCGAAAGCACTGCGTTCTCCATTTTTTCAATTGAATCAAATGCGATCACGTATACAAATGCACCAGGTTGAGCCGTTTGCTTCAAAACATGTCAAAATATCAAAACATAAACAATCGAGGGGTCTTTCAATGGAAACTTATCGAAAACATATCGATTTTTGAAGTGGGCACTTTATTTTGTCACTGTTTTTTTTTTCAACACAAATTGATTTTTTTTTCTTTAAGTAAAACTCCTTCTTTTTCAATATTCCATAAGTGAAACTTAAAAATAATATAAAAAATAAGATAATAAAAAAATCTACACTGTGTTTTCTTTAATTTGAACCAAGTAAATGAGAGAAATTGAAAAAACTAAGAGGTGGGCACTTTATTTTGCCTATCAGTGTATGTTCTGGTTACTGAAATATATTGCTTTCTCCACTTCTGCTTTATTTTGATGTTGGAAAAAAATCTTCGGCAACATACGTATGGTATAAATTAGAAAAACTGAAATCTGGAAGAAGACACCGAGTGGTGATGAATCTGACAGCTCCCATGTTAAAGTATAGGACGAACATTTTAAAATGCTTCTAGAAAATTCAAATGAAATTTTTATTAAAAGCGGTTTGTTGTATGATGTAAGAAAAATCCAAAACTGCACAATAGGGGCATTATTTTAATTTTATTTTTATTTTTCTGAAAATGTCTTTATTGAGTAGTTTTGGATTTTTCTTACATCATATAACAAATCGCTTTTAATTAGAATTTCATTTGAATTTTCTAGAAGCATTTTAAAAGTTTCGTCCTATACTTTACCATGGGAGCTGTCAGATTTATCACCACTCGGTGTCTTCTTCTTATTTCAACATGGATTTGTCCATCAGCTTTTGATCTTTAATAACATATTCATTCCCAGCAAACAAACGAAAGCAGTATATAAGCATATATGCTTTATTAAACCTGAATTACGATTTTCGTAGCTGAATAAAAAATCTGGCTGAAATATGAGCTGAAAACCATCTTTTCAGTTGAAACATTAACATGGCTGCAAGTGTTTCATTTTGTTTGAATCACATGCTTAGTAAAAGCTTTTGAGTATTTTTACTAAACTAAATTTGAATACACCAACAAAGAGTTGGATAACAGTTATCAATTCGCTGCAACATCGTTTCAATATCCTAGCTGATAAAACCTGATATTTAATTGAATAATAGCTGTACTGTACATAACCATTTAACTAATTCAACTATGAGCTGAAGAAAAATGATAAGCTTTATACTGGTGTCTGAATTGACTTTTTTTCGACTATTTAACAATTAGTTTTAATACAGTTTATGCCTCTAATGCTACGCCTTTTAACTTGCTTTGCTTATTTAACCTTATACATATGTTTATTTAGTTGAAGTATAGCTATGTTTTGAAACCTGACTGTGGTTTAAACCAATAGCTGTGGTTTATAGCTATAGCTGTGGTTTAAACCAATACTCAGCTACGTAAACTTCAATTAAAATAAAATTCGTTTAAATGCCGTATAAAAGTCTACGAAGTGTTCGGCATTTTGGTTGATCAATAATGTTTCTTGAACTTAAAGTTATGCTGGATAAATGATGCTATATTCATTGAATTCAGTAAATTCCGTTGTTTTTGTTTATAAGTTGTTCATTGTTGGTGCATTGTCCTGTTTATTGGTGTATTGTCCTGTTTTCAAGAGTTGGTCAAAATGGATAAAGTATTTAAAAATATAAAAGAATGGATCGTTTTGGAACTGATTTTGCTCAAACTAGAAAACAGCGCTAGAGTTACCAGATACATAAAAAAAACATTGTCATATCTTTTAATCGTCTCTTGTTCAGTTCATGCCCTTGAATGTTTTCAGTAATGCACGTAGTAAAACCGAATAACAAATATCAAAGCTTGCGTACAGCTTGCAAGAACAGACATTCAATAACTTTCAAGGTTTGATTGAGTACTGATGTTGCTTATTTACAGACACCGCTAAACATAGAATATCAATATGGCTCGATTAAAGCATAAAATCTGCTACTATTCGGTATATAACATTGAGCTTATGTAGACGATTTGTTGATACTATTCTAGGATTCTAGGATAGCACAATCGGTATGTCAAGTGGATGAGGATACGAAGGTTGTTGGTTCAAATCTCGCTATTAAATGTTGATACATAAATGTTACATAACGTTTTTGTTAATGTACATGTAAAAAAATATCAAATTTACATACAAAAATTGTAATCAAAATAAAGATGTCCGTATCGTATGGAAAATTATACATAAAAACCAGAGAAAGTTATATGACAATTTGAAAAAGTTGAACAAAAGTTTTATAAAAGACACCACAGCATTTTTCGTATGCTTGATTGATGTTGAAGAAAAATTTGATCATTTCATCTATTAATTAACAAGGTAAACAAATATTATTATTTAAGAAAACTCGCTCAGCTGAACAATTATAGAATAAGTGTTATGTTAAATATGATAATTAAAGTCTGTCCACGTTAAATTTCGGACACCAAATTAATAACGATAGTAAAAAATTAGACATAATTCAACAAAACCGATTGTTTATTTCACATTAAAAGAGTTTTATCTACATTAGAAACACTCCTACGCCGGCGTCGGTGGTGTAGTGGTAAGTGTGACTGCTACTTGGCACCCCAGTGGGTCTGGGTTCAATCCCAGTCGACGTCGGTGGTTTTTCTGAAGCGAAAAAATCTGGTCACGCCTTCCTTCGGAAGCGAAGTAAAGCCGTTGGTCCCGGCTCATATTCATGAGTCGTTAGGTAGGGTCCAGGTGGTGGAGTCGTCTTCCTGGCGTCGGTGATTGTCATCATGTGAGGAGATAGGCCGACATAAAATAAAGAGAAAAAAAATAGAAACAGTTGATTAAGATGTTCATCCTTCTTTCTGTAAACTTTCTGAATCTGTCGAACTTTCTGTGGTACAACCCGCCATCAAGTTCCGTACGGTATCCTCAGATATGCCCGCCGTGACGATTCTCCATCTTCTCTTGAAATCATCGGTACCATTTGCTTTCTTCTTAGTTTCGAAGAGTTTCCGCTTAACTAGAGCCCAGTACTTCTCTATTGAGCGATGTTCTGGATCGTTTGGTGGATTGGCTGTTTTTGGCACGTATTTTACCTCTTGTACCTTTTACCATTCCAGGATGGATTTCGCATAGGGACAAGAGGCCAAAACAGAGATGGAGACTCGTGGCTTCTGATAAACGGTAGCAACCGCTTTTGAAATTTTCGACCACAACTACATATGGCCTGCCAAATCAAATACTTCTTCGGGAATTTGGACACCTTCTTTGTCCGGAAATGCTCAGCAACGGCGGTCCTTTGCATTGCGGTATAAAAAGTCAGACCCAGAAGCTGTTTAAAGGCTTCGAGTACCTATATTTTGTCGTCCATTGTGATACAAGAAAATTATTGCAAAACACTGGTGTAAAGCTCCTTAGCACGACTTTTTGCAGTGAAATTCTGCTTGTCCCACCACGGTTAGGCACCTTTTTCACTTTGTACGCCTTCAGTCCTTTCCTCTGCTTAACTTGTTGTACGTATGATTTTAACTTCCCAACTTCCCAACAGATTGGGGTTTTCTCAATAATGGCTATCACTTTCTTGTCCATTTGTCATACTTTTATATGTGAGCATACTTTTCGATTTGTTCAACTTCCTGTGGGCTTCGTGGTCAAGCGCTTAGCGGCGTCACCCGTCGTTCTAGCCATTGCCATGAAGTGAGGGTTCGATTCCTGCTCCAATCTGTGGAACTTTTCGCAAAAACGAATAGGTCCAATCTGGTCCACTGGTTGTTAGATTAAGGTGTCCGTTGTAATTCGCTCTATGTTTTAAGTTCAGTCTGTACAACCTCGAGTTGAAGACGGTGTCAATGTTTTTTTTTTTCAACTTTCCAATCCACAGTCAAGCACTGGTCAAATGATTTGCAAACACAAAACCCGGTACTTTTCGGTTGTTTTAGTTTCTTGCCAAGATCGCGTACCGATAAATTCGGATTTTTCGAACAAATTGCTTTTGCGCACTTCCACTTGATTCGACGTCATTTTACTGAATGTAACAAGAATGTAAAAATGTTGTACCACGAAATAAAGTGGAGAGTTTCAGCTGTCATATAAGTGAAATATTAAAGTGATTCGTGAAATAATTCAAAATCAACACTGAAAGATAAGTGTCCGAAATTAAGCGTGGATAGGCTTTAATTCTAATAAAGTTGATTATGCGTTTGGCTTGAGAGTTAGAAGCCTAAAGATGAATAAATTATCCAGAATTGAGTGAACAAAAACTGAAGAGAGATTTAGGTCAAACGAAGTGCAGAACTTAAATAGCAGTTATCGAATTATCAGCCGAACTCCATTACTGCAAACTTGCTTCTTAAGGATATGCAATTGCCAATTGTCCAAAATTACTTGGCGACAGCTTAATAACTTCTCCGAATTTGTTAGAATAATGCCTGAACAGAAGTTGTGATTGAAAATAGTTCAGAGATTATTCAATACGGTATTGAATTAAATCGCCATAAAGATGTTTACTTAATGAGTGATTGTTTGTTGGGGATTATTTGCTCAATTTTCTAAATTTTTGCATCAATCGATTTGAAATATTTTTAGGATATGATCAGACTACTCCAAACATTTCAACTAGGCATATAATTGTGGAAATCGATGGGTCAAGGCGATTTGCTGGGTGTGCTTGAAAAATCCAGGTTAAGTAAAACTGAGGTTAAATATCGTAAATGATTTGAAACTCGAAATGATTGTTTGAGCTGGCTAAGCAAAATGATTGGTGATAAAAAAAAACAGAAAGTCGTAGATAATGATGACTCTGACTAATTCCATACAATTTGAATGATAGCCAGAAAGTAATTATAGATTTCAATTTGAGCCAAACTATTGTTGAATCTACCATAAATAATTCTGAGTGTAGAGTACCACCAGGGGATTCGCTATCGCTCTCTATTACGCCTCATCCTTTCACAGGTGGTTTCTAGTTTCTGTGCCAAAAAATATATTCATTTTCTTCATGGCTATGCTGCCGCTGGTAGGACTACGTCTATATTTTCAAAACAGGGGTACACGTTGTCAGTGCAAAAAGTTGGAGCGTCACGAAATATCTTTAGATTTTGAACGTTTATAACTCAGTAACTTCACGATCGATTTCAAAAAATGTCGCACCTTTGGGACATTTACTATGCGTCGATTCCAATATTGAAAACTATTGATTCAATACATTTTTTTTTTTGTCTTTATTATGGTTTTTACTAGCCTCCTGGGCTAGTCCGTCACCATTCAAAACATTTGAATATTCAAGCGATCTAGATTACACTTTGCTACGTAGTCCTACGTCACCTTTGCGTACATCCCCATTGGGCTGTCCCTTGTAGTTTTTATTTGGCTAGATTTTGCTGTCCGTATGCCTTAATTCAAGGTATATCGATTGAATTGAGCCAAATTTAGGTCATTTGAAGATCGTGAAGAAATTCTGTAAGGTTAATCTGTAGAATCACAGCGGCACACCGTTATATGCCCATATAAATGGAAACTACACTTATTCCTTATGGTTAATTCAAAATTCATTATAAATTACATTTATTGAAAGGAAATGTCCCACAAATACACTACAGCATGTGTTTTGGAATGATTCCTTTAACTGAATTCGTTAACCTTTCTTTAATGATCTTCAACCATTTCTTAAACACAGGCGGCACTCACCACTGCCATTGGCATCGCGTCCCATATTTTTTGGATTACAGACATGAATTGTGCCAAAGTTGATGCCTTATTCACGTTCATCTTTAACAGCATGTATGACCACACAAAATAATCCAGTGGATTGAGAACCGGTGAACTTTGGCCAAAAGAGTCTGCCAAATTATCTCTGCATCAGAACCAGGATAAGATTAGCTGTGTAGAATGATCTTGCTGGAAAACGTAACATAATTTTCAAACATTGACTGGACTTTCAAAAATTTCTCAAAAACATCGGTTTTATAATAAATGGCGTTAACTTCAACGCCTTTTTCAATGAAAGCAATAATTTGCCACGCTTGCAAAATCCACCCCAAAACATGACCGACCATTTTTTCGAAGTGGAAGCACGTTGTTGTGAGACTACTGCAGGACAAATATTTTTTCGTCGGAATGGACGAACTCCTCCCCAGCGTACTCGCTCCTTCGAGCCTTCTCTTCTTTGAAGGCTCGGAAAGTCCACGAACTTTTCGTTTTTTGAATGCCTGGAATCGCAGATCTTCTTTCAGAATGTTGTGCATGGATGATTTCGGAACATTCAGATCGGCAGCAATTTACCGTACCGACCGCGCTTGGTTGAGCGAGGTCAGCCAGATGTCTTCTGGTCAACCAATGAGGAAGTGTCACGGTACCTTCATATGATTGGACAGGTAGACAACCCAATGTGCCAATTCGAGATATTTTGGCTGTACGTGATTTGGAGTACATGAAACTCATTTATGTGTTTTTGACTAACATTATTTTTTTTTTTTTTTTTTTTTTTTTTTTTTTTTTTTTTTTATTTTCCCCTAATCCCCCTCTTTCCCATGCGTTTTGTAATTCCTATTAACCTCGAGACGGCCGCGAGTAATCGGCTCTATCCTCCTACTTTAGTTTTAAGATAAATGATGTATATAAATATGAAAATTTGGCTTTGTCGGACCTGTACAAATAAACGATTTAAAAAAAAAAAAAAATATGATTGGATGAACAAAATCGCGCTTCACACCAAGGTTTTTTATTGCACGTATGCATTTGCACAACCCAAGAGAAGAATTAACGCTGCTCATCTTTTATCGTTCCCAAACATATTGATGTTGCTGCTGCGGCGGAAAAAATCATTTGTTTACCTCGAGTTCAATTAAAAGCATCACGCGCTTAGAGTCAAACATTTTAATTTCATCTTCATTTATGAGTCTATTTCTCACGGGTTCTCATAACCTATAGAGATGAACCAAGATTTCAGTAGCAGTTCTTCCCCTTTGGACAGGATCAATTCCCTAATCAGAGCCATTAAAAAATCACGATGTGAAATGGCTCACCCCCACAATGGTTGCGTTTTTTTCAGGTTCATTTTGAGTTGCAGAACTGTCAAACATGCATACAACGGTAAGCACCAGCGAGACGTTTCTTTTTTCTTTTTTTTTTCAAACAAAATTCGTTGTACTGTTTTCGTACAATGCACGAATACTCTTCTTGAATATACAAATGCTTCGGTATTTTTGACAGCGCATTTGATATTTAATACGAAGCCACCTTCATAAATGCTACAAATCGGTTTAGTTGCAGAAAACAATGAATACATTGATTATTTTAACGAAAAATTTCAAGGTATAAACAAAATTTTATTTCCAGTGTATAATAAAATAGTGTAATATAAAATAAGTTCTCAATCAATTAAAAATCAGTTAATGGACATGACGTTTCCGTGATTTTGTTAATTAATGCTGAATTTATGACAGCTTTGGCATTTCCCCATTAAAATATAAACTGTGTATTATGTGTGGCATAAATGATTTTTTTGAAAAACGTAGCCTAGAAATAAAACCCGAATTAGTCCATCGCAGGTGAGACTGACCCTTCTTACACTTCACCAGATATTTCATGTATTCAGTCTATATAATGAACTATTAGGCAATCCTTAGCGTCAACTTTGATTTTCGATATAAATTGAAGATGTTAAATATGTTCATGTTCATAGAAAGTTGTGCAGTTATAGTAAATGAAGACTTTGAGTTATTTTTGAATATACCACTCGTTGCAGTTAAAATCCAGACAAAACTAGTCGTGTCAATCGATCGTGCTCTAATTCTATGGAGTCGCATAGTTTCGCATCTATAGATTGTACTCGGAAAAATGCTACACTCGGAAAAAATGCTAACTTGTATTGCATGGTTAAAAATTGAAGAAATTTTGGGTAATCTTGGGTAAAACTAGTATAGAGTAGTCATGTTTACATGTGCAAAATTTCGTTTAATCTGTCAAATGGTTCAAAGCAAGAAGTGCTTCGACAAAAAAAATATGGGCGCATTCGTGGAAAATCCAGGCCAGCCCCACAGGTGGATCGCGAAACAGTTAGGAATCGACAATTCGTGCTGCCGAAATGCATCGTTAAGGACGACGAGACGTACATTAAAGCAGACGCCAAGCAGATCCCCGGTCTGGAGTTTTTTATCGGTAATTCCCGGATGGATGTTCCGGAGAAGTTCCGGAAGAAGAAGGTTAACAATTTTTCCAAGAAGTACTTGGTGTAGCAGGAAAACTGTGGGTCGGGAAATTCAGCAAGCCGTACATAACGACCAGCACTAGCAACAGCCTAATATAGAAAAAAGAATGCCTCCAGAGGCGCCTGTTGCCCTTCCTTCGGTCCCACGAAGGTGACACACTGTTTTGGCATCGTGTCATTACGCGAAACCGGTGGTGGAGTGAAACGAAGCCAACGATGTTGTGTTTGTGCCGAAGGAGGCAAATCAGCCAAACTCGCCAGAACTTCGCCCAATAGAAAAATTCTGGGTAATTTTGAAGGGCAAGCTTTGGAAAACAGGGAAGGTTTTCAAAAACGACAAGGATTTGAAGAAAGAGTGGATGAAAGTGTATAAGAAAGATGGCACAAGTGTTGCACCGGATTTGATGGGTAGCGTTAAATTCAAGGTGCTGGCATTTAGCCTTGGAGAGGAGGTTGAATAAGCCAAAAACATAGGTAACATGTGTTTATTGATTCCCTGAGAATTTTAAAAATATAGCATAGCATAGCATAAACCAGGTCGCACAATAGCGTAGGTGGTACAAGCTATGACCTGTTGTTAAGATGGAGACGCGCCTGTATCGGTTGCTGTTAGATAGTGATTTGTGAAATCCCTACTTCTTAGATAAACGATGTGTCCCTTTCCAACAGAGAGAGCTGTCCTTGCAACTGGTGGTAATAAGAAAGGAATGTTAGTCTGACACTTACTTAAGAGAGATGCGGAAAACTCCACGACCCCTCATAAGTGTCTCGGGAAAGGTGGAATTGTGTTAGTAGGAAGGGTAAGCTTTAGGATACGCTCAGCTAGCGATGTTTGCAATTTTAATATCAATATATTTAAAAAAAATAAGTTGGTGATTAGTTTGTCCGTTGCCGATTTCCACCGTCCGCTACCTAAATATATTGTATGAAAGTTTTTCCTGTTGCTCTCCGTTACTTCTGAAAGTTACTTAAATTGATGGGTATGCAATTATAAATAGAGTACAACTAAATGAGAATGGAGAATTGACGCTTCATTCCAAGTGTTGAGACAAGTTTTTATCTGAAAATGTTCACAACATTTTTGTTGTTTGATGAAAATGTTGATTAAAGCTAAATAAAAAGTTAAACAATAAATATGTAAAAAGCTAAATAATAAATATGTACAAATATATTGATGAAAGAATACACAGGATAAAAGGTTCCTAAACTGGTTGCCGAGAACAGTCAGTTCTGCCGAATCCAACATTTTGCCAGTAAAAAAAAGTCATGTGTAACCTCCCATCCTTGTACATGCAAAGATCATTCCAAAGCGTTCTGAAATTATTAATTAAAAGAGAATGGAAAATAAACAATATGATTTACATGATCTTCAGTCGCAGCCCCTCACTTCGCTATTGTGAATTTGACAGGCCCAGGCCACGTCAACCAACGTCCCCATGTTTCAGCTAGCAGTCGTTTGTGAACATATCATTCGTGAAGGCGTGAGGTAGGAACATGTGAGGACCAGAGGTTGGTCGCATCCTTCTTCGAGGTTGTCAACTCATAATTCGAAGCCCTTGACCAAAACATTTGTTGATATAATAAAAGAAATTTTATCACCTGGCAGCCCAGCAAAATAGCAAAGAAAATTCAAGCTAACAATAAGGTGAAATAACTTACATATGATTATGAATAATGCCCAAAACGGAAACTGAATAAATCACAAAAAATAAATCCTTTTTCAAAAAACGCGTTTCAAACACACAACGTGGGTTAGGGGTCGAGAAAAAAATAATTTAAAATTACTATACAATACTAAAAATTCCATGGATGATCTAAAATTATAAAATAAAAGATGTAATATTACCACAATGAAACTGACTCTTAGCTTCGGGTCTTGACAAAGAATCCCTACTGAGCCCTTGCGGCACGTCAAGCCGGCCAGTTCAGCGCAAAGGTCCCTAAGAGTTTCAAAAATATCTGACTTACAATAAATGTTTAGTGATCATTTTTGTCTGTTGCATTTTTTTTTCTTTAAAATATTAAAATTTTTTTATATTTTTTTAAAAACAAACACACAACTATTTCCCCACCACAAAAAAAAAAAAAAAAAAATTTAAAAACAACATTTGACTAAAGTAACATAAGAGTTAATTGGTTCACAAAAGGAACTTTTGACTTCAAAAAACTTCGAAAAGGCAGCATTAAATTTGTAATATGCCTCCAACACTTTTATTTATAATTATGTTTGATATAACATAACTGTAAACTGCACGGTTTCACGAAGCGAGGCGTACAGTTCTGGGGACGAAATTTTATTTTTGTCGGAAATTTTCTAGAATATGTACATGGCGTGCCATTATGGTTGAAATCAAACCTTATTAATACACTTTTTTAAATCGATCATTTTTGTTTTGTGTCTGTATTATCGAGATTTTTAGCCTCGGGCTGGTTCCTCTCCCGTCGTAGTCACTCAAACACCTCTTTTGGGTGTTTTTCGTAACTTGTCCGGGGGTGAGATTTGAACTCGTGACTTTGGCGTGAGAGGTATGGATGTTAACCACTACGCCGGGGTCGCCCCCCCCCCCCCATCAATTTTATTTCTTATCTACTGGAGCTTTTTTTCCTCTGTTCGGGGCATAAAAAAATACGAAAATTTGATCTATTGTTGTATATCCCGTATTCTTTGTATAGTGCACGTCGAGTTACTTCATCACTATTGAGAAATGATGAAGTATTCGGTGTTGTTACAGTTATCATTGTTTGTTTTACTGATAATGAATCATTTTTTATTGAAAATTTGCGCTTTTTAAACCCATTGTGGAGTGAGAGTACTCTTCAAAGGTGCGCCCCTTTTTCAGTCAAAACCGGGTTATTGCACCCCAATGCACCCTAGTCGTAGCCAGTTCAAACTAAAGAACATCAAATCGAAAATGAGAATTCACATAAATGAATACTAACCATGTTTCATTATTACAAGCTCATCCTCGGTGGCTCAATCCGAGTATTGTGTCTTTTCACAAGACATAAAATGTAATAAGGACTAATATATGTTCCTTCAACTACAAAAACAAATATGTTCCCTAGTTTGAATTAATTCATAATTGTGTTCGGTGGTAGATCTGATACCAACGCACCACGAAAAGGTGATCTACCAGCGTTACTGACCTTAACCGCAATCCAACCTCTGTAACCATTTATGAAGGCCGCGTTTTGCTTAGAATTATATAATTTTCATACATTTGACGTCACAAGAACGTAGAAGAGTGGTTCAAGCTTTGCATCTTGAACGCTTTGTCGAAAGACCTAAAAATATGCATTCAAAAATCTAGAAGAAAAAGAGCAATTAAAACCACAATCAAATCTTATTAATCTGATGAACGATTTCAATTTAGATATTCAAATCTGTGCCATTGTGTGTATCGATTTTTTTAAGATGCTATAAACTTTCCATCACAATATAACATTAGTTTGAAGGAGATGAAAATAAATTCGGTCACAAATCAACATCCTTGCTCTGTTCTATCAGTTTTTGCTGTTATTATTTTGATAGTGAAAGTCGTGCCCCTGAGTGCGTCCAATTTACGTAATTTAATCTCTGACTAGACACGCATAATTCCAACAACGGTTAAGAATGGTAACAACAACAAACGGCTTACATAAGGTTGTAAGTTTTCACTTGAATTATACCCTTATCGGCATTGATAGATTGACGAGTAAAATGTTGTTTTCAAAACAAAATCATTCCGTCCGTTAGAACTGATTTCAACTTTTTCTCGCATCCCGTTTGACCGCCACGGTAACAAAAAAAAAACACCGGTAGAATCACATGATTCCCATAGAAACAGATGTGTTACCCTTGTGCAATGTCAAACGCGTAAATGATATTCAGATATCGGCCTCGAAGGAGTGTTCTATTCGACCTTTCGCCTACTGCAAGCATTTCGAGCATCATTCGAGAGAGCAAACACCTCACAAGCTATGCCTCGTCCGACCGACGGGCTGCTCAAATTACTCACGTATCCAAATCTTAATATGGGAGCAGACAAAAATCGTGTAATATTAACGAGAAATCGAGAAATCCTAGACGTCACCATCATCGTCGGCATCCACGGACATCGACTCATCGTGCCTTCATTTTCGTTATCGATTTCGTCATTGGTGGGGCACATTACGACAGTAGGAAAGAAGTGTGCTGGGCTGGTAGAACAACAGTGGCTCGGAGCCAATGAGAAGGAGCAGCGGGTCAGGGGGTCGCTATAACAGAAGATTCACTTTCATTTGGCAAAGCCCCACTAACTCTATACCAAGTAGTGGAGGTTCATTTCCTTTGTGGTGTAAATGTGTTGGTAACACGCTCCGCGCATAGTGATGTGTATATGATGTTACATCATCATCATCATCATCAACCGTAGCAGCAGCAGCATCAGCAGCACGTTGCCGGTTTGATACTAGCGGTCAAACATGGCTCGTCATAACATCGTGGTGTGTGAGAATGTGCAAGCATTACATGACTTGTTTGGATAGAACTAAAGCAAGCATGGAATGTTTTGAGATAGGCATATTTTTCTAACTTTTACTAAGCATCAATTTTGATTATGTGTATTTGTGACATTTGTAACTAAGTTTTTTTTAATCCAACCCAATTTAGCAATTTGTAGATAAACTATAAAAAGAGGCAACAGTAACATACTCTATTTGTTGTGGTTCTCTAATTTATAACTAAACTACCTTCGCGAATTTATTTGTACTCCACTCAGCGAAATAAACTTTCGATTTTGTGATTGCATTATGATTTTTTGCCATAAGAAAACAGTATGAAGTCCATTTATTTACCGTATGTAATATAATGATACTGCAAAATAAGAACATGGGGCAACCTAGAATCGAACATTGAGGTTACGGCTCAAATGACTTGACCACTAGTCTAAGTCAACGCTTGTGAACAGGAAAGGCTAAAGGCATACGAGAACACCATCCTGTAAAACAAAATTCATTCATTAGTTACGCTTATGAAATTCACAAGCATCGTTCATAAGTTGTACCGAATGAAATTCTTAAGTTTATTTGCCTGAGTGTAGGGTCCATCACTACTCAGGTCGCAAACCAATTCCCGTCGTCTATCGCTATTATTCAACCTTATTTAAAACGAATTCAAGTTTTGTACATAACTAGTGTACAGTACTGGACAAAATAATTATAATGGCATAGAAAGTAATAGATTTTGCATGTTTTGCTCAGTAACAACATTTAGAGTGCAGAGGAAACATTTCTACATAGAAAGAATAAATTATACACCTGATTGTTTTGTTATTCGATAATGTTTATCATTTTAGTATCCATCTGTCAATGTTGCCGGCATTGCCGGTGGTGTAGTGGTAATCGTGACTGCTAATTGGCAACCCCAGTGGTGCTGGATACAATCCTACTCGAGGTCGGTGGGATTTTTCTGAGGCGAAAAAATGGTCACCTCTTCCTTCCGAACTGCAATTAAGCCGTTGGTTCTAGCTCATGTGTTGATGAGGGCGATATGTAGGCCTATGGAAAATAATCGATTGAAAAAAATCAATATTTGTCATCATCAAATTCAATTTTCAATGCTGCTTTCACTCGCGAGGCATACTTTCGACGTATTTTTTAGGTTTCCTCGATCTATTTTTACTTATAATGCTCAAACAACCTTACTTGGTCTATCATTTCTGCATATGACAACAATTTCTGACGGCCAATATCATATATAATTTAAGCAATTCTATATAAAATTATTCTGTTATCCTGTTTCCCAGTATCTATCTATCAGAAAATAGAATTGAATAAACAAGTATATCACGAAAGCAGTTTAAAGCTAATCAACTTAATCAAGATGTACAACATCAGGTAGATGTACAAAGTTACTAGCGTGAAACTGTCCAACCATGCTGCAAATGTAGATTCGTATATTCTACAGCTTTCACCCGCAGTTTACCAGAATCAGTATTTGATACCGATGAGATATTTTTCTTCAAATGTACGTTATATTCTACATTAAAGAGAAAATCATCGATTTGTTTTAATCTTACTCTGCTTCACTTTAGCATTGCTACGTCTATTAATGATCAATTGTTTTTATTACGCTCAAAATGCGATATTAGTGCTTAAAATAAAGTATATTACAAATTATGTAAACAATTTATTTTCCACAGCGGATAATTGGGTCTAATATTACGTATAAATAATCGAATCGCGGATAATCGTGTCCGACCTGTAATTATATAAAAACACGTGTTGTCTCAAATATTGGATTACGGTTTGCTGCGTTTATTACTCGCTTACGCATGGGTGCTCAAAAAATATGAAGCTGTAGAATTTCAATTCATCTGAGAAGAAATGTTAAGCTGGTATCAGAGTACATACCGTTGATTTTAGATACGACTCAAAAGCCAACGAGAGGCATTTCTTGATGGAGTCGATTCACGCATTCGATTTTAAAAATAACACTGCAACTCTTGCACTGAAGAAATCGTCCCGAATCCAAATTTAGAGCTGTGAGTTTTTTCTTCCTCTTAAGTATCGGAAGAATTTCGATGAGGAATTACTTTTATCCACTCCACATTCTACCATCTTCTTAACATGAGAATACATGCTTCGTTAGGGTGATTCAAATATTTTATTTTATTTAGCCTTTTTTTTTTTCTTTTAAAACATCCTCACTGTTTGAATTAATGTTGATATGGGATTAACAAGGGTCCTCCCTTAGCTCATTCGGTAAAGGCGCAGCTACAAAGCCATGCAACACCATGCTAGAGGTGGCTGGGGTCGATTCCCGGTCTGGTCTAGGAATTTTTCGTTAAGGAAAATTTCTCGACTCCCTGGACATATAGCGTATGATTGTACTTGCCACACAATCATACTAATGTAAAAATGGTACTTGGCATCGAAAGCTCTCAATTGATAACTGTGGAAGTGCATTTAGAACACTAAGTTCAGAGCACGCAATAAGCTAATTGTGAAAGCAATAAACTTGAAATGCTAAAGAAGAAGATGGGATTAACAATATCTTACTAATGATGGACCGAAACTCGAATGCGGTTTTAGCATCGGTTTTCTGGGATTAACATGGCATACTCTTCGTGGACTACCTCGAAAAGAATAAAACCATCAACAGCGAAAATTACTGTGCATTATTGGTGCGATTGAAGGCCGAAATCGCTGCAAAACGGCCTCACATGAAGAGAATAACAATTATGTTTTTGCAAGACAATGCGCCGGCGCACAAGAGCATCACAACCTCGGCTAAAATCAAGGACTTACAGCTCCAATTGCTTCCGCATCCACCGTATTCACCCGATTTGGCTCCCTCGGACTATTATCAGTTCCCAAACCTCAAAAGATGGATCATCAATAAAAAAATGGGCTTCAAATGGTGAGTTGACAGCATTAAAGAAGGATACGACAGACCTTTAGTCCTCACAAGTTCCTACCTCACGCCTCCACGAGTCATATGATCACAAGACTGCCAGCTGAAACATGGAGACGCTGGTTGGCGTAGCCTGGGCAATGTTGTCAATCTGACAATAGCGAAGTGAGGGGGTGCGATCATCTACATTAAATTTATAAATTCACTACGCTTTGGGATCATCTTTTCGTTCTAAAATCACTTATCTTATGAGCATGGAGCAACATTACAAGCATTAAAGGCTCAATTTGTTTTTCATTATTTCAGCATAACGTTCACATTAGATGTGCTTGGATCGTTGGATGTCAGATATTTTTTGTACATTAATAAATTATATTCTCTTATTATTATTATGGATACAAATATTAATCTTACTTGACATTAATGCTAGCTGAAAAAGGTGAAGTCTATCGACGAGAGGATGAACAGCTTAGTCACAGATATACATTCTATTATCGATAACTGTCGTGCTCATGTTATCATTTTGTTACGTCATTGTTATGATATGAAAGTATATTATTACATTTAAATTAATTTGATCATTTAAAATCACTGTAGTACCTATGAGATCCTCTACAAATGATTATTGCGATGCAAGGAAACGGAACAAGATGCCGAAATTTAAGTTATACTATTATATAAAAATTATTTCAGGTCATCCATGGAACTACTAAGTTATGTAAAATAATTTTTAATTCATTTTTTTTCTCATGGTTACGATACATTGTCTAAATTTTCAGGTTTTTCTGCAGGTTTTTCTACAAGTGCAGTAGGCCAGCAGTATGCAAACATGTAATTTAAATAAAAATCATTTAGGAAATTTTGACATGCAAGGTGTACAATTCGAAAACATTATCCAGTCCAGGCTACCCAATTTTCCGTACACTATATATACTCATACGCACTCTATATATATACTTATTTCTTTATTATATTCTATATTTGATATATATTGTAAAAACCTAATACTTTATTGATTTAAAACATAACTGGGATGGGAGGGTGCATCAGGGCATCATTGAAGTTGCAATTGGACAATGGAGTGGACGGCCAACCGGAGTCTAGGAGGGGATGTGTCTATCATTTATGATTGGTACATTCCACTCCAACAGTTGTAATGAATTTGACGCGCCTTTCTTAAACAAACCATCTAGTGGAAAGCTTAACTGAATTGCGTATTTTGTTATTCGTTTTATAGGATTATATTGCTGGAAGGAGATTCTCTTATTCCCGCAGGTTTCGCGTAAGTGTGTCTGCTTACGGGCCTGCCCAACCCTTTTTGGCCCTTCATACAGCGATATGTTGAATTTAGAACGGTAACAAAGCATGATCTTTCTGTTAAGTGGAACCGCATGCAGGGCAAGGCCCACGCTAGGATGGTGGCTTCCTACATACATACATACATACAACAACACACACACACACACACACACATACATACATACACACACACACACACACACACACACACACACACACACACACACACACACACACACACACACACACACACACACACACACACACACACACACACACACACACAAACACACAAAAAAAACCCCCTACTGCTTCTGTTTTCTCCCCCCACCCCACACTACAAAACAACAAAAAACCCACAAAAAACCACAAAATCCCACAAAACAAAAAAAAAAAAATAAATTATAAAATTCCTGCCCCCCCCCGCCCAGACCCCCCCTGCGCCAAAATTTTTTTCAACAAAATCCGCTAGAGAGTTTTTTTTCCCCCCCTCTCCGAGTGTTTCACCTAGCAACAATATCTTGCTCCACTTGCTCATGCTCGCTGCGTACCTTCTGCGTCTTTTTCGAGCCGGATTCGAGTGAACACCATTTTTCCGGGATTGTTATCCGGTTATTTAAAACATGTCTCGTCC
This sequence comes from Aedes koreicus, assembly GCA_024533555.2. NCBI lineage: Eukaryota > Metazoa > Arthropoda > Insecta > Diptera > Culicidae > Aedes > Aedes koreicus. The sequence goes on along the minus strand of JAHHFK020003576.1, from coordinate 1,333,669 downwards.
ATTGTAACCGTCCAGCTTCAACGACTTACAAGATACTGCGTTCGCCATAGAGTTGCGACAGCTCGTGATTCATTCTTCTCTATCATATGCCGTTCACACATATTGTTCGATTTGTTTTCTATTGTCTATCTATTGATCTATTTCTACGCCGTTAGCATTGTCCACGTCTTATGCCTATAGAGAACTACCGGTCTTATTAGCATCTTGAACATGGTCTTCTCCGTACGGGGGTGAAGTTTACCAGGCCTCAGGCTTCTGTGGAATGCATAGTAAGCACCCCTGCAAAAATCCGTGTCTGATCTATTACGGACAAATTCATTTTATCTAGATAACTGATATTATTTTGACAGCCGAATCACTGCAAGCTTGAATCGAACGTTATAGCCTTTCGATCAAAGATTGAAGTTGTGCTCCATATCAGTTCGTCTGTGGTAATTACCTTCAATCCAACCTTTTTGCCTATCGTTTCAGCTTAGTGTACTGATCAGCAATCGTCTACGTGGTCAGCAAAACAGATGATACTCATAAAGTGTAAATTGAGAACCGAAAAAACCTCACTACAAAAACTTAATAAGCCTTAGAGAAGAAGAGGAGGACGAATTACGACGAATCGTATTACATTGTACAAGACACTTGAAAATCCACCCAATAAACTTTTTATTCATTCAGATATTTCGAAACACGACGAAAGCTGTGGCGTGATGTACAGGGATTTCGGATACATTTCAGCGTTCGAGGACTGGGTGGCAGCACAGAAATAGGAACATTTAAGCTATTACATCAGTTTCTTAACTTTTTTTGTAGTTTATTTTGGATTGACCTTTTTTTGTTTATGTGTTTTCTACAAAAAATAATAATTCAACGATTACAACTTAAAAATAGACGTAGATATATCCTTAACGGTTTCTATTCCTACATAATTTGTTTCCTTTCTTGTGTGTACGCGTTCTTCAGTTGCCTAATCGGTTTCCTATTTTTTAAACAACTATTTTAAATGTTTTAGCGCTTCATTATTGAAGATGTATGAATTTTGTATAATAAAATGCATCTTTTCATTTCAACATTAGTTTATTCCTAAGCACTTTTCCTTTCCATTCAATTATGACACAATCAGTGGTCAACTTAGCGTAGCGAAGAAAATCACTTATTTAAGTGGCATAAAACAACGATGCACACAATTGCTGTTAAAAAAAAGTCCATTTTTACTAGGTTGACCCGTTTAAAAATGCTGCTGCTGCTTGCGTGCTTCACCTCACCATGCTTTGCTTAAAATCATTATCATTTGTACGAAATGTGGTTTATGATTTTATTTTTATTTTGGAAGAACGGGACTGTTTTGGTTTTCGCAACAGGTTGGTGAAATTTGTTGGTGCTCATTTGTTATCTGTTTCTGGTCAACCGAGCGAAAGAGATGCATTTGTTTCACTGCAACGCGCGTAACAAACCAGCATGTTAATTCGGGGCGACAACTCTATAATAATAATAGCGTTTTGTGTTTTGTTTTTGTGATCAAATTAGTTTCTGAATTTTCTGTTTGTCACTGTTTTAGTTCCGTTCTGTCGGCGACTGTCGGCTCATTTTAACATGACGCGGTGCGTGATACCATGATTTAGCTGATGGATGCAGGTTGCGACAGAGGTGTATCGAAATGCGCCGGGACCGTGGTCAGAGCATCCGCAGTTGTGCGTGTTGTCGAGCAGTTCTGGCAAAGAATAAATGAAATACAAAACAAAAGATTAATTAATGATTTTAAATTGGCTTTGATTTTTTATAACTACTAATATCCATTAATTGTTTGCTCATGATGTAACAGAAATTTGTTTTATAGATATTGAATAATGTTTAGCCAAATTAATTTCCTTTGACCTAGTGATACATGATGACCATTGTGCATTAAATCTCGTGACATTGTTTATTTTAGAGGCAACTAACCATGGTCATAATTATCATTTTCACCCAGCAGTGATTTCGTTTAAACTCCAACCAACGATCATAAGAATGTATCATTGCATTCTACACGCCATCCGGAATACATTGATATATTCAAATTATCAGAACCTAAAAGTTCATTGAGAAATCAGGTTTTCAATTTTAGAAAAAAAAATGATGATAACTTTTAACCTAATATCGATATCTGCGTTAAACATCAGCTGCTGGTTTGCATTTAGGGCGTATGGGAACTTACGAAGTATCCAACAATGGTGAGCAGACACAAACATCCTTCACACAACGTTCTCCCCTTGGTCAACATTAAATTGCAAAAAGAACGTTTAAGATGCGTTATTTGCTTTAGTTTCTGTAAGTTCCATCTCAAATGTTAGATTAAAATACCCTGGGTAATGTAATGCTTGGTTGTTTTAAAACTTTCAATCTGTAAATCAATTTTACTTTATTAATACAAAATAAGTAACTTTGTCAGCAAGGTAAAACGGTAAGAAAGTTAAAATATTATAATATCCATACATTTCACGCCAAAGGCACGAGTTCAAAACTATCCCGCGTACAAGCCACAAAAAATACACAAAAAGTGTTTAAGTGACTGCGAACCTCAACCAGTTAACTTCGAAGTCGAAACACATCAGGAACATAAATAAGGAACTGGACATAAATAAGGTATGCGAAGGCAGGCATCGGTCAGCTACTTTGAACCACAGCTGTGGCAAAACCAACGACAATGCGAGAGAGCTTCGGATCAAGATTATTTCTTCAACAAAGGGAGTGTGGGGCAAGATGGCCATGTTAAGGTATCACAAATAAAATAACACATTCTTTACAGAAAAAATCCTCCTCAACGGAAGCTTAACAAGTTTACCTAGAGTTCCGATGCTAAACAAAAATTTAAAAAAGGTTGAATTTATATAAAAATTTAAAAGAAAACCTAATTTACCAAGCGCTAAATACTTCTAGGGTAAGATGGCTAGTCATATGGAACAAAAAAGGCACCAGTGTAATCGAAGTCCTAAGATGCATGCATTTATGATAAACCTAAGGTACTTCTGTGTTATGAGCAATTTTCTTTCACCATGTTCATAACCCAGGTAACCAATAAGCAGTTCCAAAGCGTCTTAACGGCAGCCTATCGAGCAATTAAGTCGCCTTAAATGCAACATAAATGCCGTTTTTGGCCCAATATACGGCTGCTTTACTGCAATGCTATGATAATGCTTCATTAATGCTATGTTGCATTCGAAATGCTTATTACAGGCTACAAGCATTTAAATAGCATTTGAAATTCAACTTTACAACAGATAGCATTCAAGATGCTGATATAATGCTAATAAAATGCTTGTAGCATCTGAAATGCAGATTTAGGGTTGATTTACTGCATATGCTAATGCTTATTGGTTACCTGGGAAGGGAAGGTCCATTAATTATGTAACGCAGTAAGGTGTCAGGGGGGTTGGATAAACGTGACAATCAATACAAAAAAAATGGAAGGTCCATACAAAAAACGTGACAAGGGGGGAGGGGGCTTGAGTGAGTCTAAAGGTCACTTTTTTGCGTGACATAATTAATGGATGTTCCAAACAGTTATTCATAGTTTTGAAAAATTGTATTTTCGTTGAAACTTTATTTTTGGCATATCGTTTAGTTCAACTACAGTGACCATTTGTTCATTGCAACATGTTTACTTTGCCATTCGCTCATTGCAACATTTGACAGCTGTTCACTGTCAGTTGGCTGTCAAAAACTGGACAGATTACTGCTTGACATTTGCATATGACAGTTAATTGCTTTTTAATTGCAAAACGTTGCAATTAGTGAACTTGCAATTAAAAGACGTTGTAATTAACGAAATTGCAATTAGCGAATGGTCACTGTATTATGTCAATTGTATACTAATAGGCAACATCATTTTTTACATTTTTCTTATATATGTGGTTGAAATTAAAGCAAAAGTTTCACTTATGGAATACTGCAAAAAAAAAGAGTTTTACTTAAGGAAAAAAAATCTTTTTAGTTTTGAACAAACAAAACAGTGACAAAAACAAAGTACCCATAAAATCATTATATTTTTGATAAGTTTCCATCGGAAGACCCCCTATGGTTTATGTTTTGATATTATGACATATGTAGAAGCTAAAGGCTCGACCTAGTGCATTTGTACATGTGATGGCATTTGATTCAGTTGAGAAAAAAAAATGGAGAACGCAGTGATTCCCTTGTGTATCCGAGAATTTGTGGTTCGTGATGTGCAAAACGATGAATTGCACCGGGTTGTCGTTAGGTAGTATAGTATCAGCAAGGTAGTGGTTGAAAAAATTCTTCTGAAACTAAACACGTTCGGATTAGCAGTGGATCGCCCTGGCAGAGGCAGGAAGCGCAAAGCAGATGCGAGAACGGACATCAGGATGATGCGCAAAGTCAAGAAGAACTCGAGAGTAACTGTCCGCGAGATCCAGGAATCCCTTCAGCAATAAGTTTAATAGCAAAATTCCCCGAAAGCGCCCATTTATCCGCAAGGCAAACAAAGCCAAACGGTTCAAGTTTGCTAAGGAGCATGCTCATAAGCTCCTAGAGTTTTGAAAAATGGTTCACTGGAGGGACGAATCAAAATTCGAGCTGATTAACCGAAATTGGTGGGTTCGTGTGTACAGATCGGATGCGGAGCTTGAGGAGCGCCATATCTAGGCACAGTGAAGCATGGAGGTGTTTTTCGTGGGCTGGAGTTGGAAGCCTCGTGAATATCGACAGGATAATGAGGGCAAATTCCTATATCAACATCCTGTAGGAAAATCTGGAGGTTTCGCTGATCCAGGGCCTTGAAAAGAAGTTCATATTTCAGCAGGACAGCGACCCCAAGCATACTGCCAAGAATACCAAGTCTTTCTTCCGGTATTTTTGGATCGAACCGCTGGAATGGCCTCCTAAAAGTCCGACCATCAATCCCATCGAAAATTTATAAGTGATTCTCGATGCCAGGGTTGACAAAACTGGTGTTACTATTTAACTAGAACTATTTTTAAGCCCTGGGGCGCGCCTGGGAAGAGCGCGCTACAGCACCTAAAGAACTTGGAGGAGAGCATACCGAACTGCAGGCAGCAGGTCCTGAACGCCAAAGGAGGACACTTTAATTATTAAAATGTTTTTTAAATAAAAATATTTCTTGAAGTTTCTGGCACTTATTTTTGTCACTGTTTGTATTTCAATACAAATTGATTTTTTTTTCTTTAAGAAAAACTCCATAATTGAATCTTTAGGAGCTTTTTTTTAAGATATAGCAAAAGACTACTATGTGTTTACTTTAACTTGAACCAAATAAATGAGAGAGAAAAAAGATGTGGTGGGTACTTTATTTTGGTTATCGGTGTATTTCCCCGAATTTTTGATTAACAATCATGACCATCTTAATAAATTCCTTTGAATTACAATGTTTTAAACGACTTTTTTTGCATTTTTACTATTCTTGCCCTAAAAAAAAAGAGATACTCATCTTACCTCATTCGGTATAGAAAATTTATATCTTCATAAAAAATACATCAAAATTATATTTGAATGAAGTACCACCGCACAATATTAACCAAGGATAGAATTTTCCTTGTTGGAGCAGGTGTGCGGACGACTTCCCACAGCGGGACGTCAATTTCGTAATCGGCAACATCACACTCAAGTTGGAGAAAAGGCAATGCATAGAACGCTGATCGGATCGAACAGGTTTCGTGCAGCATCTAACGATATCGGCCAACGATGCGTGAACTTTGAGGTCTCCACGGTTCAATAGCCTGAAGTACCTTCAAATAGATCAACAATGTCACTTGAAGATCACCTGTCCAACGAAGAGAAAATTAAATCGACCACACAATCCACGCTAAGTTCCTCTAAGACAGGGCTTCCCAACCGGTGGTCTGACCAGCGTGACAATTTTTATGCATACAGAATAAAAAAAAACTGATCCATAAAATAAAATGCAACCTACTTATAAAGTGCATGAATTTAAAGAATAAACGAATATATGTTGGTCTTCGTGTGTCTTATAATTCGTTCGAGTAGAGCAGAGTAGTGGTGAACGGAAGGCAGAGAAGGACAGTTGCTTCTTCTATTGTCTTTTTCTTGCTAGCACACGCGATTGAATGGATTCATTTTTTACTTGCTCTTTCCTTCTTACTGAGATGTGAGTTGATGTATTAGTGTGCGTCCTGGTGCGTCGTTAAACGTGAAGAAAAACTCATGTCGTTTTCGGTTTTGAACCTGGGTCAGGTCTGACTCTGACTCGCAATAGGGTATTATAGGGGTATGTGGATTATAACATAGTTCGATAATAAATATAATAATATACCGGCATTAAGTTATTTTTTTAATTTTGACAAGCGAAACTATTGAAAAAAACAATTTCAAAAAATAATGATTGCAAGACAACACCATCCTATTTCACCATGAAACACGCTACAAAAAACAGACTACCTAAACCAACGAACCAACCATTGATTTTTAGCATACATATGTTGACATATATGTCATAATGGGAGCCCCCGTTACTGAAAATTAAGTGCTGTCACTTTGTATAAATGTCACTTTGTGAAACTGCTAGTCAGTTTGTGAAAATAAAAATGATTAGATTTTTCTTGTTTAAAAATCGAGAAAAAATAGTTGAGATTCATAAAAAATATTTGTGTGCTAGGAAAAATGTCCATCATCGATACGGATGGAAAAAACCATGTTTTTTTTTAAATTAAAACCCCCTATTACCGAACGAAAACGGATCCAGAGTCGAGTCAGTATGATGGTATTAGTGCAAAACATAAACATAAACAAACATGAACATTTTGTTGGACCTCGAAAATACTTGAGAGCGAACCTCATCGATGTTGGGTCGGATCCAGAGCGGATCCAGGTCCGATCCGATTCAATAAAAAAACGTTTTGACAGCTGTTAGGACGGACCTAGGGCGAACCCAGTTCCGCACTGGCAATAACCGAAAACGACATCAATGAATGCGCAGTAGTAGTTGGCTCATTTGTTTTGTCTTCTTTTACAACTAAACTGGCCATTCACGCGTCGTGTCCCGAATCAATCAACCGACCAATTTGTTGCTTCCACATTTAAAATTTTGCTGAGATTTTGGTTTACCGCTGCAAACTAAATATTGTCAACTTGAATAGGTGAAGTAATTAATAAATTTAAAATAGTTACAGAAAAGAACAAGATTATGTTGTACTTTAAAGACGGCCTCACCATGGAAAAGAAACGCAAGTATTCCGAGGATTATATGAAATTCGGTTTCACAACTATAATCGTTAATGGCGTCGATAAGCCATAGTGCGTGCTTTGTGGCGTTGTGTTGAGTGTTGAATCAATGAAGCCATCAAAATTGAACGGCATTTGGATACCAAGCATACCGAGTATAGTACTAAGGATGTGGAATTTTTTCGGCGTCATGAAGCTGGCTTGAAACGGCAGAGATTCGATGCCACTGGCACTGGCAGCATTCAACAACAAAACACAGCAGTAGTGCAGGCGTCATATGAGACAGCACTGGAAATCGCTAAAAACATAAAACCTCATACGATTGGAGAAACTCTGATCAAACCTAGCATGCTGAAAATGGTGAATTTGGTTCTTGGGGAAGCAAGTGAAAAGAAAATGCGGCAAGTGTCATTATCAAACAACTTTGTGCAAAGACGAAATGCCCATATGTCCGAAGACGTGAAAGAGCAAGTTCTGGAAGAAATAAAACAATCTCATTTATTCGCAATTCAACTCGATGAATCCACGGACGTCAGTTCCTGTGCGCACACAAAGGTGTTGGTGTTGCTGTTGGTGTTTGTGAAGTACGTATGCTCTGCTGGCGATTTAAAGAAGGAGTTTCTTTTCTGTTGTGACTTGGAAACTACTACCAAAAGTGATGATATCATGGCTAAAATCAAGGCGTTTTTTGAATCTGGTGACTTGCTGTGGAAAAAACTTTGTGGGGTTTGCACCGATGGAGCTCCTGCAATGCTTGGCAAGAAATCTGGATTTCAGAAGAAGGCCAAGGAGCTTGCCCCACATGCCGCAGGTGTCCATTGCATGATCCATCGATATGCTCTTGCCAGCAAGACGTTGCCGGAAGGGTTATTGAAAGTACTGGAATTGGTCATAAAGATTGTTAACTATGTTAAGTCTGGAGCCCTGCATACACGTTTATTCAAGGAACTCTGCAGGGAAATGAACTCAGATCATGAGGTTCTTCTTTTCTACACTTCCGTACGCTGGTTGTCGAAGGGTAATGTACTCAACCGTGTTTTCGAGTTGAAGGATGAGATCCAAACGTTTTTGAAAGCTCAAGGGAAACATGATTTCCTTGCACATTTTAATGAAGGAGGCTTTCAGAAGCGTCTCGCTTACTTAGCTGATGTTTTTGAGCATCTGAATTTGCTGAATTTGAAACTTCAGGGCAAACAATCCAATCTTGTTCACTTCCAAGATCATCTTCATGCATTCGCGGAAAAACTAAAAAATTGGCGCCGAAAAGTTAAGATGGGAAATGTTGCCATGTTTGATCGTCTGTGCAATATGACCGATAAAGGAGCAAGCGAGCTGCCTTCGGCTCTCCAAGCAGAAATTATTGCACATTTGGATTCACTGGAGCAGCAATTTGAGAAGTATTTCCCCGAGTTGAAGCAAGAAGTAGCTGCTTTAGTACGCAACCCGTTTTCATCTTCATTGGATGTGGCTAGCCTTCCAGATGAGATACAGGATGAATACTTGGACCTGAAAAACGATTCTTCGTCTCGCGATTTGTTTCATGAAAAGGAACTGACCCACGCATCCAATCCGGACACCACAGCCCCACATTGAGCTTCTACGAAAATTCGGAATTGCCCAGGAATACGCGAAGCAGCAACTGAAAGCTGCTAAACTAACGGAAGAACAGATTGGCCCGGTTACCCTTGAAGATGACAGGAGAGATATTCGAAACGCCATAGATAGCACTGCCCTAGGTGCATCAGAAAGTGTTTCTGCATTGCACGAGAGCAAATCTGCCGGTGGACGCATTACTGTCCCATCTTACAAATAATCAATTTCGGAAAAATGCCTTGTCGATTTGTCCCACTTGAGAATTGGACGCATATTTGTCCCACTAGAACCAAAATTGCTGCTAGTGGGACAATTATGCATCCATATATCAGGTGGAAAAAAATCACTCACCGCATTTAAGATTTTTCTAGAATTAACAACACTTGTTTGAATTATATTTGGAAAGTACACATCAAAGTGATGTGGTTGGCATAAAAAAATCAAAAATGTCAAAATGACAGTTATGCTTCCACCGGCAGAAATGTGAAGACAGGGACCCAGAACATTGTACTCAAATTCACCGTGCTGGAAAGGGAGAAAAAAGGACATTTATTACGATATCAAAAATTCAGATTTTATAACAAGGGCGCAAATAACATAGGCGTTATAGAAAGGCTACAGATATTCAAAGTAAAGCAGCAGTTGTTCTCATGTACGCTGGCCAAATAATAAAGCAAAACTCGAGTCTCCGGAGAGAAAAATCACCAAAATAAGTTCCACGACGACACACGGAAACTCTATGAGAAGTTGAACAGCTCCCACTAAGCTTGCGTCCGAGGTTGGAAGACAAACTTCTCACTAACGAATGTGAGGTGATTGAAAAGTGGAATCTGTACGTACTTAGTCAAGAATATTGTTATACCATTGTCCGGCGATTTTCTACTAAAACTACTACAAAACTTTAAGTTTCAAGCTGAACAGTGCATTATGTCCTTAGTAACATTAGGAGACTCTCTTCGTCGAATTTCTCTTTGCATTCCTACGGCTATTTTCAACACACAGTACGGTGATATAAAGTGTAATTAAAGATCCAATACGTCAAAAACATCAGCAAATCGATTAAAAGACAAACTATTAACGAAAGAGAAAGTCGACGAAGTCAATCTCTCAATGTTAAAAAAAAAAAACTCTACAACTTTTTTACAAACAAAAAAACACCAATTTACAACCTATACTATTAAAACCTACCAGACAATGATTTTTTTTATTTTATAAAAAACAAATAAAACCTACCAACAATTATTTTTTTTTTAATAATCGTTTATTTGTACAGGCTCAATCGAATCAACTTTACAGAGCCAAATTTTCATATTTATATACATCATTTATCTTAAAACTAAAGTTAGGAGGATAGAGCCGATTACTCGCGGCCGTCTCGAGGTTAATAGGAATTACAAATTACGGATGGGAAAGAGGGTGGGAATTTAAGGTATGGTTTACATAACACATTAAATTTAAATTCTAAATTATCTAAAAACTTATAACTATACAATTTATGGTTTACTTTTGACTTGAACATTTTTTGAAAAAGAAAAAAAAACACACATACACAGATAAAAAAAAACTTATAGTAAACATACAGGTTAAACTAACTACAATCTAAGGCTAATGTTAGTCAAAAACACATAAATGAGTTTCATGTACTCCAAATCACGTACAGCCAAAATATCTCGAATTGGCACATTGGGTTGTCTACCTCGAGCCCGTAGGGAATCATAAAGCTCCGATCTGACTCCACGATGTTCAGCACAAGACCAAATAACGTGATCTGCGTCCTGATAGCTTTGTCCACACTCGCAGAGATTGCTGTCGCTCAGCCCAACCCGGTATAAATGAGCGATCAAAGAATAATGATTGGACATGAGGCGAGACATGACACGAATGAAGTCTCGACCCACATCCATCCCCTTAAACCAGGATTTCTTCGACACCTTTGGGAGGTACCAGACAATGATGAGGCGTTAGATATGTCGCAACCAATTATTGCATTGTTTACAACCCTCGGGTAAACAAATGACGTAATGTTTCATGATTATTTAAACACTAAAAAGTCGGGATGTTTTGAGCAAAATATTGTTGAAAAGCAATTTAAATTTAGGAACAAAAGTGTAATGTAATGTGTGTAATCATGAAATAACGTTATAGAAATAGTGCTGAGCATGTAGTGGTGTACCATATTTGATGAATGTGTTCATCGCATATGAGATCTATCCACTTACCTTCGGTTGTATGCGGTACGTGTCTACACATTCCACCTTGAGCGGTACGGTTTCAACTTTGAAATCGTAGCCGTAGGACCGCACGATTAGCAACGTATGAAGTGGCACATTAATATATGGAACATCATCTAGAAGCAAAAGTCCATGTTCAGTTATATGTCCACCATAACAATAACACCGGCTAAACTTACCCGGCTTGGTGCCCTTGAAGTACGCCATAATGCATCGTAGTACGGCCTGATGCGAAACGACCAGAACATCTGTGTTGCCTAGTAGCGCCTGCACCACACAGTCAACACGTTGCAGCAGATCCAGATAGGATTCCCCATGGGGATAGCGGTATTTGAACTTGTCCTGATCGCGCCAGGCAAACTCTTGCGGGAAGCGCTCCTGAATCTCCTCGTACGTAAGCCCCTCGCAAATGCCAGCATCAATTTCGTTCAGATCCTTGATGGCAGCCCGCGAGCCGGGGATGTTCTGTACGGTGCGGATCGTACGACGCAGCTCCGAAGTCCAGATCTGCAATGTTTGGATGTAAATGAGTTTTTGGCTGGGCATAAATGAAAGCATGATACCCACAAGCTTCGGTTTAGGGCAGTCTGGTGCTGAACCGGGTCCTCCCAGTTGACGAGCCAAGCGTTCGGCGTATTTCATGCCGCGTGGCGAAAGGTCAGCATCGCCACCGATTCTACCCAGAACATTGTACTCAGATTCACCGTGCTGGAAAGGTAGATAAAAAAAGTCGTAATAAAGGGTGTCCCGTTTAAAATTCGCACACACTCAAATTGCTGTAACTTTTGATCCGATGGTTAAAATTAATTGAAATTTTGCGTAGATATAGTTTAATGTGTATTGTTTACACTCTATTTGATTTCATCAGGTCCGAAAAAGTTTTCAAAATTGCGACGAAAGAACAGTGCGTGCGCGAAAAAGTTTTGTACGAGTACTTTGAGAATAAGGATCTGTCGCATCATTCCATCGGACAAAAAAGGTTGGGAATCGCGGATTCCACGGTGTCTGGCATTACAAAACGGTTCGATGAACGTCTGACTGTTAATCGGAAGCAAAGATCTGGAAAAAAGGCCGTCAGGTCAACGAGACCGATCACAAACGCGTGGTTGGGGCCTATAAACGGAAACCGAACGCCTCAGTTCGAGTTTGGCTAGAAAGTTTCATATGAGCAAGACATTCGTGCAGAATACCAAAACTCGAGCTAGACTACGTACGTTTAAGGTTCAGAAGTCCCCAAACTGTGACGAGAAACAGAATACGGTCGCAAAAAGCCGTGCCCGGAAGTTGTACAAGCAGAAGTTAACGAAACCACCCTGATCCGTAATGGATGACGAGACACCTGAATGTGACTGCCAAGGATAAGTGTGATGTTCCCGAGAATCTCCGGACACAGAAGATGTCGAAGTTCGCCAAGAAGTTCTTAATTTGGCAAGCGATTTGTACTTGCGGAAAGCGGAGTACACCTTTCGTTACCGCAAGCACCATGAATGGACAGGTGTATTTGGAAAAGTGTCTTCAACAGCAGTTTCTCCCTCTCCTGAAGGCTCACGACGGTCCGACGATCTTCTGGCCGGATTTGGCATCATACTACTACACGAAGGACGTGCTAGAGTGGTATAAGGCGAATGATGTCGATTTTGTGCTGAAAGATCTGAACCCCCGGAAATGCATCCAATAGAAAAATACTGGGCCACTACGAAGGAGCACCTTCTAAAACGACCTAAAGTTGTGAAGAATGTAGAAGAATCAAAGAACGCATGGATTAATATGCAAAAAACTATCGATTCTGAGGTCGTGCACAACTTTATCGCTGGTGTTAAGGCCAAGGTTCACGTATTCGGATATAAAGGCGAAATAAATTAAATGAATGATACCAAAACTAACTTTAATTGTTTTTTTTTACTCCCTGAAAATTTGATGATAATTGGATAAAAAAACTCGAATTTTGAAAATGAATTTTGTGTGAGCGGATTTTAAACGGTTCACCCTTTAGGAAATGGTCCATGTTATTAATTTTTACCCAAAACCTGGTTGTTTTCATAAAATTCGATTATATTATAATAATACAATAGCCGCGAACTATTTTGGACGTTTAACATCAGGACACCCGATTGAAGCACACTGGATGGTGAGAGTGAAAATGCCAACTCCCCATTGCTAACAGTTTGTGTATAGATTGTTCAATCTTGTTGTTGAAAAGAGATTCTGTATATCCCTGTGGTGATGTTGCCTATCGATCCACCCAACCCATTTTTGGCCATTCGCAGAAAAAAATTATGAATTTTAACAGGCGTGTACAATTTCCCCTCGTTTAATTCCAAGCCAAAGGATGCGTAAACAACTAAATTGTTTGCAATCTTTCATGCGCCATACAACATTGTTTGCATTCTTTCATACAACAGGCTAGATTCAGGCGTAATCTGGCTTAACTTTACATGAAATATCCCATTATTTTCCGCCACATCTAGCATTCCCTTTGTGTGCATTAGATAACGCAGAAAATTCAATGTTTCTTTCAAACTGTGCATATAGCTAAAATTGCCGATAATTTTATGCCAAAAAAAGAGTCACACTTCTCATGAGATGCTCAGATTATATCAGTTCCGTGTCCTGAAAGAGGTCTGATCAAAGTCTACGTTTCATACAAAATTTCAAAAAAAATGTATGGAGAAAAGTCTACGAGGGGGTCTGATATTAAAAAAAAAGGGTCTACGTGGTTTATGAACAGGTTCTAAACGGCTAAACGAACTACGGAGGAAGCGCCATACGGCGCGAAGTTCGGCAGGCAGCTGTAAGCAGTCGTGAAATGAGTGAACAGGGACGATCCTGGGGATGGTGTACCGCCAGACGCCCCGATCCAGCGCGAGGTTCGGCGGGTAAAGTTAGCGGTCGTGGCAGGGAGATCACGGACGATCTGGAAGGCGGCCTCCCTCCCAGAAAAAACTGGTAATTTAACCATACTTAAAAGCGTACTTTGACCGATCTATACCAACAGTTGACATTCTACTGCTGCCACTCACAAAATGTAATGGAGGTTTTTGATTGTAGCGACAAGGTTATTTACAACGTTCGAGGGCTGATTTGGATCGATTTATAACAACAGTAAGGACGCTGCTGACCTCACTCACAAAGTTTATTGGTAACTTTTCAATGGGTAGACAAGTTAAAATTTGGACCGATTTAAATCAACAGTAAGGATGGTGTTGAGGATTCTCTCATAGTGTGATGCGGGCTTTTTATTGGGAAGACAAGATACTTTAGTAACACATAAGAGTTAATTTGGACCGATTCATACTAACTGTCAGGATGCTGTTGAGGCCACTTACAAAGAACGATGATGGTTGTTCGTTCGGAAGACAAGGTATTTTTAATAACGCTTAAGAACTTATCTGGACCGATTTATATCAACAATGAGGATGCTGCTGATATCACTCACAATGTGCTATGATGGTTTTTCATTAAGAAAACAAGATAATAAAATAACGACCGAGAGCCGATTTGGTCCGATTTAAACTAACAGTAAGATTCCGGTTGGGCCACTCACAAAGTGTGTTTGTGATTTTTCATCGTGAAAATAATAGCTAATTTGCACCAATCTCCACCAATAATGGCGCTAGGGCTTTTTTCGGTGACTTTTCGTTGGGAAGACACGATACCTCCAACCTAAGGAGCCGATTTGAAATTTGGCAACTCACACCAACTTTAAGGATCACGTTGATGCTTCTCGTAAAGTGTGGGGCTGGATTTTGATTTGAAGACAAGATAATCGAAAAACAGGCGAGGGCCGATTTCGTCTGATTGATACTAACAGCAAGGATGCTATTGGAGTCACTCACAAAGTGTGATAGTGGCTTTTTATTGGGAAGCCAAGTAAAGTTTTAAATAATGCATGGACACCGATTTGTACCGATTCATATCAACAGTCAGAATTCTGGTGGGGCCTCTAACAAAGTGTGATGGAGGATACTCATTATGAAGATAGAATATCCCTAGTAGCACACGTGTTGCCATTCGGTTGAGATTACCTAAATATTACTTGCTAAGTCATAATCAAGTAACTACAACTAATTATGACCATAGTGTGCTACTTGGGATTCTAAGTAACGTTTAACTTTAGCATAAGCATTAGCATTGACGTTTGTACCTCTCGTGCACGGAGCAACGATGAGGAATAATTCGTTGAAGACATTGCATGTCACCATGAAACGGAACCAGATACTGTTATGTCGCGCAATAATCTCCACGAAGACACTCCTCAATAGTTCACCTGGCCACGTCCATGCAACCGTTGAAGATAGGGAGAATTTGGTATCTACCTCAAGAAAACGCAGGGAACCCTAGCAGCCTTCAGTAGATGTCAAAAGAAAAGGGAAATTAATAGTCGGAGGGAATAGGTAAACAGAATGCTCTGTTTGGTGTACAGAACAATAATTTACTTAAAAACGGTCGTTGGCGGCATCTAGTCTAAGAAGGTTAAATAATGCTCCTTTTCTCTTTAAACAAATGGGAATCAAGCACTTACTTTAGACCTAAGGCATATGGTTATAGCATCATTACTCGCTCTCTGAAAAAAAAAGATTGTCTGCGAAGATGTTTTTCCTCTGACGATAGACACATGGTCACAAATACTTGTCTTAGCATTTAAAACTGAACAATACATCACTGAGCGCGATAACAGCATCGGACAACGTACATAACCTGACCAAAACGAACAATAAACTATGTCTTAAGTGGTAACAAAAAAAAATTATCAACAGGATGTCATAAAGGAATGAGTTCACCTGAATGCAGATTACAGCCACTGAAATGTTCGAGCATCTATTTTAGAATGTAAAAAATTGCCTTCGGACAAACATTTTTTGGTTCCATTTGGCCGCCACCATGTTCGGTCTCCTCAGGTGGAATACCATCGTTGCAATTGACAAAACTGCTTTCACCAGCTTACTGCACTGAAATTTTCCACCTTTTTCGCCAAATTGTATCATCTTCTACTCATATCGAACAGAAAAAAACTTCATTTTATTTTAAAATTTTCCAAACGGTGAGAAACTGAAAGAAACGTGACAGCTAAAGGAAACTGAACCGTCCACGCCCAGCGCTCGCTGCGATCCCCAATATTCTAAGTAATGTTTAAGAGCCGAATTGCAACGATTCATACCAACTGTGGGGATGCTGTTGGGGGCATTTACAAATTGTAACGGTGGCTACTCATTATGGCAGTCAAAGTGTTGTTAAAATCGCTTAAAAGCAAGTCTGGACCCAATTAAACCAACAGTAAGGATGTTGTTGCGACTACTCACAAAGTGTGATGGTGGTTTTTGATTGAAAAGACACGGCAATTGTGGAGACGCAGGCGTTAACACGATTGTCAAACTAACCGCCGGCAACGGTACTGATCTATAAATAGAATGAATTAGTGAACTTTTTTACATTGAAAATGGAAACTATTCCTAAGCTCCATCTGTGTGATTCTCTGCGCAATTTTACTAGTTTTGAGCAGTATTGGAGAAGCAACTACGAAATGCACCGTCTTTTTTTTTTAAGAAAAACAGCTGCAAAGTTTTCATGTATTTTTCGTTCCGATACAAATTGCATGGAGCATAGTAAAATTAACTCATTAACGCTGTGAGCAATGTGTAACGGGTGTGAACACTCACCTGTTGATGCAGGACTACGTATTTGTTTTCTAGACTAGAATACAATTTTAAAAAACCTATTGCAACCGTCACGAAAAACGGTCAGGTTTTGAGCGGTAATATCTCAATCATTTCTCCAAACATTGTCAAAATGTTTGCCCCAATCGATCGGAAATATTTCTACGCGTTGATTTCGATTTGAAAACTATTGATTTTCAACATTGAACTATTGAAAATAAAGCATATATAAGATGATGTCTTATAATTTCGTTTTGTAGAGAAGAAAATGCATTAACTAGCAACATTAGCATGACCAGTTACTAGTAACTAGCAGATAATTTATTTCAATTAGCTGCTAACAACTGTTGCAAATATGACGCTAGTATTGCTTGAATTGCCGCACAATATTAGTAATGATGTGAATGGGCCATACAACAGGTCCAAAGAAGCTCGATCAAACATGAGCCATCCTTTTAGGACGACCAATTTAATTTTCCCAGCTAAAGAGTTTGTTAGGATTGGAATATACCTATCTAACATACCGTTCAAAATTCTACTCAATTTGGAAGACAGCGGTGGCTAAAAAAGTTTCAGTTTCCCCTACGCTGCATACTTTAAATCTTTTGTACAATTTCAAACACGACTAGGAAATTTAAACGATCTCTATATTATTCCGAAGCGCAGATATAAAGCAAAAAGCAACATGCCAAATATAAATTTTACAAATGGCGACCGTCACGAAATATTGAAACAAATGATTATGACATTAATTACACATTGCTACGTAGTCTTACGTCACCTTTGCGTACAATATCATTGGGCTGTTCTTTGTAGTTTTTTTTATTGAATGCTCTCTATGTCAACCAATGCATGAATTCGTATTCAATCTAATGGAACACAACGACCAGGGATTCCTATCCCGGAAGATCAACTCGTCCCGATGAAATATCAAAATGAAATTTTGAATTCTGTATCTTCTGACTAGGTTCTGGTCCAATACTTGCTACCATTACAGTTCCAGCACAGAAATTTAATGTTGGCCTGCTGAATCTGAAGAAATTTTATCCAGCAACGAACTCCTAAGTAATAATTTTCGATTTATCAAAGTTCTGTAGCTAATGGTTAACACAACCCTTTAAAATACGATACAACTTGGAGTGGGCTATCACGACAGACATTGATGGCAAAACCATTCTACTCCATTAACAATACTTCTAACTAGCTACTCACTCGACTCAGGTAGAACGTTTGCTGTCTTATCACCGGGCTGGCGAGTACCCCAAGTATGGCAGTCTGAATAGCTCCACGAACACCTCGTGCCGTTACTGAGTGATACATTGCATCCTCCGAGTTGTTAACTGTAATCAACGGGCCTTCCAGTGGAGAGCACGGTTCAAATCGAGACGTATGGGTTTCATTGCTTTCCTTGATCCGCCGCGCCCAATCAATATTCTGGTCCAGCTGGTGGTAGAACTGAACCGTGTCGTCGATGTTCTCCTTGAGGCATTTGTCGTTGCAGCTAAACTCGATCAGCAGATGGTGGTACAATTGTTCCCCACAAAAGTTGGTCAATAGTTGACGCGATTGAAGCGTCAGGTGCATCCCATCAATGATCTTAAAAACAGAAAGTCAAATAACGGATAATCCTTTTCGGCGGATATACCGTCGCTCAAATGATACTCACAGCGACTTCGTTGCCATCTTTGAAGAATACGGAGATTTCGTGCAGGGTGTCGGCAGTGGCATTGCTTTCTACGTTGAAAACTGTAAAGATAAACAAATTAAAACTGTTTTAGGTTTAAGTCTATAATTACCACGTAAGACAATGCATCTTGATAATGTGGGATGGCTGAAGCTTGATACCGGCCATTGATAAGTTCGTCCATTCATCGTGAAATTTAAAAATTACTGATAAGAAGACGTGCCTTGCACGCGATTTGCAGACAAGTGCGATAATTAATCAACCGAGCAGCGGTTGATAAGCCCCCAAAGCCTTGCATGATATGACGCAGGTGTTAATGATGCTAATCATTGCAAGTAGTAGAAAGCACATACATGGTTTATTTGCTATTGTTTAGCTGATATTTTTAGGTTCCCATGTGACGATGGACAATACGACGGATGGATTAAAATTACCTTAACCTTCCGGCGATAATGACCGAAATATGAACACTACACGCTGCAGACCAACCCAACCCTAAATTGACGCAAATTCGACTCAATTCCGGCATAATTGGAACCACCCAAATTTAAGTAAAGTTGTTGTCGACAAACCAAAATTATCCGTCTGATTCAAATCTTTGAGCTGGGACAAGCTGGCATGAATTCTTGGAGCACCATTTTATGCGTCCTACCAACTCTTACGGGAATCGAATAGTCGAGTGTACGGGTGAATTGGAGCTCATGCAATAACGAGAATTGGACAGCAGAGTGAAGCATAATTCATTATTTGTGAACATCTGGTGTAAGCATTGCCTCGCTTTGTTATAAAAACAAAAATTATCAGTGCCTGAAACTAAAATTATATATTGCTCGAAGTAAATATCAATTTCTCCGAAGATTAACCAGTGAAAGTCCATGCTATTCTGATTTTTTATACCTTGACAAGAGGAGACCCTTTCATAGATCACGACTGTAAAATCATGTTCAATGTATTGTACTTGTACTTGTACAGGGTGAGTGGCAAATCCTGTCAGTGTTCTTGACACATGTGTAACCTTGGATTGATTAACTACAGACATGTTTGCACATTTTTCTTTTAGAGTGTATTCAAGTGTCAACACGGCTTGCAATTTTTTTTTTTTTTAATAATGATTCATTTGAGACTCGTGGTAATAATGGTCGCGAAAAGGGAGCTCGTGATAAGTACATGTACTATTTTTAAAAAAATAAAACAATTCGGAATAAAAGAATGATTCATCTTTCGCACCATCAAACGCTAAAAAAAACCGGTTCTTGGAAAACACCTCCCAGACCTGTCCATAAACGCACTGTTAGGTGTCCGGAAGCTATCAAACGTGTAGGAGAGCAAATTCGGCAGAATTGCCTGAAAATCGTTAAACTATGGAAAGCTTTAGTTCAGTTTCCATGGGGGTATTTATTTACTAGCATTTTTTTTTTTTTATTGAAATTTTGTACTTTTTATGAGCCGTTTATATTTTAGTTAGAAGGCTGACATAAATGACCCATTGAACAATGAGCGCTGGACGATTTGTTTCTCAGCTATTATTCGCAATTAGTCGACAACTTGAATTGTAGGACGTGAACGTATAACTACGAAATCATAAAGATTGAGATTGATTTAATTTCATTTAACTTTATTTTGAAACGGATAAATATAATTCATTTCATTGCATTAGGAAAAAAAAACACAGAATCTATAGTTAGGTTGGCTTGTCTGAACACGAAAAATTGTTCCTGAAGCCATAGTATCATTTTAAACCACGTAGTATATATAACACTCCGGTCTGGATGAATACAAGACAAGCTACAACTAAATTATCGAAGTAGCCCTTTCCAGAAATACGTACACACTTAGAAAATTTTACAGTATTCGGTAATTGAAAGTTGTTGGAAGTACGGTAAAAAATTACCGAATACTGTAAAATTTTCTAAGTGTATAGTCAAAATTTATGTATTCATGGTTCCAAACCATGAACTCTGGCCAGTATTTATTGTGTAATAAAAAAATATTTAGCAAATTTTAATTATCAATTCTCGATGTATTCAATCTACTATTGTTCTTCTAGACCAGAAAAAAAATCAATAAAATCCAGAGCGCTTGTCTGACCAAGCCGGCATTATAACCGAAAAATGGTGGAATTCCGCAAGAATGTTTGTCCTTCGTATGGGACACTTAACTATTACACTCCAACAATCCCACAACAATTCAATCGTTTCACTAGCATACGTCACATCACCTCTGCCTCTCGATTCGCGTGTGTGTATCCTTGCTTGCGAATGCCTCTTACTGTTGCTTCTTGACAGGCGTCGCAGACAAACTCACAAGAAGGAAACAGAAAAGGTAAAATCGTTTCCATGACCTTGAGGCGTGTCATTCAAGAAAATTAATTCAAGTTATTTTCACTTTCCGCACACCGGAATCTCCAACCACCCTCACATCATCCGCCGGTAGACGAGCGGTTGTTTGCGTGAGTATTAATATATGTGTGTACATTCTGATGATCGATTGTAGCTTATTTTTGGATGAAAGAAGAACTTACCTTTGGTGCTCTCACCGCGCCAGTTTAGATGCCGGGCTACTTTGTGTGATGCGAGGGATTTCCCACGGCATGGTAGGCCCACGATAGTCACCACCAAAGGAGCCCGCAGAGGGCATGGCTTTAAGCCGGAATTTGATTTTACAGCCGCCACCGGTACGGTACGTGATCCTGTTGATGAAAAAGAGAAACACTTGCTTTAGAATCACAACACATGCTAACTTTCTTGAACAAAAAGGACCGCAATAGACGTGTTTACTGAATTGGTACAAAAATTAAAAACCAAACGATCTTCATTCAAATATATGGACGACAGTATAAGATCTTCGTCTCGCGTGCCGTTAACTGTAAACAACACCCACTGAAAACCATATATTGCCGCAGCAGCAGACGGCTTCAAGCCACACACACAATTTATTTCAGACATCGAAGAATTAAATTTCCACTGGCTAGTGAATGACCTCGTGTGAGTTTATCGAAGTCTTGTTCAACATCTACGCCGCCTTAACACACTTTGTATGCAATCACTTTTATTCGGTTCATTGTCGAAGTTAATCGGATAATTACAGATTGATCCATCACATCACTAATGAAAGCGAGAAAACCAGCATATTTACTTTGACCATTGGCATCTTCGGTAGCTGCATCTTTGGTACAGTGCTCGGAAGAAGAGGATACGACGTGCGTGCCGGTACAGTTCATGTGTTCATCGAGAGCGATGCACAAACTGAAAACAAAAGTGAAATTTTCACTTCACTTTCGTGGTTTGCTCCTTTTTTTTTGCTGCTGCTGGTTCTGTAGCCTTTGTACACAAGGCACACGCGTTCGACGATTGCAACCGTGCAAGTGTGCGAGTGCGTGTGAAGCAGCGCTACTACTGTTACAGTTACCCAGGAGACCGCCTGTAGTCGTCGTCATCGTCGGCTTCGTAACCATCGTCTCCGTCGGTTCCTGTAGATATAAGTGGTCGTATCGTGGTATCATACATACAAACCAACGAACCGGTCGGGATGTTTTGAGTTTGATCACGTAAAAAGATGGCCAAGCTTTATCAATTTGTTTTGTATTTTATTTGGACAGTTGAAAAAGACGTCCAAGTATTAGAGATTGTGATGGACGATGGAACGACCTGGACGACACAACAAAAGGAAAATCAGGTGCTTTTGTTCTAAACTTTTTGGTGTGACGGAGCTTAGGACGTGGCTATATTATTTTTAGTTTAAAGGGGCAACAGCTATGCAAAATAGTATTGCAGCCACAGTATGTGTGTCGAATGAAGGTAAAAACATATGTTAGCATCAGGTAGTGGTGATGTTAGTGACTGATACTTATTTTAGCAAACATAAACAGCTGAGTAATACAAACTACCTTCTTTTGCAAATCAACGGAGAGCTAAAGGAATTCGGATTTCTAGCGTTTTGGTTATTATAAGTTTATGATGATTGTTTATTATGGCTGACAAAATTCCAAATGCAATCAAATGGAAAATGAACCATGGCTATATGTTAACTGTTTGTTCCAAAGTCTGACATCTAATGTCTGGCGAAACTAACATGTAAACAAATTTCAAAAATCATTTGAATATGTTAGAATTTTAAATTTAAGGAGACTTTGACTTAAATCGTTTGAGTCCGCAGCACCCGCAAAGTATTACACAGTTTGTGTGAGCGCGGCTGCAAGGCTCGAGTTTTATGGTGTACTATGCTTCAGGACTGTAATAACAATGTCAAAAACTCCTTTGGCAAAGGTACACAGTTTGAAAGAAACGTCATTTTCTGTGTTAACGATTGCAAACATTGTAAACATTGTCGTTGTTACGCTTGCTTCGGTTTACAATTGTACGAGGGTGTAGTTTACGTGTCTGTTCAAATTCGGCTTTTTTTCTGGGAAAAGAAAATATAATGAATTTTAACAAACGCGAGCAAGTGTAAACAACGTAATTGTTTTCAATCTTTCATACAGCATACAACTTTCTTAGCAGTCTACCATACAACAGACCTGATTCCAGCGAAATCCGGCAAAAGTTTACATGAAAGATCCCATTTATTAGTGCCAAATCTAGCATTCCCTTTCTTCTTTAGCATTTCAAGCTTATTGCTTTCACAATTAGCTTATTGCTTGCTCTCAACTTAGTGTTCTAAATGCACTTCCACAGTTATTAATTAAGAGCTTTTCGATGCCAAGTACCATTTTTGCATTAGTATGATTGTATGGCAAGTACAATCATACGCTATGCCCAGGGAGTCGAGAAATTTTCCTTTACGAAAAATTCCTAGACCAGGAAAGGATAAAGGCGGTAACACAATCGATAACTCTTGTATCATTTATTTCAATCCTTTTCGTAACGTTGCTTAGAATTTATTCTATTAAGGATATTTAAAAGATGAAGACGTTTTATATCGTGTTAAATACTTAAATCATTTTGCCATAAATCACAAAGAAACATTATGAGAAAAATTATGTAAAATAAATGTTGATATTTCGAGAAGCCATGGAATCAGAAATAGATCAGAAACAAATTCAGGATTGTCAAGGACCGAAATAACTCCACAATTTGTTCTAACGTCTGTACTCCACGATAGTTCTACAATGGAACGGAACAATTTCCCTTCACCATTTATGTGACTACCAACGCGACATATATAGCTGAAACCCGAATGGAAGCTTACCATTAGCCATATGATCATTATCATGCAGTTTCCATTTATGTTGTAATCACCATTATACTTATCATCCGTGTATAGTGCTGTTGTACTGCAACCCGGTGTCTCCACTAGCATTTTCTGTCTTAACATTTGTGTCACTGACAAAGAATATGGCAAGTGGAGACACATATGTTAGATGTTAAGACAGATCTGTTCAAACATATTTCTTGACAGAAATGTTAGACTTTTAAGCAGACATTTTTTTAAATAAACATGACGAAATCCAAAATAATGCTAAAAAATGTTTTCAATTCCATAAAATTATTTCCAGAGACTCCATCATTGCTCTAGATCTTAAAAATTTCGGGATCGGGTACTGCAATAGTAAAAATTTGATGAAAATGTCTTAACAAATCTGTTTGAGTTAAACCCGGCATCGAAAAAATGGCAGGTTGTTTGTCATATGTTAAGACAGATTTAAGAAAATAAGAAGAAAATATTTTAACTATAGACAACCATGAATAACGTATTCTATATATCTGGATCAACAATAGAAAAGGGCCTATCAACATTTGTAAACAAACACTTCTGAACCCTTTTACTCGCAAATTTTTAAATTTAAAGCGATAATTTTTAAATTTAAAGCGATAATTTTTCATACATTTTTGATCACGAAAAACTGACCATAAAACGCATATCAATATCCAACATGTGTTTTTATTTATTTGGATTGAAATAAAAACCTGGGAGTAATATTATTAATTTTTTTCACTATTAAAGCAGTTATCATCATGATTGAAAGTTTCTTATTATTTAATAATAATAACGATATCTATTATATTTTTATATTACATTTATTGCTTTACCATATCATTTATCATCGATATGATATACTTAATCTAAGTTTATAATTATTTTAAGATAACGTTTATCATCAAATTATTTACTTGAATAATTATGGAAAGATAAATGGTATAATACCTTTAAAATACTTGTTTATTTGGGTTGTGATCTAGCTAAGATACAAATAGAAAGACATGACCGAATCAAATCAAACAAGACCCTTATTGTATGTAGTTAAAAAGCGTAATTTTCAAAGGAAATTTGTTTGATTTGCGGCTTTTGTAGATAGATTCTCATTAACTTTTGGAAAACATGCCATCATATATCATCATGTATCCATTTTTTAAACTTCATCGATTTTTTTGAAGAGCCATTAGAAGAATGAATGGTTTGTCTAAACATTTTTTTAAGTTGTTTTCGTCTCAATATAATAAAAACAAAACTATCCTATCAAATTTTATGACCTTGACATTATTATATACGATATTATACGATACATACGGATATTATTATGCAATATGGATTTGAATATATTAGAATCATATACACCATTTACGATATAAAATGATTCAACGTGAGTGTTAGAGTGTTACATACTTCTATGACGATTGACTAGAAATTTGACTCGACCACGATGCTGGGGAAAAGGTATGTTAATGTGATGCAGTAGTGAAGGGCAGTTTAGTAAATTTTGACAAGATAAAATACTAGCATTCTCAAAGTCTTGTTGAGTCATTCTAATTCAGGGTTATTACGGGCTTTAGGGTTGTTACGTTAGATACGAAATCGAAAATACAATTCTAATGAATTATGTTCGAAGGAAACGCGCGCCCTGGACATTTAAACATGAATGCTGGACTAATAACGTGAATGGGCTCCATATGGCAAAGTTGTAATCCGGCCAATATGTTTGAAGACTAGTGACAAGGGACGAATAATAAGAACTTCTTGAAAGTCCAATTCATTTTCTCTAATCTCTAATCTTTTCTTTAGCTTCCCTGGGGGTTATTAAACTCATCAACGGAAGAAGCTTCATATGATTTTCGCTCGGTTTTACATTACTTCTGAATATTGAATAATCAATCAATACTTAGGGATTTACAGAGTCCTTTTGCATTAATTTAAAAATCTGTAGACTCATCAATTTTCCTAACATCAGATTTCAAGTAACCTTGATGTCCAAATTCCTATGGCTTGCTTTAAGATCAGAGAGGATCAAAAAGCACACAAAGTATACAATTTAAAGTAGTGAGATGAGCTAAAAATAGGCAATGCTATATTAATCATCCATTTAATTCAATCCATTCCATTCATCAATTTACAACTTTTGAGCACTAAAGAGGTTTAAGGTATTTAAAACCATTGTGTCGTCCGTAAACAGTTTGGAAGAAACATTTAATGTGCTGCGTCATCTAATGCATATAAAAAGAATGCTACATTTGGCAGAAATTAATGGGATATTTCATTTAAATTTAAGCCAGATATCGCTGGAATCAGGTCAGATATCGCTGTATAAGTCTGTTTGTAACAAACCTTTCTTGTTGCTTCCTTTAGTTTGCTTTATAATCGTTAGTAGCGCTATCATGCTTTCTTTCCATCAGCTTAATAAATGAAGTGAACGAACGAAGTGAAAATTTTCCAAGTGTATCTCACTAGAGGCACGAAAATAGTTCAACTTACAGACATGTAACAAAATGGTCAATGTGAGAACTCTAATTAGGTCCACTTTTAATGACCGAGAGAACTACGAAAGAAACAAAAAGATCATGTGGCAATGTGTTTGTATTAGCCACATCATATCTATGCACTGAAAATTAATTTTAGTTTAAATTACGAAATCGAAGGTAGGACTATCGAATCTATTCGTTGTTGTCTGCAACGAAACTGATTTGTACTTTTTATGAAGCTACCTTCGTCATTAACGCCACGCACACAACTGTCAAAAGCACGAAGCATTTGGTGGCACAGAAAGAAAATTCGTGTATTGATGTGATGTGATGTGATGTAATGTGATAGGAAGCCACCACCAGTGCAGGACTTGCCATGGCGTACAGCTCCTCCCAATGGCAAGATCAAACTGTACATACCTGTAATTCTCACTATTCCGTTGTATGAAGGGCAAAAAACGGTGGTGTGGACCCGTCAGTAGAAGCACTTACACGAAACCCACAGACACGTTGGAGAATCTCCTACCAACGAAACGCTCGTATTACAGCAAATGAACAGTAAACAATACACATTAGGATTTCCGTCTGGTGGTTTTTTAAAAATAGGGTTAGCAAACTCACTGTAGACTGTGGGAAGATAATTAGTCCTTCGCTGATCTCGATCTGATGATTTCCATCAAGGAAGGCATAATTGTTATCCATGACTTGGGCCAAATAACCTCGAATCCCTCATCCAGCCTACACTTCGTCTGGCACCCTGTATTACCCCCTTACCCTTTGTTTTTGAATGTATGTATGTAATTTACGTAATAGAATATAATATATGTATTTACAAAATATAACTGACATCTGCTTAATGGGATACTAATGGGATATTTCATGTAAACTAAAATTAGATAACGCTTGACTCTAGTCTATTGTATGGAAGATTGCAAACATTGTTGTATGGCGTATGAAAGATTACAAGCAATTTCGTTATTTACGCTTCCTTTGGCTTGGAATCAAACCAGGGGCAATTTTCCTCGCCTGTTAAAATTCATTATTTTTTCCTGTGTATGAGGGAGAGAAGGTTAGACATATAATAAACAAGCCGCTATGACACATAAGTGATTTTGTTTTTGCATTATATACTTCTGAAAGTGTGAAAATGTCTAATTTTGTGCAAAACAATCGTCATTTGCGGGTAGTGTTTATTTTCTTCTTCCATTCGAAGAAAACGGCAGCTCGATTTTGAAACACATTGTATACAAACAGCATACTGTATAATATGCGAGAAATTTTACAATAAAAAAAAAACACCCAAGCCGCACCAGGATGTATGATGTAGCTCACAACGAGTGGTCATTGTTCGCTAATAACTGAGAAGGTTGGAACACACGATCAATGAGACATAGGGAAACTACCCCCATATTAATCCCATTGTTCCTATATTCATCCTACGATGAATCAAACAATTGGGCAGTTGAAGGATCGGTTTCGTTTTCTAATAATGTTTGTTTACGTTAAATAATTACAACAAACATAACTAACTAATCCTGTCACGTGTATATCGGTTTATTTCAAGTAGGATGAATTGCAAAGTGATGAGATTAATATAGGTACATCTTCCCTATGTGTTAAAATTTGAACGTTTGCAAATCAGCCACGATGGTAAGCAACGACTTAACTATATAAGGCCATCAACCATTGTATAATTGGTAATGCTACTTAGTGGGAAATTGTGGGTATAAGTCCCACCGGTTACCGTAGATTTTTTTCATGCAAATGTTTTCACGTGTGTCTCATCGATGTGCCTTACTTCTTAGCAAATTATCTAATTAATTTTCCAAATATAGTTGAATGATTTGAGTGAACATTCAAAAATGTGTACTTAGCCTTAGTTGGATTATATATAACTGTGTCAAATCCGCGTCGAACTCCCACCAAATCTATGAAAATCGCGAAAGACACATTCTCGTGAGTACACTTAGACAAAGTTGAGAGCATGCAATAAGCTAATTCTGAAAGCAATAAGCTGACATGCTAAGAACGATAAATTTCTTTTCTTAGATTTGAGAGTATTTCAGTTTTTCGGCAATACATAGAATGGGACATCATAACAATTTTTGCAGTGTTTTTTTTATTCATTTAGGGTCCGTGCGGTTCTGTGAAACACACTTTTTGTTCTTTGGTCTTTAGGACCACAATTTAGCTTGGACTATGACTATCATGCTAAAGCATATTTAAGGAAGTGCCTAACAATGCTGCCGAAGGAATTATAGTGCTAAAATGTCTCCAAAACAGAAATAGTGGTTCAAACATCATATGATTGGATTGAATACCTCCCAATGTAGTAATGGAAGTCAGAATCTAAGACGAGAAACTTCAAAAACATTTTAGTTCCAAACTATCGCATCTGCATTCACTCTTGGAATCTTCTACAGATCCTGTTGATGGATCAATATTGGACAAGCAACATTGCACTACCTCTATGTATCTCAAAGGTTTGATGTTATTGGCAAAGTTGTTTAGGTAGGACTCAATATCATCTATTAATTAATTTAATTTTTGCGTCTAAAGCAGGATTGTTAATCTTTAACATCTGCGTTAACGTCTTATATGAAAATTTGCTGCAGACGATAATGTTACACACGTTAGACGGTAAGATTAACAACCGTGGTTTTAAGCCATGAAAATATTCTCTCACAAAAATACGTGTACCGTTAAACCAAGGCTAACTTGATAAGTATGAGGTGTAAAAAAATTCAACATCAAAGACGAGATGACTTTTAGGTGGTAATGGTACTAAGCAAGGCTGCCATATTTCATCGAGACTATTTTACTCTTTGATGCAAGATGTCTTGACCCATGTTGCACAAGGAATGCCTTAGTAAAAACTCATGGATAACGACTGTTTAGTATATTTTTTGATTTTGATGTTTGATGAAGACTTGCAGATAATTGCTGGAAACAGTATTTGAAAATCATTACAAAAACAAAGAATGCAAGAGATACAAATTATGCTAAAAATCATGATTATATTACGATTCCCTAATAACGAAACAGATCAGCCCGAAGATATTACTTAAGCATTAGCATTGACCAGGTCGCTAAAATGCGCACAAGCTCTAGAGGTTTGTACGAGTACTGTAGACATCCAGTGATAGAAGCAGTACTTTGGGATTAACCACTGATTCTATCGATGGAAATGATACACTCTTCAACAATTGAGAACTGTCCTGGCTACGTCCTTGCAACTGGTGGGGACTCACTTAAGAGAGATGCAGAAAACTCTACGACCCATCATAAGCGTGGAATCTGCGGGGTAAACGGGTCTTCTATAGAACCCGTGACGTTCTGAACTGAACCACCGGACCCGTCAGTAGCCCAAGATATTACTTTAAATAGAAAAGCCCTTATGGTTAAGGATAGCATTAGTTATCTAGTTATCTCTGTCGAACCAAAGCATTTCATCAGCTTATTATGAAAACCTTAATTTCGATGAGAAGTAATTTTTTCGTGTATTTTTGCTGTTCATCCTGATCATTTATTGTTCAAATTTCGATTCATTGCTGCACTCAGGCTAAGAAGGAACGTCTGGCCTTTTATTTTACAAATCTTACACACATTGCCATCCGCGTCCCGACCATCCGAGTAGCAATTGTAAATACTCACACAGAGCTTGTTTTTTGATCGTGCTCTTATCGATTGCAACTACACAGACGAGACGGGGGTTTGCCTAGTATTTTGATACGCACCACCACAATTTCGTTTTAAACCCACACTTCTTATGGTCAGCCACTTGAGTAGATCAACCTTATCAAACAACACACACAACACAGCAGGAAAGCGTCGAAACGGTGCACCCTTTCAAGTACAGGTTGCTTTTATGTACCTATTTTGAAACCCTTGAGGAAAGCGTTCTAAAGGTATCTGAAGATTTAGAGTGAAAGAATTATTATTAGACGTTTCTTGGTGGAAAATGTGCTGTTGTAGCTTGAAGTAAGGATTTGCGTTGGAGCAATGGCAGCTAACTGCTTCAAGGTACTGCCGGGATTCTAGCATGCTGTGACTGGTGTGAACGGATCGGGGGTCTGCATATGGGCAAGACAGTGTTGAAGGTGTGAACTCAGTCACCGATGGTAATTCGATATGGCGATTAATGCTGAAAACAAGAAAACGTCACTAGCAAAAATGAGTTTTTCTTTTGTAATATGCGTTATACCATTCTACTTGTTATCGATGCTGAAGGGACCATTGAGATAGGGAGGGATCGTAGTTCCAATGGTAGTCTATTGGTCTACTAAGTATGGTTCTAGAAATACTAGGTTGGACAATTTTGCTTGTTTATTCCGTATTCAAAGCAATCTTGGAAACATTCACCAGAGCTCACTATGGACTCCCAAACTTGTCATTGCCTAAATTCGTGAAAAATCGCTGATTTAAAGTAAAAGAAACTTGTTGACTTACGCCAAACGGCGGGAAAACAACGAGTTCTTCCATAGGCATGGCATAAGCATAAGTTTCTGAAAGTTTTACATGGGATCATCGACACATAAAAATTTCGAGATGCAGAGAATCCCGAGCTTGCACAAATATTCAAAGAAGACAGCAATATCGAAGTAAATAACGTCATGAAATTAAGATTTTTTTTTGTTAGTACCCTGCATCAGGTGTTGATAAAAATCCATAGAGGCTAAGCCGCATTTAAAATCGGGGTATCCTCCTCCTTGTGTTTCCAGCATGGGTTATCTGGGCGAATGTGCTTCGTTTGGTTTGTACTACCATTGAAATGGCCTTTGCTCAATTTCAACAACAGTTACTATTCAATGTTCAGGCTGCCGTAACTGTCAATACATTCTCTTCATATTTTTTCTCTGGTAAACAAACTTCCATTTTCAAGGTTCATGTTGATATGAAACTGTAAACTTTAACACACATTTAAGGGCTTACGCTGAAGCATTCTCGACGGCTGCCATTACCTCAAAATTTAGAATTGATATAACTCAGAATCTGTACTAGATATTGGATATTTAATCACATCAGTTTGTATGCTTACTTGCTGTGAGCAATCTGATGTAGTTCGATTCGATGTTCATTCACTTACAATCGAGATTTATCAATTTGAAATAGCGAGGTTAATTGGCTAGAGAGAGATAAAAGATAGGGATAAATACACGGAGCAGCAATTCACCTTGAGTGTTAAATTATAGACTGCTTAGGAAACCATGCATTATCACTCGATCGCAGCTATA
This sequence comes from Aedes koreicus, assembly GCA_024533555.2. Taxonomy (NCBI): domain Eukaryota; kingdom Metazoa; phylum Arthropoda; class Insecta; order Diptera; family Culicidae; genus Aedes; species Aedes koreicus. Next base: position 1,302,415 of record JAHHFK020003576.1, on the reverse strand, counting down.
ACTGTGTGTAAGGCTACTTTTGAATAGTTTTCTGGAAAATTGGATTTTCTAGTTTTCAGCTGCAAGAAGAATGGTATACGCGTCGCATCGGTCGTTAATGTTTGCCATCATAAGTTAGTGAACGCCACCGCATCAGTTTGATAGCGTCGGTTGGAAATGCGCATGTTCCATAATTTCCGAGGTGTGTGGCGGAACGTGTACCTATGTATATGTCTATAGCTGAGCAGCCTTACATGATCAGTTGCTAGGTGACGTCACTGCAAATGTCAACTGTTTATCATCCTGTTATGAGCTTAATTCACGTGAAGAAATATTTGCATTACGTCGAATTGGGTAGATAGTCCTTTGTTACCTCAGTTGGTAAATGCGCAGCTTCAAAACAACACCATGCTGGAGGTGGCTGGGTTCGATTCCTGTTTGATGTAAGATTTTTTCGTAAAGGAAAATTTCTATAGGCTAAGAGTATGATTGTACTTACCACAAAATCAAACTAATACAAAAATGGTACCTGTCATCACAAGCTTTCAATTGTTAACTGAGGACGTGCAAATAGAACACAAGTTGAGAGCATGCAATAAGCTAATTGTGAACGCGTTAAGCTAGAAATGCTAAGAAAAAAAAAGAAGAAGAGTTGGAGAGAGCTTACCAAAACAAATTTCTAGTCAGCTTTAGTTTCAAAACAAATTTCTAGTCAGCTATTGTAACATATCACAAAACTGTTCTATTGTTTGATTGAAACTGCATCATCATGTCAAGGAATCGGAAGCTTTTGACTGGGCCCAGGAATAGAAAAACTTGAAATCGTTTTTTCCTCTAAAAACGGTACTAATTCCTTTGTCTTCGTTTTTTTTTGCGTTAAGAATCATAATGGTTACACTATAATGAGCAATTCTTTAATTCGAGCTTATGATGACCGATGCTTTAAAAAAAAATGATTTGTCGTTTAAGTTATTTGCGAGAAAATTACCATAAGTTTGGACACTCTCTCAGGCAGAACGTAACTTTTCCTGAATAAGTCATATTTGCATGGACTTTGTAGTATAGCCTGGATAGTAAATGCTACAGACAATTTTCTGAGAATTTTTTTTAACTAATCTAAATGATAACATCACTGAGGTCACCTGAAAATTTAAGGCCAATCTGACAACAGAACCTCACTAAAGTTCATTCTACTGACTTTTAGTTGTAAAATATCATGAAATTTGACAAGCTGTATGGCGAGTTTTAAACAAGCATTGTTAACTTCCTAGAAAACATATCCGTCCTAATTATCTAATAGGTGGGATGGAGTAATTCGTAGGCTTCATACTGGAGGCTGTTATGTTACTAACTGAACCACTATTATTCCGTAGAAGAAGATGTTTTGCTCATCACCATGAGGCACCAAGAGTGGACAGTTATGTTTGCTAGAATGAAAGTTATGAAGAGAAAGTGTTGAAAGTTGGAAAACTTTTTAAGAATTAACAGTTTTCAATCAGCGATCAGAGGTAAAATGTTGTGTAATTTATCTTCAAATTATGTTTTAAGTAAATATATTTAAACTAATAGAAACGATCTCACACAGCAGCATTAGGTTCCAGGATGTTATTTGAATCCTATTTATGAAGTTTCCATAGCTAGTTTCACATCCTATAATTTATGGCGTCCCGGATAGCCTCAGAGCAGCCTAGAGTATCATTGTGCTTGCCACAAAACATACAAATTCATGCTTTAGAGTTGGCATAGAAAGCTCTTTATGAATAACTGTGGAAGAACTTCTAGAATACTAAGTTGAAAGCAGGCAAAAACTCGTTAAAAGAGCGTCAACGTCAATTATTTTTGAGTGCCACTTTTAGTATTTGTTGTGATTTCCTTGGGGTTACATTGAAGGCGTTTTGGAAGCAGAACATCGCTATACCACTTTGCAACCACCGCGAACCCCAGAGAGTAACTCTTCCGGACGTGGACTATTTCTATGCTTCTTTGGAAACTAATATTTAAGGCTTCTCTAATTATCCAAGCTGTAGGTAGGCATTTAAACTTAAAATCACTGGCAGTCAAATCGGTGTTTATGTCACTGGACTTGTTCAATGCAAAAACCTGTGCCAAACCACGTAGATGCAGAGTCTGTCCCATCATAAAATATTCTCAAACTTGAAAACCACGACCGCGGAAAAAATCGCATTAAAAACGTGGCAGCTAACGAAAGCCCAACCGTTCGAGGGCAGAGCTTTCTGTACTCTCCCAATATTGATCTAGCTGAATATTACAAGAAAAAGAAACAGAAAGTATCGAATCGCGTTCAATACAATTTGTCTCTTATATTGAAGTTCTGCGATTTCAAGTAATCGGTTCCGCGGCACTGAAGCATCTGAAACACACATTATATGTTTATTATTTTCATGCCAGGCTTTCGACGGTGGAATTGTAGAAATGAATCGTGTCAAATAGGATAATATTGTAGCACATGCAAGGAAACATAAATCGTTCGGTAAACTAGGTTTGCAGGAAAAGCTGATCAGTATGCTACGGCAGTACTGCTGCGATCATTGCGTAACGCACAACTGGCATAGATCCTCTGCAAGACCGTCAGTACGCTTTGGCGCAAACACGGTATGTTACGCGCTTCATTAGAGTCACAGGGAAAGGCGAGTGGAAAACCAACCTTCCATTCGAATCTACCCACCGAGTCGAGGAAATGCAATCTACTTTTTTCTTCATTTTCCCTCCATCGAACACTACGTCCTCCATGTGTCAAAGCTATGTTGAAACCAGGTGAACCATTCCGTTATTAGTTAGAAGTCACCGGCTGTGTGGTTATGCTCTACTCCATAGGCGTAACGGTTATTGATGTGTGAATATGAAACCAATGTTTCGTAAAACAATGTTAAGGAGAGTGTGTGCCACTTCAAATCCCTCCAACCCCACCAGTTTAGTTACCTAAGGAGTGTAGAGACGAAAGTTTCCTTTTTAGAACCCGTTTCGGTGCGACGAACCAACCCAGCCCAGCTGTTACTGTAATCAATGACCCGCACACGCGCCGGATACCGGTTATGGCGGTGAATATCGGGATCATTTCTACGGCCCTCGATCTCGCTCATACTCTCTCAAGCAGACTTATTCCTCGCGACGACACGTCAATCCACTCTTGATGGGACTGCATTTTCTTCGTTGAGCAAGCCAGCAAGCGATGTTAATAATTTAATTTTCCTCATTTCGCGCCGTTGTCGATCGAAAGGGAAAACTGGTTCGACAGTGCTGCTCAACATGCTTCCTAATATGAAATTTCCGTCTGGATGGGTGAGTCTCCGCTCGCAGCTCGGTCTCCTCCTCTCCGTTGACCATCGGTTGGTTATGGTAACAGCTTGGGTGGATAGCCTCCATGCCGGCGTTTTCGTCACGGTTAGCTTAATCGCTAGTTAACATTAAATGCTTTGAATGGTGCATTCGAATTTGCATTGAATTTAAATGACCCTAAAGTGAATTGAAATATGATGGTGATAAATAATTAAGCGGTAGAAATTTCAACAACTTCTATCAGTCTCTGATGCTAATTCAAACGTGATTTATCTTCTATGCAATCATGCATCAAAACAACGCCGACTATGCTGAAAACCTATTATTTTGAATTGTTAATCTATAATTTATTCAAAATAGCTTCCATAGAATACTTTCCCTTAGCTCATAATATCTCGGAATTTAACCAAGATAAGTGTAATACTATAAGTGCTTCTATAACATAATTCATAATGTTAGAGTTCGGAAACTATTTAAGCTTGGTGAAATTTTCTAAATTATAGTAATGTGAGAAAGCCGATAGATCGACTTCGGCATCGTTTACTATTCTCGGCAGTCATTCTAATTCTCCATCCAAGATCTTCACTGAATGCATTCGTACAATATGATGGTATTTTTGCTCTAATCTGGTCACGTTTCAATTATTTAGCCATATTTTTCTTCAAACAAATCACACGTACTCTAAAACACACCTGATTTCGAAATCTTCTGTTTTGACATTTCAAACTTATTACTGCGCACAATGAGCTTATCACCTGTTCTAAATGCATTTCCACAGATATAAATTGAGCTTTCGATACCGTCATTTTTGCATAAGTTTGATTCTAAGGCCAGGAAAAGCATAGAATCATACAACCATCCACAGAGAGTAGAACATGTTTTTGCCTTTAAGCATTCCTTGACAAGCCATCATCAACAGCCGTCAGCAGCATGGTCTTGTTTTATGCGAAAATCTTATTTCGAATTAACTACAATAGAAGAACTGCTAAGCACGCATTTCAAATGGAACGGTTGCCGAAAACAAAGAGCAACATGCACTTGAGAGATTTGGCACATTATAAAAATACTTTCAAGCAGTAATGTTCAATTCTGTCGATTTATATGAATAGAGGTGCAAGAGGAAAATACATTTAAATAATCAAAAACATCAGCTGTGTACACAACGCTGAGAAAATACTCATACTTAGACTGTCAAAAACAAGTAAATTCCCCAATATATTACAGGCCAAACCGAAAAACTATAAAATTCTAGAATATAAAAGAACAAATAATTAAAATTCGTCATGGGCACTTTATGTGTTATGTGTTATCATAAAGCATGGTTAAAAATAAACTTTTACACTGGTTTCAATGCTCTCCAGATATTTTAATAATTTCATTGAGTTTTCATCAGTCTTTATTTCTTACAATGCTAGAACCCAATTTTATTTTATTAAGTTATGTTAAGAAGTAAGGTGTGAATCGGAAAGTAGTTTCAAATATTCTTTTACGTAAAATTAAGTATAAACGTTGATTAAACAAATCAAAAAGCAGTCTTTATTTCAATATGGGATGTTAAAAGTGCATTTTGAGATCAAACTCAGACAGAAAGGTCATTCCTGACGCACAAACGAATTTTGCGTTTAACTCCGCTCATCAATTTCTTTCGAACTAAAGCTATGTCCTTTAGAATCCGGAATAATAAAATCATCTGTATCTCTCAAAAAATGGCTTGATAAATGTTACACGGACTCTGCGCCAGCAGAATCAAACATAAAATATTGGTTTCGTGAATTTAAACGTGGTCGTACAGATACAGACACAATACAGTGAACGTCAAAAAGAAGTGGTTACGCCAGAAAAAATCCACAAAATAATTTTGAATCACCGTAAAGTGCAGCTGAGCGAGACAGTTTAAACTCTGAAGACATTAAAAGAACGTGTACATCATATTATTCACGAATATTTGGACATGCGAAAGCTCTGCGCTAAGTGGGTGCCACGTGAGCTCACAATCGATCAAAAACAACAACAAGTTGATGATTCGGTGGAATGTTTGAAGCTGTTTGAAAGCAATAAAGCCGAGATTTTGCGTCCATGTGTGACAATGCATTGCAATGGATGAAACATGGCTCCATCACTACATTTCAGAGTCCAATCGACAGTCAGCGGAGTGGCCTGCACGCAACGAACCCAATCCAAAGCGTAGAAAGACGCAACAGTCGGCTGGCAAAGTTATGGCGTCCGTATTTTGGGATGTAAAACATGGAATAATTTTCATCGAATATTTTGAAAAGGTAAAAGGTAAATGCACCGTGTCACAAATCAATGAAAACGATGGCAAAATTCCACGAATTGGTTTTCGAATTGCTTCCCCATCCACAGTATTCTCCAGATCTGACCCCCAGCGACTATTTCCTGTTCGCAGATCTCAAGAGAATGCTCGCTGGAAATAAATTTAGCGCCAATAAAGAAGTGATAGCCAGAACAGAGGCCTGTTTCGAGACTAAAGACAAATCGTACTATAAACATGGTATCAAAAAGTTGGAAGATCGCTATAAAGGGTGTACGGAATCAAATTGCGACACACACAAATATTCGGCAAAATTCGCCCGTTCATCTCAAACTTTCAGGGAGTAAAATAACACATGTTATGAATATTTTCTCATGTTTGTTTTATTCAATTTCAATTCCATATCCAAATGCACGAACCTTCTTTACACTACTCATAAGGTTCTGCACAAAATTTTTTTGCGTGGCAATCCATTTTTTCTTCATATCATCCTCCGATTTCACTTTCTTAGGATGCTTCCGAAGTGCCTGCTTCATGATGGCCCAGCACTATTCAATTGGCCGCAGTTCCGGTGCGCTCGGGTGGTTGAGATGTACCACTCCAAAACCTCTTTCGAGTAATGGCACGAGGCTAAATCCGGCCAGAAAATCGTAGGACCATCGTGTGACCTCAGAAGAGGAAGTAGATGCTTTTGGAGGCATTCCTTTAGGTACACCTGCCCATTGACCGTTCCAGTTGTCACGAATGGGGTGCTCCGCTTTCCACACGAGCAAATTGCTTGCCAAATCATATATTTTTTGGCAAACTTTGACATCTTCTGCTTTCTAACGTCCTCAGGGATATCGAATTTATGAAGAGCAGTGAAAAACTGGAGCCCCGGAAGCTGCCGGAAGTCTGCTTTTACATACGTCTCATCATCCATAACGAGGCAATGTGGTTTCGTCAAAATCTGGGTGTAGAGCTTCCATGCACGTGTTTTACTTACCGTATTCTGCCGTTCATTGCGATTAGGCACCTTTTAGACTTTGTACGTGTGTAGTCCTTCACGTTTTTTCGCATCTTGTACGAAAGTTTTGGTTAGATTCAGTTTCTTCTCGAACTGAACTGTTGGGATTCCTCTTGAAAGCTTGAACTACTCCCTTGTGATCCTTAACACTATACGGAGATCCATTTTTGCCACTTTTTTTCTTTCCGATCGATAGTCAAATGTTCGTGGTACCGATTTCAAACACGAGACACCGTAGAATGTACCATTCTCAGCTTCCTGCTGATGGAACGATGAAAAAGATCCCGATATTCGAAGTACGTGTGCAAAATTTCTTTGCGCGGCTGCTGTTCTTCCGACTCCATCTTCGCAAAGATTGCACATCTGCTAGTGAAACTTACACAGCGTAAACAAATACACATTGAACTAATTCCACCCAAAATTTCAACAGAAAATACCCAACGAGTAAAAAGTTACAGCCATTTAAAAGTGGTGCAATTTGATTACGTACAAACTTTAATAGCTGTATCGTCAACAATCAATATGAAACTAGCGCATTAAGCTTCGTACACTGGTATAGAACAATAGCACCTTAAAGGTCAATTCAAATGTTTCTTAGTTGGAAATATCGTCACAGATGGCGCACGTAGCGGATTCCCTTATATTTGACGTTAGCACACTACCCCCATCTGTTCAGCTTTATCACCCATCACAATGTGTTCAACAGAGGTGAGTTAGTGACGATGATTTGTAGTGCAAAATTTTTAATGTGTTATGTCTGTTTGTCTGTTATATAAATGTTAATGAATAAATGGAGATGGGTTAACATAAAAATATAAACATTTTCGAAAGTTATGCAGAAAAAAAAATGCAAAACGACCAATTTTAAAATGAGTTTTACTCCAAAAGAAGACAAGAAGGGACAAACGATTTGGCATAGGTCTTGTAGATGAAATTTTTTGCTTCCAGTTCACGTATTCCGTGTTTGCAAATATTTGCAAATAAGTGAGTAAGATATCTTGAAAAAAAGTTTTTTTTTACACTTCAACCTCTACAACTTTTTTTATAAAATAACTAGCAACCATCTAGTATCTTCAAAATGTGCACCCTTTTATGTCCTAAAAGTCATCTATACAAAGTTTTCGAATTCGAATTGAAATAAAAAAAATTAAGAGCAAAAAACTGTTTTTTTAGGTTCCACCCTTAGGACAGTTACAAAAACTGTTATATAACGAAACGTAGATGAGATAGAAGTTAAGTTATTTCAGCAAAGTTTCATGAAATTAAATTATTTACAAATCTGTTGGAGCAAAAGCTCCTCTAAATCATAAGAATAAAAAGTTAGAATTTTTATTATGAAAATAAAAGAACCACCCTAGTCACCACCCAAACCAAAATATAGATCTTTTTTTTTAAGATTAAATCTTCGAAAGGTATCATATGTCTAAAGTTAATAGTTATCTATTTTTGTCGCGAAATATGGCTATTCGTACCATAGTGCGCTGGTATCGCCCTTGAAGGCAACAATGTTGAATAATAAAATTGAATTTTGCCAAAAAAAAAATTGTAGTTAGGACAAAGACTTATCTAACCAACTGTTATAGCTACATTTCCATTAGTAAAAAGCTGTTAGCTTTTGCAATAATACGAATTTTATACATTATACGTATGTAACCCAAAAAATTCCAACTTTGAACCCACTTCCCCCTCCCTCGTCATATATTTTATATGAACATCAAACAACTTTTGTGTATGCTACAGCACGACATACATAATGGACGTTGCCTTATGGGTGTTGCGATTAAAATTTGGACAAACTCTTGTGTGATAATTTTTCTATAATTAAATCGATTTTTTTTTAACAAAAATTATTCTAAAATACAGATAAGTTAATATAAAATACAGACACGACGGCACCGGTAATGTAGTGGTAAGCGTGGATGCCTTTCACCCCAGTCGGTCTGGTATCAACTCCAGTCGGTGCCGTTGGGATTTTCTGAGAAGAAAAATCTCTGATCACGTCTTCATTTGGGAAGTAAAGCCGTTGGTCCCGGCCCATGTGTTGATGGGTTCAATATGTAGGGTCTAGATCGTCTCCCTGGCGTGACGAACCAGCCCCGAAGGCTAAAAATCCCGTAAATGCAGCATAACATAAAATACAGGCAAAATATTTAACTGTGCTTCCGGTAGATCAAATTCAAATTGACGGACCATTCGTTAAACTCCTGCCACGAGATTCCCTACCGTCCATTTTAATGGACGCAGAACGTCAGTTTGGTTTAAACTGAATATTGCTTCCAATAGTTTTATGGGGCTTCTTCTGGTTTCACTTGACGATGGCCCAAGATTTCTCGATAACGTTGAACTGAGGCATGTTGAGAGGGTTCTTACCCTTGGGCATCACCTCCGTATTGATGGCGACATACCACGGCCTTTTTTTCGTAAGTGAAAAAACGTGTTGCTTTACAAACGGCAGTAGACGTTTTTCCAAACACTCTATTAAGTAAATTTCCTTGTTGAGGTGTTTTTAATGACCGCCCTTGCAGTTGTTGTTTTCATGCGAGTTCACCCAGTTTTATGTACGTCTTCAAATTATTGTAACCCACCAACATTCTTGTTTTACAATTTACTAATATCTACTAACTCTGGTCTAACCCTAGTTTTTATTCAACCCTGCTTAACTCTAGAACCGTGACTGTACACAAAATAAAAGCACGAAATAGAAAAATTATAATTCGGCTCGTTTTTGCTCGATGCACGGTTATAGACGATACTCCCAGCTGTTTGGAGCCGCTGGCAACTCTTATTGTCATTGTTATGGTTTCTGACTATTGAAAATGAGCGGTAATTAGAGAACTTTAAACTAACATATCAATTGTTCACTTTTCAAACTAAAAAATTAAAACCTGAAACACTTTTTCAAACTCTCACTAAATGCGAACAAATTGTTTTAAATTCTATAAGCAGCTTATCTTTTACGTTTTTTTTTGGTGGAATTTAAAAGAGTTTGCTCGCGTTCACTAGCGGTAGTTTGAAAAGGTGTTTTGGTTTTTTTTTTTATTTTTACAAAATGGACAAACTGTTTTTCAAAAAGCTTTCTTAAAAAACGTGAACGTTCAGGTTTTTAAAGTGCATAATATAAAAGGCGTCGAGTTTAAGCCGACCTTATTTTGATCGTAACAGCAAAGGGCGATTACATTGGTGTTTTCAAATTTTAGTGAATTTCGTCATACCCAGCCCAAGCGATACAAAATGCCTCGCCATACGATAAAAGATGCCTCGCCATCAAGCGGTTAGTGCCATCAAATGCAACGCAAAATATCGTATGATTTTCAACAGATGGTACCAGTCACAGGAGACATACCATGCTGCACGAATTACTATGGTGTTTTCTCCCTTATTTTTAAGACATAAACCACTACCCAGTAATTTTATCTTTTGTAATATATCCCGTATCCTTTGTTTAGTGCAGTTACTTCATCACTATTGAGAAATGATTAACCACTCGGTGTTGTTGCAGTTGTCATTGTTTGTGAGAGTTATCATTGTGAGAGCACTCTTCAAAAGCGCCCTCCTTTATCAGTCAAAACCGAATTCATTGCAATGAAAACCAAACAATGATCCCGATACTGACCATGAATCAGAACCCTATTCGTAAACACTTAAAACTATAGAACATCAAATCTAGAAAATGAGAATTCACATAAATGAAGACTAAGCATGTTTTCCTCATTTCAAGCTTATCCTCGGTGATTCAATCCGAGTATTGTCACTTTTAACCAGACAAAAAATGTCTAAGATATGTTCCTTAGTTTCAATCAGTTCAGATCTGATCTGATATTTTTGAATTTTTAGATCAGATACCCCGTAAGATAGCACGAAAAGGTTATCTAGCAGCGTTACGGGTTAGTTACTACGTTACTAAGTAACTTTTCTCACTCCACCATGTGACAGAAGTAATTTCGGTTCTCAGAATAACTCCCAACAATACTTAAAAGAATTAGGGTATTATTATTTTTTCTTGTTATGCAAAATGGCATTACGACGTGTAGCGTTAATTTAGTTGTAGTGAAATTATATGTACATTTGCCTCAAAATAAGCTATGACAGTGGTGTCCATTTAATGCACACATGAAGGCGATGATGGGTTTTCAAATGTCATTCGTTGGGAATGACGGAGCGGCATACACTCTTTGTAGGTCGATCTTCTAGAATGGAGCATAAGAATCTCCTCCTTTGGCTTATGTGCTAAAAATAAGGCGGCTTCAACGATGCAGAAAGCCAGAGCTGGAATTCGAAAACCGTTGTATTCGTGACGGACTTGGCCTGAGATGAACGCTGGCGGCTGTTTACCTCTTAGATGCAGTTCCAGAGGAGGTGTAATTGTTACTTGCTGCTGGTGATATGGGCATTGCTTCGTTTACATTATTTGCCACTACATCACGGTTATGGTGGCAATTCCCAAATTGGTAGAAGCATTTCCTGTACAGTTACTCAAATTTCAAGTTGGGTACGAAACAAATTATTCTGCTTTTACTATGGTTTCGGATTTTTCTTTTTGGCAGCAGTCCCACTTCCGACTGAAACGCCGTAACTACTTCTAAAAAATAGGGTCAAGATTACTGAACGTCACAAAACTCACTATTTGTCCTTTTTCAGCCCTCGCTTGATTATTTCAGTTGTTTTTTTAAGCGAAAAGATGACAAAGTGAAATTACAGCAACGATCCAACCCAGATGGCTAAAAGTCACCTAAATGAAGATTTGATAGAAAAAACACAGCGAAACTGCAATAAACGTCTATTTATTACTGCGGTTTACTTCGATAATCGAGATTCAAGCATTATTTACTCAGTAATCAAATACAGTTAGTAAAATAAGTTTATCCACCCCATTAATCGCGTTTTAGTACAACTGTTTGGCGTATTTTCATTATTTTGATATTATCTGTCATTTGCGTAGCGTCTTACGATAATAATTTCCATGTTTGAACGAAATTAATATTAATGTGTAGTGTATCGGACAAAAGAACCAAAATTTACCTAACCGAAATTTGGCGTGTATGCTCAACTACCTGACATTTATTATGAACAATACAAAATACTGCTGTAATACCATTTTGATTGATTAAACTCTTGAATAATCAGCAGTTCACATTCAGTATACCATTAACTAGTAAAATTCATTTTAACTTCGATTTATCATGAAGAACAGTTTAGCCTTACTCACAGTATTAATTTTCGTTCTGATACATTGATCGCCACTTCGAGTTTTTTAACGCATAAATCAAAGAAACCACTAATATTTCATATAGGCTAACATTCATTACTGTATTTTGCAAGGCAGCAAGTATGAACTTACGGCTTAGTATGCGAATTTATTTTTGTGCCATTAAAGATTAAAAGTGAGGATGCAAATCGGCCTCTCATAGCTCAGTCGGTAAAGGCACAGCTTTTAAGTAACACCACGCTGGAGGTGGCTGGGTTCGATTCCCGGTTTGGTCAAGGAATATTCCGTTAAGGAAAATTTCTCGGCTCCCTGAGGGTATGATTATACTTGCCACAAAATCATACTAATGCAAAAATGGTATCTGGTATCGAAATGTGAGTTGAGTGCAAGCAATAAGCGAATTGTGCAAGCAATAAGCTTGAAATGCTAAAGAAAAAAAAGCAAATCGGCTATGATGGCGTCTTTTTGAATTCTAGCGACCTTCACCTTAAGCGCAGGGGAGCGAAAATTTTTAATGTTTACCTCACACTTAGAAAAGAAAATTTGCAAACCTATAAGTTTCACCAATTGACTGATGCTTAGAACATTTAAGGCAAGGTTTTTTTTGTCTCTGAAGTGCATTTTGAAAGTTAAAGTGAAAACAGATAAGCAGGCTGTCCATAAAGGTTATTCTTCATCTCAAAGGAACCTTAACTCAAATAGCTTCCATTACCTTCATGAGTAATTTTTTTTTGCAAAACAAAGCTGGCTTTGACCTAATTGTGCATCAATGGTAGAAATAATGAGCCTTTTATTTCGGTTCGGAGCACCTTCAATGCGTTCATAATCACATGTCTGGTGTCGAAGAATTTCCTTTATTCGCGCCATTGAATTGGTTCAAATGATAGACATTTGCCCCGTTAAAACATCTGCTCAAACAATTGTACCCGTCTGAAATGCCGCTTCTTTACACACATACTGTTTATCACCTTCTTGATGCACGGCCCACATAATTGCACAGTCACACAAAATGACCACTCCACAAAATGATTGACATCACGGGCATCACCTCCTCTCATCCGTTTTACCGCCTTAGTGCGGAATTATTTGTTTTAGGAGACTTCATAAGCGACCCTATAACCAAACGAATGGCTCTGAGGCGACGTGACGTGATTCGATTTCCGTATAAAGCAATCTGTCATATTTTCGCTTCCCGCGAGCTGGATATAATAACAACAATCGGCACGGGATTTGATGCATCACTCTCAAATGACAATCGTAAATTTGCCAAGGTCTCATAAGACATGCCTTCTGGGGAGGTATCGTGGCCACCTGTTTCGGTCGTGCTCAAATGTAATGATACAGAAGTTGAACTTCTTGAAGCTCGATTGGTTGCGGAGGTGTATTGCATGGTTGATACATTTAAGATAAATAACTGCATAAATATGCACGCACCGGTGTTTGCTCTCGATTGATATGCGTTAGTCATTTTAGATGTTCAATAATACCGCTTTTGCAAGGGAGTGGTTGAGGGGGCGCGAAAATGCTAATAGCACATGTGGCCGAAGCGGTGCTCAGATTTCAAGCTGAGGTGGAGAAAGTTGATGGTGTTTTAATAATTACTTGTTTAGAGTAACGCGTTATGCCATTGGGAGTGATTGATTTAAATGGATCAAGAGATCACAAATCAGTAGATAAACATATTTTAGCGGTTGGGGAACTTATACTGCAAAGCACTGTTTTAGCTGTTGTAAATTCATTCGGATGACATAAATCATGCCTCTTAATGGAATACATCGGAACATACTGTTTTGAATTTTCCAACCGACTTAGTTTTACATAAAATGCCAGAGTTGCAATAACGCGAAAACCTACTCTGAAGCCACCGCATCGTATTTTAGTATGTAAACCGTGAATATTTCAGCTCCATTGCTATCCAATCCAAAATCGATTCGAATTGGCCACATTCGAAAATGGACATATGTGAAGGGCAAGTGATAAATTAACTTTGGAAATGAACGAAAAATAGCTACTGTGACCTGAGAGCTGGCCGCCCTCCGTAATATTTGTGGCTTGATCATAAGAAGGTGGATGCGTTATTATAGGCATAATGATATAACACCTCGATAGCCTATCAGTGAATGGATACATATCAAATAACAGAAGCGACGACCGACGACGATATAATTGAAAAGGAAGTGTCGAACCGATGCACATTTTCTATAAGCCTCCAATGGATGGCGAATGAAGGCCATACTTTGCATACCTGCGTGCATGGACTACGGTAATGTGCTTTTCACGTAGCTCTTGCGTAATTGAATTATGTGCATGCTTTACCTGGGAACTTTACGATAATGCAAGACCGAATTTTGTTCACCCGTTTGCAAATCTCAATCAACCAATCCGAGCTCACAAATATATGATCAAGAGCCATGTTCTTTCGTTCTTGGCACTTTTTGCTATTTGATTCACAAATAAAGGTTATTGCCTGTTATGAACTTCAGGACGCCTTTTAACATCGGTTACCGCCGAAAACGTAGCAATTATTAATTTTCTTGGTGTGCATGAAAATCGTCATGTGAGCCTTGAAGAGATGGTTAGTGACCTCAACATCTAATATGGAAACGTACATTACATTGTTGTCGATATTTTGAGCATATAACGCGTTACCGCACGGCTTGTTCTGGAAAAGCTGAATTTTGTGCAAAAATACAATCGAAAGAAGGTTGCTGAAGACATTTCCGAGGCCCAAAAGGATCTAACCTTCAGAAACGCATTTCACATTCCCTGTGCTTTTTTATCATAGTGCATTGCTTTGTAAACTGTGTTAAAAATTCTCCCCTCAATCTTCCCATCCAGAAAATCGCATTAACTTAATCGTAAGATTTGTTTTATGCATATCAAAAACGAAAACTTGACTTTGTAAAGTTGGCTCGATTGAGCCTGCACAAATATAAGGCTTGTTCGCGACTAAATCTGGACACCCCTAAATACGTATATCTCTGGAAATACTTCATCAACGCGTGAAATATTTCGCAGACTGATGAACGTCTGTTCATTTTGTAATATCAATTTTTGGTGATACTACAAGCTTTAAGATCGAAGATGGCGTCGAAAGAAGAACAACTGCGAAAAGCAATTGTGTGCGGTCGCAATGAAAATCCGGATCTGTCAGTAAGAAAACTTGCAAAACAGCTTAATTTTCCTGCAAGCACTGTCCATAACGTTCTTAAATGTTTCGATACACGTTTGACAACAGCGAGGAAGGCTGGGAGCGGAACAAAATCGGATCTCAGGAACCACCAGAAGGACGCGAAGGTGAAGCAAATATTGCAGAAGAGACCAGATCTTTCGGGACGTACTGTGGCTAGAAAAATAAAAATGTCCCCAACTTTCGTGCATACTTCCAAGCACCGGCAAAGTATAAAGTCATTCTAGGTGAAAACTGTACCGAACCATAATGATAAACAGAATGTGACGGCTAAAACCCGGGCTCGCAAGTTGCATCGCGAATATTTGACGAAGTTTTCCTACGTGATAATGGACGATGAAACTTATGTGCTGGAAGACTGCAAGCAGCTTCCCGGAATGCCTTATTTTACTGCCATGCAACGGAACGGCGTAGAGGAGCATTTCAGGACGAAGAAAAAGGCCAAGTTTCCCAAAACATATTTGGTTTGGCAGGCAATATGCAGCTGTGGTCAAGCTAGCCAAAGCTTCATCACTACCGGAACGGTAAACAAGGAAATATACCGGGGAGAATGGCTTAAGAAGCGATTGTTACAATTCCTACGCAGCCATGACGCTCCCTTACTATTCTGGCCTGATATGGCATCTTTTAACTACTCAAAAATTTTGTAGAAAAATAAAAAAAAGAAAGAAGATAATGTACAACCAAAAAAGCGAAACCACCTAACAACCCCGTAGTCGCGACCTATCGAGCGGTATTGGGCTCTCGTGAAGAGAACTCGCTCTTTTCTAATATAAACAACAAGCAGAAATGATAAATTTGCGAAAATGTTCATAAAACTTGAGTATTGGGCCTTTACTTCGTGTAGCAGGATGAAGTAGACTCATTTCAAGAAATCGAAAGTGCATCATATATTTATAATGTTTATGCTGTTCAAGTCCGCTCAGCATCCAAAGCATTCTATTTGTTTCTAGTTGCAAATTAGACAGTCAAAATGTTCGGGGTCGAAAGAAGAATGATCACCAGTTGTGTGGCTCGCCCAGAAGAAGCCGAAAGAGATTGCCAAGGTCGGGTGTAGGGTGCCCCCCCCAAAACACAAAAAAACAAAACCAAACATCAAATCTCTCAAAAAAAAACACAAACGCCCTAAACACCAAAATTAACCACAAAACACAAAACTCAACAATCCATCATCAAAAATCTATCTAAACTAAAATATAACATAAAATGTTGTATGCCGTCCCACTAAACGGCTCAAAAAAACCTCGTAAATAACCAACAAAATGTCAAAAAACTCAATATCAAAACACATACACTCTTATATATATAATGTCGTTTGCATTTAAATAAACAACAATCCCATTTTGCAATTTCGCAGCATAAAAAAGTCCTTACTGCAGGATGGTCCTAAGCAGCGAAAGCCGGGAAGCAGATGTCCGCGCTTTGCACGCACACCGAACGTGATCAAATCGGTCCGTGCCATCCCCCCCACAACAACCTAATCAACGTCGCCAATATCGGCTAAAAATTGCTCGCAACCCGGTGCGTTCCATAAGAAAATTTGCAAAGGAAGCGGCAATATATCAGAGAAATCCAGCGGAGGAGGATCATGAACAAAGAAGACCTACGACCGCATGCATCTTCAAAATTGAGGGCCAGAGTGAAACCCCCACTCAACACATCCCCTACCCCGCCACTTGATTACGGACCGGGTCGAACGGAACTACACGAGATGACTCGTTCCAAGAGATTGCTTTCACCTTTTAGTTGATGAAGGAATAAAATGATAATCAAAATCTGTTCCCGACGAAAAGCTCTTTTGCAGCACCGAGACCAAAGCACGGCAGATCGAGCCGCACGGTTCTGATCATTTTTCACCATCAGAAACAAACACTCGTCAGAAAAATCATCGAGAAGAAAAATGGAAAAAATAAGCTCATCAACTAAACAAAAAATACCTCCGAAGCGAACGAGTCAGGCTTTTCAGATTTGAGAGAAACAACAAATAAAAAACGGATAAATATCTACAAGATCAACTAAAGATAAACACTTAAAACCAATAGAATATGCTATAAAATAACAATATATCATGTCAAATCTCAGCAGTCTAGTCTAAATTAAAAGTTCTAAAACGGCGCAGTAATAATAATTTGTGATTTTTCTGAAAATTATTCATTTGTTTTTCAAGATGCTGTTCAAAGTAGTTATTGGAGTAATGAGCAAGCCACTATTCACCCTTTTGTCATTTATTACACGGAATCTGGAAAATATCAGTTTCATTGTTATCTCAGAAGTGTTGAAACATGATACGATTGCGGTGCAGGTGTTTATTTCAAAACTAATAAGCTTTTTGCAAACAAAAATTAAAGTAAAAAAGCTACGTTTATGTCTGACGGGGCAGCACCGCAGTATAAAAATAGGAGAACTTTCAAGCCTTTGGAAAAAGTGAAATTCAATATTGATGCTGAATGGCATTTTTCGCAACATCCGGCTGGTGTCATGATGCAATTGGTGGTACATTAAAACGAATGGCAAGATATGCAAGCCTTGCTGAACAACATGAACACCCTATAAAAAGTGCATTAGAGTTATTCGAATGGGCGAACCAAAAAAGTGATGATTGTTTAACAAAAATGTCGTTTTGTTATGTATCACATGAAGAGTATGAACAGGGGGTAGCAGAATGGAATGAAATTTACCGACAGACTAAAACGATTGCAGGTACACAAAAGTACCACTCATTCGTTCCAATTTCAGAAAACGAAGTTTTTGTAAAACTGTTTTCGAATGAATATATATAAAAGCAATCAATAGTTTAATAATGTTTATGTAAATTATCAATGACCGAGACTAATAAATGGTATATATAAATATAAATCCAACCATAATTCATTATTTTTGTCTTATAACTTTAAGTGAAGCTTTTTCAATCGACGAGCTGTTAAGAGTAAGTAAGACACATGTATGTGCCTCTACATGTGTTTTAAAAAGGCTAAAAACACAAGAGAAACAATCGTTAGCTATTGTTGTTTTAATATCACGAGTAATTTATGAAAAGGGCGTATTTTTGAGGTTTTGAAATTTTATTGAAAGAAAATCAGAAATATCTTGAAAACGGTTGCGTTTACGTGGTTTATCATTATATCATTATTGTTTGTAATGATCTCCAAAACCATATTGTAACATCAAAATTTATTTATAAGAATGAATAACCAAAATTTGAAATATACACCAAAGTTCGCTATTTTAAAAACTTTTTTATTATAAGAGCGTCCATCCTAGAGTTTTTTAAAACGTGTCTTTTTTCCTCAAATTTCCATACAACAAATTAAAAAAAATATTAAAAATATGTTTTTTTAGATATTTTATTTTTAGTAATTATTTTTGATTTTTCTTGATGAAAAAAAAAATTTTTTTTCTGTGTATATTTTTTTAAGAAAGGTTTTTTAGTTCCCTACAATTCCCTTATATAAAGTTTTTCTCTAAATGTAATGGTTTTTGAACTACGATTTTTCAAGTAAAATGTTGGAAAAAACACATACGCCCATCTCAAAAGTTACTCTTGAACCCAAATTATCTTAACACCAGTGGATTTTTTTTTCCAACGTACCGAACTCATGTGCCAAGTTTCATCCAAATCAATGATGATCGGGTATGATTTTTGGGATTTCCGGCACATTCTGGATGGAATCCAAACAAAAAAAGAAACACATCTAGGATGGGGGTTTTTTAGGAAGAAAATATCCGCCCCAAATTTTTGGCTTGGTGGCGTCCTACGGTTTGAAAATGCCGCTTGTTTTCATTGATGCTGGAGTTAAAATCAATACCGAAGTGTATATCGGTATTTTAAAGGACCAAGTGCTTCCCTTGGTGAAGGCCAACTTCTCCGAGGACCAAAACGTTGTCCTACAGCAGGATGGAGCGCCGTGTCACACGTCCAATCGAATCCATCAATGGTTGAACGATAACATGAAGTTTTGGTCGAAGGATTTGTGCCCCCCTAGCAGTCCAGATCTTAATCCGTTGGATTATTCGATTTGGGCATATGTTGAAGCACGAGCCTGCAAAACATCACACCCTAGTGTGAAAACCTGAAGTCAACCATATCACGCACATGGCAGTCAATGTCGGAGGACTACGCCCGAAAAGCATGCTCTGACTTCCGGCGTCGGCTCGAGGATGCTATTAATAGAAATGGAGGACACATTGAATAAATTTGTTTAAAAGGACTTCATAAAGATAACTGCACTCGAAAATGTTGATATTATTGCTTGAATTAGTTGAAAATGGGATTTAAAAGAAATAGAACAAATTTTCGCATTATTTTCTGCCGCACCCTGTACCTTCCATGGGAAATTTATCAAAAGCAATTATCTATCTGTCTTAGCTTTTTTTTATCACCATCCGAAAAAAGCAAACGTTATCCTTGCAATATGCATCTATTTTGACTGGGTTTATTGGCTCTTGGCAGTTGATAGCAATAAAAATATTTCTGAACCAACCAATCAATTCTTCGTCGATGTTCAGGATTCTGCTCAAGAGTTGAGGTATTGCCATTAATCGTCAACAAACATTACCTTTAGTGCTTGTGCCTGCTCCACCAGATGGTTGATGAACTATAACTCCAAAATGTTCCTAAAGCTGATTCGTTTTCAGATTATTTTCTTTGTTCATTTAATTCTTTAAATTGCTGTGAAACCTGCATTTTTTAAAAATACAATGTATATGACATACCGATGGATCGAATGATGTGTGTCGTCCGAGTATTAGGGACACTCTCAAGTCCCTTCGAATCTCGGAGAGGGTTACGGCAAGGATTGTCGTGTTTGCTATTTGACATTGCATTGGATGGTGAGATTCGAAGAGCTGGGATAGACACGAGTGGCACGATATTCAGGAAGTCTGTCCAACTTTTTGGCTTCGCCGACGACGTTGATATCGTAGCACGTAATTTTGAGACAATGGCGGAAACGTACATAAGACTTAAGGCTGAAGCTGGTAGGATTGGGCTTGTGATTAATGCGTTGAAAACAAAATATATGAAGGGAAGAGGCTCCCGAGAATACAATGTTTGGCCTCCACCACGAGTTCAGATCGACGGTGATGAATCCGAATTTGTGAGTCTGGGCTCATTGATGACTGCCGATAACGACATCAGCAGAAAAATACATAGGCGCATTATGGCTGGCAATCGGACTCCGAAGAACGCTAAGATCGAACAAAGTTCGCCGAACTACAAAGTTGACCATCTACAAGACATTGATTAGACCGGTATTTCTGTACGGCCACGAAACATGGACATTGCTAGTGGAGGACCAACCCGCCCTTTGAACGAAGGATGTTGCGTACGATATATGGTGGAGTGCAGATGGAAGATAACCGTGAAGGAGGCAAAGCCGACCAGAAGGGTATAACATAAAAATAACAAAATCATAGCAAGCCTTGTTATGATTAACTCATTAGGATATAAATTTGTTAAAGACGTTGTCATCTGGATAATTGCATAACATACTTATAACAAATGAAGATAATGAATGCCTTGGGATGGTCAATTTGCGTGAATAAATAGATTAATTCAAATAATAGTAGATATGACTTCGCTTTATCGTAACAAAACTGTTATAAAGTTTGTTTTGTTTATGTTATATCTATATCATAGATTGCCATAATTTTGCTACCTCATGAGGGATTTTTGCTACAATTTTTGTTTTTTTAACTACATGCGCGATCTTAATTCTAACAACCTCTGTTAAAAAAAAACACCGTAACTGAATAACAAAACTTGAAATAATTTTGTTGTTTCCTTCTCGTCGGGAATGAACCACGAATTGCAACAGTTTCTGGGAGAATAAATGTAATCGTACCCATCGTACACACCCTAAAATCGGCCGACTACGATGGGCCGGGCATGACGTAAGAATGTCGGACTACAGCCCAGTTAAAATGATTCTCGAAAACCAACCGACATGCACAAGAAGAAGACGCGCGCAACGCGTCGGTGGACATGCACAAGAAGAACGGCGACCTGTGGACCCTTCGCAGACAGCGATGCTGGCGAGGTGGAGCCATGAACCGGATAGAATGGAGACAACTTCTGTGTACAGCAGAGGGCACACCGGCCTTGGTCTGACTGGTAAGGAAAGTAATATATAATATGCAAAAGGCATTCGAAAATCGTATCCAAGCATGAAGCGGATAAATACGGTAATGTAGAGCATCTTTATTTGGTGTAAATCCTTCTTCAAAATTTTATTTACTGTTCATTGCATAAGGCTTTGCTCGACAGATTGGGCAATTTTGCATTGACGGATTTCCTGTAATATACTTGAGAACTTTTCCATCTATCGTGCTTAGAGCAAAATCAAAATTAACAATAATTATTCTGTCACTATTACTGATGTCAATTCATTAATTTCATTCTCAATAACATTTTTTTTTGGCAAGAATTACCTACTTACTCTCTTTGATAAATTCAAATATGATGGGCCTACAAAATCGAATACCTTGAGGCGGGGGGCGACCCCGGCGTAGTGGTTAACATCCATACCTCTCACGCCAAAGTCACGAGTTTGAATCTCACCCCCGGGCAAGTTACGAAAATTCCCAAAAGAGGTATTTGAGTGACTACGACGGGAGATGAACCAGCCCGAGGCTGAAAATCTCGATAATCCAGACAAAAAAAAAATAAAAAAAAAAATACCTTGAGGCAAAGCATTGAACCAGATTATCTTTTTTCGGTCATTATTTATGAATAATTGAATTGGAGTAAATATGTCAGAATTATTCTAACATCCTTTTGGAAGATTCTAATGGTACCGGGAATACCCGTCCATACCCAAATCACATAGATGAATTAGTTCAGAGTTATCCAACTCGTTGGATGCATATTTTATTATTTACAACAAATTCTAGCTGTAACAGTTTTAAAAATATTATCATTACTTTCAAAAATGTAAAAAAAGTTAAGCCCTTTCTAAAGAATGGACACGATTTTCTATTAAGTGTGAAGCTGCACCTTATTATGGTTAAACTATAGTCAAAAATTACCAAAAACACCTAAAACAATGAACACGTGTTCATCAACCCAAAATAATAAAAATGCACCAAAGTTGTAAACATTTTTAAAACGCCTGATTTCAAAATGGCACAAGTTTGCGCAGTATTTTCTTTCGGAACTAGTTATTATACATCCAGAACTTGATGCAGAGGTGCTAAAATATGCGGGAGAAAAAAGTTGCTTATCAACAAAGTTGAAAACTTCCATTTTTTAATGTTTTTTCTTCTCTTTTTATGTTTTTATTATTTTAATTTTCTGAATGCGAACCTATTGTGAAATTATTATTTTTTAAACTTAGTTTTGTTATTTTTTCAATGGTGTATTAAGAAGTAGCGATCATCTCGAGAAAACAGGTTAGAAACAGGTTAATTTGAGATAAAGCGTATTTTTTCGGCGTAAAGTGATTTTCAACTTCGACATCTGATATCTCAGGAATTCGGGTGTGATGTGATGTGATGTGATAAAAACCCACCATCAGTGCATGGATTACCTATGTCTGCAGGACTATCCTCAGCAGGTTGCCCTTAGAGAATAGCCTACTTGATGGCTTGTTCGATCTCAATGAGGACCTTCGGAAGACCACGGCCAGAACCGCGTGTCTTCATACTGCTATCTATGCTGGTAGCGGTTATCTGATGTGAAAGTAGTGACTTTAGTGACCAAAATGTCGAATATAGTGACCAAATAGTGACTCAGAGGCAATAAAAAAGTGACCAAATAGTGACTTTGGGAAAACTAAAAATTAATTAGAAGTGACTTTATAGAGCGTGGTTCCTAGCAAAGAAAGCTGTGATAAGATTCGCCATGTTTTTCACAACAGCTTCTTGAGCATGATCGAAGGCTCGTTTTAGTGAAGACTGTTGCTTTTGCACAGTTGACAATCCCTCGAGCACTGCTTGAACCAGTTCCACTGGCGCTATATTATGATTCTCAATGGCGAATGGCGCATCTTTGCTTCCATAAACAATCTGAAATTATAAATAATCGGGAATTATGATTAACACATTTATAAGAACGTACTTATCAGCAATTCGCATTTTCTCGTCCTTTTCTAGCAAAGAATATTCAACTCCTCTTCAATCTTTTCAATCGAAGAGTAAGCTATTCATTTGTTGCTTATTTTGTTCTGCTTTTTACTTCATTGCTAGATTTGTCCGTTTTTCTTCGCTTTATTCCTCCTTTTTCCATTCTTGATCTTTCAAATGTTGCATATAATTAGCATTGATGATCGACCGTCAGTAAGGATCCTTGCCGAAGACGATAATCTTCGCTCGACATCAGCATTTTCATGGAATGCTGTTAAAGCTGCCATTACAACGACCGATACCAACGGATATTTGGGTTCAGCCAGACTCCCTTCATTCTTTCTAAATTTTAGAGACAGATAGCAGCGCCACTCTGATCGTCAACGAGATAACGTTGAACCACATTGATAGACAAAACAAACACACATATATGCATGGTCGAACATGTACAGCGAAAAGCAAATAGCACAAAAATAGCCATTTCCTCTCGAGCGTCGAAGCGGTTCGTTGCTACTTGAAATAAATTTCCATAGCAGCTGCTCTTATGAGTTTTCGGTTTTGGTTTAAATGGTTTCAAGCAATTATTACTGATGGGACACTTCATCTTTGAATCAAAACAATCAAAACAAACCCTTAAAATCTCGACGCACACTATGAACCGTGCTAGTATATGTGAACGTATTATCGAATATTTCAACGTGCTGTCACCAGACGTCGTTGCAATCATATAAAGAGAGTGTATCCTCTAGATTATTCTAGAAAATAATATCTGGGATATCTTGTTAATTTACCATCTTTGGTTCAGCTCTAGTAGTCATAATGCTAAAGAACTGATTCCAATAGTCCTCAATTCTTCCTTTTGCACTGTCTTGCGTATCTAATTCACATTTGAGCAGGTTTCATTCATCCATTAGCAGTTATGATTTCTAACAGAAGTGACTTCGCGATCTGTTTTGTATTTCTTAATTTATTCAATATATGCCTACAAGAAGCGATATTATGTTTTTTAGCTTTATACGAGAAGCTGAGCTTATCAATCTTCTTCAATTTAGTCAACTTTTAATTAAATTTTTGAGCGGTAATAAGTTTTCACATACACGCAAAGAAATCACCCTGCTTTCAACAAAATATTTTGTTGGTATTCAATATAAGGTTTTTTTTTACTTAGTTTGTTTATTTGTAAGGCTCAGACGTGTGTAACACTTTACGGAGCCGATATTCAATTTTGTTATTTACAATGATTTGCTTTATGGTATTAGTAAGTTGGGGCACCAATTACTCGTGGCTGTCTCGGCGTTAATGGGTCACATTATCGCTTGAAAGGGACTAGGCTGGTAACTTATTTAAGTTAATAATGGCTGCTCATGGCTGCGGCTGCAATCAAGTCCTCGGTTCCTATAGCCCATATCAGGAGCTAGGCGCAGATGGTTGACCAATAGCTTGCTGGGCAGCTACAAGTAGCACGGAAACAAGAGGAAAGTATAGCTGGGACACAATGGCGGGGAATTTACTAGCGTGGAGGGGAGGGGGTGATGACATTACACATTGAGGTCAGACAAACAAAGGAATTCGTAGATCGCTTGCATGTAGGGGAGATCACGCATTCCCAAAACATCTCTTACCCCGCGGAAGGGTTGCCTAGGCCACTAGTGTATTCAATAGTCGTGCTCTGGAGGCATCATTATCCGGGCAATACCAAACTGCGTGATCGATGTCATCATCACCGGTTCCGCACCTACATATGTTGCTATCGACGAGGTTAATTCTGTAGAGATGTGCGTCTAGCGAGTAGTAGTTGGACATAAGTCTTGACATCACTCGAATGAAACCGCGACTTACATCTAGACCTTTGAACCACTATCTCGATGACCTATTTGGAATAATGGAATGTAACCTCCGCCCAAGAGAATACAAGGTTTCTATTTGTTTCAATTCATAAAAAGTTCCAAATCGATTCAAAATTTTATTCAAACTAAAATGGTTAATTTATTGTTGTAACAAAATATTTTTATGAGCGCACATTTCGTACTGTCAGCCTGCCAAGCAGCTATTATTATTATTGTTCAAACGTTTTTCAATGCTGCCGACATGGCAAGTTGCTGCCTCTGTCTCTGGCTATGATAGTTTTTTTTTACTTTTTTTTTTTCTTTAGTTTTAGTTTTTTTGGGTTTAACGAGCAAAACTCCATTTTAGGTCAACTGATTTTCCAGCGGACAACCATCGACACAATATTTAATCAATACAATTTCAGTGCTGACGTTGGTCAGACAACATGTCAAATCAGCGTCTTGTAGATGGTCAACATCGTGCGGCGGCGAATTTTACTCGGCCAGAGTGACCTCCGGAGTCCATAGTAGGCACGATTTGCTGCCAAAATGTGCCTTCGAATTTCTCTTCTGGTAATTTCAATTCAATGGTTTTGTTGTGTTAGTTCATCTATGTTTATTATTTTAACACATGTGTTTAGTTGGTAGAAGAAAACATTTTGTTTAGAACAATAGAACACGATGTTCAATTCTATAGAGCATGAAGTTTTGTTTTAATTCAACGGTTTTCTTGAATTACTTCATCGTTGTTCATTATTTGAACAAATGCGTTTAGTTGGTCCAATAAAACATTTTGCTTTGAACAATAAAACAGGATGTTTAATTCTATAAAGCATGCAGTTTTATTTCAACTTAGTGGTTTTGTTGAATCAGTTCATCAGTTTTATCGGTCCATATTCAAATCAAAATTGTATTTGAAATGATTCCTATTTTTGTTGGTATAACTACGTATTTTTTTGCGTGTAGTCATATATATCCTCAGCTAGTACTGTATCAGTATGCCACACTTCCGCTTTGCATACTCTGGTCACGATAGTACGAACTAACCATTCGAGTTCTGAATGCATCAAGTGTATATGTGCTTATTCCTTCTGGAAGAAACCTAGGACTGCTGTGCTGTTACAGACGAATAAAATTACTAGGCTTCAGTACACTTAGCTTGAGCATTTTGGTTTAACATTGTTTAGTTTTTAATACATTTCATGCCATATCGTGGACCCCCGTTAGTTTGAACAGCTAAAATCGCAAATATTCTGCGCTATTGGAGAATATGCTGAACTGAAACCTGCGCAAAGGTGCGATATAACTTTATGTACCACTACACAGATAAAAAGAAACATTGAATATTCTGCGTTATCTAATGCACATAAAGGGAATGCTAGATTTGGCAGAAAATAATGGGATATTTCATGTAAAGTTAAGCAAAATAACGCCTAAATCTAGCCTGTTGTATGAAATATTGCAAACATTGTTGTATGGCACATGAAATATTGCAAACGATTTCGTTGTTTACGCCTCGTTTGGCTCGGAATTCAACGAGAGGAAATTTTACGTGCTTGTTAAAATTAATTATTTTTTTCTGTGTATACTGAAACCAGTTGCTTAAATTAACTTTGAACGCCGAGTGTTTGCGATTGCTTCTACCAAAGAATTCTGTTGGCCTACCCTAATAAATTTCTTATGGTTATTTTTCTTAACGACCTATTTGGGGTATCATCCAAACCATTTAAGAAATGGTTGGAGAATTTGTGATATCGTTCGTTTAAGGTAATTGTTTATCAGGGTAGTTTGAAGTAATCTGGCCTAGTGGCCTGTGATAAATTGTATACCAGGTAACGCACCACGCACTAGAGTTAGGAGTCATTTTGAATCCATAAAAAGCAATCCACCAAATGCTCACAGTCTTGACCAATCGAAAAATTCTTGGCGAAAACAAAGCAGTGAATATGTACATTTTTGCCATTGAGTGCAATTTGAGTATTGCATACAACTCGGGGTATGGAAATTTGTCGCGCAACTTTCATTCGAGTTGCGCTACATGTTATGCTGATTAAAGTACAATTAAGCGTGTTTCATCCAACGAGTTTACTTGTTGCATGCTACACTTTGGCTCCTCTCAGTTTCATATGACGCATATTCTCTCCCGTACTTGGTTCTTCATATCAAAGACTGAGCAAGCCGCTTCAACCTGGGTTTATCTCGACTAAACCTAATCCTTCGAACCGCGAGCAACGCAGTATCCAAAGAGAACGACTGCGGTCTGTTCGCTCTTATAATCAAATAGCTACATGTTTACTGACTGATTGTCTGCCTGAGCCACGACCGCTGAGCAAGGGTTGAGCTACAGCTAGCTTTGTGAACAAACGACTCAACCGCAGCTGGTGCTGACTGGAACGACTCCCAAGCCGAAAAACTGAACAAACTCGCCAAGTATCGCGCTGACTCCCGAGCCAGCCGCACGTGTTTCTCGAGGTGCTCTATCGACAACTTTCCAGCCTTTTAACTGTGTATATCCGTTTTCTATCGTTTTCCACTAGCAATCCTCCAGTATCTTGGCCGTAGAATCTGTCCGGGTCGGTTTCGTGGCTAGTTTGCAGTGCCCAGTGCAGTGACATAATAATTGCACTGGTTTCGGTGCGCGGCGGCAAAATCATCTAATCCGTGGTGAACTGTTGTTTTTTGCACGTAACTCTATGCGCTCGGCTAATTTTGTTTAGTGATCTTTTATTATCAATGGATATTGTGACACCCTCAAATATTTAACCACCCTAACCAGTGGCCTGTGACAGTTTGTGTTAAGAAGAAAATTGCATTCCTGAAGAAAATTTCTTTAAAACTTCTCCCATATTAGTTGCAAGTGTCGTTAATGCCCACTGCACAAAGGCGCATTTTTCTGCCCACCGATTCATATGTAGTTTTGTTTTATATTTGCTGTTATCGCGCTCTGGTGGCGGAAAGTGAAGCATTTCGCTTCGATATCTGTTATCTCACCGCCTTCGCACTCAGCGCATTGCAAAGTTGTTTAACCACAACACAACCCCTGTCAGTCTAGAGTCTAGAGAGTGTCGGTGGGCAATAGGTTTTCTGGTGGCAGAAAGAAAAAGCGCAGTTATTGAGTTTGGCGAGGGCTTGTTGTTAATCGAAAGTGGCTTGCGCTTGTTTTGCACGATTGATAAAGTAAGAATCGCAACGGAAGGAAAAGTGAGTGAAATTGCTTTATTTTTCAGTGTATTTTGACTCTCTGCAGCAGACGTGAAGAAGTTGAAGATATAATTCAGTGGAAAGGATTTCTTGAATCAAGTAGGACAGAGGCAGGCGTCTTCAGAGCAAGCATCGTTATCGTCGTCTTTTGGGTGACAAGAGGTCATTAACTTGAAACAGCGGTCAAGCTACGAGAATTTCAACGCTTACAAACAGGTCAGTATGTTGTGCCTTTTTTTTGGCAAGCAGAGATGAGGAAACGTTGCGTGATGATAGTAAATGTGAATATTGTGGCGTGTGGTGCTAATTGGAGAGAAATATTGTTGATGAAATTGAAGAATCGTAAAAGTCAAAACAAGGGTCAACAAAGCCCGATGAAGAGTGGAATCAGGTTGTGGAGATAGTGCTGTGATAAGAGAATATTAATTGTCCAATTAAATATTGGTTTTTGTTTACAGCCAATTTCATAGCAGTTGTTATCTTTGTAAGGTTGGATTTATAGAATGTCGCGGATGTATCTATATTGATTGATCTCTTTTCATCGATTTTCTCTCTCGTTAAAATCTTGGCCAGAACAATGCTTTGTAAATTTTCTAATGATTATGCTACTAGATTCAATCATGCGATAAAGGATCAGAAAATACACCATAAACTTAATCTTTCCGTAGTAATGCGCGGACAAAATTTACGTAATAAATCGAGCATTACAGTTACGTCTTTTGAATTCTATGCGCGAGATACGTTGCGAGATGAGTTCTTGAAGTTATATTTTGATTCACATCGTCATTGCTGGACCCCAATGTATACTCCCCATAACCCCATCATTGTAAATATTCGGTTTTATCTCACAAAAAGTGTCTGGTCTGAAGTCCTTAACAAAACGATACATATAAAAAAATAAATGTTTTTTGACTGTAGTAAAAACTTAGCTTTATTGAAATTGTTGTTCATTTTCTCTTAGTCTTGAAATTTTAAGCGATTAGTCTACATAATCAAGCTATTGTCGGCCCTCAGCGCAGTGTTTCAGAGCACTTCAACATTTAAATATTAAGAGCGTCTGATGGCTGGCTGTACCTGTATCCAAGGACTATTTTCCAAAGATCGAGAATTTCGAAATATCTCGAGTAATTCATGATTAGGGCCTAAAAACCAATTGTAAACAATGACTTCAAACGTTAATTCCTCACGAATCACAGGACTTTTACGATATCCAGCTACATCATAGGGATGCTGAGTAAATATTGTTCCGCCAGATGCTGCTTTCAATTCGCGGGTGTTGTTAGCTTCGTGAGAAATCGACGCTTAAAGTCATTGTTTACAATTGAATTCTAGGCCCTAATAATAAAATATTCGAAATATGAATTATTAGGGACTTATTTTGATTCATGGCAATATTTTGCTAATTTTTATTCATGACAATATTTTGATGATTTGAAATTGGAGGTAAGGTTTATCAGTAGCGTGATTCACCTTCATATGACAATCACCCAACTATAAGTTTCAAGGTCCACAACCTTGGAATCTGTTGTTCGGGACTCACGAAAGCTACTGTGAAAGTTTGAAGTAAGTCAAATTACAGAAGATGCTCAAGGAGCGGGAAGTTTGTATAAAAAAAAAAAACGATCAAACGTAGTTGATCTTTTTTTTTTCATGATTCACAAAAAAATTGTCTATAACCCGAAGTCAATCCGTTGAGAAAAAAAAGTTACACAGTAAAATAAAATAAAGTTGGATGAGATAGGCATTCTAATAATTATCAGCCATATCGATTAATGCACGAATCTGGTTGACAGCAATCACTGGACTGAGTTGGACGCAACAACCAGCAAATGAAACGAATCCACAAAAAACACTATTGATAATTTTTGGAACCGGTAAACTGGTTCCGAGGAAATGGCCGGAACATTTGCCAGTAAATGCGGGTGGTGAGCCATTATGTGCCGTTTCAAATCACATGTGAAATGGAAAAATATGGCAATGGTTATCATGTTGAGTATTCAGGATTAGATTGATTCAGGATTAAAGTCGTGCAAGTCACAGAAATACTCAAAAAGATGTTTAAGTGATCATGATGGAAGATGAACCAGCCCGAGGCTAAAAATCTCGGTAATAATGGAACAAAAAAAAAACTTTAAAATCTGTGATATTTTAAACAGAAATGTTCAAAGTTCAAGAATCATAAGTTTAACGTTTTGTTATCAATAAGTAGCAAGTGATCATGACCGTTTTTTAAAACAATTTTTTTAAAAGCTATTGGTTTCCTACGACCTCCTCAGAATAAAAAGTTGAAAATCATTCCTACAAAAACAACATTTTGGAAGTCACTTACATTTTTTTTGCGAAAACACTTATAGAGAGAGGCAAAATGTACCTACAACATCCTCGCTAGTTTTTCGTTTTCTTCCGAATCTCCACCTGCTCCGGCATATGTTTGGTCAAAATAGCCTCCTCCGTAGCGATTCTTGACTCAGCCAGCTTGCACCTGTCAACCAAACTCAACTTTCGGCATCGCTCTAGGACTCGGGAAAATCTCTCCGGATACTCCAGATACCCGGATCCCACCAATACCGATGTTCGCCAAACTTCTCGTTCGTAAACCACTTCCGTCTGGCCACGGACCAGTTCCATTGCGGACATGGTATTGCTGTAGATATCTATTAACTGAACCAAGTTCGACTCTGACCCAATCGCTGTTCCATCCGACCATCCAATTTCCTATTTGCAGGACATTTTCAGCTTGTCCTTCTTTTTCACTTCTGCCAAACTGATGGGGTTCCGTCTGCGGCCGTTGAATTTGTTACGCCGTTCGGTTGCATGCCGGGAACCGTAGAGTAGGTGGAAACTCTACGGGGCTTAGTTGAATGCCACTAGGCGGGTCGTAGGTTGCGGATAACGAACAGCCATCAGATATGATGGCTAGCTGCGAATATCCGAATAAGTAGTCCCGGGCAATCAGCGGAGGCTGACCTGGATGCGGGGGGACAGCGCAGTTATTGGACACTGTTGAGTTTCTTCCAAAAACCCACAAACATCCGAAAGGCAGCCTTGTCAAAGCGAGTCAGCCCGCTATAAGGGTAAAAGTCCAAGGCTCCACCACGGAGGTGTGGCTCAAACAGCGTCGGTCTGGCATCCAGCGGCTGAATAAGAAATGCTGTTCTCCGCAAGCTACACCTAAGATGGCAGCCCCATCACGGGGATAAGAACCTTAGGCCAACCACTGTCTTCGAACTTAAATTGTTACAGAAACCAATGTTCGGTTGCATCCGCTGCTTCGACCGTCTGTTAAGAGCGGGTTGTGATTTTGGACTTTTGAGCGCCTCGGCGGGTTACCTCGATGGAACTCTGATCTATACGCAATCACAATCACTCATAAAGTAGTATACAATACGCATAATTCATTCCATTATCGTTCACAAATGAAGTTTTTATTAAAGGGTGATACGGTCAAAATTTGGTCAAGGGAAAACGCGTGTAAATCGGTGAAATCGTTTATTTAAAAAATCAAATTAAATTTCTTTTTCAAGTTCAATTAGTATAAAATTCAGGAAAAATATTCAGTTAGGCTTCCGCTTTTCCAAATCCGAATTGCCGGGCCTTACGCTTGACCCCTGCCATCAGATTTTGTACAGCCACCTTGTCCACCTTCTTCGCCGCAGAAAGCCAGTTTGCCTTGAACTGCTGCTCGTCCTTAGCAGTTTTTTTGGTCTTCTTTAGGTTCCGCTTGACAATAGCCCAGTATTTCTCAATTGGGCGGAGCTCTGGCGTGTTGGGAGAGTTCTTGTCCTTGGGAACCACCTGCACCTTGTTGGCGGCGTACCACTCCATGGCCTTTTTACCGTAATGGCAAGATGCCAAATCCGGCCAAAACAGTACGGAACAACCGTGTTTCTTCAGGAAAGGCAGCAGACGTTTATTCAAACACTCTTTCACGTAAATTTCTTGGTTGACAGTCCCGGAAGCTATGAAAATGCTGCTTTTCAAGCCACAGGTACAGATGGCTTGCCAAACCAGATATTTCTTTGCGCACTTTGACAGTTTCCGTGTGCTTGAAAATATCTGCTACCTTTCCCCTTCCTTTTGCCGTATAAAACTCCTGTCCCGGAAGCTGCTTGTAGTCGGCTTTGACGTAGGTTTCGTCGTCCATTACCACGCAGTCAAACTTCGTCAGCATCGTCGTGTACAGCCTCCGGGATCGCGCTTTGGCCGTCGTATTTTGTTTATCATCGCGATTTGGAGTCACTACCTTCTTGTAAGTCGATAGTCCGGCTCGTTTTTTGGCTCGATGCACGGTTGTAGACGATACACCCAGCTTATTTGCGGCATCTCGGAGAGATAGGTTAGGGTTTCGCTTGAAACTACCGGCAACTCTCTTTGTCGTCTCAGCGGCTTCCGGTTTTCGATTTCCCCCCGATCCAGACTTCCTGGCTGTCGACAAACGTTCCCCAAACACTTTAATTACATTTTAGCGATTTTGCCAACTTTGCGTGCGAGTAGCTCGGATTTTCGCGATGCGCGAGCAAAATTTTGATACGCTGCTCTTCTTGCTTGGACGGCATTTTGACAACTGAAGAGTGAATTCCAAAATCAAAATAGGAGCAACATTCTACACACACACACCTTCAAAATGAGGGGTGTTCAGGTTTTTTAAATGCAAAATTGAAAGAAATACGTCAAGTTGATATTGACCAAATTTTGACCGTATCGCCCTTTAACCTGGCTCAAACTAACAAAATTTGAAAAATATCCGACGGATTTACCTCTCTTTTCACAATACTTAAATGGCTCAAAAGACGCATAAAATAATATTATGCAACACTCTTTCACTAAAACTATGTTTTGAAAAAAAAAAATTTTTTTTAGAATTTTCAAAGACAGCGAAAAATTATGTCCTGCAGCAGTCTCACAATGTGCAAAAAGACAGGATATGGGCCTGCAGGTCTAAGGACATCCCAGATAGCGACAGAAACATTCCACGGTTCCAAAGCGCCGCTTTCGTGATGGTTTGGGGTATTTGCAAGCGCGACAAGCTACCGCTTGGTTTATATTATAAAACGGAAGTTTAGCAGAATGTCGTGAATCCAAACATAGAAAGAATGTACAGGAAGGATGATTGCGTGTTTCAGAAGGACGGAACGCCTTCTCATCCAACGAATTTGGTTTAAAACTGGTGTCGGGCAAATTTGACCGACCTTTTGGCCAAGGATGAATGGCTTTCCCAGATCTGTCGAAAATAAACGAGCACAAGGTGTCTACTTTGGCCCAGTTCAAAGTCGTAATTCGTCGAATGTGGAACGAAATGCCGATGGAAGTCGTGCGTGCCGCTTGAGATGGGTTTGAAAAACGATTGAAAATGTTTGTTAAAAAAAGTTGAAGGCGGTGTTTTTCCGAAACATAAGATGTAATTGATCCAGCAACATTACCGTACAATAAAAACAATTGCCAATAAAATTCGAATAACTTTGTGAAATAATCGAAGTTTGAATTTGTATGAGAATATATTGGACACGGTGTAATGTGTACAGCAAAATTTTGTTGTTTTATCATACAAAAAATATTTGAAATTTGACACTAAGCTTCCACTTTCTTGAGAAATACTAAGTCTATTCAAAATGATAACACATGGTAACAAAACTAGCCTGAATTCGACTTAACTGTAACTTATTATATAATGAGATAAGAGTAAAGAACAAATAACATTTTGATTGTTGTTTGTTGTATTCTCCCAATACGCGGAGTAACGATCTATGACGAAATTTATCAGAAGCAGATAATTTACCATCAACATGAGAGGCTCTAGGAGTGGACAGTAATTTATTGCTAGAACTAAGAGAAATGAAGAGAAAGTATTGATAGTTCCGTTTAGCGTAACGGCAGGCTTTGAAAATTGAAAGATACAAGTTGAAAACGAGCGGAGGGCATATGAAGGTGGTATACGATCGGGCGCATAATCTTTTACCAATCTACCCTATGCAGGGTAGGTAAGGGGGAGGATACAAATAACAAATAACATTCTGATATCATGGTCTGTTTCTTATATGATAACAGAATGTAATTTAACTTTGCTCTGGAAGTGAATTTTTTAGGCCTACTTAATATTGCTTAGAAAATATATAGACAATCAAATTTTTGAAACTTCACTTTGTTGATAATCAAGCTTGTATTAAATGCACTGCTCTATTACTAGAATTCAAATGAGCACAACAACGAGCTTCAATCCTAAGGCAACGAAAACATGGCTGCATTATACATTTCTTATTGCCACACGCAACCTTTTCATCTACGATCTAAGGTAACCGCCTCAATAGTTACAATCAGAGGTCCTTAATATCAACTATACATGGCGATAATGACAAAACAATTTTTGTCACTCATTCGAGCTAATGGTCATATCCAAGCTTTGTATTTTCAAAAGTCGGTTGGCTATAGTATTATTTTTATACATGTGCAGTTTTTTTTTTCAAAAAAAAAACCTCTACAACATAAACTGCTTAGAGAACAAGAATATTACACAGAAGGCTCAATTTTTTTTCACCAAGCGACGCATTGTTACTGACCATAAAATTACCGAAGATATGTCAAATGTTCGCTCGAATATCAATTCACCTAATGAAAGTGACAACATAAAAAAATCAAATTCGCGTGTGTTCTCGGTAATGATAATGATATATCTCAACACTGTTTACAGTACGCTCCTTATCATTTGTATTTTTTTAAGTTGCTCATGCCATAGCCGTTTGAAGTCATAAGGAAATCAAGAAAATATACTTCATACTCAATTTGCCCTGAATCTACGTCGTACACGTTTCTCTCCTAAATAACACCTTTCCGTTATTTACACATTCTCAAACAACTTGTGGACGCATGACTTAGCACTAGCGTGAGTTCACTATAAATAGTTGACAAACATAACAGCTCTACATCATTATATTCAACCTTTCCAACTGCGCTAAATCCACGTACTGTAAAGTGCAGCTCAAAGCAGCACTGCAACCCAACATTCTAAACTATAAAATACTTACACTTATCGAATTGGCAATTCATTTTCTTCTAAACTGCGCGTATGACATTTATCCTATTTAAGACATTGTACAGACTACTTTTTTGTAGTGTTTATTATTGTTCAGCGCCTGTCATAACGGGGCTCGTGTCAGCCAGCAAAAGCACCAATCGACCCGCAAACCCGTTTCCATGTGTTGCTTAAGGCACATTTCCTTAGACGAGTAAAGGCGTCATTCTCGTGCAATCCACACTCGTTACCCCGATTCTGCCCAATCGTCAATCGGTAACAAAAATGTCTGACTTACATTATTTTGTTCGACTGTGCTGCTTCCACCAAGCACCGGAGGTTATGTTTATTTACATTTCTCAAGCGATCCTCTCGAGTCTCACCGCAAGGGCTGAGCTCGGCTAGAGAGGATGAAAATTTATTAATTTATTTAACACGCCAAGCCGTCCGGTGAATGAGAGATGTTGTGGGGAAAGAAACCGAGTCACAAAAGGCCCCTCATTCTCGATGAACTGGAGAAGGTGCATTGAAATGGGTGTCTTTTGACGGCACCGGTAATCATAAGAGTCAGATAACTGAAAGAGAGTTGCTTTGGTCTCGATCTTCCTGGTTGGTCTGCTCAATTTATGTGCCAGTAAATGACGACCGACGAACTCCCGACACCACTCGTCTCATTCCGAAGAAATTGTTATTCTGTTTTTTCGTTGTTGTAATAATTGTTAGTTATGGTATCATTTTTTTTTTTTCGTTTGTAAACTGCGGCGTGTTTTGTATAACCGTCGTTGAATTCTTGTATTGAACCGGCATTGAGCAAATCGTGCAATTTATGGTTGTAATTATCGCTGCGTCGTCGTTGGAATGGCCAATTATCGGCGCGATACGTAATAGCCTTTGAAATAGTGATGATCGATTTTGGTATCTGACGGTAGCTTTTAATTGTTAACAGCCGATCTGGTTTAGATAAAACGCTTAAAGAGATTACGCGGGGACTGGTCAGAGGAGGGGAATAATGAGCACTTGAAGCGGCACCCACTCCTTTTTCCTAAACTTCTCATTTTTCAATTATTAAACATTATGTATGTGTTCTAATTCCCGATTTTAATTATTTATTCGGCTTCATGTCTGTATTTTGTCCGATGTAGTCTCCGAACATGCATCTAAATTATTTAAATGTGTATGCCACAGTTAAAAAACCAATAAAGTAGTACTGCAAGTTTTTTGCTTAACATTTTATATTCTAGACATAATTATCTTATGGTTTGAGTACAAACCAGCAGTTTTATTTAATTATTGATTATTTCATGCAAAAGATTTGGTACAAAGATGCGCGGAGAGATGACAAATTCGAGTCATCGCTCCATCCTTTATGAGAAAGCTCAAATAATATTGTTAGTTTTATGTTTATTTAATTGCATTCGACGAGACTAAATCGTAATCTTTAGAAGCCCAATAAAACCCAAATTGTTACTTTCACAGTAAAATATACATGAATAAAATAAGAAATGATAAATCTTAATTCCTTGGTAATAATTTAGGGTTTATGAGGGTTCTCTAGACTATGTTTAACAATTGTTATGGATGTTATGGAACCTTTTTAGAGATTACAATGTTGCATGGGTAAGTCTGTTAAAAGGCGGATGAATATGAGCGTCCATAGCGGCATTTTTGTATGTAGACGAATTATGTTGATACATTCCTCTAGCATTTCGTCATAGACTACGTCTTTGTTTTCTATATAGCGGTACACTTTACCGAGTACGAAAAATGAATGCGTCACGAAAAGTGGTCAACGTTTAAACATTAATAACTCAATAATTTCTCTATACATTTCTTAAATTTTCGCATCATTCAATTGAAAATGTTTTCAACAGTTTATTGCATTGCTTGAATATATTAGTTTTTAGTAATAAACTATCAGCTGCTGTTTTATGCATTGCTTGAATATATTAGTTTTTAGTAATAAACTATCAGCTGCTGTTTTATTGATCCCATAATCAAGATGAATCCATGATCAAAAAATAATCGCTAACTCGCTAACAAAATTATCCTTTTCTTGGCAATTTCGAAGTCGCAGAGGTCAATATGGTCTCTAACAATGTAGGTTATACATCCTCTTACAAAGCTATCATATAAATATCCTACAAATATCCTATAAATAGGATGAATTAGTGAGCATACATATATGTAGTATATTTTGAAGAATCTACTCAGGGGCTATTCATAAACCACGTAGACTTTTTTGGGGGGAGGGGGGGTTTGACCAAAGTCTACGCTCCATACAAAATTTCAAAAAAATGTATGGACAAAAGTCTACGAGGGGGGAGGGGGGGGGGAGTCTGAGATTTTCAAAAATAAGTCTACGTGGTTTATGAACAGGCCCTCGCAAGCCCCATCTTTGTGGTTCTCTGGTAACCACAAACTTAGACAATTTTATGTTCAATTAATCTCAGTGCCTGTCAGTCTGGTATCAATTCAAGTCAATCTCAGATCACGTCTTCCTTCGGAGGGAACGTACAGTCGTTGTTCCCGGCCCATGTGTTGATGGGTTCGATATGTAGGGTCCAGATCGTCTCCTGGCGTGATAAACCGGCCTCTGGCTGAAAGTTACGCAAATACGAAACAACAACAACAAAAAGATCTTTTTAGATGCACCCAAACGAAGGAGTTAACAAGACATAAATTTTCGCCCTCTTTCGAATTTAAATGGTCAACATCTGAACACTTAATTTTACAACCCATGACGTAAATTTCAGCCAAAACACCTATTTTTATAGATTTTTAATATTTACGCAAACGAATCTAGAATTTTTAAATCTAAAGAGTATTATTAGAAAGAGTTATTGTACTGCATAATTCATGCATTATTTTAGAGAAGTATATTTAAAAAATAAAAATAGTCCATAAATGATTTTTCCACTCGTCAACTTGGAGGTATGCATAGTTATAATTAATTGTTTGAAAATGTTAATGCTAAATGTTTTAATGATGAGAAAATTCTGTAGTCACTTAATTATCATCGGATGAAAAGAGAGATATACTGCGGCGTACGTTGCCAATACCGGCTAATGCTGCTTAAAACTTCTGGGTGTAGAAGTTCAAACAAATGAGTCATAAATTTCCGTTAATAGTTGTGTAATTTTAAGTGTTTCAAACCTAAAAATTCAACCTATTCAACCTAAAAATGACCTGTTCTTCTGCTCTAGAGGAGACATTTTATCACAAGAAATTATTTCGTATCATATTGTGTTTACTTTTAAGTGACAATCAATATTTTTGTGTTTGTATCTATATGAACATAATATTCAGTGGGTTTAGTTGTCATGAAATTTAAAACTTTAATCAATTACAGCTCATGTAGCTTTCATTTATTTTAAGAGTGTAGTTCTGATCTGTAACGGAGAAGGAACTACAACGTGCACGGTCTTTGTTTTTCGAATAATGAAAATTGACTAAAAGTAGAGTCATGTCCCATAATTGATAAAATTTTTGATGCCATGCGATTTTTCGTAAGTACCACTAACACAGTCTTTACAATCGGTTCTGGACTGAAGCTTGAAGTAGGAGGATCCTACCAACTTTTAGTATAAATCTGAGTTTTCTGAATGAAAGAACACTATTTATGTTTTGCCTTTCAGTGTTTGAACCCATCCACCAGATATAATATAAATTGTAGTATTATTTACTTAAAAAAAATACAAATATAATTGCATAAGATCACTTATGTTTCCCCATAACTTTCAACGAAAGATGATATTGATTATTTTTATTTCAATTTGAAAATGATTTCTCAAGAAATTATAATAACAATTCCATTTCCCTCTCACTGAAGGACATCAGTGTCTTGTATAACTTATATAATAAGTAGTTCAACGTCAATAGTTCATACAAATCCATAGGGCTGTCGTTAGTTGTTTTCCTGTTCGTTGAAAATAGAATTTCGTCTTCTATGTGCAGACTGCTTGTGTGTCTTATTTTAGAGTTAGTAACTGCAACAATGAAATGAGGAGTTTAATAGCAGCAAATCTCTAGTGCTTCTAGGAGCAAAATTGTTAGTCTATTCCGAAATCTATGTACAGCATGTTCAAAAATTACTCAATATGTGCTTCATTATGCTTCAGATGAACGACAACAAACAGTCTTTTTCTGTAACGAGCACTTTCTTGGCTCTCAACTTATGTCGTTTTCGGTTATTGCCAGTGCGAAACTGGGTTGACCCTAGGTCCGCCCTAACAGCTGTCAACACGTTTTTTTATTCAATCGGGTTGGATCTAGATCCGCTCTGGATCCGACCCAACATCGATGAGTTTCGCTTTCAACGTTTTTCGAGGACCACACGGCCAATTTAAATTCAATTTTGAGTCGTTTATGACTCATATTCGCCAAAAGTGGAGTCACTCAGATATGAGTAAATGTAACTGGGATTGACAAGTCGACATATCCAAAACATCCATCTGATTAAGGTCGATGTCTTAGATATGTCGACTTGTCAATCCCAGTTACATTTACTCATATCTCGAGCAATTCATGTTAAGGGCCTAAAAGCCATTTGTAAACAATGACTTTAAATGTCGATTTCTCTTGAATTTTAAATCACTTTCGGGGAATGAAAGCAGCATTTGGTAGAAGAATGTTAGTTCTACCATATGGAGTAGCTAGATATAGTGGGATTCTCGTGATTAGTGAGAGATCAATCATGAATTACTCGAGATATAAGAGTGATTCCACTTTTGGCGAATATGATTCTAAAACGACTTAAAACTGAGTAAAGTTGATGGCCGTGCAACCCCAGCACACACGATTGCACTAATACCATCATACTGACTCGACTCTGGATCCGTTTTCGTTCGGTAATTGCGAGTCAGAGTCAGACCTGACCCAGGTTCAAACCCGAAAACGACGTTAGTGTTATAAATGTACTTGCACAGTTATTAGTTCAGACCTTTCAATGTGAATATCAATGCATGGATGTGTATATTGTGTGGAATTGCTTCACTGTGATCAGTTACGGAATCAATGAAAGTGCAGTAGACGGTTTTATGTTTTAAATCTAGTATTTAGTGTCTTCTTTAAGCAGAGTGAAAAATTTCCATAAGCGATGTTAGAGTGATAAAGTAAGTCACTTGACAGCTTGCAGTATGCAAACTACGAAATATCAACCAACGCAACGCATACCCGACCAATGAGGCCCCATGTGTGGTAACTGGTATGTGTTTTAAATAGGAAACCATTTAACATCACTCATTGGTTCGACATCGAAAATAAAAAATAAACTGGACTTACAGAAGAATTGTTTTTGCTGTTAAATTATTCATCAATTCACGCTTACCTGTAAAGAGAAAAAAGAAAAAAAATCGAAAATGAGATGATCGAAGATCCTGATACAGTCGAACGTATTTTGTGGGAAATTCGCCGGACCTCCCCAAAGCATAAGAGTATCATTGTGCTTGCCACAAACTATAGTGACAGTGTTGTTCTTTGAGACTCAAAGCTGCACTTTAAACTTTACTTTTCGCTTCACTTCAGTTCTTAGGCAAATCGTCAACTGAGATTAATCTCCACCTCGAAAATCTGAAAATTCTCACGGCTTGAAGTCTCTTTTTTGTTCTTTAGTTTGGCATATACTTGATCATTGCCTATTTTTTTCCCTTTCGCAACAACTTTACTTTCGAATGCGCCAGTTTTCATTTTAACCTAAAGCCATATGCAATGTTTAACCTCACTATCATTAGCCAATAAATCTATGTGTTTCAATGTGAAGCCATTTATATTTATATTTAAAAAAATGTATTTTATATATTTTTTTATTTATACTTACATTTTTAATTTTCTGGATCTTCACAGCTACGTTTATAACCGGATTTTTCATGTGGGTTTTGCCAAATATTTCCGAAAAACTACTGGCAACATTACTTAACGTGTTCAAAAAAGATT
Organism: Aedes koreicus; assembly: GCA_024533555.2. NCBI lineage: Eukaryota > Metazoa > Arthropoda > Insecta > Diptera > Culicidae > Aedes > Aedes koreicus. Next base: position 1,261,440 of record JAHHFK020003576.1, on the reverse strand, counting down.
TTTCGGATTGGCTATTTAATTGGGATATTTCATTTTAATTATTTGCCAACTTCTACATACCAGAGAATGCTGGTAAAATAATCTGAATAATAATCCTATGCATGCAAAATGTGGCATTGAAAATGGTCAAGGTTGCCACTTATGTAGATTATCCTGCATTTTACAGATTTTTTGAGCAACAGATTATTATGTAATATACAGATTTTACAGATTTTCTATCCCAATTATATTGAATAAATTTTTATGAGTTTGATCCAGAGTATGAGTAGCTATTTATTCAATACATACAAGGATCGGCAAAAATAAAAGTCCATTATAGTGGTTTTTGGATTTCAACTTGTAATATAAATGACATGATGAGAGTTTTATGCATGGCACGATTAACATAATTTTGTTTTCAACGTTTTTATAGCACAGAGTTCAATTCAGTTCATGGCAAAACAAAATAACTTCTTCATAGTTAGATGCATGAAAAAGGGATATGAGCCGACTTTCAACTTGAAAAAGATAAGGAATGTATCGAAAATAAGCTATATACGTATATGTGTGTTGTACGCGTGTCTTTGTGATGGTTTCAATGTGTTCATCATAACATCGCGCAATGACAAAGACGTGAAAATTAAGGTTTTGGACACATGGCTACGTGAAAAGGGTGTTACTACTGAAGCGTTTTGGAATTCATCACGCGAGTGTAAAATCCATCATGACCAAGTTTGGGGAACACTGTTCTTTGGATGAACTGCCAGGAAGAGACAGAAAACCCGGATATTCCATCCCTAAACTGGATCAGATAGTGGTAGCTCTAACTCGGAAGAAAAAATCAATCGTGATTTGGCCTTTAAAGCGGGAACCAGCGTCGGAATGATTCAACGTATCAAGAAACGGAATAACCTGAAGACCTACAAGAAGCAGAAAATCGCCATACAAAGTGCAAAAATTAAGCAACGCGCAGCAACAATGGCCCGGAAAATTTGATGGACGACGAGTCCTATGTCAAAGAGGCGATGTAGACAGGTCGATTCAAGTGGAAATGTTTGGTCGAAAAGTGCTGGTATGGCAATCAATATATTCCTGTGGTATGAAGTCTACCATTTTTTACACTACCGGAACAATCAATGCGGAAATTTATCGATCTGAGTGTCTGCAGAAGGGGTTGCTGACTTTATATCAGAAGCATAGTACCCCTGCACTGTTTTGGCCGGAACCCTCAATTGGCTCACGGAAAAGTGTATGGATTTCGTTGAAAAAGACATCAATCCGTCAAATTGCCCTCAGCTTCGGCCATCGAACGCTATTGGGTGATTGTGAAGAGGGTCTTCAAAAAGACTGGTAAAGCAGCTGAGAATATGCAGGAGTTCGAAAAAAATTTGGGCTAAGGGCGTCCAAAAAATTGTAATGAAACACTTGTCCGGATCTTGATGAAAAGTGTTCAATCAAAAATTCACCAATTTGTGAAAGAATAATATTATCTTATCCGGTCGTCACAATGTTCAAGTTCAATCTCTTACAATATAAAATCATCCATTTATTTGAATTAAACATAATATTTTGATATGATCTGAAAGAAAAATATGTGGATAATTTATTTTCGATACAGTCCTTAACATGAATTATAAGAGAAAGTTAACAATATCAATAACTGGTATGTCCTCCAATTGCTTCGATGTCTTGTTACAGACATTTTAGCGTACTGTTAGCAAGATTCTGTAGATGCTGTTGATTGATTTGATTTGATTCTGTAGATACTGTGGAAATCTGATTTGATGCTCCTTACAATTATTCACTGAAATACGATGCACGAAACGATCAAACCTTATTCTCTTAATCTATCTTAAACATAATCTGGTTGTAGCTAATGATCTAATAGAATATCCTAACCATGAAGACCGCATCATCGGATTAGTTCAGAAAGGTTAAGGAAGCCACGATCGTGTTTCACATGCAAACGAAACCAAAACAACAAAACCAAAATTATAGATTCACGATGACGAGCTTTTACCGACTCGTAGGCCAAGTGGGTACCAACACCTCGTTTGAATCACATTGCTAGATTATGAGAGAGAAAAGGATGAAAAATAAAGTAGAAAAGATAGGTTAATTGATAATAAACGAACTCCCTCTTTTGCTCGGGCTCCTCCGCATGGTGCTTTCTATCCCAATGATTGAGTAAACTGGTTTAGTTCTCTGGGTAAGCCGAAGCAAAGCATACACATGTACGTATGTCGAAGCAAAAGAAAAGCTTGAGCACGTGAAAAGGGCTCGTCAGGTGCTATTATTGGTAATGGTCATGGATGATGATGGAGAAAATCGTGCCCCTCGATCATATGCGAGAGTAACTACAGGTATCGGATGGCCCCTTTTTCCACATATGTGCTACACAAGAGGCATGTAAGCAAGTGCAAGCCGGCATTGGGCCTCGTGATCGGTTTATTATGCAATTACGATTGGCTGGAACCCTCCAACTTTTATAGCTCTCTGCATACATGCTCCACAGGGGATAGATGCGTGGGGATGTTTAATTCACAATCGATTTACCAAAAAAAAATGTACTGTATCAAAGCAAATAGTTCTACATTTTCCAAAAATTTATAGGGCAATCGTTTTTTTTTTTTTTTGGACAACCCTAGATGTCCCATAAATGAGGAAAGATGCTTATGCTGAATTGTATCTAATCACATTTTTTTTAATTGAGGAAATGTCAATAAATGTTGATGGCTATTGAGCTGATCAATGTTACAGCTCCATTCCAGAATGATGAAAGGAAATACTTCATAGTCAATATAAAATACTGTCTTTGTTGAATGAAACTTATATTTTGAGTTGGAAGCTCTGTTGTGGATTAATGAGTTTGGAAGATTTCTAAAAGCCGAAGTGCTTAAAAAAACTTGTATCCATTTCAAAAGAATTATTCTCAACTACATAAAAATCAAGTCGACCTGAAGCCCGGAAATTACCGCACCTATTTCCCATGAGCTCACAAAGTATATTCACTCTCTTGCAGTTCAATTATATCAAATGTAAATACCTCCAGTGGTCGTCAACAGTCGTTTGACGTCAAAACTGACGGACCACCCATGGGAGTCACTCTCCAAATCTCCAACGTTTGTTTGAACTTATTCATGCAAGTTCGAAAAGCCATTTCTCACAGACCTGAGGTCGACGGGTTCGTTGACAATAATCTCTCCATCATTGCATGACGCATCGACGCACCATGTCTGCCGGCGGGCGGCCCAGTTCCGATTGTTCCGATACCCCACGGGAGCAGCGGCAAGCAGCGGACAGTTCGATTATGTAACCGAACAGCAGCATCCTAAAGCAAAAATAAAAATTAATGATCATTTTGAACTTTTTGGCGTACCCATTTCCTAGATTTCCAAAAACACTGCTGTCTGTATATTTATAATACAAGAGTGACGACGTGATTTGGATTAGTTAGTTTGTGGGATTCATTTGTTTTTGTACAATCAAACGTTTTGTTCTATGCACCCGACTAAAAAACATCAACAATCGGCGCAGTTACAAATTACCATACCACTAATGATTGCTTGGGTACCCACTTTGTGTGACATAATGTTTCGACAACGAAATTTGCGTACACAAATTTTGGGTCTTTTTTGGCCCTGGTTATATGGATGATAATTGCTAGTGCTCTACCGTGCTCGCTCATCACTTCACGCGGTACATTTACGGTGAGATGTTGTGTACATGCAACGCTCGGTAAGCTTCCTGAGCAGCGTCAAAATACGTGTATAGAGCGAAATTTATGTGAATGCTCTTGTTGATGCTCACACCCTCGGTTGCAGTGTAATACTTATATGCAAATTCATTGATGATCTCCATTTTCATTTTTTTTTCGGATTGCATTTTGGGTGTGCGAGCCACACAAAAAAAACTCGAATGCGAAAGTAAATGAATGGTTGGTTTCAGCACCTTTCGTACTGTGTGCACGGTTATTTGGACGGGTTTCACTTACTTCACACAAATATTTAACAACTGGGCTCGGTACAAATGTTGTGTAAGTTTGCACTTTGGCGATGATGGCTATTGAATGCCGACCTCTATGAAAACGGAAAAAATGATCGTTGCAGGCGTGGTTTTTTTTTAATTCGGATGGGGATCTACGTACTTGCAAGTTATGAACCCTTACATTTGATTGCCATTTCATAAGAACTTAATGACTTCTTTATTCCGTACACTTTTTCGAATTTACCGTCACTAGAAGGCTACTAAAAATTAGTAGATCTTGAGACTTTCATACATAATCTAGAATGCAAGAAAAAAATAAAACCAATAAAGTAGTTGCTTTACAAATAATTTAATTGCTTAAAATTCACATGAAAACCAATCATGGAATACGGGCATATCGACCCCGTGGTTTGCTTATCCGTGATTGATCGAAGTCAGCTGAAGTTGCACAGAGAATCGACAGAATGTCACTTCACTGAAAATTGATTTTCGTAAAGTAGCTTTCACGCGTTTCGTAAACATGGATTTTGCACATAAAACAAAAGTGTCGTATATTGTATGCAACATTCATATTGCTTTTTATCTGGTGAAATGCTATCATTACACCTTTTTGTAAAATGCACGAAATGAATTTCGTGAAGACCAGCCAATCGCGGTTTCTCTTTTATCGTACTCATGCAAAATGGTGTTGCTGCTGGGATGGGCGGGAATAATTTATCCATCCCAAAATAAAAATCAAAACGCTGTCGAGAGGTATAACTTCGTGCTCATTAATCAAGCATCTTCTCAAGAGTCAGCTTGGCCAAGTGTGATCAACCACGGATTTCAGTATCAGCACTTTTCAAAAATTCAGGTCCGAATCCCATGTCAGAAAGATTAAAATAAAAACGGTGAACAACTCCTTGTGGTTGCGCTTTTTTTTTGTCAATTACATTTCGAGTCGATATAGTAGATCTGTCAGTCCTTCATGCAACCACCAGAGAGACGTTTCTTTTTAATTTATGACAAAATATTGATTTTGTATTTTTTCGTACAATGTACGAATGTCCTTTATGTGTCACAAAAGCTTCGTGTTTTTGGCAGTTGCGCGTATGCCATTAATTACGAATATATCTTCATAAAAAGTAAAATCAGTTTTTTTTGCAAAAAACAACGAATGGATTTGTGAGCATTAACTTCGATTTTGTAATATAATCTAAAATTAACTTTCAGTGTAGGGAGTTCTGAATCATTCTCAATATACTACTCCAGGTGTCCTCATTTATAGGATCAAATCAGCGCCAGCCACGTCCTTGTAGATAAATATGGAAAGGGAAGGAATGTTATTTCGATACTCGTTGCTACTAAAGGCAGTCTGTACTACTGCACCCCACGAGTATCTCAGGAAAGAGAATTTGTGGTTGGAGTTATTTTTGTAGGATTCATCTTGGTAGATGAGATAATACTAAGTGAAACTGTTTATCCTTTTTTTTATATTATGTTTCATTTAAGGTGTGGCCCAGTTAGAATTGGAACATAGACTTTTGCGCATATTTTGGATATACATTAACAAGATAGTATTTTGTTTGAACTAAAATGTTCGACTTTATGGGAACTTTAGATTTCTCGATTTCGAAGAAATTTGCGGACTTTTCCCAGAATACGTTTCATAAACCGGCGCACAATATTCTCATCCATCGTTTTGGCAATCTTATTCCACTTGGTTCTCAATTCATTGATGCTTTTGACGACACAGCCATTCACCTTCAGCTTCCTCTTCATAATAGCCCAAAATCTCTCTATCGGTCTGAGCTGGGGACAGTTTGGTGGGTTGAGTTCTTTCGGTATAAACTAAACTAAGCTTCTTGTCGCTCAGGGTCGTTGGCCGTCCGGAACCGGGCTTTCTTTCGATGCTCTGATTGTTGTCTAATAGTGCCAAGATGTTGTAGATGCCGGAACGGGCGTATCCGGCGTCCACAAAGTGCCGAACAATGTTCGGTTTCGACGCGGCGGTGTGCCGTTCTTTGAACGCGCACACTTCCGAACGGAGTTGCTTCACTGTTTTTGCCATCACGGTTAGAGTTCGACTGATAGAGCTGTCAAATTTTGTCTGCTGACTCGTGGGTTACTATGATTGATGCTGCATGGGTAGTTTTGTCAGTGCGGGTGAAGGTAAACCCATGAAAAATCAGCAAATTTTGACCATTTTTTTAAATGCAAACGTTATCTGTTTGAAATCGGCCTTTCATACTGGAATCTGGCACGGATTCTGGCCACATTGTTCGACTTTTGATCCCTATTTTGTTGTCTACAGGCACGGTATGACTTGAAGCCTTCCCGGAGACGAATCCGTTGCACGGTACTGCGTGCGGCGCGAAACTTTTTGGTCAAATCGCGGTCTGAGATGTTGGGGTTTGCCTTAATGTTCTTGATGAGTGTATTCCGCAGTTAACGGTTGACAGTACCCGCCCGACACTTGCTTTGAGGCTTGCTATCCGTCGACAAAGTTTTTCTGTACTTTTTCAAAACACGCCACACGGTATTTTGGAGGAAACCCCAACACTTTAGCATGTTTTGGCCCTGACAACGAAGGGTTTTCCAAATGATTGCGCACAATTATTTTTCTTCTTTTTTCTTCCATTTTGTATTTCTCTGAAACACGTTCAAACTGCACCGTGAAAAAAAACTTCTGATGTTGTTATTGTTATAAGGAACACACAAGATGTCATAGTTTACAAATCCGACCACTAGGGTCGCTGTAAGAATCAAAAATGTTTGTTCCAATACTAAATGGGCCACACCTTATAAGATTTTACGGAGATGAACAATAGAAATATAGAACAATAGAAACAAGGTAAATTTAAATCAATAATATGGATGCTGTTGGGGCCATCATAAAGTGTAAAAATAGTTTTATTATTTAAAAAAAAAGAAGGTAAATTTCAAGTAACGCTTGACAAGCAGCCGGTTGCGGAGTCAGTGAAGTGAAACAATCTTCTTCTAAAGAAGTCTGAGAAGCCTTAAATTCGGTCGTGTCCTTCAAAGGATGACTAACTATTTTCCCTGATTAAGAGTTTAATGGATTGGAATTTATCTAACTTATCGCACATTTTCTCGTCAATAGGCAGTCAGCTGTGGGAAGGCGCAACGACAAATTATTGAATAAATTTCTTTCACCAAATGACTACAAAAGAGTTACATTTACAATAAAATAATAAAACAACTGAAATCGTTATGATATCCAACGTCAACCATGCGGTCGTACCTTGTGCACTACTCCTCTAATATTTTCATTGGAAAAATACTTTCAAATTGTACAACTACATTCTAGAAACTATTTTACTACTGGAAATAATATCTGTATCAACGAAGTTGAACGTTTTAAAGATCAGTCTATTCCAATCCACCTGAAATTTTGATTGAAAAATTTGGTTAAATTAGAGCCTCTAGAAGCAATTTCTGCATAATTCAAGCATAATTCTGCGAGACCAAATGTGCAGATAACATGTGAGCCCGTACTGCAATCGTAGAAGGCGTTGAATAGTAGATATAATTCTTCAAAGTCAAGTTAGTTATAATTCTGCAGTTTCAAAAAGCACGGAGTAATTGAATTGAAAGGTAAATCAATTAAGGATAAACATTGCAGACCGAGCATAACCCATGTTGTCTTTCTAGAAGAGGCAGGGGGCCCGAACACATGTTCTATATAAATTTCAATAAATGTAAATGTAAATGTAAAACAATAAATGTTCCGAAAATCACAAAGTTGCAAACACGTGGTTAATGACCCATCCCTTAGCTCTCAAAAAGCAAAAAAAAAACTTATGAAATATAACTTTATATTGATGTGGACGTATGGTTGGTAAGCTAATTGGAATAATGGAAACGCGTGGTAGAATAGTATAATATGTAAGATGTATGATATCCCTAGTAGCACACTTGTTGAAAATTAGTCAAAGTAACTGCAATGTGACTCAATTAAGTCACGATGAAAAGTGTATGAGAGTCACATCTACTTGTCTGTGGTTTCGCGCTTAAGCACGTTTTCGTTCGTTTCCAGTGATAACGGCAAATCATCAAAATCTTGTTTTGAAGTATGCTGAAAAATTTGACAAAATATATTGAAATAACACAAAACTAACACTTATACAGTTTAAATAACCGTTGCTATGAGCAGTGTTGGCTGCTTGTGGCTGAATTTTTGACAGCAATCGACTTCTATCATTGCTGACAGAAGGGTTGGTGACTGTGGTGAGATAGGAAAATAGGGAAGATTGAAATAATACTCAAATCTTCAATTTTATCGTAAAAGCTTCAAATACACCTGTTTAATGGCAGTTATACTACTGTTGGTAAGATTGGGAAACGTGTGGTAGGATAGACAGCAAAAACTAAAAGCATAGCATTTAAAAAAAAAATAGCTCAAACATCGACATTTTTTCGATATGTGATGTAAAAAAGTCTAAACTTTTAAGAAAAATATAAAAACGAGAGTGCTCTCTTGACCCGAGACGATGAAAACCACGAAAAACAAATATAATCCGTGTTTTCGTAATAAGTTCAGTAATTGAGGTGTATTTTTATACATTTTTTAAAACTATATTTAATTACCTTTCATTTGCGCATTTGATTGATTGGTTCAAAAGTTATTTTTTTTTTAAATTAATTTAAAAAAAAGAAAATTCCCCCCCCCCCCCCCCCCACCCCCCCCACCCAAAAAAAAAAAAAAAAAAACAAAAATATATAATAAAAAAAAAAAAAAAAAAAAAAAAAATAATAAAATACTAAAAAAAAAAAAATATTATTTTCAATTAATTTATTTTATTTAAAAATAAGAAAAAAAATAAAAAATAAAAAATAAAAAAAAGAAAAAAAACAAGGTTTTTCTTAAATCCCCCAAAAATGTTCAAGAGTGTTCTATTTACCCCAAAACCTCCAATAACGAAAAACTTATTTCCAAAAGATAAACAAAATCGCAAATAGTGGTAGTTTACACTGAAAGTTAATTTTAGTTTTTATTACGAAACCGAAGGTAGAACTAACGGGGCTGCAAAATGGTGAGTAGACACCTGGGATGGAGCGTGCGTCCACGCAACATAGCTATGGTCCTCACAAGTTCCTACCTCATGCTTCCACGGGTCAGGAGATGACAAAGACCGCCAGCTAAGGGTTGCGTACTTAGCTGGTAGTGCAGCCTGGGCACTGTTGTCCTTCTGACTTCAGCTAGATTGAGGAGGTGCGTGCTGAGCGTCTGTCCACCAAGGAGGTGCGGCTCAAACAGCATCTGTCAGGGAATCCAGCGGTTGAGTAAGAAACGCTGTATCGCTATACATTAGGTGGCAGCCGCACCAAAGCGATGTAGGCAGCGTGGCTTCGGTAAAGTAGCATGCTGAAATCTTACGAAAAATGGAAGTATTCTTTTTACGGTATATAATTTCAGATCATCCATGGAATTCCCAAGTGTTGTATAATAATTTTGAGTTGTTTTCTTCCCCCGTGGCTATGATAATGCAAGTCCTTCTACAATTGCAGCAGGATCAGTAGACATGCAGACATTACAAATATAATTGTTATTATCATTTTATATTATAACATCCCTTCACAATATTTTTTATGCTATTTTCAGCTTCGCATTTGCATCGTTGTAAGTTTTGGCCCACCTAACTCACGTTGTGTATTTGAAAAGATAGGATTGTTTTTGCATTTTTTTTTAGAGAGAGGATAATATACGACAAATTCTACAAAAAAAAATATATTCGTCGTCCAAATTAGTTAATTTAAAACTAACATTGTTTATGAGCCTACCTTTTCTATTTTACAGACATAAAGAATCATTTATGGGACCAGTAGGAAAAAAGAGTTATCGGAGAATTTCCTGTCATTCATTTTTAATTTTTTTTTTGTTTTGGATTTATTGAGTCACCGTTTTTGGGCAGTAATCATACTCGTATGAAATTTATTTGCCTAAATTTTTTTAGCTATTTTGCTAGGATGCCAGGTGATCAACTTTATTTCATTATATTTCGCTATTTTATAGTTTCAATCATCTAACATCGCAGCGGAAGAGGCAAATAGCGGCATTTAATTATTATATGTACATTATGTAGTATTTCTTTACAACATCGTATTATTTCCATCATATCATGACCTTCACATTTTCATGCAACAAACCTGATTGAGGCGGTATCTGTCTTAAACTCGAAATATACATTCAATTTATGACATCTAGCATTCCTTATATGTCCAGTATATAACGCAGAAAATTACAGCTGTGGTAGGCTTTTGAAAATTACGGAATCTATGGTTTTGCACTTATTGCTGAATGTATTTTTCATTTCCGGTTGACAAATGGACTTTTTATCAACTCTGAGCTGATCTGATTCATGCAGCGCTGTGTGCCATTTGGCTAGTGTTTGATTTTACATTTCAACCTTTGTCATTACTTGATCATAACTCACAATATCATTATATTTGGTAATAGTGTTTTATTGATTTTACTTCAAAGATGATTAAAAAATTACTTATTGTTTTTTGCCCATTTATCTTTAACTACCTTCCACTTAAATCTTCCCATTCCTAACTCGGTAGCAATAACTATTAGGTCAGCAAAAATTAAAGCGGATTGCTATTATAAAATCAGCATCAAGTAGCAAATATTGACCATGGCAACAGTAAATTAAAATGTATAAATGTTAGTTTTGTAAAATTTCAATAGATTTAATAAACTTTTTCAGGATACCTCAAATTAAGATTTCGGTGAAATGCTGCTATCGCTGAAAACGAACGAAAGCGTGCTTAAACGCGAACCACAGAACTCTACACTTTAACATTTTACAACATTTCTTGCATTTCAGGATCAACCGAATGAAGATCATATATTATAGATACGAATGCCTGTATTTTTCATTCACATAAATATATACACCATTATATAAATATTTCATGGGAATGGGAGGGACCATCAGGGCACCCGATTGAAGCACTCTGGATGGGGAGAGTGGGAATGCCAACTCCCCATTGCTAACAGTTTGTGAATAGAGGGCGGGCTCTTCTCCCCGCCCATTGGGGCATCCTCATGTTAGATAGCTTGCTCTTTTGACCAATTGTTCAGTTTTGTTGTTGGAAGGAGATTCTTTATATCCCTGTGGATACGTATAAGTGATGTTGCATATCGATCCACCCAACCCCTTTTTGGCCCTTCATACAACGGCATGATTAGGATAATCAGTGGTTATTAAAGCTTGATCAAGTCTAACAGAGAGGAGAGCCCATTGCTGTCGGACTTAGTTTCCGTGCTACAATGGGTGGTAGTACATATCATACATCATACATCAAACAAAACCGAGGAAAAAAAAAACAATTTTTTTTTTTTTTCCACCAACCAAAACGGTTTTTTTTTTTAAAAAAAAAAAATTATTAATTAAAACCCCCCCCCCACCCAAAAAAACAACCAAGTATTTGAAAAAAAAAAAAAAAAAACCCATGCACCAAAAAAAAAAAAAAAAAAACAAAAAAAAATTTTTTAACAATAAAAAAAAAACGCCCCCCCGATGATTGCCTGAATAACTAAAAGAACTACTTTTCCCCCCCCAAAAAAAATTAACAAAAAAAGCGCAACCACGTGGAGTTGTCCAGCGTTTATTTTTAATGTTTCTGACATGGGATTCGATCCCGTATTTTTGGAAAGAGCTGATGCTTCATCCTTGGTTGATCTCACTAGGCCATGGTGACTCGTGAGATGATACTTGAATAATGAGTATGAAGTTATAACTCTCGACAGCGCTTCAATTTTTATTTTGGGATAAATAAATTATTCCCGCCCACCCCAACAGCAACATCAGCGAAGCAGCGATTGGCTGGTCTTCACGAAATCTATTTCGTGCATTATGCAAAAAGGTGTAATGATAGCATTTCATTAGATAAAAAGCAATACGAATGTTTCATACAATATACGAGACATTTGTTCTACGTACAAAATCCATGATTACGAAGCGAATGAAAGCTAATTTACGCAAATAAATTTTCAGTGTAGCAAGTTGCTATTTATAGCAATTTTTCAACAATTTACAAAATCATGTTCTATTACTAAGAATCGTCAAAGCACATTAAGTTTCAAAAATCTGCAAAACCAAAATAATATATTATTTGATGTGTCTTCATTGTTGAGAAACTTTGATCTGCTATATAGTTAGTTCAAACATTTCAAGAACTAAAATTTTTAAAATTCTATAATGGAGAGATTTCCAATTCAAGCAATGAGTTTTATTTATGATTTTACAATTTAAATGAATTTTTCCTTGTTTTTATATACATATATATTGTAATGATTCTCTATATCTTTTTCTCAGAAACAATTTCGATACAACCTGCGAATTTAAAGTTATGATAAGCCCTTTTTCAAAAGTTAGTCTTGAGTCGCAAGGATTTGGATCCGAGAAAAATACATTTCCCATATCAAAGAAATGTGCAAAGTCTCATCCCAAATCTGTTTTCGAACTGGGATGGGCTAGACAACACTGATAACAATAGGTCCAATCACTTAACATTGACATGTTAGCAAGAGAATGTACATGAGCTTTGTGAATTCTTTATCAATGATATATTTATAAGGTTTTGAACAGTGTTTTCTCTAATCTCAAAGTCACACAAGCGTAAACAGAAGCAACCGTTCGTGATAGTCTAGTAGATTGCATTCAATTTCTGTATCCATGATTTGTCCAAGGAACACGTATGTATATAATGCTCTACTTAAACTGAACAACTTCGAGTCATCCGATGCGGATGGGATACCTTCATCTTTATGGGGATGTCTTCATCAAGTGTTCAACTACACTTATTACGCCGCTTGTAAATTTCGTTGCAGTAAGCAGCTTCCCCTGCTTGCTTGAAAGATTCATTCTTAAATACGGAAGAATCAAGAGGGGTTTAATCTAAGGTGACAGTGGCTGAAAATCTTTGTGCCGAAATTTTAATCTTTGTTTCAGCTATAATTTAGTCATGTAGAATGTTAACACGGGCTTCATCTTGTTGAAAACGATATCGTGATTTGATTAATCGATGATAATTTAAACCAATGGCTGCAAGCAGTTGATTAAGACTTAAATTTGATGATAAGTTGGAATAATTGAACAAAGCCGCTCTAAATAACTGAATTTTTTTTTTTATAGAAGATAATCACACATGTGTTGTCATTACAGTCTTGCTACAGTCTGTCTTTCAAGTGCACGGATTACCCGAGTAAAATCTAACATCATAAAGATATCAATGTGAAAATTTATTTTGATATCAACATCAAATTGAAATCAAAATTTGATTTCACTTCACAATTGTAAAATTAGCGATCACTTTTCTTTGAGAAAAATAGGTTTGTTTTCATTGTCTTGACAGAACATCAGGTGGAATACTTATTCTTCTATAAATAGGCAAAAATGTACAGCAAATTGGCTTTTCGATGTGCTCTCACTGATAACAGGATCAGTTTTAAATTTACTGTCGCAGGAATAAATGTTTGCTACCAATTTTGATCTTTTAACTAATCATTATCATCAACATCATATTAAGTTTTCTATTCGTTCTCAAACTCTACTCGGGTATACTTTCAATTCTAGTAGATCTATCAATTTGAAAATAAATATGATGTTTGTATCCCTACACTACCCCCAACCCATCGACAATCAGGTCCCCCTTCGTATTCCCCCACTCTCCTCTCCCCGTTCCCCCCGCCACCTCTTTCCGCTCCGTTTTCCGGTATTTCTCCATGTTTTTCCGGCCATTCCATTACCCCCAAACCAAATTTAACCCCCCAAATAATTTAACCCCCCCAACCCCCCCAAATTTCGCCAGTCTCTATACCTCTCTTACCTCTCCAACACCCCCCCCCCCCCCAAGGTAAATCCTCCTTGCTTTCCGGCCAATCGCAACCACCACGCATTTTTACATAGTTAAAGGAGCATTTCCCCAAAAAGTAGTGTGCATTAACCCTGCTGCCATTATAAAGAATTATAAGAAGAATTCGCCTCGGCTTTTTTTTCCTTTTTTTTTTTTTTTTTTTTTTTTTTTTTTTTTTTTTTTTTTTTTTTTTTTCTTTTTTTTTTTTTGCACCGATATTTCAGCATGGTCAATATCGGGTGAAAAAGGGAAATACTCATGTTGGTGCGTCAACTTTGACACCAGCTGTAGTCCAAACCACTTGATGGAAACAGTTCAAATTTTGTCCACATTATTTTGTTTACTTTTTTAGGCTATGATGAAATTTTGAGTATGTTACCTAATTGTTTCACAGAAATACGGATTTTTGAAATTTGTATGTCCTAAAACGACTTTTTTCACATATGTTATGAAAACTTAAAATTTATAAATCTTATCAACATGAAATGGGCTGCAAAATGGTGAGTAGACAACTGGGATGGAGCGTGCGTGCGTCCCCGCAACATAGCTATGGTCCTCACAAGTTCCTACCTCATGCTTCCACGGGTCAAGAGATGACAAAGACCGCCAGCTAAGGGTTGCGTACTTAGCTGGTAGTGCAGCCTGGGCACTGTTGTCCTTCTGACTTCAGCTAGATTGAGGAGGTGCGTGCTGAGCGTCTGTCCACCAAGGAGGTGCGGCTCAAACAGCGTCTGTCCTGGCATCCAGCGGTTGAGTAAGAAACGCTGTATCGCGTCAACTATACATTAGGTGACAACCGCACCAAAGCGATGTAGGCAGCGTGACCTCGGTAAAGTAGCATTCTGAAATCTTACCCATCCACGAAAAATGGAAGTATTCTTTATACGGTATATAATATCAGATCATCCATGGCATTCCCAAGTATTGTATAATAATATTGAATTGTTTTCTACCCCCGTGGCTATGATAATGCAAGTCCGTCTACAATGGCAGCAGGATCAGCAGACATGCAGACATTACAAATATAATTGTTATTATCACTTTATATTATAACATCCCTTCACAATATTTTTTTATGGTATTTTCAGCTTCGCATTTGCATCGTGGTAAGTTTTGGCCCACCTAACTCCCTTTATGCATTTGAAAAGATAGGATGGTTTTTTTTAGAGACAGAGGATTATATACGACAAATTCTACAAAAAAAAAATCTTCATCCAAAATAATTCATTCAAAAACTAACATTGTTTACCATCCTACATTTTCTATTTTACAGACATACTGAATGATTTATGGGCCCAGTAGGAAAAAAGAGTTATCGAAGAATTTCCTGTCATTTATTTTGTTTTGGATTTATTGAGTTTCCGTTTTTGGGCAGTAATCATACTCATATGCAATTGATTTCGCATTATTATTTGGTTAAATTTTCTTTGCTATTTTGCTAGGCTGCCAGGTGATCAACTTTATTTCATTATATCACGTTGGAATTTTCGCTATTTTAGAGTTTCAATCATGTAAGATCGCAGCGGAAGAGGCAAATAGCGGCATTTAATTGTTATATGTACATTATGTAGTATTTCTTTACAACATCGTATTATTTCCATCCAACAATAAATTAAAATTTATAAATGTTAGTCTTGTAAAATTTCAATAGATTTAACAAACTTTTTCAGGATACCTCAAATCAAGATTTTGTTGAATTGCTGCTATCGCTGAAAACGAACAAAAACGTACTCTACACTTTAACATGTTACAACATTTCTTGCTTTTCAGGATCAACCGCATGAAGATCATATATTATAGATACGAATGCTTGTAGTATTTTCCATTTACATAAATATATACATATATATATATATATATATATATATATATATATATATATATATATATATATATATATATATATATATATATATATATATATATATATATATATATATATATATATATATATATATATATATATATTTCATGGGAATGGGAGGGACCATCAGGGCACCCGATTGAAGCACTCTGGATGGGGAGAGTGGGAATGCCAACTCCCCATTGCTAACAGTTTGTGAATAGAGGGCGGGCTCTTCTCCCCGTCCATTGGGGCATCCTCATGTTAGCTAGCTTGCTCTTTTGACCAATTGTTCAATCTTGTTGTTGGAAGGAGATTCTTTATATCCCTGTGGATACGTATAAGTGATGTTGCATATCGATCCACCCAACCCCTTTTTGGCCCTTCATACAATGGCATGATTAGGATAATCAGTGGTTATTAAAGCTTGATCAAGTCTAACAGAGAGGAGAGCCCATTGCTGTCGGACTTAGTTTCCGTGCTACAATGGGTGGTAGTACATATCATACATACATCATACAGAAATAAACCACTATCACACTTTTTTAGCACCCCCCCCAATATTTTTGTTTGTTTGGATAAAACCGCCCACACCCTCTTTCAGGTGTTTTTAACAAATTTTTGTTTTTTAAAAAAAGAAAAAAACAAAATAAAAAAACTCCAAAAAACTCCAAAAAGGTAATTATTTTTTTTTTTAAACAATTTGTTTTCCCAGTGAAGTAAACCACCATTACACTCTGTGAACGGCCACAAAAGCATCCTTAGTTAGTTTAAATCGGTACTGCTATTCTGATATATTTTTGTGCAACTTGTTAAAACCAACTAAATGGAGAATAATCTGCAAACAAAGTTTAACACGAATTCAGTGTATCTTTAGCCAAAACAAACACTGTGTCAAGCCAACCCTTTATACAACGTCCCAGTGATTTCTCTTGAAAGTGCAGAGGGATACTCGGCTTCCAATAACGCGAGTTTTACGTTAACACATTCCTACCTTTTCGTTATTTGACTGTACTCCGGCAAGGCCGACGTCGGTATTCCCTTGGTTGTGATTATCAGTTTTTAGAGGGGCTGGAAAATGTCTATAGATATCTATAAACACAATTCATCTTTGTTTTTATCTACATCTACCTAAAATCGCCTCTAGAAACTGCTTCCATATTTGTAAGAACAGTGTTCATGTTTGTTGTTTTCTTCAAACTGTAAACTCCCTTCATTTTGTTGCTGACTTCTGGAAAATCTTATGATATTTTAGACGCCATCGGTGGTGTAGTGGTAAGCGTGGTTGCATCTCACCCCATTCCGTCTGGTATCAATTCCAGTGGGCACCGATGGGATATTCTGAGGCAAAAAATCTCTTATCACGGCTTCCTTCGGAAGGGAAGTTAAGCCGTAGGTCACGGCCCATGTGTTGATGGGTTCAATATGTAAGGTTCAGGTCGTCTTTCTGGCGTGACGAACCAACATGCAGTTACATATATTGATACCAATCAGCTACCAAATACCAAAACAGAATTTAAACGAGAAATTTAAAAAGTCACTTTAGAGTATATTTTGCTAAAAACAAGAGACTTTGGAGACCGTTCTATAAAAATAATAGTCCAAAATTAAAGTTAAAAATAAAAGTCTCAATAAATAGACCTGCTCTCAAGAAATAGACCTAATCTGATCTTTATGAAAAAAAGCCGTTCGTCGCCGATAAGGTCCTCTTTGTTGGAATTTCAAGCGGATTGCTTATCGCAATTAGCTAATTTTTTGGTGCACTTACACATTTATTGAGCGCTTTCGATGTCAATACCATTTTTCATTAGTGTTATTATGTGGTAAGTACAATCATATCCTCTCAATATGCCCAAAGAGTCGAAAAAATCCCTTGATAAAAAATGCCTCGACCAGATCGAAATCGAATCTAATCACTGCCAGCATGGTGATGCATTGTAGCTGCTCAGTTTGAAAGAAACATTTAATTTTCTGCACCTAATGCACATGAAGGGAATAGATTTGGCAGAAGTTAATGGGATATTTCATGTAAATTTAAGTCTGATAACGCCTGAGTCTAGTCTGTTGTATGGAAGATTGGAAACATTGTTGTATGGCTTATGAAAGATTGCATACAAATTCGTTATTTACCCTTCCTTTGGCTTGGGAAATTTTCCGCGGCTGTTGAAATTCATTATTTTTGTGTGTGTACCATTACCGACTAACTTAAAGGAAGACCCTGCCAACAGGACCTGTAGTGACATGTATGAAAAACCACCTTTTTGACGAAGTTGTCGCTAAATTGATAATGAAGCTGCAGTGTTCCAAGTCTTAAGCTTCTTTCATACGACAGAGTGCGATAAAAATCGTGATAATTCACAACTCAACGCATTAGGCTGCGACCACCCTGACAACCACACAGATAAGAAGAAACATTGAAATTTCTGCGTTATCTAATGCACATAAAGGGAATGCTAGATTTTGCTGAAAATAATGGGATATTTCATGTAAATTTAAGCCAGATAACGCCTGAATCTAGCCTGTTGTATGAAAGATTGCAAACATTGTTGTATGGCGCATGAAAGAATGCAAACAATTTCGTTGTTTACGGCTCCTTTGGCTTGGAATTAAACGAGGGGTTATTTCACCGCCTGTTAAAATTCATTATATTTTTCTGTGCACAAACAGCGCTTTTTTCACTTCCACTAAATCGCTCATTTATTGCAACAACACACTTAAAAATCAAACAAACAGCTTGGACCCGAATCGTAAATCGTGTGAATATGTTAACACTGACACTTAACTGAGTCAGATATTCTGGTCCTATCGGCATCGCCTAGATACAAAACAAACATCAAAGTAAGCACCCAGTTGCTTGCAATGAACGTATATCCATCTCATGACTTCTGGTCACATCGACCTTCGTCAGAGAACATTGTTCATGGTAACCAGTGTCTCCATTTTCGTAATCCGTAGAATATATTCAAACCTCTTGCTTTAAAAAAATAACCCTTTGATCAACATTTTTGGTTGGTTTTTGTTATTCTAATAAGGTTAGTTTTCATTATTACACGGTGGCAACGTAGAAATAATACGCTTGAAAATTATTATAAAACTTAAACAGAATTGTATTTCTCATCCATAGCAGTTTAAATAACAAGTCAACGTATTGAACTTATATTGTGTTTAGTGAAATTCAAATCCTTCTCCTTTAATCATGGTTCGAAGACGCTTTGAAAAATTGTTACAAGTCGCACGCACCATCTCTTCCGGCATTTGATCCTAAATCTCAATCGAACGGTTTTTAAATGAGTCCAAACACATTTGCTTCAAGTCGTCTAGTTTTCCTAGCATGTACGCCCATATACTGAGATCCAGTTGGTTCAAATCAGGAAATGATGCAGGCTATTCAGAACAACAGGGGCAATTTGCCTTTTGACAATATGGCACCCCAAATCATCACCGCAGAAGCACTTTGAAATCGTTCAACCCCTCGTTTGTCAGCTGGTATTTGACGAAGACTTGCTCCATATACAGTATACACGCTCATTTTGTTTGTTCAGGGACACTTCCAAAGTAAACTTTTTTTTATCCAAAAAAATTATGGCATGACCAGCGTACGTCTTAAGCAGCGCCCGCGATCTGGCAACTCTGTCGGCAATATTCTTGCGTTTTTTTGTACCGGGTTTCGTCTTATGAACAACAGTAGGTACCAGTATCCTTGAAACGTTTTATGGTCCTGTACACAAACAGTCTGCTCAGCTTCAAATGCGACAGCTTCCTTCTGATTTCCATGTTTGTGAATCCGTAAAGATGCAAGATCCGAATTTGTTCTCTTCATGAATCCATTTTTGTTTTCGTAAATTAAAGAGCAAATTAAATTCAGTTCGATGTTTACGAATCAACTGACAACAAGTCACTGTTTTAAAACATACACAAGGGGTTCACTGATAATGGTATAAATTCAACCGACGGGATAACAAATGAGTATTTTACATTCATGTTGTTACCCTGTATATATTTTTGAAATATTTTGAAGAATAACGGTAGGTTTTTCGGGGAGATGGTAAAGTTGGAAACCAAACGTCGAAGCTTACCTTAGTTTTTCTTTTTTTGGTTCTTCGTGGTTATTGCAAAAAAAAAAAAATTAAGCTATCTCAAATATGCTTATTCGGATCTTTATTCACTGGATGGTCGGCTCTCTAAATTTAAGTATTATATATGTTTTGTTCAATTTGTTTATGATTCCGTAAAGCAGTAACGATTAAAACATACATTGCATGAAAAATAAATTTATCAAAAATAACGCAGGCTCCTAATCAATATCAAAACCTCGCCTTACCTACAAAAAGACAAAAGTAAAGTGAATTATTTTATGTTGAAAATAAATTGCCCGGTTCACATTCTCCTATGTTAAAAAATTGTATTCATATTAATTATTGTTTCATATTTCCATTCCTTTGCAGGTATACATCGAAGTTGTAACCTATTTATTCTACATTATAGAAGGTTAGTACTTAAAATATCGAACGCCGATTCTCATCTGAAAAAATGTATAAAATGTGACATGTGAACCAATGCACAGACCCATAAATTATGACATCAAGTTCACTATTACCCATCAGTGTCGCGTTACTCAAGTGATATAACAGCTGAAAAATTGCATAAATCTTCGAAACGTTGCTATTCCGACTTAACAACATTTGACCAAACGGAGTCCATAAAATTACAGTCTGTGTAAACCAATTCGCTATCTGATTGCTATAATATTTGCCACCAACCCCACATGTCTTTCCCTTTCAATATCTGAACACGTCAATCTGGCTGGGTTCACCGTGCAAATCAAAACCCGAAAAACACGTCAAGATATAAAAAAAACTTAATGAATGAAAACCATCGCTTTCTTCAGCACCCCTACGATCCCGTCTATCAAACTCCAGCATCAGAAAACCAACCATTCGAATGCCCACCATAACCTGTCTACGGCAAAGCAAACGAAGGCTGCACCTGATCTGGATGCAACTGGTTCGCAAAACAAAAACCGAAACATATAAAAAGCTTTACGCATTGAAAGCCGGCCATCCTCCGAAAGGCAGAAAACATTAATAATCCACAGTTTATTATGAAATCATCGCAAAGCTGAAATTTTGGCCCTCTTTGACTGCTGCTTTGCTGTGAAGCTGCTCAATTCATGTTGGTAAAAGCATTCAGAGAAGGGATCAACCTCATCCCCCGTTAACATTTCCGAAGATTTCTCAATTCTACCAACTTCAAAACCGTCACACAATAATATAAATAAGCCATAGCCTTTCTTCCGAGTTATTTTTGCTCGCCTGAAATGTTCAAATACAAAAGCGACGCGAATTCAACGAAACCGGATTTTTTTGCCAGTGATCGACAATAACTGAGACGCTTAGAAGCCACCGAGTGCAAGTGACAAAAAATTGTCAAAACAGAGTAAAGCATGAACAATGTTTCTAATGCTTCATACTAAATGCTACGCAAATCTGGTGGAGACTTCACTACCCTGAGCCGTTTTACAGCGAACAGAAAAACACAAAAAAAAAACTTTTAAACTTGTTCCCTCCAAACAATATATTTGTCACTTACACCGCTTGGCTTCAGAGCCCGTCAACTAGGAGTTGACACATTCGATTGTTTAATCAACACAAGTCGTTTCTGGTTTAATTTAAAAATGGAAACATTTTTTCGAAAGGTATGATCACGAGTGAATCCATCAAGGTAAGGTTGACCTGAATTCTACGCACCCAGGCTGGCGCTGGTCAGCGTAGTGTCATTATCGACTGAGCATAAAATATGATCGTTAAGCACGATCTCCGTGCGTTATCTTCATGCCCATGGGGTGAAGGCAACTTTGTGGCGTGCAGCGTTTCGCTTACAGGGGGATTAACGCCGCTGCTATTTTTCAACTGTATCTAAACTAAAGCACTTTTTGGTTTGTCCTGTGATGTTGGTATATCACCTCTTCGCAGGCGATACAAACAAACTGGAGCAAAGCTTCTCTCTTTTTTTTCTTTTGAAAAAGACCGTGCTCGGCGTAGTTGCTTCTCCGATACCGATCAGAAATAGTTTAATTGATGGAACTTGGGAGTAGTTTCCATCTTCTATTGTACAAGTTCATTGATTCATTCTATTCATAAATCAAAACCGGCGCCAGCCACGTCCTCACGGTAATCGGGAAGGGGGAGGATGATTAGTTTATCATTGTTGTTAGAGACCGGGTTTACCTCTGCATCTCTACAATTGCCAAGGGCAGGATAGCTGTGTTAATGAGTTAGTGGTTATTTTTAGATCATCGATTAACTGTGGTAAGTGATGCGATGAATGAAATAACAGTTGACTGTAAGGTGTTTATGGGAAAGGCCTGGGATTGAACTCCCGACCTTCTGCTCAATAAGTTGAACGGGTAATCACTGACCCGCGTCTCAAATTGTAACAACGCCTGTCACAGTTTTACTTAGTTTTATTTTATAGATCGTCGAAACATTGTATCTAAAGAGACGCTAGATGAATGTGAAATATTGGCTCGCTAGAACAACATTTATTGTATTCAAATTGCTATTAAAATAATAGAATCGAAGAATAAAATATTTAAAACAGTTCGTCAGATGTTTTTCAATAGTTTTAAGTATATCCTTAACAATACGAATTGCAAGAATAATGGAGACTCCTGAACAAGTACATATTGACTATGTATGGATGATTGACGAGAATGAGGCCGATGAAAACATCTCACAAATCTGGATTGATATCTTATAAATGTGTCGAAGTCTCTCTAAAAATATATTGGTGGTCGGTCTTGTAATCTTTTAACAGCGATTTCTTAACAATAGTACAAAAAAGAGATACAAACATAACATTCAAGAAGCGAAGCACACACGGTGTATATAAAATAATACATGGGGAAAATGCATTTTCGAACACGGATTTCGGAATGCTTTGCAAGAACAACTATGACAGGAGATGAACTGAGTGACTATGACGGGAGATGAACCAGCCCGAGGTTAAAAATCTCGATAATCAAGAAACAAAAAATATTTGCAACAAATTTTCTTACTTGGCAAGCAATTGTTAGCTGTGGGCGAAAGTCATGTTTTTTTTCACGAAAACAAGACACTGAAGTCAGGGTACAACAATTTAAGCTTCAATTTTTCAGGTTACGCAAAGATTTCTAAATACTTTTGCAGATTTGTCACTACAGGCGAGAGGTGCTTAAGTGGTAACAAGGCAATACATTTCAAAAAGTCTAAATCTACCAAATACCACGCAGTTTTGACAAACTGAACAGTTTTGGGCCATCATGAAGGAGAAACTTAAAAATACTTCTGAACAAATTAGGCAATGATAGTTAGATAGTGGAACTAAATCGCTACTGAAATTGACGAGCATTTTGGGTAAACATGATGGCAGGTTTCCCGAGAATGCTGCGAGAAAAAGAACACGGAATGTACATTAATATTTTCCAAATATTTTTCAATAAAATAAATACTAAAACCCTTTTTCACTAAGTACTCAAGTTTACTGCTGTATCGAATTAATCACGAGATATAATTATTTTTGTGCGTCCATGTTTTTCGTGTTGCTTACCAAGGGGAATGGAAAATTGTATAATTCAGATGATTGGCAAAACAACCTTTTCTTCAGTTGAAAACTATCATACTTCTGTTCTTAGCGTTCTTCGGAGTGTAAAATAGGCACGACTGCCAGTCATAATGCGCCTTTGTATATCTCTGCCAGTGTCGTTATCGGCGGTCACCAATGAGCCCAGTTACATGAATTCATTTGCCTCGATTTCATCACCGTCAATCTTAACTCGTAGCCCAATCCTACCAGCTTCGACCTTAAGTCTAATGTACGTTTGCGCCATCATCTCAAAGTTGCATGCTACGATATCAACGTCGCTGAAGAAGCCATGAAGCTGG
This sequence comes from Aedes koreicus, assembly GCA_024533555.2. Taxonomy (NCBI): domain Eukaryota; kingdom Metazoa; phylum Arthropoda; class Insecta; order Diptera; family Culicidae; genus Aedes; species Aedes koreicus. Next base: position 1,237,842 of record JAHHFK020003576.1, on the reverse strand, counting down.
ACGGACTTCCTGAATTCGAAGCACACCCTCCAATGCAAAGGTAAAAAGCAAACACGACTTATTCCGTGCCCCTTCGGAGATTTGAAGGTACTCGAGAATGTCCCTGAGACTCCGTTGCCTTATCCAATCGCGGCAGTTTTTCTGAAATTCCATACTCGTGCGTAATCTTTCATAGGTGATCTCGATCGACACAATCGCTAAGCTGAATTTTAAATCGATTAATAGATGATGTGTGGGCACGTCATATTCGCGACATTTCTACGCCACTTCTCGAATCGCGAAAACCTAGACCGTGGTAGCGCGTGCACCCATTAATCCCACTTTATACTGTCCCACGAACTCCTTTGCAACTGGTGAAAGACGACGGCTGACAATTTAGGAGAGCAACTTGTAGGCACCGCTTAGTAGGGTGATTGCACGATAGTTGTAGCAGTTCAGCTTGTCATTTTTTCTATAAATGGGACACACTATACCCTCCACCCAATCCTCCGGTAAATACTCTTCCTCTCTAATCTTGTTAGTTACACAGACCAGTTCCCTAGCCAGTACTTCACCACCGTTTTCTAAGAGCTCGCTTGGGAGTTGTTCAACGCCAGCAGTATTTTCATGTTTTAACCGACCAATTTCCTCCCCAACTTCCTGGAGTGTTGTGGTCTGAATCTTCTGCGCGCGTTCCTAGATTTCTTACCATGCCGCTTCATTTGTTGTAACAATGCCGTTCAGGTGCTCGTCAAAGTACTGCATCCAGCTATCGATCATCTCATACTCATCTGTGATATGTTAATCTTCCAACTCTCGGCACATATTGGCTTGTGGTACGAAGCACTTGCACGAGCTGTTGAACTTCTCGTATAATTTGCGGGTGTCGTTAGAACGGTACAGTTCCTCCATGGCTTGCCGGGCTCGTTCTTTCATTTGGCGCTTATTCCTTCGGAGGATACATTTTACCTGTTCCGTATTTGTACCGTTCCACATTCGTTCTTGTACGATGTTGCAGCATTCTCGCCCGTGCTACATGCTTCTCCTCAGCTATGAATACATACCATTGATCAGATAAGACTTACTACATGTTCTCCGCCAACTATACTTCCCTCAATATGAGCAACATATACCAAAACTAGGCCCAGAACGCATCAAAATTCATGAAATACCAGACCATTAAAAATTAAAGTGTTGTTTCGGATTCCAGTAGATGGAAGAAACGTGGTCATCTCGAACCGTATGTTCCATTTTGTGTAATATGTTCGGTTGATCGTTGAGAGTATCTATATTCTAGAAAGTTTAAGGTTAAAAGAAGCGTCATCATCATCACCAGAGTTCAAAAGCAGTTTTTTCATTCAAAATCGACGTACTGTTAATAACTATGTGTTCACTGTGTCCCGGATGGTGAGCAGAAAACAGTGAATACATTTCCAAGAACAACATTTTGATTTGAACGAAAAAACTTATTTTGAATTATTGCGAAATAATGACGACTGTTTGCACCACACGACACGAGTATTAACTATTTTCCTAGCGTTTAAAAGCTATAACCATTAGCGTTTGAAAGCTATAACCAACGCTGTTACATGCTTTCTTAAGATGGAAGAAGGGAACTGGAAGTTTTGTGAAAAGAATCAACTTCTTACTGGTATACTAACTGTGGTACACCATCATATACCTTCTATGTTGATATTTCAAGTTTAATGTTTATCACAATAAGTTTAATGGCAGCCTTCAACTGCCTACGATCAGGGTCGTAGGGTCGAAAAATTGTTTATAAGAGATTCCTAGATCAGACCGGAAAACAAGCCAGCCTCCTTAAGCACGGTTTTGCTTTGAAGCTGCGCCGATATCAAATCTAAAAGTGTTCTTTGAATTCTAAGATGTGGACATCAAATCCCTCTCTGTTCGATGCAAAACCTGCCTAGAAAACTGCCATGCAGTTGTATGAATTGAAAGCAATATCAAGGGCAAGCAGTTTCATATAATAACATTCAAAACCAAGAGCTTGGGGCGTTTTTTTTGCTGCTTTGGTTCCAATTCCTGTGTGTTTCTATGCAAAACATTTTACTTTCGATACGTAAATAAACATAAACCAGGTTCCTACCGAGTATGTTTAAAAAGTTCAAGTTGACAATCTACTACAATGACAAAGTTAAGGTTTTTGGAAAAACACCAATAAATTGATACTTTTCAAATCAAATGCCTATAGTGCGTTTTGAGATTAGGATTAAGGGTTTCCACCCTGCACAATTAGTTTTGTTAGATCTCGGCAAACATATTTCAATGAGATCTTTAAGAAAGTAATATTTCACTGCTGATATTCGGTAAATGGAATTCATCAAGTAAACAGTCCCGAAATAATTAATTGGAAAGCTAGGAAAAATCAGACTAACGTTTCATTTGTTCACTTTCCCGAAATAAAAAATTAAAAAAAAACTGACATACTGTATTCCTAGTCTAGTATTTATACTAGATGTGTTTGTGTGTGTAAGTGAAGTATGTATTTAACTGAACAATTGAAGCATTAGTTTAAATTTTACTAGTTGTCCAATAACAAGCGTTCTCCTAATAATGCTTTTTTTTACGTGCAGACCTGAAATTGTTATGAAATAAAAAAAAGTTAATCAACCCGCCACACTGCGTAGCATAAAACTCGGCACATTAGAACACACAATTTGAACGGAGTTCTGTAATTTGTGAACCTGTAGTCCATAATTGTTGATATTTGGCACTGTGGTAAACGTGGTTGATTTACACTTAGGGTAAAATTAACGAATCTTTGGTTCTATATTCTTCTGCATTCAAATACCCGCCAAATTAGTCAAGTTGTTGTAATCCAAAGATGCCTGAAAAGCGGATGAATCCCATTAAAAGCGATTTGCACAAATAACAGAATATTACCGGACAACGATTTTGTCGGTTATAGAATACGGTAGTTTTTGTTTTCAGTCAGCGGCTCGGTCGCACATCATCAAACTGGAACGTGTTCAGTATCGGTGTCTTCGTATCGCGTTAAGTTGCATGCACTCGACTCATACCATGAGTCTTGAAGTGCTGGCTGGCATGTTGCCACTCTCGGATCGGTTTACAGAACTGTCTCTCCGGCTCCTCACCAGGTGTGAAGTCATGAACCCTCAGGTAGTCGAAAATTTTGAGAAGCTCCTTGAGTTGAATACTCAAACTCTCTTCATGATTTTGTACCATTTGTACATAACGCAGGATGTCAGCCCATCTCCGAATATTTCCAATTGTGTTTGCTTCTCCGACTTTGGAAGCTCGGTTCATTTGGATTTATCCATGAAGCAGGAGCTTCATGGTCTCCCAGAGCATCATCTTCCTATGATTGCTCAGGTGATATTTGCTGCAAAATTTGGCTAAGTTGATTGCACTAAATTGTTCTTCACTGACGGATCATCGATAGAGGAGTCAGCGGGCTTTGGTATATTTAATGAAATTTATAGCGCCAATCGTAAACTTCAAGCTCCTTGTTTCGTATATGTTGCTGAATTAGCGGCAATACACTTTACGCTTGAAATTGTTGCCTCACTAACACATCAGTATTTCATTTTCACCGATAGTCTCAGTTCTATAGAGGCTATTCGCTCCTTGAGGCCGGTAAAGCACTCCTCGTATTTTCTTATGAAAATACAGGAGCTTCGAAGTGCTTTATCTTCGCGTTATTTTATCATCATCTTTGGGATCCCATCTCATTGTTCATTGTTCTGGGCAATGAGAGAGCGGACTCGCTTGCAAAGGTGGGCGCTATAGAAGGCGATATTTACGATCGACAAATCGCCTTCAACGAATTTTTTACTATTTTTTGTCAACAGTCACTCGTCAGCTGGCAGTATAAATTGAGTAAAGGAGATTTGGGGTGATGGCTTCATTCTATCATCCCAAAGGTGACGAAGAAATCTTGGTTTGGGGGGATGGATGTGGGTCGAGACTTCATTCGTGTGATGTCTCGTCTCATGTCCAATAATTATTCTTTGAACGCTCATTTATACCGCTCATTTATACATTTATACATAATTTGGTCATGTGCCTGCATCGTGGAGTCAGATCTGAGCGTTATGATTCCCTTAGGGCTCGAGGTAGACAACCCGATGTAACGGTTCGAGATATTTTGGCTCTGCGTGACCTGAAATGTATGAAACTAATTTATGTGTTTTGGACTAACATTAGCCTTAGCCTGTAGTTAGTTTAACATGTATGTATACTTTTAGTTTTTTTTATGTGTTTGTGATTTTCTTTTCCTCTCTCAAAAATGTTCAAGTCAAAAGAAAACCAAAAGTTGTACAGTTATAAGTTTTTAGACAATTTAGAATTTAAAATAAATGTGTTATGTAAACCATACTTAAAATTCCTGCCCATCTTCCCATCCTTAAAATCGTTATTCCTATTAACCTCGAGACGGACGCGAGTAATCGGTTATAACTTTCTAACTTTAGTTTTAAGATAACTGATTTATATAAATATGAAAACTTGGCTCTGTTAAGTTGATTCGATTGAGCCTGTACAAAGTAATGATTTATTATAAAAAAATAACAGAAAATAAACTACATTATGGTCGATCTATGTACACACAAATCATGTATTTTCCTCCTTGTTTCTGGGACGTTTTTGGTTATCTTCTTTTTTTATTTCATGATTATCGAGATTTCATATAGTTCATATCCTGTCGTAGTCGGAAAACACCTTTCGGGTGTTTTTTGTGACCTTTCCGGGGATGAGATTTGGAACTTGTGACATTGACGTGAGAGATGTGGATGCTAACCTCTACGCCAGGGTCGTCCCAATCCTTCTAGTTGTTGGGGGATCAGAAAGTAATTATGATTATTTGATTAAAACCAGTACAGAAGAACTTTTCGTGGTTGAAATCGATAAAAAAAAAGCTACAAGGAACAGTCCCGTTGGATTGTTCGAAATGATTGTCCCGTTAATTGCCCAATGCAATATTCTTCGAGTTAATAAACTGTTTGATGGCTTTTTAAGACAAGGCTTAACATTTATAAATTTTTCAATAGTATTTGGCCCGAAATCATCAATGTTCTCTATCGGAATCGATTTGTAGAAATATTTCTGATCGATTGGTGCAATTTTTTTGATAATTTTTGAAGAAACGACTGAGATATTAACGCTCAAAACCTGACCACTTTTCGTGACAGGCGCAATTAGATTTCTTTTTAATTGTACCCCAGTATAGAAAACTAAGACGTAGTCCAAAGTGCTTACATTTTTTCTCACTCTACTTTTCAGTACTCTGACCAGTAACAATTGTCAAACAGTACACAGTTTGACAAATAAAAAAATAAAAAATTAAAATGAATACATATGATTAATCTACAGGCTTCCAGCCCAAGTACACAAAGTTTGTGTCTTCAACTATATTCAAAATCTGCCTTTGAATGTATTAAACAGCTTATAAAGGAAAGTTTATGTGTTCTATTTATTCGATTCATCGATGAGAATGCATAAAAAAATTGTTCACTTTATTCCCCTAAGATGTTTAATCAATTTTAAGGGACTCTGGCGATAGTTTAAACTTTGTCTTTCACTAGCAATCTCTCTTTCGAAGATTTATAGAATAAAGTATTTTCTTCGGATTATCTTGTGGATTCTCTCAATATCTTCCATACCTGATAGTTCATTTCGGTTTTCTTATAAACTTTCTTCTGATCGTCTTGGAGCTAATCGTAGGATTTTGCTGGATAATTATCTGTGGTCTTCTTTTTGTTCTTACAATTAACCATTTTCTCCAGATCTTTTCATACACTTACTCAGACTTTTTTAATCACTGTTCCTCAAGAAATTCCTTTGCATTTTCTGGAATCTTTTAAATATTTTTTTTTTCAAATAAAAATTCTTATTATTTACTTTTGTAACTTTTGTTGTTGAAATTTTTGTAATTTTTTAAGATATCTTTCAAAATAATTCTTTTTTTATGTTTTTCTCTATACCTACTTCAAATTGACTCGAGCTTCTTCCATATTTGTATGTTCATAATTTACAGTGTGAATTTTTCTCTCCACAAACTGGAAACTGTCTTCATTTTGTTACATTTAACTAATTATGTTTTGTTGTTGCATGAAGCACGTAATCAATTATAATGTTTGAAATGGAAATGTCCTTCTTATCAACATGCAATCCTAGGAGCGGACAGCAATTTCTGCTAGAACCAAAGATGTGAAGAGAAAGTATTGATAGGTCCGTAAGAGCACGACAGGTTAATTCCTTTAAATCTTATCAGGAATTCTTCAGAAGATCTTTCGAATTTTTGTCTTGTTCAGATATTGCGAAGCCCTCAAATCCACGATGAGTACAGACAATGAGAGCGTCACGAAAGGTGGACAGTTTTTGAACGTTAATATCCCAATAACTCCTTGATAGGTTTTCTAAATTTATACATCAGTCGAATAGCAATTTCTAGCATTTTATTGTAGAAATTAAAATTGTTGGTGTTAAGCAATAATCATTATACAATTTGCTTAAGAAAGAGTCATCCCAAGTAACATTGCCAAAATCATCCAGTTTTATTAAAGTTTAATGAAAGCCACTGGAAATCAATTTGGTTTTATTATGATACCAAGAGGTGCCAGTAGGTTTCATATTTTATTCAGGTTTATGAGAACTTACACAGCTTGCTTACAACGATCTTAAAACCTTGTTTTCTCAAATTCCTTTTACTCCTATCAATGGTTTTATTTCGATTTTATGAACTCGTAAACTGCTGTTTTGAAATGTCGATTTAGGACTTATTGATATTATCTTATTATGGTAAGTTGAAAAAAGCATTTTAAAACCATTGTTTCTCCAGTAAATGCATTAAACGGCAAATTGGCATTGAAGGAAGTCACCATAAACAACTACTCAAGTAGGCGTTGATAAATAACTTCACGTTTTTAGGGGAGTTTTAGAGACTCTCGTGATCCATACAAAAATATGTAGGGTTAAGCACTACTTCGGCACAAAATGATTCTCTTCATCTTGGGGGATTTTGTTGGCCAAATTCTCTAAAAGATTCTTTGTATGAAAGTACATATTTTGGCCGAGCTTCAGACAATTCGGCCGCTAACCAACCAGCCAACCAGTAGTATAGTTTCGACGCAATAAGTAGTAAGGTGACAGTCAGCAATCTGCGTCTGCTGATGGCTGAAGAAAAGTAAGCCGAAACGCATAACGCAAAGATAGCTGTTTTCATTTCCCGTTTCACCGATAAAAAGCTACCAAAACCAAACATTACACGTCCACGATTACCCATCCAACAAAACTAAAATTGTTACTTGGGATGTCTCATAAAGGGTGTACGGAATCAAATTGCATCGAAAAAAAAAAAATTCGGAATACTCACCCATTCAACCGATCGTATTCAAACTTTCAGAGAATAAAACAAAACATATTAACTATTTAAATTTTCCATGTCCGCTTTATTCAATTTTATTACCATACAAAAATGCACGAACCTTCCTTTTAACACTACTCATAAGATCTTGTGCAACATTTTTACTTTTAATTGTTTCTTGTGTCGAAATCCATTTTTTCTTTATATCTTCCTCTGACTTCAATTCCTTAGGATGTTCCCAAAGTGCCTACTTCATGATGGTCAAGCACTTCTCAATTGGCCGCAGCTCCGGTACGTTCGGTGGATTAAGATGCTTCGGCATGAAATTTACCTCCTTAGCCTTGTACCAATCCAGACCGTATTCTGCCGTTCATCGCGATTCGGCTTCTTTTGGACTTTGTACATATGTAGTCCTTCACGTTTTTTCGCTACCTGCGCGTTTTTTTTTTTTTTTTTGCATAAATGTAGTTTTTTCGCCACATCGTGAACTGAACTGTTTGGATTCCTCTTGAAAGCTTTCACTACCCGCTTGTGATTCTTTACATTATACAGAGATCCATTTTGGCCAGACTTTTTCTTGCGGTAGATGCTCAAACGTTCGTTGTTCCGATTTAAAATACGAATTACCTGAGATTGTACCATTCCCAGCCTCCTGCTCATGGCACGATGAGAGAGATCCGGATTTTCGAGGTACGTGCGCAACATTTGTTTGCGCCACTGCTGTTCTTCTGACTCCATATTTGCAACGATTGCTCAGCTACAAATGTAACTTATACAGTGTACATAAGTAATGTACATTGAACTAATTACAGCCATATTTTCAATAGAAAATAGCCAATGGGCTATTTTCTATTGAAAACACAGTCTTTTGAAACTGATGCAATTTGATTCCGTACACCCTTTAATTATAAAAATCGATAATTGCAAGCGATTTTTCGTAAGTGTTACTGGGACGGACTATACAATGGACCAGGAATTTGGTGTGTTTTATAATTTATAATCGATACTGAATCTTATTATCGTTCCGAATGGCATAGTCAACGGACTGACTGTAAATATTCACTCTATCAAATCGACTGCTGAATTGGAGCTGTGGTTTGAGTTTTGTAGAATCTACATACTTTGGAAATAATTTTCTGAATAAAATCACCAAAAAAATGTCGCCAATTTTGAGTCGCCCACGAGCCAAGTTTAGTTAATCATTTTGTGTGTGTGTGTGTGTGTCTTTACAATCAATCTCCCACTGACCGGCAGTGCTTTTATGGAAGAAACTTGTCTGCATTTCTTCAGTAATTTATATGTGTTCACTATTCGCAAACATTTTTAGCCCTGGAGATTGAAGGTGACAGCTCTATTGAAAATCCAACGACCCATTTCAAGAATGCCTGATCATACACGTACATTCTGAGGTCATCTTCATATACAATAGCATGAAATTTTCACACATCAAATGGATATGTGAAGAGTTTTCACACTTCCAGAATCAAAAATGGAAATTCTTGATCATGGCGTGTATATAGTTAAGGTATATTTTTGATAATATAAAACGACCTCACCAATGTTCCTTATCTGATGCCAGAAAGCTCGTCCGGATGTGGGAGCGGGTCACTAAAAACACAAAAATGGGAAAAAACAATCCATCGCAAGAAACTCGACCATAACACACTATGAGAGGGATTCCATTCAGAACGTCCTACGCAAAGCACTCGAAAAAACTACATTATCATCCTTTATTTTAGTTGAATTAAGGAGTATTTTTTTATTTTATTTCCGCGAAAACGACGCAGCAAAAGCAAAACACGTCATTTTCAAAGCACGGCTTGCTGTGATCTCAGCCAAGTTTAGTTAATCAATTTGCACCATAATATGGATCTATGGAAGAACATTTATAAAAAGTAGTTTTAATAGAAAAACTCAAAAAGCGAGGCAAAAAAACAGAGAAACAACTGTCAGTATATACACTGATTTTAAATAACTGCTAAAAAAAAAACAATTCAAATGAGAAGTTTAAAAAGTGACTTAAGAGACCTTTCATTGAAAACAGACACTTTTTATAGATTAGCATTAAAATGTGACTGAGTCTTTCAAAAGAGATCTACTACCAGCCCAGCACTTCAGAATGTCATTGAAATCGGTCGGAACGTTGCTTTTTAGAAAATCCACAATACAGCTAAGCGTTTTGTGAATCAAAATTGGAAAGGACTGGCTTAAAAATTTTACTTGTAAAATCCTATTGAATTTAGTATTTCTTCGATTTTCAGCCTTCCGCCATCACGAGTCTAAACTATCACTTATGTATGAATTCCTCGGAGATATTAAAATTGGCAACTTACAATTTATGAAAAATTAGATCAGTCTAATTAAGTCTGAAAATAAGAGCTGTACAAAATTTTAGATCATACTTCTGCCAAACTTCCAAGTGAATGAAATTGAAAAACATCTGCTACAATAACCTCTCAAGGTTGAATTCCGAAATGCATCCCACCTCACAACTTATAATACCAATTATTTGGTCCATCCGGATTATAGCCACGCTTCTAATTGCTATTCATCTGCTGCGACACTCGAGTGCTCGGGTCGCTCTACGAGTATAGTAGTTAATTGCTAGGCTTTAATTGAACCATGGGTCACACATTCATGACCTTTCATCCATCCCAACGCACCATCGAAAAAGGAAAAAAAAACTCCTCGATTGAAAAAGCAATCTCACGCTGCGATGCCCAAGATGCTGATGATGATTGTTGATCGGACAAGGTCGCGACAATGGATTGACCCGTTAAATCACTCCTTTATGCGCTTCTAAATCGCGAGAGCCGGTTAAACTTTTGGTAACCTAGGCCACATCGGAAGCACCTTGCCATTTCTATCGATCAATAAGGGAGAACGATCCTAAAAAATTAGCATACGTCAGTAAAACCCTCCTTTACAGATCAATGGGCTTGGCAGATGAAAAGATGAAGACAACATAATGGCAAATTAAATCATTAACTTTGTTCGTCATGGCGCGCGCCTATTTGATTCGGCTCGGGATAGTCTCCCTGTATTTGCTGCGGATTTCACAACCAAGAGATATGAGCCGTGTTTTGACTTCTGGTTGAGAAGGAGTTTTCAGGTCAATCGATTGTTTTACCTATTTATATTGGTGCTTCCCACGGTGTGGGAAAATCGAGACGAAGCAAATTTGTTTTTTCCTCGCCCAGTTAATTATTTGATTCGTTTCCAATCGCGCGATCAGATTAACCGCAACAAATAGTAAGTATTAATCTATTAATTTAGTGCCATGGGCGGCATGATTTACGGTGGTAATGCATCTGTATGCAGCACACAAAAGCGAGAGGGATGCTCTCACTGCAAATACCTCATCGCTAGGCTCCATTGAAGAAAGAAATCCAAACAAAGCTAATCGCGGTTCCAAAGTTTACGCTTGGCTTCAGTGCAGTTTCCAACCGCGGCGGTGGCCTTGTTTTGCCGCGTTCACAGGTTCGTCGTTGATATTTAGCGTCTTTGTTCTCTGGCTGGACACGGCATGTCGGCAGCGGATTTCCTTTCATCCACGGTGATATGGTGATTCATCCCATTTTTGCCATCCATGGCCACTCGACCCGACCCGACTGCCGACGGATGAGGGAGTGGATGATGTTGGACTGCTTAGAGTTGAGTTCGGAAATGGGGTTTTGAATTGGATTATCGTGTTGAAATCGAACGCCTGTGTGACCATGGATCAGTTGATGGAAGATGTGCCATTGAATTACGTAGCGGTTAGGTGGAGATTATTTAATAATTTGTCGAGATTTATACATATATTTATTTTTTCATTCCTTGATTATTGAGATTTTCAGCCCTGGGATGGTTCATCTCCCGTCGTAGTCACTAAAAAACCTTTTTTTTTTATATTTTCGTAACTTTTCCGGGGGTGAGACTTTGGGTTGAGAGGTATGGATGTTAACCATTACGCCGGGGTCCCAGAGCAAAGGTTTATACCAAAGTGATAACAAGTTTTAATATCTGATTATCACTGTTTGATCACTAAATATGTTATCATTCAGGCTGAATAAACAGCCAAAATAACAAAAGGGATAACAAATTAATATTCGTTGGATTTCACAACATTAACTTGTTTTATTATCATTGAGTTTATTTTGATAAAAAAATTTGTGATATGAAAAATTACTTGAGATAATTTCAAATTATGTTATCAACATAATATCAAATTCATACCCAATAACTGAAGTACTGCTTCTGGTGAAAAGCTCAATTTAATATCCATGACATGCTGATGATATTCAGCATTCAGCAGCATGCTGGTAGTATTCAGTAACGTTCGTCAAAAATCGTTTTTAAAAGTTGATAACAGATAATAACAAAATTATTCAATTTTGATAACTAATTTTGTTATGCGATAACAGGTGAGTTCAAAATGATATCGGAGATAACGAACTTGTTACTCATTTGATATCAGTTTTTTAATTTGCTAGGGTCACCCCCACTCTTTTTTTTTTTAAATTATATTATATTTTGTGGGAGAATAGCGATAAGTATACCATTGTTGAGTGTTTGATTCATTAAATGAATCAGGCAAGATGAAGTTTTGTATGCATCTAGTGTTCAAAAACGTACCAGTTTTAGTACATAACGATCCAAGTGAGGACTAACCTATCAGTTTTCAGGACAAGACTTAAAATAAATTGCAAATATCTGCATCCCATCTAAAACATACACTACTAAATTGAAAATTAAACTTATCGGATACAGGTTGTATACATGTCAAATCAATCAGGTTGATTGCATAATTTTCTACAAATTTACATTTTTTAACTGTTCACTTGACAATAAAAATACCCATTTGAGCTATGGCACATTTAATTCATACACGTTGAAAATTGCAATAAATCTGCTGTTGGCCTAAACAATGCACTATTAAAGGCAATAGTTTTTTTTTGCATGTCACAATTAAGGTCTTGTTCCACCTTCCCTCAGGTTCCGTCGGCCATAGTCATACCACAATCTCGTAACACTTTTAGTTTCGTATGCGCACGTAAAATAAACAATTACGCACGATTATCGCAATTTTCACTTTTATCTACTTCATTCACGACTCCTCTTATGGGGTAGGTATGAATGTCGACGGCTGCCGTTGACCATTGGCTGCGGTGTACTTCCACCTTCAGGCCAACGTTAGCACCGTCAATTACACTCACCCACATATATCTTGCTCATAAACGTTTCCCATGACAAGACACTCGCCCCTCGCAACACCCGCACTCTCTATTGTTGACGATTCAATGTTTTCATTGTTTGCATCTTTTATCCCACTTCTCTTGTGTGTGATAAACTAGTGCCGGAACGATCCTCCCAACCAAAACGCAACTAGCGGGTGTCGGAAGGCAGTAGCTTATCCGCAACAAGACAGAGACCTTTTCTTCTGACTTTTCACACCGAGTGCCTATGATTTAAGGCCACGACGCCGATTAACGAGTTAAGCCCGTCGAAATATTATGCAGCAAGATTACGTCGCCGGCGGAATTCACATATACGCATTTGATCATGTCGCACCTCGTCCGTCATCTATCGACCGGAAGAAAGCAGAATCAGTGCAGCGCCGCCCACCTCCCTGTTTTTAGATAATGAGGGGCTTGATCATTAAAAGGTTGGGCATAAAACATGGCAACACTAATGAACTAAGCGGTTAAGCAGAGCATTTCCTTTCATCGTATGTTGTCGCCGGGGTTAATGCTCAACTATGATCGACGTACAGTGTCGAGCAAACGTTTATTTTGGTGTGTTCGACGTAAGCAGTGAGATCTCGTTTTGTTGATTAGTAGCTCGAGTTTTCTTAGGTGGTGGTCAATTGAGCGTGTACCGTGCACTTATACCTGGCTTCATTAATGAACAAAGTTACATTTATTGTCAAAATAATGTGAAAGATTCAAGTAGAATGACAAATTCAAAGTTGGCAAAAGTAGCAATGCACGAAGAAAATGCTTAAAAGATTGTTTTTGGTCTGCTGGGATAGCTACATGGAAATGGAAATCTACTTTATGATGACCCTCTTTTCAGCAAACAACTGAGCCTTCTTGAGCAGTTTTGCAGTTTTTAAATTTATAACGAAGTCCACGCCGAATGAGTGACCAAATATTTCCCACAAGTGCACACAACGGTCGAAAAAATACGAAATACTACCAAAACAAGATCAATCGAGTTTTTTTTTTTTGAATAACTGGTTAGTATTGATAACATAATAACTTTCAATGGTGTATTGGTGTAGTGGTAAGCGTGACTGCTACTTTGCACCACAGTGGGTCTGGGTTCAATCCCAGTCGACGTGGTTTTTCTGAGGCGAAAAAATCTGGTCTGAGGCGAAAAAATCTCAATACGTTATAAAGAATTAAGCTGAAGCCACTTAGAATCTTATCTAGAATCTTAATTATTCCAAAACATATGCTGTAGTTGATCAGTATTATATTGCAATATAATGGGTAAAGTTATCAATAAAATCTGGATTATCGATTTGAAATAAATAGAGTTTTATTTTGTATGAGAATATATTGGACACGGTGTACAAAGTTGTGCTTATGAAAGTGAAAGACGACGACTATCATTATTATCATTATTACTATTATTAATAATACTATCGCACACCTCATGATATGCGTCACATTTGTCTGCAAGGAGGCTATTGTTCTCATCGAGCATGTAAGCAGTTAAACTGGACACTGTAGCAGAACCTAGTGGCCAAATTTTACGGCAGCACTCCTAGTGGTTGAAACTGGAACAGTTCCCGATTGTTTTGAAATAGTTTCTCTTTCAGTGCTGAAAACTTCGTTAAGAATCATTTTGTTTCAAAGAAGTTATACTTGATGGTAGCGCGAACCAAAAATTAATTCTGGACACTCACTTCGAAAATCCGACGTGGTAGTTTCAAAAATCTCGAAATCGTTTAAATCGACTAAATCGACCAGATGCAGCATTCTCAATCATTTTCTTGAGCGGCATACTATTGATCGGCAGGATCATATCAAGCGTCGTGGTGGAGCTAACGATCGGAAGTTGCATTTGAAGGTGTTGAGAACGGGGGGCAAACCCAGGGCTGTCGGATTATAATATCGCCAAGAAATTCAATGTTGACACCGTCAGAAGGCTTCGTCTGCTAGAAAGATTCGATCTCCTCGGTCCAATAAGCTACCAAGTAGGATACTGCAGTAGAATCTAGTGGCCAAAAGACGTGCCCGGAAGTTGTACAATGGTGTTCTTACGAAGTACGAAGTATGCATGGACGACGAGACGTACGTAAAGATGGATTGTGGGCAGTTTCCCGGACAAAATTTGTATAAATTTTCCCTCCAAGACGCCGATGAAAGAACCACTTTTATTGAACCATTTTAAAACCGTATCTTTGCGTATCTGGACGATATCAGCAATTAGACGGCATCTTATACCGCACATGTGATGCTCTATAATCAGTTTATGGATACTCAGCAAAATTTGTAGGTTTCTAGGCATTTCGATACACAAGAACTCCAATTTCGACCACAAAACCTGCACGACGAAAGGACAACTGTATGCAATGTTTACATTCAATAAACTGACAGGAATAGGAATGGTACTAAGCATGTTTGGGTGGATAAACAGTTTTGTGAGGTTATCAGAAAAGGGACTGTTGATCATGACATACATTTTCAAGGGCAAGATTCAAGGGCAAGTAAATCCAAGGGGAAACGATATGTACTGTATAATGACCCGAACAAATAACAACACCCATCTTACCAACTAGGATTTTAAGCTAAGAAGCGTAAAAGGAGAAGAAATATACTACCTCCAATCTTTCCTATGTTTCTACCCAAGATTTGAAAAACAAACTAGCGAAATTTGCCTTCATCAGAGTGCCGTCATCCTAAGCGTCGAGCTCACATCTAGCGGTTTTGTTTGTTTACATTTATATTCTCCGAGCTCCTCTATCTATTTATCTGATTACAATCGACATGATTATCCAGAACTGCTAGCAAGTGTTTTCATAAAGCGCCAAACTTCTAAAGTGAGTGTATACATTTTCGGCCACCTCTGTTTTATTCGGCTGCCGTTCTCTTTGAGCAGCGTGAAAAAAATGTGCTATTGAAGGCAAAACAGAATTATAATCATTTTCAAAGGCGTGTGATTCATTTAAAGAAAAACATGGCACAACGGATAAGCTCTCTGTTAGAAATGTAATCAAATTAAAGCTAAATAACCAAGTTACCATACAGGGTGGCAACGTAGAAATGATACACTTGAAAATTGTTAAAAAAAAACTCAAACAGGATTCATATTTAATCACGGCTCGAAGACTCTTTTCAAAATTGTTGCAAGCCGCACGCACCACCTCTTCCGGCATTTGATCCCAAATTTCAACCGAACGTCTCCCAGTTTTCCTAGCATGTATCCCCAGATACTGACAGTTTTCCTAGCCTGTAGCTCCATATACACGATCATTTTGTTTGTTCAGAGACACTTCCAAAGTAAACAATTTTTCATCCAAAAAAATATGGTATTATGGTATGGTACGGGTACGCCCGCGATCTGGCATCTCTGTCGGCAATATTCTTGCATGTCAATCCATGAATCATCTGTTTTTTAAAAGCCCCATATCCAAGATCCCGTTTCAATAGTTATTGCATGGATGTGTGGCTAATTTTCATTGCATACGTCATTTTTCTCGCCGACCGAGCAGGATTCCTTCGAATTCGCTCCTTCACTACTTTGACCGGTGAGGGAGTGCGTTATCGGGTATCGTCTTGGGGACAACAGCACTAGTACCCTTGAAACGTTTTATGGTCCTGTGCACAAACAGTCTGCTCAACTTCAAATGCGACAGCTTCCGTCTGATTTCCATGTTTGTGAATCCTTCAAGATGCAAGATCCGAATTTGTTCACTACTTCATTTTGGTGTTCGTAAATAAAAGAACACAAATTCAGTTGGTTGTTTATACGAATGACTTGTTGTCAAGTCACTGTTTCTAAACGTACACAAGGGATTCACCGATATTGGTATAAATTGTACCGAGGGGATCACAAATAGTACCCAGTATGAATGAATTCAGAAAAATGTTTTGAGGGCAGAAAGGTTTAAAAATTTGTTGCCGAGAATACTCAACATTTGAGAAAACATTTCGGCAATGTTACGAGTACTTTTTCAAACAGACGTATCTGATTTTGTAAACAAAAAGGGGAAGTATGCTTCAAGCGTAAATTTTTCAAAATTCTCAGCACCCTCGCGGAAAGTAGCATCACCATCATGTTAGGGAAATGTTGTTCCTTGTGTTGGTGGCCCTAATTTGCATGGAAATGCTAAGGGTTTCAAGAATTTAGTGTTTGAATCTTACTTCCCCTCCTTGTTTACAAAATCAGATACGTCTGTTTGAAAAAGTACTCGAGAATTATTGTTCAATATTCAAAACCAGAGAGAAACAGCAAAAAAGCCCGTCATAAACGGCACACTACAAACTATGGAAATTAATCTGTGTTCGCAATACACCACTGAATCAACCAGTATATTGTTTTCACGTTATTTAGAGCCCCCCCCACCCACCACAAAAAAACAAGCCATTTTCAAACCACATCCCGTTGGAGATAGTTAGCGCTCAACTCTGAAGCCGTTCAGTCGAATTTTCGAAGGAGCGAATTCAGAAGTCGTTCACAGACTATTTAACCCGTTTATTTGATCGCATACACTTTCCGTCGCTACAGTATAGTGTTTCGCATCGTTTGTTTCTTTTGTGCCGCCGCGATGCCTCGTCGCGAAAACACGTTTAGAGTCGATTACTCGCAGTTTCCGAGACAACTTTCCCATGAAGAAATCATTAAATTTATCGGGAAGGAGCTCGGTCTCACACGCGATAACGTACGCTTGCTTCAGCCAAGCAAACGGCTTGGTTGTACCTTCGTGGAGGTTGATAACCTCGCACTTGCCGAAAAGATTGTCCAACAACACGACAACAAACACGAGTTCGTGTTCGACGGGAAAGCCTTCAAACTGCGAATTCTGATGGAGGACGGAGCGGTGGAAGTGCGCCTCTTTGATCTCTCCAGCGACATCACAAACAACCAAATCGCCATTTTTCTCTCCGATTACGGAGACGTTCTCAACATTCGTGACCTACTGTGGGACGAGCGTTCCGGCTTCGGTGGCGTCAAGACTGGGGTTCGTATCGTACGGATGGTTGTGGAGAAAAATATTCCTTCTCTCGTATCGATTGGCGGAGAGGACACGGCGGTAGGATACAGAGGACAGCGCCAGACGTGCCTACACTGCCAAGAGTTTGTACATGTTGGAATTCCATGTGTACAGAACAAGAAACTACTGGTGCAAAAACTCACTGCAGACCAGTCATATGCAAACGTTGCGAAACAGTCAATATCGCTGAAAAAACCGGCAAAGCCGAACAATGCCCCACTACATGTACCTAGTCCCATGGTACAACAAAACTCGTCGCACCAGCGAAGTGCAAAGCCGAACGTAACGCAAGCTGTAAAGACTCAGCAGTCGAACACCATGGCCCCACCCGCTCCCAAATCCTCCGGAGAGCAGCTTCCCGATAAAATAACGCCAAATGCTCCTCTCGTTACCGCCTCGACCATACTACAGAAGACCGATGGCAATGAAACGGACAACTCTCAATTATCGCATAGCTCAAACGGCAAAGGCTCAAACAGCAGCCGTCGTTTGCGTAGCAGACGATCGCCACCAGGGAAGAAAATGCGTCACGACAATACATCCAGCAACGAACACGGCCGAATGTCTGAAGATGAAGTACTATAAAAATGGAGTACACCAGCTTAAATATCGGAACTATAAACATCAACACAATAACCAATACAACTAAAATAAACGCTCTTCGCACTTTCATCCGAACCACCGACCTAGACATCGTTCTTCTGCAGGAGGTCGAAAACGAACAGCTTGTTCTTCCCGGCTATAACGTCATCTGCAATGTGGATCATGCACGAAGAGGAACGGCAATCGCTCTCAAAGAACACTTTAAATTCTCGCACGTTGAAAAAAGCCTGGATGGGAGATTGCTTTCACTACGAGTCCAGAACACCACCATATGTAATGTGTATGCCCCGTCGGGATCTGTTCTACGTTCTGAGAGGGAACGGTTTTTCAACAGCACCGTCGCCTTCTACTTACGGCATCGTACCGATCATGTTATCCTGGGAGGTGACTTTAACTGTGTAATTCGGCAATGCGACGCAACGGGTTCTAATTCGAGCCCTGCTCTCCAATCCACCGTGCAACAGCTTCAACTACTCGATGTGTGGCAACAACTCCGATCACGAGATACGGGCTATACATACATAACGCACAACTCGTCGTCCAGGCTCGATCGGCTATACATCAGCGCCAGCCTTCGGGAACAGCTGAGAGCAACAGCTGTTCATGTCTGTTGTTTCTCGGACCATAAAGCAGTTACAGTGAGAATATGCCTTCCCCTCTCCGACAATGCACCTGGTCGTGGATTCTGGTCCCTCCGTCCCCACCTTCTAACCACGGAAAACATTGAAGAACTCCAAACAAGATGGCAGTATTGGACCCGAGAACGTCGGAATTATGCTTCGTGGATGGAATGGTGGCTTTCATGTGCTAAACCGAAACTTAAATCTTTCTTTAAATGGAAATCAAAACTTACTTTCGAGGCTTTTTATCGTGAGCAACAACGTCTCTATGAGCAGCTACGGCAAGCATACGATGGTTACCATAACAATCGTGCCATGCTTGTTACGATCAATCGCTTAAAAGCGGAACTACTCTCTCACCAGCGCCGCTTCTCAGAAATATTTACACGAATAAATGAGACGCTTGTTGCTGGCGAGACACTATCCACATACCAGTTAGGAGAACGCACTAGACGGAAAACTATCATTCAACAGCTACGGAATGAAAGAGGCGAAGTAATCGACGATCCCAACGAGATTCGAAATCATTTGATGCAGTATTTCACCAACCTCTATGCAAGAGAAAATGTTGAACGAGTGGAGGAAGGTGGCGCTTTCCAATCCCAGAGAATCATCCCCGAGCGAGACAATGTTAATGCAAGCTGCATGAGCGAGATTACTACTGTCGACATTCTCACAGCCATTCGATCAAGCTCATCAAAGAAATCTCCCGGACCCGATGGTTTGCCAAAAGAATTTTACCAGCGGACGTTTAATGTTATCCACCGTGAACTTAATCTGGTAATTAATGAAGCACTAAACTCCAATTTCCCCACACAGTTTGTCGACGGGGTAATTGTGCTTGTGAAAAAATATAATGCCGGAGACACAGCTCGTGCATACAGACCGATCAGCTTGGTCAACTTCGACTATAAAATTCTTTCCAGAATTTTAAAACGACGAATCGAAAATGTACTCCGAACCCACAATGTACTAACGAACACACAAAAATGCTCCAACCCTGAAAAGAATATCTTCCAAGCCACTCTCGCAATAAAAGACAGAATCGCCCAGCTCAAAGCAAACGGTCGAACAGCCAAGCTGATCGGTTTTGACTTGGACCATGCATTTGACCGTGTGGATCATTCTTTTCTCTTCAACACAATGCGTGACCTGGGTTTCGATACAGCGATGGTGAATCTACTCTCCCGAATAGCAGCATCGTCGTCATCTCGGCTTTTAATCAACGGCTTCCTATCTGCACCCTTCCAGATCCAACGATCGGTCCGGCAAGGAGATCCTCTCTCCATGCATCTATTTGTTTTGTACCTTCATCCTCTATTGCAACGCCTGGAACAAGTGTGTGATGGGAATTTGATTGTTGCGTATGCCGACGACATCAGTGCAATCGTCACGAGTGTGGAGCAGATAAACTCAATGCGAGATTTATTTCAACGTTTTGGTCAAGTAGCTGGGGCACGACTTAATGAAGGCAAAACGACAGCAATCAATGTTGGCTTAGGTAATCCCCCCTTTACTGTGTCCTGGTTACGAACCGAAAATACAATAAAAATTCTCGGCATTGTATTTTCAAACTCTGTGGCAGAAATGAGTAAGGTGAACTGGGACATACTCGTCACGAAATTCTCACGACTAGTTTGGTTACATTCGCAACGCGGTTTATCACTTCATCAAAAAGTAACCCTTCTCAACACCTTCCTGTTGTCGAAAATGTGGTACGTTGCCACACATCTAGCTCCCACAGCAGCACACGTGGCAAAAGTTACGGCTACAATGCGACGGTATCTGTTTCGAGGAGTACCAGCGACCGTACCAATGCAGCAACTTGCTCGAGACAAGGGAAGTGGTGGTCTTAAACTGCACCTACCAGCGTTGAAGTGCAAAGCTCTTCTCATCAACCGTCATCTACACGAGATTCAATTCCTTCCCTATTATTTTTCCCGTCTAAACACAACAATCCCCCCCCCCACAAACTCCCTTTCAGACCTTCCTTGCCTAAAACTGATCCTAAGCAATTTCGAAAATCTCCCCTTCCAAATTCGCCAAAACCCTTCTGCGAATCTCATCCATCGTTACTTCGTCGATCGAACTGACAGACCAAAAGTGGTAACAGAGAATCCAAACATCAACTGGTGTCGAATATGGAGGAACATTTCGAATCGTGATCTTCTCTCTTCCCATCGTAGTACTCTGTACATGTGGGTAAACCAGAAGACACCTCACCGTAGACTGCTGTTTAAAATGCGACGAGTAGATACCGAGCAGTGTTTGCACTGTGACAACTTCGTCGAAACAATACAACATAAATTCTTTGACTGCCCAAGAGTAGCGGAGGCGAGGAGACTACTACAACAAAAGCTGTTTTCAATAACTGGCGACCAACCATTCGATACCAATGAATTATTGCGACCTTCGTTAGAGCACGTCGCAGCAACCACAAAAACAATGATCCTAAAGATTTTAGTCAATTATATTGCCTTCATTGATAGCTGCAATGGAAGGATAAATATCGATGAGCTAAATTTCGCTTTTGAAGTCGGTGTTTAAATAATTATGTGAATAATTTTTATAAATTCATTTCGACAAATAAACAAACTTTTAAATAAAAAAAAAAAGGAGCGCGGCGAGGGGGAGGCACAAATATAGATATAAAAAAAACAACCCCCCCCCCCCCCCAACCCAAACAAAAAAGAAAAAAAAATACCCAACACAAAAAACAAAACCCGCCCAACCACCCTACCGCCTCCCTCCCACCCCGCCCGACCGGCCCTCTTTTTTTTTAAAATTTCCCCCCAATCACCCCCGCCCGGTCCACCCCCCCCCCACCCAAACAATTTGCCCCACCCCCCCCCCCCCGCCCGGCCGAAAAGAGGAAAAGCATCCGCCAGAGTCCGCGTGCAGTAAACTATGTCTTTGACATTTGCAATTGCCGCCACCGGGTTGCATTTTTATTATTGGGTAGCATTCAATCGCTATTTGTTGCTGCACGCTCGGCGGGGTTGTTGGTGATTTTTATGTAGATTCGAATTGATCGCAGCAGCACACAAGCAGTCGTCAGCCAAGGTGATCCATAGATGCATCGTCGTTTGGCAAGCTCGTGCGAGGGACGCAGCCTCCACTGCTATTATTTCCAACAAGCAGAATCGGCCCACACTCGGCCGTGTCCGATGAAGCTAAGTTAGAATGTTATTCGATCTCATGTCATTTTTACTGTTGAAAATATTCGTCGTTATCAGCACTTTTGGATTTAGTAGGAGAAGTAATTTATTACGATAAATGGACAGTCTCAAATGAGGATTATGAAAGATTTGATTGAAATTCGCAACGTTCGAAGTTCTGAGTATTTTTCTGTGAAATAAATTGAGATAAATTATATGTATCCCGTTCTAGGGATGGCTTAGACAATTTTGACTATTACCGGCAATCGATTTCCAAACCTTTAATTCTACATATTCTCCCATCTCCTATCCCAGCACTTCACTGAATATATTCGTAAAAAATTAGACACAATTATTAGCTTATAACTTTTTAGCGTGTCGGTAAAAATTGATGAACTTTCGACTGAATGTAGCTAAGAGAGAAATGTTTACATTGACAAAATTTCATCACAATTTTATGTGGTTATTGACAAGGCATCGGAACAAGAGCAGATCCACCAAAAATGATGTGTGATTCCATTCCATTCCATACAAAAGGCGGAAAAAAGTCTAAAAATGCATTTTACAAAGCTAAGTTACACTGACAGGCAAAATAAAGTGCCCACCTCTCGTTTTTTCAATTTCTCTGATTTACTTGGTTCAAATTAAAGTAAACACACTGTATTATTTTTATTATCTTATGTTTTATATTCTTTTTAAGTTTCACTTATGGAATACTGAAAAATAAAAGGAGTTTTACTTAAAGAAAAAAAAATCAATTTGTGTTGAAAAAAAAACAGTGACAAAATAAAGTGCCCACTTCAAAAATCGATATGTTTTCGATAAGTTTCCATTGGAAGACCCCTCGATTGTTTATGTTTTGATATTTTGACATGTTTTGAAGCAAACGGCTCAACCTGGTGCATTTGTATACGTGATCGCATTTGATTCAATTGAAAAAAATGGAGAACGCAGTGCTTTCGAAAGCAATTCCCTTGTGTATCCGAAAATTGGTCGTTCGTGATGTGCAAAACGGTGAATCGCACCGGGCTGTCGCTAAGAAGTACAGTATCAGTAAGGCAGCGGTTGGCAAAATTCTTCTGAAGCTTAAAACGTTTGGATCAGTGGTGGATCGCCCTGGCAGAGGCAGGAAGCGGAAAACGGATGCGAGAACGGATACCAAGATCATGCGCGAAGTCAAGAAGAACCCGAAGGTAACTGTCCGCGAGATCCAGGAAACCCTTCAGTTATCAGTTTCCGGTCGAACTGTTCGTCGCCGTCTCATAGCACAGGGGTTGAATAGCAAACTTGCCCGGAAGCGCCAATTTATCAGCAAGGCAAACAAAGCCAAACGGCTTAAGTTTGCTAAGGAGCATGCTGATAAGCCCCTAGAGTTCTGGAAAACGGTTCTCTGGACGGACGAATCAAAATTCGAGCTGTTTAACCGAAAGCGGCGGGTTCGTGTTTGGTGCAGATCGGGAGAGGAGCTTCAGGAGCGCCACATCCAAGGCACGATGAAGCATGGAGGAGGAAATGTGATGGGGTGGAGTGGGAAGCATTGTGAAAATCGACGAGATAATGACGGCAGATTCCTACAGCAACATCCTGCGAGAAAATATGGAGGTTTCGCTGATCCAGACGGGCCTTGAAGAGAAGTTCGTATTCCAGCAGGACAACGACCCGAAGCATACTGCCAAGAAGACCAAGTCTTTCTTCCGGTCTTGTCGGATCAAACCGCTGGAATGGCCTCCACAAAGCCCGGACCTCAATCCCATCGAGAATTTGTGGCAATTCTCAATGCCAGGGTTGACAAAACTGGTGTTACCAATAAAAATAACTATTTTGAAGCCCTGGAGCGCGCCTGGGAAGAGCTAGATCCACAGCACCAAAAGAACCTGGTCGAGAGCATGTCGAAGCGCCTGCAAGAGGTCCTGAAGGCCAAAGGAGGACACATCAATTATTGAAATGCTTTTATTTTACTTTAATTTATGTTTTCTGTAGCCTAAATGGAGTGGGCACTTTATTTTGTCACTGTTTTTTTTTTTCAACACAAATTGATTTTTTTTTCTTTAAGTAAAACTCCTTTTTTTCAGTATTCCATAAGTGAAACTTAAAAAGAATATAAAACATAAGATAATAAAAAAAATACAGTGTGTTTACTTTAATTTGAACCAAGTAAATGAGAGAAATTTAAAAAACGATGAGGTGGGCACTTTATTTTGCCTATCAGTGTATGTGTTCCAAATAGTTTTGGGCCGCTTATTTCAAATATGCTATCTAGTTTGTCGTATTAGGCCACACTACCGAGACATGGCCACTTTATGGTCTCTTGGAATATCTTGGAATCTGTCTAGATCCGATAAAATGGTAAATTCATAAGTAAGCAATAAAGCCTAAAGCAAAACGATTTTTTCCAAAAGCATTTGTACAATTTAAGAAGTAAAGCAATGTGGAGAACAATTTATGGCTCTGAGTGGCCATTGCATGGACTTCCGGAGATTCCGGAACATCCGTAAAATTTGATAACAGCTTTAATAAATTTGATAAATTTGAAGAAAATCTGACTCCAAATGATTTTTTGGCGATTTTATTTATATGTCTCATTTTTTTCGAGTACAGTCTTTATAAAAACTTGTTTATTAAGCTATAATTTGATAACCTTTCAAATAGATAAACATTCCACTAAGCCATATTTAATTATATCGCATGCACTCGAAAAAGTTGCTGTTTGCCTATATTGTCGTTGTGTCGTTGCCTATGGTAGAACACTATATTTTTTTCACCAGCAGCTCAAATAGAAGGATAGTCGAATAAAAATATTTTTCATATTTTGGCCAGGTTTATGAGAACCTACACAGCTTGTTGACAACGATCTTAAAACCTTGTTTTCTCAAATTCTCTTTACGCCTATCAGATTTCTTATTTCGACTTTATGAACTCGTTAAATGCTGTTTTGAAATGCCGTTCTAGTTCTTTCATATGATCTTATTTTGGTCAGTTGAAAAAGCATTTTAAAACCATTTTGCCTCCAGAAATTATTTTTTTTGTTTCTTGATTATTGAGATTTTTAGCCTCGGGCTTGTTCGCCTCCTGTCGTAGTTACTCAAATTCCTTTTTTGGGTAATTTTCGTAACATGTCCGGGGGTGAGATTCGAACTCGTGACTTTGGCGTGAGAGGTATGGATGTTAACCACTACGCCGGGGTCGCCCCCTCTAGTAAATGCATTAAACGGTAAATTGGCAATGAGGGAAGCCACTAAATGACCAAATAGTTTTATAATAGTAGACTTATTTTTAATGATGTATGGTATGATGAGAAATATTCATACAAAAAGATAAAAATGGAAAAATAATAAATTAGTTCATAAGCCACATGTAGAATTTTTCACTTCGTCAGAAACAAGCTTCCGGGAAAGAGGGAAGTTTGATTTAAGGCAAGGCTCGTTGGATAAATTTACGGCTTGTGCTAAGTAAAATATCTTTTTGCAACTTGCCGCTTATACTATTCAGGGCCTGTTCATAAACCACGTAGACTTATTTTTAAAAATCTCAGTTCATCCCCCTCATAGACTTTTCTGCATTCCTCCAAGAAAAGTCGTGGTTCATAAAGTACGTGGTTTATGAACAGCCCCTAATGAGATTTCTATGACTCGATATCTCGAATCATAGAAAACATTTGACAGTTGTTGTTACCGTTTCGTTTCAGCAGTTATTTATTGTGGTTTAAAATGTTTACCAGGTGGTCTTAATTATGTAAAAAAAAATGTTTTGCATGGATCCTAAGCTCCTTCATAGCTCTAAAATTCAAACTTTTGCCGGAAAATAATAAAGATCGAAAGGTCATGCCGATCGTTTAGAGTTGTGCGGCATTCTTAAAACTGAGAAATTACTATAATTTGCCTTTACCATTTAAAAATTGCAAACGCTGTATGGATTTAAATTATGCTATCATGACAGTTGTTGCAATTTTGGCGATTTGATTTCCAAACGATCTCAAGCTAAAACCAACATCTTCAAAAACTCGGAATATTCAAGTCGTCACTCGACCTCACTCGAAATTAACATAACCTAATCATTGCCCGGCACCCCTCATCAGTCGATATCATAGTGAGTGACTCATCATGCGGAACTAAATCACTAAATGCATCGTCTTATTGGTTTTAAAATTCAAAGTTTATTATCCGTCATCACCGTCCCCACCTCCTTCCATAGTCGTCACCATCATCCGTATCAAGCGGTTGCAAACGATTAGTAATTGAGCCGCCCTGTAATTGAATACCAACTTCAGCATCTACATATTAGATGAGGTATCCTAATAACAACATCTTAACCTGATGCACTAACTAACGGAATCCAATTGGCGTAAATATAGACGGAGGCACACCGGTGAATAACTAATCAGTGTCGGGTTCATCTTCACACGATCGTCGTTCGCAAATTAGATGCGAGAAAAACGACACGCATTAAAAAAATGCATGCCAATAGCTGTTCAGAGCCAACCGAAGGAAGCTGTCCTTGACATTAGAGAAGATAAAACGGCGTCAGATTGGTTCGCACTAAATTATGACTGCGAGGTGTCGATTTGGGATGCAGAGTTCATTGCCACCACGCGCCGTCAGGTTCGTTACTATTAGGATAAAGCTGTGGTAAATGGTAATATAAAATACGTGAGGAGTGGAGTTCTTTTTAATAGGATAAAAAAACGTAAAATGTTCGTAATTTAACAGACAGCCAATGAAAATCTTCCGGTTCAGGTACTCTTCAGGTGACCCATTAACGTGTAAAGCGATCGTAAATTTTCCATTAGCAGCCACGCAGCATTAGGTCCACCAATCTTTGATTAGCTAATGAGCGCCGTAGCTGTTGGTCTGCGAGTATTTTCCGGCGATTTGCGTAAGAAACTGGAGCGAAACTCGATCGACAAAAGTTTCCGTATCTATGTAGGCTTACTTATAGATACGGACATTTTTTTTGTGGCTAATGAGTGCAGTAGGTGAACACAAATCGTGGTCCGGCAATTTACTTTGGCAACGAGACACTTTTTTTTTGTTAAAGCATAACAATGATAAAAGTAATATTGGGGTTCTTTCATGTCAAATAGATGGAAGTTGATATATTTAATCTTATACTTTGAACTCTTGATACTCTGCAACGAATCAACAATAATTCATATATCACTTTCTCTAATACATTTTCAGGTAAATCAACCGGATAATCAACATTGAGCACTAATCGAAGCACAGGTAGAGTACGAAGAAGACAACCTCATTATCAATTCAAAAATAAAACAAAAACACTCTGGTTTCGCCAGTCGACTATCTTGTCTTTTTATACGCTCGTCGGAGTGCTACAAACTGCCTTTCGCGTTTGGAAATTCTTCCAAGTGTCAATAACCTTTCCACACCCGACTCGTGTTTTTGCTCAACCGAATTGTTAGAAGAAATTGAAGAAATTTAATGTTTTAAAGAAGAACGAATTCTCATATTCTACCTACGATAATAGGCATAAATAAGATTAGTTCGCTAAAAAGTGTTATCTATGTTCTGCAACAAATAGAAAAATCCGAAAGGTTACTTGTTGTAGCAAGAAATTTTCTTAAGGAATCTTTTCGAAAGTCAAAGAGGAAAAAGAAACGGATGACGCTTTAAGTATACGTTGCTATATACTATTATGCTAATTAGTAGCAATAGGAAAGATTCTACCAATGGCTAGAAGGCGTATAGGTTCAGAAGGTGCTTATGCAAATCTCCAAACGATAAAATCTGTCTGAGCAGATTGGAGTTCAATGGTAGCGAATGGAATGTCCCAAGGCTATCCAGATGCAGAAATTCAAATTAAAAGTAGGAAGCTTGCTGATGAAGTTGTTGAATTTTCGAAAAGAAATTTAATAAACAGCAGTCGCATTTACGA
This sequence comes from Aedes koreicus, assembly GCA_024533555.2. Classification (NCBI taxonomy): domain Eukaryota; kingdom Metazoa; phylum Arthropoda; class Insecta; order Diptera; family Culicidae; genus Aedes; species Aedes koreicus. The sequence goes on along the minus strand of JAHHFK020003576.1, from coordinate 1,210,038 downwards.
TAGATTTGCATATTGGATTATTTAGTAGAGATGGTAATAGGTAGTTCTCTAAGATTCCTCGAGAAAGTATTACTAGGCAACAACTGATTATTTTTTCAAAACTCCAAATTTTGAAATCGGATAGGGTATCAGACCCGGTAGATGATGAAACAACGGTAATGGCGAACTAGTCTATTCAGACCACATGAACTCCGTGGGAAGGAACAAGGATAGGTTATGGTGGGTGGTTCGACGTATTGAACCCGTAATAAATACTGCAAAAACAAAAACCTAACATCGGTTAATCACAATTCCGCACTACAATGAAATATGGAATATCCGAAAAGAGAGAGATCTATCTGCAATAATACAAGAAACTACTAAAATATAAATGGTTCAAAAGTGATGTTTGAATCTTACAGACACGTTACATTTTACTGTCGCGATTGTTTTAGTTGTGACTTTGGGTTATTATTTTTATGACTTTAATTCAAGAGACTATTAAAGCAAACTAACCGATATAGAAAAGATTTATTCTATGGCCTTAAGGCTACTTGCCTCCCTGAGCGGACCTTCCTGGTCCAACTCTTTTAACAAAACATTGGCTTTTAATTCTTTGTTAGCGTCTGTCTTAAGTAACACTATACATTGAACTCTCTGCAATTCGAAAGGTCTGATCGCTAGCTAAATAAAATGGTGTTGGAGTTAGTGCTTTGATCACGGCATAAAACGTCGCAAAAAACGCACATTTAAATTATACTATAAATTTGAATGTAGAATGTTCTGTACCTGAAACATCAGGACATATTATTAGTTGCTCACAATCATGATCAAAACCCCTCACCCTTTTCGATAATGGAGCGAACAATAAGATTATTAATGATACCAACTATATAGGTATATTTGATGTTTAATCAATGACAATTAGAGAATAAACAACAATGAAAGAGTTGTCAAGCAAATAAAAAGTGCACTTTTTGTCGTTTCCCTAAATTATTTGATATTAGGTATTTGTAGATTGTTCCTAACTTCGTGTAAGAGTGAATTGCGGCTAAACCCGCCAGTATCACACCTCTTTCAGTGCCTTCAAATAAAGGTACTACGACGTGGTAATTTCAAAAAAGCAGAGTGTGATACTATCACTGCTGATCATGCTCCTGGTCTCCTATGACGGCCTTTTGCATGAGATAAGCCCTCTCCCCTACGACAAGGTGACAACCATGATCTTCGAGAGGGATTCGTAAATATTCTAAATAAAACACACAAAAATTGCAAAGAGCATTCCAGACATGTTTTATTAACAGCAGGTCAATTAAACAGCCTTTTATAAATGTGCCGAGTAATGCAAGAAAACATTACCATAACACATTAATAACCTGATGTATGGGAAATAATATTCAGATATCTTTGATCAGGAGGAGTTCATTTAAGCAGAAAATAAATAAAAAGACATAGAGCCTTAGCAAAACGAAGTTACTTTTGATCTGAATATGTAGGGTAGATCATACACAAATTGTCATGCCGAATTCAATCAAAAAAATCAATGTATTCCTTAAAAATTTGATAACGTCGTTCTTTTGACACTTTTTCAAGATTTTTCAGCGTGGGTATGTAGGAAACATTTGTACAGCATATGACTGCAATTGAATGAAAAACAAAAATATTTTTCTTATAGTGAGTAAAAATGAGTTATCGGACTTTGAGGAGGCTACTATTTACACCTTACGAAATTTATTGAATATAGGCATTTAATGAATAACTTTTGGCAAGTTGGCAAGTGAATTGAAACTCAATTCCCAATTTCTGGCGCGTATATAGGTAATAAAACAGAGAGAAACAAAAAAAACATCATTTCATACACTTATGACGAATCTTAAACAATTGTTCTTCACAACTTGGCCATTTTCGGCTTCCTCTGGATCCCGGTTCCAATCGAGGTGTATCATAGGGTGACACAGTTTTCGGCTGCCTTTCCCACTTCGCGGGAGTTATTCGGTTTGTTGTTTTTTTTAGGCATATCGTCGGCCGAAATACATTTTCCGTGAGATACTTTCAGCTTCTTTTTCGGTTGAGGCCCAGCTGAAGATCCGATGCCGTCGTTGCGGTGCTGTTTCAGGAACTCCTTGGACGAATCCTAAACCAAATTGATGTTCACGTCCTCAGTAGACAGCTGACTAACAAGTTCAAGAGGGTTCCTTGGTACGATTCCACACTTCCTGACGGCAGACATCAGAATTCGACTTGTATACTGGGCCATTGTTTCGCGTGTTACTCCTACTCGACTCAACTTGATGATTTGCGCAAACCGTTTGCTCCTGATGATCGCGAAGGAATCGAGCCACCCAGTCCCGAGGCGGTTTGTTGCCGACGAAAGCTGGAACGTTTCGACCCTGTTTCCTCAAATAGATCCGAGCAATCTCCCGAAGATCATCCGTTCCAATGGGAAAGCCCCACTCGGACAAAGTAGAGAAATGATCCTGAACTCTGAACTCAACCTAGGGTTTCGAATTTGCTTGCACAGTTTCAGAATGAGAGCTTTCGATGCTTTGTACTATTTTTACATAACAATAGGGTATGCCCAGGGAGTCAAAAAGGTACAAAAATATAGTTTTTGTTGTTTTATTCTGCGTAAGACTGGTCGGGCATCATGACAGCATGCCAAATCCGGCAAAAACAGTATCTATGGGACTTCATGAAGGGCAGGAAGCAATTCTGAAGGCATTCATCCTTGTGAATTTGCCCGTTGCTGCTGTGATGAAAGGCTGACTCATTTTGCTACGTCCAATGATCGCCTGCCAGACTCGGAACTTCTTGGCAAACAGGGACAATTTCGTCTTCCGGACGGTCAAAGGAACGGCCAACATGGATTTGGTGACGTAGAACCTCTGATCTGGCTTTAATATACACCTCATCGTACATAGCAACGCACCTTGGTTTGGTAGCTACTGCCGGTACAACTGTCTTGCAAAGGTTTCGACCTTGTGTTCTGCCTATGCCTCCGGTTCGGTGGCTCCCGAACTTTGTATAAGTGTAGTCCAGAACGTTTCATCGTTTAAAACAAATTTTTACATTCGCTACCTTTGCCGCATATTGAATCGAAAGGTTGTGGCGAGGCTTGAAGCGATTCAATATCTTCCTGGCCTTCGCCGGATCTGCTGTCTTGCGTTTCATGCACCTACCATCCTGCCGCTTGCTCGTCTGTTGCTACTTTAATGTCTTGACCATGTTTTGAAGTATGTGCACAAAATTTGTTTGCGCATCTGTTCGTGATCCGACGCCATCACCGTTATCACTCGTCCAATTATTATGAAACTATGCCGGTGTTAAGACTAATCTGTTGGTTAGTTTCAGGCAAAACTCCAACGATTCTTACCTACACTCTAAAAAGTTACAAACAAATGAATGCGCCTTTTTTTTTTATTAATACAGTATTTACTCAAAAAACATAAAAAAGATTCGCTAACTATTCATAATAAGGAATAATCAGGCTAAGAATAATCAGGACACGTTTGGTACAGTAACCATAAGTGATGGTTCAGATTGCTGAGCATAATTTCAGAGTTCCGAGTTAAATTCTCTCGTAGTCAAGAGCTGGATTTTAAGCTTCTCCTATTTCATATCCTGAGAAAAATTTACGTAAAACCCTGACGAAAGCTCTTCCATAATACAGTGACGATTCTCTCGTTATTTAGGAAAGGGAACGATCATAACCCTTTGCAAGATATTTAAGAATCAGGGCGACCGAGCGTTTTTTCATCTCAGAAAATCCCAACGGCGCAATCCGGAGCTGATGCCAACCCGCTAGAGTGAGAAACAACCATGCTCATCGGTACATCACCGCCACCGTCGGAGCTAAGAAGCCTTATAAAATCAAGCTAATGAAAATCAAGTTGGATTTGCAGAGGCATTTCGAGATAAAAAAAAAATGAAAGCTATTCAACAAACTCAATCCTCAAAGCTTAGTTAAGTTAATATTAATATTTTAAAACTGCAAGGTCAAAACCAAGAATGGTCAAAAGCCACAGAGAAAACCAAGATATGCACAAATGCATCAAGCAGCACATGGCATTTTTCCAATATTTTTTATTCTAGTTTAGGGCGTTCAATCGCGTTACTTTAAGGTACTGATATTTGAATTGTTAGTGATATAACCAGAATAACTTAATGTTAAATCAATTTGAAGGTAATTACTAGTGGCTAAAAAAGGAAAATTGGAACTGTCCACATATGTAAGGCTCAGGATGTTCAAAGGGAAAGTATTTCACAAAATAGTTAAATTTCATCGAATACTTAAGCTTGGTGAGACCATTCCAGTTATAGAAAATATGCTGAGACTTATCCAAAAAAATCTTTTTCGTTGTCAAATCCGAGACGCGAATTAAATTTACTACAAGTCAAAAGTGCAAGAATATCGAGAACATTAAATTTAATTTAGATTATATCCATAGGTTCCTCGTAAGGCACGTTTTCAAAAAGTTGAAGTCTTTTCTTTTCTTATTATTTATTCGTGGGATTATGGGTTCTGGTTTTTACATCAAAAAATTGACAAGGTGGCAAAAAAAACAATTACAGTTTTTGTAATTCAGAAAAGACAATTTTGACCACCTTGATCCACAAAGCGATTTATAGTACAAACTAAGCCATGCAAGAGTGTGCAAGCGGCTGGCAGTACACTGATTGCTCGAAACACATTTATCGCTGTACCGCTTAGTGCCTCGACAGTCGAAGCAATATTAGGGTCCTTGCTCAATCATTAACAACTTTTCAATATAAGTGAGTCGATACCACAGAATGCCACAGCGCCACAGGTCACTGTTGAAATTCCGCTGGCAAGTTTTTTTTCACTCATCATCGGACTCCGATCTCCCTTTCATAAAATTTGCCCTTCTCGATCGACAAAGCGTTTTATGGAATAAATGAAGCCATGCAAGTTTGTGCGAGCGACAGGTTGCAGACAGCTTTGTGGAAAATATATCCATATATCTTTACATATATCCAGCTTCATTGTTGTACCACTGAGTGTCTCGACAATCAAAGCAACTGTAGGGTTTTTATTCCATTCCTTGTGGCTGGATTGTGGTGGGTGAATGTAGCTGAATGATTACCACCAATGGCCATCACGCTGTTAGCCACGGCTCGAATCTCGTAGTCGAGTCTAAACCGTATTTTTGTGAGCCATCTGAATTTTGAACTCCTTCAACTAATACCACTGCATAACCTCACGCACACATTTAATTTTTCAAAGCGAATTGCTGTGTTGCATTTATGCCCACAACCAATGTTGCATTATTTCTCTACGTAACCCATAGTGAGAAATGAAACGAAATCAAGCGAAATTACATTACAATCTTGCTGTTTTTTTAATTTTGGATATGGGTGAGTTTCAGGATACATAATTTTACACGAAATCTTTCTTTATATTCCACGACTTTTTACAAACATGAATTACGTCTCGTGTAAAATTCATAATTTTTAAGTGTGTAGAATCTAAAAGTGTACTTCACCAACTATAGTTCAAAAACTTCATCAATGAACAAAATGCATTCAAGACGTGAGGATAAATAATGATACTGGTACGGATAAAATCCCGAATGAAGATTCGCTCACCAGATCAAGCATGATTCGTTAACAACCCTCGCTTAGAATCTTCAGCAACTTTCACACAACTTCAGAGTGAGGTCCGAATCCGAATAGCACGCAGGATTCACTTGAAACACCTATGAAAATTCTAAATTAACCGTACACATGAAGAATCTCAAATTCAATCAGTATCCCAATTAAGTTTTGCGGAAATCTCTGAGAGTCGTTCAGCTGGAATTTCTGGTAGTTTTTGTTATAAATCTATGCAAGTTTTTCATAAAAAATTTGGAATGATACAGTCGGTATTTGTAACTCCGACTTAAGACGAATTCGAGATTGCAAGTAGAATTTTTACAGAACCCACCGTAAGATACGCTAACAATTCCAAGCAAGATTATGTCATGTTCCATAACAAGATTACTTCAGCGAAACGATGGTAGCTGAATTTTGAACAAAATGCGCAAAAAATCTTAGCCTGACACAATTCAAATCCCATATACACGGGATAAAATGTGTTCCTCAAAATAAGAAAACAGGTCATGATATCATGAATATGTTGTGTTTTCGTGTTATGAATATACACCATGAACAATATTCATGAAATCATGAACTATTTGTCCGCCGGAATGAAATTATGAATCAATCGGGTTAAAACCATGAGCTGAATTCCTGATACTGAAAACTTTATTCATGAATCTGTCAATTCTACTTTATCGACTCTGAATGAAAACAAAAAAAATTAAATATACCCTCAGCATTCGAACCTAGTATTGATTTAAAGAGCTATGAAAGTACATGATGGTTTTACTAACTATGCTATTGTTATTCTTGAATATATTCTTCATTAATAAGGTTGATTACACAACTTTAGATTAGAGGCAAAACAAGGCTTCTTAAGTTCATGACTCGCATCTTTCATTTCAATCATGAAACAATGAATAATAGTCATGAATTCATAAAATAAGATAAGAGTTCATTTCATGATTTTTTATTCATGAAAACAGGAATGGATTTGTTCCCGTGTAGGGTAACGTCATGTAATGTAAGCCTATCACCTTCATTCGGCCTATGTACCAAATATGTTATTAATTTAGCGATAATCAACAAAATCTAGTCTCATCAGATAGTTGTCGCCAGCACTTGAACATTGTGCGATATGGTCAGCGCTCCCATTTTGTTTTCGGCTGGTTTACCATTGGTCGACGATGAGACTCCTCAGATGTCGGAACAAAACAAACACAAACTAATAAAAAAAGAAAGGAAAACACAAGCAGATTAAACTCTAATACTAGACATTTGGAGAAACATATAAATCGATTGCATATTACACAGGTCGCGAAATCCCAGCATATCTCTTATAGGAACATAAAGTTGACTTCCTTGGGCCTCTAGGGTATTCAAAAGTCGTGTTCTGGCGGCGTCAATCCCAAGCAAGACTATTTTAACAAATCTGAACAACATCAGTATGATTTGTTTTTTTTTTAACTTTATTTTACGTCGGCCTATTTCCTCACATGGTGACAATCACCGACGCCAGGAAGACGACTCCACCACCTGGACCTCACCTAACGCCTCATGAATATGAGCCGGGACCAACGGCTTTACTTCCCTTCCCAAGGAAGACGTGACCAGATTTTTCCGCCTCAGAAAAACCACAGACGTCGACTGGGATTGAACCCAGACCCACTGGGGTGTCAAGTAGCAGTCACGCTTACCACTACACCACCGACGCCGGCCAGTATGATTTGTTGTAAATGAGCAATTTTTTTTCAGAAACCTGAAAAAGATTCTATCATCTTCCACTCAACGTTTTCGCTTTTGCAATTTAAAGATTGAGGAAACCTAAACGAGGACCCAGGCAACAAATATAGAATGACGATAATTAATCAAGATCCAAACAGTTTACATTGAAAAACAAACAGCTCGTGAGATAATATTCATTATTCATTTGCAAATTCGTACTAATCAGTTCAGAGAACACCGATGGTCTGAATGCACATACTCTGCTTCTCTCGCGAATTCTTTCATCATTATCAGCAGCGGACCGATTTCCGTAAAATTTTTGCTATTATTGAGCCGTATTCAATCCAAACGACTTAGTTTTTTGTTCATGATTAGCTCTTGTCCGGTTCTATAGATGTTCAAAATAACAAGACATTTGATTTAAATTCGGCTGAAGAACAGCGGAAAATTCACGATTATGAAATTTATTGTTTTACTTTAAGGATGATAGAATCCATAATCGGTTATTTGCATTGCTATTTTGAACATTCATTGACATAAATTTTTACAATGTTTATTTTTGTTTGAAATAATTTGATGACTCAAAAAAAACTACTCAGACGAAAATACTGCATTTAGCAGTCGCGTTAAATTTCCCTTCGTTCAATTGCAAGCGTTAGCTACAAAATGGTTTGAAATCTTTTATGCAACAGACCTGATGTAGGCGATATCTCTCTTAAATTTTCATGAAACATTCCAAAATTGTGCATTATGTATCGCAGAGAATTACATGATTTTTTTCAAACTATGTATCGAACACCAACATTTTAAGTTTGCTTGAAGAAATTCAGATTAAGGGAACCTTATCGAAAATCTAATCAGAACTGTTTGAGTGCAAAAGCACTAAAACATGCAACAATATCAATTGCACGACGACCAATCATCATAGTTTAATCTCTTCAAAAAAAAAAGTCAACATATTTGCATTTACAGTGGCATTATCGACGAATCAATCAATTTACGAACAAGGCTGAACCTCTTTTGTTGTCGATGCCATTGAAAAAGCATTTATGACGAAAATATAGTTATTGAAATTTATTGGAAAGTGCATATGACCTTCATCAGGGGAGAAAAAAACTAGCAGCTTAAAAACAGGTGAGCCTCGCCTCATCGGATGCAATTACCAAAACTGCAACTGCAAATCACCAGCGATGGATACGAAACGTGAACCTTGTTCTGAGAGCTTTCCCAGCTATGTGGTTTTCGCTTTTTTTGTTTTGAAGGTAATTTTTGGCAATTACATTCGAAGCCACGATTTTCGTTGCTGATGGTGGTTTTTTGTTTATCCGAACTTAAAAGTTGTTATACATTTTGTTTTGCACTTGAAATGACCGATTGCAGTATTAAGATGATTGCAGTGTTAAGGTGGGGATTCTGACGAAAACAACAATCATTTTTAAGAGACAGCTATGTGTCTGTGGCTATATTTAGATTGCTTGTTAAGAGCAAAAAACAGGCCACGAAAAATAATATTTATATTTACCGATTATTTGGTTGAACGTGTGGAGGTGTGTCTCCGAAACAAAAATAGGCCAAACACCAAGCATCATTGTAGAGAGTGAATTTGATACGTATGACGTCCTCGCGACGGTAATATTTTAATCTGACTTGATTGTTCTATCTGCGTACGTGGCTCTGTTCGAAGAATAATCAAAATATCAGTGCTTGCAAGCAGTCCGATAAATTTTAAATTGTTGTGTGACACTTTTATAGAGTTGAACGAAATGAATCAGTTTATCTTTGAAACTTTATTGGCGACGTATGTTGAAATTTAGTTAAAATAGGAATTTCCCGTGAGAAATAAGTTACAGTGATTATATTCTCACAGATGGAGGTAGGTAATCTCTGCAACATCCTCTATTATTTACCTGAATATAGTGGATTAGTCTAATTAAACAATATAATGATTCCTCAATGATTTCCATAATTTCATCACCGACTGACAATTTAAATCAACAGTAATTCTCTACTTTATATCCAACTTGATTCACGGTTGACCCTCACTTTGGCGACCTCCATCAAATCCATCTCCAACCATGGTCCAAATATGTCCAAACTGCACGTTAACACGCAATGTTCGTTGAGCAGTCACGACAAACAGGGAGAGTCACAATAAAATCTATGTAAAATTCACCAACTGTCTTATTCGATAATCATTACAGCCCTTTCTGGCGATATCTGCCGCAAGGAACCCAAATTGGAGGCACACGGCTTACTGCATATGTTGAAATGTTAACCTCACGTCAACAACGCTGCGATGGCGGTGCCGGTGGACTCATCCAATAAGATCGCGCGCGCATTCACGCTACCACCCAGTTCGAAAAGAAAACATCAAGCTTGCCCTCCGAACCTCGTCTGACTTGGTGCCGCCTGTGGTTTTCGCCTAGATTTTCCATTGGAAATGTTACTGCACGAATTATTGTGTAATGTTCATCCGCAAATCTGCTTACGGCTTTGAGTTTGCTGGCTTACGTTCCAAGATCTAAAGAGAGTCTCACATGTATCAATAATTCGAAAAGCTATCGTATTATCAATATTCCCGTCGACCAAATCAGTATGTTGGTATTGACAGTAGTTTGGTCTAAACCTAACTTTTCAGCACACATTTTATTGCGAGTACTTTTTTTCGAGGCGTGTGTGGTGTACTTAATATCGTTTCTCACGAAAACCATAAAATAAAGAATCACCTCGCAGCAGACCGTGGGCACGCGAATTAACCCAATAATAGCGAAAATGCTGGATTCCAGCTGTTATTGGTTTTTCTGCATTTTTTTTGCATAATGTGACATGCCGCGCGCTCAGAAGTCACTAGTCAATCAGTGCAGGTCACTTTTGTTCATGATACGATGACCAGTTGCGAAGAAGTGGACCGACTTCCTTGACCAATCGGTAATGATCGAATCAGGAAATGTATGCCTTTCTTGTGTAGATTCGCTTAAAGGTTCAATTAATGATAGAAGTAGGCAGGGTATATACGATGGATTGTGAAATGCAAAAAAAAAGAAGAATAGAGAAAAAACTGGTGTAGAGAAACGGAGTAAAATAAATATAGAGGGAAGAGGGTTGAGAATTACTTAGGCCCTGGAGGCAAGTTTGGTTCTTATACTCGAACAAATCATTTAAAATATAAAAAAAAATGTAGAAGTTACCATTATGAGCCAGACTAATGATGACAATCTCGAGCCTTAGCATTTTAACGACTTATATATGATCTTCTTCTTCTTTAGCATTTCAAGCTTATTGCTTTCACAATTAGCTTATTGCTTGCTCTCAACTTAATGTGCTAAATGCACTTCCACAGTTATTAATTGAGAGCTTTCGATGCCAAGTACCATTTTTGTGTGGCAAGAACAATCATACGCTATGCCCAGGGAGTTTAGAAATTTTCTTTAATGAAAAATTTCTAGACCAGACCGGGAATCGAACCCAGCCACCTCCAGCATGGTGTTGCTTTGTAGCTGCGCCTTTATCGACTGAGCTAAGGAAGGACTTATATATGATGCCTTATATAAATAACTAACTGAAATATATAAAAGCAATGCCCATTTACTGATGAAGACTTAAATGAACTACTTTTATTGATGGTTCTTATTCAAAGTTTGATATTATAGTATTATGTGTGTTAATGTACGCTTAGGAGTAAGTTAATGATATTAGTTGAAAATTGAGAAGTTTACATAGGGTCTAAGATTAGATTGATTCATCTTTTGTCATGAAATCGAATTAAGCTCTGGCTGCGAGTAGATGTGTTTATGTTTTCCAGTCATTTTGGTTTTTTCGACAGAAACATTCGAAATAGGAGCTATTTAGAGAAAAATACAGTGATTGAGTAAATGTCGTGAAATGCCGTTCCATTATAAATTTAGGAACCTTCTAGTAATATTCTTCGTCCGAAAGATTGATAGTGAATCAACACACTACCAAAAAGTTGGTTCGAAGGAGATTTTAGCATTTTTTCGTATCTTGTCAAAAAGCATTAAAAGGTGGTAAAAAAATGCGCCAGGCAATTTTTTATGCAATTTTTGCTATCATCTCTTATCGAAGCCATGCGAGTGTGCTTCGATAATCGAAGCAATCGTAGAATCTTTATTCATTTATCCTCAACTTGTTAATATGCCATATGCTGAGTGGTTATTATAGAAGGCCGCAACGCTGTCGGCCGCGGATCCAATAGCGTCACCATTATTCGTTTGTTTGTTTTTTTTTCTCTTAAGGACTGTATCGTTAATTATGAGTACACCTCAAATTGCTGTATTTAAATACGTTTTATTTATTTGGCAACTCTAATTCATTTACATTGTTTATTGATTGTTTTGCTTAGGTTTACCCTGTCTTTTTTGAATTTGATGATGGCATCTGCTCCTCTAGCCTTCTTCCGCAGCTTTCCTTTCATCAAACCCCACAATTTTTCAATGGGCCTTATTTGCGGACAATTTGGAGCATTCATCGCCTTTTCCACAAGTTAGACATTGTTCTCTTCATACCAGTCCAAGGTGGCACGCGCATAGTGGCAGGATGCCAAATCAGGCCAAAACAGTGTCGAACCTATGTTTTTTTCGGATTAGTGGCAGAATTCGTTTTTGCAGGCATTCCTTCCGGTACATTTCGGCGTTCATATTTGCGGTAGTGAAAAAAGGTGTCGATTTCATACCGCACTGACAAATTGCTTGCCAAACCAACACCTTTTTTCCAAATTTTTCGCAAAAAATCGATTTCTCCGAATTTGGGACATCCGTTCCACGCTTCACGATGTAAAACTGTGCCCCTGGAAGTGCCATGTAGTCCAATTTGACGAACGTCTCGTCATCCATGATAATGCACATGTCATTTTGCTCAAAACGTCGTCGTACAGCTTCCGAGCCCGAGTTTTCACGGAATCCGCATAAATTTGGCTGCGTATCGGACATTTTTGTTTCCGGTACGTCTTCAAAGAATTTCGCTCCATTGCGCGTTGGACCATTCAAATCATTGTTGAATGAATACCTCCATTTTTCCTTCAAACACTTTGCAAATTTGTTTGTCCAAATTTGGGTTTGACGCACCTGTTTTTCTACCAGGGCCGGGTAAGTCCTTCAATGTGTTATTCAAATTTTTCGGAAAAAAATGATGTGTTGCATTTTTGCTCTCAGCCTAAATTCCTTTTTCTCTACAGGCGTTTTATAGCAAAAAATGAAAGAAAATCATGCGAAGTTGCAATATAATGTTGCTTTTTTATTTTGGGTGTATAATCCAAAAAAAGGCTAGGACAAGAGTTAGTGCTCATGTCTTACCGTCCAAGGAAAACAGGCAAATAAAAACTCTACATCCTAGGCTCAGAAGCTTGAACACAAGGAGGAAATACCTGTATTCTATTTCAGGAGATCCAGTGACTCACCTTACTTACTTTCAATAACTTTGATTTCCTTTGGAAAAAATGTATATCATATCGACTTTATTATAAGATCATTTTAAATATTTGCTATTCCTACTAATACTAGGCTTCTTCGCGACCAAATGTGGACACCCCTAAACACAACGAGTGAACTTTTTCGTAGAGGGGTGGACGTATGTCTGTTTTTTTTTTTTTTCTGAAAATACAAATTTGAAAATGGTGTGCTGTCGCAATGAAATTCCGAATCTCTCGATCAGGAACCTTGCTAAAGAGCTAGATTTTCCTACAAGTATGTTTAAAAATCTTTCAATACTAGTTGGACAACAGTTAGGAAGACGGAAGGAAATCCGTCGGAAGTGGAACAAAAACGGATATGAGGAACTACCAGAAGAATGCGAAGGTGAGACAAATATTACGGAGGAGGTCAAATCTTTCGGTACATACTGTTGCTCGTAAATTTGAAAATTCCACCAATTTTCATACATACTTCAAGGTCATTCAAGTCATTCAAGGTGAAGACTGTGCCGAACCACAATGATAAGCAGAATGTGACGGTCAAAACACCCGCACTTAAAATGCATCGCCAATATCTGACGGAATTTTCCTCCATTGTAATGAACGATGAAATTTACAGTACTGGACAAAATAAATCGTACACTTGGACCGAAAATGCATTATATGTTATATTATTCCCATTTTTACAGATATATCTGTGGCATGTATGGCATATAAGTTATACTGTTAAGCTAAAAGCTAAATACATATCTGTAAATACCTGTAATCCTCACTATTCCGTTGTATGAAGGACCAAAAACGGTGGTGTGGACCCGTGAGCAGAAGCACTTACACGAAACCCACGGAAAGGATAGAGAATCTCCTTCCAATGAAACGCTCGTATTACAGGACATGTACAGTAAGCAATACATATTAGGATTTCCGTCTGGTGGTTTGTTAAAAATAGGGTTAGCAAACTCACTGTAGACTGTCGGAAGACATTTAGCCCTTCGCTGATCTGACGATTTCCATCAAGGAAGGTATAATTGTCATCCATGATTTGGGCCAGATAACCACGAATCCCTCATCCAGCCAACACTTCGTCTGGCACCCTGTGTTCCCCCATACCTTTTGTTATTGAATGTATGTATGTAATTTACGAAATAGATTATAGTATATGTATTTTCAAAATATATCTTACATCCACTGGTTTGTCACTGAAAAATAAAAAATAGGTATGCATCAATATCTTAATAGTCCTGGAAAAGCTGAAAATCAGAGAAGATCAGTCCAATCAAGGAAGATAAAATTTAAATCAAAAGATATGTAATTTATTAATTTTTTAATTTTTATTTTATTTTTTTCTTCCATAAGTCGAGGAAAGCAGTTTTAGTGATCGAAGAGCCCGGTTTGATGATTCCTGAAATAAAGGAAGTATCTAATCATTATACCACAAAACACAAATATTTAAAAACAATTCTATACTGATTATCATCACCTGCCAGTATTTTATGGAATAGTAGTTGAAGTTCAGAAAAAGAATTTTAACACTGTTTCACTATTCTACTCAAATGCAGGAAAACAAATTGAGCATTACAAGCATTAAATTGTCATGCTGCTCTATGCTCTTAAATGTAAAAGTAATGTGAAATGCAAGGATGACTCCAAAGCGTGCTGAAATTATTAATTAAATGAGAATGGAATATATACCCTGCTTGTACACGATCTTCAGTCGCAGTCACTCACTTTGTTATTGTCAAATTGACAAAATTTCCCAGGCTTCGTCAACCAGCGCCTCCATGCTGAAATGCTGAAAAATCAATTTAGTTTTTATTGTTTTTCATGTTGCTTCATGCTAAAATGTGTAGATATATACTGTGGAAGAACTTATTTATGTGATATAACCACAATGGAACTGACTCTTAGCTTCGGGTCTTGACAGAGAATCCCTACTGATCCCTTGCGGCACGTCAAGCCGGCCAGATCAGCGCAGTGGTCCCGCTGAAGTTGGTTCCGTATGTATTCAAAAAGTTTAAAATGTCCGGGAAACAGATTTCGCTTTGTGTCGGAAAATTGGTGATTCGCGATCGTGGAAGCGGCCTTTCTATCTGGAATATTGCTAAACACTACTAAGTTTCACTTGAGGCTCTGCAAAAACTTATCCGGGTAAGGACGTCATCGTTCGACAACACACCGTGAGGATATCAGGAGTGTTTGATTGGCTTAGAAAAATCCGAAAAAATTATCATCGAGAGAGAATGCTGAATCACTAAATCTAACTGCTGCTCGACGTACTGTTCGTCGACAGTGAATTAAAGAGCTGTTCGGCGTCCAAGCGACCTTTCATTAGCAAGCGCAACCAGAAAAAGCGGCTGGTGATTGCTAAAAAATATGCTGGTATGTCGGTAAACTTCTGGAAACGGGTTTTATGGACGGAGGAGATTAAGTTTGAGCTGTCCGAACAAAAGCGGCGCTCGCGAGTTTGGAGAGCTTCTGGTGAAGCACAAAACGATCAATACATCCAGAAGACAATGGAGCATGGAGGTGGGAATATCATGGTCTGGGGAGCGTTCACATGGTCTGGAGTAGGAAGTTTGGTACATATCAAAGGAGGAATCATGATTGCGGATTGCTCTGTGAAAATTTGGAGGTATCTCTTTTGAAGGCCAGCTCAACTACAACTCAACTACATCTTTCAACAGGGCAACGATCCAAAGCACACCACGAAGAAAACTACTGCGTTTGTCAAGTCAAACCGAATCAAAATACTCGAATGGCCTTCACAATCCCCTGATTTGTATCCGATTGATAATCTGTGGGGTTATCTGGACAATAAAGTGGACAAGACATCGGTAACCAACAAAATAACATCTAGCCATATTGGGCTCTCGTGAAGAAAGCGCACTCTCATAGTGCAAATAGCAAGCAACAACTATAGAATTTTTTTTTGAAAATCTCGGACAAAAGCTGCATCAGTTGCTGAGAAGTCTGCACTTACTCAAAACTCAAAAGTTCAATTGTAAAGCAGCTTAATTAAGTAAGTGTTTTTTTTTTAATATTAACGTTGCAAATGATTCAAAATAAGTCTTGGTTTTAATTGACAAAATTTGTATTTCATTCTTAAATGTATGTGTCCAGATTCTTTCGCGAATAAGCCTCGTTTCCTGCTTGTAAAAACGACGAGTTTACCAACTACTCCCCCGGTGGGTGTTTACATAATTTAATAAATGCTGGACAGAAGGCTTGACGGAAATAATTTTTGTTTCACATTCAAGATGTGTAGCAAATGGAGATCAGGCTAGAGAGGTTGATGAATCTATTGTAATTCAATCTAAAGCATTCCTAAACTAATTTCATATCGCAATTCTAAGTACACTTGCTTCCGGTGTCTTTTCTTTTTTGATATTAAGGTCTGTATCCACAATCATTTGGACACCTCAACAGTAAAACATACATTTCGGATTATATTTCAATTATAGTTGTTGATATCAGTTTAATGGTATATGATTCGTCAATTCACGAAGTCAAAACCTTGTTATTCGGTATTTGAATAAAATGTTCGAACATTGCGCTTAACTACATCCATTTAGGTTTGTACAGACACTTCAGATAGCGTAGTGGCCGTATTTGTCCAAACTTGTTGGAATTGTTTGATATCTTTGATTCCTTGTTTCTTTCCAAAAAGCTTCCACTTCATCAGAGCCTAATATCTCTCGAGTGGTCGTAACCCTGGAAAATTTGGCGAATTTTCGGTTTTTGGTACAATAGTCACTTGATTTGCTTCGTAACAATCCATCACAGCTTTAGCAAATGGCATGATGCCAAATCAATCCAGGACAAAGGTTTTTCTTTGCAGTTTTTGATGAATGAAAGGTAGCAATCGCTTCTGCAGGCTTTCTTTCTGGTAAATCTCCTTGTTGATTGTGCTTGTAGTGACAACAGATATATTCTTTCTTTCACACGTGCAAATTGCTTGCCAAACAAGGTATTTTAAGAGAAATTCCGATGCCTTCTTCGTCCTGAAATGCTCAGCTTTAGCATTTCTGGCCATAGCATAATAGAAAAACAGGACAAAAGATTGATTGTCCATAACAACGCATGAAAACTTCGTCAAATTACAAACGTCGAGTCCGTGATTACTTTGTACGAATTCAACCCCCAACGCTGTTTTTATTTTTGGACAAAACCAGGTGATATTCCTATTTTACGAGCCGCTGTTTGAACAGAGAAATTCGGGTTTTGCTTCAATATCCTCTTCACTCTTTGACAGGACCAGCACGTCGAATATTTTTTTCACTTTTCGGATTCCTCTCGACCGCCAAACGTCCCGAAAATGATTTGAGCCCACTGCGAAAAGTGAATTTAGGTAAATTCAATTGTTTTCAAATTCCCGCATTGACAAGTCAGGTTGTTCCTGATATCCGTAAAAAATTCGCTCGCGCATGTGCTTTACATTCGTCGCCATCTTGAACACTAAACATGGAATGAAAACACCAATCATAGTCGTTTGAATCAAAGACTCCCCAGGTATACCTCACCGAAATGTTCCACTACTATATGCAATATTTGAAATATTGTTTCAGTTTCAGCGATTTGAACGTGTCCGGGTGAATGTGGATACAGACCTTAGTATAATTGTGTGGAAGTATAATGATACTTACCCTTTCTATTAATCCAAAACATAGCAACCTTAAATTGTTTTAACATGTTATGATATGATGAACTATAACCATACGCAACGGGTTTACCCGAATCAATAGAGATTACGGTAGTTCAACAAAATTTCAGATTTTCTTTGCAAAGGATTTTATAAGATGTGCGTAAAGCTGATCTTCTAATAACTGAGCAGCAACCGTGGGTGGTGATTCATCCTCGTGCTCTATCGAACGTGTTCGTGAAAAATAGATATTAATTGATAAATAGATACTGATGAAAAAGCACCTGACTTCAGTGATGTGACTAGATTGGATTCATTTTCTTAGAAATCGTAGCAGAAGCAGAATTTAAGAATATGATTTATGAATTTTGCACTTTAGTAAACCCACAACTATGTTTGGTAGTATTATGTTCTAACTCTAATATCTAGGACGTTAGAACGAATATTCATTACAATATTCAAATTATAATCAATTGAGTATATCAATTGAAAATAGTGATAATACAATGCTCTGTTAGACAAATTAATAGGTGTTGTCTAACAAAACAAATCCATTAAGCATCATGTTTTGGAAACTAGTGACTGAAAACAGTTATCGGCAAATAAAAACAACTGAATTAAAAGGACAACACACTCACAACACTGCTTGAGATGCACAACACATGGAAGACATGGACGCACTACCTGCTAATCCTACGATTGCTCAATGGTATGAAAATGTTAATGATTCTAGGATCAGCAATTTCGAGAGCAGTAAAAACTTAAATTACATTTCTTTTCAAAAAACAATTTCAATAGATGCATAATCTAAAATAACAACTGCTTATTGCAGTAAATCACGTCATAATAAGTAAGCACAAAACGTACCAATCTCTTTAAAATATCGCTCAACTACTTTGCGTATTTATGTTTGGTGGCACATGTGGCATTATTTGGCACTTTTGCCCCTAACACCAGCAGCCGCAATCACAGGGGGTTATGCGCGCAAACTAATGCGTATAATGACCGGTAGCAGTGCGCACGCGTAAATTGCAAATTTAATAAACAATTACAATTCGGATTACCTCACCTGTTCAAATTCGGTGGTCCACCAGTACAGAAAGAAACAATGTACCAGTTAGCTGGTATTTGTAGAACAATGAAAAGTATTCCGATAATGCTCCGGTTGTTGTGGTTTTCCACCTAGCAAGTGGTTACCAGACAAACCGATAATATTGTTCCATTATGCTTGACCGCGATGAGATCAACGATGTTACTCGAACATGACCGCGCGCGGACAGCCTCACCTAGGAAACGATGGAAGATTGTCTCATTTTGTTGTTATTAAACGCAGCGTTTGCTACTGTCGTTACGAGTAGCCCGGTTTTGGCAGCTTATTTATTTATAACCGAGGGAATTTCTAAGCCACAAATTATATACGGACTAACTCATTAAATACTTAAGTCATGTTTAGTTTATTTGGGTTCCTGTTAGCGATATTATATTCCCTTTCGAAAAATGTGAAGTTGCTCGGAGCTCCAAGAACTGATTTTTTAGCTTGTGAGCGAAAACTGAATAGAAGTGGATCATCCAATAAATCAGTGTTAGTATCGAACTAACCAGCCATGTTTCACTTAAGTTTAATTCTTTTCTTTGATATACAATGTATAACAAACGTAAAAAAATATTGTTGAAATTCCAACGAATCATTTTATGAAAAGCAAATCCCGTATTTTTAAATTCATTAAACGTCATCAATTTTCTTATTTACATTAATACCTTTCAAGGTTTGCAATAATCAATACACAGGTGGGTTGTTACTTTACGAATGACGGCTACGCAAACAAGCAACTTGACACAAGTTCATCTCAAGAAATGGCCCGTACGTAGTCACTTTGCGTTGCAAATTAGCGTCTTCAAATCTCGATTTATCAATGTCGCTAACACCACTTCATCTCTCTCGGTGTATATACTTATATTTTGCCAGCAACTTTTTACTAAATTTGCATAAGTGTACAAGCCATTGCATGAAGTTTGTTTTGTTTTCCAACGAAAGGTTGGAAACGATACAAGAGCGTTTTGATTAGAAGTTACCTTTGGCTGTTGAAGATTCAGCTTTTCACCTTGATAGCCCGGATTGTTTTTAATGGGTCAAAAAGCTCTTGGATTTTGAATCCACGGAACTTTCCCCTTTCGTGTTGATGATCGCGTATTACAGCGATGATAAATCGAACAGTGGAACAGGGTGATCCGTAGTGGTTCCATCGACATGGAATGAATTATGGATTCCAAGCGGTTGCCATCCAAGTTTGATCGGGGTTAATTAAACGGAATTCGAAGATTGATCGCCTTGTTAGACCCGTTAGCGATCGGAGTTGGATGCGTTTCTTGATAATTTCACGTTGTAATAAAAAAAAAGAAGATGGCACTAAAGTTCATTCATCGGGTGTATTTGTTAAAAAAAAGGTTAAGTTGAGCAACTAAAGCTCCTAAACAGAAACGAATAAAGACTCATCAATCGCGTTAAACAATATTGGGGAATACAGGGTAAAAAGCACTTACTGCATATGTGCAATCTTTGAGATTTGGCATGTTTTCAATACAGAATAGATAAACGGCATTCTTTTGAACATACAAAACGGTAAAACCAAAACGAGATATTTAAGAGTGTTTATTATCATTTGACTTTACTCAATTGATAAATAATAATTGATAATTGATAAATTGATAATTGATATGTAAATTTCTTATTAGGTTCACCTATCTACCGTGAGATCTGACCTTTCTTACTAATTTTTATGTTAATTTGCAGGGAAGCTTGATAGTGCTCGGTCGCATGAATTATACAGGGGGGGGAAATATTATCCATGTTCAATTTTTGAGTCATAACTTCCATATTCGTATATTGAATAACAATGTATTTATGGAAAATGTTGATACACTAACATAGATAGTAATATTTACATCGATTCCTCAAAATTTCCTCCTCTGGCTACAACACACGCCTTAAATCGCTTAGGGAAAACATCGACAATGGACCTTAGTTCCTCCATAGATTTTGCATCCCAGGCTTTGGTTAGACTGGTTTTTAAATGATCCACCGATATGTGTGGCTTAGAACATGCTCTGGACTCAAGAATGGGCCAGACGGAGTAATCTTTTGGATTCAAGTTAGGAGAGCTTTTATATTTGGCCATTTATATTTGGTCAAATATCTCAGGAAAAGCCTGATACAGAGTTCCAGCGTCCTTTTTGCTCCACGTGATGGGCAATCTTGTTAAAACGTCTATTTGTTCTTACCAATATGTGTACGTGCCCGTTAGAAGCTTCTGGTAGACTGATTGTCGATTTTGACGCCTTTCTCAATGAATTAGGGTTTTACCGGAAGCAGTAATTCCCACCAAAACCATCATCGAAGCTGGATAGTGTGATCTGGCTATATTCATACGGTTAGAGGAACCCTTCGGCAAAAGCTGGCGATCGTTTTGGTGGTTGTGGTATTGAAAATTTTCTCATCGGTGAATACAATTGTACGATGACGTCCATTACCGAACTCCTTCAACAAAATCTTTGCTTTCCGGTACCGATTGTCTTTCATCCTGGTTCTTTGAAAATTTATACGACCGTAATCCTAAATTCTCATGAAAAATAGTTCTTACTGATTTGGGGTCGATTTTCAATGATTTTGCCATTTTCGGATTAACCCTTTGATTTGACCCTCTGAACCCTTTGACTTCAGTATACTTCGGTTCTGAGGGGTCCTCGCAGTTCATTTTCTGGCTCTTCCTGAACGATCCTGAACGATTTTCAAGCACATTGTATTGTTTAATAGCATCTAGAACTGTTTGTATTGGCATTTTCAATATTCTTGCCATAAAAACAGGAGGGTTTCCTTGCTTATTCAGCAGCACTTCGTAATGGATTTGGCTTCATTGTGATACTACGCGAGAACGAATTGAAATGAAACATTGTGCTTTTGTTTGTAATTAACCGAGGTAAAATACGCCAAAGGTGTGATTATTTCAGCATCTCTCAAATCCTGTAAAAGGAGATATTTTCTTAGCGAACATGAAAAAACACGTAAAATAAAGTATGGCCTGCTAAATGGAACAACATCAGTTGAGTCTATTTAGGATTTAAATTAACGGTTTTGGAAAGGTTATCATTAACGTACATACTATTCTTTATATTTTAAGAAAAAAATACGAAACGACTTATAAAGGACTTCTCGAACTTTTTTCTTAATACGACCTATCGAGCAGCGCACATGGTCTCACGCACTGTTTTGGCGATTTGATGCCACAAATTTTACATCTGAGCTGCGATTTTGATTAGTGTACCTTTAACCTTCAGTTTTATCTTCATAATGGCCCAGTAGATTTCAATGGGCCTGGACTGGGGACAATTGGGCGGATTGATGGTTTTAGGAATAAACCGTTGTCATTGTACCATTATTGCACTTCCCGGCTGTAGTGACAAGTCGCAAAATCAGACCAAAATGTCACCGGACCATCATATGACAGGATGAAGAGCAGAATTCGCTTCTGGAAACATTCGGTTTTTAAAACCTCCAAGTTTATCATTTGCTCACTGACGAAAACCTTTGTTTTCTAGCTGCAGCGGCAAATTCCCTTGCGAATGTATCCGCAAAAAATTGAATCTGACAGTCTCCTTGAGCCTTCGCCTTGTAAAATGTTGGTCCTGGAAGTTGTCCGAAGTCGGCCTTTACATAGGTTTCATCATCCATACCTATACATCCAACGGACTTGGTAGACTTCTTGAGTGATCGATTGGGTTGCCCACTGGCGCGGGATACCTGTAAAACTTTGCGATAGCGAATTTGCTGCGGCGGCATCATACTTTTTACTCAAATTGCGATCCGACATACCTGGGTTGCTTCTGATGGACCTCACGACTTTCTAGGGAGCTGCCTGTTGGCAGTTCCACTTCGGCGTTTACTTTGAGGCTTCCGAGTCGTCATCAAGTTTCCCTATACGTTTTGAGCACGCGACGTGCGATGTTTCTAGGAAAATTCAACACTTTAGCCAACTTGGACGTGGACCACGATGATTTTTCGGGTGGTCGTGCACTATTTAGACTTCTTTCCAAAACAAAAGCGTTTTATGAACTGAAAAAACACTGTTATTGTTATTGTCAACAAATAAACGTCCTAAGCTTCCAAAAACGTTCAATAGTAGCGCTGTAATGAGCTAAAACGTTTGTTCCAACACTAGGTGGTCCATGCCTAAAATCAATTGTGCGCTAATTGTCTTGCAAAACAGCTGTCTACACCGATTGTAGCCTTACAAAAGTTAGTCTTAGACTAAATCTGTTAAAAAATCAGACTGATGGCATCTGCTAAGATCTTCAGACTTTAAAAAAGGTAATTTGTGATCGATTAATGTTCTGTTCTCCCGGAGATTGTAATTCTCGCTTCGGAGCAAGTTATAATTTACTTGGCAACTTGTCATTTAAACCCATGATAACTCTAAAGATACATCTACTAGGTTAGTCAAAAAGTTTTGAAAGCGGAAATGAAAATACATTTTTGTTTTGGGGAAATCACTTTTATTGCTCAGTATAGTCTCCCGTATGATCAATACACTTGGTCGAACGATCTTCCAACTTTGTAGTCCCATCACGGAAGTGACTTTCTGGAAGGCCTGCAAAATACCCCTCAACGACGGCTATAACCTCTTCGTTTGATGAAAAATGCTTTCCACGAAAGAATGTTTAGAGTTGTGAGAACAGCCAGAAGTCAGAGGGAGCTAAATCTGGCAAATAGGGTGGATGCTGTATCCATTCGTACCACAGTTCACTGATTTTCGCGAGGTTTTTTGAGCTGTGATTTTACCACGATTCACATTTTTTTTAAACAACTGGTCCAAAAGGTCACAATAATAATTAGAGTTGATTGTCTTACCAGGCCAAATTTCGCGACAAAAATCGAAAACTTGAAAACTAATAACTTACGTATGCAAATATACATATGCTTTCTCGCCAAGGAATGCCTTCTTGGCAAAAAACTTTAATTTTTTAATCTTATGATTAAGAGGTATATTTTTTCCTACAAATTTGTAGATAAGATAATTTAAAGTAACTTTGCTGAATAAAATTCTCTTCTATCTCAGCTACGTATCGTAACATAGCAGTTTTTCTAACTTTCCTTAGGGTGGGTCTTGGTCAATTTTTTTTATTTCAATTAAAGTTTGAAAACTTTGTAAGGATGATTTTTAGGACATAAAATGACGCACATTTTGAAGATAAGAAAAAAAGTTACAGAGGTTGAAGCGTAAAAAAATACGTATTTTCAAGACATCGTACATATTTGCAAAATCGGAACATGTAGAATATAAGTTCAAACTTTCATCTACAAAATCAATGCAAAATCGTTTGTCCCTTCTTGTTCCCTTCTGGCATTTTAAAATAGGTAGTTTTGCATTTTTATTTCTGCATAACATTCCATCAGCAGCATCAACAATTATCATCAAAGAGCGTAACAACGTGAGTGACAATCACAGACAAACAGACATAACATTGAACATTTTCCACTACAAATCTCGAGTAATTCATGTTAAGGGCCTAAAAGCCATTTGTAAACAATTAATTTAAATGTCGATTTCTTTTGAGTCTTAATCACTCTCGTGAAATGTAAGCAGCATTTGGTAGAAGAATGTTAGTTCTACCATATGGAGTAGCTGGATAAAGTAGGATTCTCGTGATTCGTGAGAGATCAACGTTTAAAGTCATTGTTTAAAAATGGCTGTTAGGCCCTAATCATGAATTACTCGAGAAATCATCGTCACTAAAAACAAAAACTGCCATCTGTTGAGCACGCTGTGATGAATAGTAAAGCTGAATAGATGGCGATAGTTTGTTAGCGCCAAACGTAAGGGAATCGAAACTACCAACTTAGAAACACCGTTGACCGTTTAATGCGTGATCGATGAGAAACTGCGAGTGTTATGACTGTTTGCCCCTGGAGGAGTGATTTTCAAAACTAGTTCTCTTAGCTGTTATGTATCTTTAAGAATGCATGTATCCAGAGCACCTTTTCCTAGGGTTTAAATGTCAGTGCAAACAAAACATCACGAGTAGATTTTTCATAACATTAGTCAAAACTGTACAGTAACCAACCGCTGCATCATCAAAATAAAAATGTAAATAAAAAATATGTTACTAGATGCGATTACGTTTTGAATTTGACGCAGTAGC
This sequence comes from Aedes koreicus, assembly GCA_024533555.2. Lineage (NCBI taxonomy): Eukaryota > Metazoa > Arthropoda > Insecta > Diptera > Culicidae > Aedes > Aedes koreicus. Next base: position 1,185,481 of record JAHHFK020003576.1, on the reverse strand, counting down.
AGTAGCAGAACCGTTACATGAAAGATTGTTGACCAAAGATATTTTTTTATCATTCTTACATCGTAAGAAAAACAAACATTTGATCTGACACGCTACAAATGAAATCGTGTTCCTCAACAACCCTGAAACGAATTTGATAAAACATACGCAAAATGAAAATTATTGTGGCTCTTTTGAACGTTGTTGAATGTCTTTGGATTTTGGTAATCGATTCTGGAAATATCTCCGAGGGGCGGGTCATTATTCTACAAGTTTCCTCAATCGCACTAAACCCATCATGCTACACCTCATATCATATCATAATTTAAAAAAATCTCAACCTCAGCAGGCCAGTAGATTGAACGATAGGCGTGTAGCCGTTGTTTCCCCTTCGAAGTACATGATGAGGATCAAATTAAGTATATAAATTAAGTATAATTAAGTATATCACTCTGTCAGAGAACGAGTTTTTTTTAAATAAAAGAAATGAACATTTCAAATCATTTCATATATTTTACAATAACAAGATCTTCAACAAGTAACTTCAATATAATTGCTGTGCACTCCCAGAGTTGCATATTGATAAGAATGATATTTCCAATTTTCAAACATTATAATTAATTACGTGCTTCGTGCAACAACAAATAACATGATAAGTTTAAATGTAACTTGAATATGTTGAGCCTGTAATCCACCTATTCTCGACCGACCCCGTTTTCCCCTAACACTCACAAGGCCCGCATCAACCAAAACCTCAGCAGCCTGCTAACGGAAATATAAATTAAAAATCAAATCCTATTGTTCACTGGTCCTTATCTGTCATCATCAGCAGCAACAGCAGCAAGGATGACGGTTTTTTCTTCTTCTCTGATCCGTTTGTATCTTCACATGCTTAATTATGCATTCACACTCAACGTGTCGTGGAGAAGATCGATCAAGCCGATTGAATGGGGTTTTTAAATGATTATTTGATGACTATAATATGCATCTGAGGCAGCCGTTAACCTGCTTCTTTATTAATTGTCCAGTCCGTCGATAGAAGAGCATCAGCAGCGAAGTGACAGGTCCACAAGCGACCTTGATATTTACGTGTAAATCAAATACGAGGATGTTCAGCTCTTTTGAGTACCGAGAGCATTATTAGGTTGTTTACTTGACATTTGATCTCAGGAACTATAGAATTTCATTCATTGATTTTTGTAGAAACGAAATTTAAAAAAAACAAGTAGGGAAACTCCCCTCATATTAATTTCATTGTGCCTATATTCATCCTACGATGAATCAAACAACTGGGCAGTTGAAGGATCGGTTTCGTTTTCTAATAATGTTTGCTTACGTTAAATAACTACAACAAACATTAATAATTAATCCTGTCACGTGTATATCATTTAATTTCAAGTAGGATGAATTGCAAAGTGATGAGATTAATATAGGGACATCTTCCCTACCTAATTAAAGGTAGAGCTCTCTCGGTCAACAAATACAGTTTTCGTTCTGAAAGAATAAGCCGAATTCAGTTTCAATTCTCTAGCAGTACAGCTGTTGTAAAACGCATTAAGGTTGCTGCTTTGTGTCAGCTATGATTCCTAGGATCGACTGCTGTTATTTAAGAATAGTAAAACAACACTTTTAAAAACACAGATCCTTCATTTGGTTCCTACTACAGTATGTTAGTACATATAGTTAGTATAGTATATTAAGTTTGATGACGGTTTTGATCCTGAAACAGATTTACAACCTGTAGCTGGCTCATCTTCGATTAGTTTAAAAGTAGTAACTAGATAGATTTTAGACACAATTGCACTGAAAAATTAAGAGCATTTACATATACTAGTATCCATCACTTAGAACAAAAAAATATGCGGTTGTAGAACAAAACGTTGAATTCATAACGTTGTAAGAACAAGAAGAGGAAACATGCTAAAATCAAATCTAGTAAAATAATCAACATTTTTATACAAACAGTTTTTTGACAATGACTTTTAAGAATCCGTTATTATTATTTTCTTTCTTTTCTTCACTGCGCTTTCTTTCTTGTAACTTTTAAGAACTTAACATTTTTTTTAAATACAATTTAAAAAACACGACGCCGTTAGTGTAGTGCTAAGCGTGATTGCCTCTCCCCCCAGTCTGGTGTCCATTCCAGTCGGCGCCGTTGTGATTTCCGGATCAATTCGAAAAGGAAGTAAAGCCGTTGATTCCGGACCATGTGTTGATAGATTCGACAAGGTTGTCTTTAGGCGTGACGAACAAGCCTCACATAAATATGAAACAACAACAACACTTCTAAATAGAAATAAACACTTTTACGAGAAAACTAGCAATATCTAAGCCTATCTGTCAAAACATAAGCTTTTTCTAGTGTAATTTAAAGAAATTTTCCCGCGTTAACTAGTGCTATTTTGAGAAAGTGTTCAAGTTTTTTATATCACATTTTTGAAAACTGAAAAAGTGAAGTGTAAGTTTTAATTTTCTTAGTTTTCCAATAACCATTAAATAGTTTAATACTGTCGAACATTATTGACCTTGAATTAACCAGTTTTCATTTTTTTAAGTTGAATAACATGAACTACTTGAAATTAGAAGGTAGAAATGAATTATAATTATTTTTCTTTTTTTTCATTACTTCTTTCGTATAGCAAAAATAAAATGCAATCCCTGATTATTATTCTAAATTCAATGTCATTGTTAATTCAACATTATATCAGTTAATCAATGTTAATTCAATGTTGTATTGATATAAATCTTCAAACTCATGTAGTTATATAATATGTATCTGAACAATCACAGCAAGATGAACATGAAGAAAAATATTTCTTCTGAGTGGCTTCTCCTTTGATGTCATTGAATAGCAATAAAAGTTTAGCGCTTAGAATGACGAAACTTTTAATATTTGTTGGCCGTTTGAAAACAGGCCGTTAAGTATTCAAATTCTGAAGTATTAGTATTGTCCCCATTCAACCTTTTGTTCTTTTGACGTTTTGTCCATTCGAAATTATATCCCCCATCTCATTATTCGTCCTTTTGTCTATTCGACATTGTGTGCCCCTGCATGTCATTGACCATTTGTAGACACAACCTCACTTGAAAATAAAGAGTCTTTGCACGGTGCTGGAGGATTCGAAAAATTATTAACAAAGACGTGTAATTGTTGACGACACTAGTCTTGTGAAAAAAATAACCTAGAGTAGAAGGATGATCCACCCATTAAATGTTACGATTTGAAATTGTGCTCGGAGCCAATATAGTTATTTCAAATGCTGAACATTTCAGATAGGTCACTCAGCTTTCAACATTTAAAAGCAAGAAGTAGTTCTAGTTGCTTCACCTTTTCGCGGGCTGTCCATTCCTGTACTGTTCTTCTCTCAAAATGGGCATTCCGAACAAGTGCAACATCGTATGCATCTCATGATGCTTCCAATTAGCGTCGGTTTGCCCTTGGGTGCTGCGTCAATTGAAATTGAATTGCCGAAACAAAAGGTAAGGGGATTCTTGCATTCCTCCGGGGGGCTTTCCAGTGCACGATGAGCAAAGCAGCACCCGCGTTTCAAGTCCCGATGTGCTCCGAAGCACCTTTGACATTCCAACCATAGTAGAAGTGAATGTTTGGATCCCTTCGCTACTGTGTCTGCTGCATTGGTCTATTCCGTACTCATCATCTTTGAACATTAGAGCAAACCAAGTGAAAGAAATGAAGTCGTGAGCAGCAGGTCTATCGAAAATAAAAATATGCCAAACGGCACACAGTGCTACAGCGGGTCTTAATCTAGAGCGCGATTTCGTAAAACTCTAAAGGTCTGCTCACGTCTTGATTTAGGTCTTCAATTAAGGATGAAATGTCGATTCGCACTCGAAATAGTCCATATGTCAGATTCTCATCGCCTTCGAGTGATGCTGCTGTGGTGGTAAATTTGTACTGGAATAGCAATCGATGACACGCGGTTGTCATCATCACCCATGTGACCATTATGCGCCGCAAGACAACCTCGAAATTGTCGCATGCGGTGGAATGGATGCGATGAGGCGATAGGTTGGTCTGAGGACCGAAAAAACAATGGCATTGGCATGCTCCAAGGTGGAACGATTGCATAAAAGAACCGTGTGAACTGGAAGTATGGGTTGGTCGTAAAAGAAAAGAAAAACCTACCTACATACTAAACATCTATAACTTCAGGCTTCATAAAGAAATAAAAATACAATTCACGGGTCCACATGGGCTTGAAAGTTTGAAATGGGGCTTTAGAAGATGAGAAGGGTAAGCGGCGGGCAAAACGTAAACAAAACAGAAAACTGGGCTTCCATTGTGTTTTCCTACGCCAGTTCGGCAAGTGGAACAACGGCATCTGGTTTGTTGGTAGGGAAGTTGGCCTACCGCAATGTTAAATGCCGACACTTGCAATCGAAGATAAGTGGGTACAAGTCAACCGATGGAGAAAAAAAGGTTCTGCAATGGTACAATGCACTCTGCTATCGGTTTGATTTGCAAGGCAAGAGAACGACCTTCGGTAAAATGTTGAACCGAATTTGGGAGAACTGCTCAGCAAAATAAGCAGACAATAGCGACACTTCTGAATAAAGGAAGAACTACAGCCAGGTCTCCTATTGAGCCCTCAGCCGGTAAATACTCAGCTTTAAAACAAGAAACGCTGGAGCGGACTGTTGTATTGTATGCACATAGACTGATTCTATGTTAATGCCATCTATAATCTAAAATCCCAATAAACTTCCTAATCAACTTTTTGCTGCAGAGGAATCGACGTATTCTGGACACATAGTTATTCGGCATTTGCCTAAAATTTTCGAACTTTGCGCTTAATTCCATCCACTAGGGTTTGTACAGACTAGTGTTGGTAAATATACTGTATTTTGATATTATTTCCATAACATTTTACATTTTTCATTACGACCAAATAGAACACACTCAAAAGTGAACCGTCGTGAAAATCTCATGACATTCTTGTACATATTTTTAAAGGCGACGAAACATTTCTGCTGCCACCAGCCGAAGGTTTAAAAAATGTTGCGAGTATGTCGCTCATAATTTCGTTAATTTCTTGCTTATAACTGCATACCTTGAATGTATTTCTAATAAGGAATCAAATAATAAGAATGGATACTAACAACCCACAACGAAAGATTGCCAAATAAGTGCGTTTTTAATCAAGCTATCAAATACAGTCACACGGCATCTCTAAGCGGTTTGAAAATGTTGGCAGAAATAGGGCGACATTATCTCTTTCCGTTTTCTTGCCTTCACGTTCGCATGAACTATACACATAAACTGTTTATGGCGTGCGAGCCTCAAACTTCGCAGCAGGAGACTGTTTTGCAAAAAAAAATGTACATTTACCACTTCTGGTACAGATCCTTTAGACCCTGGTGGTCGTCTTTGTCCAAACTGGTTGAAAGTGTTTGATATTTTTGACTCCTTGTTTCTCTCCTGAAAGCTTTCGCTTCATCAGAGCCCAATATTTTTCGATTGAACGTAGCTCTGGACAATTTGGCGGACTGCCGGTTTTTGGTACAATATGCATTTGATTTACTTCATACCACTCCATCACAGTTTTAGCATAATGGCATAATGCCAACTCGGGACAAAACAATGTTTTTCTTTGTGGTTTATGATTAACGGTAGCAATTGCTAATACAGGTACTCTTTCTAGTAAATCTCCTTGTTGATTGTGCCTGTAGTGACGCAAGATTTACTCTTTTAGCCACACCTGCAAATTGCTTGCCAAATAAGGTATTTTTTGGGAAATTTCGATGCCTTCTTCGTCCAGAAATGCTCAGCTGTAGCATTTCTGGCCATAGCAGAATAGAAAACCAACCCTAGAAGCCCAGGACTTAAGTTTCATCGTCCATAAATAAGCATGAAAATTTCGCGAATATTCGCAGCACAAACGTCGGCCCTTGATTTTGCTGTGAAGTTCTATTTGTCGTTGCTATTTGGAACTGTTTTTACTTAAACGACTTCAGCCTCAAACCCTGTTTTGATTTTTAGACATAACCAGGTGACATTCCTACTTCGAACAGAGAGATTTGAGTTTTCCTTCAATATCATATTCACCTTCTGGTCCATGACGCGATCAGCACGTCCATTGTTTCTATCATTTCTTGGTTTAATCTCGTCAAACGTTTCTAAAAAGATTTAAGCACACCGTGAACAGTGGATTGAGGATAAATCCATTTTTTGTTAAATTTCCGTATTGACAAGTCAGGATTTTCTTTACGTCCGTACAAAATCCGCTCGCGCACGTGCTTTTCATTCGCCGCCATCTTCAACACTTGACATGGAATATAAACACCAATCATAGTCTTTTTCATCAAAGACTCCCAGATATACCTTAGCGAAATTTTTCACTCCTTCGTGGATACAGACCTTATCACAGAGGGTAGAACCAAGAGTTTGTTAAGCTCTTATTTAAAATTCTCGCAGCTGCTCAGATTCGGGGAGCTTACTATTTAGTCTGCTTGTTAGCCAGCTATCAGATTTATCAGATGATTCACCCGAAAGGACGAAAACAGGGAATCGGAATGGTTTCCGATGCTTTTGCTGCAATGCTGAACAGATTAAAGGTACCTAGTTACTTGGGCAGAAGATTGTTTCCATAACTGGGTTCTCTTCTACCGAATAGTGTGTCTATTATATTAACCAGCTGACATTAAAAGTACCGTTTAAGCTATGATTGATTGTCCAATTATAGAGATTTCTGTGATACTTTTAGAGGCAAGCATATACAGAAGTCGTGGAAAACAACTCTCAATCTTCCACCGAGCGTTTCAACTCAAGGTCTCTATAGCAACCATGTATGATCTACCTTACCTTACCTACCTAAACTGTACACAAAAGTCGTCTACAAATCTACATCGCCAGCCTCGCAGTCTGAAGAGGTTTCATAGGTCGCTTTCAACCATTTTCACCGGGCTGTCTTCCAACATCCTTACGACAACCGCAGCCCATCGTAGTCGACCGATTTTTGCGGTGTGGACAATGGGACGTTCTCCCAGCAACTCATGCAATTTGTGGTTCATTCGCCTACTGCACGTTCCGTTTTCCATCTGCACTCCACCGATACCAAAGACACCAAGGGCGCTTTCGTGGCCGTAGAAGACTACCGGTCGAATCATTGTCTCGTAGATGATCATCTTTGATGTGCGGCTAAACTTTTCGATCGAAGTGTTTAGTAAGCACGGCATCCATCTGAAACAGGTCTTTTGATCCCTCTACTGTTGTGCATGATTTGGTTGCATTAATCCTTAAAAAAGAGTCTCGAGCGGAATCCACCTCCGACTTGATAAGATACCCGCTTTTATGTATTTGCTGGTAGGGTACTGGCCTTTATATTTAATGTGAAGTTTCTGAGTCAGTTCATAGTTTATTAAGCACAATTAACACATTAGTAATATTTATTTTTTTTAAACTTGTCAATAATGAAATTGATGATATGCTTTTCAAATTTATTTAGTTTAACTATCAAAAAGGTTAACTATCATAACAAAGCTATTTTCTTGCACTTTCATTAATAAAATTGAACAGTAAAAAATTTCTACGCATCAACTTAATAGCCTTTACTATACTATTAATGTTTCTCCACTGATCTATGTTACCCCGTTACTGTACACATTATTTCACTTAGGTTGTGTTTCGATTGGAGAGTTAAATTATTTATTTTTCAATTTTAACAATTTTTTTAATTTGACGGATGCAAAATTTTCTTGCAAACCTGCTACTAAAGACTGTTCCAGAAAGTATGGGCGCAGTCAGAAACCGCTGCCATATCGCAAAAATTGATAACTAGTTTATTTTATGACTGCCGAACCGAAATCGGGTCGAAAAAAAGGTCCGAGGGTTATCGTTTGGATGACGTTAATTTTTTTTATGGAATTTTAGTTCCATGATTGGAAAGAACTTTACAAATATTATAGAATTTTGGCACATATTTGTTTATATGGAATAAATTGATTGGTTTCATCTAGTGGAATGGCGAGTATTGAATAGATTTAAATCGCATGAAGCTTCATCAGAAGAGTTATACTGAACAGAAATACTTGGCAGTTGAACATTAAGCAGTTCAACATTAACATTACCCTTATGAAACTCTAAAAGAAGTTCTGCCACAGAACAACATTATCACATCGTTCTCAAGACATTCTCCGATTACTCTGACTGATAGCTAAAATTGAGGTGAATCTTGAAATGCATAATGTTTTCAACTAAACATGTTGATGGTTTCAGGAAACGGTGGCTGAAAAGCTAGACAGCCTCGTGCCAACAAATAAGCCTTCTTAAACCTATTTTAAGTATTTCTACAACGATTAAATATTAAAAATTATAACTACCAGACATATTTCCAACTTCAGTCCAAATAGAATCCAAGAGCATACCTGTAAATAAAAAAAGAAAGAAAAAAATTATTAACATTCAGGAACTTAAGGATTAATAAGAAAGATAAGCAGTGTTTTCATATTCAATGATTGTCTGTTTTCAAATTATTCCAACCACTAATCTCGTCCACACTGGCAGCACGTTTTCTGCACGCCCTATATCTACATGAATAAAACCAATAATCAATGCTGTTTCTATCACTCTTTCATTCACGAAAAGATAGTCCTTCGTCTACCATCTTGAATACCCAAACACATAATCACGCACCTCTACAGTGAGATCAGTTTTGATTTCCATTCAAGCAAAAAAGGTTTAAGACATATTTTCAAACTAGAACAAACTCACAAAATTCGACATTGTACTAGTTTTCGCCAATAAAAGTTTACTACGTATTTGAATCAAGCACCCGTGACTTTTTGGTGCCGATCATGGATAAATAATTAGTTCTCCAAAATCAGGCTAAGGATACCAAACAGGCGAATCATTTTTTTAAATTTTAGACCGAAAATGAAATATTTATGGCTAAACATACATAAACTGAAAATTTTAGTTCAGTGCCTCCCAAGATAAACGATTACACACTAGTAATTCTTTTGCGTAGTTTGTGATAGGCCACGTTCTCTTTCATATAGTATCAGAATGTGTGAGTGCATCTCAAAGCAAGGACTCAAAAACTGGTTAATTTTAATCACAATAACGGAAACTACCCCTTTATGTATGTATCTCAACAGAATAGTTCACGGTAACTATGAGAAATGCTCTGAGGATTATATTTTGACATAATTTAACTTTATATTTACTGTTATTTATGAAATCGTATCGTAACAATGGAATAATTTTTAAAATAAAATTGGTACAACATCGTTGTTATTGTTGTGAAATTATCATGTTCAATAACCCTTTCAACATCTGTACTGACCAGAGTCTTCTTCAGTTTTACAGAAGTACATTTATGGAAATATCTTTACTAAATACTGAAGACCTAGTTTGTGATTATTCAAGGCCCCTAAGAAACTTGTTACAAGCCCTAAGTCAACAACCACTTCAAACGAAAAAAAGCATAATTCTCGACAACTTTAAAAAACAATTGAAACGACGTTTCTGATTTTGTAAACTAAGAGGGGAAGAAAGATTTAAACGTTAAATTCTCGAAACCCATGGCACTTTCGCACAAATTGTCAACGCGTTACCGTGGTTTTAAGGTGTTGCAGTGTTTGTGGTTAAAATCGAGCTAATATGAGCCACAAAATCTTGTAAGGAGAGCGACCCCGGCGTACGCTAAAGTCATGATTACAAATCTCACCCCCGGACAAGTTCCGGAAACACCCAAAGAGGTGTTTGAGTGACTACGACGGGAGATGAACCAGCCTGAGGCTATCTCTTGTTTTGTATTTCTTGTCCAATTCTACAACTTTGTATAAAAGTACAGTTCCCTAGTTGTACTATCGAAAGTGTTATATTCGCTGTAAATTCAAAATGATATTCAATGGTAAATATCAATTGAATATTCCGCTATTCCGATCTCACGCTTTCGATGTTAAAGATAGAGTAATATATTGTGAGACAAATTTATGAAAATTATCAAGCACAACAATTCCAATACAGATGTAATTTTGATAATAAACAACTGGAACGAGTTATCGACAAACCTAATGACATTGAGTCTGAACCTTTCTCAGATTACGCAATCTAAAACAATCACTTCCCTATCCGTGCTATAAAATCCCACCTCACTGTTGTTGATTTATTTTGGGCGTCACCCCAGAACCGAACTTCCTAAACTATCCATAACAATCGACTAGTGAAAGTGCGGACAACCCTCCAAACACCCATCATCCCATCGCCCTGATCTTCACCGATCGTCAATTGCTAAAATCAGGCGCGTGCCTCCGATCATTCGCTAGGTGACGGCAGCCGTTGCACCCCGACTACCGATTTCCTTCTAATCAAAAATTGAACCAACATTTAACTTTCAATTTTTGCTGGCATTATTTATCTTTGATCATCGTGCTTCTTTGCTCCTATCACACCTTTTGAGCCGCAGAGTGAATGGCCGGAAGGTGTGCACTATCGGTATCGGACAATAATTTGCGCTTTGTAAATAAATTAATGATTATGCTGCCGCGCGGTGCGAGGCTTTCGGCCGGAGAAGGAGGTATGCGTCAGTTCTTGTGAAATTGGAAAATAATATCAATAATGATAATCCTCTGCAATTTGTATTAGGTAATTACAACGGCGGGTTGAGCTACCGGTTCGAATTATTTGGTAACGTTATAGCCAGCGTCGAGCGACGACGATGGACGAAATGCTCTGCGCTGAGTGCAACCTTCTTCCTTCTACATTGACCATCATCATCTAATCAGACAAAGTCCAATTTAACCCAAACAGTAGTACGATGCTTGTAAACAGAAAAACGACCCGTTTCGCTTTCCATCGACGACCGGTCTGAGACGTGCTGTAGGTGAAGGTTTTGAAAATCAAGACTGCAAAAACCGTTTCAGTAAATTGCAAAGCTTTCCCTTTCATATTGCGTGGATGGCCACATCATAATCAGCTGATAGTACGTTCAGCGAGTTTCTGTACATACCCAGCGAACAGGTTGTGAACGGTCGTGTCCCTGCAATACCTTGGAGTTGTTAGTTATAAAATTAAAAGTGAGAGAATAGGGTGATTTGGCGAAATTTTCAAGGTACGTAGGATCTTTTTTCAGCCAACCTCGCAATCAAGTTAAATGTCATGATCAGGTAGCGAGCGCTTTTTGCAATAGCGGAAAATTGCTGCTTGGTGTTCTTTACTATGGTTGTGGAACAATTCTTGAGGGACATTTATGTTTCGAGAAAACTGGTTTATCACTGAGGCGAAAGCGTGATTGGATGATCATCACTGTTACTTATTTGGCATTCAATTAATAAAATCAGAAACATCTCTCGCGCAATTTGCGTTGTCAACTCATAAATCTACCTCACTCTATCTTGATGCAAGAGATAATCTCCATTAAGGCTAAAAGCCGCTAATTTTCAGGTCATTAAAATTGCAAATCCACCCTCTTCATGATCGAGCGTACACTGTTCTATGCTGACCGTGTCGACGGCGTTGACGTCGCTCTAGGTCAAAATGCAGCGCGTTGGAGATGAAGAACTGACCTCACCTCCGACAGAGACTTTAGGAATCTACAGATCACACAATTATGACCACCCCTAGGCAGATCATTATCGATGGGAAAACGTAGATTCCACCCCAGAGGCCCACAGAAACCTATAATTTAGCAACAGGTGTTGATACTGTTTAATTTGAGGAAGAGGAAAAAACGTGTGAACTGATCAAACTCCACATGGCCGGGTACTCCTTCACATGCATTGTTTTGCACTTATGCTGCAGCGCAAACATGTTCACTGGAAATAAGCTACGGAGGTATTCAAACAATGCACGTTGTTAAATAGTTAAACACAACGATGATGATCTCCAGCGATCACAAAGCATTAATGTGATGATGCAAACCTAAGGGCCGATTGGATACGGTCGAGACCATCGCCAGTTAGTGGTGTTGTAGTGTCGCGAAAAATTGAACATGATACGAATGACACAGACCGTCATTAAGTATCATTAGACCCACTTATGGCCAGAGAAGTGCTGCGGTATAAGCTCTGGATGGTTATGATACTTGAGAGCCTGTTGTGAATATCATGATGATCATGATTTTTTTTTACCGCTGTTGAGTATGCTGCCGAGTGGATCTGGTCAAGTGGTTTGGCAGAGGCAAGATAGATGAACTCTTTTTCAAATGAAATTGAGTCAAGTTGTTCCGTGAACTTTATGTTTTTGTAGCCAAGTAACATTACAACGAAATCAGATAGGAAAATCTGATCTTGATCTGGGCATACTTAAATAAACTTTGGGTTATAATTCTTATTCCAAATGAATGTTTAATTTAAATTTTAATTAGTACAGTTTTTTTTCTTCTTCCTTGCCCTTCATATTGGAACTTTTTACAAATGCGAAACATGAAATTCTAGATGAACGTTTACAGTTAACAGCGATTTGTCCAAGTTTGTTTACATTTTGCAGAGGTTTTTGCGATTTTGGCAACAAGATCATTCATTTAGTTTCGTTCGTTTGTTTCTTTTAATTACATGCTGGAATAATATCTTACTTAATTACTTTTAAAAAAACTTTCGATGGTATGGTACTATTAAATAACAATGAATCAAAGAACTGCTTTAAACTGCCAATATTTAAAAAAAAAACATTGCGCAATTCACACAATGTGCTCTAAATTTACTAGCGGAGTAACTTTTTCGAAACAAATTTAGAATGAAAAGTAATGAGCATTTACATTGATAGTAGCTTTCTTCTTGGTTCATACGTGTGTTCTCGAATTGTTGTGGAATGTATTTGATTGGTGGAAATTCCTGAACCTATATAACTTATACTTGTTTTCTGCAATTGTCATGCAAAACAGTAATATATGTATGTTATATGGTGATCCGTTTTGTTACAAGCATTCTCTTATTCATGAATACGCGCCGAGCCATCGCACATAAATTCGACGTTTTCAGCGTTTTTCTGCCACAGAAAAGGAAAAAAGTTTTGAGGTAGCTCATCGAAGCTTCCGGTCCGCCTCTAAGCATCTTGCTATGAGGTACAAGGTGGGTTTTCATCGATTGCCTGCCGATCTGCTACATTTGGAAGATGTCAGCACTGAGATACCTCAAATTATAATAATCCGTCCAATATATCCTAAAACAGATGAGCCTGTACATCAATAGAAGCATAAAGTTGCCAGAAGGCACGAAAGGCATCTACGCACACTGGATTCACATTGATTGTTCTTAAGAAGTTTCTACTTGATTGATACAGTTGTAAAAAATGAAAGTTTACGAAGAAAGTGTTTGTTTCGAGCATCGGCAGTGAAAGGTTATGCCGATGCTTTATTACGCACTATTTTGCTATCAGGCATGGCGCGTTTTGTATTGTTTCGGTTATTTATAATTCGGCGATGCGAATGATCCAGTGAGCACAGAAAAAATATAACAAAAATGTTTCCTGGTGAGATGTGGTGGTTCGACAGGGTGGTGGATCGGCGGTTGGGATCACAATTAATTGTGATCCATAATATTGGTAGGCAAGCTCGCCGTGCCACCATATCCCAGAGCAAATAAATCACTAGCTGGATAGCTATTTGTTCAGACAAATTTGGAGAAATTGTTCTGCTATTTCTTCTAGAAACCTGAAAAACTTCTTCAAACGTGTTTGAACAAGCGGTTATTCGACGCTGATGTTTGTAAGTTATCTCATATTGTGAGTGATTCCAATAGCATCCTTACTGTTAGTATAAATAGGTTCAAATCAGAAATCGGTACTAATATTTAAATGTTTTACTAAACGCCGCTTGAATTCAGCTTATCGTTTACTAAAAAGAACCCTGCTGCCACCCAATCCTGTTATCCAATATCCCAGCGATTTCTCGTGGAAGAGGCGGTCTCGGCTTTCAATCAAACGAGTCTCCCCCCTCTCTTTTTTCCTCCACCGCGCGAGGCGTGGTTTTTTTTCTTTTTTTTGTCCCCTTTTTTCCTTTTACATAATAAACAAAAACCCGGCACCCCCCCCCCCCCCGCCCCCTTTTTTTCTCCCCCGCGCCTATTTTGTTTTTGCTCCCGCGAAGAAAAAAGTTTGTTTTTTTTTGGCCGCCCCTCCCCCCCGTTACATAAAAAAAAACCCACAAACCAATTACCTTGTTTTTGTTTGTTTTTTTTCCCCGAGAGAGCTCAGGCCCAAAGTGTCGTCGTTCGCGGGTATTGGGAAGAAAAAAAGTTTGTATTTTTAACCAACCGATTAATTTAAGAGGTAATAACCAGGTTATTTGTCTTTTTAATTCTGTTTCCTGCAACCAAGTGCCAATATCTAGAACTAGATTTTATTTATTGTACACCATCTTCGACTATGTCGTACAGACTGATTACTTAGAATAACTTAATCTAAACCTCTAATTCTAGCACTAAACACATTTTTAGACAAAATAAAATCAAACTCGTCACATACACCATTAAAAGATCGCAAACACAAGTTAAAACAATGATTGAATCCGAAGTTCGTTCTGTGAAACGGAATTGCCAGTAATGGGGAGTTTCGGAACCGACGAGGAGGAGTGTTCCACGGAATCAGTTCTAGGAGTTCGGGACAATCCACATGGCCCATTATAAGGTCGTAGATGAACAGCCGTTGCAGTTTAATACGCCTGGCTGAGAGGGTTTCCAAATCAATCAGCTTGCAACGGTCGGGATAAGCGGGAAGGTTAACTGGATCATTCCATGGGAGCCGACGCAAGGCAAACCTCATGAAACTTTTCTGAACCCGCTCAATTGCGAGAGTATGCGTGACGTAAGATGGAGACCACACCGGTGAGGCGTATTCTAAGATGCTGCGAACTAGCGAGCAAAAAAGCGTCTTAAGGCAATAAACGTCATTGAAGCCTGAAGCATGACGACGAATGAAACCAAGCACAGTGTATGCCTTGGCAACAACGATGCTCATGTGCTCATTGAACCTCAGCTTCGAATCAATCGTAACACCCAGATCACAGATAGAACTTACACGTTCCAGAGAATCCGATCCCATATAATACTGGTGCAGAATGACGTTGTTGCAGCGGGTGTAAGTTATTATTTTGCACTTTTTATTGTTTGCGCGCATGCCGTTGTCACCGCACCAGACTAGCAAGCGGTTTATATCCTCCTGAACTTCGATACAATCGGCGGGAGAGATAATCACGCGGAAAAATTTCAGATCATCGGCGAATGAAAGTTTGGACGATGAAAGCAGTTCACACAAGTCATTCACATAAATAATGAAAATAAGAGGGCCGAGAACACTGCCCTGGGGCACTCCAGATGGTATGTTGAATGTCCTGGAACGCACTGAATTCACAGTTACGAAAGCATTTCGATTAGACAGGTACGAGTAGAGCCATTCAGTGATCCATGTTGGAAAGCCTAGGTGGCTCATTTTTCCAATGATGAGATTGTGCGGTACTGCATCAAACGCTTTTGCAAAGTCGATATAAACCGAATCCACTTGTCGCTTTGACTCCAGTTCACGTGATATCGCTGAAACGTAGCACATTAGGTTCGATGTTGTAGAACGGTGCTTCACAAAGCCATGTTGAGCAACGGAGATGATCGGTGCAACAGCTCTGTATAATACTGAGTAGATTAGCTTTTCGAAAACCTTACTGAGAGTGCAAAGTATGGATACTCCACGATAATTTTCGACACAAGTGTAACTTCCGGACTTATGGATCGGTACTATGGACGCCGTTTTCCATGCAATTGGGAATGTTCTGTCCTTGAGTGAGCGGTTGAAAACAGCAGCGATGGGCATTGCAAGAGTAGTGGCGCAATTCTTCAAAAAAACAGGAGGCAGGCTATCTATTCCGGGTCCTTTCGTTGAGTCGAGGTCTTCAAGGGCTTTCCGAACATCATTCGTAGAAAACTGTATGCATGCCAAACTAATGTCATAGGACGGTATCTGTTCAAAGGGGTTCCGACGTTGAACAGGAGAAGCTTTACTAAACACGCTTTCGAAGAATGTGGCAAAGAGATTGGCTGCTTCTGAGCTAGATTGAGAAGTAGTTCCATTGAAGTTGACAGAGCCAGGAACGCCGTGACTAGCTTTGCGCTGCTTGATGTACTCCCAGAAGCGAGAGGGGTTTTGTTTGACGGTTGTCTGAATCCTGAGCAAGTAGCTTTCATGCGTTGCCGAAAGGAGGGCTTTATACTGGCAGTAGAGAACTAGATTTTAAAGGATAATACCACAACCGTGCCTAAGGGAATTTTGGTTCGGTGTGCAGGCTTAGTTTGTAAATTAATCGGTGCAAGAAGAGTGTATTAGACACAGATATCATGTTACTACCGGAAGGTTTCCGATACGTAGGCGACGGCTGGGTTGATGTGGTCGAGTGCCCATGGCAGCAGCTGCGGGTTCAGCAGGATTTGGCCATCTAGGACATCGAGAAGAGCTAGTTTGCAAAACAATAAATAATTTATTTCTACCAAATTTTGAAGACAATATCTAATATCCTGTTTTATTTTATTTTGTCTATTTTGTTTTGTTTTGTTTTTCGTTATGCTTGTCTCTTTTCAGTCACATTGGAGCGGTCCATTGTATTTGGCGGATAGTGTTACATACTTTCAGCGTATCGTTAACCAAAACGTACTCTGCTGCTAACCTTTCCCCAACTATCCAACATCCCAGTGATTTCTCGTGGAAGTGCAGAGGATTTCTCGGCTTCCTTCAAAGCGAGTATCATGTCAACACGGTACTTCCGATTCCCTACTTGACCAGCATTCGGGCACGGCCGGCGCCGGTATTGCTTTATATTGGGTCACCAGTTTTTACACATTGAAGGTGTATGTTAGTCCCAAACATCATCTGTTGGTTCTTTGTGTAAATACAGCTGATCTGGCAATAACGGAATTGCATCCGTGGGCGGTCAATCATGCTCATGCTCATGCTCATTGAGGATGTATGCTAAACATCATCTGTTAGTTCTCTGTGTAATAACAGCTGATCTGACAGCAACGGAGTAGCAATCTCGGGCGTTCAATCATGCTCGTGTCTTGCATGTAAGATATGACTAACATATATTCTCAATAATACGAAACTACAGTACCGTAAAACGGGTCAGGTTTGCCCATATCATTGATAGTTCAAATAACCATTTTTCGTTGATACACTTTCTAGCTATAAACTATATTTTTTAATCTGGTAATATTTGGCTTCCGAAAGCTGTAACATTGGTTTAAATATTAAGTTTTTTGATTGCCAAGAACTGAAAGTTGAATTGAGCATAGCTTTTTAAACTATCGGCTCGTGGGAAAAAAAGCAATAAATGCTTGCCTAATAACAGGTTAGAGATATTTTTTTATACGTTAGGTTTGCTAGGGTTCTTGATTAGAGGGAAGAAAAACTGTAATAAAATTGGTAGCCTTTCCTTTTTTTAAAATATAGCTCATGGATGTCCACTTTTGGCGCTTTTTTGCTATAACTTATCGCAAAATCGAGGCGACTTCGCGCTTTTTCATTGAGGTAAAGGGGGAATAACACAAACATTAAAAATAAATAATATACAATTGAAACAAACATAAAAAATTTGAAAATAAAATTAAAAGTTAGGGGGGGAGGGCAACGGCCCTCCCCTGCCCCCTTGGCTACGCCTATGAGTCTATAACAACTGAGTAAAGAGGGTATCATCTGGGTGGAGGATGCAAGCAATAAAGTTTTGAAAACCACTGGTTTGGGAATGTTCTGCCCCGAACTACGTCCAATAAAAAAGTTATTGGGCTATGATGAACCGCGAACTCAGAAAGACCAAGAAGAAAGTGAAGGATGCAAATGACATGCGTAGGAAGTGGATACAAAAGAGAAAAAGGTACTAGATACGATTGTACAAGCTCTTATGGATGGCGTGCAGCGCCCAGTGTCGAGAATTTTACCAAAAAAACCGCCAATAATTGATCCAACATATGAAAACTGAGCTTAATACATGTATAAAGCTGCCCTGCAAATTTGGTTTTCATCCGATAAATACATGACATTTTATAGTTGATTAACTGTGTTGCAATAATTTCGTGTTCACCCTTTAGATAAAAGGTGCGTTGCCGATGAACGCTTAAGTATAAATCTTTGTTTAACTTTACTGACAAATCACTTCACGTGCAAAAGGACAGGTTCCAGAACGACTAGTGCAAACAGGTCAGAGGCTATGCACACGGTCGAAATTTCACAGTAGTTGTCCGCATTTCGGCTATCTCCCTTTTAGTGCACGGGAAACATGTACGCTTCTTTCCATAGCGATGGAAACTTACCGGTTGTTAATGACAGACGATGGGTGTGGCCTAATGGTGCAGTCAGCAAGGCAATGCAATTTTTTAGAAATACAGATGGGATACCGACTGGCTCACTGGTGTTAGATGTATTAAAATTGTTTGCAGCAGCAACGATAACGTATGCTTTAAAAAAAGGGACTAATTGTGGATGACGATCAAAAAAAAACTACGAAAGATAATTCAATGAAACACATTTTTTTCACTCCTACATTTGTTATGCCTTCTACAAATATGCATCGACGCCCTCCCGGCGGCAAGTGCGAATCTTCCAATTTAAAGACGTAGAGCGATGCATGCTGGATGAGGGCTGACTACGAACGACGAATTGATACGAAATGTTCAAAATAGCAGCATCCTTGCCTGTAGGCGGATTTCGGAAGAACCCGTCTATATAGCATCTCAAACGCCCTACCAAGACGGCTCCTGTCCGTGCGCTGGCAGTAGAGACTTGACTGCGCTGAGAGGGCCTTTTATTCTATAAGACTTGTAGGCTTGATGTAAACTCATTTTATTGATGAAGAAGTGAAGTTTAACTATGATTCATATGAAGCATCGTTTTTGCATTCATTTAATATATGATCCACTTAGTCCATAAATTCAACTGTAGATGAAAAAGAGGCTCAACGTCACTAAAATGAAGAGATTAAGGTTAAAGTGTATAGAATCCACTAATGGTCGTGAAAATAACAGATTTGCATCCTCAATCTCAGAAATCAAAAACATGTCGTACGTACAATTTGAATTCTTATCTAATCAAATCTAATATCACACTTACGCAGCAAATTCTTGAAAACATCCTGGAAGATGACGACTTCTTAAATGCACCGTTTTTCTTGTCATCGGCCAGGCCAACTGCGCAGCATGTGCCACAGAGAGGACTCCAAGAAATAGAGCGGTTCCAGAAAGAGTGTCTGAAATTGCTCTACTACTTCGAATCAAGGGAAGGAAGAAAGTGTGGAACTCCCGTACCAAACGCTTCTATGTAGAGATAAATAATGTTATAATTTGTATTTTATCGTTGGGAGCATAGATGCTAGAAAGATTAGTTTATGCTCCTTTTGCCTTTTGCGATCTTTAACACGTATATTCTAAACTCTTTGGTCTGTGGATGAATTCGATAACAATCAATTCTGTACAATAGGCCCCAAAGGCTTTTTTAAACTGTAAAATTGTCCTGTTGACGCAAAACCTATCTTGGTTTCATTCTATTTGTTTGCAGGTAAACCACCATATTAATTTCTATGGTTTATCCATTAGAGTTACTCCACGAAAAAAAATATACATATAGGATCTTCAAAGTGGACCCATTAGGTTGATGGCAAATTAATTTTGGAAGATGCCTAAGAAAAGATGTCTCCCAAATGAACCCTCTAACGTGATTATTGAGTGAACGAATTAGAACAGGGTTTATCTGAAGTTTTGCTCTGACAACTTCGACCATGGTTTTAATTGTTTCCAGACAATGACCGTTAAGAATTGCGCTTTTAGATTCAAGCACTTTCAGAGGAAATTTCAGATTTTTTAGTGATGGATACTTCCACTATTCAGAAACAATAGAGCATTCCTGATTCTTGAGTAGAGTCAATCGTTGCATGTAATGAAAATGTGTGGACATTTTTTTTTTTCGAGAGTATGAGTTTTGAAAGGTATGAGCAGAGCAGGGGTGTTTTGTGTGTCTTGATTCCGGCTTTTCTTAAAATTACAGCTTCTGAGCATCCATAACAGCTATCAATTTAGTATTCTTTGAACACTTCCACAGTAAATAAGCATGAGTTTTACAAGCGTATCGCTGGATAATTTTATAACAAGTACAATTATAATCCATAGAGAAGCCATCAAATATTCAGACTAAGAAAAATACCTATAACATAATTGAGAATAGCCGTCTCCAGTATGGGTTTCGCCCAACAACAAATTTTGAATAGGTGGAATTTAGTTTTGATTAAATTTCAAAATAAGATAAGTAAAAATTCCGATAAAAATAAATCTTCTTGTTTTGTTTCAGAAAAAAAAATAACAATAGAGAATAAGGAAAAATAAGAAAACTATTCCTGAGAAAGTTAAAAGAAAACTTCAGCTGTGTATCTGAGGATTTTTTCACCTTTAGATGAGATCGGACGGAACTGCTAGGAAAAAAAGGATTATACCTACGAAAAAAAAACCTATTTGTAAAACATTTCATGATTCTGAACACTTGTGAAACTTTTTTTCAGAGCGAAATGCAATAAAATTTAATCCTAACTTTTTCATAAGCTTCAACAAATTTCAAACACTAAAATAGAAAAAATAATCATTACTATAATTCTAACCCATACTTTTTAAAGAATTTATTTTAATCTGTTTCTTTTTTTCGTTTCTTTTTTTTACAGGTATTTAAATACGATGATAACTGAATCTCCATATTCAGAAAAACAAAACTTAATTTCCGTGGCAGGTAAACAAGTAACTCTTTGTGTTTCAACCTTGAATCTAGCCAAACCGACACCCGCATAAATTCGGCAATCGACACCCATAAAAGTAAGCCACAGGAAACTGCAGTTACGAAATAGATATTGTACGCGATTACAATTAATTTGGCACTTTTCGGTGAGCACACACAGTGTTTATTTGCATACAAAAACAATACCAAACGCAACTTTTCGACGGCTTTCTGTTCCACTTTGTGCAACGAGCTCTACAAGCCATGAACCAGTAGCACCAGTCAAGCGGTTCAAGCTATTCATTGGGCGTAATTGGAAAATTATGCTTACTCACATGCTCACACACGGTGACGGAGCGACGACGATGGTAGAGAGCACCATTTTTGCCTTTTCTTGCGTGCTAATGGCCCGATGCTACTGGAGATGCGTGCGGGCGCCCTCTATGCAAGATGACCACGGCCAGTGGGGTCGCGAGCTTATAATCAATTGCAACTTGTACCCACCAGCCACAGGCCTAATAGCAAGTGAAGGGGTCATTAGTCTCGTCAATTTAAAAGGCGTGTTGTTACTTGGTGTTGGTTGATGGTAACGAGTACTGACATAGGGAGATTGGGACGAGGGACCTCCCAGCTTGAAGAAGCTACCATGTATAAGACGAAAGTAAAAGTGATTCTTCGCACCTCGGTAACCTGGTTGTGCCAGGCCACTATTACTTTGTTGCGGAGTTTATGTGGTTGAAAATGAATGGTTTAGAATTCTGAAAAAATAAAAACCATCGGAAACAGTTCTCAACATGAGTTTAATAATGAAGCTATGTCTTTATACTTTTCCATTTCTTCAAATACCTAACAATCGAAAATTGCTGAAATAAGCAGAACAAGCAAGGTGCAGAGAGTGTCAGGGCTTATTTTACCACCTTTGCACACAAATACTCTCACAGAGGGCTGTAATTATCCGCAATGTTAGGGTCTCCACCTTGTTCTGCTGCCTAGCATTTTCGCATCATCTGTTGTATACTCAAAGAGTCAGAGACGGCAATTATTGTACTCCACATTACGAAATGACAACAGTCGTAGGCACTTATACGTGGTAGGTTTGGAGCATGGTAACAAACGCAACAAGAATCTATAGAGACCATAACGACTCGCTGTATGTTGTCAAGCACAACAGCTGAACAGACCTGTTGTTAATGTTGACATTGTATAGTGCGAAAAATGGTTCCCACACTTGAGTACCACAGGGCCAGGAAAACAGTCAAATGTCTGATTGCGCGTCGTCATCGTCATACCATGGTGATTGCAACAGGTTCGCTATAGGACAGCTACTTCCTTCACCAAGAGTGCGAAAATTTATGATCTCTAAGGTCTCTCGCTTACTCGAACGGGACAATAGCCGGTGTCTATGTGGCAATGATATTAGTGCAAATTGCTCCATCAAGATAGCGCAAATACGCATTTGGAAGTAGAACTAATTTGAGCGGTGAATGAGAATGAGATTAAGAGACTTAATCGCTGATTCTTAGACCAGCACCGGCGTTTGCTTGTTGTTGGTAAATGTCTCGGATTTCCTCAGCGAAAGATTAGTAAGGGTGCCCGACGGTTAAAACGACATGCGACGCAACGCGATCCTATACGATTTAGACACTTCATTATTATTGTTACGTCCACCCTGGGGGCGCCCAAAGAAGATTCTATAAATCCCTTTAGATTGTAGTTTTACACAGTTTATAGTTATTTCTATCTTATTATTCATTAGTGAAATATGGGTAAGTAAAAAATTAGTTCACAAACCTGTTCGCTTCATTTGATGAATGCTCATAATTTTTAAATGATTTTTATTTTGCAGTGTCCCATATATTCACCTTGGTTTTGGCCTGATAGAATATGATAGAACCTAAAGTGTGACTTTTGACGTAGGACTACGTCTTTGTGTTCTATACTGGGGTACAATTTAAAAAAAAATCGCACTGCGGCCGTCACGAAAAGTGGTCAGGTTTTGAGCATTAATATCTCAGTCATTTCTCAAGAGATTTTCATTTTTTTTTGCATTTGTCATTTCTCAAGAGAATTTCAAAATGTTTACACCAATCGATCGGAAGTATTTCTACGCATCAATTTCAATAAAAAAAAAAACATTGATTTCGGGCCACATACTACTGAAAAATTTAAAAAAGTTAAGACTTGTCTTAAAAAGTCTCTTCTTCAGGCCTAAGGGGTCATATCCCAAGTAACAATTTAAGTTTTATTCCAGCCGTATAGCATTCCTCCCGGCTTTGTTGATAAAGCTGCATTCAAAACTGTTTTGTCGACCAACACCTCCTCTATGCTTCTCCAAAGCCAAAATTTGTACAGATTGGCCCACTCTATAGACGGTTGTGAGAACAAGTTAATAAAACCTTCATAAGACCATAAAGGTTTTGAAAATATTCTAGTGATAGATGCTATGACCACTTGAGAACCTTCATAAAACCTTTTGGCGGCCATGAAAACCAACATGCGGCCAAATGGCCACAGCTATCAAACATAACTGTGATATCGTGGTTGGTTTTTATTGTCCTGCTTTGTTTGCTTCTCTGCTCTTCTGTTCCATTTGGTGTTGCGGGATATTTTGTTTGATGGAAAAATATCCAAATCATATACGCATTTAATTTTGTGGTGAATATTGGCACGATAAGAACCGAAAATTAATGCGCCTCGGAAATTATGCGAGTTCACAACAACAAACACAGAATTAAAACAAATATATTCGATAAATTAATCATGAATTTCTTCAAAATTGATGGAATTCAATAAGGTTATCTAAAAAAAAGCAGTAATTGGTCTCCGATCTACAGTTCGTTTGCATTACATTTAGAGTTTGGTGCATTTATTTTTCCACATTTCAATTATATCGTATATTTCAATATGACGATTGGAAAAAAAATCACAATTCTGCCATAAAGCCAAGTTATCTTCGCAATGACTACTTTAAAACTATTTGGTTATTTGGTGGCTTCCCTCAATGCCAATTTGCCGATTGATGTATTTACTGGAGGCAAAATGCTTTTTCAACCGACCATAATAAGATAATATGAACGAGTCCTAAACGGCATTTCAAAACAGCATTTTATGAGTTCATAAGGTCGAAATAAAACCTTTACTAGGACTAAAAGAAATTTGAGAAAACGAGGTTTTAAGATCATTTTAAACAAGCTGTCTAGGTTCTCATAAACCTGACTAAAATATGAAACCTATTGGCAGCTCTTGGTGTCATAATAAAACCAAATTGATTTCTAGTGGCTTTGATAAGACCTTAATAAAACTTAATAAAGCAGGATGGTTTTGGCAATGTTACTTGGGATATGACCCCAAAAGGATAATGGCTGTATAAAATCACACAGATTGAATAAAAGTGCAGTCTGTCTTTGGCAAATTTGTTTTTCATAAACTCTTCTATCTGGAAAACATAAAAACATAACGCCTAATTGACGACCTAGAACATCCTGAATATGAAGACGTTCAGGAAGAAAAACATAAATGCCTTATTAATAGTGTAAAGCGTTGCTTTAGAATATTTTACATATGCATATGTATTATTAAATTCTCGTTGATAAACATTAAATAGTTTTGTATCTTTCAGGGATGTTCTAAGTCATCCAAAATGTACTTGAGTTCAGAACTTCAGATCTACAGTAGCTTTTAGGGCTATATAAGGTTACGATATGTATTCAAACATATTGAATGAAACTTTTGGAAGGTCAACAGTCATTATTTGATAACTTTGTGATGTTCTAGGTCATCCAAACTTTCTTTGAGTTCATAACTTAAGATTTACAGTAGTAACTATAGCGTTTTGGGCTATACAAAGTTACGCTACGTATTCAACCATATTTAGTGAATATTTTCGACAGTAAAAAAAACATCATAAGATGAACGGGATGATCTAGGTCATCCAAACTGTCCTGGAGTTCAGAACATAAGATCTACAGTTATAACAGTAGGTGTTTGGAGTGTGTAAAGGGACAATATGTATTAAACAATATTGATTGAATAGTGTGGAAGGCCAGCAGACATAATGCGACAATCTTGGGATATTCTAGATACTCAAAACTGTCCTTAAGTTCAAAACATAAGATCTACAGCTGTAACAGTAGTGTTTTGAGCTATATATGTTGATCATCTGTATTCAAACATACTCAATGATTTTCTAACTTAGAGATCCTCTAGGTAATCTAAACTGTCCTCGAGCTCAGAACTTATAATATACGTTACGTTACAGTAGTTTTTTGGGCTATACAAAGCTACGATAAATATTCAAACATGTTCAATGAATATTCTGAAACGTCCACAGACATCATAGGATAACCTTGTTAGTTTTAGTTCATTCAAACTGTCCTTCAAAACTTAAGGTTGACAATTGTAACAATAGCTTTATGGGCTATACAAAGTTAAGTTAGTTAGTTTGGCATAGAATATCCCAAGATTATCTCATAATGTCAATTGGTCTTCCAAGACATTCATTGAATATGTTTGAATACATATCATAACATTTTATAGCGGATGAAGCTACTGTCACAACTGTAGATCTTAAGTTCTGATCTTCTGGGCAGTTTGGACGACCCAGCACATCTCAAAAAAATATTTCCTATTTTTTCAATAATTTCTATGTCATTGAGCATCAAATCAATCAGAATTCACCAAATTTCCTGTCTAAATTAGACCTGAAAGGGTTAATTCAAAGAACACTGCATTGTACCATCTAAATGGCTTACATTTAGTATCGTAGTCCTACGTCATCATTCCGAACAACCCAATGGGGCTGTATACCTTGTAGTTTTTAAGTAAAGAGACGTTCCTTCAGAATAAGTCAATCAGTTTTCTTTTCTAGAAACAAGTCTTTTTGTTATGGTCCATAATTTTTTTTTTTTTTTTTTTTTTAGTTATAGCCCGTTAATCTTATCGAAAAGTTCGAAAAAAAATAACGGCATCTCAATCTATGATGCAAAGTCGTAAGAATACCGGTATATAATTGCTGTATTTATTGTTATATAATCTTATGTCTGATGCAATCGATTACTACGAATAGTTGAACTCTTCCCTGAAACAACCTACGATTATATTGCACAAGCGTTGTTTATTAATCAATTATCCTTTTAAATGAATTCAGCGAATTCTATCTTAGAGCACTTCCAAGTAGCCGAAGTCTATACGACGCTGGGAAAACATGAATCCCTAGTTTGTAGAGTTCCCACGCTTGTCTCGACTATGAATCGTCAATTATTTGCATGATGACTTCTTTCTCATATGACGCTCTAATCGACATAAACACAACGAACGATAAGTAGTAATTGATCCTCTGTATTGAAATTTACACCGAATTCCATTACATTATGCAACATTGCATAACGACAATAACAACCGCGAAAGTGTGACATATTTGTAGCATACACGCGACGAACCGCCAACGATTACGACGATGTACCTTCAGACGAGGGATTGGTTTACAGCCGGTTGCTATTCGTCACCCATTTTAATGCTGTCCGTCGCATTTACAAGCTGGGCGGGCGGACATATGGAGGATCAGCCAGTAGTTCCAGTTGCAATACCGATCAACAAAAAGCAAACACCTCCCTGACTAAGGCACGAACTCGAACCCTGCGCTAACTGTTACTCGGTTGATCGTTTCAAATATTTAATTCGCCATGTGAGCAGGAAACCGAAACCAAATTAATCTATAGTGGAAAACAGCACCGCCAACAGCGCGGAAGCGACAACCAATTGATCGTCAATCGTTTAGTTGACTAACCACCATCATCTATCTTGTATTATGGTGTCCCTTCCGACCGACTACTGATGGTGAAGGAAGACGCGCTGCGCTGACGACTGGTGGGTGATTTTCCGCTTGTGATAATGGGCGTGTGTCTGGCGGTTTGCATGAAAGCATGTGTAAAATTATATATATTGTAATTTATTCCACCGCTTGTTAGTGGATCCGATTTTTGCCGTCATTTTCGTCGGCTCTGTCGATTGTGATTTTTGTTTTCGTTTATCATGCATCAGTTAATACGCTGTAAATCGATTTTAATGCAAAAATCATACACAACAGTATGAGTGGATCGGCTAACACTGTATAATAGTGTTTCATTGTGCCATCACTGTAAGTAAAACAATGGTTTAAATATGATTATGATGCAACAACTAACTACAAAAATTCCAATAATTGATCAATGCTAATAGTTGAACCTCAAGGTGCCAAGTTCAAACAAAAGCTAGTCACATTCAACTGATACCGAATACATATCAAAAACCAATCGACATCCTATAGAAATGTTCGTCCAGCCCGAGGCATCGTGACTCATGTTTCTGTGGGGGGCGAACCTTCGATCGCACAACACACAGAAGCTCAAATCGGCCCGGTTACATGATCGGTAGCATTTTGCATCTGTTCCGATCGAACGACAAGGTAGCAAAAATTGCAATACAAGCAAGCCTTCAATTGAACCTACCAATAAAAACCAAAAACAACCATCACATTTCAATGCGGCACGAGGTAGCCGTGAGTAAACGCCTTGATCCTATAATTGCTCGATCAAATTGCCGGCGAAAATGAATTAATAACATTTTTTGCGACTCTGCCAAGGAAATGGAAAGTAATTGAGAAATGAAATCCCGACTAATAAAGCCTCATTCACTATTTGGCATGAAATATTTACGACTCGTCATTTGCTATCCTGCCATTTCGGAGACAACGATGTACTCCACAGGCTACAAATGGTTTGACGGAGTTTTGTTAAAATACAAATTCGTGAGCGTTTGATTACTTATTAAATCTAATACCGTTCGATACGGTGCAGCGTGGGGAAACACAGTAGTTGAAGTAAACTATGAGTTGGTTTCCGGCAAAAAGTACTCTGAAATTAATAGACAATAAAAATGTCTTTTTAGCTTTACAGTCCTACTCCGCGGCAAGCAAGTACCAACCAAGAGAAGAGTGTTCTGCAAAAAAACCTAAACGTTTTGCTAAATTATGATCGCTAAATGGCACCGCAGATCCAAGCAATGGAGTCGGTGCAATTTATTTGCTACACGGTAATTTCCTGAACAGATGACCTATAAATAGAAACATGTTGGAACTTTTTTACTCCTGCGTGGAGGATCTGCGTTATTGTTGTAGAGTAGCGCCGCTTATGCTTGGTAACTTTATAGGATCCCAGTTAGTGTGTAAATATTAGTGTCTTTCCTGCTTGAAAATTAAATGCAATGCAAGTTGTACCCTTGAGCAAAATATAAATAGAGTTGTTCACGATGTGTTAACATGCTGATTGTTTGATAATTTCTACTCCATTATCCACATCAAAGGTAGTCATTCGCCATTCCCGCTAAAAGAGCACCATATTAGCCACCTTATTTTTTATTTTATTTTTTTCATTAGTCATCATAAGTTAACCACTTCATCACTTAATGAATGCTTTACATGCAGAAAAAGCATCAAATCGCCTAAAGCAAGTTAAGCTCTACAGCCGGAAATTTAACTACAGAGAACCTATGGAAACCTCACAGTAATGCATCAAACTGTTGTAAACTAACATAGCACACTCTGTAATAATCAGCCGGGCACAGCCTCGAGGGGGGCGTATTCCGTGCCATTACTGTTTGTAGTGGTGATCTTTTGAAGGGAAGTCACACTGCGAAGCAGAGTGGTTCGGCGCTTGTTTGATGTTTTGCGGTTTATCATGCGCCAAAACTCAACGGGGGCTCGGCAATTATATCTAACACGGTGAAAGGGCACTATTTTTTTCTAAAGGGCCCTGTCAAAGTCAAGTTGGGAAATATTTACAAAGTATCTGCGAATGTGTAACAATATCAAGCTACGTCTGCAAAGCAATATTTATCACCATAGGGCAGAGATCAATGTCAAAACTGTCATGTAATATGCGATCATTACGTTTGCTGTATTAGATCTCAATATTGAGTAATTTCAGCCCGAAGGGATATCGATGCACTTAAAAGTACAAAGTATTTGACGAAACTATATTTACAACGAGGAAATAAACGCAGAAAATAAGTTGGATTGGTGGATTGCGAACTAAAGCGAAGAATATTAGGCCCAAGGTGGAGCTAACTCAGATCAATCAGCAAAGGCGTAGCTACAATTGAAACAATGCTGGTGATGGTTCTATTTCGAGATGAGAGCTGCAGTGGCGTCTCGCGGATTTTAAAATTGACTATTCACTTAAAGAATTGCACAAATATGTCCATCTCCAACAAGTTCATGGTTGCAAGTCTTAAGGATTTAGTTCAAGATCCTGAGAGAATCTTGCTTGGAGTCGTACTCATTTTTTTAAGGATTCTGTTTTTATAAGTTCTATATAATTATTATGCTCATATTTTTATGGGAATCTTACAAAACATTCTGAGTTTATATGGTTTCTTGCTCGAAATTTCAGTAACTAACTGTTCAGAATTCGAAAGTAATCTTAACATTCTTAATAAATCATGAAATCTCAACGAACATAACATTCTGAACGGATCCCTCATGAGATTCTGAGAGAATCTATTTCGGAATTCTGAACAAATTTTATTAGATATTCTGTCTTTTAATTTTGGTCAAATCTTCGAATGGAATCCCATATTAATAGCTTTTGAGTGGGTGGAGTTGTTTCTTTTTAAGTATGTTATAATTGCTTATTCATGTACATATACGTGTATTTTGTCTACTACTTGCAACCTTTCTCAGTGAGGCACTGAGTACTCAGACATAACTGAAAAATCCATCGCATGCCACCCAACTTATGATTATATACCAATATTAAGGTAAATTCCACCTCCACCAGATTATTAAGTAGATTACTACCTGTAACGAAACCAAAACCGAATATTTATCGTACTGTTCATTAAATTAAGTGGACACCTATTGATCAAAGAGAACTGTTTATTTTCGAACAAATCGACCTCAAGTATGAAAATTAGGAAGATTTATTGCTTATTTTTTAAAAATTCTCCAACTTTACTAGGTTTGCACAGCTTTCATTGTAATTTTTCCCATAGCCGTAGACCACATTTGCTTGAAATTGTCAACGGAACTAGCTTCTCTTCCATCCTTCCTTTCGTTTAATAATTGACCAGTATCTTTCAATGCGTCGTAGTTCAGGACAGTTTGGTTGATTTTACCATGTTTCGACAAAATTGATTTTTAAACTTTTGAGAAGTTCCAAAGTAGCAGCACCATAGTGAGCAGATGCTAGATCCGGTCAAAACAAGCGGAACGTATGCTTTCAGTAGAAACGTAGAACTCGTTCTTTAACGTACTCCTTCTTGTAATCCGCACCGTTGATTGTGCCCATTGTGAAATATGAAGAACTCTTCATGCCACAGGAGCAAATACCAACGTTTTCTTTCTGAACTTAATATTTATCGTACTGTTCATAAAATTAAGTGGACACCTATTGATCAAAGAGAACTGTTTATTTTCGAACAAATCGACCACAAGTATAAAAATTATGAAGATTTATTGCTTATTTTTTTAAAATTCTCCAACTTTACTAGGTTTGCACAGCTTTCATTGTAATTTTTCCCATAGCCGTAGACCACATTTGCTTGAAATTGTCAACGGAACTAGCTTCTCTTCCATCCTTCCTTTCGTTTAATAATTGACCAGTATCTTTCAATGCGTCGTAGTTCAGGACAGTTTGGTTGATTTTACCATGTTTCGACAAAATTGATTTTTAAACTTTTGAGAAGTTCCAAAGTAGCAGCACCATAGTGAGCAGATGCTAGATCCGGTCAAAACAATGGGGGAACGTATGCTTTCAGTAGAAACGTAGAACTCGTTCTTTAACGTACTCCTTCTTGTAATCCGCACCGTTGATTGTGCCCATTGTGAAATATGAAGAACTCTTCATGCCACAGGAGCAAATACCAACGTTTTCTTTCTGAACTTTTCAATTCTACGTCATCGGGTACATCTTTGCTCATAATATAATTGGAGGCTTGGAAGCGTACTAGAGTCCAATTTAACGTACGTTTCGTTATCCATAAAAACGCACCGGTTTGGGTGAAGGAGAAAGTTATACAAGCTCCGTGATCTTCGATCATGTATTCTAGGCATTCGTCCTTTTTGGTGATCTTTGTTTCTTATAAGTACTGATGTTGTTACGCATCTTGATATTTTGCAACGGTTCCAATACTAATGATCAGTTTTTTGGCAATTTTGCGAACAGAATACGATTTCTTCTTTTGGGCTTATCTTGTTTTGAGATTATTAGAAAATGAACAAATCCCACTCGGAATTCTGATTTCATGCGAATCAGAATATTTCTCATGAGTCTACACTAATCCTACCCGAGGTACTTATAGTATCATGCTACACTAAGGGTTCAAAGCTCATTCGGTTCGAGATAACGATTGAATTATACACTGACTTTACATAACATTTTAGCCATGACCTTGAGCGGTCAGTGCGCAACATTTAACACGCAAATCTTTCTGCCAGTCTTTCACAGTTTTCTCTAGGCTTTATTTCCAAGCCGTGTAACGAAATCTGATTTGAAGTCAAATAAAAGCATTTCCAGTATGTTTTCGCAATTCCTAAGGACCCATTCAACACAGAATCGTATATGATAGCTCACATGTGTACAACGTGGAGGCGATATACGCATATTCGTTCATTTGACTCCACGTAAACTGTACGTATATCGCCTCCACTTTATACTCATATCCCCTATCATATGCGATCTTGTGTTCACTGGGGATTTTGAGCGTATCTAAAATCTTTCTTAGAGTGCAAATATTATCCGCTGATTCAGTTTGTATTGATTTGTGCTCAGGATTCCAATATTATTTCTATGAGAGTCTGAGTAAATTATTTTCAGCAATCTAACCATATACTTCGAATCCAATGACGCTCTCCTTATTCTAAACGAATACTCAACCAATCATAAATGGGCAAATCTCTCTCAAGTTGTGAAAGTCCACTTTACTCAGTTGCATGGGAACTACGACTCAGTTTCGTGAAAGGTGGAGTTACTCAGTCTATAAGTGACTCCACTTTTTTACGAAAATGAGTCGTAGTTCCCATGCGACTGAGTAAAGTGGGATCTCACATTGAGTTCAATTTGCGGCCGTGTGTGGAAGGGCAATTAGAATACTAAGTTGAGAGCAAGCAATAAGCTAATTATGAAAGCAATAAGCTTCAAATGATAAGGAAGAACCATTTCCGAGCTATAAACCTGATCTAAATCGATAGGGGTATTGCTCCCTTATTCACCTCTTATCGCTTTGCAATTCATCCTACAAAGTGTTGACTCTCAAGTTGTCTGGCATCTTGATATCGGTCATATGCAAACACCAGAATAAACTAATCAATATTTTTTCTCTGTGAGCTGTTGTTTGTGAGTCTAATATTAAAAGATAAGTATTTATTATATCTTTGTGACAAATATCGGAGCAGTTACTTAACTCTTATTATTCGTTAGAAACTGTATTCTAAAAAATTCTAAAGGTTTGTTCAATCTCTAAAAACTCTTCAGAGCACTTAGATACTGAGAAAAAGATCTGGAAACAGTGCAATTTAAAGCTTGATCCACTTAGTATTTGGCCGCAAAAAATGAAAGATTTTTTCTTTACAAAAGTACATAAAAAAGCGGATAAGCTTAAATTCTGCTAGGAATTTATTGAACTTCAAAGAAGAAAACAATGAAAAAATTATTCATCTGCATTTCGAGTGAATTCTCGGACTTTTTGCTTAATACCAACCATCATTTTTTGCACAGTAGAGCTGTCAACTCTGTCATCTTTTTCCACCACTTCTGCAAATCAGATGGATTTTTTTATGGATTTGCCACATTTTTTCAGATTGTTTTTGGTAATAGCCCAATATTTTTCGTTTTGTTTTCTTATTAATCATACAAGCTCCATGTTTAGCAGAAGCTTTTAATAAAAGAAAGCTATGAGCTAATGTGGCAACAACAGTGATTTAAGATTCGAGGCAGACACATCGAAACATTGGATCACACACAAACAAAACCAGCATTCTCAACGCGAAATTGAACTTATCGCACTAGTTCTCGACCTATGAATTTTAATCAGCACGAAAATTACCAAACAATGATCTCCACACCGGCCCTACATATCAATTTTAATAAAAACCATACCCTTAAAACTTGGAGCGATGAATTCACTTATCGAAAGCCCTCCCGAGTACAGGATAAATTATACGTAGTACATCATACACAGGGTTCTCTCTTAGCTCAATCGGTAATGGCTCAGCAACAAAGCAACACCATGCTGGAGATGGATTGTAAAATGTCACATCTCCATGAGCAAAGGATACGATTGTTCTTTCCAAAAAATCATATTAATGCACAAATTGAATAATAAACTGTAGAAATGCATTTAGAATATTATGTTTGGAGTAAGTAAATAAATGTCCAAATGCTGAGAAGAAAAATGACGTCATTGGAACGTTGTGACAATGCTACATTTTCTTTGCTTTGAAGTTGGTTATTACTTGTGCATTCTCAAACGTAAAAAAAGTGATTGTCTTACCAACTGCATACACGTGTAGCTTGTTTTCAACTTGATCACAATCAATTGCATACTTCTTTTCCTTAGCAATTTCTCCACTTCTGAAGTATTATTACTGAAAGAATCCTTGCAATATTTACGCAAAGCTAATACAACCTCGCACCGTCACAAAAGGTTACATTAACATTTTCCCGCTTCTAGCGATTCAGGTTTGGAATCAGACAAAGCAGAGTAACTCAGTGGGACATCGAAATTTCCTAGTGTGCTTTAAAAGTATCTAAGATTTTGGTCACTTCTGCAAATTCATGCCGAGGAAAAGTACGAACTGTTTTACATCCGCATTTAAAGTCTAAATGTTTTGCAATTTTTGACTATATCTTAACAGACATGAAGTATTGAAAGAGCGAAGAAAGAGAGAAGAGGGAGTACAAAATCGAGAGAGAAAAGTGTGGCTCATCTGCACCGTTGCCACAAAGAATTGCTTCCTTTAGGCCGATACAAATCTGTTCTCACTTTCTGGCGTTTATAACTTAAAGTGCACCAGATTGACGCTTATGCAGCGTACGCATACATAAATTTTCTGTTACGTGACTGCTACTTGGCACCCCAGTGGATTTGGGATTAATCCCAGTCGACGTCGGTGGTTTTTCTGAGGCGAAAAAATCTGGTCACGTCTTCCTTCGGAAGGGAAGTAGAGCCGTTAGTCCCGGCTCATATTCATGAGTCGATAGGTAGGGTCCAGGTGGTGGAGTCGTCATTCTGGCGTCGGTGATATTCACCATGTGAGGAAATAGGCCGACGGAAAAAAAAAATCTGTAATAAACGTGAAATGTTCGTTCATTTAAGGAGTTTGTTGTTTTATTATTATTTAGAAGCCTTTCAGCCAAAGCTGGCTCGGCTTCGCAGGCATATAAAGAGTCGAGTTTGTCAGAAAATGTGCAAAGGGCACTTATTTTTTAAGTAATATTGATTCTCTGCAAACGCATACGAAAAGAAGCTAGAAGAAGCAAGGCTGATCTCACGATAGCGGTACGCCATTAGGGTATGGTAAACTTATGAGAATCAGGAATGTCTGTTGATTTGTTTGTTAAACATGCACATCTAGCCAATTGAAATAAGCTTTCAAAAACATATGCAACATACTTCAAATCAAATAAATTTATTCAACTGACGTCCAGGTTCAGATGTGCGAGACAATTCATCAACGAACTGAAACAAAACAATCTTCATAATGACAGCAAACGCCGCGAGACTTTATTGGAGGCAAAAGCCCAACCCCATTGCCATAGATCACCCGAACCGACCAGCTGACAAGATCTATTGTCTATATCCACGCCACACTAAATCATTCCTCTTCAAAGCGCTAAAGGGCAATTCTCACTAAACGCCGTCAAACACTAGTCCTCGTCTCCGCTCTTGGAAACATAATTGATGGCTGAGCCGTATTCCAATCGCGATTTTCCAATGATTGAACTATGCCCAGGCGCGCTGGTGTGTACACACGAGGACACCCAAATCGAAAGTTACTCACCTTCATTTAGGCCATTTTTATCTGAAAGCAAAGTTACAGAAAAAGTATGATTATTATATGTTCGAATCTGATTAAACTTTAGTGAGAAAAAACAGCAAACAAATAATTGACGATTCTTAATTGCTAATTGCGCTACAGCCGGCAAAAATGGAGAGAGGCGCCAAGCGAATTACTACTGAGGTTCCTCAAGGTGTGCTTTTGACCGACCGACGATGGCGTTCACACCGAAAATCAATTGGGGTCAAGTTCTGAACCGCAATCCCATGTAGAACACACTCGTAGGGGGAAAAACGGTTAATGGAGCTGATCATGAAACTGCTTGAAGTGCGCCCGTCACGCGGACTGACAATGAGCTTCTCTGCAAGACAATGGTCATCATCGGACATTCAATGTCACCTATCGTTATTTTTCCATCGATCGATCGGCACTAACTGATGCTGTGCTTGTGCACGTTGTGGCTAAGATAGGCTCGAAAAGCAGAACACCCGGATCGTTTTCAATGACTAATTTACAGAGGCGGCGTATGAGGTGATTGTTTAACTAGAAAATGGAATCGTGTTTCAAAGCGTCAAGCGGCGATCGATTTCAATGGGCTGTGGTTTTACACGGGTAAATAGTAATTAATTTCTTCGTGTTTTTTTTTATAATTAAAAATTAATACCACAAAACTTATATTTCTACATTATTTTTTTTTTTTTTTCAACCCACATATTTTTTTTTGATTTATTTTTTACATAAAAAAAATTTTTTGTGGTTTTTTTTTTTCTTTTTTTCTTTTTACCCACAAAAATTAAAAAAACACAATAAAAACCGCCCCCAAATTTTCCCCCAAAAAAAAACAGTAAATATACTTCTATAACACTAAGTTGTAGGCCGGTAATTGTAATAAGCAATAAGCTCGTATTGGGAGAACTCGACACTGAAGAAGTCTGTAGTTAAGTTGCAGGAGGTATACGTCAAAAAATAAAGTTTACTAGTAGAATTGCATGGAAATAGCTCGTATAGACTGTTCCAGAAAGTATAAGCACACTTTCAAAATAACAAAAAAGTCATTTTTTTTTTAGTTTTAATAATTTTATTTGGCAAATCATATTTGTATTTGTGTTTTATATGATATTTTACTCTCGTTTAATCAAAATATTTAATCATAGCCAAGACTCCTAACTTTTCCTCGAACATGACCCATTAGCTTCTGCACAGTGGTACTTCCAACCATTTTGACCACTTTTGGCCAATCTTTTTTAAATTTTTGGATGTCGTCCGCTGGTTTTATGAATTTTCGAAGCTTTGCTTTGGTTAAAGCCCAAAAAGTCTCGATTGGCCGTGTCTCCGGGCAGTTCGGCGGATTCATGTCTTTCGGCACGAAACATACATTTTGTTTTTTGTACCATTCTAAAGTGTCCTTTGCGTAATGACATGACGCCAAAACAGGCCAAAACACTACTTGACCTTCGTGCTGCCTGATCATCGGCAATAATCGCTTCTGGAGACATTCCTTAACGTATTTCTGAGTGTTCATTGTCTCCGTTGTGATGTACGGACTAGATGTTTTACCACACTCGCATATTGCCTGCCAAACCATAACCTTCTTACCGAATTTTTCGGTAAAAATTGCCTTCTCCGTTTTGGGGATGTCTTTGTCTTCGCTTACAGTATATAATTGTAGTCCGGGAAGCGTTTTGTAGTCTAGTTCACATACGTTTCACCGTCCATTATTATACACCCAGAATTTCTACACAATAACGAATCGTAGAGTTTGCGGGCCCGTGGTTTCACGGACGCGGCCTGTTTTGGGTTTTTTTATGCTTTTTAGCCCAAGTCTTTCTTTGACACGCATGACGTAACTCGACGAGGTCACTAGTTTTTTCGCAACATCCCGAACGGAAGTCGCTGGTTTTCGCTTGTAGGCATCCCTGATCTTTTTATCGATATCCGGACTAACAGGACCGGATTTCCGACCACTCTTCTGCGCATCTTCAAACGTACACTGTTCTCTATATTTTCGAATCGTAGATCGTACCGCTCCGATGCTTACACCCTCTTCCTTGGCCAATTTTCTCAAGGAGAGTCCGCTCACAGTGCACCATTTTTGCACGATAGTTTTTCGTTGTTCCGGAGTAAGACCGCGCATTTTGATAGGTAACACAAAACTGAGCACTTTTTTGATGCTAAATGTGCAAACAAAAGGACGCAGCCAAAACATGTTGATATATTTCATTATATTCAAAGTGACCGTTAAAATAAGGTGTGCTTATACTTTCTGGAACAGTCGTTATTGACTAGTCACAGTTTGAATAAGTGTTTCAGTGTCTATTTTTGAAAGTGAACAAGTGAAGGGTTAGTTTAAATTTTCTTAGTTTTCCATT
This sequence comes from Aedes koreicus, assembly GCA_024533555.2. Classification (NCBI taxonomy): domain Eukaryota; kingdom Metazoa; phylum Arthropoda; class Insecta; order Diptera; family Culicidae; genus Aedes; species Aedes koreicus. The sequence goes on along the minus strand of JAHHFK020003576.1, from coordinate 1,148,412 downwards.
TACTTCAGTTTCGGTTTTGCAAAACTCAAAACTCTTTGTTCCTGCGTTTCGACTTTCAATAGAGCCTTCTTTTGGTGAAACTGCCAAAATCGCATAGCCTAGGTTTAATAACGTTATTATTTTATACTTATATTTACACATTCTTAAAATAACGAAAACTTTGCGTTGACAAATTATTTAATAACAAACAAACTGGCTTAAATTACATAATTTGAAGCATTCATAGTTTTTAAAAAATATTACGGTTCCTGATTGCATCATTATTACACAAACAGACGTTTAACAAGAACAAAACTAATCGATAACTTTGTGTAAATTTTCAAATCGCTGGCATTCGCCAGTACTAACGCCGCCTAGTTTACTTAGTAAAGGTGCCCACTGGCGATGTGGCGAAGTTGCGGCATCTGATAGCATGTCAGAATATCATGCCGACGATTGCCACACGCCACCCGATATTGACACGATGTTTTGACGTGCAACGAGATGCCACATAGCGGCGATTATACCGACAGATTTACTAGTTGCTAGTGACTTATTGTTATTTGGCTATTCCTTTTAAATTGACGGTTATGAACTTTCAAATGCTGAGATTCAACCTTGAATAGCTGTAATTTAATGAAGAGTGTTACGATCAAAATTTGGTCGATTCAAACTTAATACATTTCTTTTAATCGTACATTTAGGAAACCTGAACACTTTTCATTTTGTTATTGTGCACGCCTCTATTAGCTCTTCAGTTATCAAAATGGCGTCCGAGCAAGAGGAACAACGCATTAAAATTGCGTAACTTTTCATGCGCAGAGAAAATCCGAACTAGTCGCTCGACGAGATAGCCAAACCGTTCAACGTGGCCAAATCAACTGACACCAAAGTAATAAAAATGTTCGGGAAACGTTTGCCGACAGCCATAAAGCCTGGATCGGGGGAGATCGAAAATTGGAAGCAACAAAAAAAGCGGCCTACTATTTCAACCCCAACCAACGTCACCTGTGGTGTAGAGGTAAGCGTTATTGCTTCTCACTTCAGTTTTCTGTGACGAACAATCTCTGAACAAGTCTTCCTTCGGAAGGCAAGCGAAGCCATTGGTCCCGGCCCATGTGTTGATTGGTTCGACATGTAGGGTCCTGGCATGACGAACCAGGCACAGGCTGAAAGTCACAAAAATTCGAAACTACAACAAAGGAACCCCAACCTTATAGCGCTTGACTTATAAGACGGTAGTAACTCCAAATCACAACGATGAGCAAACCAAAACGGCCATTACACGATCCCGGGACCTGTGCACGACGAAGCTGACGAAGTTAGATTGAGTAATAAAGTTCCGACAACCGGAAGGTGAAAGTTGGTAAATATTTTCCAGTGTATGAAACTGTCGGAATTCTCTAAGAAATATCTGGTTTGGCAGGCTTTCTTTGAATGTGTATTGAAAAACGACATTTTCATTGCAAGCGAGACCATCAACCAGGAAATTCACGCTAATGAGCGTCTGAAGAAATATTGCTGATTTTCTTGAAGTACCAATGTTGCCACCAATAACGTGCAGGTGGTGTCAAAGGACAAGAACCATTCCTAAACGCCAGAGCTCCTCTCAATCGAGGAACATTGAGCCACCGGCAAGCAGACCCTGAACAAGACACAACATATTGTTGAAGGCAAGAAACTGTTTACGGGAAACAGAGTGGCGTTCTGTGGCAAACAACGTAATAGAGTGGCCACTTTGAAGCCGGTCCAGGTACTCTTGGAGTCAAGGTATTGCCAAGTGCTAACCAACTCGATGTTAGCAACCCGGGTGTTCCAAATTTTATATATTTATTTCAAAATGCAGCATTTTCAAAGAGGATCAGCTATATGAACTGCTGAGGCATTTTTCGGATAGAGTGGCTACTTTGTTCTGGGGTTCTGGGTGTATCTTGGGAAACGAAACTATGGCCAAGTATGAAACCAATCGATTCTAGCAACACGGGTGCCTTATTTCAACATTTCCTAACAGGATTACTCGAATAACCATCTGAAGTATAGTGACAAATTTCGCGTAGTGGTTAGCATACATACCTCTCACGCCCGTGGTGGTAAATGTATTATAATTTGATATTAAGGACTGTTCATTGAAAAGAGTGGACACCTGTTTATCAAAAGTTTAGAGTTAAAACCTAACGAAAAACTGTGAATTTTCGCTAAGTGTGTAAAACATCGTTTACTTTGGCAACATACCAGAAAAAATCGAAAAAAAAGTAAGAAATTTTGAACGATGGGTCGGATTAGCTTATCAACTCGCAGATTAATTCTGCACAAATGGTTTTCGAAAAGTAGTTGTTTAGAAAATTAGTAGATAGCGTAAAGTGCACTAAATCTGCAGTGTTCCATGTTGGTAAGCGGTTAGGAGAAACATGTTCTCTTGAAGATTTACCGAAATTTAGACGCAAAAAGAAGGCATCGGACAAGAAAAAGGAGCTGGCAGCAGTACACTTTTTGAAATCGCGTAAAGCGTGTTCCGTTCCTGAAATTGCCAAAAATGAGGACATTAGCATCGAAACTGTGCAGAATATCAAAAAGCGTAAACATATCAAAACCCACAAGAAAGCACCCAAAAGGTCGGATTCATAGAAAGCTTCTTGGAATATACGGTCATGGAACTTGTATGGTGTTCTCCTCCAAAAGCCGGACCGATGGATTTTGATAGACGACGAGACGAACATCAAATTGGATACCAGTACACTTCCGGGCCGCAATTTTTCAACGCAGAGTAGATAACAGATTTGCCTAATGATGTGCGATACATTTGAACCGAAAAAAAATGAGGAAAAAGGTTTTGGTGTGGCAAGCCATTTGCTCCTGGGGCTTAAAAAGTTCTTCATATTTCACAACGGGCACAATCAACGGTGAAAATTACAGAAAAGAATGCACCAAAAACCGGCTTCTACCAATGTATCGAAAGCATAAGGATCCTCCATTGTTCTGGCCGGATCTGGCATCTGCTATGTTGGAGATGCTCGAGAAGGAAGAAGTCGACTTTGTCAAAAAATGCCAAAATCCCCCAAACTGCTCTGAACAACGTCCTATTGAAAGATACTGGGCAATAATTAAGCGGCAACTTAAGAAAGATGGAAGAGAAGCAAGCTTTGTTGACTGCTTCAAACAAATTCGATCTGAAGCACAACGAAAAATTACGGAGAAAGTTGTGCAGAACCTGATGGGAGGTATCAAGAGAAAAGTCCGAGCGCTCTTCAGAAATTAAATGAAAGTAAATATTCAAACTCACGTGAATTCGGTCATATGTATGTTGATTTTCATTTATATAAAGCAAACCTATGAATCTGTTCGAAAATGAATATTTCACTTTGAGAAGCAGCTGTCCACTTTCTTTAATGTCTCTTATACGATGAGTTAATGATTTTTCCTTAACTAATATCTGTAGGAGCTAGTTCCTATCTCTGGAAAAGGATTCTAACTCAACTACATTATCAGATAAGTTCAGGTAATCTTCTTGGCTTAGCAAACCAAGAAGTATAAAAATTAACTAATTTTCATAATAGAAATAGAAAATATTGAGAAAAACCACCTTCTTTAATGTACAGTCCTTATTTCCATAACATTTTACATTTTTCGCTACGACCAAATCGAACATACGCAAAAGTGAACCGTCGTGGGAGATAATCTCATGACATTCTTGTACCATTTTCTACAGGCGAAGAATGTTTTCAGCTGCCGCCAGATGATAGTTTAAAAAAAAATTACGACTATTCAACACAAACAATTCAACACGAAAAAATTAACCTATTCAACACATGGTGTAGCAAAAGCTTACTTCAACTTAACGTGAAAAAATGTAACTCAATAGCATTTAGCAGAAAAATTGAAACACCTCGTACGGAAATATTTTAAGGAAACCAAAAAGTAAAAACATCCAAAATAGTAAGGAACTTGGGCATTATCCTAGACTCTAAACTCACTTTTGTAGATCATTACAACACTATTATAAGTAAAGCAAATAGCATGCTGGGCTTCATTAAGAGGTTCAGCCACAGTTTTCAAGATCCATACACCATTAAATTATTATACATTACATATGTAAGGCCAATTCTGGAATACTGCAACCTAGTATGGAATCCGTACTGTACCATACATGAAGAACGCATAGAATCCGTCCAAAAACAATTTCTTTTCTATGCCCTAAGGAAATTGAATTGGACTGTATTTCCACTGCCATCTTACGAAGCTCGCTACATGCTTATCAATTTACAGACACTTAAGGAACGCCGTGAATTTGCAATGCTTTTCTACATCAATGACATTATTCCACAATGCATAAAATCAGAAGTACTACTTTCGCTATTGAACTTTTATACTCCCAGCCGGCATCTTAGAACACGGAAATTATTCTTAGAAAAATCATACAGAACAAATTATGCAAGAAATGGCCCCATAAATCGAATGATGCGCCAGTATAACTTACATTGCGAAATCATTGGCATCACTATGTCTAAAGAACAAGTAAAATCTCATCTAAAAGACAACAGAAATAATGTATAGAACTGCTAGAACTGTATACATAAACTGTGCGGGCCTCAAATTTCGCAGCAGGTGACTGTTCTTCAAAAAAATGTACATTTATCACTTCTTCTCACGCCAAAGCCACGAGTTCAAAACTCACCCTCGGAAAAGTCACAAAAAAGTCTCAATAGGGGTTTAAGTGAGTACGATGGGAGATGTCCAGGACGAGGCTGAAAATCTCTATAATAAAGCACCAAAATAAAAAAAACCATCTGAAGTGTTCTCCGAACCAACTATCCAGTTTGATCACCGGAAACGGATAAAGACCTAGTATAAATTCAATTCGATTATAACATTAAGGGTACCTAATTTATGCTTTTTCAAAGAGGATTGTAACATGAAAACCTAAGGCATTTTTTGGATCGAATGACTACTTTGTAGTTGCTACCGGGTAGATTTCAAAAAGAGATAAAATTATATCAATCGAGATGATGGAATTACCCAACTAATTGTGTAGATTTAATTGTAATGGGATACGAAAAGAATACTAACCATTCTTCAAGGAAGGAAATTAGCCATCAGGGAATGTGCTGTGAAGAATGCAGCCAGTCACTTCACAGCAACAAAAAAATGACTAAAAAGCATTTGAAATACGAAATTATACAAATATGTATCTACTATAATTCGATATTAATTTTTATTGTTGACTGTGTACGTAAATTTCTACAAACTAAATGAGACAAGTGAAAGCACTAATGTTGGCACTAATTTCACTGATTATCTCGGAAATTCACTCCGTGAAATGTCAGATACCATTCGGAAGACAACTCTAGGGTTTATCTGCTTTTTGAATATTCTGAAAGAATCAGAAACCTTTTGAAAATATGGGTGGCTGGTCGCGTGTTGACGTTTTGGTTGTTGTTTTAAGGACTACATTGCTTCAAAGAGCAGAAGGCCCCAAACAGAATCGAGAAAAAAAAATCTCTGCTAAAACCCATGCCTTGAAGCTCTACACGCAGTTGCAATCCGCATTGCATGTCACCTAGACCAAGTTTGATGTTACAGAGAATGTTCAAATGAGGAAAATGTCAAAATTTGCAAAAAAAACAAATTGCCAAAAAAATCTTTATCTGGCAGGCGATTTGTAGTTGCGGCAAAATGAGCGCTTCCTTCATCACTTCTGGAACTATAAATGGTGAAATATATGAGCAAGAGTGTCTTCAAAGGCAGCTCTTGCCATTTCTGAAGAATCACTCTATTTTGGCTACATCTTGCCCACTATGCTACTCGTAGTAACGTGTTCGAGTGTTAAGCCTAGTATGCAGTTGACAAGTAAAGACTTGAATCATTTTTGCCATTTCTACCGAAGTAATTTTGACAACTGCTCCAGTATGGGGAAACTGGCAGTTTTCCTTGTGGAATCATCGAACGGAATATTATAGAAAAGTGACAGCCCCATTTAGATTACATGGGCAGGCGTTACTAACGTTACGAAGTTTGCCCTTCTTTTCAGCTGCATTGAAGGTAAGTAATTTCGACAGTAAAAGCATTTCTTGACCATTATTTGTCCTATCCTGAAGCTCATTACTTTTAAGCTGCATACAAGTCTTTACAAAGTCAGTAATGTGTATTTTGTGCCAAAAAAAAAATAATTCCTTCGAACTCACCGGAACTTTGCCCGATAGAAAAAAAAATTTGTCCCTCAAGAAGACAGCACTTCGTAAGAATCCCAAAACAATAAAAATAAAGAGCTAGAATTGAAGGAATTCTGGATGAAAGTGACTAAACAGGTGGAAAAACGTGTTGTACAAAACTTAATGGATGGAGTCAAGAGAAAGGTGCTAGCATTTGAAATGGAAAAAGAAGTAAAGGGAAATAAATAAAACAAATTATAATTAATAAGACGATCTTCATTTTCTGCAAGTTTCAAAAGAATCCGAGAAGAGGCCGTATGTTGGCGAACATGTTTTCTGTGTGCCATTTTCCGTTGAGCGTTTGGTCTCATCTGTATAATAAAGTGAAAAACAAACTCCAACAGCTCATAAAAATCATACAAAGCCAATTAATTGCTGTCAATATAAATGCGCAACCTAACGACAGGCAGCGATCCACTCAAGTGAGGGAGCTTTTTGTATCTAATTGAAACAAACTCGTACCTAAACTACAGATTTACGGTACCATGGATGTTTGATGTCTGCTGTTTGCTAACGCCAAAGTGACTGTGTGGGAAAACTTTGTAACACCCTCATCCTAGGTTAAGCTCAGTTTTTAAAACTTTTCCATTGTATTCAAATCAGCGCCGAGTCCGGATCAGTTGGATTAAGTAGTGGCACGCGGCAACGACGACGCTGCGGTAGCCGAATCTCAGCGCCAAACTATGCTTGCAATGTTTATTGGACTATTAACAGCGGGGGAGGGCATAGTTTGCATACGTTTCCCGGCCTGAGAGACGCCCAGTTTTCCGCTGTCTCCAAAGTTACAATGTCATAGACCTTTATTGCTCAATGGAGCACGGAGTTAAATTCATCATTGTTGTTATTATTTCAATCAAGCTTTGATAAAACAGATAGAAGGGAGCCGACAATCCGGCACAATACATCGAGGTACATTTGTAAATTTGAATAGCATAATTTTTGGGAAGCCAAGACCTAAATAGTGTTGCATAATTTTTATTCACAGTAGTTTGCGATGACGAAACTATCAAAATAATTGTTATCAAACCACAGTAAAGACCGAACTGACCGCATCGGAACGCAACCAAGTTAGTTTTGTCTGTCACGTTCGAGAGAGTGCGATCCGGGTAAGAGCCATTTCGCCGTAGAAAAGCCGGTAGTTGAGCATAACAGTGGTGATTATCAGCGATCTAATCTTGATAATAATACTCGCGGCACACTACTAAGAGCTCTTTATTATATTCAGCGTGGGTTTGTTATCGCAAGGGCGCCAAAGTATGCATTAATGTGTGCTGGTTTAGCCATTTAAAAGTGAACTATGAAAAGGCTAGCAGAAGAACAACAAGTTATTGTGTATAAGTAGCGAAGACCGTGTTTTCAGTCTTTCACATTTTACTAAGTATTTGTCATGATCGTTATTTACATATAACTACAGTTAGCCGATATTTTTACTAAACATTACATCATTGTTCCTATCATCCCCAGCACCTCGCTCTTCACCACCAGCATCGCAATGATATTGCAACGGCAGTCTAAGGGTGGGACACAGTCCACCCGCCCGACCCGAAGCAGCAACACACCCCTGCAGATGATTTGCATTTTCCAAGCTGTGATAGTATCGATAGTCCTAGCCGTGTTCCTCCTGCCAGTGGAAATTTCTAGCCTTGAGAATGGTCTCGCACGGACACCGCCGATGGGTTGGCTTTCCTGGGAACGATTCCGCTGCAACACGGACTGTGAAGGCGATCCGGAGAACTGCATCAGGTAAGCCGGGCGGAAAATTTATTCAAATTAGGCAGACGTTAATTTCTCGTGACGGTTAAATGTTCAATTGTACCCAGTGAGTAGTAAATGCTGTGTTGCTAAAGGCTTCATAAACAGCAACCGAAATGAAATGATTTGATAGGGCGTCGTTTGAAGTAATTTATAAACCACCGTAAATGACTTATGTTTTTCGGTTCGGTTGCATCGAGAGTTAGAGGTGGAGGAAGGAAACACTCGACGATTGCCTTAAATAGTTATGATGGCTAAACAGTGGCACAGACGCTAGTGCGAATTATGTTTTATTCCGTGGCTTGATATATGACACGTGGTGTATTATTTTCAAGTTTGCTTAGACCAGGTTGTGAAACGAACCGAAACATATGTAGAGCTGAAATACGTATTATCATTCGTATTATGCATTTGACGTTACTGTTTGTTTACGGCAAAGGGTAAATGCACCCTTCTTTTTGGGAAAATGCTCCTTAAGTTTAAGGAGCATTTCCCCAAAAAGAAGGGTGCATTTACCCTGCTGCCGTTTGTTTACTAACGATGCTAAGTTTGGACGTTTTTGGCCGTCTCGGAACATCGGCATGAAATAGAACTAAAATTTGAGCCGGAAGATGTAGATTCAAAGATTTCTTTGCATAAGCATATTTGTTTACTTTATTTGAATTATTAACAAATAATTCAAAAATAATAAACCAAACTTTTCGTACATTGATCTTTTGTTTTCGAGTAGGGCGAATTGCGAAGTGATGTAATTTTTAAGGGAACAGATAACCTTAAAATTAAAAAATTAATCTACTAGACTGACTAATCAATCAGAATTAATCATCCATTTAAAGACACGTTAACCTGGATCAATAAAATGAAAATTGGTTGATTATTGCCCTTAGGAAAACCCCAGTACATTTAAAAAAGATTTCATGGTCGATAAAGCTATCTTGTCTTAAAATTGTGTAAGCCGCGACGTTAATATTGCAACACAAAGCGATTTTCCAAAAATCCGTCTTTTAACCAATTGTCATGTAATTGGGAGTATAAATTTGCTAAGTTTTGGCATGTTCACATTATTTAACTTGCGCTACAAAACATTGTGTGCCCTTACTTTTATCTTAACACCTTCGATGAGATTTTGTACAACATTAGAACCAAAAAGTTTTTGTACATTGAATTCTTGATCTGTTTTTACTGTCTAAGGATGTTTGTGTAATTCCTACTTCATAATAGCCCAATATTTTTCGATTGGTCTCAACTCTGTGGTGTTTGGAGAATTAAGGTCCTTTAGAACGAAGTTAAACTTATCTTCCATATTCCATCCCAGCACCTGTTTGAGTAGTGGCATGACAACAAGTCTGGCCAAAAAATTGGCGGGCTCTTTTGCGACCTCACCAACAGAAGGAGATTTTTTCTATAGACATTCCTTCGCGTACATTTGGCAATTCATGGTTAAAGTCGTCACGAATGGAGCACTTCGCATACCGCATGTGCAATTCACTTGCCAAACCTTGAATTTTTGGGACATCAAACTTAACTCACGTAGTCCAGCCCGATTGTTGACCTTTTGCAAAAAACTTTTTCTCAATGCTGGCTTAATGTCGAGTATAGAAGAACGTCAATATATGAAGAAAATACGAAAAACACATTCAAGCTTTTATATACTAGGAACGACCGAACTCACCGTTGCAAAGTTAGTACCTAAAGGTTAGTTAGACGTTTGATCCTTCTCCTCTGAAGCACATGACGATGTCTCAATACGACTTTGAACGTCGTGATGACGTGGCGCTGAATGAATATTTGGCTACTGTGAACTGGACGTCTCATATATCAGACTTCCCAGTCAACACTGCTGTTTCACGCTTCAACAAATTCGTACATAGCGCAATTGCAGAATTAGTTCCGGCTTAGAAAATTTGGCGCTCTCACCACAAGTGCTCTTGGTGGAGCAAAGAATTAGGATCAACTCGAAACCTTCTTCAAAAAATCCGTAAGCGCTACTTCAAGACTCGGTCGACGGAAAACAAGTGTTCAGAGATCGTTCTTAATTCTTCGCAATCTCGTCCTCTTGTCGCTTTTCGGTACCCCGCTTTTGGTCCAAATAAGTATGCCATAGTCTCAATGTTTCAACAGGTGGGCTCTGGAAACCTTTAAAGGCGTTTATCTTCGTAAAGAAGCGTCTAATCGCTTAAATAGGGAGTTTACTACTCATCGCACTCAATACGGTTACTTTGAGCCATTTTCTGCTAGCTGTAGGCTGTTCAACGAAGTCATCGACATTTTTTATTTCAATGTAACGAAAATAACTTTTAGCAATAGAATAAGATACCTACCCAAGCATGAACAGAGAGCTTGATAACTGGCTTTGGTATTTAAGAGCGCTACGAAAGAGGTAAAATACCTGAGGATAATACCATAAAATTGTTCCCACAATTTTACAACCTTTATCATGTGTTGAAGACGATGAGCTAATAAAATAAACAAACATCTGTATGTCCGTTCAACGCCAAAAGAAGACCATACTAATAGCATGAACATGAGCATGGTTGACCGCCCGAGGTTGCAACTCCTTAATTGACAGATCAGCGATAATTACACATAGAAGCAACATATGATGCTTGGGACTAACATACATCCTCAATGTGTAAAAACTTGTAATTGCAAACTAAACCAATACTGACGTCGGCCCCGTCCGAATGCCAGTCAAAAAAGGAAAGGTTAGGAATGTGTTTACATGATTCCTGTTTGATTTGAGGCTGAAAGATCTTCTGCACGAAAAAACACTGGCATGTTGAATAAAAGGGTTGATTTGGCAGCATGGTTTGCCTTGGTAAACAATACGCTGCACTCATTTTTGTTTAAACAACGCTAGATAACCGATTCAAACCAGCAGCAGGGATGCTGTTGGGATCAACCACAAAGTGTAACGGTGACTTTTCAAATGGAAAGCAAGATTACTTGAAAACAACACTTGAGAACTGTTTTGAGCCGATTTATTCCAATAATAAGGATTCTGTTGGGGCCACTCACGATGTGTGATAGTGGTATGTTTACTTTATTGATAGACCGAACACATTTTTAAACTTCGCCAAATAGTCGCTTTGAACCGATTTAAACCAACAGTGAGGATGCTGTTGTATTTTTTCATAGCCTCACTCTCATTTAGAAACAAGCTTTAGACTTACGAAGAGCGACCGAGAACATCGGAGAAGCAAATAGTCCGCTGCACCATTGCTCAGCCCACTTGTGAAGCTTAGTAAGCACACTTAGAAATTATGAATTTTACACAAGACGTAATTCATGTTTGTAAAAAGTCGGGAAACGTAAACAAAGATTTCGTGTAAAATTATGTCTCTCAAAACTGCCACATGCGCAAGTCGACAAAAGATGTGTTTGATTGAATTTATTTTCTCATCTCTTTCAACTCATTCTTATGTGCTTAAGGACGCTTGCATGTGTCGGTCTCGGGGCACCTAAATTTACGTGACATTTTGGTAGTGCGAGGGCTTCATACTGGTACTCCACAGGTTCCGTTTGTCATTAGGGTTTTGTTAACCCTACTTACTATTCATTCATTGGCAGGCAAAAACGGAGGTCACTTATCGCCGTGAATTTGGGGTCTGTGTGATGGACTTCTAGAACCGGAACAGGCGTTCCGTAGTGCTATTTTTAGTAGTTCTTACCGACTACTGCCGATACTACACGGTTTCTCTAGACTTTTCAGTTATAGATGATAATATGACATAATTAACTTCTTGAGATCGAACATCCTTTTGTTGGTCCGTTTCATGCCAATTTGCCGTTTCAAGGCAATTCTGCAAGAAAGTCAACATATAGGAGGATAAGAAGAGTATGCAACATGCTTTAATTCCGGCGCAAAGAAACTAAATTACATTTTAAAGCTTTAAACTCTTTAATTCCACTGCACTTATAGAATATTTATAACATTTTCAGTATCATTCGTAACATCTTCAGTACATTTATGTAGTTTCGTTCAGTACAGCAACAGAATTATCAAAACTATCATTACAACTGCAAAGTTCATTAGTTACATTAAGCACATTGAGCTATTTTCGGTTTTAGAGAAATGAGCCCGCAAAAGTTTTTATGTTAATAACTTGGGTGCACTATGTTCTTCATAACTAGAATTTAAGGCTAAAAGTATTCAGAAGCTTTATAAGAGCAAATGTGATCCGTCGGGATAATGATGACCGATGGCACCGCGGACTCGTACATTACTGCTTCATGTCCTTTATATTTAGACGAGCCGAATACCTCGGAATAAATGTTCTTATGGAAAAACAAATTATCAGCTACAACTTTCCTAAATATTTTTTTGAGCCAAACGTCAAATGAAAAAGTAATTAATTATTTAAGAGATTGATAATCTTTCGACAGGATCATACAGTCATCAATACAACAATGATAGGCAAAATAAAGTGCCCACCTCATCATTTTTTTAATTTCTCTCATTTATTTGGTTCAAATTAAAGTAAACACACTTATTTGGTTCAAATTAAAGTAAACACACTGTCTTATTTTTCATATTCTTTTCAAGTTTCACTCATCGAATAATAATTTTAAAAAAAGATTTTAATAATTTATGTGTCCTCCTTTGGCCTTCAGGACCAGCTGCAGGTGCTTCGGCATGCTCTCCACCAGGTTCCTTAGGTGCTGTGGATCAAGCTATTCATAGGCGCGCTTCAGAGCTTCAAAATAGTTGAATTTATTGGTAACATCAGTTTTGTCAAACCTGGCTCCAACCCAGGATAGTGTATGGTCGGAAAATGCTATGCTAACACCAGTTTTGTCAACCCTGGCATAATCGCCCACAAATTCTCGATGGGGTTGAGGTCCGGGATTTTGGAGGCCATTCCAGCGGTTTGATCTGACAAGACCAGAAGAAAGACTTGGTCTTCTTGGCAGCATGCTTCGGGTCGTTGTCCTGCTGAAATACGAACTCTTCTTCAAGACCCGTCTGGATCAGCGAAACCTCAACATTTTCTCGCAGGATGTTGATGTAGGTATCTGCCGTTATCCCGTCGATTTTCTCAAGGCTACCCACTTCACTTCACGAAAAAACACCCCCAGACTATCACATTTCCTCCTCCATGCTTCACCGTGCCATGGGTGTGGCGCTACTGAAGCTCTTCATCCGATCTGCACCACACACGAACCCGCCGCTTTCGATTAAAAAGCTCGAATTTTGATTCGTCCGGCCAGAGAACCGTTTTCCAGAACTCTACGGGTGTATCAGCATGCTCAATAGCAAACCTGAGCCATTTGGCTTTGTTTGCCTTGTTGATAAATGGGCGCTTCCAGGCAACTTTGTTAATCAGCCCCTGTGCTACAAGACGGCGACGAACAGTTCAACCAGAAACTGATAGCTGAAGGGTTTCCTGGATCTCACTGACAGTTACTATTGGGTTTTTCTAAGCTTCGCGCATGATCTTGGTGTTCGTTTGTGTATTCGTTTTGCGCTTCCTGCCTCTGCCTGGGCGATTCACCACTGATCCGAACGTTTTTTGTTTCAGTAGAATTTTCCCTGGCATAATCGCCCACAAATTCTCGATGGCCTTGCTAAAATACTGTACTTTCTAGCGACAGCCCGGTGCGATTCACCGTTTTGCACATCACGAACTACCAATTTTCGGATACATAAGGGAATTGCTTTAGAAATCACTACGTTCTCCATTTTTTTCAACAGAATCAAACGCGATGACTTGTACAAATGCACCAGGTCAAGCCGTTTGCTTCAAAATACGTCAAAATATCAAAACATAAACAATCGAGGGGTCGTTCGACGGAAACTCATTGAAAACATATCGATATTTGAAGTGGGCATTTTTTTGCCACTGTTTTTTTTTCAATGCAAATTGATTTTTTAGTACTTCAAATCTAACTCTTTTTTTATCATTATTGCATAAGTAAAACTTGAACAGAATATAAAAAATAAGATATCAAAAAAGACTACAGTGGGTTTACTTTAATTTGAACCAAATAAATGAGACAAATTTAAAAAATGATTAGGTGGGCACTTTATTTTGGCTATCAGTGTATATTGTGCAGTGTGCCAGAATAGCCATGATTTTTGTGCTTCTTTCCTCGTATCAGATACAGTAATGTTGCCTGCTGAGCAGTTAATCGAGCCTAGTTATAAGACCCTAGTGACTTGTTTGATTAACAGCTTTTGTTCCTACCATTTATACGAAAACTGGTGTACTGCAAAGTTGTTGCTAATAAAATTGTATATATGTTAAGCTGAATACTTTAAAATCAGATTCATTTGGCGAGTTTTTAGAGTGAGATAAACAAAATTTTGAGGTATCCCGTAATAATTCCAATACATATTTAAAAACTGGATGTACACAGTCAGTTTCAAACTAAATAAGTACAATTTTTGAGAGGCTTATAAGGACCTAATTTTAAATAGTTTATATAAGAATAGGGAAGCGAAAACTTCAAAATTTGCATCAGGCTAACTTGCATGTAAAAATTGTTGGGAATGTTTTTATTAAAGTATTTTATTAAAGATTTTTAGAACAATATTGACACAGAGTTTTGAACAAATATTTGTTGAGTTGAAAGAATGGAACTTAAATCAACACACGTTAAATCGTCAGCTAACCACACTACCAATTTCATAGGCATTGTCATCCAAACTGTTCTTAAATCATTTGAACAACTAAAATACATAAACCTTTTCTCGATCAGAACCCCCGAAGATAAATCGAGTAAAATAAAACCACCGCAAACGTGGTGGCAAACCACTGTGCGCGCGTTCGTTCGATCGATCGTCTTCGGTAACGGTTGAAAAATCCATCTTGGTGCAACTTCGCATCAGAGTGACCTTTTCTGTCACACCCTGCTCCCTTCGATTAACCTATGCGGGTGGTTTACTACGGTGGGTAGGCAATATAAAATCAACCGTTTTATGATGCAGTATGGGTACCATTCACCCCAACTTGCCATACCATGTGCTGCACCGTGCCACTGTAAATCTCGGTCTGATGTGGAAGATGTTAATAAAGATGACTTGGCACTCATAATAGGGCTAATAATGAATGTGTTTATGGATGGTTCCCACGCGGCAAGTTTCATTGGTCTTTCAACTGTTTCAACCAACCGTGCAAACAAGCGCCTTCGCGGACATATATATATCTTAAAGTTCTTTCTGGCAGATGAAATGTTTCAATTACTAAGCGTATCAAATTACTTTCCATGTGAATCGCTGGGCAGATCGTAATAATTCTGAACTGCGCGTAGGCAACTGAAAGTGTGGTTTGTGTGACCTTCGATCGTCCAATTTAAAACTTCGAAAGATTGCTCTCCGAATCATGATTATTTCTTGTTACTGATGATTGCTTTTCATTTGTACCGAATAAGCACCCACCGATCGACAGCCACGGTGGATCCAACGGCGGCGGCGATCCCCGTGTAGTCTTCTATGGGAGCCTTCGAGCATATTTGAGCATCTCCATATATGTTTTCCAGACTGTTTCGAAATAAATTATGCACGAACTGGGGAGAGAGCCTTCTAACCATGTGCGCTGGGTTGGTGGATTGCATCACAATAAGCGCTAAATAGAATGGACCTTGGGAAGAAGTGCTCTGACCTCATCCGTCAACACGCGTTCGCTCGTTTACCAGATGAGGTTCGTCGCTTGATCAGCGTCCACCGGAGACATCAAGGGAGGCAACAGAGAGGCGCGTGTGTTTGGTTCCATGATCTCATTAGGGCTTCGTTCGATTGACCCCGAGCCCGTCACGTCACACGTTGATGATCTGTCGTCGTAAAGATGACAGCCGATTTCGAAACATTTATTCTAAATTTGTGGGCCATTTAATGCTACCTTAGTCACGAGTTCCAGCTCCTGGGATCAAACTCTTTCATTCAGGGATTATATGTGTGATTGAAGGGGAAAACTAGTGTTGATTTTAAAAGTCCTATAGCTTTGTATTATATCGTAAAAGACATGATCCTAAATGAACTTATTAAATTTCAACTTCGTGCAATTTTATACTTTCCAAAGCAACTATACAATAACGGACGGCCGCTAATAATTATCACTTCGTATGCATAATGTTGACCCGTAGTTATGATCATACTGAAATCATTATGATGCCCGTAAATTGCACGTCAGGCGTCGTGTGGTAAATTAACACGAGTAACGAATTTGTTCAATACATAAATCACGCGTCGTTATTCGTCGCGCTCATTTGCCTTTTTTTCAACATGCGCACAATTGCAAGTCGTCGTTCATCTCAATCTCAACATCATGAATCACAGTGCCATTTGCTGAACTGCCAAGATGAACAAATGTATGTTGAAATTTGAATTGAATCGAGAAAAACCCTCGGTTCTAACCGCGGCAGCTGTGTGTAGGCCCGTACTTGAAAGATTGCATCCGAGCGTTAATTGGAAGCTTTCCTCTAAAGCTGGCTGTAATGGAGCAGCCAGGGTCGTGCACAGGTTCAATCAACCGCGGAGCGTCATCCAAGTGTCGTAAGATAAGTCCAGTTGAAGAAAGACCTGTCGGAGATCGTTTGTTCGATGTGGGTGTGTTGGCTTTGAACGCAAATTACTCGGCTAATAGTTGTGAAACCATCATAATTAGCATAGTTATCACCTTTTGCGGTGAGAAAATCGAGTTTCGGTTTGAAGAAAACAAAATTCAGTTCCGTGAGGTATGCGTCTTTGCTAATATTTGTTTACGTATGACTGCAGTTACCAAATATTAGAATCAAGGTAAATTGGCATAAAACAATAATTTGAGGAATAAGGGGTCTACTGATAGTGTTTGAAAGATTTTTCGAAGATCTTCTATTGAAACACCATGACTGCAGTGGGGTGCTTGATGGTTAACATAAACTTAACATTCTCTGGAACTTCCACAGTCGTCAGGGGTAAAAAACCTATCCGTTCGTGAATTGGATATGGGATCGATCGAGAAAAATTTCTCATCTGAGGTCACGATGATCGGTTGCTGTGTTTTTCAACTGAGACAGCAATTGTTTCCAGCGCTCAAGCCGCAGTGTTTTTATCTGTCCTGTTATCAAATAGCGCTTCACCCTAGCCCTGGATGATGCTTTCAAGTCATTTTTGATCAATCAATGCTCCTCTCGAGTTATGTACTTCTTTAGCCAGTTTCCTGATTGACCTTACTGGATTTCGCTTCACTTTCTCTTTAACCGATTTCTTAGGCAGTGCGTGCAGACCGTGGTCGTCCACTACACGGTTTTCAAAGACACTTTTTAACAAGAATGGAACGATGTAGAAAGAGATGTTCGCTCATCACCATGAGGCCCCAAGAGTGGACAGTAATGTTTGCTAGAACTGAAAGATATGAATTGAAAGTGCTAGTTCAGTCAGTGTACGGCAGGTTGTTAAAATTAAATTTATTTATTTATTTATTTATTTATTTATTTCGTCAACCGAACGTAGACTAGTACAGAATAGAAGTAAATTTAGCAAAGGGCTTGGATATAGTAGTACTCGAACCAAGGACGCATTATTTGCCTCACATCTCCAATGCAGGGTAGGTGAAGGCACGGACGAATCCGCCACCTTCACAGGCAAAAAATGGGCGCTTGGTCGTGCTCACGTTATACCTATTGCTTGTGATGGTTCTAGGTAGCGGTTGTTTGTACACACTCCGTTTTAGTTACCTACTTGCAAGAGAAACTCTCTCCTATTGGGTTTATTTTTATACACAACGTATGATGATTCCTCAAATCACGCACGAAGAATACAAACATAACAATTATAGTAATATCCCCAATAGCAATTATAGGGAACGTTTCACACAGTAAACGGTTGCCAGAAGGCATCCAACAATCGCCGCAATCCGCTTTGGAGATTTTTTGCGAGAAGCAAATTGGTCACTATTTCCTTTGCGTACATGTCACCGATACAGTGTATATTGTCCAACAACATTGTTTACATCACTTAAAAGATGACGTTCAGAGTAGCACACTCACTTCGCTCACACACAAAATATGCCAAAAAACTACACACAAAAAGGATTAAATCAATTTTTCGCTTTTTTTTATTTTTTGACATGTTGCTTTCTTCATTTCGGTGATATCCTTGTTTGTGCGTGCAGTGAAGAATTGTGGTCCGTGAATTTTTTCATCGTTCGTGATTATCCACTCGGATTTTCTGCACTAAATTGAATCAAATACATAAAGGATTTTTTTTTACACGGGGAATACGTTCCACTTTTACTATGAAACCGTCTAAAAAAAGACTAAATAGAGTTGATAAATTCACATGCATAAACATTTCAAATTGCTTCGATTTTGATGGCATGTGTTACCTTTCCACGCAATGGTCAAAATACTGTTTTTAAAATTTTGAGTATTTATACCAAATATTGTGATTTTTTTGAAAAACTGCCAAATGATTACTTTTTGCCTAAAACATGAAATGTGATTCGAATTAGTTCGATAAGTTGTTCCGTTCTGAAGTTATCGCCGAAAACAAACCGTGTCAAAAAAAACCGTGTAAAAATAGACCTTAGTGTGGTGACCTTAGTGTTTCAGGACTCTTGGTTTACAGACGCGGCCTGATTTACGTTCCTATGGCATCCCTGGTCTTCTTGTCAAAAACAATACTCACAGGGTCGGATTTTTGGACATCCCTCGACGCATCTTCAAAAGTACAACTTTCTCCATATTTTCTAACTGCAGTTCATACCTCTCCAAAGCTCAGTCCCTTCTCCTTGACCCTTATTATTACCCTCACAGTGCCCCATATGTGAACAATACTTTTTCTCTGGTCTGCAGTATTACCACAGAGAACAGACATTGATGTCCATATAGCTTTTCTTGAAAAACGTGTGTAAAAGTTAATATGGGCAGCCGGTATAAGAAGCAAGTGCAGAGAAAAACAAACAAAAATTTTCAGGTTATGTGCTAGGCTTTTTATTGATAAACATTAACATAACAGTTATCGCACAACTGCAGCGCCGCCTACCAGGAGCATCACGACATACATTTGAAATGTCGGTTTAAAGTTTTATACAAGTAGCAGACCGAAGATGAACGTCTGTTCTCTGTGGTATTACCACGCATTGGGAAGATACTTAGGAACTATGTTTTATATGGCAAACAAAAATATGTAAACAAAAGGACGCAGCCAAAATAATTTGAAAAAAAAAATTGATTCAAATGTTCGGATAACATTCGGTTAGCCAATAATGTCGAGAACAGTTCATACACTTCTAAACATGATTCATTTCACACAAGACGTTAATTCCAATTTGATTTATCGAATCTACTACCGTAACCGAAATGCATGTCTGCACAAGTTTCCTGTTCCTCTCATTTGCGATATTTGTTTCGAAAGTAACAGCAGTTTTATGAAAAAAAAGGAATTCATTCATAAACAGCTTTGGGCGAACTATTTTCTTAATGAAGAGCATCTCTGACGTTTGCCATCAGTAGCATTGTTGAATCACACAATGGAATAAAGCTATAAGCAACAGCAACGCTGTTCAACCTATACTTCAGAAGATTTTGGATAACCTAGACCATCCTTTTAACTTCAAATTGCATTTTACTTGGATCATTGAAGTTTCAAGACAATGTGCTGTGCAAAATAATCTATTTAAAAGCGTGTTGCGTTCTACTTGAAGACCTTATCTCCAGAGATTTCTTGGATAACCTAGAACAGTCTTCTATCTCAATACTTGTTTCAGTTTAAATATACAAACCTGCATAAATTGGTATCACAACCAACAATAACCAAACGGACGGCTTCGCTTGTAGATCCGAAGACCTAAACTCCCGGGAGTTTTTCGATATGCTTTAAATACTGCTTTCAGGAGTTTTGCATCCTAAAATGCTCCCTAAATTGATCAACCTATTGCCGTTCCTGGACATCACAAAGATAAAAACTAATCCATGTTTTCAATGTAGAAATCTACCGTATTTTGTGGAGCATAAAACATTCTTTCTTAGCATTTCAAGCTTATTGCTTTCACAATTAGCTTGATTGCTTGCTCTCCCCAACAAACATTAATACTGAATAACTGTTTGTTCAAACAAATTTGGAGAAGTTTTCTTCTAGAAAGCTGAATAACTTCTCCAAATTTGTTTGAACAAGCGGTTATTCGACACTTATGTTTATTGGATCAACTGATTTTCTCTAATGCATTTGAACAGCTTATTAATTAATATGTGCATTAGTATGATTGTGTGACAAGTAAAATCATATCCTGCCTATAGAGTCGAGAAAATGTTCCTTTACGGAGCATTCCTATACCAGGTCGGAAATCGAACCCAGACAACCTCTTCAGTATAGTGTTGCTTTGTAACTGCGCCTTAATCGACTAAGCTAAGAAAGTTAAGGAAGGAGCATGAAACATTGCGTATTCAAAAAGCTTAAAATTCATACCAAGAACTGTAAATTTCAAAAGGAACCAACTCACTTATTCTGACAATGATTAAAAATGCAGGAATGTCCAGAATCAACTCGCATCTTGCCTCACATACTAAAATCCTCTACGAAAATCACCAAAATACTCGATTCTACACACTTAGAAATAATGAATTTTACACGAGACGTAATTCGCCTTTGACATAAATGGAGGAACGTAAACAAAGGTTTCATGTAAATTTGTAAATCATGTAAATTATTTTATTTATTTATTTTTTCGTCTCTTTCAACTCATTATATGTTCTTGTATGTGTCGTTCTCAGAGCACCGAAATTTACACGAATTTTTGGTAGTGTGTAGATATGAAAAAAAAATCTTTCTCGTAATATGTTATTTTTCCATTCTCAAAACTACGCAAAACTCGTCAAATATTTAAAAAAAAATGTAAATAGGCAAGTTTAATACTACAATATTGGTATTGCCAACCTAATGTCTCGAACGTTTTGCATCCAATAGAGCTGATTTGGTGTGTAGTTAAAGTCTATGACAGACGTTCCATATATTTTGAATTGGTTGCCAAATATTCAGATTGGATGGACGTCAGCACCAGAGTCGTCGTGCAACGATGAAAAAAACAGGCCGTACATGACTAATTAATTGACGTCAAGTAATAATATGTAATGGATAGAGTGGAAACATTTTCGACGAAAGTAACAATAAAAAGAAATAGAGAAATAAAAATCTATGAAATTTGTGGAAAATCTCAATCATCGCTTCCTCGCCCGATGAGGATTACTGAAGTATGCAGTTTGAAAAAAAATTATATAATTTTCTACGATACCTTATTCATACCTAAATTGCGATATAACATGTAAAGTTAAGCGAGATATCTCCTAAATCAGGTGTGTTGTATGAAAGATTGCAAACAATTTCGTTGTTTGCGTTTACTTTGGCTTGCAATTGAACTACACAGATAGAAAGAAACATTTAATTTTCTGCTTAGTCTAATGCACATAAAGGGAATGCTACTTTTGGCAGAAAATAATGGGATATTTCATGTAAATTTAAGCCAGATAACGCCTGGATCTAGTCTGTTGTATGAAATATTGCAAACATTGTAGTATGGCGCATGAAAGATTGCAAACAATTTGATTGTTCACGCCACCGTTGGCTTGGAATTAAACGAGGGGAAAATTTACACGCCTGTTTTTCTGTGTAGGGTAAATTTTACGCGTTTGTTAAAATCCATTATTTTTTTCTATGTAGTTTGATAAAAATCCCCCGAGATTTTTCATCGAATTCATTGTTGAATGATATTATATTTTTTCCTGGACTCTGATGATAATGATCTTTCCTAACGAGCATTGCTTCTAACGTTGAAAAACTTCGAATTTATTTATCTGTCTCTTAATAAAATGTTCCAACATAATATGAACAAATTTATAAAGAGGTTTTTTTTTAGTTCCTTGATTATCGAGATTCGAGATTCAGCCCTGGGCTGGTTCATCCCCCGTTGTAGTGTCATTCAAATACATTTTTGGGTATGTTCGTAACTTGTCCGGGGGTTATAACTCGTGACTTTGGCGTGAGAGGTAAGGATGCTAACCACTACGCCGGGGTCGAGCAAACCCCCCCATTTTTCAAAAGATTTTATTGAAAATTCAGAACCTTTTCTTATTTTAAAACCTGCCATTTCGTGGAAACAGAATATACTACCCCTCAGAATTTGTTAATATCTGTTTGGTAGGTTTCCTACTTTCCGGGAAAATATTTGACCCGGATTTTGTTTTATTTCGTCATAAGAGTGACCAACTAAAGGTGGGCAGGAAGGTTTCTTTGGAAAAAAAAAACATTTGAAATGTTGAACCGATTTGAAAATATTATTTTAAATGAAAGATAATGCATTTTATTTTTATGAAAACAATATAGAGAGAAAAAATCAAACTTTTGTTGCCAAGTGATCGAATGTATAATTTTTTTATGATTTTATTTTTATTTTTTTGTTTTGGATCACAAAGACGATTTTCTATGTTTTCTTTAGAATATTAGGAAATTGTTATGTATTAAATAATGAAATTTAAAAAATTGTACCTTATTTTTTTAAAAGAGCAATTTTCAAAGTTTTTTTTTCGCATTTTTCAAGATTTTTCAAATTTGAATTTTATTTTTCTCTTCATATTTTTTTCATAAAAGATCAACTCATTATCTTGTATTAAAAAAAAAATTAAACAAAAATAGGTTCAGTAGTTCTGATTTCTCATATGACGAAAAACAAACGGGACAAATATAGGAGTAACCTACCAAATATTACCAAATTCTGAGAGGTAGTATATTCAATGTTCATGGAATGACTGAACAATAAAATAAATGATTTAAAGTAGAGCGCTACTTCGCTTATTCCCGTTCCATTGACCAAAAAACATCATAATATCAATGGATCTACCATGAACAAATAAAAAAACGTTTATTTCAGTGCTTTCAACTAAATAATTGAAAAGTTAAGTTTCTATCTTAAATGTTTTGCAAATCGATATTAAAATTAATTGTTAAAAACGATAAAAACAATTTCATTCCAATTGTTGCGAATTCATTTTAACATCTGGCATTATAGCGAAATGGGCCGGGGCTCACTATGACAACCTCGACTATTTTGATGAAAATTTACATCTTCGCCAATTTGCTAGATTTGATTCAAAAAACGTTAATCAAACCATTTTCTCCAATAATAAACAAATCATGCAATCTGCAAACAATACGAATAGCATAATACAATCCAAATCAGCTTTTTCAAACAAACAAATCCATCTCAATCACTCGAAACATCGAAGTCACCGTCCAGATCGTAAATGGCAAGGTCGACACTGGGTAGGCACTTACTCGCAACAATCTCCATCACTCCTGCACAAAGTACACCTTAGATCATCGGATACTGCGTGACACACCTAACTATTTTTTGCCATAGCTCAACAAACCACCTTCATCGGTCGCGATCAAGCTAAGCCTGGTAAACCTAAGTCATAAAACACCGATCAAAATCAGTTGTACAGCAAATTGAAATTCAAGCGCATTTAGCTTATGATTCGAATTGCCAAGAAGCGCCATAACCCTTGCACATTACGGCGATCATAATCTTCAACGAACCCCCTCGGCAGATCTACTACCCGAGATTGGATTGTTTCCATTCAACTATACGACGAATAGTTGAGAAAAGGGAAGATAGCAACCGGACGACGACGTAAGGGGGTGTGTGGGAATGGTCTAATCACCTCACATCGATCATTCCCATGTGCTCGCCCGTCAGTACCATCAATCTCATCGTAGTTTTCAATTGGCCCGTACGGCTTTATTTTCGCACCTTTTCATGCCAGATAAGTCATTAACTACCACAGTTTGCGAAGGTTCGCGCTATGCACGCACAGGCCACCAATTTTATAGACAAACACTCGTGACATTTGACTGACCGACCGTCTAAATCAAAACCGACAAAATCGAAGCCTTGTCTGTTTCGTTCTTGTGCTGACGATGTGACGGAACCTTGAGGACCCAAGACCCAAATTGAACCAGAAAATTGACCGAGCTGACTTTTGACGCACTTCATCTTGAGTGGGTACTATACAGAGAACGAACTCGCGGTAACGATTGAGCAATCAACTACAATGGAATTGTAATATACTGAGCTAAAGTTTCCGAAATTTTGGGCTCAAATCATCAGCAGTTCGAGGACGTCGATAATCAGTTTCTCAAGTATGCAGGAAATCACGATTCACAGGATGAGAACGTGACTCGAGAATTTTGAGCTGGGACGAAAAGTAGAGGATGCTTGAGATAATCTGTCTATTAGAAAACTGCAAAGCTAATGTATGGGATACCTATTCTTTCAATAAGTACTCTCAGTAATAATCATAATCGAGAGGTAATCGACAACTGAACAAGTGGCAACGTACGTGTGTCAAACATGAGTCATGACCATCTATGGGGGATATAATCCTTCCAGCATGTGCAATTTAAACACCATTAATAGAATTGTTTCTTCCTGATTTGGACAGCCTTCCCCCATTATTAGACTGATGTTCAATCAGAGCGAATTTGTACTCTCAAAATATCCCCGAGCACCTCAATCAACAGCTTATGATCTTTCTTCTTTATCAACAGTGAAAATCTGTTCCGCACGATGTCCGATCTGGTGGTGAGCGAAGGGTATGCCGCCTTGGGCTACGAATACATCAACGTCGACGATTGCTGGTTGGAGAAGTCGCGAGGAGCCCGCGGCGAGCTCGTCGCCGATCGTCGCCGCTTTCCAAGCGGAATGAAAGCTCTCGCCGATTACGTGCACGCCAAGGGGCTCAAGTTCGGTATCTACGAAGATTACGGTAACTACACTTGTGCCGGATATCCCGGTATTCTAGGTTTCTCGCAGAACGACGCAGCCCAGTTTGCATCATGGGACGTGGATTATGTCAAGCTGGACGGTTGTTACTCACTGCCGATTGATATGGATCACGGTTATCCGGAGTTTGGAAGACATCTTAATGCAACAGGCCGAGCAATGGTGTACTCCTGTAGTTGGCCCGTTTATCAGATCTATGCCGGAATGAATGTGAGTCTTTTGACACAACTCGGATTATCTAATGACGCTAATGTAAATATCCTGTATTTTTCTTGTAGCCAAACTACTCCTCCATCATTCAACATTGTAATCTCTGGAGAAACTATGACGATATTCAGGATTCGTGGGCTTCACTGGAGAGTATCATCGATTACTACGGAAACAACCAGGACGCCATAATTCCGAATGCTGGTCCAGGGCACTGGAACGATCCAGATATGGTAATTAGTTTTAATCTCATTTCTTTCAAAAATAAAAAAAACTGATGTTCGCTCTTTACATGTTTTAGTTGATTATCGGAAACTTCGGTCTGAGCTACGAACAGTCCAAAACGCAGATGGCCCTGTGGGCCATCATGGCGGCCCCGTTGATGATGTCTGTGGACTTGCGAACGATCCGACCGGAGTTCAAGGCAATCCTGCAGAACAAAAAGATCATTGCCGTTGATCAGGATCCGCTGGGCATTCAAGGCAGAAGAATATATAAGGTGAGTGAGGGAACCCTAAGATTCCGTTAGGCCAGTCGTTCGCTAATACGATGCTGAGTGGTCTACAAACATTTAGAGATGGAAAATTTCTAGTTTTCCTGAGCATCATAGTGTGGGATTGTACTTGTCTCACTGTCATACTAAAGCAGCAATCAGCAACTCCATAGCAGACAGGTATTGTGGGTCTCAGCATTTCTAACAATTGGACGTTTCGTTGCTTTTTGAAATATATATATATATATATTTCACCCCAGAAAGGTCTTTTTTAATGTTCAGGTCTAATTAAAGAAGTTTAAATTAGTTTTTTAGTAAATATGTGGAAATGTTCCGATCAACTTAAGATTTTTTTTTACATTGTTATCGAGATTTTTTGCCTCGAGCTGGTTCATCTCCCAACATAAAGGCTATAAAGCAGGCTATAAAGGTTATGCTTTTCTTTATCCAGAAAACTTTCTCCTGCTTGAATAAGTTCATGACTAACTGAATCCATTCTCATTTGATTGAGCGCTGTTTTCATTTTTCTGACTTGATATTGTAAATATGCTTATCTATTTGCGAAAACAGTCCGTAATTATTTTTAAAGAAATATATGTGTATGTAGATCAATTTTTGTTATGTGAATTTTCGGCTTAAAACCATTCCCTTTCCTGGGCAATTTTCTAGTCAAAACAAATAGTTGGATGTATTCAATTGATTTAAAATTTATCCGC
Organism: Aedes koreicus; assembly: GCA_024533555.2. Classification (NCBI taxonomy): domain Eukaryota; kingdom Metazoa; phylum Arthropoda; class Insecta; order Diptera; family Culicidae; genus Aedes; species Aedes koreicus. The sequence continues at coordinate 1,122,302 of JAHHFK020003576.1, read as the reverse complement.
TTGAATCTTATCTCTGAATTACTATTGAGCAACAGAATGTTGACTAAGGCGCCACGTTTCCTAATTGATAGGAAATTTGTGCTATTTTTATGTTCAGTTTTCTGTCAACCAAATGTGGCTGATTTTAAACTGCAGTACCAGGGAAGCTATTTAACTAGATATGTAAAAATTAACAAGGGAAAAGAAACTCCGATCAATTACACTATTATTTTGAGGTTAAATACAACAAGATAAACAATTTTAAGAGCGAATTTATAAAACATTTGTTTCAGTTCTACAGGACTGTATCGAAAGCTAAAAAACAAGAAAAAATTAAAGACAACTTTATAATTTTATTCAAGTCATGCTCTCTTAATTTCAACAACAAAATTAATGAAAGCAACTTTATTTCCAGAATTTTGTGATTTTGGATTTGACTCCACTCATGAGGTTTTGGACAGCAGTTTTGTCGCAATTTTTGGACCAATTCTTTTTAAACTCTTCCATGATTTTGCACTTAAAGAGTGCTAAAACACTCTTCTTGAAGTTGTGCTTGACGACAGCTCAGTAGCGTTCAATTGGACGAAGCGGTGAACAATTGGGAGGATTGATGTCTTTTTCATCCGAAATCTACTCCATTTTATTGCATCCATTGTACTATGGTTTCGGCGTAATGGGTTGACGCCAAATAAGGCCAAAGCAAAGGAGGCACCCTGTGCTGCTTTAATAACGGAAGCATCGTTTTCTGAAAACACTCATTACGGTAAACTTCGGCATTGCTCGTACCTTTAGTGTAGAAAATCGATGACTTGGAGTCGCAGGATCCAATTGCCTGTCATACGAGCACCTTCTGGCCAAATTTTTCCACCTCGAACGACTTTTCGGAGATGCTCACATCTTCGCCGATGAACTTGGTGTAAAATTGCGGTCTTGGAAGCGTGCTGCAGTTCTCTTTCACATTTGTTTCGTGATCGATCAAAACTCAGGCAGACGGTCGTTGTAAAAGTCGGCTGTATAACTTTTTAGCTCTAGTTTTCGCCCTCCAGTTTGCTCGGCGCTTTATTTTGCTATTCTTATAGGTCTTCGGGTTGTTGCGCTTCTTGATTCTTTGCACCATTCCGACGGAGGTACCAGTCTTTTTTGCCAAATCACTAATCGAAATCGATTTGTTCCAAAAGATGCGGTTGACTACCTTCCGATCCAATTTTGGGTCATCTAGACCTGGATTTTTTTCCTCTTCTTGGCAGTTTATCGAACGAGTAGTGTTTCCCGAACTTGTTGATGATAGATTTTACGCTGTCGTGATGTAATGTGTAGTTTTTGCCTGGTGGGACGGCGCAAAGTTTTGTTGGAAGCAATATGGCGCATTCTTGTAGAGTTTCTTGAAGAAGGGAAGCAAATGGCTCTTCAATACAATGTCGATATTTACTGTTGATTTTAACACCAGGTTTAATTAACAGTAATGAAACCTTCAAATTTTTGGAAAAACATCCCCAAACCATCACCCTTGAAACATTCTTGAACCATTGAACAGCTAGTTTATCACGAGGAATATCAGAAAGATGTGCTACTTACTCCCCATCATTGTTCTGGGTGTGGTAATCCTATTGCAGGAACATGTTTTCGTCCTAAAACAGAATTTCACAACACCGTGCCGCTTGAGCAGCTTCCGACATCTTTCGACTCTTGCAATCTTCTGCTTTTCAGTCAAGCCATGCACTCGTTGTTTTTTGTGTGGATACAGTCCAAGTCTTTCAAAATACTACTGATCGTTGACTGCGACATTCTCAGTTCTTTGGCCATCTTTCGGTCAGACTTACCAGGATTTAGCCGAATTCGTTCTCTCGCTCGTTTGATGGCTTCCGGACACCTGACAGTGCGTTTACGGACAGGTCTGGAAGGTAACATCCAAGAACCGTTTTTTTTTTTTTTTTAGGGTTTGGTGGTGCGAAAGATGAATCTTTCGTTTATTCCTAGTGGTTTCAAATTCTTTAAAATCGTACAAGGTTTAAAATGTTTCAAACCCAGACCTATCACGAGCTCCCCTTTTGCGTGCATAATTACCACAAGTCTCAAACGAATGAAAATTAAAAACAAACTTGCAAGCCGTGTTGACATTTGAATACATTCTAAAAGCAAAATGTGCAAACATGTCTGTGATTAACTCATCCAAAGAAACAAATGTTTAAATAAAAACCCTGACAGGAATTACCACTCACCCTGTAAACTGTCTGCAAATCAATCAATATAAGTTAAATGTATTGCAAATATTAGTGTTTCCAAAATATGATAATTTATCGATCGTTGCCATTTAAGTTTCAGAAATGAAGGTGAGGTGAGCTATTTTCATCCATCAGTCTTCCCTTCTCTAATGAACTACAGTAAAGATCAACAGGTACAGATTCACAAAATTCATCCTGGGATTAATTCCCGGTTTTAATTAAAACCTACCACCTTTGCGTCCAAAAGATTTAGATTAAGCATTTATGATTGGAGGTTTTTGAAATATATTTAACGTAGTCACATTTTGAAGATAAGCTAATAAGAGGATCGTATTGTCAATTTGATACATTTAATGTGATACATGCTTAAATAGGAGGTCCACAATTTTCTCTTCATACGCCATTGCAGGTTCTAAGAAATTGTCAGCTACAGGATAAATCTCATGTTTGATTTTTTTTTTCTTCCCAAAACAGCACAAGGGCATCGAAATCTGGTCCCGTCCGATTACTCCTATCTACCAGACATTCTACTCATACGCCATTGCCTTCGTGAACCGAAGAACCGACGGAACTCCTTCGGATGTTGCCGTCACGCTGCGAGAACTGGGTCTGATCTCGCCCACCGGATACAGAGTTGAGGTAAGCTTGAGATCGATGATTCGTTTTTTTTTACAATTGTCACTAATAATTAAATTGTTTGCAGGACCTTTACGAGGAAGTCGACTACGGAATACTGAGCCCACAGACCAAGATCAAGGTCAAGGTCAATCCATCCGGTGTTGTGATCCTCCGTGCCGATGTTCAACCGGAACGATTCTCCAAGAGACCGTACAATCCAATCTTCTACCGTTATCCCAACTAAAGCCACTTCGGGAAAGTTTCTCCCACTTTTTGAGCCAGCAAACCAGCCGTGTGATCCCCTAATCTAAAATAAACAAAACAAGAACCGGTTTTAGTAAGACACGAAAATTATTCTACAACCTATCATCTAAGTCTGATTACACGCACAGTAAACTGTGCGTACTCTACAAGTCTAATACTTGGAAACAAGAAATCTTTTACTGAAAGAGCTAATTTGAAAGAATGATACGACATATATATCTTTAAATAGAACCTTTTTACAATACAATAGGAGATCGTGAGCGTGTAGATAGCAGCGATAATAGACATTTAACCTTAATACAGTTTGTATATCTAAATTGAAGCAATTGTACAAATGATGATTACCGGCTCGTTTTAGAAGGGCCTCAACCATCTGTTCTTCGCGATTGACGATGAGAAATCACCTAAAAAATTCGAAGAACAAACATCAGGAAAGAAAATGCTTGAAAGATAATGTGCCAGCTCTACCAGAACGAAATGAATTCCCTATGGAACACGCAAATGCACGGACCAGTAGTGGAAGTAAGAATAGCAAAAGGTGGTCCGTATGGAATTCATTAAAATATGGTGATATTTATTAAACAAAAAACCACATACTATGTCTGTCTCAATTTCATATTCGCATTGCACGATATACAGGTAGTTAATAATAATGAAGAGAGGTGGAGCTTATCAGATAGCTCACCCTAAACGAGTACTTCTCTTTTTTTTAATTTTCACTTTCGGACCTTGCCAAAGCCGAATTGGATCATATTAGGGACTTCTTCATTGACTATAGCCACCAAAAGTGCGAATCAACGTGAAACAGTTAAACTGTTTTAAAACGGAAAGAAATTTGGAGGCCACAGGAACGAAATTGCTTTGATACACACTACGCTAACGCAAGAGTCGGTGTTAATAGTGTAGAAAGCATAAAACAATTCAGTTATCCAGATGAGCGCTAAACGAGGTTTGGATGAAGTGACAAACCTCAGAATAGTGACCGGAAGCAATCATAATTGTTTTTTATAAATTTTATTCCCGGCGCACCTCAAATAACAAAAAAGAGGAAGCATGAACAAAGCGTAGATTCCAAATTGGTTTTGCCTGTTTGTGTAATTTATTTTTATCTTAATTTTTAAGCAATATGAAATTAAATAAATGATAATAATAGTACAGTATGTGATTCTCTATCAGCTGCATCAGGAGCGTATTCATTAATATCACAATTATTTCTGCTAGAATCAATGTTGGAGGACCAATCTAAAATTCAATTGTTGAGCCGAAACACACACACATCTTTCTTCTGTAATTGAAAACATCGCTATTCTGTCTGACCGTTTAGGTACATCAAAATCAACCAATGATAAAGTCACATAAGGGTCCTCAGAAAGCTCAATCGGTAAAAGCATCTTCTAACAAACCGAAGGCAGCGGGTTCGATTCCCCAGTCCGGTCGAAAGAATCTTTTCTAGGTTTTCGATGGACATAGAAGTATCATTGTCTATACGCGTCTGCGTTATCGTCTTATCCTGAAATTCACATTTCATACGTTAACAATTCCTTGATTATCAAGATTTTCAGCCCTGGGCTGGTTCATCTCCCGTCGTAGTCACTCAAATACCTTTTGGATATTTACGTAACTTGTCCGGATATCAACCACTACGCCGGGGTCGTCCCCTTCATACGTTAACGAAATTAGATGTTTAAATTAAATTATATTAAATTAGGACGTTAACGATGAACATTCTGTTCTTTTATCAGCGAAACAGTGGCATCAGTGCAATACACGAAGGACACGGTAGCCTGGTACAAAGCCAACGGAGTCGAATTCGTACCCAAAGAGATGAATCCTCCAAACTGTCCCCAGGCAAGAACAATTGAAACTTTCTGGGCTCAGAGAAAGGCATATTTGCGCAAACATGTTTAGGCAGGAGATTCCATCAAAACTTTTGAAAGAGACTGGAAAAAAGTATTGAAATTCATTGGCAAACAGTCTGTGCTGAAGCTGTGACCAGTGTTAGATCAAAAGTTCGGTTTTTGGCGTACTATTAGACTTACACCGTGTCCAATATATTCTCATACACTTTTTACTTGCATTGGTGTCGTGCAACTACTCAACATGCTTCACGTATGTGTTGGTGTAGTTTTGCACTATGTTTATGCAAACGCTTTTAGGTTATGTCCGATTGTTTTTATTCGGTGTTTATCTTTTACCAGCGATGAAGGTGTTTCGTGCTGTGGTGATAAAAAAGGTTTGAAAGGTGAGCGCCCGGGCGCTATTTTCAAAAATTTGAAAAACCTCGGAGTAAAGCGGGATTTTGTGTACCGAACCATCCGAAGGTACCGTGACACCTGCTCGTTGGATGACCGGAAGAGATCCGGTCGTACTCGTACGGTGCGGACTGCACGAGTTATTAAAGTGTTCAGGGAACGGATTAGACGAAAATCACAGCGCTCTGTACGTAAAATGGCCGCAGATCTGAATTTTTCGAGATCGTTAATGCAAAATGACCTCGGATTCCAAGCTTTCTAGAAACGTAAGGTTCACGGAGTTTCGGAACCTTTCAAGCAGAAACGACTCGAAAGAGCAAGTCTGCTTTTGTCGCGGCACGGTGGGGAAGAATTTATCTTTTCCGACGAAAAGTTATTCGTCTTGCAACAATTCCACAATGTCCAGAACGACAGATTGTGGGCTCTCTCTTCGAGAACTGTTCCAGAGAGTGATAGGTGATATTCCACAGTTCCAGAGTGCTGCATCAGTGATGGTTTGGGGAGGAATTTGCAAGCGAGGCAAATTACCACTGGTTTTCATCGAAAAAGGCGTTAAAGTAAATGCCGTATATTATAAAACGGAAGTTTTGGAGAAAGTTGTCATGCCATATGTACAAGAGGTGTTTGGAAATGATCACTATGTGTTTCAGCAAGACGGAGCGCCATCGCATACTGCAAATCTCGTTCAGGACTGGTGCCGAGAAAATTTGACCGACTTCTTGGACAATAATGAATGGCCTCCCAGTTCACCAGATCTGAATCCTTTGGATTATTTCGTATGGTCATACATGCTGGCGAAGGTAAATGACCACAGGGCATCTAATATGAGCCAATTCAAAACCGTAATCAAACGAATTTGGGACGAAATGCCGATGGAAGTCGTGCCTGTGACGGTTTCGAAAAACGTCTGGAGCTGGTCAAAAAGGTTGAAGGCGGTGTTATTCCAAACCATATGCTGTAGTTGATCAGTATTATATTGCAATATAATGGGTAAAGTTATCAATAAGATCTGGATTATCGATTTGAAATAAACAGAGTTTTATTTTGTATGAGAATATATTGGACACGGTGTATAAGTATAACGTAGTAGCAGACGCCTCAAGCCGCATTCAGATTAATACTTTAACGCCTACTCAGCACTTTTAACCGATGAGCGCCTTTGAACAGCTTTCGTTCCCAAATGATAATGGAAACAATCACAACTAATTCAGGTGCCAAAATAACAAATCCATTTCCCGGTTATCGCAGAATTTTAATCGAAACGACGAGATTCAATGAACAAATATTGAATATACTAAAAGACTTTTATGATCCTACAAACACAAAAATTCTGGGACAAATCCAAAAAGTGTTTAAAAATAATTTCAGCAGACCAGGCCTTCTAAAAATTTGTTTTACGCAGATAATATTACGAGATATTACAGACACCGATTAGCAAGAGAAGATTGTTCGAGAAACACATAAAAGAGCTCACCGCGGAATTTAAGAAAATAAATATCAAATTTAGCGTAAATTGTATTTACCAAAAATCACAAAACATCTGAAGAAACATATTTGTGTTTGCAATAACAGAAACACCTCGAAATACGATCGACACCCGCTGATAATATCTATCCGAGAAACACCCATCCCTAATCATCCTTAGCAAATCCTCCATGTGTGTACACATCTTCCGAATCGAATCCGACTACTATTTATCAAGCAATGATAAATTCAGTAAGTGCGGAAAATGATTCTCAACACGCTGTTCATATTACGAAAGTACTATGGGAAAAAGTAACTTCCTCCATTATTCCAAACTATCTCGTAATGGATAACGAGTACGCTTTCCAATCGCCATGAAAATATGGGACGCGCTTGGGAAAGCTTGAAGGTGGATGTCAGGCTCACCCGACGCAGATGATTTAGAACTTTTCAGAAATTTATAAGGTAACCAAAAACAAAACAAAAAAAAATCATCAATGATGTTCTGTATGATGGTTTGAATAATATGCCAGAAGCCATTAATGAACTAGTTAACGAAGAAATCAAAACACACAGAGTAGTTAAAGAAAGAAATAATTTAAGGACTGTATCATTAATTATGGGTATAGAGAAAAACTGGTTTTTTGAGCTATTTCTTTTTCGGAGGATAAATTACAAAAACAATGTTTCATAACAGTAATATTTATTTAGTTATTTGTTGACTTCGCCAGGTCACGTACTTTCTTCTTGATGTTCCTCATTACGTTCTGGACAACAGTTCCATCGATGCTTCTGCTCACATTTACCCTATCCTTTTTGAATTTGCCTCTTTTTATCACCCATTCCTGTCCTCATCGTAACTTACGATCGTCCTCTTTTCTCTCTTCTTCCCCCTCCCCCCCTCTTCCCTTTTTTACATTCGATGATAAGATCTATCTCTTCTTTCTTATCTCACCATCTTTCACCTAATTACCCACTGGTAGGATCACCGACAGCTAGGAAAGGATCACCAGCACCTAGCCCCCTTTAAGATTATCGGACCTTGGCATTGCGTTGTGTCGGTGGTAGCATGCGATACTGCTGGAACATATTTTCCACCGTAGGATTCCCCGGTCACGAAGAACTTATGACTCTGAAGTTCTGGGAATAGCTGGAAGAATTGCACCAGTGCATTGTGTAGGTTGTCTCCTACCTGGGTCTCATTGGTGCTATAACCTTCGTCATGATCGGTGAAGCTGAATCCCGGCCTACTGGGTTGTCGAAATAGATCACATGATGATTCAGATGCCAGGAGTACTTTCTGGGATGTAGCTGCAGTTTACCGTCGACGGAGAATGGGCCGTTTTCGGTGAAAAGACCACGACGAGCACCGGGACCGAAGCCAGATTTGAGCGTTGAGCAACAAAGTACCAGAAGAAGAGATTTGAGTTGAACTTCTCGTCTACCGTCAGATAACCCGAGTAGCTTTCGATGTTCGCAGGAATGGAAGTGCTCGTTACTTTCGCTGAATTACGACCGGCTTCGGTAGAGCCATTTTTGATGAAAGGCGTCAAATATAGGGCTTCTCCAACGTCTTCGCCGCTATTGAGAGACGCGGGCTTTTTTTCCCCGACCAATACCAAATTAAATCTTTACTTCTTTCATTCGAATGAAAACATTTATACCTTTAAAAAACAACGAGTTTTGTGAAGCTCCGTACAAAAAAATAGTGTTTTAACATCATCCGCGTTTCTAGTGTTATATCTATGAATATCACTTCCTCTTTCAATTCGATTACACAAATATCGAGGCAGCAAACCATTAATTACTTTAAAAATGAACACCATTGTCAAATACACAACTCTCTGCTTCACCGATAGCCACTGTAGAGCATCTAACAAAAAAGAGGAGGAAGTGAACCTAAAGGGTGTATTCGATAAAAATGGCACACACAAATATACTCATCAAAATTAAACTGATTATCGGATTTTCTTGAAATTTTCAGGGAATGAAGAACTACTAACGAGTTTTGATTTACAACATTTGTTTTATTCGATTTCGTCTCCCATCCCGAATGACCGCACCTTCCTTTTCACTCCACCCATCAATTTTGTACAACCGATTTTCCCATGTTTTTGTTGTTTTTACCCAATTTTCTTCAATTCTAGCTCTGTTTTTATAGTTTTGGGATGTTTGCGAAGTTCCGTTTTCATAATTGCCCAGAATTTTTCAATTGGACGAAGTTCCGGTGAATTTGGTGCGTTCATATCCTTTGGCACAAAATTGACTCCGTTGGCTCGGTACCACTCCAATACGTTTCGAGCGTAGTGGCAGGATGCTAGATCAAGCCAAAAAGAGTTGATCCTTTGTGCTTCTTAATGAATGGCAAGACACGCTTCTTAAGGCACTCTTCCGTGTAAATCGCACCGTTTATTGTTCCGGAAGTGATGAAGGGAGCACTTATTTCACCACATCCGCAAATCGCCTGCCAGATTAGAAACTTCTTTGCAAATTTCGATAGTTTCTTCTTTCGAACATCCTCCGGAACATCGAACTTCGACTTGGAAACGAAATATTCTTGCCCAGGAAGTTGACGGAAGTCGGCCTTGACGTATGTTTCGTCATCCATCACGATGCAACCGGATTTGGTGAGCAGCTTCGTGTAAAGTTTCCGGGCGCGGATTTTCGCAGTGATGTTTTGTTTTTCATTCCGGTTTGGGGCTTTTTGCACTTTGTAAACATGTAACCCAGCACGTTCATGGTTTTCTGCACAAAACCGACTGACACCTTAGACTTTTTAGGACATCTCGAATTGACATGTTTGGACGGTTCTTGAATTGTTGTACGACTTTCCTGGCCATTTTACTGTCCATTGGACCACTTTTACGACCACTCCCTTCCTTCCTTTGGACACTCAGACGCTCCTTGAAGGTTCTTATTACACGAGACAAAGTTGTATTTGCAATTCCAAGCCTTTTAGCAATCCACCGGTGGGACGCCCCTGGATTTTGATTGTGAGTGCACAAAATTTTCTCACGGACAATTTCTTGTTTCGACGACATGACTGGAACTACTGAATGTATAACTATGAAACTTGGCAGATGTAAATAATACACTATGGATAAGATCTACTCAAATTTCTAGGTTTTTTACTCATACGATTCAAAAGTTACAGAAGATTTTCTGTGTGCCATTTTTATCGAATACACCCTTTATTGCATCTCAAGATCAAACGCATTATCTTATTTTGCAAACGCTGTAATCTCGATATTTTTGTTTGATTAGCTAAAAACAAAATGGAAGGGCAAAATTCGATGTGAGGAGAGATGATAGATTTGTACAATTGTAGTTTACTAGCAAAATCGTTTTTCAATCGGCAGAGAATACCGTACTTCTTGGCTATTTTCTTGATGACATCGTCAATGTGAGGGTTAAATTGTAATCTATCATCAATAATCACTCCAAGATATTTAATCTCTCGAGCGCGATCAATTGTCTCATCATCAATTTTAACAGAGACGTCTTCGCCACCCGAAATTACCATGAATTTAGTTTTACTTATGTTCAATTTCAACTGTTGGTACGTTAACCATCTACTTAAAGAACGTAAATCTGCATTCAAGTGTGAAACGGCCTCCTCGAGGCTTTTAGCTGCAATGAACAACACGGTATCATCAGCAAAAATATTAATATCACAAAATCGCAAGACTCGTCGCATGTCATTAATATATAGAATGAATAAAATGGGCCCTAATACACTCCCTTGTGGTACACCAAGGCTGTTCTTCACAGGGCTCGAAACAGAATCATTAAAAGCCGTCCGTTGAGTTCTGTCATACAAATAGCTTTCAAACCATCTGTATGCAGTACCTGAAAATCCAAAGCGCTTGATTGTTTCTAACAACAAGGACCGAGAAATCGTACAATCGTATCTTTACGCTCTAAATTTTCTTTCCATTTTGCTATCGCTGTTTCACAAGAATGACCTTCGCGGTATTCCGATTGTTCCGGCGCAATCAAATTTTTACTATTTAAATACGTTAACAGCTGGCCTTTTACAACAAGTTCCAAATTTTTTTCTAAAGTATGCAACATGTTAATAGGACTAAAGTCTTCGGCTTTAATTGTTCCAGCAACTTTTTGAATGGGAATGACTAAAGATTCTTTTCAAACTTGTGGCACGTGCCTAGTTTGCAGCGATTCATTAATTAGGTCCAGCAGGTTGTTTCCGATGACATTAAAGCAATCTTGTACTACTCTTGCATTTACGGTATCTACTCCAGCCGTTTTGTTCAAAGAAAATCAAATAGATTTTAGATCCACTAACGTTATTGGGTGAAAACTTTCAAAACTACAGTTAATATTAATCGGCTGTTTTATTTCGTCTGGCTCATCTACTAGATTAATGGATTGATTGATTGACAAAATACTATCGACGAAATATTCATTAAATCTACATGCAATGATGTCCTCTGACTGTTCTAATGTGCCATTGAAGGTTATGGATCGCGGTTTGCAATTACTAGGTTTCAACAAAGATTTCAAAATTTTCCATAACTCTTTGCTGTTGTTTTGATGCAAATCATTTTTCCTCTGAATATATTCACAATGAGTGCGTTTAACGGATTGCAAATATTTGTTACGAGCATCTTTGTACCTTTTCAATAAGCTATGCCTATTAGTTTTTTGCCATTTCTTGTACAGCTTGTCTCTTTTACGTTTAAGACGCAAAAGATCCAAACTGTACGTCTGTCAAAACAGGTGATCTCTGATCTAGAGATCACTTCTTTCGACAAATCTTAAAATAGCTTGTTTCGAATACTTTTTCCAACATTTCAATTTCACATAAACACTGTCACCACTACTATTATCTTGAACGTTAATAATCGGTTACTTTCAAGTTAGAATTTATAACAACACTAACAGAATCAAAATTACAGTACACATGGTCAATCAAAGTTCTACTGTGTCTGGAAATACGCGTATATTCATTAACCAATTGTTTTAAATTAAAGAAATCTGCTAATCGTTTCAAATGCTTCGAATTATCAATGTCACAATAATTGATATTAAAATCACCAGCAAGCACGTTTAGTTTCCTAGAATTTACAAAAATCTCATACCAGTTTTCCAAAACCTCAATAAAACGTTGGTCACTAGAACTGGGAGAATGATATACCGAACACGGTACACGAACGGCCACGAACAACTGCAATGCTTAAAAACCAATAGTTTGTAGACAACCCGGCAATAAGAAGTGTATCGAATATAAGCTATCCACATACATTTGCGTTGTACGCATGTATTTGTGGTGGTTTTTTATGCTCTAAACACTGCATGCTGTGCTTTTGACTATCAGCTTTCTTTTGTTTACTTGTTTGTGCGGTTCAAATTCTGCGTTTTCAAAATGTCGCGTCTTGAAAAGGAAGTGAAAATTAAGGTTCTGGACACATGGCTAAGTGAGAAGGGTATTACTATGCGAAAATTGGCGAAGCGGTTTGGAATTCATCATGCGAGTGTTAAAACCATCATTAATAAGTTTGGGGAACACTATTCTTTGGATGAGCTACCAGGAAGAGGCAGAAAACCCGGTTCTTCCAACCCGAAACTGGAGCAGAAAGTGGTATCTCTAATCATGAAGAACAAGTCAATGTCAATACGTGATTTGGCCAAAAAAGCAGGAACGAGTGTCGGAATGATCCAGCGTATCAAGAGGCGAAACCACCTGAAGACCTGAAGCAGAAAATCTCGAAACAAAGTGCAGAACAGAAGAAGCGAGCAGCAACAAGGGCCCGGAAATTGTATTCGCGTCTTTTGCAGCGTCCGGATGCATGCGTTTTTATGGACGATGAGACCTATGTAAAGGAGGACTCAAAAACCCTTCCAGGTCCACAATACTTTACTGCCGTCGTTGGGGAGGATGTGAGCGATGCGGACAGGTCGATTCAAGTGGAGAAATTCGGTCGAAAGGTACTGGTATGGCTAGCAATATGTTCCTGTGGTTTGAAGTCAACCATTTTTTACACTACCGGAACTATAAATGCGGAAATCTATCGATCTGAGTGTCTCCAGAAGAGATTGTTGCCTTTATATAAGAAGCATAGTACACCTCCACTGTTTTGGCCGGATTTTGCGTCGGCTCACTATGCCAAAACCACTCTCAATTGGCTTGCGGAAAAGGGTATGATTTCGTTGAGAAAAATATCAATCCACGCAAATTGCCCTCAGCTACGACCCATCGAACGTTACTGGGCAATCGTGAAGAAGGTCATTCAAGAAGACTGGTAAGGCAGCTGGGAACATGCAGGAGTTCAAAAAAATTTGGGCTCAAGCGTCAAAAAATGCGATGCAACACTTGTCCGGAACTTGATGAAGAGCATTCGATCCAAAGTTCGAAAATTCGTGAAGGAGTAACTTAAATTTCATCCGGTCTTCATTATGTTCAAGTTTAACCTCGTACAATAAAGGATCAATTTTTTGTATGAATAAAATATCGGTTTTCAACATAATTTGAAAGAAAGTTTGTGGATAGCTTATTTTCGATACACTCCTTATTGAAGTACAAAATATCGAATTTACTCACATTACTACTGGAAGTTGGTTGCTATTCATTGAAATGCAGGCTGTTTTTTTTTCGTTCATATAATCGCTTGAAAATTTCACATTCATAATTTATGGATCATTTACATCACACAAAAGTTACATTCCATAGATCATTTTTGCAAGTTAAGGTAAAGTTAGTGAAGCTTCAGTTGATCATTTGCAATATGTTTTTGAGTAATTATCAATTACAATTTAAGTAATTATACAATTTTATCCATCATTTCCTAGGATATAAGGATCTTTAACTTTTATAATATTTTATTAAAGTTCTATAAAACATAGATCTCATCAATGATTTTTTTGGATATTTTTTTATGGATTTTCATTAGAGTCTTATGGGCTAACAATACGTTTTCATGCTACGATTTCCGATTTTTGAAGGATCTTTTATTGGTTTCTATACGCATGTATAGAATATTTGTCTATATACTCCTATGTCAAAATAAACTATTTTATGAACGTTCACACTGTACCAAAGCACTACTAACCCTGACTGATGAACACGTAAATAGTTGATTGGTCAAAGATCTCAAAACATTTCGTTTAGGCGTATACGGGACGGGCCTCACAACGGCAGCCACCACTTAACTTTTTTGAAGATGCAAATCTCAGTTTCTATTAAAGATATTGATTAGGTAATCATTTCAATAACATTTCACGAAATCAAATCTCACTTCTGGACAAGTCAAAAAAAACCAAAAGGTGTTTGAGTGAGTACAACGAAAGCACGAATCTCACTTCTGAACAAGTCAAAAAAAAGGCAAAGGGAAAATCCACCTTCTTTTTTTGGAAACCCCAAACATGGAAAAACCTCCTTAGATCAATCAGAGGTATTAACCTTCTGGTTAGCGCTTGCCAAAGGTGTTTGAGTGAGTACAACGGAAGACGAACCAGCACGATTCTGATTAGCTTCGATCTTGAAGAAACTTTAGACCCGTCAAAACAACCGGCAAGCGCTAACCAGAAGTAATATCCATTGCATTATACCAAAAAAAAAACCCCAAAAAAAGGGGCATACCCTCTCCAAATAAATTAGATATCATGCAGTCCAGAATGAATACGGAATACGGAACAAATGATGTATCTCGTTGGCAACTATCCTGCTATCCTTATAGATGTAAGATATTATGTAAATATTCATCGCAACTAGGCGCTCAATATTTACTGGTGCTATACTCTCCAATGATAAAGTGCTGGGTAAACAAAACCATTAAGGCAAACAAGATACTTGGTAACTGCAAATCAAGTTATTAATATCGAACTGCATTCTCATTTTAAGCATGAACCGTTGAATAGAATTGCGATAGTTGTCATGATATAGCCCTTGTATTAAGTACAGGAAATTTGCAGCTGAATCAGTTTATTTGCTAGAACTGAAACTGAATGCATACTCATGACAGAATAACATCGCGCACAGCTCTTATCGCCAGGAGCGCCTCACGGACAAGAAATCGCAAACTTGAACCTAGGATCGTACAAAAGTTCAGGGAAACAACTACCTTATATGAAGCACTATAGACCTAATCAGGAATCCCCGGATCTTGGTGAAGCTAATAATGACTTTTGTTTTTATTTTGTTAGCCACTGTCCTTATCGACTAATCAGAACTATCACGTGTACGCCCGTACGACTTAATTGATGGAACAAATAAATTTAACAAGTTTTCTAAGGAACCCCTGATTCAATCAAATTTAAAGCTCTCACAGACGCAAACATGTAAAAATTCACTGCTTGAGCTCTGTAGTTGTAATTGTTTTGCGAAATGGCAGGAAACTCCCTTGCGCTGAACTGGCCGGCTTGACGTGCCGCAAGGGCTCAGTAGGGATCAAGACCCGAAGCTAAGAGTCAGTTCCATTGTGGTTATATCACATTTATTAGCAGAGCAGCACATCGAAATTTTAGGTTCATTATTCTTTATATGCTATACAATTTCAGATCATCCATGGATATCCCAAGTTTTGTAAAATAATTTCAAATCAATTTTTTTTTCTGGTGGCCATGATACATTATCTAAGCTTTCAGGTTCATGGTGGATGTGCGGGTCCGTATACAATTGCAGCAGGACCACAATCTGCAGACACGTAAATACAAATGAAATTATTATCGTTTTATATTATAACATCCATTCACTACATTTTGTATGCTTTTTTATAAGTCATTTTCAGCTTCACATTTATGCATCCTTGTCAGTTATAGCTCATCTAACCTACGTTATGTATTTGAAAAGATAGGAAGGTTTTGATTGTTTTTTTTTAGAAAGGATCATATTCGAAAAATTCTACTTAAAACAGCACTTTCCTTCTTCATCAGAAATATATATTAATTCAAAACCTAACAGTTTACAATCATTCATTTCCTATTTCACAGACATGAGGAATCATTTATGGGTGTACAAGAGCTATAGAAAAATTCAATTTCCTAATTTTTTATTTTAGTTTTATTAAGATTCAGTTTTTAGATTCATACTCATCTGAAATTTATTTCGCCTTATTATTAGCTGTCTTCAGTTTTTCTAATATTATTATGACATTAATACACATCTAATTTTTATTTTCAGTAACATACCAGTAGATGTCATATATATCTTGTACCTACGCTTATTATGTTCTCTGACTATTATTGTGAAAACAAATTCTAATCTTAGTAGATCTTATTTCAATAGAAACTGCAACAGTCTTTCGATGAGTGGATGGTCAGATTAGTTACGGATATATGTATTCTACTATAGTTTACTGGCTTGCTGGTATTATTATTTTATATTTTAACGTCAGTTTATTATTTTATGTTGTGATATTAAATGATGTGACATAATTGCATTTAAATTCATTTCATTAAAATCGCTATTTCAGATGAGACTCACTACATAAATTATTGCAAGGAAACGGAACAGCACATCGAAATTTTAGGTTTACTATTCTATTGCTATATAATTTCAGATTATACATGGATATTCCAAGTTTGATGAGATAATTTTAAATCAATTTTTTTTCTCGCAGCTACATTGTCTAAACTTTCAGGTCCACAAATGGAATTGTTATTATCATTCTTATATTCATTCACTATATTATTTGTCATTATAATATTCATTCGCTATATTTATTATAATTATAATATTAATTCACTATATTTTATACATTACTATATGACATTAAATATATATTGGGAAGGGAGGGAGCATCAGGGTATCACTCAAGCTGGAATTGGACAATGGAGTGGTATGACAACCGGCGTCTAGGAGGGAACAAACAGTATCATTTTCTTTATCCTACCGATTCGATTGTGGTGCTGTGAATTCTACTCCAACAATTTCAGTGAGAGTGACGCGCCCTTCTTAACAAGCCATCCCGTAGAAAGCTTAATGAGTATTGCGAATTGGGTTATTCGATTTGTTGGATCGTATCGTTGGAAGGAGATTCTTATGTTCCCGCGGGTTTCGCGTAAGTGTCTCTGCTTACGGGTCCGCCCCACCGTTTTTGGCCCTTCATACAGCGTTACTGTGAATGCAAATCGGTAACTCAATTTGATCTTGCTATTAAGTGGAGCTGCATACATGACAAGGTCTTAGAAGGGATGGTGGCTACCTTACATACATACATACATACTATTTGGAGTCCAGTCTGTCTTTCTAAATCTGTATGTGTCGATTCGGGTTCAATTAGAGTATTGGAGTCGCTTTCATTCAGCGATCCCTACTAAACTTGAAGTGCTAGCAAGCGTTACTGTAATTAGCCTAGTATGCAGTATTTGCATGTGATGAGATAGTTCATTTAGTTATTTACCACTTAGTTTGTAGAAGTGACGTAGTAATTAAGGTTAAGTGTGGTATGTTCTTGCTGTAAATAATTCCTATGAAATAGACAATGATTGATAGGAATTACTAGTAAATTTACGAATGGTGTCAATTTCGTGCCGAAGGATCTTAATCCCCCAAACTCTCCAGAGTTGCGGCCAATTGAAAAATATTGGCTATAATGAAGCACGAACTTCTTAAGAATCCTAAAGTTGTCACTACAGAAGTTTAAAGACTGTACTCGAAAAAAATGGGACACAGTGATTAGCTTGTAACTTTTTAGCGTGGGATTAAAAATTGATGAAAAATTTCTGCACTATCTGTCAAGTGGTTATTGAGATGGCATCGGAACAAGAGCAAATCCACAAACAAGGTATGTGCGGTGTCGTGGAAAAACCGACTGCTTCCCACCAGATGGATCGGAAACACCTGTGATTCCATCATTCGGCGGTGTCCCGGGTGGTGAAGTTAGTAAAGATGACCCAAATAACCCAGCGGCGCACAGGCAGCGGAAGAAAACTATAGACAGCTGATCCGGAGATGCCAAGGAAGGTGTTGTATCTGTTCTAGCGTCGATCGAACCTTTCGATCCGCGATGTGGCGAAGAGATGGAGGTTTCCATCTGGTTTGTCGAAAAAATGATGAAACTTGCCGACAAAACCGCCTGCAGATGGCCTGTTGGTCATCCCTAGTTGGCTGCGCAACTCCACTATCAGGAAGGTCCATCGGTTGATCGAGCTAGAAGAGCGAGAACAACTCTATTGCGAACGTTTGTGACGTTTCCCTGACAACAATAATTTGGTAGCAGTATGTATGTCATCGGCCGATAAGAGAGGGGGAAACAAAAGAACAAAAGGTGATTGAAAGTGTGCAGGATTAGTGGCGACTAGTAGGAATACATTAATTAATATATCAACTTAATGCTAGTTAATATCTAGTGCTAAGTGAGTATATGAACTTGAAATCAACAGTGAACTTATAACTATCCTAATTCTAAGATCTTACTACTCTAGAGGGATTTAAGATTTACGTGCAGTCTAACCTAAATCTTAGCCTAGAGAATCCAGAATCGTGGTAAGCAACCGAAAGACAAATATAATTTCTTCTTATGTAATGCTAAAGTAATTATTTACAGCAAATAAACAACCTATTTTTAAAACTACTTATATTATAAATCTACAGTAAGGGGACTAAACGTAAGTACACATGCAACATAAACATATACCATATTATGAGCTGAACTTACATCTAGAACCTACACCTCCACCAATTGATCCACGATTTAAAATAGAATTTAGTATTACATGCACTTATATCTATAGAAGATACACAAGCGCACTTATAAACAATCTAAAAATATGTAACTATTTACAGGAAAATTATAATATCTGTATGAAACCCTCAAGACCGGGTTCGGATATTATTATTACGAAGAAGACCCCCTGTCCGTTTGTTGCCATTCACAACAGACAAGGAACCACAACGCCACAAACAACAAAACAACGCAGCCCCCCCCCCCCGCGCCGTGCCGCTACCGCGAGAGGAGCCCAAAACGGGGGTCCGCGGTAAAAAAGGCGAATACAAAACGATTGCCGGGACAGGAGTTCTAGGGAACCAAACCACGGTTGGCCATTCCTGATGAGGTAGGGTAAAAGAGGTGGACAAATTCGCCTAAAAGTTCTTGATTTGGCAGACCATCGACGGTGTGGAGAGATGGGCCAGCCATACATCACGACAGGTACTATGAATGGGCAAATCTACCGAGACGAGTGTCTCCAAAAGCGCCTGCTTCCCTTCCTCCGGTTTCAACCGGATTTGGAATCCTTCCAATACGCGCGGCCGGTATTAGACTGGTACAGAGATAACAATGTTGATTTTGTACCAAAAAACTTCAACACGTCGAACTCGCTGGATCTTCTTCCGATTGAGAGGTTTTGGGACATCATGAAGGCTAAACTTTGTAAAAGGCCTAAAGTATTCGAGAACGAGCTGGCTTTGAAGAAACAGTTGGTTAAACCATGAACAGAAGTCGGCTACACTATTCCCCAAAACCTTATAAGTAATTTCAAGGGCAAAGTGCGGGCATTTGGTCATTGATAGAAGTCTCAATAAACCAATACAATAGTAACCTAACCTTAAATATGTAGTTGACTCCCTGAAAGTTTGAAGAAAATCCACTTGGTAAGCTTTTGGAAACGGTCATTCTCAACAGATTGCCGATGTTTACAGAGAGTAAACATGGTAGGGTTTGCCATCAGAAGGAAAGTCAACGGTGGATGCATTTCGAGATGTCGCCAATAGTGCGAAGAAGCTGTTCAATCAGAAGTGGAGGGGAAACTGTTAATGCGCTGTGATAAAAATAGAACTTTACCCATGAGGTTTTGTACATCCTTAGAATCGTTTTTTTTTTTTGCATGTTTATCCTTGTTTCTTCAACTGTTCTGAGTAATTAATGTTGGTTTCAAAAAATCTGCTGTAAAATGGGCCAGTATATCTCAATCAGGCGCAGGTACAGTCTATCACAGATACAAATTTCGTCCATTTAAATTTAAAATATCGATGTTCAACTTGACACATAAGAATCATTTAAAGTAAATAGCAAGCATATTTCGAACTAAAATAACAGTTTTTGAATCAAATTCATGGCATGTTAATTTCAACAATACATTCATCGAGTAGGTCAATTTGAGCGTGTATTTCCCTCTCCAGAACATGAGGCCGAGGCAAAGTTTTGACACTCGCAACATGAACCGATCGTCACATTGATTGGAAGGTTGTTTGCTCGATTCCAGTAGTGAAACTCTGAGCAAACTTCTTGATCCTGGAACCTGTTAGCAATCAAGCCAAATTCACGACGTAATCCGGGCCCTGTGAACCAAATTCACTCAAGCTTTCGCCCGTAAAAAGGGTACTTCCGTTCGAGATGTGGCCAAAAAGCTGGGAACTTCGAAGAGTACCATCGACTGAACTAAGACACGATATGGACAAAGGACTTTCAAGAAGCAGAACAATCCAAAATGAAGTGAAAAACAAGCACCATCTGTCAAACCAAGGGCCCGTAAATTATACGATAAATTGATGTGTGAAAAATCGACATGCACATTTGTGGATGATGAATCCTACGTGAAATTTGATTTTAAGACTCTTCCGGGTGACCAATTCTCCACGGTTCGTGTGGTCAAACAATTGACGATGCCGATATGTCAATAAAAACTCAATTTACTTGAAAACCGAGCTCGTATTGTTATTTACAAATCGTGCTTAGACTTACTGGGACACCCTATAGTTTAATTGAGTACTTTTAAAGAAGAATGATGTATAGAATTTCCATAGTAATTCCCATACAAACTTCGAATCGTTTGTACAAAGTCAGTATGACAGTAAATTATTTCGAATTTTGGGAGGACAAAAATTGATATCGATTAAGCACAGTAGAGCGTAAATTTTGTAATTTGAATGAATCTTGTGCATTGTTACACCACTTTGCGTCACCTCTTCTTCTGTTTAGATTGCGAAAAGTGCAGAGGTAAAATCTCTTGCTCAGATAGTTTGCTTCACTTCGGCTGTCATCGAGGAGCCTGTCGTTTCAACATGGACTGTAGCACATTAAACACTCAATCTTGATGTTAACTTCCTTGGTGCATATAATGTTTTAGAAGTTTCGGGCCTGCAACTCGACGTTGTTGATGGGCGTAAATTATTAAGTCCGTGATTAATTGATTTTGGTTTCCTGTGTCTTGTACCCGAGACAAGAAATTATTGTTTCTCGTCCGATATGGTATCCCAACCAGGGCTGTAAATAATTATTTCGACTGAATGAGATCAATTTGCCGATAACTCGTTCCAGGAGCTAATTTTCAAAATAACATGTTTGATAAAATGGTTGTGATCGATTGATTTCGTAAAATTCTCGCACAAGGTATTGCTCTAACTTTACCATCTAAGACGTGAGAACGGAATTACCTTATTCAAATGATATTCACCACTGCATATAATTTGAATGCTAAAGTGAATATAACACTTTCGATATTAAAGGGTGTCCACGATGAAATGGGTAAAATTTAATGAAAATTTGGGTGGACTTAGTTCATAGTGCATTATTTACATCCTGCAAGTTTTAAAGTCCTGTGATCAAAACTCGCGGAAATGGAGTCGAAAGAACAGCTCGTGCGTGATAAAATCTTGCGCATTAATCACGAGAACAAGGATCTCTCGCATCGTTCCATCGCTAAAACGTTGGGAATCGCGAATTCCACGGTGTCGCGGGTGATTAAGCGGTTCGAGGAACGGTTGACCACCGATCGGAAGCCCAGAAGTGAAGGAAAAAGTATTCCGTACAACACCAAAAATCACAACCGCGTAGTTGGGGCCTTCAACCGAAATCCGAACGCCTCCGTTCGGGATGTGGCTAAGAAGCTGCACCTAAGCCGAAGTTTTGTCCAGAAGGCCAAAACTAAGGCTGGGCTTCGAACGTTCAAGGTACAAAAGGCCCCTAATCGCGACGAGAAGCAGAACAAGTCCGCCAAAACCCGTGCCAGGAAGTTGTACCTCAACATGCTGATGAAAGTTGAATGCTGCATCATGGACGACGAAACATATGTGAAGGCTGACTTCAAACAGATCCCCGGCAACCTGTTTTTCACGGCCAAGGATAAGTTCAGCGTTCCGGAGCATGTCCGCACTCAGAAGATGTCCAAATTTGCGAAGAAATTCCTGGTTTGGCAAGCCATCTGCACGTGCGGGAAGCGGAGTGCACCTTTCGTGACCCAGGACACGATGACCGGACAGGTGTACATAAAAGAGTGCCTCCAGAAGCGGCTGCTTCCTCTCCTGAAGGCCCACAACGTCCCAACAATCTTCTGGCCGGATTTGGCCTCATGCCACTACTCCAAGGACGTGCTGAAGTGGTATGCGGACAATAAGGTCAATTTCGTGCCGAAAATGTTCAACCCTCCCAACACTCCGGAGCTCCGCCCCATCGAGAAGTACTGGGCGATTATGAAGCAGCACCTTCTTAAACGACCTAAGGTAGTGAAGACAGTCGAGGAACTGAAGAAAGTATGGGTTTACATGCAAAAAACGGTTGATTCACAGGTTGTGCAGAATCTTATGGCCGGGGTTAAGGCCAAGGTGCGGGCATTTGCGTATGGACTGTAAATAAAATACGAGTTAAATGGTAAAATGAAGTTTAATAGGTATTTCTCAATCCCTGAAAATTTGATGGCAATCGGATGAAAACTCGAATTTTGCGAATCAATTTTGTGTGTGGCAATTTCATCGTGGACACCCTTTACAGTTAGGACAATGCACTGTTAAAAAAAAATGAAGAATATATCAAGATCTAAACTTCCATCAAACACCATATTTAGAAAGTCATCTTCTGAAACATGTTATTAATAACTTAATCCAACTGAGTCGAAATTGCTATTTACAGCACTGATCCTTACAAACGGTTTGAACATTTTTTTAAATTGAAGAAGTAAATTTTTGCATGGGAGTCCTGTCCCTGCTTTCTTTAGTAAAACGTATCTAACAATCTGCCATGTATGCAGCTTATGCACACCATGTTCCGTTGCATTTCCACCTCATTAAATTGATGAGATTCGTCGGCAAATCCTTTTAGCAGCATTACCTTCTTCCCTCTATTCCTTCCTGTTATAAACCTGTAGAAGGCAAATTACATCTCACCTCGTCCAAAAACGAAGAACACTATTTCAACGGTGACGGAAGATAGCAATATAATCCTATTACAGAGAGTAAAAATTACAACGTCACACGACCGAGCGTCGCTGTCAAAAAGGATTGTAGTAATAAAACATCATTCCTAAACAGCATCGAAATCAACGGACAGGACTCGTTATTGCAGAACATGCAACCTATCCAATAATCATGTGGACGATGGAAACGGGAGAGTGAGGCAATCAATATGGGAATTATTCAAACGCAGGAAAACCGATGATCGAGCAAAAATAAGCATTAATGCCACCACTGTGCGTCCATTTGTTATGGTTCATAAAATGTTGGGTTTTATTGCATGGCTTGCTGCGATAGTTGTGCGTTGAAAAAGGGCTTCGTCTAGTGTAGTCCTGTAAACACCGAGTAGGCTTTTGCGTTTGCGCGTAGCTTTGAAAGTGATTTTCCTATGTGGCTACGAAGGAGCGTAGAATGGAATTTTATCATTTTTTGGGTTTTCGTTTCTAATGTTTGTTCTTAAGATAGGTAGTTGAGAAACGAGATTTGTGACTAATTTATTTGTGGTTGCTTTTGCCGAAACAAAAGCCGCAGATAATTCATCGTGTTTAGCTTATCAGCTACATTGGAATGTGTGAGGATATTTATTAGGGCAGAGTTTTCTCGTGTTGAGTACTTTCAACATAACTGAGGCCTAGGAATGTGCCTACATTAAATTTCCGGTTTGATACCTCCTACGAAGGAAATAATGCTGGCATATCGCTTATAATAGCTATCGACCGAAAACCATTCAATTAGAACCCCTAAGGGGCAGCAAGAAATACGATAATTAAAAATTACACACACGGCTACCATCCTACGCTGCTTTGTCGAGGCGGAAGGAATCCTGCCGAGTGCATATGATGCAGCGGATGAGTAGGTAGGTATAAGTCGAGTTCAAGTGAAGGAAGCAAGAAATGAGCCTTAATAGCTAGCCAGTAATTGTAGAAGAGGGCTCCGCAAGGAAGGAGTTGCGTGAAAGGAAAGAAGCCTTTCGCTTGGACAGTCGAGAATACATGCGGGTTTAATGTAGCCTTTGAAAAAAGTGTGAGAAAATGATAGAAAGGAAACAGACCGCAAGGAGATTGGTTACATCCTTTGGTTAATTCCCTCTGTTTTGTTCATTCGCTGTTTCGAAGCCGAGTAGATAACTCTTTCACCTTGAAATTGTGATAATTATCTCAGAAAAATGTGACTGGAGTAACGGAGAGGGCTGTATTGATTATTAGGCTTGAGTTTCCATAATGACAAAATTATTCGTTGCGAGCCGAAGTATAATAGCATATAAGACTTTGCTATCATTGTTGTATTATATCAGGTTGGGAAATCTTTTTGATGAAAAAGTCGGGGATTAAGGTCTGTATCCACAATAATCCAGACACATCAAACTTAAGTAAAACACAAATATCGCATTATATTGCAATCTTAGTTGTTTATTTGAGATTCATGAGATAAGATTTAACAATTCGCGAAGTCAAAATATATTTATTCGGTATTTGCATGAAATTTTCGAACTTTGCGCTTAACTCCATCCATTATGGTTTTTATAGACTTTTCCGATACCGTGGTGGCCATCCTTGTCCAATTTTTTTTGGAAATGTTTGTGTCTTTAATTCCTTGTGTCTTTCCAGAAATCTTCCGCTCCATCAGAGCCCAATATCTCTCAATTGGACGAAATTCTGAACAATTTGGCGGATTTGCGGTTTTTGGTACAGTATTCACTCGATTAGCTTCGTACAATTCCATCACAGTTTTGGCATAATGACATGATGCTAAATCGGGCCAGAACAAAAGTTTTTCTTTGCTGTTTTTGATGAAGTATTGATTGTGCCTGTAGTGACGAAAGATTTACTTTTTCTGCCACACGTGCAAATTGCTTTTTTTTTTAATTTCGATGCCTTCTTCGCCCTGAAATGCTCAACTGTAGCATTTCTGGCTATATGGGAATAGAAAACCAGCCCTGGAAACTGCTTGAAATCCTCCAGGACATAAGTTCCATAGTCTATAATAACGCATGAAAACATCATCAAATATCCGCAGTACAAACGTCGAGTCCGTGATTTCGGTGTCAAGTTTTGTTTGTCGTTCCGATTTGGGACTGTTTTTATTATATATCACTTCAGCCACAAACGCTGTTTTGATTGTTCGACAAAGCCAGATGACATTCCTATTTTACGAGCACCGTTCGAACTAAGGGATTCAAGTTTTCCTTCAATATTTTCATCACCTTTCGGTCCATGACATGATCAGCACGTTCATTGTTTTTTTTAATCAATTCACGGTATCCTCTCAACGTTCCGAAAATCATTTGACCGTGCATGGTGGATTTACAAGTTTCTGTATCAGGATTTGCCTTACTTCCGTATAAAATCCACTCGCGCATTAGTCGCTATCTTGAACACTAAACATGACATTTAAACACCAATCATAGTATTTTTCATTAAAGACTCCCACCTATACCTCAATGAAATTTTTCACTCCTACGTGCAATATTGCAAAAGTTAGAGTAATTTGATGGCTGGGTGGCCTCTGCTGTCTCCATTCTTCTCGGTCCATGACTGTACTTCCCCATTTGGCGCAGTCTACGAAGGGTCGGCATGTCACCTTCTACTTAATCGATCCACCTTGCTCGTTGTGCGCCTCTTCTTCTGGTGCCCATCGGTTTGTTATCGAGAATAATTTTAACTGAGCTGTCGTCCGATATTTTTATGGCATGCCCAGCTCACCTTAGTCAACCGATTTTTGCGGTGTGAATGATAGGAGGATCTCCCAGGAACTGATGCAACTCGTGGTTCATTCGCCTGCTCCATGTTCCATCTAGATCATATACTGAGTCTTATGTGCAAAGACACCAGGGGCGCGTTGGTTCTCTTCGAGCAATGTTCACGTTTAGTGACGGTAGTGGACTATCAGTCTAACTAATGTCTTGCAGATGGTCAACTTTGGAGTTCGGCAAACTATGTGCAATCTTAGCGCCCTTTGACGTCCAAAGTAGTCACGATTGCCATCCATGATGCGCCTTTGTATCTCTCTGATCTGGTGTCGTTATCTACGGTCACCAATGAGCCCAGATACACGAATTCGTTTACTTCCTTGATTTCACCACCATCGATCTGAATTCGTAGAGGGAGGCAAACACTGTTTGCCTGTCTCGTGATCTTCTCCCTCTCATGTATTTTGTCTTTGACGAATTAATAACAAGCCCAATCCTACTGGCTTTAGCCTTAAGACTGATGTACGTTTCCACCATGGTCTCAAAGTTGCGTGCTACGATACAACGTCATCGGCGAAGCCAAACAGTTGGACTTCCTAAAGATCGTACCATCCGTGTTTATCTCCACTCTTCGACGTATTATGACACTTAGCTAAACAACCCAGCAAACACAGGATCGTATAAGATAATGAATATGAATACAAAGTAGAAGCGATATACATGCAGTTTACATGAAGTTAAATGAACGCAAATACGTATATCGCTTCCACTTTGTACTTATATTCGCTATCATATACGATTTTGTTTTTGCTGGGAATCATCCCAGTCATATTTGTTTTTAGAACGTGTTGACAAACAATCAGTCCTTATCGTTTCTCTTCAAAGCATTTTTCCTTCAGAGTATTTAAGAAAAAAGCATTGACGTAGAGGTTACGATATATAGATGATATGAAGATATAATCATCTCAAGATGGTTAGAAAATTTTGCTTAAAATACCAAACAACAAACTCTTATAATCGGATTAATAATTGTTTACAACCCTCAGCAGAATACATTTGGAATGCTGGCCAATATATGATCGGAAACGGCTAATAACGCTGAGCATAATTTGCTTAGCATTTCCAGCATGAACAGTAACCCATTAAAAGGATTAACTAATAATCATGAGCCGAATTTGCGACGAGTTCTAAGTTTGTTACAAACGAAGTCCACTAGATAATTTAAGAAAACCCGCTTGGAAACAGTAAATCAAAAGATAAACATACCTGTACTCAAAATTTAACATAAAATATGCTCAAAATTTCAACTAAATTTCGTTTATAATACCGAACAAGACACTCTCAAAACCTGAAAAAGATTTGTTTATAATCCTCAGCTAATACAGTTAATAAGCAAGCTGTTATTTCTAAAAAATGTAAACAGAATACAGGAATTTAAAACAGTACTAAATTCCTGTACTTAGAATGCTAAGTGAAATTCACTGTAAAACCCAATCAAACCATATCCAAAACCTTGCGAAGGGTTTGTTAAAAGTCCTGAGCAAAATTCGACCCCCTAGGTTGATCTTAAAATACTGAAAAAGGCTTGTTCAAAATTGTTCACGAGTGGACTGTATGAATTTTCTCCTCACTCAACGGAAACCGGTGGATACTCCGAATGAAAAACATCGTAGTCTTTTCGCAACACTATATTTTACTACATATTTACATTCTTAAGTTGATGAAACCAATTAATTTCACGCAATGGATGTTTTGGCACACCCTTTTTGCGGGCGCTTCTCGGCAGTCTCCTCCTTAAGGATGCGTCTGGCTACGTCGTTCATGCCTTTCTCGTGCATCCCAGTAGGCAGCGGCTGAGTGATGCACTGACATAAAATCAATTTCTATTCGCAACGACTACGGACTGGAACTGCTCTAACATCAGAATCACCCCCCCCCCCCCCCCCCCCTCCCCCGTGTATGCAAAGTCGATCGAGCTCCCAAAATCCCAAATTGTTGCAAGTAACGCTGACGGACCAGAATGTAGATATTCACGGTGCGTCGCTGCAATCAAACTGTGGACGATTTCATCGTTGCTTGGTGCTTCATTCCATAACTGGAATAACGGAGTCCATCAACACGAATCATACCATCATCCAAAAATGGTTTCGGTTTAGCAAGTCTTTGGCAGTACTCACCAGAATCGATGTTACCAATTTCAATCCGAACAATTACCTTTAACAACTGACACAATTCTATCATTGTTGGATAACGTTCAGTGATCCTGTTCTCCTTTACCTTATGCTTAACGTTTCGGTAAAACCTCAGGGAGTATGCCAAAACACACTTCAAATTGTTCGGATTCTTCATTAGCCGAGCTAGCACTACTTGGTTGCTTGACTACAAGACAATATCTTCAAAAAACAGCAATAGCGACAAGCCGATGGAGCAGCAAAGTCGCCAAGAGTTCTTTTCTTGGCAGATTTTGGCACAATCTTCGATTTGGCACACTAAAATTTCGGTACTAATATTTAAATATTTGACGTCGCGTTAATTCAGCTTACCGTTTATTAAAACCAACCCAGCTGCTACCCAATCCTGTTATCCAACATCTCAGTGTTTTCTCGTTGAAGTGCAGATGTATTCTCGGGTTGCAGTAAAGCGAGTATCAAGTCAACACATTACTACCCCTTCCTTATTTGACCTGCATTCGCGCGGGGCCGGCGCCGGTATTGCCTTAGTTTGAAATCACCAGTTTTTACACATTGAGGATGTATGTTAGTCGCAAGCATCATCTCTTGGTTTTCTGTGTTATAACAGTTGTTGTGACAATAACGGAGTAGGTCAATCATGCTAATGCTCATGCTCATGTGACGAATGAAGAGAAAACTAAAACTATTACTTAGCCACCTCTGGCTGCCACCTTACGAAAATATGCAACGTTAGATCCGATCACGATAAATTTCAACCCAACAAACAGTTTAGCATGGAAAATCGAAATGGTCCTCCAGAATACGATTTAAGATGGTGAATTCTAATTTAAGCCTTATTTACTGTCTTACGTTGAAGCAGTTTATTTAACTCCTCGTTGTTGCACCTTGCCGGCTAGCTCCGGTTGCTAGGCTGCTTACCCAACAAACATCGGTGTTGAATTAGAGCTTGTTCAAGAAAATTTGGAGAAGCTATTCAGCTATTCTAGAAGAAACAGCTGAATAGCTTCTCCAAATTTGCTTGAACAAGCTCTAATTCAACACCGATGTTTGTTGGGTACCCAAGTAACAATTTTAGTTTTATTCCAGACGTATAGCACTCCTCCCGGTTTTGTTGATAAAGCTACAAGGGATCCATGGTGCGTACGTTTAGAGGTAACCATACCATCTACCAGAGCTGCGGCAACACACACGAGCTGGGAACAGCATTTATAGTGATGGGTGACATGCAGAAGCGCGTGATCGGGTGGTGGCCGATCAATGACCGAATGTGCAGGTTGAGAACCAAGGGCCGGTTCTTCAACTTCAGTATCGAAGCAGCGTGGCTCAATGAGGGTGTGCTCGACGAAGCTCCTCTTGATGACTGCTGGAATAATATCGAACCAGCCATCAATGACGCAGCTGAGAACGGGTATGTGCATCAATGCCCATGGAACGATTGGTTCTACGAGGAGTGTTTGGAGGTTTTGGAATAGAAAGACGCAGCGTGGGTAGTAATGCTGCAGTACGAGACCCGACAGAACGTGTACCGTTATAGAAGGAAGCGACAACGGAAGCAGCAACAGCAACATGTCATCCCGGGAGAAAAAAAAAACTACTTGTTGGAAGCGGTGTGTGAAGAAATGGAAGATCATCTGCCGTCGTCTTTCACCAACAGTTCACCGATGAGTTCATGGGAAGTTATTGACGGGCGTTCGGCAGGGGACCAAGTTTTCAGTGTACGGCAAACCCTCCCAAAATGCTGTGAATACCAGGTCCGGGTGCATTACCTGTTCATCAATTTAAGGACGACGTCCGACAGTATTGACCGCACTGAACAATGGAGAATTATTGACGAGAACGACGTTCCCGGGAAGCTCACCACACTTCTAAAATCTACGATGGACGGCGTGTAAAACTACTTGAAGATTACGGCACATTCTAGCTGTTGTTCAACATTGCGCTGGAAGATGTCATACAAGAGATACAACAGCCAAGGTATGATTTTGGCAGAAACTTTGAAGCGGTGGCAGACCTGTATACCCGCCCATCAAAAATGGACTGTTGTTGAATAATATTAGGGCGCCCTAGAATCATATATTTATAACTTAAAATAGTAGGAACGGTTGAAAGGTGTTACTAGAAAGTATGAGTGAAACGAATGTGTGGATGGTACGAAAGAAGTGAATAAATGAGAGAAAAGAATGTCTGAAAGTTATGATAGGGATGAATAAAAAAAAAATCGAGTGAATGTAGAGGATGTAACCGATGAATGATTGATCGATTTAAAAGAAATATGAATGGTCAAGAATAATTAGGTTGTATGAAATTTGGTCCAAGAAGGTCTTGAGACATTGCTACAAAAAAAAAATAGAGAAGAGTTTAAAATTTGGTTCTTTTACAGATAGTTTAAAATTTATACCTAATTTGGTCAACAAACAACGACGTCTAAATAATTTAATTTTGGCCTTGTTTTCAGTGGGTACAGTGAATGGTGAAATATAAGTTTTTCTGACGAATTGCCTTTGGTAACTTGAAGTTAACATATGTCGCATTGAGGGCTACTGTTTTATGTCTACCTAATTTAATACATAATACAATCACCTGTCCAGATTACGGCGGCAGGAGGACGTACTCAATTGGCCGTGAGTCTCACTGTACGTAATTCTAATAATTTCAAAGAACAGAAATTGCCGCCTAGGATCAATCATTGTTTGAAATTAGATTGAATTACGCACAGCCGAGAGCTGCCAATTGGGTAGGTTTTCTCAGTCGACCAAATCCTGGCATGCAGATTCCAACCTACATGAAAAGAATCACCTGTTCAGATTGGGGCGGGATTGAAAAACGTATTCAGTTGGTAATGAGCCTCACTGTTGATAAATCTTATAATCTCGAAGAACAGAAATTGCCGTTTAGGATCAATCATTGTTCGAGATTATATTGAATGACTAACAGCAGAGAACTACCAAGTGAAAAGGATTTCAAAATCGTACAAAATCTTGACAGGTACATCTCATCATACTACTGATCCTAGAGTAAATCACCTGTTCAGAATATGGCAACACCGATGCATGTGTGGAGTTTGTAGTGAGCCTCACCGTTTGAAATTCTCAAAAATTCGAAGAACAGAAATTGCCGCTCAGGATCAATCATTGTTCGAAATTATACAGAATTTCAAACTGAAGAGAACTACAAACTAAACACATGAGCATAGTTGATCAAATCTCAACAAGTAGATTCTCTTTTACTTGCGTTTGAAATTGCGAAACATATCGGTCCAAGCATCAGGAAATTAAGGTCAAATTTCTTTGCATAGCAGGCTCACTCTTTTAAAACAGCGTGATTTCGAGGAACAGCAATTGCCTTTTAGGAACAATCATTCCTCCAAATTATTATGGATTTGAAATAGTAGAGACCTATGTAAAAAAAAGTCACGACCCCAATTTCCTCCTAGAAGCTTGACGAAACGCTTCGGTTATTCAAGCTTCGATTCCAAGGAGTGCTTTGACAGTCAGACTCACTCTTCCAATTTTAAATGATCCCTCGGAAAAGCACTTGCCGCATAGGACCAATCATTGCGAAGGATCAACTAAAATTAGAAGAGCAGAGAACTGTCAAGCTATCATTTACGTTAGACGCCTTGGGAAGGTTAGTCATAAGATCAGAAAGCTGAAACGAAGATTCATTTAAAAGCAGGCTCACTTTTGCAGATTTATGTGACTTGGAGGAACAGCACTTGCCGATTAGGAACAATCATTGCTCTAAATCAATTTAAATCTTCAAAAGAAGAGAACTTTTATTGGAATTGTGTTTGGTAATCTGAGATCTCAACTATATGTATTGTAGGAAAAAAAGGGAATAAAACAGTATTTTTGTTTTTTTAACCCGCTCTGGGGTAATTGTTACCTCTGAAATCGGTTCCAATCACACTTGCTTCGTTGTTTCATTATATTCTATTTCAATTTTTTTTTATACTGCATTTATTCTATATTTATTCTATTATTTATCCTTTTTTTATTCTGTATATATTTTACCTTTATTCCATATTTATTCCTAATTACTCTATACTTGTTCTAAATACCTTGGTAAGTATATTTATACACTTTTTTGGATTTGCATATAATTATTATTCAGTATTTATAAGACACTTATTGAAAAAATATATATATATTGAATTATTTGAATTTGAACTGAATGTCCTATCCCCCAATTACCCTATCACCAAAACCTTTTCCCTTCAACCTAAACGTCGTCGCCTTAACGCAACCTACCAACTGCGAGGAAATAATAGGAAAATACGATGACAACCAAATATGCGGAGTCATCGGATGCCATAAAATGGGATGCTGGAGAAGGTTTCGGCCTCTTTTTGGTAATACAGTTCATCGTAGTGAGATCACAGTTAATAATATCCGTTGTGCATTATTACTGCAGGTATACAGTTTAACCAATATAGTGTCGCGAGTGTTGCCCAGGTGCCCAACTTCGCCACCTGAACTGTGGAAAGTGTCTCGGAATACCTACGCAAAGTGAACCACCCTTTTGAAGTGCCAAACCCCACGAAGAAATCGACGCCAGCCGTTTCGACAACGAAAACGCCTTTCGTTGATCCGCACGACCGTCAGCATCATCGAGACAGCCGTCATCGTCAAGAATAAATTCGATACGATCGACATCATCATCATCATCGTCATCGAGATTGCTACCAAACCCAGGTGACGTTAGCTAGCGTTTAGTACACTTTCCTACCCTAAACCCCAGTTTTCCTTGAAATTTACCCTGTCCCATTAATTGAATAAACCTGTTGAACTAAGAAAAATTGAAAAATTGTCGATTTATAGTGTTTTCCTTAATTACATGCAATCCCTTTTCGCTCTCGTGTTACACTACTGGCTTGTTCTATAAATCTCGTTCTATTGTCCGCCTCGAAGCAAGTGTTTTTGAATGAATCATCGGGTACGATTTTCCCCGACCTTGGCTGAATTGTAAGTAGTCCTTTAAATAGTTTTTTTTTGCTAAAGTAAATTTCTGAAATTTTGAATTAGATTTATTGTAGTGTGAAGTGTAAAAAAAAAAAAAAAAAAAAAAAAAATTTCCCCTATAAAGAATTCTAACAATATATATATATATATATATATATATATATATATATATATATATATATATATGTTGCCGTTTGAATTTCGTAAATCACAACACAGTGTGCGAAAGATCGTAATAAATTACCGAAGCTAGTGCAAGCGTGAGCGCATATCTAACTTGAAACTGCTTCATAATTTATTCAGTTCCTTTACAAGCGAACGAAAACCCATCTAAATCCAAAATGGATCGAGAACTCATGATCTCACCAGATTCTATCCCAGCCCCAGAACTGGAGGAACAAGTAGATCACCAAAATGTGCCACCACCTCAGGCGCAACAACAATTTCAACCAAACATTACAGTGGAGCAATTACTTCAACACATAAGAAATCTCACGGACACCCAACAAAACCTAATGCACACAATTAGGCAAATGAAGGAAAAAGCACATGATCCATTCCTGCAATTTAAAACACCCGACCCTATAAAGAACCTCGCCACATTCAGTGGAAACAAAAAAGAAACACAAGCGTGGATTGAGGACACTCAAAACACACTTGACTTATTTGCAATTTACAAAGGCAGCCCGACGTACGGACAAATTATTCGGGCTGTGAAAAATAAAATAATTAATAATGCTAAGGGAATTTTAATCGCCGCAGGCAATCCCAATACGTGGGAAGAAATTAAGGAAATTTTATTGAATGCGTACGGAGATAGACGTGATTTAACATCACATATCCAATCGCTATTCTACATTAAACAGGGCAATAGCACTCTGTCCGAATATTTTAATAAAATCAAAGGCATTGATACAGCCATTAAAGCGACGGCATCTGGAATTGAAGACTAAAAAAAATCCACTAAAGCTATTAACAAACTGATTAGCCTGATATCGTTAACTAGATTTGTAGATGGACTAGGCGAACAGTAGTCGATGCACGTTAGAAGCTACAGGCCTGATACACTAGAAGAAGCTTATAACATTACGATGCAGTATTCCAACGCTGCTTACAGGCAAAAACTCGATCGAAAATCGAACCTTCAAGAGGACGATTACCAAAAAGACAAACGAGCGAACGCCGAACAAACACAACAAACGAAACCATCTTATTGTTGATCTTATAGTGCTAATCCTACGGCACCTATTGCCAATAAATCATATAATTAAAATTTCAATCAATCTGGGAATTTCAAATTTAAAACCCAGAAACAGCTGACTGACGAAGACGTTTGTATGAGAACGGCACGGTCTAGAACTCAAATTAATGCCCACGTTGGCAGAAACGACGAAAGCGATCCAACGACCGATGAACCAGAATATGACACCAACCCGAGTGATGATAAGTCAGTATTAGAATTGGACGACGATGGATACTTTGTCGGAGAGGAATTAAATTTTCTCCTGGGTCACAGAGAAGGGCAAGGAACGTAGTCAACAATAATTTCATACCATATATTACTTTTATGACTAGTAAAGGAGAAATGAAATTTTTAATCGACACTGGAGCGAATAAAAATTACATTTCAACAGACCGAGTCAAGCTAGAAAACTGCGAAACAGAAAATGGTGTAAAGGTTACTTACATCAACGGTACACACGAAATCAAACATTCCGTTTCATTTGATATCTTCCAAGTTAAAAAGAAAATAAAAATTTTTGTTTTTAAATTTCACGATTTTTTCGATGGTCTGATTGGATACTTATCCTTAAGGGACCTTAATGCACAATTAAACATTGGTACAAACTCTTTGAAAATCGGTAGAAGAGAATTCAAAATGAAGAAAAAGTTTTCAGAAATTCATAAAATTCATACAATTGAACAGGAATTTCAATACATACCATACAATACAAACAAAGATGGTGACTTTTTGATACTAGAAGAGAGAAACTTTGGTAATTTTTCAATACTACCAGGACTCTACAGGAGTTCAAATAACAAAGCAAAAGTCGCTATACAAAATCATTCAAAATCGCCTGTCGAAATCAACATGAATCAAATTCAAACTGAAACAGAAAAATGCGAATTTTTGAGCTGCCTAATGCTGATACCACGGCAAAGAAAATTAATTATACCTTTCGAGACGAACACATGAATGAACTAGAAAGAATGGCTCTAAGAGAGGTTATTAACAAAAATAAAGACGTTTTATATGAAGAATCCGAGAAATTAACTTTTACACATAAAATCAAACACAATATACGAACGACTGATAACATGCCGATTCATGTGAAGTCATACAAATGTCCACAAATATTTGAAGCTGAAATTCAGAAGCAAGTGAGGAAATGCTTAACGATGGCATTATAAAAGAGTCCATCTCTCCTTACACAGCCCCTGTATGGGTTGCGCCCAAACAAGCAGATGCCTCAGGAACGAAAAAAATTCGTTTGGTTATCGATTATCGTAACCAAAAAACTATTGATGACAAGTATCCAATACCAGATATAACTGATATACTGGACAAATTGGGCAGAGCTTGCTATTTTTCAACAGTTGATCTGGTTTCCGGATTCCACCAGATACAGCTAGCCGAAGAAGATACTGAAAAGACCGCTTTCTCAGTAAATTCAGCAAAATACGAATTTGCCAGAATGCCTTTCGGTCTTAAAAATGCTCCAGCTACATTCCAACGCGTGATGGATTGTATCTTGAGAGACCTCATTGGAATATGCTGTTTTGTCTATATGGACGATATTATCATATTCTCTAGTTCTCTCCAGGAGCATAAACAACATCTGGATTTGATTTTAAGACGACTCAAGGACGCTGGCCTAAAGATTCAATTAGATAAATGTGAATTCTTTAGAAAAGAGGTCCAATTTTTAGGTCACACTGTTTCCAAAGAGGGAGTTTGCCCGAACGAAGATGAAATTCAAAGTATCAGATCATGGCCAATACCTAGGAATGAAAAAGAAGTTCGACAATTTCTTGGAACACTGGGATATTACCGAAGATTCATAAAAGACTTTGCTAAACTAGAAAAACCTTTAACGAATCTTTTAAGGAAAGATACGGAATTTAAAATCACTCCGGAAATTGATGAATGCTTTCAAAAATATAAGCAAATATTGATAAGAGACCCAATACTCCAGATTTTTCGAAAGATTTTATTTTGACAACTGATGCAAGTGATTCCGCAGTAGGCACAGTACTTTCTCAGGGTACACCTGGAAGAGATCGGCCTGTAGCTTACGCATCACGGACTCTTAATAAAACCGAAGAAAGGTACAGCACCACGGAGAAAGAATCATTAGCCATTGTATGGGCGGTCAAGCATTTTAAACCGTACTTATACGGCAGAAAATTTAAATTGGTAACATATCCTTTTATTTTTTTTTTTTCACAAACAAAAAATGGTGAGGGAAAATTTCCCCCGGGGAATTTGTTTACGAAATTTTATACAAACCCGGGAAAAAAAAAGTTTTTGCAGACGCACTATCAAAAATCCGAAGTGATACAAATAAAGAAATCAACGTTATTACCGCAAGCGACGATCTAGAAACGGTTCACTCTGCGGATACCAGCGATGACTATTTTATAAATTGTACGGAAAAACCAATCAACTTTTAGAACACAATTGATTTTCAAAATCGGAGATCGCAGCAAGCCGTGCTTGGAAACTGACGTGTTTTGCTTTTGCTGCGTCGTTTTCGCGAAAAAATCAAACAGTAATTCGTAATTTAACTTGAACTAACAGTGAAATCATAAAATCCCCGCGTGCATTGTGTAAGCCGTAGTAAATACAATCGATTCCCTTTCCAAATGTTTGAGTGTCGGTAGTATTTCCCCGTTTTTTTTTTGTTTTTGTGCTTCGCCCCCGCACCCGGAAGAAGAGTTACATCAGCTTAGTTTTGGTTATTAGTGGTAATATTGTTACACTCGGGTATAATTTATTAGTTTAGAGTGTTTTTCCGCTTTGTCGCGAGTGAATCGATGATTATTAGCAGTTTTGAAGCTCGAAATAGAGTCGCCTCATTGCGGGGATTTAAATTATTGGCAGTGTGTGGAGTGAAAAAAAAAAAGAAGACGAGTGCAATGTAGAGAACAGCCATTTGCTGGTCGGAAACAGCAAACGAAAACAACGCGCATGGACGGGTGAAAAGCTTGCACATAATTTTAGGTGCATTCACCACGGGGTGTACAGAATTTTGTTATGCAGGTTGCATATCTAGCGGGCGGTTTCGCAACGTTAATTTTTGCGCATATTTAATCGCGAGTGCAAAAAATTAATTACGAATCAACGTCGACATTTTTGGAATGACCAAGATAGTGTGATTCAGGAGGCGGACATGGGTGAGATGTATCTGACTATAACTATATAACAATAATCTTATTTTCAAATAATACTAAATACGTGCCTGGTTTGGAAATTCAAAATTTCCAAATCTGGAAGTGTGTTACAGTGCCCTTATCCAAATGATATCGGTAATGTTTACATGCGGGGCTTATTGTATGTGAAAGTAACCTCGGAATGGGCGTGACTCTCCAGACATTCTGAAATGGGTTGCTGGATCTGCAGTAGAGCTATCACTTTCTAGCTCCCGGATTAAAGCTGCTTCCAATGGTCACTTGAATGATTGTTGTAAACAGATTTCTTCCATAATACCATTGCCGGCCGATGGGTGTTAGATTGGACACACACACATTTTTTTTTAAAAAAGGAACAAAAAAAACCCAAATCAACAAAAAAATTTTCACAAAAAACACAAAAAAAAAAACCCCCCACCCCCAAACCCAAAAATTAATAAAAAAAAAAACTTTCAAAAAATTTCTGAACCTCAAAGGAACTAGTTGTATAAAAGCACCTGTTTCTCTGCTACAAATAATACAAGAAACAAATAAAGCACACTTTTCCACAAATAAAATTTTTAAAGTACTAATTTCAGGGAAGTTACTGGAAGACATCCGTCTGGACACCGAACAAGATGAGCTCATCAAGCAAATTCACGATTTTGGACACAGAGGGAGTAAAGAGAACAAGCAACAAATTCTCCAAACGTACTTTTTTCCAGAGCTCGACAGAAAGCTAAAAATTTACATAAATTCCTGCGATATTTGCAAACAAAGTAAATATGACAGGAAACCTACAAAATTAAAACAAAGAAGTTCATTTGGTGAAACTGTTTTTGATCGAATTCATATCGACGTATTTTTTATGAAAGGGCAAAAATGGCTCACAATAGTCGATTCATTTTCCAAATTCGCGAATGTGATTTCACTGCAAACTAGAACAATTGTTGACATGAAAAAGGCAATCACAGATCACATCAGACAATTTGGAAGACCGAAAACTATTGTCTGTGACCAAGAGCCTTCATTTAAATCAATTGATTTTATCGGATTCCTGAACGATTTAGGAATAGTAATTCACCACGCTAGTTCATCACAATCGAACGGAATCGTTAAGAGATTCCACTCGACATTAATTGAGCTCTATAGGACTTTACACGCGGAATATAAAAATTTCTCATTAAACGAAGAGATGAATATTCTAACCGATATCTATAATAATACATTTCATTCAGCAAATAATCAAAAACCACGTGACGTTGTTTTCAACAGAACAAATATTACAAACAGCGAGGAAATTGCACGGAATTTCGACAAAATTCAATCCGCTATAAAATTTGAGCTTAACAAGCGAAAGGCAGAACACGAAAATAAATTTGCCAAAAATGAAACACCTAAAACTTTAAACATAAATGACGAAAAATACATAAGAATTGGTCAAAGACAAACAAAAGATAAACATCTCTATACAATTGCAACTATTAAATCCAATGGAGAGTTTACTTTTACCGACAGTAACGATATTAAAATTCATAAAAACCGCATTAAAAACTAACGAATTAATACTTAAAACTAAAGAAATAAATAAATTCTTTTCTCTTCCAGAATATCTTTCACCCACATTATTCATGCTACCACTTATAAGGATATCTCCAATAGCAATGGACTGGTTGCATTCAAAATAAAACAGCGAGGATCAAAACTGGATACGACAGAACATTACACATAATCAATATTAATTCATTAGAAGACAATGTTAAATACATAGAAAAAATTACATAATCATTCAAAACAATCGAACACTTAGAACAAACTCTTTTAGAAAAAAATCAAAATAGTCAAAGGAAAACTAATGAGTTTGAACACACACAGAACGAAAAGAGCACTAATAAATGCACTAGGAACAGCTATCAAAATTATAGCAGGGAACCCAGATAATGATGACCTCGAAATCATGCATAAAAGTTTAGGAGAATTGCAAACACAGGAAAACAAAATAGCGAGCAACCAGGTCCGACAAATACATATCAATGAACTTTTCAAAGACAAAATTAACAATATAACGGATTCACTTAGAAAAATAAGCTCCAAAATATCGAAAGAATACAATTCAGTGCAGGGCTTAAGATCAGATTTGGAATTTATCAATCTTATCTGGAATATAGATAAAATAATTCACATATTAGAAAATATTGAGGGACAAATATAATTTTCTAGAATAGGCTTATTGAACAAAAGTATCCTCTCAGTAGATGAAAAAATTCACATTTTCGAAAAACTTGCAAACCAAAAGATAAAATTGAACTATTTAGACGAAATTTTCCAGTATAGCACAGCTAGTATCGGCATCAGCAGAGGACAAGCAGTTATACTTATCAAGACACCAATCCTGGACGAGAAGACTTAAGACCTTCTGGAACTTCATACATTGAAAATCAACGAATCAAGGATCAACACCCATATCAACCTGGTTACGAAGCATGGCGATCTAATCTACTCTCAAACATCAAAATGCGACATCTGCAAGGGCAATAACTTAGTCGAGGACGGCTGTATTTATAAAATATTAACTCATCAAACACCCACATGCCCACTTTCCAAGACAAAACAAACATTTCAAGTAAACGAAATAGTAAAAAGAGTTATCTTGATTGACACTACAGAGAACACCGAAGTTAGAGACTCTTGTGGAAACTCGAAAATAGTACGAGATGCAACAATTATAGAAACCGTAAATTGTACCATTAGAATTCGGAATCTCACATTTTCTGGTAAACCTGAGGAGATCCATCAAGACGAATACCTGGTTCCAATCTACAGTAGACCGCTCCAAAACACAGCTTACACAAACAACGACGAGGAAAACCTTATGTTGCGGATTATTAACCTAGAGGAACTCAGCAGTACTCAAATATCCCTGAACCATACACAAAAACGGGTAGCACTTGGAGGTCTAACCCTCCTTGCAATAACTTTTCTCTGTCTTTTCATATCTCTACAGGAAAATACAGCCGAAGATGAGCAAAGCAAAAAACACCGAGCTCCCGGAACTTCTTATCGCTAAGAAGTTAGGAGATGCTGACGTGAGTGTTAACATAAGACGTGACCAAAAAACCCACCATGACGTCATTAGCCGAGGTCCTGAAACATCAAACGAGGACGCTTGATACTTATGGGGGGAGGCGTTACGGAAAGACGTGCCCAAGCGAACATTTAAATACGCCGCATCGATCATCCTGTTGAGCCTGCACCAATCGTCGAATGCTTCTAACTCATGTTGCAGAAAGTGAGCGTCTTGACGGCCATTTATTATGTAGTAGAGCTTCAGGTCGTCGGCATAAGAGAGCTTCAAGCATCTGAGGGTTATGTTCACGTCGTTCATATACAGCAGAAAAAGGAATGGCCCCAAGTGGCTCCCTTGAGGAACTCCAGATGTAACGGGGAAAGATGATGAAACATAGTCGCCAATCTTTACAGACGTAGACCTGCCAGTCAGGTAGGAATGAATCCAAACAAGAAGTTTATCGTGGATGCCCATTCCCAAGTAACAATTTTAGTTTTATTCCAGCCGTATAGCACTTTTCCCGGCTTTGTTGATAAAACTACAATCAAAACTGTTTTGTCTACCAATAGCTCCTCTATGCTTCTTTAAAGCCAAAATTTGTACAAAATGGCCCACTCTATAGACGGTTGTGAAAACAAGTTAATAAAACCTTTATAAGAACAAAAAGATTTTGAAAATGTTCTAGTGAAAGATGTTATGACCACTTGAGAACCTTCATAAAACCTATTGGCTGCCATGAAAACCAGAATGTGGCCAAATGGCCACAGCTGTCAAACTTCACTGTGAAATCGAGGTTGTTTTTTGTTGTTCTGCTTTGTTCGATTCTCTGCTCTTCTGATTCATTTAGCAGTAAAAAAAAGGTCTAGTGTTGCGGGAAATTTTGTTTGATAGCAAAATATCCAAAACAAATTATGTTTTCTACAGCGTATCATGCTTCAAATTATATGCGCATTTATTTTCATGGTGAATATTGGCACGATAAGAGCCGAAAATTAATACGCCTCGGAAATTATGCGAGTCTACAACAACATAAAACAAATTAAAACAAATATATTCGATAAATTAATCATGAATTTCCTGTAAACTGCTTGGAATTGGATGAGATTATCTAAAGGAATGCCGAAATTAGTCTCCGAACAACAGTTTATTTGCATACCATAGAAAATTTGATGCATTTATTTTTCCACATTGCAATTTTTTCTTACATTTCAACATGGCGATTGGAAAAAAAATCACAGTTTTGCCATAAAGCCAATTTTTCTTCGTAATGACTACTATAAAACTATTTGGTCTTATGGTGACTTCCTTCAATGCCAATTTGCCGTTTAATGCATTTACTGGAGGCAAAAAGGTTTTAAAATGCGTTTTCAACTGACCATAATAAGATAATAATAATGAGTCCTAAAACGGCATTTCAATACAGCATTTTATGAGTTCATAAAGTCGAAATAACACCTTTGATATGAGTTTAAGGAATTTCAGAAACAAGGTTTTAATATCGTTGTAAACAAGCTGTGTGGCTTCTCATAAATCTGACTAAAATATGAAATCTATTGCCACCTCTCGGTGCTATAATAAAACCAAATTGATTTCAAGTGGCTTTCATAAAACTTAAATAAAACCTAATAAAGCAGGATGGTGTTATGTCGTATTTCGCAATGCCAATCTCATGGTTTACTTTATCAAAAGCAGCGAAGAGGTCGGTGTATATGCCGTCTACTTGATGGCCAAGTTCAATCTCACGAATATGAACGAAGTAAAGGCAGTTGGATTAGTCGTTATGGATCTTTTTGGCATAAATCCGTGTTGATCCTGCGAAATCATATGCGAGCAGTCCTGAACCAGCTTTTCCAGAACAATTAGTTCACAGAGTTCAGAGATGGCACTCAACGCAGCAATTCCACGGTAATTAGTGACAGTTCGTTTGCATCCTTTTTTGTGAATAGGGAAAACGAAAGATTCCTTCCAACAGTCAGGGAAAACGCCTGAAGACAATGACAAATTGAAAATTTTGGCGAAATGCGTCGCAAGAGTATTTAGGCAGCGTTTCAGGATCAGTGAGGGAATGCCTTCAGGACCAGTTCCAGTAGATGATTTAAACTGCTTTCCGGCTGAAACCACTGTGACATTGTCGACAGAAAATGAAGTTCCAAATAGAGACATATGACGAACGTTACTCGTGGCAGCTGCAATATCCTGTTCATTAAGAATGTCGTTGGAAAAAACACTGCTGAATTGCGTGCGAAATAAATCGGCGATATTTTCGATTAAGTTGGCAACTGAAACGCCATCCGTCATATTAGAAGGCAATCCCGTTTCTTTCCGTTGCTCGTTAACCTGGCGCCAGAAACTCTTAGGATTCGCTTTGAGACGACCCTGCAGCTGATTCTGATGGGCATTATACAAGCAGTTGTTAAGGCATTTGTAGTTGTTATTGGCAAGCTCGTAGTTAGCCTTTGTACAATTTTTTTTTCCCCCCCCCCCCCCCCCCCTCTTCTTCCACCACCACGGCCCCCCCGCCTTTTCTCCCCAACACACCAAACAAAAAAACACAACACACAAAAAAGACAAGCAGCAAAATCCCCCCCCCCCCCCCCCCCCCCCCCCCCCCCCCCCCCCCAACAAAAAACCTCCCCCCCCCCCCACCCCCTATAAATAAAATTTAGTATAATTTTTAAAAAAAAACAAAACGGTGATCCCCCACCACCCCACCAAAAGGGGGGGGGGGCCGCCACCTTTTAACAAGAGGAGGAGCGGGCGGAAGAAAAAAAAAACACCCCCCCCCCCCCCCCCCAAAAAAAAAAAAAAAAAAAAAAAAAAGGGTTGTTTTAAAAAAAAAAAACCCCCCCCCGGAGTTTCCCAGAGGGAGAACGCCCCTACCAAGAAAAGCAATGCTGGTCTGAATGACGAACGGGAATTATCGGGAAAGCTGAACCCGTTAGTATCGCTTATCCACGATAAAGGATGTATTCGATAAAAATGGCACACACATATATACTCATCAAAATTAAACTGATTATCGGATTTTCTTGAAATTTTCAGGGAATGAAGAACTACTAATGAGTTTTGATTTACAACATTTGTTTTATTCAATTTCGTCTCCCATCCCGAATGCCCGCACCTTCCTTTTCACTCCACCCATCAAATTTTGTACAACCGATTTTCCCAGTGTTTTTGTTATTTTTACCCAAATTTTCTTAAATTTTAGCTCTGTTTTTATAGTTTTGGGATGTTTGCAAAGTTCCGTTTTCATAATTGCCCAGAATTTTTCAATTGGACGAAGTTCCAGTGAATTTGGTGGGTTCATATCCTTTGGCACAAAATTGACTCCGTTGGCTCGGTACCACTCCAATACGTTTCGAGCGTAGTGGCAGGATGCTAGATAAGGCCAAAACAGAGTTGATCCTTTGTGCTTCTTAATTAATGGCAAAAGACGCTTCTTAAGGCACTCTTCCGTGTAAATCGCACCTTTTATTGTTCCGGAAGTGATGAAGGGAGCACTTATTTCACCACATCCGCAAATCGCCTGGCAGATTAGAAACTTCTTTGCAAATTTCGATAGTTTCTTCTTTCGAACATCCTCCGGAACATTGAACTTCGACTTGGCAACGAAATATTCTTGCCCAGGAAGTTGACGGAAGTCGGCCTTGACGTATGTTTCGTCATCCATCACGATGCAACCGGATTTGGTGAGC
Source organism: Aedes koreicus (assembly GCA_024533555.2). NCBI lineage: Eukaryota > Metazoa > Arthropoda > Insecta > Diptera > Culicidae > Aedes > Aedes koreicus. The sequence goes on along the minus strand of JAHHFK020003576.1, from coordinate 1,078,381 downwards.
AGCTTCGTGTAAAGTTTCCGGGCGCGGGTTTTCGCAGTGATGTTTTGTTTTTCATTCCGGTTTGGGGCTTTTTGCACTTTGTAAACATGTAACCCAGCACGCTTCATGGTTTTCTGCACAAAACCGACTGACACCTTATACTTTTTAGCGACATCTCGAATTGACATGTTTGGACGGTTCTTGAATTGTTGTACGACTTTCCTGGCCATTTTACTGTCCATTGGACCACTTTTACGACCACTCCCTTCCTTCCTTTGGACACTCAGACGCTCCTTGAAGGTTCTTATTACACGAGACACAGTTGTATTTGCAATTCCAAGCCTTTTAGCAATCCACCGGTGGGACGCCCCTGGATTTTGATTGTGAGTGCACAACATTTTCTCACGGACAATTTCTTGTTTCGACGACATGACTGGAACTACTGAATGTATAACTATGAAACTTGGCAGATGTAAATAATACACTATGGATAAGATCTACTCAAATTTTTAGGTTTTTTACTCATACGATTCAAAAGTTACAGAAGATTTTCTGTGTGCCATTTTTATCGAATACACCCTTTATGGGGGGAAAATAAAAACCCCCCCCCCCCCAAAAACCACTCGCTTTTACCCCCAATATAAAAAAAAACCCCAAACCCAGAAAAAACGCGTTTTTCGATTAGGCCCCCCCCCCTAACCCAAACGGGAGAAACACATATCACCCAAAAAAAAAGGGTACCACGTTGTGTGTATATTGCGACCCACAGATGCTCAACCGTCGAGTTTTCAGGAGGTGTCAGTAAACGAGATTGAAAGCTGGAGCGAACGGCCAACAAAATCCCTCCACCGGAGTTCTTTTTGCTGTTCAGAGTCGATCGATCTAACCGATAGGTGGAATCCCAAGTAACATTGCTAAAACCATCCTGCTTTATTAAGTTTTATTAAAGTTTATGAAAGTCACTTGAAATCAATTTGGTTTTATTATGGCACCAAGAGGTGTCAATAGGTTTCATATTTTAGTCAGGTTTATGAGAACCCACACAGCTTGTTTAAAACGATCTTAAAACCTTGATTCTCAAATTCCTTTTACTCCTATCAAAGGTTTAATTTCGACTTTATGAACTCATAAAATGCTATATTGAAATGCCGTTTTAGAATTCATCTATTTTATCTTATTAAAATGGTTTTAAAATGCTTTTTCATTTTAAAACCATTTTCCCTCCAGTAAATGCATTAAACGGCAAATTGGCATTGAAGGAATTCACCATAAGACCAAATAGTTTTATAATAGTCATTGCGAAGAAAAATTGGCTTTGCGGCAAAACTGTGATTTTTTCCAATCGCCACATTGAAATCTAAGAAAAAATTGCAATGTGGAAAAATAAATGCATCAAATTTCCTATGTTATGCAAATAAACTGTCGATCAGAGACTAAGTTCGGCATTTTATTTAGATAATCTCATCCAATTCCAAGCACTGTTCAGGAAATTCATGATAAATTTGTCGAATATATTTATTTTAATTTGATTAATGTTGTTGTAAATTCGCATAATTTCCGAGGCGCATTAATTTTCGGCTCTTATCGTGCCAATATTCACCATAAAAATAATTGCGCATATAATTTGGAGCATAATACGCTGTAAAAAAACACAATTTGTTTTGGATATTTTGCTATCAAACAAAATTTCCCGCAACACTAGACCCTTTTTTTTACTGCTAAATATATCAGAAGAGCAGAGAATCGAACAAAGCAAAACAACAAAAACCAACCTCGATTTCACAGTGAAGTTTGACAGCTATGGCCATTTGGCCAAATTCTGGTTCTAATGGCAGCCAATAGGTTTTATTAAGGTTCTCAAGTGGTCATAACATCTTTCACTAGAACATTTTCAAAATATTTATGTTCTTATAAAGGTTTTATTAACTTGTTTTCACTGCCGTCTATAGAATGGGCCATTTTGTACAAATTTCAGCTTTAAAGAAGCATAGAGGAAGTGTTGGTAGACAAAACAGTTTTGAATGTAGTTTTATCAACAAAGCCTGGAGGAGTGCTATACGGCGGGAATAAAACCAAAATTGTTACTTGAAATAGGTATCGTTGAACAGTTGCTTCGACAAAGTGTTGTTGTTAAGCCAGGTATCTGTAAAGGCATAAATATCGTTGCATTCATCGCTGCATGCAAGCTGAAATTCGGCGAGGGAACTAATTTGAAACCCGCGGTGTTTTACTGGTGGGTTGTAGTTACTGCAGGGTCGTATTTCCCAACAGCTTACCAACTCTTTTCCTTACCCAGACACTCTTGGTTGCCCACCAACGAATGCGGGAACACAAAAGGAATGAAACACGTGTCCACTGATTTTGCACGTGCACGAAGGAACAACAGGAACGGCTTTTACATAAAGGTGACTCAAAGACCTTCAAGAATCAATGTTTCAGTTCTCCCTCAGAGGACGAGGCCTGAAGGTTCCTTTATGAACCCGAACAAAGCGGAAAACAACACTTAGCAAGTGGAACCTTATTGAGCCAGGGATGTGTTTTTGAAAATAGTTGTAACCACCTGATTTTTAACCTAACATATTTGTAAATTTAATCAACTTCTTAATGTTCTAACATAATCTGGCTTAGACGTCACTTATGTAAAGGGGTACTTGCGGTACAGGCAAAATCTCGCCCAGGATCCGGATCCAGATGAGGTCTCGTCGGACGACGGCTCTTCGTCGGTGAACGTTGTTAGTGGTGGCATAGGAGACATCGGGGTTTTCTACCCGGACGCTCGCTGGTCGAACGGACGGCTCACGGCCGCTGGTTGTAGTTGGCCAATCGGCCGACGTACTGTCACCAACAATGGCGTAATCTTCACCGCAGAAGTAACGCCCCTGGCAGCTGGGAGTAGATCAATAAATGACCGACGTCTTGTCGGCAACAATGGCGTAATCCTCCACGTCGGTGGTGATGGTGGTGATGTAATATAACGGAATTTCGTCTTGGCGTGAGCCTTTCAAAAGTGCCCGATGAAAATGGCTGATGCTTCGCTGAACAAAGAAGGCTATCCGGACAATGGCTTGACAATGGCTACTCCCGACAAAGGATCTCCCTACCATGGATGATTTGGCTTCCTTCTGTCTCGATATCGGTCTTGATCCATATACAGTAGCTTCGCGAGGGGGCCGTAGACTTTTCAAGTTGAACCTTTGACGTAGAAGAAGAGTTTGACGGTGAAAATGCGCTGATAGGCCCCCTTTCTGTCGGCTGAAGCTTCCTGCTGGAGTAGACACAAAAGAAAAAGGTTCTTGGTTGACCTTTTTCTTAGAAACACTAGCAACTACCGGTTTTAAAGCATAAACAGTCGTTTTTCTGTTTAATATAATACAAACGACTTCTTTTTTAACTTTTAACGACATACACATTTTAGAGTTTTCCTTGACCGCCTACTTCTGGTTTAATGCGGCTTTTTTTTCCACTGAAACTCTTAACCAATAATGTATAATCTTTCACGCACTACAATCTCTTCTGTGGTTACAACCGAAAGGAACAATTCTTGATTCAGGCTGAGAATATATATATATCGCACAGTGTAAAATCGGAGGACAAACATCGTGCCGAATCACGAAGTTTGACGTTTGAAAACCTCCTACCATTCATGTCCATCCTTTTGCAGTGCCATCTATGATTCATTTTTTTATGGTTATGGGCAAGCGTTAAACACTGGCCAGACTGAGCAGTTAAAACATGTTATAAGCCTATCTTGATGACGAATTTCTTGTTGGAATTATTTGACAACCGTTATAACACGTTATAACTCTGTAGTCTGAACAAGGCATTAGACTGACAGTTCAAACCACGCCAGTGAACAACCCTGAAGTTGAGAGGTTGAGACCGGCAGTACTCATGGGTGTTCGGGTGTAGAGTGTGGGTAATGTTGTAGAGTGTTGGTAGTTGGGTGAATTGGCTTGTGGCGGAGCCAACAAGTGTCACTTGGAACCAATGGTTACAAATTATACCACCAACATTCTGATAGTACAGCAGGATTTCAGATGCAGGTAAACGTGGGTGCCTGAAAGTGAACGCAACATTTGAGAGTGGATCTGACTGAAAGCCTCCGTTTGTAGCCACAGGACTGTAACTGCATCGGCACTTCGATGACACTTGATGATTTCGAACGTTGTTTCCGGATGAGTTGCTGAAATCCGAATTATCGTGAGTTAGCGCCGATTCCGAATCAAAATTGTACTTGCCTGACAATACAGGCTGGGCAGCCCTGCCTCCGAGTTCAAATACAGAGCCGGGACGACTAGGACTGGAACTGATGATAGATGGCTCGACTGCGCCGAAAGGATAAGGGGAGCACATAGGGCCTGTTAGAATGCGTCCCGGGATAACCTCAATGTTGAATGGCGTTGATGATCGGTGGCATGCTGGTTGAACGTTCGTTATTGACCGTAGTTTCCTAGGCGTGTGTCGAATCAACAGTTCCCGCAAAGCTTTCATATTCGTTTTATCTCGATCAAGCGCAGCAGGATTGAGATTCAATCGACAACTATCGCAGAACCAATACAGGCCAACGGCTGCTGTTCAAGCTGAATATTGGACTTTAGTTAATCCCACACAGATGTGTTGAAGGACTAGACCACAAGAGCCACTGCAAGTTATTACTTTGCCGGTGCTCAACGATCGCGAACAAGCATGGCACGTATCCATTTGGCAGATCCGATATCCGCAATGTTCCAATACTCCGCATAAACTACGGTAGTTGTGATTACGAGGAAAGCGCCTACCAGTAGGCAATGCTCTAGTGAGTGTAACGTTGTTGCTTTCAATATTTGCTTCAAGATGGCGTTTAGGGCGAGAGACAGCGAGCGGGTATGTACGTATACAGTGTCGATTTGGACAAAGGTGTGGAACCAGATCACATATGCACTAAAGCACAACACTGCACTGTATGAATGAAGCCGTTGGCATACAGGCACACTTTCAACAACGACCGGCAATTATCGACTTGGAAAACAATACAAAAATCCGGATGAAAACTGCGACGAACGAAACAGTAAACAATAATACAGGCCGTGTTGCCAGAAAAAAAAATTTGCAATTACAACGAACAAGTTAACCTAACACCCAGTGAACCAGTATGGACATTTTCGTTTTGCAAAAAGTTCCATTGGCTGGAGCGGGAATCGAACCCTCACTTCATGTCAATCACTTGAACGACGGGTGACGCCGCTAACAACTTGACCACGAAGATGACGTGGATGATTGATTTGGCCATTTTCTCCGGGACGCGGACTTTTTAGAAACGCCATGTTGATCCAGTGGTAATGAAAATTTCGATGAACTCAAGAGAAATTTCAATCAAACATACTCTTTGGGCTGTAAATTGATTTTGTCGTCCTGAAAAAGACGGACTTTAGTTGTTTACGGAGGGAACATGGTTCGCAATTGAAATTTTCTTCTCAGTCTTTTTGGGCTGCAGAACGTTTGGCAGGACACCACTATGTGAAAATCACACCGGAGAAAAGTTTGCTCAGGTTCTCGTCGTTGCGGATGGCTAGCTGCAGGTGACGTGAATGATTCTGGTCTTCTTATTGCCACATTCCTGCTGCTAGGTAGTAGAGTGTGCTGCAGCTTAGAGCTGATATGACGATATGTATTACTGATAGCTGCTCGCCATGCCGGGCCCGTTTTATGTAATGGCATCGGGTACCATTACATGACAAGAAGGGGGTATCAACGAAGGCAATGCGAATAAAATTTTACATCAGCATGGAAATGAAATCATTAGCTTTCATTAGAGTGAAGATTAAATTCGCATCTTTACAACTCAGGCAACAGAAAAACGGCCCTTGTCAAAACCCCATCCAAAGAGAGTTGAGATATGGACACACTTTCTTCTGAAAATACAAAATGATTAGAGCAATATGGATTGATAACTATCAGCAACCAACCTAATCTTTTATATGCAACTAATCCATTATGTACCTATCACGCAGAAAAAAATACCGTCATAACAAACATATTACAGGTAAATCCAAACATAAACTTAGTTTATTCTGGCCGCAAAAATAAACTTGCTTTATTTCAAATATATTCTATGTTTAAAATCAAGTGACATCGATGTTTGAAATAAAAATCATGTTATGTTTATTTCAAACATATTACTTATAAGAACAAGCGTACAAATGTTGGATTTTAATTGTTGCGTTCTCAATTTATTTTCTTCATTCTATGAATCTTGATTATCTTAATTCTTGATTTGGCTTGATATGTTAGCATTCCAGGTTCAAGGAGTTTCCTCATAGTTCTTCTACTGGAATCGAGCAAATAAGCTACCAATATATGTGACGATTGGCTCATGTTGCAAGCGTGGAAACTTTGCCTCGGCTTCAAGTTCTGGAGAGGGAAGTACACGCACAAATTCACCTACCCGATGAATGTGTTGTTGAAATAACAATGCCTTGAATTTGATTCAAAAATTGTTATTTTCCTTAGAAACAGGCTTTCTATTTACTTTGAACAATTCTTATGTTTCAAGTTTTAATTTAAATTTTTAATTTAAATGGACGAAATTTGTATCCGTGATGTACAACTAGGAACTACAACGAACCTAACCTACCCCCTACACTGAATATGTGTACACATGGTCGGTCTGCCGTGTTGCAGTTTGGCTCGAATTAACTGTTAATATTTTGCATATTGAATGTCCAACGTGCTTGCTAGTATTAACATGGCGAATAGAGATTTATATATGGATACTAATTAAAAATTTTAGCCTTTTTCTCTGGGACATGGCTTTTCAAGCAACGCCATGTTGAGCCGGTGTGTGGTAATGAAAATTTCAAACAGCTCAAGAGAAATTACAATCAAACATACTCTTCTTTAGTTGGCAAATTGATTTGGTCGTCCTGAAAAGTATTTAAGTATTGGTTCGCGATTGAAATTTTCTTCTCAGTCTTCTTGGGCTGCAGGGCGGCCTGGGTGTTTGGCAGCACGTAATACTACGATAAAAATAGACACTTACACCGTCTTCAACTCGAGATTGTACGGACTGAACATTGAACATAGAGAGAATTACAACGAACAACTTAACCTTACACCCAGTGGACCAGTATGGACATTTTCGTTTTGCAAAAAGTTCCATTGGCTGGAGCGGGAATCGAACCCTCACTTCATGTCAATCGCTTGAACGACGGGTGACGCCGCTAACCACTTGACCACGAAGATGACGTGGGCCATTGATTTGGCAATTTTCTCCGGGACGCGGCTATTTAAGCAACGCCATGTTGAACCGGTGCGTAGTAGTGAAAATTTCGATGAGCTCAAGAGAAATTTCAAACAAACATACTCTTTAGTCGGTAAATTGATTTGATCGTCCTGAAAAGGACGAATTTTAGTTGTTTACGAAGGGAACATGGTTCGCGATTGAAATGATCAGTCTTCTTGGGCTGCAGGACGATTGGCAGAACACCACTCTGTGAAATTGTCACACCGGAGAAAAGTTTTTTTCAGCTCCTCGTTGTGGATGGCTAGCTGCGGGTGATGTGGGATGATTCTGGTCTTCTTGTTTTCACGGGCGGCGTTTTCTTCCAACGTGCTCGCCGAACACGTCTGTCGCATACGGATGCACAGCGAGAACTGATGGTTGGTCGGTCGTCCCTACATGTTTCATAATCGCTGGCGCGGCAAGGTAACTGTGGCAGTATGAACCAATCAGAGCGTGGCGCAAATATGATGTCATTTTCGACCAATAGCTTTGTGCGTTTAGACATTTTTCTTTTAAGTACTTTTTAATTAGTTTAAACAAATGTAATGAATTAAGTTAGCATCAGGGATTTAGCCTTGATGTTTTAATTTTCGAATGAAATATGTATCATAAAATTTCTATGGGCCAGAGAGGAGATATTATCGTTCAAAATCTCCAAACCCGCGTAACGCTTTCGATTTCAAAAATTTTAGAACGGCGCCCCTATACAGGAATAGAAAAGAGAGACGTGAGTCCTTCGTCAAAGTACCCCCCTAAATAAAAAAAAAGCGACGCAACCATTTTTCAACCCACCCCCCACCAAAAGCCACCAAAACCCACCCCACCCGCCAAATTTTCCCCCCCGGCAAAGTTTAACCCCCCCCGGAAAAAAAAAAAAACCCCTCCCCAAAACCGTAAAATCAATTCCCCCCATCCCCCAACCAAAAAGAACCACAACCCAACAGAACCTAGGGAACCTAAGGGAAAAACCGCAAATTCCGGCAAACGCATCCGAAACGTATAAATTGAGGACTATCCATTACGTTGCGAGAGTTACGTTATCATTGATACTGTCATGTTTCGTAAGTCATGTACCTTTCGTCGATTTGCAAAACAAAATTACTTCTTACGACAGTAGTTGGGTAGCAATAAAATATGATTGTTGTTGGATAATAAACATTTAATAACGTTAGAAAAGTAAAGGAATTAAGAATCAAGTTGTATGATTTTAAGATGAAGGTGCGTTACGAGGTATCAGATCTACCACCGAACCTTAGTCTGTATTAATTCAAACTAGGGAACATATTTATTTTTGTTGTCAAAGGAACATATCTTAGTCCTTATTACATTTTATGTCTTGTGAAAAGTGACAATACTCGGATTGAGCCACTAAGGATGAGCTTGGAATAAGGAAAACATGGTTAGTCTTCATTTATGTGAATTCTCATTTTCTATTTGATGTTCTATAGTTTGAATTGGTTATGACTAGGGTTCTGATGCATGGTCAGTATCGGAGTCATTGTTTTTTTCTTTGCAATGAACCCGGTTTTGACTGATAAAGGAGCGCGCCTTTGAAGAGAGCTCTTACTCCTCAAAGGGTTTAAATAGCGGAAACTTTCAATAAAATTCGATTCATTTCCAACAGAACAAACAATGACAACTGTAACAACACCGAATACTTCATCATTTTTCAATAGTGATGAAGTAACTCGACATGCACTAAACAAAGCATACAGGATATACTACAATAGATTAAATTACTGGTCGCAGTGGTTTATGTCCCGAAAAGAGGAAGAAAAAAAGAGATGAAGGTATTTATTTAAATGCATTAAAAATTAAATAAAAAATAATAACTAATGACAAAAGATGTAAACAAAGGACCAACTGACAGATATAAAGTCCGTCCTGTCAGCATCAGAACGTGAACACATAGCTCGGAGGGTGAGTGCTGAAAATGCCAAAAGGCACTGATTGAGGCTACATGAAAGGCAGCAGCTGAACCACAACATACCGCGAAGGAAGCTCCAAATCTTCATTCGGATAAAAGGAATAGGGATAGGAAACGAAAAAAAAGAATGAAGAAACAAAAAAAGATGGAGGAAGGCAAGTAGCGGGTGGAATCCTAACTTCGCCGGAAGTGGAGAAAGTGTTACACTTTGATCGCCTTACGCTAATCTCCTCCGCAGAGTGAGAGCTGAGTTGAGCTGAAGGAGCTAGGGACGGGTGTTGTGAAAACAAGGCACACCCAGAAAGGCGCGATACTTTTCGAGCTGAAGATGGATCCTGAGGCAAAGAGCTCAGCCTTTAAGATGCTCATCGTGCAGTCCTTGGCCGAGGAAATGGACTTCAAGGATTTATCCCAAGAGACAGTAATCGGCTGCAGAGATTTGAACGAGATCAGAACAGCATATGAGGTGACACTTGCTCTGATGGAGCATTGCGCCGGGAATTGATCCCGGCGGTGGCAGCAAACAAATTGCTTGAGACAATAAAGGTGAAAATGGGATGGTCGGTTTGCTCTCTGAAAGCCGTTCTTCGGTCAGCAGTAATGGAGATCACCCAAATAAATCTCAATCATTGTGACGTTTCACAGCAACTATTGTGGCAGTTGACAACGGAAACAAAGAGTGATATTGTCATTATTGTAGAGCCGCATCTACTTCCTTTCGATAATGGTAACTGGGTTGTGAACTGAGCAGGAATGGATGCAATACATGTTATGGGTAGATCCAATCCAAAAAGTAGTATCCAGCAAGCATGAAGATTTTTTTATTGCTGACATCAACGGAATCTCCATAAGAAATTGCTACGCACCACCTAGACCACTATACAATGGAGCGATTTTAATATATGCTTGATAGATTTACTGAAGATCTGACCGGAAAAAACTCTGTCATCATCGGAGGAGATTTCAATGTTTGAGCAAAGGAGTGGGGAAGCAGATGTACCAACGTAAAGGGTACAGCGTACTGGAAGCTCTAACAAAGCTGGAAGTTAGATTTCCCAAGTAATACACAAAACATATTTTTAGAATGATTTATAATTGTTCATTATAAATGTATTATAAGCGTATTGCAAAACATGTCAAGTTTGAAGCGGTTTGTATCTCTCGTATTCTATGTATCTCTCTGACAAACGGTCGAGCAAAAAATACTTTTTTTTACTGCTGCAAGTGATTAATACTTTATTATTGTTCTTAAAAACATGGTTCCATACATTAATAAAACGTAAACAGGAAAAGATGTTATGGGTAGTTCTATATACTGTTGAAATTACATTACACCAACCAAGTTTTGAAAAACGTGTTTTTTTATTCATAGCGATGAATTTGTTGTACAAGATTGTAGTTTCACTACCAGTGGGTAGCAAATCATAGATACCCAGCGTTGATTTTTCAACAATCGGAGTTGGCTTATAAAAGAAGCTACAAACATATCACGCCAAGGACTAGTGTTCAAATCCCACGCTTGGCGATGTTATATTTTTGTATGAGGATAATTTTTTTCCATTTTATGTTTTATAAGGCTTCACTTTTTGCGCTTTTTGCGTCATATTGAAGCATGAAATAGAGTATTATATACCTAAATTTTTAACTTGTTTTTGTAATTTAACAGTAATTTCAACTTGTTTAATACTAGCTGTGTTGCTTGGGTTTTCAACGAAGGTCAGCACATTTCGCAGAAACGATAATACATTATTTACCTCACATTCTGTAGTCTAGCGCTGGTGGGTTACATGAACTGAACAATATGCTATGGTTACACTCATAGTGGCCATCAGACGATCCGATATAGCATTGGCAAACGGAGGATCCGATATAGCAGGGTTAACCAGGAGGACAAAAACGAGCGAGCATAAATGGAAGACAAGGGAATTCGATGAGGTCCATTTTTTTGAGGCACTTCATGAAGACAGCACCCCTTCGACACACCTTGTGACGGAGAGTGAGCATAGCTTATCATCGAACCAGTTCGGGTTTTGGAAAGTCAACGATGGATACAATTCGGAATATTATCATAGTGGCCATCAGACGATCCGATATAGCATTGGCAAACGGAGGATCCGATATAGCAGGGTTAACCAGGAGAACAAAAACGAGCGGGCATAAATGGAAGACAAGGGAATTCGATGAGGTCCATTTTTTTGAGGCACTTCATGAAGACAGCACCCCTTCGACACACCTTGTGACGGAGAGTGAGCATAGCTTATCATCGAACCAGTTCGGGTTTTGGAAAGTCAACGGTGGATACAATTCGGAATATTATCAAGAGTACGAAGAAGGCGTATAAACAGAACTGGAGAGGAAATTGTTACTACGCTGTGATAACGATAGACGTCAAGAATGCCTTCAATAGTGTTAGCTGGGAAGCCATCACCGAACACAGAACGAGGGTTCCTGGTTATCTGTTCTGAAATCTGCAGCGGGTTCTAATGTACGGTAAATAAATCCGGTAGAGGTCAATTAACATCACAGCGGTAGTTCCACAAGGTTCCATCATTGGCCCGATGCTCTGAAACGGGATGTACAACGTTGTGTTGACGCTGATGCTGCCGATTGGAGTTGAGAACGTTGGCTATGCGGATGACATCGGACTAACAATTTTGGATGCGACTCTAGAAGATCTGGAAGAGGTAGAAATATTGACGACCGAAGCGATCGACACAATTGAAGACTGGATGCTTAGAGCAAAGCTGTGAATAGACCATCACAAAAGGGAACTGCTATTTATCAGTAACTTCATAGCGGTGCAGCGGGCTGATATCACTGTTGGAGGACATGCCATAGCCTCGAAGCGCGTTTCAAAGAACCTGAAAGTAATGATCGACGAATGGCTGAGCTTCAACAGCCACGTTGCCTATGCCTATGAGAAGGCGGCAAAGGTTAGTAACGACACGGTAGTGTCTTTCCTCATCGATATTGAGGTATGGTCTTCCAGCCTGGGTTTCTGCACTGGAACCCAAGTATAAACGGGTGAAATTGAACAGTACGCATCGTCCCATGATCATGCAAATCGTGCGCGCTTACAGAATCATCTCGTCGAAAACAGTATTTGTTATCGCCGAAATGATACGTATCGACAATATCATAGTGGAGGACAACGAGTTCCACAAGCGGAAGGAAATCAAAGGAGTTCGGAAGATCGAGCGAGCGGTATCGATGGCGCAAGAGTGGAACATGGTGGATAATGGTACAGGCTGATATCGGTTCTGTCGTCCTGGGTGAACAGAAAACATGGCGAGGTTTACTTTCACCTGACGCAGTTCCTCTCAGGTCATGGCTGCTGTGTGAGTGATCGGATACTACCGTTCAATAATGCCCTCCGCTCGTTTTCAAACTTGATCTTTCAATTTTCAAAGCCTGCCGTTGCCCTATACGGAACTATCAATACACTTTCTCTTCATGTCTATTTCGTTCTAGCAATAAATTACCGTCCACTCCTAGCGCTTCGCATGGAGATGATAAATTATCTACTTCTGACAAACTTCATCAAAGATCGTTACTTCCGCGCTTGGGAGAATACAAAAACAACAATCAATGTGTAATACAGTACTGCCAATAATAAAGTATACACTCAATTTCGTTTCATGAATTTTCACATAACTTCGTTGTTTCTTTGAGCTGGCTGAGAACGAAAGCGATTGACAACACCGCGGCAGGATGCTAGAATCTTGAGAGAAGTTCATCAGAACCCAAGGTTGACAAGTCGAGCAGTAAAGGAAAGCTTGACTCTGAATATTTTCGAACGAACGGTAAGACTAAGCCTGCAGCAACAAGACCTGAAGAATAAGTTTCCATCTCGTCGGTCACTGATCAGAAAACGCAACAAATTTAAGCGTCTGTAATTTGCAAAGAAACACTTCAACAAGCCTAAGTCATTTTGAAATAAAGTTGTTGTTGATAGATGAGAGTAAGTTCGAATTATTTGGATACAATAATCGAAAACGGGAGAGGAGAAGAATGTCCAGAAAACAGTGATACACGAAAGAGGCAATATTATGGTGTGGAGATCCCTCGCGTTGCCTGGCGTTGAGGAACTTGTAAAAATGAAAGAATTATGGATGCAACATTGACATTCTGTGCGAAAATTTGTATGTTTCCTTACTGAAAGTTGGTCTATAATAAGACTACATGTTTCAGCAACACAATGATCCAAAGCAAACCGCACACAAAACTACTACTTTTTAACCTTGGATCTCGTATAAAACTGTTGAAATGACCTCCTCAGTCTCCGGATCTCATCCAATCGAAAATCTATGGTTTATTCTAGATCAACAGGTTGATAAAAGTGACGTTACCAATAAAAATCTGCTATTTTACGCATTGGAAGAACACCTTCAGAACCTAGAGGAAAGTAAGCCAAGGAGTCTCCAAGCAGTTATCAATGCAAAGAGAGGGCATACTAAATAATAAAGTTTGTTTTGAAATTTATTTTCCATCATTTAACTGTCATGTATACTCATTTTTTGCCATACAAAAAGTGATGAATATATTAATATTAACAGTTAATGAACTCGGTTCGGGAAATCTGCTGGTATTTTGTTTCTTTTTATACGCCCATTAGAGAATATACCCAAATGAATACATTTTGTCTGAATGAACTTATACTTAATCCGTTCATATAAACTAGATAGTAATAAAAATAAGGTAAGTTTAATTGGAGTGTTTACTTAATTTATTGTAGTACTGTAGTTCAACAGCCTCCATCTCCGGTGAAATCTGGACTGGCCTAGATGTTATTTTCCTGACTTACACCGATATGTATCTGAACACGGTGCCCATTAAGAACCGTGCCAATCCTTGCATGGCTCTCACTGCCTGCATAGATCGCCATGGAATCAATACAACGAGGGAAGATAGCGAGCTGAAGGCGGGACTCAGTTGCATGGGAATAATAAGGATAAAAATAAAAATAACACCGAAAAAAAATATGAATAATAGCGGCAAATCACCAGACTTGATATTGGTGGAGCGAGCTTCCCTAGAAGCGCAAGGGCAATGACAACAGCACCAGCACCATCAACACTTAGAACAACAGCAGCAACAACAACATCAGCACAACATTTGGCCGAAAGTACCAACCCTAGCGGTGAAAAACCTTTAGGGCGACTAACGTGACTTCGTTGAAAAGAAAAATAATGTTCGCAAAGAAGTTAAACAGATGGTGTTTTAGATCCAAGGAGCCACTGGATTGTCCGTCAATTAATGGAAAAGTGCGGTGCAGAGAGCTGAAACAACTGAAAAGAAATTAGTGGCTGCATAAGGCAATCCTGCAACGGAATGAATAGAATCAGATAAAAGGCAATTCCCAGAGGTTAGTAACAAAAACCCAACAACGGAATGAATGGGATAAGGTAGAAAGCAATCCCCAGAGGTTAGTTACCACAGTGTACTTCACGTCGACGAGGCCCAAGAGTTAAAGGCGAGTTAAAGGAAGCTCTGATGGCCATTTGCAAGACATAGGGGCCTTGTGGAACTTAGGTTGATTCCATTGAGTGTTCAACTGAAGCAGCCAACAAAGCTCCGTAGACTGAGAAAATTAAAAAAGGCTGATCGGTTTGTCCACTGAGTGTTTTTAGTGACCTGAAATGTGCTTTAAGTTCAAAGAGTTGGGCCATATTAAACAAAACTGTAAAGGGCCGGACAGGGGCAAACTAGGCAGCATGTGTGGGAAAGACGGGCATAAAGTGCAAGATTGAAGAAATCCACCTGATCCATTTGATCTAAACACCTAAGAATCACGAGACAGGACGCCCAAGATGTCCGGCCTACAAACAGGTGACAGCTATTAAATTGCAGTGGAGGCAGCAATAGTCAACCTCAACCCCTGTGAAACTGCATAACAACTACTGTGGCAGTATGTGTTGGTATCGAGGAACGATGTGGCTATAAATTAGGAATCATACGAAATCCTATCCGGGAATGGAACTGGGTTGCAGACAAAACAAAATGGCAATAACGCAGGACGATAGGAAGATACTCTCTTTAAGAAGTTCTGTAATGTGCAGAAGAAAGCTTCGGAATCACCAAAATAAACAGAGTCTTCATCTGTAGTTGTTACGCACCTTCACGGTAGAAAGTTGTACTAGATGTTAGACAAGCTCACGGGAGAGATTAACGATCGCCCAGTCGTCATTGCCGGCGTCTTCAATGTTTGAGCTGATGTTCATCTTACCAATGAAGATACCACCGGCCCATACCGCAGGAGAGACCGGGGTCCATCTATTGAATTACAACGATCTTTCTATATAGTTAGCCACTATATTAATGAAAACTGCGTTTATGGGTTTTCTACTGAATTACTTTATTGAAATTAATCGTCCAAGGTGATTTAAAGACTACACATTGATGTAGCGATAATATGATTTAACTAAAGTACTAACTATCAAATCTGGTTGCACTGGCCATGCTCCATGGTTGTATAGGTAGTGGCTATAAAATTGTTTTCTTGCAAGCTTTTCAACTAACTTTGTGCTATAAAAGCTTCTGTACTTGTATCATAACATTGTATAGAAGATTCCGCATAACAGTTAATTATTGCCTTCACGGAGAAACCAAAGTACCCAAAATCAAGTGTGATAGTACTCAAAACTAAGCACTCTGATAGGACTACCAATTTGGATATAATTTTGTTCTCACTGGTAGGTAGTTTTAACTCAATCTTGAAGTTAAATTGAAAAAGTCAATTTTACACAGAGCTACGTATTTTAGGAGTACTAAGTTTTCAGTATAAGTGCGAGGCGATTTTAGTGAAACTATCCAAATCCGAGTGTTGGGCTGTCACTTTGCTTTGGCTGAAAATTTTTGATAGCCATTTAAGTAACAACGGTAATGTTAGGCGAAACAGTTTGTTTTTTTTTATGCGTACCGTGTCTAGTGTCCGTTTTAAAATTTAACGCGACCGAGGTGGCAGAAGTGATATGGAGCAATTAAAGAAAAAATTTGACTCGGGAAGCTCCAAAAAATTAACCGGTTAGTATACTAATACATAATTATTCCACTTATTTGATTGCGTTTTTCAGTTTTCTTTTAAATAAATTCCAAAAACCTTTCCTGTGGCATATCGTTTTAGCGCAAAAGTACATCAAAAGTTCTTCCGGATTTTAACCCTCCTGATGGTTTAATGCCTTCTTCTGTACCAATAGAAAATGTTCGATGGCAAAACTATAAGTGAAAATCCAGTATTTCATGAGGATCTGCGTAATTTCGATGTGCTGTGTCACTTCCTGAAAAAAAGGCCAGAAGTTTTTTTTCAGGAATTTTTTTCTTGATCATTAATTGGAGTCAACGGCATGCCATGTCCCAAGAAAAGCGTTTCTTGACAAACGAAAAGTATTCGTTTTAACATGAACTTTCAGTAGATTCTATCAAATTGCTAATGGAATGTTTCAATGTACCCGTGAATTTCGTCAATAAATCAAATACATTTGGTTTTATTTGAATTTATAGTTTACTTTTATTGAATTTGGTGAAAGAAAATTCACTAAAGCACAATATTTAAAAAAAAAAAAACTCAATTTTGGATTATTTTTACTGCCGTTTCGCTGTTGTTAAAACAGTTAATTTCACTCAGCATTGAGTCTTTTCGAAATACTCAAAATTGGATACTTTGTAACTAACTCAATTATGACTGGTTTTACTTTGCTGTCAAGATGGGTGAAAATGACTTAATTTTGGGTTGTTTGGTATCTCTGTGTACGCTCAGTTAGCCTCTGAGCATAGTGTTGACATATTGTATGTCAGATTGATCAATTGTGATACGATTGGTCAATCGTATCAGTGTTTATCAACACCATCATGTCGATGTCATTTTCTGCAGGCTGGATCTGACAAAAAAAATGAACTAGAGAGTATGTGAGGAGTATAGGAGTATACAGTGATGATCAGTGATCCGGTACCTCACTGGAAACAGAACACTGATTGAATCACGTGGAAAACAGTAAGTGGAGGTGGGAAACGGTGAACTTCTGCAAGAACGTGTTCGTCGAAGCGCTTCGATTTGAGGGCATTTTGACCTTATTGCGAACGAAATGCGGTGTATATTGTGGCAAGAACCGTTCTTAAGAAAGGAAACAAGCTCAGCAAAAAAGCCAGCCTTGAGAAGCCTTGCCACAACGCCATTCCTTGGGGAAACGCCTACGAAGTTTTTATTCTTCACATTTTTTCTTAAACATTTTTAGAAAATACTTACGAGCGTATTAGTAGAACGATTGTAATAGGCAAACAAGATGAATTAAAATTAACACGTCGCTTGATCACTCTTAAAAAAATAAAAATAAACTGAAACACTTCTTCAAATTTCTAGTAAACGCGAGCAGATTCCTTTAAATTCCACAAGAAAAAACTTATGATTTGACAGATAGGCTTATTTCGTCTGCGACTTACAGATTTCTGCAGTGTCGAGTGCTCGACTACAAAGTAGCCATGGTGAAGATGAAAGGCTCAGACGTACCCCTTGAAAGATGCCCGGAGAAGATCAAGGTCATCATTGTAGGCTGTTCCCACAGCACATACCAACGACCTAGCCAATTCTACCGTACATCTGATCGAGAAGGCGAAAGCTATGAGAGTGGAGAAGGCTATTGAACTCGTTGGTCGTTCAACCCACTATTGCTATGAATGCAGCGATCCAAGAGAACATAGACATTTTCAGGACAATGTTGAAGAAATGCATCGGTGAGCTTCCCCGATAACTGGAAGTGACAAAAGCAGGTGATGCTGCCAAAGCCAGGAAAATCCCCCGGAGTTCCTTCGGCATATTTGCCGATATGTTGAATTCGGCCGGCAAACTACTAGATACTGCATGATGGTCACCCTAAACGTGAAGGATGCCTTCAATCTCGCTAGTTGGGAAGCAATCGGAAAGCAGTGAATGCACAGCATGAGGAGTATCTCTCCTGGATAAGGAGGAGCTGCTTTCAAAATCGAATACTAACCAACGAGACAAACGAAGGTGAAAGAAGAATGACAATCACGGCGGGTGTTCCTCTGTGCTCCATCCTTGGTCAGACTCTGTGGAATGCGATGTACTATGAAGTGTTGCTAGTAAACCTTCACAGGGATGTGAATATTGTCGGTTTAGTGAATGTTGTGGTGCTTCTATTAGTCGGGAACTTACGAGAAAATGTGGAGGTACTTGCAACGGAGGCAATAGATACAGTGGGAGGCTGGCTGTGGGTGATAAACCGGGCGATACCAATACAGTGGTGGTGCTTATTAGCAACCGTGAGGCAGTGCAGCAGGCGAAATTCACGGTCGGAGAATATACCATCGACTCGAAGCGTGAGCTGAAGCATTTGGGCATAATAACCCACGACCGACTATAGTTTAACAGTTTCGTCGATTATGCAAGTGAGAAGGCAGCAAAAGTGACCACAGCGTTGACTTGAATCATGGCAAAACATTCGGCGATTATCAGTGGCAAGAAGAGGCTCCTAGCTTGTGAATCCACGGCAGTACTCCCGTATGATAGTCCAGTCTGGTTCCCTGCAATAAAGACGAGAAGAAACAGGTCGTGTTTGAACATCACGTTCAGGTTGTTGAGCATGAGGGTGGCGAAGACAAGATCAATAAAAGTGGTCTGCGTTATTGCCGGAATGATCCCCATTATATTGCAGTTAGAGGGGGATCAGAAATGTTACATATACAAACAGAGAGCTGCAAAGAAGAGCGCGGACTGACATTATTAGAAAGTGGTAAGAGGGATGAGATATCGTCAAAAGGAAGGTTGATACACCGGTTGATCCCAAACATGTCCATGTGAATGAAAAGGAAACACAGAGAGGTCAACTTCAAACCTGACGCAATTCCTACCAGGTAATAGCTGCTATCGGAAGTACCTACCCTACATAGATTGGGGAACGCGGTGTTCCCTCTCTATCTGGATTGTGCAGGCGTCGAAGAGACTCCAGGGCACGTGGATTTTGACTGCCCGCGGTTTGGATATGCAGCAAAAAAGGCGAGAAGATCAAGCGGTTGATTAAAACCACGGAAAAGGACTGTATCAAAAATAAACTATCGGGATGTAATATTAGTCTAGCACCTTCATTCGGCCTATGTACCAAATATGTCATTAAATCAGCGATAATCAACAAAATGTCACTATCAGGGTGACCGATTCATTCCAAAGCAATTGAGATATTATTAATCAATTTATAGTTGTTCAAGTCCCAGTGTCCAGCGAACAAGCAAACGGTGAAGTTCATTTCGTTCGCTCTCCGTTGCTTTGGAAGCTTTTCGCAGTGCTAAGTTCAGTTCAATTTTTCTCGATGTGGTCTCACCGAAGGTGTAATCAAGATTTTATTTACTGAAGAAGAAAACGTTTAGCTTATACAGTGCAACAACGTAATTAATTACAATTGAAAAGTTATCAGCCATTTCGTATCGCATCTTCGCGTGGCACGCTCACCAGCAGTCAATCGTGTGTAGCGTGCATTCGTCCATCTCCCAACTACCACCGACAATCATCATCATCATCATCATCGCTGAGCTCCCTTTCTAGCCGGTAGATTCTCGACCGTGACCGTAAAGTTAGACCGAATAAACTTCAGGTCGTTGTGTCCAACCTCAAGCAAGCTAATGGGTGGGATTACTGTCTCTCAGCTCTTTACGCTCGAGTATCGGGTGTATATCCCAGCTCGGGGTATTGAAATGGTGTGGTCACCGAAACGAGTTTGACCCCTGAGATCCTGCTGAAGCAGGGTGTAATTACTGATTTCTTTTAGCGTCCCGTACAACTCAAAGTTTGGTGGGAACAGCTTTAGCTGTAATAAGGTTTTATTAGTAATATTATCAATATGTTTTATAAATTATAGCTTACAATTTTTCAGTTTTCTCCGTACAGAATCTTTTAGATTTTGATTTCAAATTGTAGTTTCAGTAGGTATATCTAAAAACAAATTCAGTTTCAAGCTCTAATTAATTAGTTAATTTACCGATCTACTTACAGACTATCATTTTGAATAAATTAAACAAATTCAATAAGTTTTCACTAAGTATCTAGCTGCTAACCGTTTTTAATTAAAGAGAACGTTTTTATGCTGCTCACAAAGTTGCATGTGGTCCTTTTTTTTCGCAATGTTTACGTTTTTTTGATTGTTTCGCTAATCATTCGTATTCCACCGAGCTGACGTTTCTCCGACCGAGTGGGTTCGGCGATTTTATAGACACGGATATCCCTGTGGTAACTAGCGACCACCCGTAAACCATTATGACCACCTTCCGGTTTACAACCATCTACGACGTCGAGTAATGCCAACTTCACCACTGGTCTCCGTACAATTCCGTTCGCCGTCTGAACCCACGCTTGACGGGCCCGTCCATCCTTCCTCGAATGACCTTGTCCACTTTGCCTCTGATCCACTGATTCCGCACTGCACTGTCCACGACAAAAACCAAATCTCCTTCACTTCTCGAGCCACTTCGACCTTCTTGAAATTACTGGCAAGTATTCTTTGATCCACCGCTTCCATATTTGGTCCGTCAAGTGTTGGACAAGCTTCCATCCGCTGTTCAAAGTCACACGATAATCCATGCGTATCACTGGAAGTTGTTTTACCCCACTTGAGCTACCCAACAGAAAATGGTTAGGAGTCAAGGCTTCTTGATCAGCTGATTCTAACGGAATGTATGTCAGCGGTCTCGTGTTAATCATCGCCTCCGTTTCAATCATCACCGTCTCCAGCACCTCGTCATCCGGCCGTCGTTGCGCTTCTAAAATTGTTCAGATTGCTGTTTTCACCGAGCGGACCATTCGTTCCCACGCACCACCCATGTGTGGTGCACCGGGTGGGTTGAACGACCAACGAGTTGTCGTGTTGGTGAAGATTGTTGCCAGATGTTTGTTGCGATCCTCTAACTCCCGCTTTAGTTGATTGTTGGCTCCGTGAAAGTTTGTTCCATTGTCACTAAATATCTCAGCCGGTTCGCCTCGCCGCGATACAAATCTTCTTACAGCCATGACACAGGACTCTTTCGACAAACTGTGAACAACTTCCAGGTGTACCGCACGAATAGTCAGGCAAGTAAACAGTGCAACCCAACGTTTCACGTTGCTTCTGCCAACTTTCACCAGTACTGGTCCAAAATAGTCTATGCCTACGTATGTGAATGGTCGTACATACGGTGTCAATCGAACTACTCATCGAGTAGTAGATTCTAGTAGCATCCTTCCTCGTTTGTCTTCCTCGGATTCCAATGGAGTAGAAGGAGGTGATACGCCAATGTTGTCCAATGTGATATAATCACGAACTAATTGGTTTAGTTCTTGTTCTAGATCGGTCCATCCTCCAACATGAAACCCACAAACGACTGTGGATTGTGGCTTTGCCATACATCCGTAGATGCTCCACCCAATGCGACTCTTAGCGGCTATCGGCTCTTCCCATTTTCCTTCTCTGATTTTCAGCGGCACGGTGAGTTTCAGGTTGTCAAGACCGATCAATAGTTTGGGCGAAACGTTCTCGTAGTTGTTTAAAGGCAGTCCCCGTAGATGAGGATATCTTCCAGCCATTTCGCAATATTCCTAGTTTGTGAAGGAAGCAGCAATCCACCGACTGTACGTGCGTTTACCAGTAGGTACTGCTTCGAAAAACCACTACCAGAAATTGCGGCACTGATTCGCCTAGATTTTGGTTCACTGCAAAATGTTACCAGTCCACTGTAGGTTAAGTGGCTCCGTAATTCCTGATATTTCAAGTTGGTCTGCAACCAAATCTTCCAGCAAAGTTATTTGCGAGCCTTCGTCGACGAATGCATATATATCAACCTGGCAGTTTTTACCGTATAACCTAACAGGAATAATTCTGAAGAGCGGTCCCCCCTTCGTCTTCCACTCATTAAGATGACTTGTTGATACAGCTGCCTGGACGGTGCTCGAGGTGTGTAAGAGGGGATGATGTTTCAATCGACAATCGTTGATGCCGCATTCCTTTGCAGTCATACACGGCCACTTTCCGTGATAATTCAAACATGACATGCAAAGTCCGATCTCTTGTACCGCCTTCAACCTTCCGTCGATATTCATCGATTTGAACCCGTCGCATTCTGACACTCGGTGCCTTTCCGCTTTGCAAACCGCGCACAACCTTTTCGGTGATCGCTGTTCCGAAGTGCGGCTGCTAATTGATTCGTTGTTCAACGATGATTCTGATTGTGCGTGCGTCTGTACAAATGACCGCTCCTTAATCTTCGACTTCTGGGGTTTTACATAGGGAAAGTCATCAGCTACATCATAGGCCAGTTCAACCAAAGTTGACATGAATTTTCCGAACGTACTAAGGCCCACAACCTGATTTCTGCTTTTGAATTCAGCCCATCTGAGACGATAATCAACAGGAAATTTTTCCACCAAATCATGTAGTAGTGATGGATTTGATAGATGTGCCTGGTGTCCCACGTTCTTGAGATGCTGCACCAGGTTATCCACCGCCAACCCGAATTCCATTATGCTCTCTAGATCGTGAACTTTCATTGAAGGTAACTGTCGAACTCGTTCTGTCATGCAACGAATGAGAGTTTCTGGACGTCCGTACCGCATCTCTAAAGTTTTGATAACATGCGGTACACTTGTGGGACAAAGTAGTCGGATGCGCACTGTTTTAAGAGCTGCACCCTTTAGACAGCGTTGAAGGCGGATGAGATTATCATCGTCAGAGATACCGCAAGTTGTTGTAGACCGCTGGAAGTTGCTTATCCATATCGGCCATTCTTCTGGACTTCCCGAAAACATAGGCAAATCTTTTCCCATAACCTGTCTAGCAGCCAATTGTCACTTCGATGGACCCTCGTCGATATCGTTGTCGTCTCTGCGGTTCTGGCTCCATTCCGGATTGTTCCACTGGCTTGATTGTTGACTACCAACATCTTCTGACTGACCTCCCACTTGATTCCGTTGGCCTTCATATGATTGAGCATTAGCCTCTGCAAAACGTTGCTGCACTACATCCCCAACAGCACCATCATGCTCACCACCATTATTTTGCACAGCCGGAATATTGTGCAATATAAGCTGTTTACGTCCCCCACTAATACTGTGCACATTAGAATCGTTCGTTTGGGCTTGTTTCCCTAGAGTTGCCTGATTAACGGAGAGTTTAAGGAGAGATTTTCTCAGAGGGAAGACATTTTTAGGGTTTGAGAGTCCTGCTGCATTAATATGTGGTGTCTTATTGTTAGTAATGGGTCCTAAGGGTACCTGTTTCGGATCTACGCTGGGTTCATCTGGTGACGTAGAATCTTTTTTTGTTCCCTCATTTTGATAGGTTGCCTTCTCTAACCAATCCTTCACATTTGAACATGAATCGCTGATACTGACACCGAAACTTGCCCTACTGCCACGACTGCTACCATACTCGGTTGCTTGCCGAATAAGCTTCGCTTTTTCTTCAGCCGATTGCTTTCTGATCGCCATCTGTTGCTTCCGATATTCCCGCTCGTCTGTCATCTTCTGCTCTAGTGCGGCTTTTGCTTCAGCGATCCGCCTCGCTTCTATCGCTAACTCCTTCTCTCGCAATTCCTCCTCAAGTTTCCGTTGAAAATCCTTAAGTGTCTTTTCCGCCGCAAGTTCTTCTTCTTGTATCCGTTGCAGTTCTTCCACAGCTTTCAGCTCCAGTTCCAGACGAGCCCTGGTGCTGGACGTAGTACTTTCACCAACCGTTTTCTTTGATTTCCTGGTGGCTTTGCTGCCGGCCGAAGATTTTGCCGTTGTCGCCTTCGGGATGTTAAGAGTCTCCGATTGCTTTACTGGTACTTTCGGCTTAGTTCCTGTTGCATCCAATTTCTTGGCAATCGCGACACCTTTTGCCGTACCGGATTTACCTCCATCGGATCCATTACGGTTTGGTTCAGGATGCTTGTTTTTATTACCATCCTTTACCTGAACATCGTCTGTTCCATTTTTACCAAGGGGTTCGCAGGTGGGACAATACCATTTCCGATCCTGAACACTTGCATTGACCTTCACACAGGAGTAATGGTGCACGAATCACACGCCACCATGTCGTCATATTTGTCGGGATTGGTACATAAGGCACAGTTGCGGTGCACCTGCGAATCATTCCTATCATTCGCCATCGTCCGGGAAATGTTGGATGAAAAATTCTAAAGGAATGTAATTACTGATTTCTTTTAGCGTCCCGTACAACTCAAAGTTTGGTGGGAACAGCTTTAGCTGTAATAAGGTTTTATTAGTAATATTATCAATATGTTTTATAAATTATAGCTTACAATTTTTCAGTTTTCTCCGTACAGAATCTTTTAGATTTTGATTTCAAATTGTAGTTTCAGTAGGTATATCTAAAAACAAATTCAGTTTCAAGCTCTAATTAATTAGTTAATTTACCGATCTACTTACAGACTATCATATTGAATAAATTAAACAAATTCAATAAGTTTTCCCTAAGTATCTAGCTGCTAACCGTTTTTAATTAAAGAGAACGTTTTTATGCTGCTCACAAAGTTGCATGTGGTCCTTTTTTCGCAATGTTTACGTTTTTTTATTGTTTCGCTAATCATTCGTATTCCACCGAGCTGAAGTTTCTCCGACCGAGTGGGTTCGGCAATTTTATAGACACGGATATCCCTGTGGTAACTAGCGACCGTTACTTACCGATGGGACTCGTCGTCACACAGGAGGTTGGTCGATATAAGAACCCTCTGCTTTCTCCAGTGAAGATACTGGATGTGAAGAGACTTGGCACGGTATCGATCACTAAGGGTGAAAAGAAGTTTAAACCGTCAGACTCGTTTCGTGTGAACTTCTCTGTCTCAGCCCTTCCTCAATACGTCAAGTTGGGAAAACTTCGACTACTTGTGCGGTTGTTTGTACCTCGGGTCATCAAAACAGCGTTCCAGGCAATCTTTCGCTGAAATTGTGAAAAAAAAGCCCCACCATTACCCAATGCCAATACAAATCCCTTTGCTCCTCTGTCAGATGACGAGTCTGACTTTGATTTGGTTGAAGAGGGAACATCAGTCAGTTTTCCGGAAGGTGCTTCACGAAAGCGAAGACGCGTCCGCCCACGGAAAGTTGCTGAGCCGGAGTCCAAAACCAGCTTGCCCATTTCAAGGAAAGGTGCGAAAAAGTAAAATCCTAGTCCTCCTGGTTTCCGCAGTACTAACTACTCCCAGGACTTTCCATCTCTTCCGGGGACATCCAAAACCCCGGATGCTCAAATTTTAAGAACAGAAGCCCCTTCCTCGACTGGGCTGTTCTCATTTGGTGACATTGTCGAAGGTATCTTCAAGTACCTCGAAGTTTCTGACCCTCTTAAAAGCATTGTTCTGGCAATGCTTCCCACTGTGAAAACTTTTTTGAAGCAATTGACAATAAAGTGGCCCCTTCTTGCAGCCATCATTTCCTTCGATGGATGACTTTCCAAATGAGGTCGGGGGTTTGATCACTGTTCTACAGTGGGATTGTCGAAGTCTTGTTCCTAAATTGGAATCTTTCAAATATTTAGCTCACAATACCGGTTGTGATGCATTCGCTCTTTGTGAAACATGGCTCTCTTCCGGAATCGATTTTCCTTTTCATGATTTCAATATTATCCCAAGTAACATTTCCAAAACCATCCTGCTTTATTAAGTTTTATTATGGTTTTATCAAAGCCACTAGAAATCAATTTGGTTTTATTATGGCACCAAGAGCTGCCAATAGGTTTCATATTTTAGTCAGGTTTATGAGAACCTACACAGCTTGTTTAAAACGATCTTAAAACCTCGTTTTCTCAAATTCCTTTTACTCCTATCAAAGGTTTTATTTCGACTTTATGAACTCATAAAATGCTGTTTTGAAATGCCGTTTTAGGACTCATTCATATTATCTTATTATGGTCAGTTGAAAATGCATTTTAAAACCATTTTGCCTCCAGTAAATGCATTAAACGGCAAATTGGCATTGAGGGAAGCCACCAAATAACCAAATAGTTTTAAAGTAGTCATTGCGAAGATAACTTGGCTTTATGGCAGAATTGTGATTTTTTTCCAATCGCCATATTGAAATAAACGAAATAATTGAATTGTGGAAAAATAAATGCAGCAAATTCTAAATGTAATACAAATGAACTGTAGATCAGAGACCAATTTCTGCATTTTTTTTAGATAACCTTATTGAACTCCATCAATTTTCAAGAATTTCATGATTAATTGATCGAATACATTTATTTTAATTTTGTGTTTGTTGTTGTGAACTCGCATAATTTCCGAGGCGCATTTATTTTCGGCTCTTATCGTGCCTATATTCACCACAAAATTAAATGCGTATATGATTTGGAGCATGATACGCTGTAAAAAAACTTAATTTGTTTTGGATATTTTGCTATCAAACAAAATTTCCCGCAACACTTGACCCTTTGTTCTTCGATATTATTTACTGCTAAATAAATCAGAAGAGCAGAGAATCGAACAAAGCAGAACAACAAAAACCAACCACGATATCACAGTTAAGTTTGACAGCTGTGGCCATTTGGCCGCGTGCTGGTTTTCATGGCAGCCAAAAGGTTTTATGAAGGTTCTCAAGTGGTCATAGCATCTATCACTAGAATATTTTCAAAATCTTTATGGTCTTATAAAGGTTTTATTAACTTGTTTTCACAACCGTCTATAGAGTGGGCCACTTTGTACAAATTTTGGCTTTAAAGAAGCATAGAGGAGGTGTTGGTAGACAAAACAGTTTTGAATGTAGTTTTATCAACAAAGCCGGGAGGAATGCTATACGGCTGGAATAAAACTTAAATTGTTACTTGGGTGTAACATGAGACCATGTCCCATTAAATTAAATACCCTAAAAATTGTATTCGTTTGCATGTTAGGAGTAAGGATTAGAAATTATATTGTTTATAAAAATTCGCCCATTCACGCGCCGTCCGCTACCAAACTGCTCGACTGCACTCGAGCAACCTCTTCCACCCATTCTCATGGGTTGGTCACCGTGGGTAAGAGGAAACGCTCCCGGTCGATAGCGAGAGAGCGAGAGGATAAATAGGCCGCCTGCCTCATGGTGGGGGCTTTTTAGTATGTGAGAATTAAAGGTGTTCGGACGCGCGGAAAACAAGTCGAGTGTTAAGGAAAAAAATAAAGATTAGCTTCGCGAGTGAAGTGTGGCCAGTGGAAGAGGCTAATCGACCAGCCGGCCAGAAGGAAAATCCGGGTTCGGAAGTGCGGGAATCGGAGTTCAGGGACCATCATCCCGAATCCCACACGCGGCGCTAGTGTCAATTGCCGTCGAACCGGTCTCCAATCCCCTCCGATAGATAGTGTGTCTCGACCGCGTGGGATTGGTGGTGTGCGCGTGTCCGACGGTCGTGTGGTAGCCGAAGGAGTGAAGTTGTGCCTCCTTCGTGCTCCTAGCGTGTGGCCGTGAATACCGGCCCTGAACCGGCCGCCAGAACGGCTCCGCTAGTGCGAATTGCTAAAGTGAAACCCGAAAAGTGTGCCCCGACTACAAGAACTATTCCGCGTGTGTCGGAATCGCAATCCCTAAGGAATGTTAACCCTCTGTGCTAACCTTTATCCCGGCGACGACGCTGCATCCAGTTAGCGACGGCGCGGGCCAGCGTAACTCCCGAGACGATAGAGCAGGCAGCCCCTGTGGGTCTTTTAAGGAAAGTTGTATTACCCTCATTGTTATATTTGGCACCACAACGACAAAAATCGCTACTGTCGATGGTGACAATTTAATTTTTCTTTGGGCTGGGGAATTTTTTTTGGTTGTTGATCGTTGGTAAAAAAATTACCTCTCTTTTAATTTGTTTTTATTTTGGTGAGGGAAGGATTGTTGCAATGAATCATTGTTTGCTCCCACAGAGAGTAATCAATCAATCAACAAGCAATTATTTTTTTCAAATTTGTTTCGCTCAGTTGGAGTACAAAGAACACCCACTCAAGCTTGAACTTGGCATATAATAGGCCAGAATTTCGTTGCATAGGTTATCCAATTTGCATGTAGTTCAAACGTGCCCCCACAGTATTAGAAGCGTGATATAGAGCTAGGTAGACAATAGTTGTTTTTTTTTTTCATCTTCGTCCGTCTCTATTCCATACCCATTCGGTATAGGAGGCATGTGAAGGCGCTTCAGCTCATTAGATTGCTGGTTCGGTTGCAGGCGTAAAGGTTTTTTTTGTAGTTTTTACGGACCGCAAATTTGTTCATTTTGATTTATATATTTTCGCTCTGAGGCTGACAAGCGGTTTCTGACATGAGTATGGACAGAGGGTACCAGACAGATATGTGTGTCACTTACTTGACCTTTGACGATGTATGTTTTGAGCTGAAGATAAGGAATATGTTAGGGGGGAAAGAACGAAGCCTAAGTGTAAACCGCAGAAAACTCAAGAACGCTTTACGAGAGGAAGCGGATGGGCTTGTTCGTATTTTCTCCTATAACCGTAATCCAGAAATGGAAATTTTGGTTTGCAGAGAAAAATTAGAGCATATATGGAATAATCTTCGAGAAGGTTCTTTAGATCTATTGTTGTCAAAGACAGCTCTGTTGCATCTTTATCATAGCCTGAAGCTATTCAAACGCACATATGGCGTTAGCAGGCGGGCTAATGATGCCAATTGGATTTTTTCAAAGGTGGTTCTAACTTATTTGACACACTTTAATGAAGAGGCCATGGACTCGCCATTAACAGAGTCTGCACCGGATTCCACTTCTTGCATCTGCAGGGAGCAGCTAGCTTAGCGGTGCAAGCAGAAGAACAGGCTCAAAATGTGATTAGTTTGGAACAGCCGGTGGTGACAACGTCTGCTCTCGTGGTGACGCCTGTTCTCACAGAGAGGACAGTATCCTCGGTGATAAATCGAACTCTCCCTGACGCAACTTTGCACATTGCTCCGGGAATAGAGCCTCTGTTACAGAACTTATGTATAAGTTCATCGTCGAGTTCCGGATTTATGCCAGAAGGGAATACAGCAGTTGTCACGGTCGGCTCAGATAGTGTTTTAAATACAGCGTGGTCAACACCACGGTATCAAGTTACGTCTCGTGTCCAACAAGCTAGGCAATTTCGGGTTGATATGGCTCGTGATCTGCCAGATAATTTATTAGACTTGTCGCGATGTACGGGAGCGAACCAACCGGTTCAAGCTAGTGTGGTTTATTCAATGAGTTCAATGAACATTAGCAGTGTAGTAGGATCGGGATCGCAGCTTAGGATCAGTTCCAGCGAGAACCAGCCAGTTTACAGCCATGTGAATGAGACACTACAACCAGAGTACAGGTCAGCCACATCGGCTGGTGCACCGGTCTCATCCCAAGGCGTCAATCATCCAACACAAACGCAGCATCAAAGGAACTCAACCACTTTTGTACCATGTGTCCCATCGTTTTCATCCCAGTGGGCCAATCAAGGTGATTTTCCGGACACCCAACCGCAGCTTAATAGGAACCACCCCATGTTTTCTCAAACGGTTCCCATCGTTTCATCGCAATGGTCAAATCCGGTTGATCATCCGATAATCCAACCGCAACTCAGTCGCAACCCACCCACAATCACAAGGAATATTTGTCCAGTTTCATTACAGTTTTCCAATTCAAATGACTTTCCAGTAACTGCACCGCAACTGCATCAGAATCCATCCACCTTCTTTCAGACAGTTCCACCAGGTGCATCTCAGTCGCCTCATCCATATGATTTTCCGACAACACGAACAGCCCAGATGAATGATCTGAATAGTCATTTTGGACAATTTACTAGTATGCCTTCAAATCGCCATCGCATTTATCTAAATCCCTTTTACTCTCACGACCACCCCAATCCATATAAAGGATGGCCCCAGAGAGAACCCACCCCGAATCGTTTTGTACATCCAGTTCCGAACAGAACTGATTTTCATCCGGACGATCTATTACGGCCTGATTTGCGACCAAATAATAGATCGTTTCCGACTCCAAACCTGAACCCATATCAACCGAGAGGTTACAATATGCCTCCAGTGAATCCACCATATTACCAAAATCCCAGACCCAACATGCCTATTCCTACTCCTAATTTGAACCCTTATCAAGAGGTAGATTTCACACCGGTGGAAAACCGTACGAAAACCATTCCGGTGTCAAAATGGCCGATGAGGTATGCAGGAGAGGATAGAGGTGCAGGTCTAAATACGTTTCTTTGGGAAGTGAACGACTGGACACAATCGGAGCTGATTTCTGAGTCAGAGTTGCTGAGATCATTCGGCAATTTACTTACAGGAAAGGCGAAAATGTGGTTTATGAGCAACAAGCACCGGTTCACAACCTATTCAGAACTGATGGAAAGCCTCAAAGCCACATTCCGGCATCCCGATCTAGACCACTTCGTGCTTTTAGAAATTCATCAGAGAAGACAGCAGAAGAACGAAAGTTTCTTAGAATTTTTCCTGGATGTGGAAAGGAAATTTAAAAGTTTGGCGAAACCAGTATCAGAAGAGGAAATTGCCCAAGCGGTGCGTCGGAACCTGCGCCCAGACTACAAACGGGCTCTTATAGGCCGTGAGTTTGCAGACCTGTTGGAATTACAGATGGCAGGGCAGGAAATAGATGCTACCAACACATATCTCTTCTCTAAGCCCCATGGCCATAATTCGCAAACTAATGCTATTAAAGCTGAAGGAAAGCCGCTGTTTGGAAACAACAACAATCGCAAGGGTGGATACACGTCGCAAGAATCACAGAAGGATTCAAACCAGCAACGAAAGTTTTCGTCAAACCGACCAAACCAGGGACCCAGTTCGAGTAACCAACAGGGTAAACAGCCGTCTCAAAAGGATCAACCCCGATCGTATCAGGAGAAGAAATCGTTTGAGCCGAAGAAGACGGAAAAGAAAAATACCAGTGATTCCGAGTCACAAGAAAGCTCGCCGGTAAATGACGTTAGTAAAGGAGTAGAAGCCCAGCTTCGATCTCACTTACCAATGAACGACAGGTTCGTTTGTTTCAACTGTCGTAGTCAGCAGCATCTGACAGACCAATGTTCGCAACCTTACAAGATTCATTGCCAAGTGTGTGGATTTCAGCGTTTTCCTACCCATCGCTGCCCGTATTGTTCAAAAAACGGCCAGCGCCAGAAGGACAGAGGCCCGTTGAAATAGCCGAAATTTTGACAGAGCTCGGATATGAACAAGGATCTGACTCTTCGGAAGAGTCCGATGGGGACATTCCTATTTCATCAGTTTTGTCGATAATTAACGATAATCGTCCATATATCCACCCAACAGTTTTCGGTCGTCCTATTAGTACTCTTTTGGATTGTGGAAGTGTTAAAACACTTATTTCCTCGGAAATTGTATCACTATCGAGGGGTCCTAAAACCAAAATATTCCCGAGTAAGCTGATACTCACCAGCGCCTCCGGAGACGCACTGAATGTCTCTGGTTGTATTTATCTACCGTTCTACCGTTCCGTTTCAGGGAAGAAATTAAAGTTTTGGAAACCACCATTGTTGAAAATCTTCCAGTTGAGTGTATAGCAGGCATGGACTTCTTCTCTGCCTTTGACATCCACATAAGTAAAGGAGAGGAAACTATTTTCCTGGTGGACTCGGAGGAACCCATTGATAGTAACCCTTCTGATTTCGTCGAGCTCAGCTCCGAACAGATAGCGGCACTAGAAATTGTTAAGCAGAAGTTTAAACCAGCTATGTCCGGTCAGCTTGAGGTAACCTCGCAACATACCATAGAACTCAAGGATGAATTTAAAGACGCAGCACCAGTTCGAGTATTTCCATTTCCGTATTCACCCGCTGTAAGCAAAGCCTCGAACGAAGAGATCGACCGATCACTCCAACTCGGAATAATTGAGGAGTCTAATTCCGATTGGGCACTAAACGCGGTTCCGATTAAAAAACCCAACGGATCAGTACACCTATGTTTGGATGCGCGCAAGTTAAATGCTAAAACCAAGCACGATAGCTATCCTCTGGCACATATCGGTCGCATACTTGGGCGTCTGGGGAAAACTCGATACTTGAGCACGATAGACTTGAAGGATGCCTTTCTCCAGGTACCACTAAGTGAAGAATCTAAACCTCTCACTGCATTTTGCATCATGGGACGGGGAATGTTCCAGTATACCCGCCTCCCGTTTGGCTTGACTAACAGCCCAGCCACCTTATCCAGGTTGATGGATAAGATCCTTGGAGCTGGAGAGCTAGAGCCAGGGGTATTCGTCTATTTAGACGATATCATAGTGGCGAGTGACAGCTTTGAGGAGCATATTCGGCTATTGGAAGAGGTTGCCAGAAGGCTGAGAAACTCCAATTTGTCGATAAACGTAGAAAAGTCTAAGTTTTGCCGATCTGAAGTTCCGTTTCTGGGTTACTTACTATCTTGTGATGGACTCCGACCTGATCCTTCGAAAGTGCAAGGAATTTTAGATTTTGAAGCCCCTAGAACCATCAGACAGACCCGACGTTTTCTGGGCATGGTAAATTATTACCGGCGGCTTATACCGGACTTCAGCACTATCACCGCACCGTTATCAGATCTCCTCGCCGGTAAACCAAAAGTCGTCCGATGGAATAAAGCAGCAGAGGAGGCGTTTCGTTCAATTAAAGAGAGGTTGGTAGCAGCCCCGATTCTCGCCAACCCCGATTTTGATCAAGAGTTTATAGTGCAGACGGATGCGAGTGATCGGGCAGTTGCCGGGGTACTAACTCAGTTTCAAGAAGGATCGGAGAAGGTCATTAGTTTTGTATCCCAGAAACTGAATGCTGCACAACAAAACTATTCGGCGACGGAGAAAGAAGCACTTGCAGTGCTTGTAGCAGTGGAGAAATTTCGCGGCTATATTGAAGGGAGTCCCTTCACGCTGGTGACGGACGCGTCAGCGCTCCAGTACATCCGCAACAACAAGTGGCGACCATCGTCTAGACTAAGCCGATGGAGTCTGGACCTACAGCATCTGGATATGACCATCGTACACCGACGAGGTGTTGACAACATCGTTCCCGATGCGTTATCTTGAAGCATTTGCGCTGTGCAGGTTTTGAGGCCCGGTGCATCATCATATGAAGAACTGATAAGAAAGGTACAAGAAGAGCCGGAGAACTACGCCGATTTCCGTTTCGAAGACGGTCAGTTGTGGAAGTATGTCTCGGTCGATGAGGAACCTTTCGATTTGCGGTTCGAGTGGAAGATGATCCCACCGCCAGAAAACCGTCTGCGTATTGTCGAAGACGAACATGTGAACAGTTTTCATCTAGGGGTTGAGAAGACATTGAGCCGTCTACAACTTAGATATTACTGGCCACACATGGCATCGGATACTAGGAAATGGATTCAGAGATGTGTAGTATGTAAAGAAAGTAAGCCAGCCACCGTTCCAACGGTCCCCACTATGGGCAAACAAAAACTAGCCGACCACGCTTGGCAGATAATAGCGATGGACTACATTGGTCCGTTGCCGAAAAGTAAAACGGGAAATATGTATATACTGGTGATCCAGGACCTTTTCAGCAAGTGGTGCCAGATTCACCCAGTACGTAAAATCGAAGCGGGTAATCTCTGTAAAATTCTGCGGGAAGGATGGTTCCTCCGTAATTCCAGTCCGGAGATAGTATTGACCGACAATGCTAGCACTTTTCTCTCTAAGGAGTTTAAGGCGTTGTTGGTTCAGTATAACATCAAACACTGGACTACGTCTCGTCACCACAGTCAAGGAAACCCGGTAGAGCGATTAAACCGATCAATTAACGCTGCTATCCGAACGTATTGCCAGAAAGACCAGAGAGGCTGGGACGTAAAAATCGCGGACATTGAGCATGTGTTTAACAACTCAGTTCATTCCGCTACCGGATTTACGAACATAAGAAAATAAGTGGAGAGATTTATGATATCGTCCAGAAGCACCTGACGAAAGCCTACCTAACCGGCACTCAGCGTTACAACATGAGGAAACGCACACGACCAGAAGACTTTCGAGTGGGTCAGCAAGTGTATCGACGAAATTTCAAGCAATCGAATGCAGGAGATTATTATAATGCAAAATTGGCTCCAATGTACTTACCTTGTAAGGTCGTGGCGAAACATGGCTCTAGTTCTTATGAACTAGAAGATCCGTATGGGAAAAATATAGGGTATTGGCCAGCAGAGCATTTAAAACCGTAATTTCATAAAATCCGTTACACTTGCAATCGATAGATTTCTTTCTGAATTTTCAATTCTGTCTTCTGTTCGCTTGAATGAAACACCTTTAGCAGTGAATAAAAGCTCACACCCACCCCACTCACTCTCAGTATCTTTTTTCACTCACACAGGCTGAGAGCGTTATTTGCATGCTGTGAGTGAAACAGTTCTTTTTTTTTTTTTTTTTTGGGGGAAATAAAAATAAAGATTTCCTCCCGCCCCTCTTCTTTCTTTTATACAACCACCTCTCTTTTTTTTTTTTTTTTTTTTTTTTTTTTTTTTAGTCGCCACCGCTTTTTTTTTTTTTTTTTTTCAAAAAAACCCCCCCAAATTTTATTATAGCCCTGTTATGAAAAAAAAAAAAGCGGGCCGGGGGGGAGTTTCTATTTTTTTATTTCCCCTAAAGAAAAAAACCCTAGAGTTCTCCATGTGTTGTGTCTAGTGTGCCTCTCAATAGGAGAAGTGAAAACCAAAGAGACAACACAGGAGAGCTATCTCTCGCCTGAATAAGCTTGGATGGAGATTCTTTGTTTTAAAGCCGGCCGGTACATTCATAAGTTTTATGATTCATAAAAATTCAACCGATCGTAAGAAGAGCCTAGTAATCTTTTATGAGGAAAGATGGTAAAGTTAGGGAATTTTTAAGTGATCAATCCGGTGGGGGGGAAATGGCTTGTGTACGGTTAAATGTTTCTGTTCTGAACGGAACGGGTTGGAAAAACAAAATAAAAACGAGATCCACTACCGAAAGATTTTCATCCTCGTCAGGTAACAAGAGGTTGCTGCAACATACCTACGTAGGTGGGACGAAGATAAATAGTCAACCAGCAGGACTCAACGAGAAGTTGAGCAATACGGGTATTCGATGAGTTCCGAATGACATATTTTGGATTCACCGTGATGGCGTGCCAGATCACAGGGATCCCCAAATTGCGTGTACCCGACTCGAATATCTAATAAATAATCATGAAGTTCACGTAACTGATCAACACATTAGGTTTCAAATTTTCAAATTATTAAATTATTAAATTATTCAATTTCCTAGATTTTCAATTTTTCCTATTTTTGCTATGTATTTGTTTATTTATTTATTTATTTTGTTGTTTTTGTGCATGAAAAAAATTGCTTACTTTTTTTATTGTGCCCCGGGGGAAATGTAACATGAGACCATGTCCCATTAAATTAAATACCCTGAAAATTGTATTCGTTTGCATGTTAGGAGTTAGGATTAGAAATTATATTGTTTATAAAAATTCGCCCATTCACGCGCCGTCCGCTACCAAACTGCTCGACTGCACTCGAGCAACCTCTTCCACCCATTTTCATGGGTTGGTCACCGTGGGTAAGAGGAAACGCTCCCGGTCGATAGCGAGAGAGCGAGAGGATAAATAGGCCGCCTGCCTCATGGTGGGGGCTTTTTAGTATGTGAGAATTAAAGGTGTTCGGACGCGCGGAAAACAAGTCGAGTGTTAAGGAAAAAAATAAAGATTAGCTTCGCGAGTGAAGTGTGGCCAGTGGAAGAGGCTAATCGACCAGCCGGCCAGAAGGAAAATCCGGGTTCGGAAGTGCGGGAATCGGAGTTCAGGGACCATCATCCCGAATCCCACACGCGGCGCTAGTATCAATTACCGTCGAACCGGTCCCCAATCCCCTCCGATAGATAGTGTGTCTCGACCGCGTAGGATTGGTGGTTTGCGCGTGTCCAACGGTCGTATGGTAGCCGAAGGAGTGAAGTTGTGCCTCCTTCGTGCTCCTAGCGTGTGGCCGTGAATACCGGCCCTGAACCGGCCGCCAGAACGGCCCCGCTAGTGCGAATTGCTAAAGTGAAACCCGAAAAGTGTGCCCTGACCACAAGAACTATTCCGCGTGTGTCGGAATCGCAATCCCTAAGGAATGTTAACCCTCTGTGCTAACCTTTATCCCGGCGACGATGCTGCATCCAGTTAGCGACGGCGCGGGCCAGCGTAACTCCCGAGACGATAGAGCAGGCAGCCCCTGTGGGTCTTTTAAGGTAAGTTGTATTACCCTCATGGTTATAAACCACTACAGCTTCCTAATAAATGGGTCCCCCCAGGGATCATGTTTAAGCCCCCTTTTGTATAATTTTTATATCAAAGACATTGACGGTTGTCTAAGTGACAACTGTACGTTGAGACAACTTGCAGATGACGGCGTAGTGTCTGTCACGGGACCCAATGGGGTCGATCTGCAATGACCCTTACAGAATACCTTAGACAATTTGTCTACTTGGGCTCTCGAGCTAGGTATCGAATTCTCTACGGAGAAAACTGAGTTGGTAGCTTTTACTAGGAAGCATACCCAGCACAACCGAAGCCTCAAATTTGGGGTAAACCGATAACTCATTCCATGTCATTAAACTATCTTGGGGTCTGGTTCGATTCTATGTGCACTTGGAAATCCCACACTGAATATCTGAAGCGAAAGTACCAGCAAAGGGTCAACTTTTTTCGAACACTTACCGGAACCTGGTGGGGAGCGCATCCACAAGATCTTCTAACGTTGTACCGGACAACGATTTTGTCGGTTATCGAATACGGTAGTTTTTGTTTTCAGTCGACGGCTCGGTCGCACATCATAAAACTGGAACGCATTCAGTATCGGTGTCTTTGTATCGCGTTAGGTTGTATGCACTCAACTCACATCATGAGCCTTGAAGAGCTCCCAAGTAACACCACTTATCATATTCATGTTAATAATACGTGTTTTAGACCAAGCTCATGTTTTTTTCTAACGTCAATAACTTAATTTCATACACGCATATAACCGAAAAAGCGCAATAAATGTGGCATTTTTGAACATCTTTTAGGTCATACCAGATGTTTTGTAGAACATCCATAAGACAAATATTATGTTCTATGGATGCTTCCAACAGCATGCTTATAACATAATGATATGTTTTGTCCAGGGCTGGCAAATGTCATTTTCAATGAAAAATGACCAACGATTTTTACCGACCTACGTCTGAAAATCTCATCGGTCAAAAAAACGATGACGAAGATTTTCTTCTAAATCTCATCGATTTTTTGTCATGACAGCACGTGACAGTGTTTTTGTCATCGCTATTACAAACGCATTTATTGATATAATTGTAAGTTTCATCTCAAAACTTCAAATCAAATTTCCACTGTATCGATAACATATTATTGCTTGGCTAATTTCAAGTAAATTAATAAGAAATTTGTGAAACAAAATCGTGTGAGAAAAAATCTCATGACTGCATGATGGTGTGAGATTGACAAAAAGGTCATGATAGTTCATTTCTTCTCGTGACAGTGAGATGGCCTGTTTTTTCGTCGTCACATGATGGCCGTGAGATTTACCAGCTCTGGTTTTGTCAAAGCAAGCACGGTATGAACAAAGTAAAAAATATATAAACAAGATTTTTTAATGGCGAAAAGATATCGAAGCTAATGGTATTTTACGCGTTAAAGATGATTGTTTGTAATTTTTTCAAATAGGAAATTAAAAGTGCTTTAAGCATGGAAGTTGTATCAAAATATGCGTTGTATATGCGGCTCAAGGTTAGCAGTGCAACTTTCCGTTTTACCTTCCCTAATTTCATGCGCCATCGATTGGATTAAATAACGTAAAAGGTACCCCGAATAAATTATTTAATTTTAGTGAGATTTCTTTATGGAATTCACAAAAACCAACATGGCGATTTTCCATGTCTACAGTCCTACAGTACAAGTCTACAGTACGGGTAAAAACCTTAGTAACACATTTGATTTTCAAATGTTCGGTTTTTCTTTTCTGCGTTTTTTGTTGCGGCTCAAGGTTAGCAGTGCAACTTTCCGTTTTACCTTCCCTAATTTCATGCGCCATCGATTCGATTAAAAAACGTAAAAGGTACCCCGAATAAATTATTTAATTTTAGTGAGATTTCCTTATGGAATTCACAAAAACCAACATGGCGATTTTCCATGTCTACAGTCCTACAGTACAAGTCTACAGTACGGGTAAAAACCTTAGTAACACATTTGATTTTCAAATGTTCGGTTTTTCTTTTCTGCGTTTTTTGTTGTCAAATTGAACTGAGTAATGTTGTCAGTATGAATGAACATACAAATAAAAAATTTCTATTATGTTGTGCGTAACTACATCTCAAAAGACTCCCCCACAAATTAAGCGCAACAATTTATAAAAAATACTAAACAATCTCCCAAACTGTTGCTTTATGTTACATTTGAATAAACCCCTATGCCCAATTCGGCTTCTATTTGAATGAGTGAGTGGCATCACAATCTTACATTTAGGTAGTGTTTTTTTATTCCAGTATTCCAAATAAACATATTTTCAGCCGTCACTGTATTGGATTCACAATCTATTCTGAATAATTTCACTATTGCATGAGGATGTTAAAAACATATTAAAATTCATCTTGAATGCAACCTATCAACATATTTACAAACATCTAGCATACACGCTATTTCCAAACAATCCAAAATGAAGTACATTTGACTCAAATCAGTCAAAAGTATGGATACTCAAAAGTGAGTAAAGATAGTTCGTAGTGATAAGATGACAAACAGTCACCGATGTTTTCAAGAAGTAAGATTTAAGTTGATCGAACAAAAATAGAACAAAAATGTGTTCGCTGTTCTGGTACCACGTTTGAACCGAATATGTGTGGAAAAACATCCTCAAAACTTTTTCAAAACCAGACATGTTTGGTATTTCACCCTCACGACTTTTTTACAACAAACTTCTTATATTCTTGTCAAAGAAGATGTTTCTGGTGTTACTTGGCATGGCTGGCTGGCTGGCATGTTGCCAATCTCGGATCGGTTTTCAGAATTGTCTCTCCGGTTCCTCACCAGGTGTGAAGTTATGAACCTCCAGGTAATCGAAAACTTTGAGAAGCTTTCGAGAAGGACGCAGATCACATTATTTGGTCATATGCTGAGCATCGTGGAGTCACATCTGAGCTTTATGAATCCCTTCGGGCTCGAGGTAGGCAACCCAATGTGCCTGTTCAAGATATGTTGGCTGTACGTGATCTGGAGTTTATGAAACTCATTTATGTGTTTTTGATTAACATCAACCTTAGATTGTATTTTGTTTAACCTGTATGTTTACTATATGTTTTCTTTTAGCAGTGTATGTGAATGTGTTTTTTTTCTTTTTCAAAAAATGTCAAAAGAAACCCAAAAGTTGTATAGTTAAAAGTTTTGAGACAATTTAGAATTTAAAATCAATGTGCTATGTAAACCTTACTTTAAATTCCCACCCAGCTCCCCATCCGTTAAATTGTTATTCCTCTTAACCTCGAAGCGGCCGCGAGTAATCGGTTCTATCCTCCTAACTTTAATTTTGAGATAACTGATGTATATAAATATGAAAACTTGCCTCTGTAAAGTTGATTCGATTGAACCTGTACAAATAAATGATTTATAAAAAAAAAGTTGTTCACTTCCAAGTAAAACTCGATTTCGACTTTTTAGACACCATCTGGTTGAGTTGAACATATTATCTCCACGATCTTCTAATGATCAAAATTTTGCCAAATTGAACCTATTAACCGAGCAATGCAGCCTAGATGTACACATAATAGGCACGCGTTACTTATTGTAAACATAGATAAAATAACAATGATTTAACGAGAAAACCGTAGACCCAATGTTAGGGACATATTTGTATCTATATTCCCAACTATGGCCTGTTGTGTTAATAATGCTTTGTGCAGACTACAGAGTTGTAACATGTAGTGCAGACTACAGAGTTGCAACACATGTGTTTTGAAAAGTATCAACAAGAAAAAAGTCATCAAGATAACCTTGTAACAGTGGCTGGATAGTCAATAAGAAAATGGATATAGTTTTTAGTACCAGCACATTGGTCCCAAGTTCAGTCCAAAACTGAATGATTCGCCCCTAATAACGTAACTCACACCAACACACCCTCAAATCTAGACAAAATCGACAAAAGGTCGAAAGTAACAATTGTAAACAATGACTTAAATCGTAAATTTCCTGGAAATTTCAGGTTGCTAACATCTATATGCACTACCGACGGGAAGGTAATAACTCCCTGTATATGTTTCCGGTGCTATTTTTTTGTAGGAGCAAGCAGATCCCAGAAAAATACGCTAGAAGTCATTGTTTACAAATGTTACTTTCGACCTGTTGACTATTTTGTCTAGAAATATTCTGTCAAAATAACACAGAGAATCAAAACGAAAGCGAAAATTCTAGTACCGAAGAGCGCAAAAATCTAATGCAAGATGCAGACTGCAAGGTGTACTTTGGACCAAGGGGTTCTACCAATTTCAAATCACTTGTTTCATATTGATTGTTGCTTGTAACATGTTACAACGTTGTATTATGAACAAAGCCTAAGGTTGTAACAATGCTACTATTAGTAAAATTTTAATGAAATTATATAAGTTTGCGATTGTATATTTTTCAAATGGCTCATCTTAACACAAACCAAAGGAACAAAATCTGTGTAGAGTATATTAAAATATTTTCATTATCGAATGGCTGATAAATAATTTGTGAAAATCACTTAAGTGTTCCAAATCCTCGGCATCCAGTGGTCCTCGGCATCCAGTGGTCCTCGGCAAGATATAATAATTTAAAAGCGATCGCAAAACCGTTTCTTGTAAAAAGGGTGAACTAAACCAACTCTCTCTCTCTCTCTTCCCCCCCCTCTCTCTCTCTCTCTCTCTCTCTCTCTCTCTCTCTCTCTCTTTCTCGCTCTCTTTCACTTTCTGTTTCTCTCCTCAAGCAACACACTAGTTTTATAACGGTTGAAAATACTTTTATATGACTAGATTTGGTTATACAGAAGCTTACTCAACATTAAATCACGAAGATGTGTTACTCGGGTCTCTCTCTCTCTCTCTCTCTCTCTCTCTCATCTCATCTCATTGATGCCAGTAAGATCCTGATTATGGCATACTGGTCGTGACGCACACGGACAAGGCACGACACGGCCAAGGCACAGACTACGGATCGGATTACGATATTGGGCTGACAGTCGTGCTATTATGCTCCCTGAGTTAGGAAGGGTGATACCGACTTGAAACGGCGAGTAGTCTCATTGGGCGATTGTCTCCGTCTCGGTTAAACCTTGACAGGCCTCCGGTTACGTTCGGAACCCGTCCATCTTAAGTGATGTGTACCAGGCTCGGATGACCAATTCCTGACTTACACCGATCCGGCTCTAAACATAAGGGATCGTGTCAACCCTTGAATGACCTCCCTGCTTGCACAGACAACCACTGGATCAAGACAGACGACTACGTATGGCAGGTGAAGATGGCGGTTCGGAGGGGGACCCAGAAGAATGGAGACATTTGAAAATGTAATTGGAAAGGTAAGTGATGCGAGGAGGATGCCATTGCATTTGCAAGGAGTGGTAAGTTGTCGAGATCACCGGTTACACCACTAGTAGCCACAGCCAGTACCAGTAGTGGTATGGTACAGAGTGAACCACCAGGTAACCAACGGGAGATGGGGCTCCTGAATCGAGTGTTCACCCTGAGAAAGATTGTCGACACTACCCAGAACGACTCGCAAGTAGGGAATTCGTACTTGTGGGAGGTACGAAAGAAGGTAAACGAGCCCTATGAATTCGTGAAGGACAAGCACAATGTGAACACCAAGATCAAGCAGATGGTTATAAGCATTAACTCTGCTATATCAGCTGCCGAACGGGAGCAGAAGGCGCCTTTGATGAGAGCTGAATCTGCTGAAAAGGCTCTGATGGAAGCCAAGTGGCACGCTATGGCCGATCATGGACACCGAAGAGTCACCGCAATTGCTCAGAGATAAGAGTGAGGGACACACCGGGAGATCATGAAGACCCTAAGACCCTAAAAAGAACGAGCAGGAGTCTGTCAGCGATCTGCAGGAGGATGGAAAGGACCCTGGTTGGCGCACCGTGGAAAGCCAGCAAGCTAAGAAGAAAAAGCGGAAGGAAAAAGACGAGAAGAAGCAGGAACAGAAGAAGAAAGAAAAACGTCAGCCACCTCGGGAGAGATTCAAAGGTGATGCACTGATTGTTGAAGCTAGCGACAAAACATCGTACGCTGCACTCCACAAAAAAGTGAGGGATGATCCGAAGCTGAAGGAGTTGGGAGAAAACGTGGTAAGGACAAGACGCACTCAAAAAGGAGAGATGCTTTTCGAATTGAAGAAAGACCCTTCGATTAAGAGCTCTGCCTACCGTGAGCTCGTTGCTAAATCCTTGGGCAACGTAGTGGACGTGAGAGCTCTGTCACAAGAAGCAGTAGTCGAGTGCAAGGTGTAGCAATTCAAATAGCTTCCAATAATTATTTTGTTCCAATCCACCACCATTTCTAATATATTTTTAGTTTTTTTGTATATAAAATTTAAAAAAAATTTAAATATTAGGTACTGAATTTGCAGTCATAAACAAACAGGAAATATATATATAAATTAAATTGAACTCCCTTTACATCCTATTCCACTCCCATTCCCTTGGTGTCAGATTTCCCCTATTTTTTTAATTTGAATTTGAACTTGCTATAATCCCATACCCCCTGACACCAACTGACGGCTAGCAGCATCCATTGCGATGACATCCGATATCCACGTCATCGCCTAGCCTGGACCCCAAAGCCAGTACTGGATCTGGTATAAAAGGGGGACGAACCCATGTATCGTTCTCTTATTCGGTAACGAAATTCTTAACATCAAACAGTGGAAAAATTAAGTCTAATCCATAATTAGTGTCGAAATTGCGCCAACATTGGCAAAGTGTCCGGTAGTGCAAACCAGGAAAGCAGTGCAGTTGTGCCCGCCGAAAACTGCCGTCTACTGAGCCGTTCGACTATGTGGCTGTAGTGTGGATGGTGCTGATACTTCCGAGACGTTGATGGAGACGTAGACACACCGAATCGAGTGCACCCGACCAAAATTGCGCCAACTTCTTCAGCTAAGCTCGGAGGAGCGACGCCAAATTATCCCCTCAAACACGCTGAGCAGAACAATCTGGACGGTGCTAACCCCAAGTAGAAAGGTGCGTTATTTTTCCTTTCCTTCCATTTTTCCCATATCTAAATTATGGAACCAAGTAGAATAAAAGATCATTTAGTTTTTCTTATTATAAATTTTGATTTATAGTTTTTTGTGATTGCACATTCCCTTCCACCATCTTCTTGTTGTGATTTTCATATCGATCGGTACAATTTAGGGAAGTGATTCCACCGAAAAAAAAATATTCAATTTCACCCGGGAAGACCCTGATAGTCGTGACTACACACGTGGTTACACCAAAAGAATACTTACAAAGGGCTTGGACGAGATCACGACGGAAGAAGAACTGAGGGGTGCACTAACCGAACAGTGCAATCTTGTATGGCCGGCGACAATCCGAATATGGAAGGCGTTTGGAGGCACACAGACGGCGGCGATTCGCCTACCGGTGGATGCTGCTAACAAGTTGGTAGCTACCGGTAAAATTGGATGGTCGGTATGCTCGCTTAGAGTCGCTCCCCGGGCTACCAAGCAGACGAAGAGGCGCTTCAAATGCATCGATTTTGGTCACCATGCGAGGAACTGCAAAGGCCCTGACAGATCGAAGCTTTGTAGGAACTGCAGGGGAAGCGGCAGCGTTGCTAGGGACTGTACAAAGCAACCGAGGTGCATGCTCTGTAAACCGGAAGATGGAACTGACCACACGACGGGTGGTTTTAAATGCCCGGTGTATCAAAAACAAAGGCAGCCCAACAATAATGAAGTTCACGCAAGTCAAACTCAATCATTGTGACACTGCACAGTAACAGTTGTGGTAGTCGACAACGGAAACGCAGTGCGACGTCGCAATTATGGCGGAGCCTTATCGCGTCCCGTACGGCAACGGCAACTGAGTGGCGGACAGCGCAGGTATGGTGGCAATATATATTTTTTTTTTTATTAAATCATTTATTTGTACAGGCTCAATCGAATCAACTTTACAGAGCCAAGTTTTCATATTTATATACATCAATTATCTTAAAACTAATGTTAAGGGGATAGAACCGATTACTCGTGGCCGTCTCGAGGTTAATAGGAATAACAATTGTATGGATGGGAAGATAGGCG
The DNA here is from genome assembly GCA_024533555.2 of Aedes koreicus. Lineage (NCBI taxonomy): Eukaryota > Metazoa > Arthropoda > Insecta > Diptera > Culicidae > Aedes > Aedes koreicus. The sequence goes on along the minus strand of JAHHFK020003576.1, from coordinate 1,033,982 downwards.
GGAATTTGAAGTGTGATTTACAAAGCACGTTTATTTTAAATTCGGAATTGGATAAAAACTTATAACTATACAACTTTAGGTTTTCTTTTCACTTTAACATTTTTGAGAATGAGAATAAAAAACACACACACAAACACAGAGAAAAAAAAAACTTAAAGTAAACATACAGGTTAAACTAACTACAATCTAAGGCTAATGTTAGTCAAAAACACATAAATGAGTTTCATAAACTCCAGATCACGTATAGCCAAAATATCTCGAACCGGTACATTGGGTTGTCTACCTCGAGCCCGAAGGGAATCATAAAGCTCAGATCTGACTCCACGATGCTCAGCACATGACCAAATAATGTGATCTGCGTCCTGGTAACCTTGTCCACATTCACAGAGATTGCTGTCGCTCAGCCCAACACGGTATAAATGAGCGTTCAAAGAATAATGATTGGACATGAGGCGAGAAATCACACGAATGAAGTCTCGACCCACATCCATCCCTCCAAACCAAGATTTCTTCGACACCTTTGGGATGATAGAATGTTGCCATCGCCCCAAATCTCCTTTACTCCATTTATACTGCCAGCTAACGAGTGACTGTTGACGAAAAATAGTAAAAAATTCATTAAAGGCGATTTGTCGATCATAAATATCGCCTTCTATAGCGCCCACCTTTGCCAGCGAGTCCGCTCTCTCATTGCCCAGAATTGAACAATGAGATGGGACCCATACAAAGGTGATGATAAAATAACGCGAAGATAAAGCACTTAGAAGCTCCTGTATTTTCATGAGAAAATACGAGGAGTGCTTTACCGGCCTCAAGGAGCGAATAGACTCTATAGAACTGAGACTATCCGTGAAAATGTAATACTGATCCGGTGTTAGTGAGGCAACAATTTCTAGCGTAAAGTGTATTGCCGCTAATTCAGCGACATATACGGAACAAGGAGCTTGAAGTTTACGATTGGCGCTATAAATTTCATTAAATATACCAAAGCCTGCTGACTCCTCTATCAATGATCCGTCAGTGAAGAACGATTTAGTGGAATCAACTTGGCCAAACTTTGCAGCAAATATCACCGGAGCAATCATAGGACGATGATGCTCTGGGATTCCATGAAGCTCCTGCTTCATGGATAAATCAAAATGAACCGAATTATCGAAATCGGAGAAGCAAACACGATTGGAAATGTTCGGCGAAGGGCTGACATCCTGTGTTATGTACAAATGGTACAAAGTCATGAAGCGAGTTTGAGGATTCAACTCGAGAAGCTTCTCAAAATTTTCGATTACCTGGGGGTTCATTACTTCACACCTGGTGAGGAAGTGGCAATATATGTCATGGGTAGATTCCCCATCCAAAGAGTAGTCGAGAGCTCATTCGAAGGTTTCGTGATTGCCAAAATTAACGGTATCTTCGTATGTCGCTGTTACGCACCTCCGAGGTGGACAGACACCTCCGTGTTCGTACAGTCAGATGCTTAATGCGCTCACCGACACTTTGGTCGGACGAAAGCCGGTTATCATCGGAGAAGACTTCAACGCCTGGGCTGTGGAATGGGGCAGCAGACTGACCAACGCAAAGGGTTACGGTCTACCTGAGGCTCTGGCAAAGTTGGGCGTTAGACTGTGCTACGATGGCTTTGTCAGTACATTCCGTAAAGATGGCCGGGCAACCATCATCGACGTTACGTTCTGTAGTTCGTCGCTATTGGAAAACATGAATTGGAGGGTCAACGAAGAGTACACCCATAGCGATCATCAGGCGATCCACTATTGTATCGGTCGGCAAACTCCCACGGTGTCGTGAAGGTTAAGATCTTGCGAGAGGAAGTGGAAAACGAAAGAATTCGACAACGACGTCTTCGTTGAAGCGCTTCGAGCAGAAATTGGAACTCCGTATCTGGAAGCTGGGGAGCTAACAGAAACCTAGCGAGGGTGTGCGATGCGTCGATGCCGAGGAAATTGGAGCCCATGAACCGGCGGCGTTCAGTGTATTGGTGGAACGAGACACTAAGTACCCTCCGTATTGCGTGCCTCCGAGCCCGAAGATGCTACCAGAGCTCAAACACCAAAGCGGAGAGAGAAGAACGGAAGATTGTGTTCCGTGCAGCTAGAGCAGCTTTCAAACGGGAGATCAAGATTAGTAAATCGATCTGCTTCAAACAGCTGTGCAGAGAAGCTGATGCCAATCCCTGAGACAACGCTTATCGAATAAATATTGGACTCGGAAAAAATGCGACACTTTGTTTTGGGTGTAACTTTTTATCGCGTGGGTAAAAATTAATGAAATAATACTAATAATACTAGTTTAGAGTGTTATGTTTATGTGTGCAAAATTATATTGCGATCTGTCAAGTAGTTTTCAAGATGCATTCGAAACAAGAAGAGCTACGCCAGCAAATCTTGGGCATGGTGATCGATAATCCTGGTCAGTCGCACAGATGGATCGGCAAAAGGCTTGGAATCCACCATTCCACCGTGTCCCGCGTTGTGAAGATGTTCCAGGAGACGAAGACCATCGAGCAGCGCGCTGGAAGCGGCCGAAAACCGAAAACGGAATACCCAGAGAAGGCGCGGAAGATAAGGCAATACTTTAAGAATAACCCGAACCTTTCCACCCGAGACGTGGCCAAAAAGATCAATTCGTCGAAGTGGTTCGTTCAACAGACCATGAAGCGGGCTGGGCTACGTGTTTTTAAGGTCAGGAAGGCGCCAAACCGGACTGACAAGCAAAACACGGTGGCCAAATTGCGTGCGCGGAAGCTGTACCGTGAGTGGCTGGTCAAGCCAGGTTGTCTCGTCATGGACGACGAGACATATATCAAGGCGGACACCAAACAGGCCTCGAGTTTTTTGTCGGTACGTCTCGCATGGAGGTTCCGGAAAAGTTCCGGAAGAGAAAGATGGACAAATTCGCGAAGAAGTACCTGTTGTGGCAGGCGATCTGCGAGTGCGGACGGTACAGCAAGCCGTTCGTTACAACCGGCACCATAAACGGGTATATTTATCGAGAGGAATGCTTGCAGAAGCGCTTGCTGCCCTTCCTCCGCTCTCACCGTGGTCCCACGCTGTTCTGGCCGGATCTCGCTTCGTGCCATTATGCCAAGCCTGTAATGGATTGGTACGAAGCGAAGGGCGTTAATGTGGTCCCGAAGGAGGCGAACCCGCCAAATACACCAGAACTTCGTCCGATCGAAAAGTTTTGGGCGATAATGAAAAAGAAGTTGAAGAAAAGCGGAAAAACATTCAAAACCGATGAAGCTTTGAAAAAAAACTGGGAGAAGTTGTGTAAGAAAGATGGACAAAGCCTCGCCCAAGATCTCATGAGCAGTGTTAAGAGAAATGTAAGAGCATTTAGCTTGGGGGGGAATATTCAATAAATAAGTTATGCCAAAACATAGTTAATATATAGTTATTTAATCCATGAAAATTTGAGAAGTATCCGATTTCAAATGAATTTTTGGTGATCATTTTTGTGTGTCTCATTTTTTTTCCGAGTCCAGTCTTTAGTGATGGCGAAGATCAAAGGTCCAGCGACACCGAGTGAAATGTGCCGAATTAATTGAAGGTAATCGTTAACGGTCTTTTCCCGGAGCACAAAGCAACAGAGTGGCCACCTACACCATACGACGAAGCAAAAGAAGCACGTGCCAGAGAGATACAGATCTCAAATGAAGAGCAGTGGGCAATTGCAATGGGTCTGAAGTTGGGAAGAGCTCCCGGTCCGGATGGAATACCCAACGATGCATTGAAAACTGTGATCATAGCGTTTCCAGACATGTTCAGAACGGCGCTCCAGAAATGTCTGGATGAAGATTGCTTTCCGGACAGATGCAAGGTCCAAAAGTGGGTGCTGCTGCTGAAACTTGAAAACCCGCCAGGGGAATCAGCATCGTATAGACCCATATGCCTGCTGGATACCCTCGGCAAGCTCCTGGAAAGGATCATCCTTAACAGGCTGATGAAGAGCACTGGTCTATCTAAAAGGCAGTTTGGAAGTATCTGCATCGGATCGGTCACGCTTCTTCACCTTTTTGCCTGGAGTGCGTGAACCTGGAAGAGTCACCGGAGTACGTCGTCTTCGAATGCCCTAGGGATATGCGATAAGATGTGGGTGCTAAATGGCTCACCGTGGTTCGGTTTCGGGAGAACTTCCACTGCCGGGAAATAATCCGTCAGAGTAGGGTACACCCACCGTCGTGGGCTATTCGAGTCGATTGCGTCAAAACGTGGGAGCTAAATGGCTCCGGAATGGGGAGCTAAATGGCTCGATCAAAGTATTTGGGAGCTAAACGGCTAAAAGATGGATTAACTGTAGAGTAGAGCAGAAGTCCAGCAACGCCGATGCATAATTGAGAATTAAGGAGCCATTGTCTCATGATGGTGACCGTGAAGGAGAGCACGTCATGATGGTCGGCTACTCCACATCGGTACACATCTCGATGAATACATGAAATTGCCTCCAGCTAGAGCTGAGAGCACAGCCACCCCCTAAGTAATCGCATCACCGTGGTCCCTGGGGGGGGGAGGCAAACAGAGAATAAGGATTGTTTTTAGTGGTTAGGTACGAAAGTGAGTCCCATTACCGCTCTTATGAGTCTCACACCATGCCAAACACACTACAGGCCAGGCTTTTGAAGCTTTTCAACCTCTTATATAGAAAAAAAAAAAAAACAAACGCGCCGGTCACCGGTGATATAAACGAAGGGCAACATTTGCGAGGGGTACACCCAAAGTGATCATCAGGCGATCCAATACAGCACTGGCAAACGGAACCCGGGGTTAACATGGAAGACGAATATGAGCGAGCGGAAATGGAAGAGTTAGGAGTTTGATAAGAGATACTCCATCCAAGCAGCATCCTCTGGAATGCGGGAGTATTGACAGCAACGTTGACGACAGCATGTAACATAACCATGCCGAGGTAGTTGAGGCTAGGGAATAAACAGCGTCCATCATACTGGTAGAACGAGGCACTCATCAACCTTTTGTTCTAGTTGTCTTAAAGCAAGAAGACGTGTTCATACAATAAGAACGTTTGCGAATAGAGAGGAGCATAGAGTGCTGTTCCAATGGCAAAAGCTGCATTAAAACACGGAATACAGCGAAGCAAGTCGAGATGTTCAAAGGAGCTATTCCAAGATGTCGATGCCAATCCCTGGAGCGACTTATCGGGTAGTCATGGCGAAGAACAAAGGTCCAACGATGCAAATTTAATGGTGTCCAGCCAAGCTGAAAACCATCGGCGAAGGGCTTTTCTCGAAATACGATCCATCGACGTGGCCATCCACACCATATAACGAAGCTGAAGGAAGCAAAATTGAAGATATGCAGGTCACCAGTATTGAAGTCGAACAAAGCTCCGGGTCAGGATGGATTTCCCAACGTGGTCCTGCAACTGCATTATAGGTATTTACTGACATGTTTAGGAGCGTGTTGCAGAGACGTCTGGAGGAGAGGTGCATACCAGGTGGTAGATCCAAAACTAGTGCTGCTACTGAAAGTGCGAAAAAGGCACACAAACAGAAGCAAAGAGGAAATCGTTACTGTCCTGTGAAAAGACGTCAGACTGACGATTGCAGCGCTGATAGATAGACTGCCGATTGAAGTCGAGATCGATGGCTTTGCGGACGACGAAGTAACACCACAAACCATCACTTCTTGATCAGCAATCTATCAGTAATCTAAAGATTGTTGTACAAGAGTATTAAGAATGATATAAAACATCTTTTGTCATATTAAAGCTGAGAGGATGTTGTTGGGAAAAATTTGCGTGTCATACGTTACGTATGTTTTTTTTTTCTAGTATACATGCCTAAATTTTTGACCCAAATATGACCAATCCAGCGCAATAAATCGATGTTTTTAAAGCACAATAAGAAGTTCGAAAGCTGCACTGTTGGCTGCACTGCATAATGCCTGGGACTGACATACAACGTACAGCCAGCGGCTGGATAGTCATGAAGAAAATGAGTATATTTTTTGGCTCGGTTCCAAGCTTAATGATCGGTTCAGCATTATACACGGAAAGAAGTTTTGTTGTATTGAACCAACAATTCTAATTGTTGAATTTAAGCAAAATATTTCTTTTAAAATTATATTAAATCTCATTACTTTGATAAAATTATTTCATATTTCTTCAATATAGGATTCTGTTTGTTTTTAATGAACTACTCTTCAATTGAGAATATTGTTGAAATAAAAATATACTGATTTTGATTCAGTAATAGTTTGTTTGAAATGAGCGCAAAAAAAATCGTTTTCTTCATGACTATCCACCCGCTGGTACAACGCTGTCCGTTGTATTGTTGGTTGTATGGCTGTCCCTAGCATAACATGCTTTTGACATGATGATGTCTTATCCAAAGCCTTTCCACATTAAATTTCGGACACCAAAATAATAGCAGCTAAAAAAATTTACACATTGTTCAACAAAACCAATTGTTTATTTCAGAATAATAGAGTTGTATCTACATTAGAAACGATTCGATTAAGATATTAATCCTTCTTTCTGTAAAATTCTCGAATTTTCTTTGGCACACCCGCCATCAGGTTCCGTACGATATCCTCAGATACGCCAGCCGTGACGATTTTCCATTTCCTCTTGAAATCATCGGTACCATTTGCTTTCTTCTTAGTTTCGAAGAGTTTCCGCTTAACTAGTGTAACCGTTGGTTCCATACTGTTGACTTGTTGGCTCCGCCACAGTACCAAATTACCAATTTCCCATAATACGCCCTTTTCAACAAAAACAAAAAAATCGAACAACTAACACAGTGGAACAGAGGCCTCGACTGGTGAGCTTGGCAAACGAGTGAGCGTGTTCCACTCTCATGGTTCACGTTTGAGGGTCGCATATATGCGGCAGTGTGAACTGAAGGGCAAAATACTTCCCGCACTGGTGCAAAACCCCATCCACAGGTGTCGCACGAGGGTAACGAGGGGATGAATAGAAAAGAGACGTCAAACGTTTGGCTCACGTTTGTTCGGCTCTTTTCTGAGTGTGTAGCTTCGGGGTTTGGAGAATCGGTGTCTGTCTGGTCCGAACCGCGAAACAGTGCAGTGCGCGAGTAATGCCTGGGACAGGCATACAACGTACAGCGTTGTACGAACTATCAAATACTTTAATCCAGTACCAAAAAACACGCACTAGACTAAAGAATTACAACGCTGTACGTTGTATGTTTGTCCCAGGCGTAAGTTAGTTATTTTTGTGTTTTTCTTTTGTGGTAAAAGAAGTGTAGTGCATAAACCAAGAGGGTCTTGTCCGTAGGAGCTACAAAAAACGAAAGATAGGAGAGATCACGATTGAAATAAAAGGCGCAGTGAGTGGGCTTTTTTTTCTTCTTTCCGTTCCAGTTGCCGTCTGTCGGAAAGTCCAGAGTGAGTCGGACAGCGCCAAACTACCAACAGCAATTTTGTCGTCGAGAAGAAGAGCCATTGTTCGGCGACATTGTCAGGCGTACCGACAGCCATTGTGTGGTCATTTGTATGGACTGCTTGTGCCTTTCATCGCATGCTCGCCACCACCGCTGCCTAATCGCTAGTTTGAGGTCTTTCAACCGACAGACCTAGATACAGCAACATTATCGGCCCTAGAAACGACAGAAACAACAACACGTTCGGCATCAATATCGCCAACAGCAACACTATCGGAACTAGAAACGACCGAAACAGCAATACTTTCGGCATCAATATCTACAACAGCAACACTATCGGCACCAGTAACGACCGAAACAACAATAACAGCTACATTAATATCAACGACATCCACAACAACACTATCAGCATCAGCATCAACAACAACAGGAATTACACCGATCGAAATAACAGTAACAGCAACAGTAACAACAACGACAATAACAACAACAGCAACCACAACATTAGCCGCTGTACAATGACAACAACGGAAACAACCACAACAACAACGATACAAGCAGTATGCAACAACAACGACCGCCAACAACAGCAACACCAACACTCTCCACGTAAACAGAAAGTACCCTAACCGATGTGACGTCACAAAATAAATAGTTATCTGTTCAAATGTATATATTGTTGCAACTCTAATTCGTATGAGCTAATCCCTGGTAACTGTATTTCCACTTCTATCGGGTTTTTCACTTTTTGTTTCGCTCAGAAAGGAGCCAACATCCCTCGCCTTTTCGAGGTGAACCAGACAGAGCGGTTGCAGCTTTAGAACATTTACACGGCTCCAACCCCGCTGGTTTATTGAATACTTTTGAGTCATTGGGTGGGTGTTTGGATTCTAACGAGTTCTGGCCGCATATAAAATGGCCTATCAAATGTGATGTGTGTGAGAGCAACAAGCGTGTAAACGACCCTGTTCCTATATTCCCTGAGCTAACGAGGTAACACTAGAGCCCAGTACTTCTCTATTGGGCGAAGTTCTTGGCTGTTTTTGGCACGAATGTGACCTCTCGTACCTTATACCATTCTAGGACGGATTTGGCTTAGTGACAAGAGGCCAGATCAGGCCAAAACAGAGCTGGAGAGTCGTGGCTTCTGATAAACGGTAGCAACCGCTTTTGCAGACATTCTTTTTCGTACACATCCTTATTGATAGTGCCGGTATAGATGATACTTTTAGATTTTCGACCGCAACTACATATGGCCTGCCAAATCAAATACTTCTTCGGGAATTTGAACACCTTCTTTGTCCGGAAATGCTCGGTAACGTTGTTCCTTTGCATTGCGGTATAAAAAGCTTATGAATGTTTCGTCGCCCATTATGATACAAGAAAATGTTTGCAAAAAATTTGTGTAGCACGACCTTTTTCACTTTGTACGCCTTCAGTCCTTGCCTCTGCTTCACTTTTTGTACGTATGATTTTGACTTCCTAACTTTGCGATAGATTTTTCTCAATAATGGCTACCACCTGCTTGTCCATTTGTCGGGAGCATACTTTTTGTTTTTTTCCACTTCCAACCTTCCGATCACTTGATTCGACGCCATTTTACTGAATGTAACAAGAATGTTAACATGATGTGCTACGAAATAAAGTGGAGAGTTTCAGTTGTCATATAAGTAAAACGTCATGAGCCTGTGCACGCTATAAAAAATTGACTTTTACTGTGAGCCATGTTTTCAAGCGTACTGTGAGAGTGAGTGAGACAATATCAAAATACGGCTCACAGTAAAAGTCAAAAAGACAAAAGATTTATAGCAGCGTGCACAGGCTCATATCAGCGATCCGTGAAAAAAATCAAAATCTAGACTGAAAGAAAAGTGTCCGAAATTTAACGTGGACAGGCTTTAGGTTTTTTATAGCATCACAAAAACAAATAGGTTATTATCAAGATATTAAATAGATTAAAGCCTGAATATCACAAGTCATTTCAACTAGTGTGAAACTAACAGATGTAAACAAAGATTGAATTTTGAAAGTAAGATTTGTTATGAGTATGATGAGTTTATGAATTCTCATTATATATTTTTCGAAACGATTAAAAAACGGTCCCATTTGACAAATATCTTCTTCAGAAACGGTGTGTAATTGGTTTAACTACATGAAAAAAAAAACGTTTTTCGGTACTCTTTTGGGTACTCTGCATGAAATAAGAATCACCAGCAGTTCATTCATTATAACTTACTCAAATAATTTGCAATGAATTATCATGAGCATGTTATTAGACTGCTTTCATTGCTGGCCCACAATTGATACGTTGCGGATGCGTTTGCGTGAATTTGACAGTTTTCCCATAGGTTTTCTGTCAAATTTACGTCAACGGAACGCAAACGTATCTATTGTGGGTGACCCTTCAAGATGTATTTTGGACTCAATTAAAACTTCTCGTCATAACAACCCAAGTAACCATGAAGCTCTATATAGATACATCAATTTTGCATTATATTACGCTATAAGTTTATGGTATAAAGCAGTCTAATCTTACGTGCGTCCTTAAAGTAGAGCTAAAGTCGAAAAGGGCCCCACTCCTGTCAAATTAAAGCTAGCGCACATGCTTTATTGAAGCCCGAGAACAAGTATATTTACGGCATAGTTACTTTTTCAGCAGTTGAATTGCTGCTTCTACTGAAATGTTTTATTGCATTTTAAAAAGCATATATAGAGCTTGGGATATTTTGGAAAAAAAACATCAAAAAAGTATTTAATTTTCTTCTATTTGAATTCATTTTCCTCTGTAACGTTTTTTTATTTAGGGATATTATTTCATATTATTCATCTTCACGTAACATTGATGGGATTAATGTTTTATAAGCTCAAATGTGTTTCCTACATCGGGATTCGAACCAAGGCTTCTCACGACTGATCGATGAATGCCGGTTGCTTTAATGCTCTTAGCCAAGAGAGCAATGGAAATTAATAAGACAACTGCATAATATAAAGGAAGCATACCCTAAGCATACCCTCTTTATCGTTCTATAAAAACATATTTCATGCAGCTATTTTTAGATTTTTCTTGCTAAACATGTCGTTGAGACTGCGATACCTGAATCTTTTATCAGGGCAAACCTCAACCCGATATGAGTTCCAAATGAAATCATACCCTCCACCGTTCATCACACAACAACCCAAGTAACACCAGAAACATCTTCTTTGACAAGAATATAAGAAGTTTGTTGTAAAAAAGTCATGAGGATGAAATATCAAACATATCTGGTCTTGAAAAAGTTTTGAGGATGTTTTTCCACACATATTCGGTACAAACGTGGTACCAGAACAGCAAACACATTTTTGTTCTATTTTTGTTCGATCAACTTAAATTTGACTTCTTGAAAACATCGGTGACTGATTGTCATCTTACCACTACGAACTATCTTTTTTCACTTTTGAAAATCCATACATTTGAATGCCTTGAGTCAAACGTACTTCATTTTGGATTGTTTGGAAATAGCGTGTATGCTAGATGTTTGTAAATATGTTGATAGGTTGCATTCAAGATGAATTTTAATATGTTTTTAACATCCTCATGCAATAGTGAAATTATTCAGAATAGACTGTGAATCCAATACAGTGACAGTTGAAAATATGTTTATTTGAAATACTGGAATAAAAAAAAACACTACCTAAATGTAAGATTGTGATGCCACACACTGATTCAAATAGAAGCCAAATTGTGCATAGGGGTTTATTCAAATGTAACATAAAGCAACAGTTTGGGAGATTGTTTAGTATTTTTTTTTTAATTGTTACGCTAAATTAGTGGGGGAGTCTTTTGAGATGTAGCTACGCACAACATAACAGAAAAATTGTATTTGTATGTTCATTCATACTGACATTACTCGGTTCAATTTCACAACAAAAAACGCAAAAAAGAAAAAAACGAACATTTTAAAACCAAATGTGTTACTAAGGTTTTTACCCGTACTGTAAACTTGTACTGTAGGACTGTAGACTTGGAAAATCGCCATGTTGGTTTTTGTGAATACCATAAGGAAATCTCACTAAAATTCAATAATTTATTCGGGGTACCTTCTACGTTTTTTAATCCAATCGATGGCGCATGAAATTAGGGGAGGTAAAACGGAAAGTTGCACTGCTAACCTTGAGCCGTATATACAATTTTGATACAACTTCCATGCGTAGAGCACTTTTAATTTCCTATTTGACAAAGTTATAAACAATCATCTTTAACGCGTAAAATACCATTAGCTACGATATCGTTCTCCATTAAACATCTTGTTTAGATTTTTTAGATTTGTCTTTGTTTTGACAAAACCTATCATTATGTTAAAAGCATGCTGTTGGAAGCATCCATAGAAGATAATATTTGTCTTATGGATGTTCTACAAAACATCTGGTATGACCTAAAAGATGTTCAAAAATGCCACATTTATTGCGCTTTTTCGGTTAGATGCGTGTATAAAATTAAGTTATTGACATTAGAAAAAAAAACATTAGCATGGTCTAAAACGTGTATTATTAACATGAATATGACAAATGGTGTTACTTGGGAAGCCGAGACAATGTTGATACCCGGTGCAGGTTGAAACTGGATCATAAAAGAATACGATATCACATATACAAATATATATATACATATATATATATTTTTATATATATATATATATATATATATATATATATATATATATATATATATATATATATATATATATATATATATATATATATATATATATATATATATATATATATATATATATATATATATATATATATATATATATATATATATATATATATATATATATATATATATATATATATATATATATATTATACATATATATATGAGAAGGAAGATTCCTCGTTGAAAACATAGCTCAGTCCTCTGAATATTAACAACCAGAAAAACATGCGGCTCCCCATTATGCAGCCATATTTTTTGCTAAAATTTTAGAAACCAAACATTCTGCTGTCCAAGGTTAAGGAGAACGAAGATGACGATTCTGGATCTGAGAGGCAGCCCAGCTCGATCATATGTTTCTCATTTCTAAAGTCAAAATGGAAAATGTCATCCAGATGATACTGCACCAATGCTACTTTTTAGCTAGCAATGAAGCATTTATTGAGATAATGCAATAATGCATCATTTAATGCGTATTTAACGTTAAGTTGTTTGTAGAAATATAGTAATGCATCATTACATTGTTAATGTAAAGGTAATGCAACATAGCATGGGAGTTGTTGATAAAATATGATATGGCATTACTGTTGCTGATAGTCGGTCAAATTAATGTTATGATATAATGCTTGTGGTTACTTGGGAAGGGACTAAATTACAGTGTCGGTTGAAAATATGATTATAATTACCACCCAAAATTTCGAAAGCTGCGGTTTTTTTTGGTTGAAGATGCATATTAGGATGCCAATCCAGTGCATGGAAAAAAATTGACCATCGAATTTAAAAAAAAAAAAAAAAGGGTAGTGCTCAAAAGTTTGGTCTCCAATAAAAAGCCCCCATTCAAAGTTTGAGCTCAATCGAACTTCGTTAAGTGGACCCCCAGAGCGGTCAAAGTTTGACTTTTTTGACCCATAAAAAATCTCCCAACGGGTGCAAATTTCCGAAATCGAATTTTTTGTTGATGCCAAATGTCTTAGAAATGCTCGGTTAGTACACTGAGAGTCGTCCCTCGAAATGCTATGGAATGAAGCTTTAGGTTCATGAGCTTTGGCCACCAGGCGAGGAACTGCAAAGGTCGTGATTGATCTGATCTGTGCTGGAAATGCGGGGAGAGGGGTCACTTTGTAAAAAAAATGCACAAAGCAACCGAGATGCATGCTTTGCAAAAAGGAAGACGGAATCTACCCCATGATGGGGGGCTTCAGATGCCCAGTATATAAAAAGGCAACAGCAGAGTTACATTATCGAACGTAGGTTCCGCCAGCACTTTTCGCAAGGACGGTCGTGAATCCGTCATTATTGTTACCTTCTGTACTCCATCGTAGATGACAAATATGAACTGAAGAGTGTGTGGGGAATATACCCATAGTGATCATCTGGCAATCCATAGCATCGGCCAGCGAGATCCTGTCACAATACGAAAGACAAATAGTTGCGAGCGGAAGCTGAAGACTTAGGTCTTCGACAAGGAACTCTTTGTTGAGGCAGTTCGGTTCGACAACGTACTCTCAAACCTAAACGTGGAAGAGCTGACGAATACGTTAGTAAGGGCATCCGACGCAACCATGCCGAGGAAACTGGATCCGAAGAACAAGCGGGGCCCAGCTTACTGCTGGAATGAGCAACTCAGCATCCTTCGCGCTAGTTGTCTCAGAGCCAGAAGACATATCCAAAGAGCTAAAACCACAGTAGACAGAGCGGTGCATAGGGTGGCCAGGGCCGAATTAAAACGAGAGATAAGAGTGAGCAAGGTAAACTGCTACAAGGAGCTGTGCCGAGCCACTGAAGAAGATCAAAGGCCCAACAACGGCTTCAGAGCTATGTACAGCAAAACTGAAGGTATGAGGACGCACGATCCAACGACGTGACCACGTACACCGTACAGCGAGGAAGACCGAGGTAACAATAAGGGCACGTAAGTCTCGAACGAGGAGCTCGTGGCACTGGCGTAAGGGCTTAAGGTGAAGAAGGCACCCGGACCAGACGGGATCAATAACGTGCATCTGAAAGAGGCGATTCGGGAATTTCCAGACATGTTCAGAGATGTGCTGCAGAAATGTCTAGAGGAAGACCATTTTCCGGACAGGTGGAAGCTACAAAAACTAGTGTTACTGCTGAAGCCAGGAAAGCCTCCGGGGGATCCAGCATCGTATAGGCCAATATGCCTGAGAAGATCATCCTCAACAGGCTGATGACATTTACCGAGAGCGAGCACGGGCTATCGAAGATGCAATTCAGTTTCCGTAAAGGGAAGTCTACGGTGGATGCCATTCGGACAGTGGAAGAGACAGCCGTAAAGGCGTCCAAAAAGAAGCGGAGTGGCGATCGATATTGCGCTGTTGTAAGGATCCCCTTAAAAACGTCTTATATATCGTTAGCTGGGAGGCTGTTGCCGAGTCGCTGCACAGAATGAGGATCCCTCATTACCTGTGCAGAATTCTGAAGAGTTACTTTCAGAACCGAGCGCTGATCTACGAGACCTCCATGGGGCAGAAATCGGTGAACATCACGGTGGGAGTTCCACTAGGTTCCATCCTTGGCCCAACACTTTGAAAAGGAATGTACAACGCAGTGCTGAAGCTCACCCCACGGCGTAGTGATCTTGACTTTTCGGATGACATCGTATTGTCAGAGACAGGTGAACACTCCCAAGTAACACCAGAAACATCTTCTTTGACAAAAATATAAGAAATTTGTTGTAAAAAAGTCGTGAGGATGAAATACCAAACATGTCTGGTCTTGAAAAGGTTTTGAAGATGTTTTTCCACACATATTCGGTTCAAACGTGGTACCAGAACAGCGAACTAATTTTTGATCTATTTTTGTTCGATCAACTTAAATTTTACTTCTTGAAAACATCGGTGACTGTTTGTCATCTTTTCACTAGGAACTATTTTTACTCACATTTGAGTATCTATACTTTCGACTGATTTGAGTCAAACGTACTTCATTTTGGATTGTTTGGAATTAGCGTGTTTGCTAGATGTTTGTAAATATGTTAATAGGTTGCATTCAAGATGAATTATAAACATGTTTTTAACATCCTCATGCAATAGTGAAATTATTCAGAATAGATTGTGAATCCAATACAGTGACGGCTGAAAATATGTTTATCTGAAATACTGGAATAAAAAAAACACTTTCTAAATGTAAGATTTAAATAGAAGCCAAATTGGGCGAAAGGGTTTATTCAAATGTAGCATATAGCAACAGTTTGGGAGATTGTTTAGTATTTTTTATAAATTGTTACGCTTAATTTGTTGGAGAGTCTTTTGAGATGTAGCTACGCACAACATAATAGAAAAATTGTATTTGTATTTTCATTCATTCTGATATTACTCGGTTCAATTTCACAGCAAAAAACGCAGAAAAGAAAAAAAGAACGTTTGAAAATCAAATGTGTTGCTAATGTTTTTACCCATACTGTAAGCTTGTACTGTAGACTTGGAAAATCGCCATGTTGGTTTTTGTGAATTTCACAGAGAAATCTCACTAAAATTCAATAATTTATTCGGGGTACCTTCTACGTTTTTTAATCCAATCGATGGCGCATGAAATTAGGGAAGGTAAAATGGAAAGTTGCTCTGCTAACCTTGAGCCGCATTTACAATTGTGATACAACTTCCATGCGCAAAACAGTTTTTGTTTCTCATTTGAAAAAGTAATAAACAATCATCTTTAACGCGTAAAATACCATTAGCTACGATATCGTTTCGCCATTAAAAAATCTTGTTTATATTTTTTTTTTTTTAACTTTGTTCATACCGTGCTGGCTTTGACAAAACATATCATTATGTTCTAAGCATGCTGTTGGAAGCATCCATAGAACATAATATTTGTCTTATGGATGTTCTACAAAACATCTGGTATGACCTAAAAGATGTTCAATAATGCCACATTTATTGCGCTTTTTCGGTTATATGCGTGTATGAAATTAAGTTATTGACGTTAAAAAAAAAACATGAGCTTGGTCTAAAACGTGTATTATTAACATGAATGTGACAAGTGGTGTTACTTGGGCTGGAAGAAGTTGAAATACTGGCATCTGAAGCAATCGTCATAATTGAAAGCTGGGTGTAGGCGTCGAAGTTGCAGATAGCCCACCACAAAACGGAGTTGCTGTTGGTCAGCAACTGCAAAGCGGTTCAGCGTGTAGAAATCGTCATCGGAGGGCATGCCATAGCCTTGAAGCTCGTGCTGAAGTATCTGGGAGTGATGATCGACGACCGGCTAAACTTCAACCGTCACGTAATATATGTCTGTGGGCGAAGGCCATCAAAGCGGTAGCCAGAATCATGCCAAATAGCTACGGACCTAGCAGTAGTTAGTGGCATCTACTGGCTAGAGTATCATCATCGATAAGGAGATACGCAGGTCCAACCTGGGTCGCAGCGCTGAGAACTAAGTGTAACTGGGTGAAGTTGTACCTTCAGGCTCATGGCCATACGAGTTGTGAGTGCGCAGAGAACTATTTATTCGGAGGCAGTACGCGTAATTGCCGCAATGATCTCATTTGGTTTCACTCTCACAGAGGACAGCGAGTGCTATCAGAGAGTGAAGTCGATGGCCAAATGGCAACGAGAATGGGACACGGGGGAGAATGGTCGATGGACGCACCTACTTATACCGGATCTGTTGATCTGGATGTCTAGGAAGCACGGAGAGTATAGATAAACTTCTACCTTACGCAGTTCGTGTCTGCCCATGGTTGCTTCAGGCAATACTTGCATCGATTCGGACACACAGCGCCACCCTTTTATCCGGAGTGCGCAGACGTCCAAGAGACATGATTCGAATCATAGCGAAGCGAGACGCTTGCCATGAGCGGGGCAGATACCCGCCCAGAAAACGTTGTCCATAGAATGTGTCGTGACAAAAGTTCGTGGCTCTACAGTGAAAATGGCGGGAGAATCAAGAAGTGAGTGGTTGAGTGAAGTAGCTTCCACTGGTGAGGAATCCTTCGTCGGTGTAGAGTAGTTCCACCGTCGGAGGCTACTCGAGTCGATTGTGTAGAGGGTGAAAGCTGCGCGACCTCAATGGTTCATCCAAGATAGGTGGGAGGTAAATGGTACAGGCAAGGAGTAGGAACAAAATGGCTCCATAGTCCCCATATGAAGTAATATCATTGAGCATGCTCAAAAGGGATACACACACACATACATACAAACACCCCCCCCCCCCCCACACACACACACTAACACACACGCACACACACACACATACACACACATACACCACATACACACAGGGGCAGCAGGAACTGC
This sequence comes from Aedes koreicus, assembly GCA_024533555.2. Lineage (NCBI taxonomy): Eukaryota > Metazoa > Arthropoda > Insecta > Diptera > Culicidae > Aedes > Aedes koreicus. The sequence goes on along the minus strand of JAHHFK020003576.1, from coordinate 1,016,650 downwards.
GACGACGCCCCAGGGGCCTAACAACCCTCCTCCTGCGAGTTCACAAGGTTGGGGCTCCCGGTTTCCCGAGCCGGCACATTAGGATCAAAGCCAGTGAGATCCTTATAATCTGATCAACGGATTGGACTTGGTGCGCTGGGCTGGTAGTCGGGCTATTCTCCTTCCTCAGTATGGAAGGGTGATACCTTCCAAAAATGGCAAGTGGGCTGATAGTGCGGCTGCCCCCGTCCCAGTAAAACCTTGGCAGGCCTTCCGGTACGTTCGAAACTTGTCACCATAAGTGGTGGGCAGTAGGCTTAGATGTAACATGCCTGACTTACGCAAATCCAGCTATGAACATGGTCCCCATGAAGGACCGTGTCAACCCTAGCTTGGCCTCCCTGCTTTAAAGATAACAATGGGATCACGATAGCTGACTATGTGTGGGGATAGCGACCCGAAGGGGGGACCCAACAAAATAAAGGACAACGGACTAATATATAAAAAAGATGAAAAAGAAAATAACAAAATAAATTTAAAGGACGAAGGCAAAACGACAGACAATAAAGACGGAGGCGCGATAATGTTCGCAAGTAGCGGAAAGCTACAGAGGTCACCAATACCGAATACGCTGGCCCCGACAAGTACCACCAGTAGCAAGTTCCAGGGGTTCCTGATCCAGATGTTCACTCCGAAACGTAGCAGTAGCACAACTCGAGGGGACAGTGTTGGGAAGAAAAACACGGTGTAGGTAGTCAGAAACTTTATGATTATGTAAAGGACAGGAACAACGTCCACAAATAATTCCAGGAGATTGTGCCGCGCGTCAAATCGGTCGTGATTGGAGCCGAACGTGAGCAGAACGTACTGCCACCCAAAAGGCAACGGTTCAAGCGCTGGAGAAGCCGATTGAATCCCAGAATCCACGTTTGGAAACACACCAGGAGAGGAAGAGGAGTAGAAAAAGCACAAAAATAACGAGGAAAAAGAAGAATGGCGCACTGTCGGCAGCCAGAAAAAGAAAAAGAATAAAAAACGCCAGGAGAGCAGAAGAAGCAGATACCTCGGCCTCGTCAGGAGCAAAGCAAGGGCTACGCTCTGATTGTTGAGGTAAAAAGTTGAACGGAAACACGTACGCTGAACTCCTCCGAAAAGTGAGAGCTGATCCGGAGTTGAAGGAACTATGGCAGAACGTGGTGAAAACCAGAAGCACCAAGAAAGGTGAGATGCTCTTTGAGCTCAAGAAGGATCCTGCCATCAAGAGCACAGACGCTCGTTTGAAAGTCTCTTGGTGAGTAGGCGATAGTAATAGCCTTATAACAGGAGACAGTGATTGAGTGTGAAAATCTTACTGATTACAACAGAAGACGAGCTGAGGATGGCGCTGAAAGGACACAGCGATCTTGGAGATGCACCAATGGCAATCCGGTTCAGATACGCGTACGATACGTCTGCCGACAGCTGCAGCCAACAAACTGTTGTAGTCGGGTGGTCGGTGTGCTCACTAAGACCTCCAGGAGCTCCCGTAGCTCAGTCGGTAAAGGCGCAGCTACAAAACAACACCATGCTGGAGGTGGCTGGGTTCGATTCCCGGTCTGGTCTAGGAATTTTTCGTAAAGGAAAATTTCTCGACTCCCTGGGCATAGCGTATGATTGTACTTGCCACACAATCATAGTTTTGCAAAAATGGTACTTGGCATCGAAAGCTCTTAATTAATAACTGTGGAAGTGCATTTAGAACACTAAGTTGTGAAAGCAATAAGCTTGAAATGCTAAAGAAGAAAGAAGAAATGCTCACTAAGAGCACGTAGAAAAGAATACCATCATAACAAATATATTCCAGGTAAATCCAAACATAAACCTACTTTATACTGGCCGCAAAAATAAACTTGCTTTATTTCAAATATATTCTATGTTTAAAATCAAGTGACATCGATGTTTGAAATAAAAATCATGTTATGTTTATTTTAAACATATTAATTATAAGAACAAGCGTACAAATTTTGGATTTTAATGGTTGCATTCTAAATTTATTTTCTTCATTCTATGAATCTTGATTATCTTAATTCTTGATTTGGCTTGAATGCTAACATATTCCAGGTTCAAGGAGTTTCCTCAGAGTTCTTCTACTGGAATCGAAATAACCTACCAATATATGTGACGATTGGCTCATGTTGCAAGCGTGAAAACTTTGCCTCGGCTTCAAGTTCTGGAGAGGGAAGTACACGCTCAAATTCACCTACCCGATGAATGTATTGTTGAAATAACAATGCCTTGAATTTGATTCAAAAATTGTTATTTTCCTTAGAAACAGGCTTTCTATTTACTTTGAACAATTCTTATGTTTCAAGTTGAACATCGATATTTTTAATTAAAATGGACGAAATTTGTATCCGTGAGAAGTCCCTCGAGTTGCAAAAGAATTGGAGCGATGCTTTAGGTTCATGGGTGTTGGTCACCAGGCGAGGAACGCCAAAGATCTGATCTGTGCAGGAAATGCGGGGACAAGGGTCACTTTGCAAGGGACTACACAAAGCAACCGAGATGCATGCTATGCAAAAAGGAATGCGGAGTCGTCCACATGACGGGGGGCTTCAGATGCCCAGCATGTAAAAGGGTGACAGTAGGTCGGCAGTAATGGAGGTAAGCCAAATTAACCTCAATCATTGCGACATAGCACAGCAACTGTTGTGGCAGTCAACAACAGAAACAAAGTGTGACGACGCAATCATTGCGGAACCGTATCGTGTACCTCCCGATAATGGAAACTGGGTTGCAGATAGAGCGGCAATGGCTGCGATACAAGTGATGGGCAGATTCCCCATCCAGAATGTCGTGTCCAGTTCATACAGAGGGTTCGTGATCGACAAAATCAACGGAATCTTTGTATGCAGCTGCTATGCACCTCCAAATCCACCAAAAACTGGATGGACTGACCGAGAAGCTCATTGGAAGAAGACCGGACGTCATCGGAGGAGACTTCAATGCTTGGGCTGTGGATTGGGGCAGCAGATGTACGCTAGAGGGTGCAGCGTGCTAGAAGCTCTGGCAAAGTTGGAAGTTATACTATCGACCGTAGGTTCCACCAGCATTTTTCACAGGAATGGTCGTGAATCCATCATTGATGTTACCTTCTGTAGTCCATCGCTGATGACAAATATGAACTGGAGAATGTGTGATGAGTATACCCATAGTGACCATCTAGTTATCCAGTATAGCATCAGCCAGCGAAATCCTCTTGCAACATGAAGGACAAATAGTTGTGAGTGGAAGCTGAAGACTTAGGTTTTCGACAAGAAACTCTTTGTTGAGCCACTTCGGTTCGACAACGAACTCTCAAACCGAAACGCGGACGATCTGACGAATACGTTAGTAAGGGCATGCGACGCAACCATACCAAGGAAACTGGAGCCGAAGAACAAGCGGCGCCCAGCTTACTAGTGGAATGAGCAACTTAGCATCCTTCGCACTAGTTGTCTTAAAGCCAGAAGACATATCCAAAGAGCTAAAACCACAGCAGAAAGAGAGGTTCATAGGTTGGTGTTTCGAGTGGCCAGGGCCAAATTAAAACGAGAGATAAGACTGAGCAAGACGAACTGCTACAAGGAGTTGTGCCGAGCCGCTGATGCTAACCCCTGGAGCAACGCGTACCATATTGTCATGGCGAAGATCAAAGGCCCAATAATGGTTGCAGAGCTATGCCCATCAAAACTGAAGGTTATCGTAGATGAACTTTTCCTGGCACACGAACTAACGACGTGGCCACGTACACCATAGGAAATAAGAAGAAACGCTGATGGCATGCAAGTCTCGAACGAGGAGCTCGTGGCAGTGGCGAAAGGGCTTAAGATGAAGAAGGCACCCGGACCAGATGGAATCCCTAATGTGGCTCTGGAAGTGGCGATTCAGAAACTCCCGGACATGTTCAGAGATGTGCTGCAGAAATGTCTAGAGTAAGGCCATTTTCCGGACAGGTGGAAAATACAGAAACTAGTGTTGCTGCCGAAGCCAGGAAAGCCTCCAGGGGATCCAGCATCTTATAGGCCAATATGCCTGTTGCATACGCTCAGGAAACTCCTGGAGAGGATCATCTTCAACAGGCTGACGAAATTTACCGAGAGCGAGCACGATAGCCTCGATAGCCTATCGAGGATACAATTCGGTTTCCGGAAGGGAAGTCTATGGTGGATGCCATTCGGACAGTGGTAGAGATGGCCGCAAAGGCGTTCAAATAGAAGCGGAGTGGCGATCGATATTGCGCTGTTGTAACGATCAACGTTAAGAACACCTGCAATAGCACTAGCTTGGAGGCTATTGCCAAGTTGCTGCATAGAATGATGGTCCCTGATAACCTGTGCAGAATTCTGAAGAGTTACTTTCAGAACCGGGCGCTGATCTACGAGACCTCCGTGGGTCGGAAATTGGTTAACATCACGGCGGGAGTTCCTCAAGGCTCCATCTTTGGCCCAACACTTTGGAATGGGATGTACAACGCAGTGCTGACGCTGAAGCCTCCCAAAGGCGTAGTGATCGTTGGCTTTGCGGATGACATCGTATATCAATGACTGAAGCAATCGGCATAATTGAAAACTGGATGCAGGGGTCGAAACTGCAGATAGCCCACCACAAAACGGAGGTGTTCATGGTCAGCAACTGCAAAGCAGTGCAACGAGCAGAAATTGTCATCGGAGGGCATGCCATAGCATCGAAGCGTGTGCTGAAGTATCTGGGTGTGATGCTCGACGACCCGCTAAATTTCAACAGCCACGTAGATTTTGCCTGTGAGAAGGCAGTGAGTGCCATCAATGCAGTAGTCAGAGAATGGGATACGGAAGAGAATGGTCGATGGACGCACCTGCTCATACCGAATCTGTTGATATGGATTAAAAGGAAGCACGGAGAGGTAAAATTCTACCTTATGCTGTTTCTTTCTGGCCATGGTTGCTTCAGGCAATACTTGCATCGATTCGGACACGCAGCGTCACATTTTTGTCCGGAGTGCACAGATGTCCAAGAGACACTGGTGGACGTGGTCTTAGACTGCCCACGATTCAGACCATTGCGAAGCGAGATGCTTGCCATCAGTTGGGGTGGATACCAGCCCAGTTAACATCGTCTGTAGAATGTGTCACGACGAAAGTGTGGTTGAGTGAAGTAGCCGGTTTTTGTTCTCGGGTGATGTTCCAACGTCGGGGATCTCTCCGTCATTGTATGGTAGATCCGCAGTTGGGGACTACTCGAGTCGATTGCATCAGTATGTGGGAGCTGAATGGCTCACCGTGGTCCGCCGACAGGGACTACTCATCTCGATAACGTTGAGGGTGAGAGCTGAATGGCTCAACCAAGGTAGGTGAGAGCAAAATGGCTCAGGCAAGGAGTAGGAGCTAAATGGCTCTATTGTAGCCAAATGGCCCTGACCCTCCACGAAGTACTACCATAGGGCAGTCCCATGGGGGGTTCCGAAGGTCGTCCCTGGCCACACTCTGATACAGTGCACGATAACCAAATGTAGGCCTCTGTGTTAGGTCAAGCCATAAGGATTTCCCGAAGCTTGTAAAAAAAGAAACACACACACAAACCCACACACACACACACACACACACACACACACACACACACACACACACACACACACACACACACACACACACCACAAACACACAGGCGCGCGGTTACACCCTGTGGGCATCGGCTACCCACTGAGGGAAAAAACGAACTCAAAATTATTATTTTCCAAAAATGTTTAAAAGAACCTTCAGCATTATTTCGTTGCGATTATTGCACTTTTACTACTTACGTAATTCATCAGCAAAAATAGCCGACACACCAAACAAAATTACTAGATTTTGTAGCATCTTTATATTCCTCACTGATACTTCTGTTCAAATAACTTGATTTACTATTGCTTTCTAGAAAAATCTGCTTTAGATCTTGCTCATTCGAGCTAAAGTTTACGACTAAACATCTTATTTGTATTCTCGAATTTATATACTGACGGTTTATTAAACTGTACATAATATTCAGCATGTCAGAAAATAGTGAAACGTATGGTACATTTTCTTATATTGAAACTAATGACGCTATGCGAAAACTAGAAAAGCTACCTAAAGTTGCTCTTGCAGTTCTATGTGGTGCGCTAAGTCGAAACCATTATTTATAAACAGGAAACTTGTATCGATGTAGTTAGATCTCTATAAAATTTGTTAGAGCCCTTTCCCGGTATGCGGTACCCATCAGTGGATTACGATGAACTAGTTGCATACCCGATGTTGACGATTCTATCGAAACAATATGTGGATTTTATAGCTAAAAGCAGAGAAAAAACTTGTTTTGCACATCAACGTAACGAATCGAAAGGTACAGGTAAATAGAACGTATAGTTTCTTCTCAACCATCATCGATGCTTACAAACGATGAACCAACCACACAAAACAGGTAGACAATCTGGTACAGTAGATCTTCATAACAAGAATAGAAAGTTCATGTACATGGTTGTTTAGTGCTTTTTTTTATTATACTGTGTAAAAACTTCTCAAAATTGCATACCTGTGTGGTATGACAAAAAAAAAGTTTAGTTTGTTCATGTGGCCAAAATCGAACCTATATGAACATTTCAAAATGTCCTATCAGATATTTGTAGACAAATCAGGATTGGTGCTGCTCTGCTCAGCAGAGTGCACCATCAGTAAGCTATAATCTGTAAGAAATTCTGATTTCTGGTAGCCAAAAGTATTAAAAATAAAAATGAAAAAACGTCCAACTAGAAAATTTCCATTATGCCATACAGTTTGCGCATTGGACGTATGGCGTGTTTTAAATCCAAAAACGAATAATAATTATTTAAATTACACCCTTTGAACCATTTTCTAACCAAGGTCCTAAACAATATTAAGGATTGCTAAGAGACCAATTTGACAGATCCTAACGGACACTGAACAGAGCAAAGGTCCAATGTGATAAAAATTAAAAAAAATAATCTGGCGCGTTTGTTTTCAACGCGGCAGTGAATAATCGCTGCGAAAAAAAAAATCACCGCGATGAAGTTAGTTTGAGCGCACAGCTCACATAAGTCGCCATGTAACTTCATCACGGCGATTTTTGCGGTGGTTTGTGCAATCGACGCGAAGACGCTGTTCGTGTGACTGTGCATCGTTTTTGCTTTTTATTTTCGTTCACTTTCGATTCGCTGTCTGCAGCGTTTTTGCCGAGCCCTTCATCACATATTCGCATTCAATTTTTGCGACTAATGTTCAACAAGAATATGCATAAACCAAATGATCATGTGATGATTTTAGAGAGCTCTGGAACAGCAATTTCCAGTAGAAAATTAATTGGTCCCCCTGGGAGATTCGAAACACGCGTAAAATTAATAAATTTATGCTAGTCTCTAAGGCCAGGCGCCTACTGATGTGGCGGAGGTGTGACATCTGCTAGCATGCCAAAATATTCTCGTTGCAGTTGAAAACCAGAAAAATCACTCTCGCAAATCAATATATATCTGCTTTTCCGTATGGCAACAAAGTGTCGCATCTAGTGCGCTGTGTAGCACATCAGATGCGCTGTACAGCGCACTAAATGCGCCACAATTCAATCGTACAGAACGAGAGAAAAACCATTTGGCGCCAGTGGGTTATTCCGGTTTTCAGTTGCAACGATAATATCTTGTCGGCGTTCGCCTCACGCCACAAGACTTTGACTCGATATTTTGACATGTTATGTGATGCCACACTTCCGCCACATCAGTGGGCGCCTTGTCTAAGATTTTTTTCAATGTTGCTAAAATCGTTACTTGAATACACTATCTTGTGATGTGGAAAATGCCGCTCGAAGCCACCTGGTGGGCTTTCGGATAATTTGGAACAACTGTAAAAAATGTGTATATATGCATTTGTACTTGTTATCTTAAAATTTACCAAATGGTCTCCTGGATCCGCAACAACCGATTTAGTGGTAAATTAATTTAATTTGTTCCAGAACTCTGTGCTTTTTTCTCAAGTTCTTCTGAAAGCACCATTTTGTATTTTTGATCTGAAAATTTTCCTACAGGGTTATCTGATGACCTTCCGGATGTTCCAGAACAACCATAAAAGTGGTCAATTGTTTAAGCTAGACTAAAAACTCCGCAGCTTTATAATTCTAAAGTACGTTTAATAGATTCATTTCAATGCCTTTTCACTTGCAATCTGGAAATTATCTGTCAGGGACACCAAGGGCCTTCCGAATGATGCAGATTAACTGTAGTAGTGGTCAATTTATGAACTTCAAACTTTTTTTTCTAAAATTCTTATTTGAATACATTTACTCTTGTGATATGGAAAATGTCCCTCTGATTCATCTGATGGTTTTCCGGATGATTTGGAACAACCATATTGTCAATAAATGGGATTAGCTCAAGAACTGCACAGTTTCTTCTAAAAGCATCATTTGAACACATTTGTATTTGTGAATTGGCCAATGACCTGCAGAACCATCCCTTGGCCTTCCGGGAGATCCAGAACAACCTTTAAAGTGGCGAATGTCTGAATAAAGTCTTAAAACTCTGCCTGTTTCGTAATGTATGTATGTATGTATGGTGGCCACCATCCTTTTAAGATCTTGGGTTGGATGCAGCTCCACTTAATAGTAAGATCAAATTAAGCCACTTATCTGAATTCACAATACCGCTGTATGAAGAGCCAAAAACGGCGGGGTGAACCCGTAAGCAGAGTCACCTATGTGAAACCCACGGGACGCCCCCTTCCAACGATACTATCCAACAAAACGAATAACTCAGTTCGCATTCGCTTTCTACAGGATGGTTTGTTAAGAAGGGCGCGTCAAGCTTCCCGAAACTGTTGAGGTAGCATTCACACAATCACAATCGAATACATAGGATAAAAAAAATGACAATGCTTGTTTCCTTCTAGACTCAGGCAGTCAATCAAGCCATTGCCCAGTCCCAGCTTGAATAATACCCTGATACTAACTCTTAATAATATGCAATATTAAAATAATAATAATAATAATAATAATATGAAAATAGGATGCAGCTTGATGCCTCCTTATGTGAAGGTATTTTAACATATAATTATATATGAAACAATAATAAAATATGCATGTATTCATGACATATGGATATAATCGGCACAATTGAAGACCATTTATGAAATTTAAAAATAAAATAAAATAATATCAAAGGATCTGTATTAATAGCCTTATGATGCAATGCACTAAAATATTTTTTTTTTTTTTTGTTGTTGTCTGGATTATCGAGATTTTCAGCCTCGGGCTGGTTCATCTCCCGTCGTAGTCACTCAAATACCTCTTTTGGGTATTTTCGTAACTTGTCCGGGGGTGAGATTCGAACTCGTGACTTTGGCGTGAGAGGTATGGATGTTAACCACTACGCCGGGGTCGCCCCCCCGCACTAAAATATATAGACTACCTGAAATCACCTTGCTTGTATCCTTGAAGTAGATCATTTCATTATTATTATATTTTCCGTTTTTCATAATGAAAATTTTAATTATAATATGCATTTTATAATAAGATCCAGCTATAATCCTCTAAACAGCTTAACCAAGAATTGGAGAATGCAAACTGAAATATCCAGGTAAATTAAATCTGCAATTAAATGAAACATATAAATATGTATAAGACATCACGTGGGTTAGGGCATCTCCAATCCTGATGTGAAACTGGTATAGATCTAAATATCTATGTATACCTCAGCAGTGATCTGAAGTAATCTAAATTCTTGCACCGCGGCGTTCTATAGTGGCTTTTACACAACAATCTGATTAAAATGTTTGCATCTTTAAAGAAAACTGATCCAATTGATGCATGTTTTGGATCACTTTCTTGCCTTCTTTTTTTTGTAGAATGGTAGGCGACAAAGTTATAGAAAAAAGGAGTCAAAAATAAATCACTTTGAATTCAAAGAAAAATATTTTTGACTCAAGGTCGGTATCGTGTTCGAAAGAAATTCCTTTTTCTATCCCAAACCCATGTTAAATTCCGTTTACTGAAACGGAAAAGTAAAAAATCGAAAAGAAATTTCTGCAGCAGTATCCACCTGAAAAGAACGAAAAATAAAATTGGAATTCGTAAGGTTTCCACGCAAACTAATGGGAGCTGTCACTTTAACTTTCGGAAAAATATTCCGCTCGATTATTCCGTAAGTAAAGGTGACATTTCGTTCCATCACGCCCATCCGGATTTTCCCAAAATTGAGTAAAGGTAACCCAAAATCATATAAATTGGAACTACTCAGAATTGGGTAACCGGGTTCAAACCCAAATTTGTGTAAACACTCATTTATTTGATTTTGGGTTAGCTGTACCCATTTTTATAAAATGTAGTTTTTATGGAAATTGGGTAAAAAGGCTTTTTTTTATTCCTTGAAAAAAAAGGGTTTGTCAACTTTGGAGTCTCAATATTTTATTTGTGCTATGGTTATACATGCTCAATTATGTTCACCTTTGATTTAAATTCGAGTTGCTGGAATTATTAATTTCTTCCCAATATCGGGCTGGAGTTGGGAAATCGAGTACATCATTCATTCATAAATTTTCATAGATATTCATAGATACACACATGCACACATACACATATACATACAGCGAGCACAGTGAGGTGTGAATGTAGTTCGCCTCCCCGCGGTGCACCTTGGAAACGTTAAGCTCCCCTTAACGGCTAAACGGACTACGGAGGGAGCGTCATACGACGCATTTGGGGTGGATGCCAGTAAAAGCCCAATTATGGCAACTAGCTGCGAAAAGATTTACGAGTGGTACCGTTGTATTTGGGCTGGCGCCTGTGTCGTCTCCCTCAGTACTGCCGGGTGACACCGAGCAGGAAATGGTGAGGTTCCCGTGGCACAGGTCATCTCCGTCCCATTAAAACCTTGGCAGGCCTCCAGTACGTTTCATTCTCCACCGCCCGCCCTCGCCAGTCGGGCGGGAGTAGGCTCAGATGACCTATACCTGTCTTACGCTGATCCAGCTCTGAACACGGTTTCCCATGAAGGGACGTGTCAACCCTCGCATGGCCTCCCTGCATGCATAGACAACCATGGGATCACAATAGCGACTACTCCACGTGGGCTTGGATAGCGGCTGGAGAGGGACCCAACAACATGGAGGAAACAAAAAAACCAGGAGAAAGCGAATCCGTTCGCTAAAGGCGGCCCAGCGAGGTCCCCACCGCGTAAATCGGTGGGATCGGGCGTGAGCGACACTTGCGGTAGTGCTACGGCATCGGAGGCAGGTGGCACCAAGCTAGGTGTGGCCATTGATGGGCCAGGACTCATCCGGGCCATGGATAGGATGCGGGAAACCCTTCCTAAAGTGATGGAGGTGTCGGAGCATTTGGATGCGATTATCGACTTCACGTCGTCGCGCAACAACATTACGAAAGACCTCAAACTGAGCCTCCTTAGGCTACGCATGACAGTGCAGGCTGCATGCCAAGAGAGGGAAGAGCTGGAGGCCAAACTCCTAGCCGAGCAAAGTGCCAAAGAGTTGGTACGGCTAGCGGCCACCGAAAGGGCGAGGGACATAGCCTCGAAGCAGACTCAGACGGAAACATCCATCTCAGTCGGAGAGTCCACCCTATCCATGGGGGCGGGGACTTCCAAGCGGGTTAGGCAGTCCCCGGGCGATACGGCACCTGGCGCTTCTAAGAAGCGTATCGTGTCGGAAGCCCCAACAGGGAAGCGAACCTACGCGAACGTGGCGGCGGGGTCTGATGGTCCATCCTCGCGACCAGCTTCGGCTGCCCGAAAAGAGAGAGGCCCCAGCGCTAAGCCCAGCGCGAAAGGCGCGACGTCCAGCTCGCGTGTTGTCTCAAGCACCAAAGGGGGCCCGAGCGGCAGGGCCCCAACGACAACAGCCATAACTAGCACGGAAGCAGACGCTAGTGCTAGGAGGGGGACGAGTGACGACCCCAGGTGGGGCAGGGAAGGCCCCTGGAATAAGGTGAGAAAAAAGAGAAGTAAAACTCAAAAAGAAAAGGACAAGCGACAGGTGGCCCGCAAGCGTAACCGCGGAGAGGCCCTGATCGTCAAGACCGAGGCATCTAAGTACTCCGAGGTCTTGAATGCGATGCGCGGGGACGCTAAATTGGCAGGCCTAGGCGCCGATGTGCGGAGTATACGCCGTACCCACACCGGCGAGATGTTCCTGGAGCTAAATAAAGCGACAACGCTTAAGGGCCCGGCGTACAGAGACCTGGCAAAACAGGCCTTAGGTGAGGGTGTGGAGGTGCGCGCCCTCGTCTTGCAGGTGACGATCCAATTTAAAAACCTGGATGAGATCACCGAAGCAGACGAGATCTCCACTGCACTAAAGGAACAGTGCAAGGTCGACGTTGCTGCCGCAGACATACGTCTGAGGAAGGGTCCACTTGGGACCCAGGTGGCAACCCTGAGGGTAACGGCAGTCGACGCAGACGCAGCGTTGAAAGTGGCGAAGGTGAAGGTGGGATGGTCAATATGCCCACTAAGCCTACACCAGCCACCGAAGGCATGCTGCAGATGCCTAGAGAGCGGGTGTAGCATCCCATAATTATCAATTATCTCTTGAACATAAACACCCATTGGAATTTTCCAAGTAACAGCAATTAGTAGGAAAATCCCCATAACCTTTCTATAACACAATCAACAAACATCACACTGACATGTCAGGCAGAAATCATACCTTTCTTCATGACCGTCATAAACGGTAAAACCCAAGCATTAAAACACAAACCATCCCTCAACCATATCAAAAATATTATACATCACTTAGCCGTAAAACAAAACATCTACCTAGCGTAAGCAAAAGTGTAAGCCTCTATATAACAAGAAATGAAAATAAAGATTCAGTGAGTATTTTTCGTCAAGCCAACGACTCAGTTAGCGTTTCTTATCCGAAAGTGACCAGCGTATACCTCATGGCGACACGTGAAACCTAATCCGCAATCTTCGGATGTGAAAGTAATAGAAAACCAAGCGATCAAGTGCAACGGAAAATCAAGAAGTGCCTCATTAATACAACAGTATGGGCTGGTTTACATCGGACAATGTCATTACAAATTTACAAAGAACAAACGGAACAGAAAATATGTATGTGTTTATGAGTAAAGAACTAAGTTGTGACTCGTTACTGATAACTTGTACGCTAGTACTGGCACTAGTGATCGTGGTTGTCGTGCTGTGGTGGAACAAGAGTTTGCAGAAGAAGATCATTAAAGCCAAGCAAGAAAACATCAACGCATTGCGATCAATCATCACGTCGGCCCACCGAGCAGTAGTTGCTGATTATGATGCTGATAACGCAAAGGAGGCGAGAGAATCAACGAAGACTGGGAACTACAAAGTAAGCAAAATGTAAGTGTAAACTATATTCAAATATTTCACTTATCCACTTATCCACAAAAACTATGAGCCAATTTATACTAAATGAACAAATTAATATTAATTAAAACAAAATTAGACATAGAATATACCAACATAAGATAAATGATTAATTGTAAAATTCAATAGCGCTTATAAATAAACAACGGAATCAATTTTTGGTGTGATCCTAAAACTTGACATCAACGTCTCATGAAAAGATTAAGAGAAATAGACGAATTTATTAAAAAGGAGTACTTAAATTTGCAAAAAAGTGTGAAACGTCCCCGTTCTCTACAGGGCATTATAGAAAAAACCGAAAGGCTGAAAGACCTCATAAAGGAATACAAAATCGTTTTATACAGTTTCGAGAATAGATTAAAGATAAATGATTGGAACAGCGAGGTCGAGACGTATCAGGCTTTAAAAATAGGATTTAAAAATTGTCTTAAAATCTTGGAGAATACACCAATTTGAAAACACTCTTTAAAAACAGTAGCAAAAACAGCCATTTACTGTAGCCGATTAAATAGAAACACAGAAGCTCAGGAGACACTCAAACGTTCATTTAGATCCACCGTTATTGCAATTATTTTCTGAATTATGGAGAGTGTGAGCTGTTAAGTGGAATACCTGTAACTAGAAAATAAGAAGAATGATTAGTAATTTCCATTTAATTCCAACTACCTTTATTGCTTATCTTGACAGATACGCGTATTTCGTCTACAATGTGCAGACTTCTTCAGTGTCGTGTACTAATACTCGACTGAAAGAAAACCTTCGCCACCTGCCGTATTTATCCTATTTTCTAAATACAAACACTTGTACCTACAGCTAACATTTCTTGTACCTAACCTATCCTGAGTCCAAAACAAATATTATGCTTGATATCTACCTCGCCTTTTCTTTATACCCAACCTGATTATTCCGTAGCAGCGGGTGTTCCACTGCGTCGGTTTTGATGTCGTTTGGGTATTAAGTTAAAGAGCCATGTGTACCCGTTACCTTGGTCTTTGTTTAGTAGATTTGTGTTTTGTTGTTTGTTAATTTCTAAGCTTTCTGCGACGTCTAATTTCCAGGGTGTAGAGGTAGTCCGTAAGATTGTGATGTCATTCGTCGTTATGTCGTGATTTTCCGTAAAGATGTGTTCTGCAACTGTCGATTTGAAGTTATGTGAAATTCCTTTGTCAGTCTGTTTGACAGCCTTAGTCACCTCCGCTAGATGCTCTTTGAACCTTGTTGCCAAGGTTCTCTTTGTTTGACCTACATACATTTTGCTGCAGTGTTTACACTTAATTTTGTATACCCCTGCTCTGCCTAATACATCTATTGAATCTTTGGTGGAGCCTAACGACGATGCCAATTGGTTGTTCCTGCTAGAGAAAACTAAGTCCAAGCCAAATTCCCTAAGTTGAGTTTTTAGCTTTTGTGTAATATCTTTATCGAAGGGGACAGACACACGTTTCAGGGGTTCAGGTGAATCGGAAAGGGTTGTTTGTGATTTCCTATGAAGAAGTTTTTCCTTTTTTTGGATGATAGCTTGAATTGTCCTCTTTTCGTAACCATTGAGTCTAGCAGTTTCGAAGATATATGCTAATTCTTTGGCTTTTCCGGTTTTATTGAGGGGAAGGGTCAACATTCGGTGGATCATGTGGTGGAAAGTGGCCATTTTATGTTGAAAAGAGTGGTTTGAAGTGTAAGGGATGACTCTTTGGGTGTTTGTGGGTTTTCTGAAAATTTCAAACTCTAAAGACGATGATGACAATGATTCTCTAACTACCAGAAGGTCGAGGAATGCAAGTTTCCCATCCTTTTCTATTTCATAAGTGAACTTGATGTCTTTATGGAGATTGTTGATTGCTTGAAGAATTAAGGGGAGATCATCTTGTTTAACTACGGCAAAGATGTCGTCGACGTATCTCCACCAGCGAGTTGGAAGTAATCCTTCCGTTTTAAGAATGGTTTCTAGATTTGCCATAAACAGTTCACAGAGGAATGGGGATAGAGGGTTTCCCATGGGGGCTCCTTTTAGTTGTTTATAGAAAGAACCTCTGAAAGTGAAGTAGTTCTCTTCCATGCAAAGTCGGGTGAGCTTAAGGTACATTCGCACCTTTTGCTTCCATGCTGTATCATCTCCTTGTTTTAAAAGCCAATCTTCTAGAAGGTTAATCGCGTCCTTGATTGGTACGCTAGGGAAAAGGGCGGTGACGTCGAAAGATACCATTACTTCATTTTCATTTATATGACCTGATGAAAGAAGATGTTGTACGAATTCCTGAGAGTTACGAACTGAGCTTGTTGGGAATTGCTCGGAGATACCTTGAAATTCTTTCACTAGCCATTTTGCTAGCTTATGGGCTGGAGATCCTACAGATGAAACAATCTCCCTCATTTCGTTTCCGGGTTTGTGGACTTTTGGGAGGCCTTTAATTCGGGGAAGGATGGGGTTTGGTTCGCGAAGACGGACTGCTGCATCCCCTAGTACTGCTTTACACTCCTTTAGTGTTTTATCCACGTGTTTCACCATGTTTGGTAGGGGGTCTACTCGAAGCTGCCTGTAAGGTCCATTGTTGATTTTTAAAGCCATCTGCATGTCGTAGTCCTCCTTATCCATGATGACGACTTTGTTGCCTTTGTCTGCTTTTAGGTAAAAAACAGGTTTAGACTTCAGTTCCTTGACGATACGAATTTCCTTTGCGTTGTTGTGTCTTTGTTTTTGTCCGTCCTTAATAATGTTTGAAGTGATAGTCCTAGCTGTGTTTTGTGAAGATGTTGGGAGTGTGTGTGTAATCGCTGTCTCCACGTCGATGATGATCTGCTCCACGTCGGGCTTGGTTGTAACCGCGTATCCTAATCCTTTGTTGAGGAGAGTCAGTTGTTCTTCCGTGAATGCGGTCGTCGATCGGTTGACAACCAGTCCCTTAATGGCGTGGACCATCGGTGTCGTGGTGATGGTGGGTGTAGGTGTGGCTTGTTCCTTGGTGTGATGTGTGGTCCGTGTCTGTTGGGATCCTATTCTTAGCTTGTTGAGTTTCCTATCTAGGACCGTTCGTTTCCTATTCGATTCGCATTCCTCTGCCACCTTGGCTCGGGATAAGAACTCCTGGAATTTTATCGGATACTCCTTGGCTAACTTCAGGTGCAGAGAATAGCACTCCAAAGTCTTACGGTCCAATTTGTTAAATAGTCGTTTGATGCTGTCCTTGATGAATTCTGTTTCCATTTTCCTGACGATGTTGGTAGGGGTAGATGTCCGAATCTTAATCCTATGACTTATTGGTACTACTTTATATTTTAGGCATTTCTTCAGAAATGCTACGTCCTTCCTAAGTGCGGCGATGGTTTTCTTCAATCCGATGAATTTGTTGGGCTCTGACGGCTGGGTTGCCATGATGAATTATGGAGAGTGTGAGCTGTTTAGTGGAATACCTGTAACTATAATAGAAAATAAGAAGAATGATTAGTACGGACTACCTCTACACCCTGGAAATTAGATGTCGCAGAAAGCTTAGAAATTAACAAACAACAAAACACAAATCTACTAAACAAAGACCAAGGTAACGGGTACACATGGCTCTTTAACTTAATACCCAAACGACATCAAAACCGACGCAGTGGAACAGCCGCTGCTACGGAATAATCAGGTTGGGTATAAAGAAAAGGCGAGGTAGATATCAAGCATAATATTTGTTTTGGACTCAGGATAGTTTAGGTACAAGCAATGTTAGCTGTAGGTACAAGTGTTTGTATTTAGAAAATAGGATAAATACGGCAGGTGGCGAAGGTTTTCTTTCAGTCGAGTATTAGTACACGACACTGAAGTAGTCTGCACATTGTAGACGAAATACGCGTATCTGTCAAGATAAGCAATAAAGGTAGTTGGAATTAAATGGAAATTACTAATCATTCTTCTTATTTTCTAGTTACAGGTATTCCACTAAACAGCTCACACTCTCCATAATTCATCATGGCAACCCAGCCGTCAGAGCCCAACAAATTCATCGGATTGAAGAAAACCATCGCCGCACTTAGGAAGGACGTAGCATTTCTGAAGAAATGCCTAAAATATAAAGTAGTACCAATAAGTCATAGGATTAAGATTCGGACATCTACCCCTACCAACATCGTCAGGAAAATGGAAACAGAATTCATCAAGGACAGCATCAAACGACTATTTAACAAATTGGACCGTAAGACTTTGGAGTGCTATTCTCTGCACCTGAAGTTAGCCAAGGAGTATCCGATAAAATTCCAGGAGTTCTTATCCCGAGCCAAGGTGGCAGAGGAATGCGAATCGAATAGGAAACGAACGGTCCTAGATAGGAAACTCAACAAGCTAAGAATAGGATCCCAACAGACACGGACCACACATCACACCAAGGAACAAGCCACACCTACACCCACCATCACCACGACACCGATGGTCCACGCCATTAAGGGACTGGTTGTCAACCGATCGACGACCGCATTCACGGAAGAACAACTGACTCTCCTCAACAAAGGATTAGGATACGCGGTTACAACCAAGCCCGACGTGGAGCAGATCATCATTGACGTGGAGACAGCGATTACACACACACTCCCAACATCTTCACAAAACACAGCTAGGACTATCACTTCAAACATTATTAAGGACGGACAAAAACAAAGACACAACAACGCAAAGGAAATTCGTATCGTCAAGGAGCTGAAGTCTAAGCCTGTTTTTTACCTAAAAGCAGACAAAGGCAACAAAGTCGTCATCATGGATAAGGAGAACTACGACATGCAGATGGCTTTAAAAATCAACAATGGACCTTACAGGCAGCTTCGAGTAGACCCCCTACCAAACATGGTGAAACACGTGGATAAAACACTAAAGGAGTGTAAAGCAGTACTAGGGGATGCAGCAGTCCGTCTTCGCGAACCAAACCCCATCCTTCCCCGAATTAAAGGCCTCCCAAAAGTCCACAAACCCGGAAACGAAATGAGGGAGATTGTTTCATCTGTAGGATCTCCAGCCCATAAGCTAGCAAAATGGCTAGTGAAAGAATTTCAAGGTATCTCCGAGCAATTCCCAACAAGCTCAGTTCGTAACTCTCAGGAATTCGTACAACATCTTCGTTCATCAGGTCATATAAATGAAAATGAAGTAATGGTATCTTTCGACGTCACCGCCCTTTTCCCTAGCGTACCAATCAAGGACGCGATTAACCTTCTAGAAGATTGGCTTTTAAAACAAGGAGATGATACAGCATGGAAGCAAAAGGTGCGAATGTACCTTAAGCTCACCCGACTTTGCATGGAAGAGAACTACTTCACACAACAACGCAAAGGAAATTCGTATCGTCAAGGAACTTAAGTCTAAGCCTGTTTTTTACCTAAAAGCAGACAAAGGCAACAAAGTCGTCATCATGGATAAGGAGAACTACGACATGCAGATGGCTTTAAAAATCAACAATGGACCTTACAGGCAGCTTCGAGTAGACCCCCTACCAAACATGGTGAAACACGTGGATAAAACACTAAAGGAGTGTAAAGCAGTACTAGGGGATGCAGCAGTCCGTCTTCGCGAACCAAACCCCATCCTTCCCAGAATTAAAGGCCTCCCAAAAGTCCACAAACCCGGAAACGAAATGAGGGAGATTGTTTCATCTGTAGGATCTCCAGCCCATAAGCTAGCAAAATGGCTAGTGAAAGAATTTCAAGGTATCTCCGAGCAATTCCCAACAAGCTCAGTTCGTAACTCTCAGGAATTCGTACAAAATCTTCGTTCATCAGGTCATATAAATGAAAATGAAGTAATGGTATCTTTCGACGTCACCGCCCTTTTCCCTAGCGTACCAATCAAGGACGCGATTAACCTTCTAGAAGATTGGCTTTTAAAACAAGGAGATGATACAGCATGGAAGCAAAAGGTGCGAATGTACCTTAAGCTCACCCGACTTTGCATGGAAGAGAACTACTTCACTTTCAGAGGTTCTTTCTATAAACAACTAAAAGGAGCCCCCATGGGAAACCCTCTATCCCCATTCCTCTGTGAACTGTTTATGGCAAATCTAGAAACCATTCTTAAAACGGAAGGATTACTTCCAACTCGCTGGTGGAGATACGTCGACGACATCTTTGCCGTAGTTAAACAAGATGATCTCCCCTTAATTCTTCAAGCAATCAACAATCTCCATAAAGATATCAAGTTCACTTATGAAATAGAAAAGGATGGGAAACTTGCATTCCTCGACCTTCTGGTAGTTAGAGAATCATTGTCATCATCGTCTTTAGAGTTTGAAATTTTCAGAAAACCCACAAACACCCAAAGAGTCATCCCTTACACTTCAAACCACTCTTTTCAACATAAAATGGCCACTTTCCACCACATGATCCACCGAATGTTGACCCTTCCCCTCAATAAAACCGGAAAAGCCAAAGAATTAGCATATATCTTCGAAACTGCTAAACTCAATGGTTACGAAAAGAGGACAATTCAAGCTATCATCCAAAAACAGGAAAAACTTCTTCATAGGAAATCACAAACAACCCTTTCCGATTCACCTGAACCCCTGAAACGTGTGTCTGTCCCCTTCGATAAAGATATTACACAAAAGCTAAAAACTCAACTTAGGGAATTTGGCTTGGACTTAGTTTTCTCTAGCAGGAACAACCAATTGGCATCGTCGTTAGGCTCCACCAAAGATTCAATAGATGTATTAGGCAGAGCAGGGGTATACAAAATTAAGTGTAAACACTGCAGCAAAATGTATGTAGGTCAAACAAAGAGAACCTTGGCAACAAGGTTCAAAGAGCATCTAGCGGAGGTGACTAAGGCTGTCAAACAGACTGACAAAGGAATTTCACATAACTTCAAATCGACAGTTGCAGAACACATCTTTACGGAAAATCACGACATAACGACGAATGACATCACAATCTTACGGACTACCTCTACACCCTGGAAATTAGACGTCGCAGAAAGCTTAGAAATTAACAAACAACAAAACACAAATCTACTAAACAAAGACCAAGGTAACGGGTACACATGGCTCTTTAACTTAATACCCAAACGACATCAAAACCGACGCAGTGGAACACCCGCTGCTACGGAATAATCAGGTTGGGTATAAAGAAAAGGCGAGGTAGATATCAAGCATAATATTTGTTTTGGACTCAGGATAGGTTAGGTACAAGCAATGTTAGCTGTAGGTACAAGTGTTTGTATTTAGAAAATAGGATAAATACGGCAGGTGGCGAAGGTTTTCTTTCAGTCGAGTATTAGTACACGACACTGAAGAAGTCTGCACATTGTAGACGAAATACGCGTATCTGTCAAGATAAGCAATAAAGGTAGTTGGAATTAAATGGAAATTACTAATCATTCTTCTTATTTTCTAGTTAATTATTTTCTGTTTTCGCTTAGCTAAAAAGTCATCAAAAATGCCTTTCGACATCAAAACGGCCACGGCACTCGTCCAACCATATGACGGGTCTGCCGATGGTTTAGACGCGTTTTTAGACGCCACCAGTCTATTGGCCGAGTTGACACCAGAAGACCAAATACCGACGGCGTTAAAAATTTTAAAAACCCGCCTAACCGGCAAAGCCAGGTTAGGTCTACCTACTGACACCAATAGTATCGATGCACTTACCGAAAATATTTATATTAGAGGTGCGCCACCAAAATCACACCGGAAAACATAACTGCAAAATTAAAAGCAGTGAAGTTAAAGGGTTCGTTAGAAAGCTTTTGTGATGAGGTAGACTAACTCACATCCAAACTGAAGGCCGCTTATATTAAAAATGAAATACCAGAAACAGTAGCCAATAGAATGTCTACAAAAGTTGGAATTGACACCCTTGTTAACGGGTCCAATTCCCAAGAAGTAAAAATCATATTGAAAGCTGGCACCTTCAGCGACATTAAAGATGCCATCCAAAAAGTGTTAGAAAATACTAACACCAGCCAACCAAGCCAAATACTTGCGGCAAATGTTCAAATCCCGCTAATCCCCGCTATATGGGACCAAACTCGAGAGTCCGCCGAGGTCGTGGAAACACACGCCCTCAAAACTTCACACCCAGGAGACAATATTTCAATCCAAGGGGGGCGCAGTGGCAACCACAACAATCGAAAGAGCATTATAGTAACAGTTACAATAAAAATAACAACTACAATACCAATAACCGTAGTCACCGAGGAAGATCACATTTCCAACCGAGGCGTATTTTTGCAACTAACGTAGAACAAATGCAACCAATGCAAATTTCAACGTCACCGAACATGCCGATGGGAATGGAAGGCCATTTCCAACCAAGCACACCGATGATGCCAACACAAGGAGGCTCGTCGATGCAACCAATACCAAACAATATTTTTTTTGGGCATCAGGGCCACTTCATGGCCCCACAAGGTTAATGTATACGATAAATACCAGCGCAGCCAACTTTGTGACATTACATGTCCAAATGTCCAACGGAAATTGCAAATTTATACTAGACACAGGAGCAGAAATCTCTGTTATCAAACAAGGGAAAGTAAATCCTACACAACCAATCAATTTTAGGAAAATTTGTAGAGTTACAGGAATAACAGAAGGTCACACCACTACGATAGGTGAGGCTAACACACCTATCAAATTTACTAATGGATTTACTGTTGAGCATACATTCCAATTAGTTGGAAACGATTTCCCCATATTAACCGATGGTATATTAGGTCGAGACTTTTTCATTAAATATAGATGCACCTTAGACTATGAGAGTTGGTTACTAAATTTTAGTTTTAATAACTGTTTGGTATCAGTACCCATAGAGGATAAATTTAACGACAGCATCATTATCCCAGCGAGATGCGAAGTCGTAAGAAAAATTCCAGGTTTCAACGTCATCACCGACTCAGTAGTATTATCGCAATAAATTCTCCCAGGAGTATTTTGTGCAAACACTATCGTTTCACCAAATGCTCCTTACGTTAAAATAATCAATACCACTTGCAAACAAGTAGCAATAACTAATTTTAGACCAAAAGTTGACTCTTTAAATGAGTACACACGAGTCAAAACGGAAACTAATAATAATAAATTGCAACAAGAGTCAAGATTTGACAAAATCCTTTCAGAAATAAACATGGATCGAGTTCCACCTTTTGCGAAACGACCATTTTGGAAATTAATTGAGGAATTCTCTGATATATTTTGCCTACCCGGAGAGAAATTAAGCGTAAATAATTTTTATTCACAGCATATTACATTGAAAGGCGCTGCACCAACGTACATTTCCAACTATAAAGGAATTCATTCCCAACAACAGATAGTTCAAGACGAGGCACAAAAACTCCTTGATGAAGATATTATCGAACCCTCAGTATCTCCCTATAATTCACCAATTTTGTTAGTACCAAAAAAGTCTGACGACGCATCAAAAAAATGGAGACTTGTCGTTGATTTTCGACAGTTAAATAAAAAAGTGTTGGCAGATAAATTCCCATTGCCACGAATGGACACCATCTTGGATCAGTTAGAAGGGCCAAGTATTTCGGCACTCTCGATCTAATGGCAGGTTTCCACCATAGTCCATTAGACCAAGACTCCACAAAATACACAGCATTCTCGACCGCATCGGGTCACTTCAATTTCAAAAGATTGCCATTTGGGTTGAACGTCAGCCCAAATAGCTTCCAGAGGATGATGAATATAGCTAAGGCTGGACTCACGCCAGATTGCGCATTTATCTACATAGATGACATCGTAATCACAGGATGTTCAACTACTCACCATTTTGAAAATCTACGGAAAGTTTTTGAAAGACTTAGGCGTTGACACTTGGCAACTTGAAGCTTTATGCTAGCAAGTGTAAATTTTTCAGAACAGAGGTCACATATCTGGGACACAAAATTTCAGAAAGAGGAATCCTCCCTGATGACTCTAAATTTGAAGCGTTGACCAAATTCCCACTCCTACAAATGCAGATGAAGCATGGAGATTTGTAGCTTTTTGCAATTATTATAGAAAATTCGTCCCAAATTTTGCACATATTGCCAAACCACTGAACGATTTACAAAGAAAAGGTTCAACATTTCAATGGACCTCAGCGCATGAGACAAGCTTCCAGACGCTAAGATATCTAATTTCACCACGAATACTACGTTATCCTGATTTTTCCCGACAATTTATTTTAACCACAGATGCATCAGATGTAGCTTGTGGTGCTGTTCTTTCTCAGATGTATGAAGACGGAGATCACCCAGTTGCGTTCGCGTGCAAAAGCTTTACTCCCGGAGAGCGCAATAAACCAATCATCGAAAAGGAGTTAACAGCAATTCATTGGGCAGTTAACTACTTTCAAGCATATTTATACGGCAATAGGTTTCTAGTTCGAACAGACCATAGACCTCTTGTCTACTTGTTTAACATGAAGAATCCAACTTCGAAACTCACAAGAATTAGAGTCGATTTGGAAGAGTTTGATTTTTACATCGAGTTTGTAGCAGGAAAATCAAACGTGTGTGCGGACGCGCTCTCACGCATTGTGATTCCCACTACCTCGGAACAATTGAAAGCTTCAAGCATACTCATGGTCAATACAAGAGCCATGACAAAGAAATAGACAACAGTAAAAATACCCATGGACTCAAAGGAAGCTGACAGTAAGACTGATCACCTTACAGCTTGTCACACCGAGAATCCTTCTCAAACTACAAAACTTCTTAAACTTGGTTGCGAAGTGCACAACAATCAGTTAAGAATGTTCATTTTTAATCATAATTATAAGAAAATTTTGGGAACAACTTACGTTCCCCTAAAGCGCGCTATTGGAAGCCAACCGTTAGAGTTTGCGTTTCTAGAAATTGGAAAAGTTCTCGAGAAATACGGAAGAAATATTATAGCTTATTTAAAAACATATCCCTGCATATTTAAAAACATATTTAAAAACATATCCCTGCATACTATAAAGGAAATCGTTAACACAACCATTTCCAGCTATCAGTTAATCATATTCAAACCTCCTACAATTTTGTCGAAGCAGGAAGATATAAATCATATATTACGTCAACACCACTCTACCCCGGTAGGTGGACATGTTGGACAACATCGTCTATATCTGAAAATTAGAGAGCTATATAAATGGAAAAATATGAAAAATGACATTACAACATATGTTAAAAATTGTGAAAAATGTAAATAAAATAAAATAAATAGGCATACTAAAGAAGTAGAAGTCGTAACCACGACTCCTTCCAAACCATTTGAAGTTCTATCAGCAGATACAGCTGGACCGTTTACAAGAACTTACAACGGAAATAGATACATTTTAACAATTCAATGTAACTTAAGTAAATATATAGTCCTTATACCAATTGCTAATAAGGAATTCTTAAGCGAATACGATTGCCAAGGCACTCGTAGAAAACTTTATTCTAAGATATGGACATTTCCTTGAATTAAGAACAGACCAAGGAATCGAATACAACAATCAGATATTGGAACAAATTTGTAAGACCCTCGAAATTAAACAAACCTTCAGTAAAGCCTATCACCCACAGACCATTGGCGCGCTTGAACGAAATCACAGATGTCTCAACGAATATCTGCGATGTTTCGTTAACGCTCACCAGTCGGACTGGGATGATTGGGTAAAATATTATAAATTTGGCTTCAACACCACACCACACACTGAACATGGTCTAACGCCATTTGAACTTATTTTCAAACACAAAGCAAATCTTCCACAAAACATATACAACAACACTGTCATCGAGCCAATCTATGATATCGACCAATACTTTAACGAACTAAAATTCAAAATTCGAGTGCAATAGCAAAACCGAATCTAATTGATAATAAACACAAACGTCAAAGCATAGCCAACAGTAATATAAACCCAATCTCATTGAGTATAGGAGATAAAGTTTACATTAAAAATGAAAATAGGAAAAAGTTAGACTCAGTTTATATAGGTCCTTACATAATAAATAGAATAGAGGATACAAATTGCACCATTGTACACCCTATTACAAACAAAGTTTCGATAGTACATAAAAATAGGATAATCAAAACCTAATACGATGATTAGTTTTTATTACATTTTACGAATGGCTACACCATTCTTTTAAAGGAGGGAGGTGTAGCATCCCATAATTATCAATTATCTCTTGAACATAAACACCCATTGGAATTTCCCAAGAAACAGCAATTAGTATGAAAAACCCCATAACCTTTCTATAACACAATCAACAAACATCACACTGCCATGTGAGGCAGAAATCTTACCTTTCTTCATGACCGTCATAAACGGTAAAACCCAAGCATAACGGCATCCATTGCCAAAGGCAATAAAACACAAACCATCCCTCAACCATATCAAAAATATTATACATCACTTAGCCCTAAAACAAAACATCTACCAAGCGTAAGCAAAAGTGTAAAGCTTGTAGTACACTGTTTGTCCAATAGCCAAATATTTGGCATAGGCAGCTAGACAGCTGACAGACATCATAGATGTTGGTCAGGTGCCTATCTGCCTATGACAAATATTTGGCTATTGGACAAACAGTGTAATACAAGCTTAAGCCTCTATATAACAAGTAATGAAAATAAAGATTCAGTGAGTATTTTTCGTCAAGCCAACGACTCAGTTAGCGTTTCTTATCCGAAAGTGACCAGCGTATACCTCACGGGCACATGTCCTGGGAGTGCAAAGGCCCAGATAGGAGCATGTACAGAAGGTGTGGCGCGGGATTGCAAAGGTCCCCCAAAATGCTTGATGTGCGCCGGGAAACCGGACGATAAGCACGTCATGGGGGGGGGGTCTAAGTGCCCGGCCGCAAAGGGTATTCCAACGAACCAATTGTAATGCAGGTAACCCAACTAAACCTGAACCATTGTGAGGCAGCCCAGCAACTGCTGTGTCAGACAGTTAGCGAGTCGGCATCGGATATCGCCATAATTTCCGACCCATACCGCCGATGGGCAATTCACTGGTGTATTTTCGATTCAGGTCAGAGTATTGATAATTGTATTGGCGTATTTTTTGCGAATTAATATGTATTTTGTGTATTAATGCATTGTTGTGCATTTACATTGAATGCATGTAATTTTTCGTGCAGTAGAATGTGGTGTATTATTTTTGTATTTCTGTATTGATATCATTTTATTTATAGTTTTGTATTTCTGTATTGATATCATTTTATTTATAGTTTTGTATTTCTGTATTGATATCATATCATATTGATAGTGTTTTCTGTCATTTCCATCATTTCAGTGTTTACATTTGCAATTCAATCCCAAAAGTTGGTGCGCCGAATCTCGATTGATGAGTGAAAGTTTGGATTAAAAATTCGATTCTGATCATCTCTCTGTGGTAGTTAACCGATTACAAAACTCTTAGTTATGGCGCCCACTGATGTGCAGAGGTGTGGAATCACATAGAATGTTAAAAAATCGAGTCAAAGTCTTGTAGTGTGATGCTAGCAGATGTCACACCTCCACACCATCAGTACGCGCCTGGTTTTAATTCTAGCTTTTTCTCTCAAATCAAAACCCCATTCCTAGTCGTAATGCAGATGTCTCCACGACTTTATTCTCGAGTTGAGTTAGACTAGCCGCTTCGCAAAAATCATCCGGTTACCGTGGTTCGAAAACTATTATGATTAAATGGCTTCCTTGTTGAAAAATCGAGCAACTCCTGTTCCCTCGGATTTTATAGTCTATTTTCTAAATATTAGTTCATAAAACTCGTAACAGCTTTGATCATCTTAGAGAAACAAATTGGACCAGCAGTTGTCCTAAAATTATCCCTGCACACTTAGAAATTATGACCTTTACACGAGACGTAATTCATGTTTGTAAAACGTCGGGGAACGCAAAGCAAGATTTCGTGTAAATAATGTCTCATGAAACTGACACATACGCAATTCGACGAAAGATGTGTTTGATAGAATTTATTTTCTCATCTCTTTCAACTCATTCTGATGTGCAGAGGGGCGCACGCATGTGTCAGTCTCAGGGGACAGAAATTTTGCATGACATTTTGGTAGTGTGTGGTTAAAAAAATATGAAAGGAAAAATGAAATCAGTTTTTCAACAATTCCCATTGAAAAACAACCATTCATTTTCAAATTGAATTCAACCAAGCCCTCACTTTCCTACATGGGATAACCGGAAGAATCGACTGTCATAAGTTTTTTTTTTAGTTTCGTGATTATCGAGATTTTCAGCCCTGGACTGGTTCATCTCCCGTCGTAGTCACTCAAATACCTTTTGGGTATTTTCGTAACTTGTCCGGGGGTGAGATTTGAACTCGTGACTTTGGCGTGACAGGTATGGATGTAAATGTCTACGCCGGGGTCGCCCCCTGACTGTCATATGTTAATTTCCATGAACAGCTGTTTAGCTGGGACCGAAACTGTCTCAACAGCTAACTATTCAATATGCTTTTCCGACTTTTTTCTTCGAATTGCTATCGAGCATTTATTTGTTTTACATGTCACTTTGGCGGCCACAATGACTCTCGCAATGATAAACGAAAAAGGAATTCTATTGAGTAATAATATTATAGAAAGAAGAAAACCTTTAGTGGTTTAGTTTTAACATCTCCCAGCAGGCATGTAAAGAAATTTCAAACAAAATTTAATTACAAATGGCTTAATGTACGATGTAGGAACATTTAACCCTTAAATGCGCACGATACTAAATGATTATCATAAAAAATAAATTTCTTTTTAAACACGTTCACTGCTGTTAAACTAACAAAATGCTTCGATACAGTGCTCTTGGTTCACACGACTGCTTCATCGAAGTCTATATAACAATTTCACTGGATTCTTTCCCCAAAAGAAATCAAATTAATTTATTTTCAAGCGTTTTCCGGTATGGCTTTGTGCACAAATTACGTAACGCAAAAAAAAGGGATTTTGCACCCCCTTCCTCCCCTGTGTAACAATAAGTAACACGTGACCAGACCTCCCCCCCCTTTAATTACGTAACGCTCACGGACCTCCTCCCCCCTATTTCTCAATTGTTATAAAAACATAAAAAAACTGTTATTGTTGTTGCTTTTATTTATTTTTTTTTTAAACCAGTTCGTTTATTTATTAGGCTCAGGCGTGTGTAACACTTTGCGGAGCCGATATTCAATATTGTAATTAACAATTTTTCTATTTCGATTTTAGTAAAGAGGGGTGCCAATTACTCGTGGCTAGCTCGAGGTTAATGGGTCACATTATTGTTTGGAAGGGGCTAGGCAGGTAACTTATTTCAGGTATTTGATGCTGCTCATGGTTGCGACATCTTCCAAATCCTCGTTCTCTGTAGTCCCTTACAGGAACTAAGCTGCAGATGGGTGACCACAGCTTGCTGGGCAGGTACAAGTAGCACGGAAACAAAAGGATAATATAACTGGGACACAATGGCAGGGAATTTACTAGAGTGAAAGGGAGGGGGTGATGACATTACACTCTTAGATCAGACAAACAAAGGAATTCGTAAATCGCTTGCATGTAGGGAAGATCACGCATTCCCAAAACATCTCTTACTTCGCGGAAGGGTTGTCTACCTCGGGCCACAAGGGTATCCAATAGTCGTGCTCTGGAGGCATCATTACCCGGGCAATGCCAAACTGCGTGATCGATGTCATCATAACCGGTTCCGCACCTACATACATTGCTATCGACGAGGTTAATTCTGTAGAGATGTGCGTCTAGCGAGTAGTGGTTGGACATAAGTCTTGACATCACACGAATGAAACCGCGACTTACATCCAGACCTTTGAACCACGATCTCGACGAAACATTTGGAATAATGGAATGTAACCACCGCCCAAGAGAATTACTTGTCCAATCGTTTTGCCAACTTTGAAGAGAACTCTGACGTACTAATGGGAAAAATTCATCATGTGAAATTCTTCTTTCAAAAATCTCGCCTTCTTGTGCGCCCACCTTTGCTAGAGAGTCCGCCTTCTCATTGCCTGGAATTGAGCAATGTGAGGGGACCCATGCAAAGGTAATTCTAAATGATCTTTCGACCAACGCACACATCTGCTCCCTTATTTTTGAAAGAAAGTAAGATGAGTGCTTAACTGTTTTCATCGACTGGAGGGCCTCAATAGAACTGAGACTATCCGAGAAGATGAAATAATGGTCTATGGGCATGTCGAAAATTATCCCCAATGCGAAATTGATTGCTGCCAGCTCAGCAACATATACGGAACAAGGTTCCTGAAGTTTCCGGAAGGCAGATGAGTATTCATTGTAAACACCGAAACCAGTGGATCCATCAATGCGTGACCCATCAGTGAAAATTCTTCTATTGCAACTGACATGTTGGTACTTTTCGATAAAAATATGGGGAATTAAAATAGGTCGAAGTTGATCTGGAACTCCTTGAATAGCCTGTTTCATGGAGAGATCATAATCAATGGAGGAACTGTGATAAGGAAAACGTACACTAGGAGGGTTATAGCATGGAAGACTAATATCGGATGACATATAGTTAATATAGATTCGTAAGAATCTTGACTGGGTACTCAATTCGAGCATTTCTTCGAAGTTTTCAATCACAAGGTTGTTACTGATTCCACACTTGATCAGTATTCTAGATGAGAGCTCCCAGAAGCGGTACTGTAAGGGTTTTACTCCTGCCAGAACCTCCAGGCTCATATTATGCGTTGAATGCATACAGCCAAGGGCAATACGTAGACAACGATATTGAATGCGTTCCAATTTGATGAGGTGGCTATTTCTTGCCGAGAGGAAACAAAAAGAGCCATATTCGAGAACTGAAAGAATAGTTGTTTTATAGAGTTTAATAAGGTCTTCCGGGTGAGCACCCCAACATGTCCCGGATATTGATCTTAGAAAATTGATCCTTTGTTGACATTTCTGTTTTAAATACGCAAAGTGATTACTCCAAGTGCATTTTGAATCAAACATGACTCCAAGGTATTTGAAGGTCAAAGATTGGGTAATGTCTCTTCCCAACAGCTTGAGACGCAGTTGGGCTGGGAACCGCTTTCTAGTAAACACTACCAATTCGGTTTTATGCGGTGAAAACTCGATCCCCAAATTTCTGGCCCAGATGGACAGATTATCTAGGGAATTTTGCAATGGTCTTTGCAAGATTTCTGCACGTGGACCTCTAAAGGAGATCACAGCGTCGTCTGCAAGTTGTCTTAGCGTGCATCTATTTTCCAAGCAGTTATCAATATCTTTAACATAAAAATTATAAAGCAAGGGACTTAAACATGAGCCTTGGGGTAAGCCCATGTAGCTAATTCTGGAAGTTGTCAGTTGACCTAGATTAAAGGTCATTTGTTTTTCTGACAGTAAATTATACAAAAAGTTATTTAAAATTCCTGGTAAACCACTACTGTGCAGACTATCTGCCAGTATATCTATGGAAACTGAATCAAATGCGCCCTTAATATCCAGAAATACTGAAGCCAATTGCTCCTTGTGTGCAAAGGCCAGTTGTATATCAGATGAAAGCAACGCTAAACAATCGTTTGTTCCTTTGCTCTTTCGGAAACCAAATTGCGTATTTGATAGCAGGTTGTTTGATTCAACCCAACGGTCAAGTCTTGATAGGATCATTTTTTCTAACAATTTCCTTAAACATGATAGCATAGAGATCGGACGGTAAGAATTGTAATCAGACGCTGGTTTCCCAGGCTTTTGAATAGCTATTACTTTAACCTGCCTCCATGCGGGTGGAACTATATTTAATTCCATGAGAGTGTTATACAGGTTAAGTAATCGTCTTTTAGCGATATCAGGAAGATTTTTTAGAAGGTTGAATTTAATCATATCGCTTCCCGGAGCAGAGTTATTCGATGAAAGAAGTGCCATTGAAAATTCCAACATTGTGAATGGTTCGGCCAGAGAACCGTTATTTCGGGTAGTATCCCGTAAATTCGGTTGTGTTGGGACAGAGTCTGGACAAACCTTTTTAGCGAAGTCGAATATCCATTGCATGGAGTATTCTTCACTCTCATTGGAGGATGAGCGGTTTCGCATGTAACGAGCCTTTCTCCAAAGCGTTGTCATCGAGGTTTCTCTAGATAGTCCCTCTACAAACGAACGCCAGTAATTGCGTTTCTTTGCTTTGAGTAAGTTTTTAAGCTTTTTTTCAAGCTTGAGGTACTTGTCAAAAAGCTCGCATGTTTCATGTCTACGATAATCTTTAAACGCATCGGATTTTTCAAGATACAACTTAGTGCATTCGTCATCCCATCCAGGGGTGGCGGGTCTTCTTTTGAGGGATGCACTTATAGAACACATCGTTTCGCACTTTTGTATATCAGTTCGGAAAGGAAACGATACTCTTCTAATGGTGGAAGAGGATCGGTAGAATCAATACCAAGGGTTACCACCGGGTTCAATAATTGGTAAGTGATCACTACCATGGGGATCATTGATTACCTTCCACAGACAATCTAATGATAGTGAATTAGAGCACAAAGATATGTCAAGTCGACTCTCCCTGGCAGGAGGTTTTGCTATTCGTGTCGCTTCCCCAGTGTTCAAGATGGTCAAGTTGAAATCGTCGCATAAGTCATAGAAAATACCCGCTCTATTGTCATCGTATTGTTCGCCCCAAGAAGTACCGTGGGAGTTCAGATCGCCCAAAATAAGAACTGGAGATGGAAGTAATGTAATTGAACTCCAAAGTTGACGGCGGTTTATTGATGCCCTCGGAGGGACATAGACGGAAGCTATGCAAAGATCTTTATTCTTTACATTTATTTGGCAAGCGACGATTTCAATGCCTGAGATTATTGGGAGTGAGATTTTATAGAAGGGGTAGCACTTTTTGATCCCCAGAAGTACGCCACCATATGAATCATCTCGGTCCAGGCGAATAATGTTAAAATCGTGGAAGTTTAATTCATCTTCGGATGAAAGCCATGTTTCACAGAGAGCAAATATATCACAATCAGAATTGTGAATCAAATACTTGAACGAGTCTAATTTAGGTATTAGACTACGACAGTTCCATTGTAATACCGTGATCATATCTTGATCCTCACTCGACGAATTATTCATCGAAAGATATGAATTCACCAATAAGGGGCCATGATACAGTCAATTGCTTGAAGTAGTTTCCAACTATAGGAATAAGCAGGTCAATAATTCCTCGGAGCGGTGAAGCATCCGAAAGGCCAAGAGCATTTAAAATGTTATCCACAATGTCCCTAAAATTAATCTTACCTCGCTTGGACGGGATATTCTTAGAATAGCGAGAAGACGTAGTGTTTGGTAACCTCTTACGGTTACTGTTATTAGGTAGCGGCGGGTTGGTATAGCTACAGCTAGGAACGGATGCATCAGCTATTACCGGTTTATTCGGTTTTTTAAATTGACCCCCTCTACCTCCAATTTTTTGCAAGCTTTTGAGAGTAGGTTTTATTTGTTTCCGGCGCACACCCGGAGAACTAGTAGGCTTCCTTTTACCGGGGGCGTGTACCTCCGGAAATCCACTCTCATCGGCTTCGTCAGAGTCCAGTTCATCGGAAGACAAAATCAAAAAAGGATTTTCATTTTGAGCGGCTGATACAGACGATGCAGACGCTCCGTTTTGTGACTTTAACATGTCTGCATACGTCTGCTTGGAGCGTTCTTGTATGGAACGTCTCACGTTACCAGTGCGCTTCTTGTACACGGGGCAGTTCTGCAAATCGTGGAGAGGCTCTTTGCCACAGTAAGCACACTTTGTTGCTTCCTGTTGGCAAGCATCCTCTAGATGCCTTTGGCCGCATTTGCCACAACGGGGCTTGTTGTCGCAAAAAGTAGCCGTATGACCCAACTGTTTGCACTTGGTACAATTAAATACCCTTGGTACAAAAAGGCGCACTGGGAAAAAAACTTTATCAATTTCAACAAATTTTGGGAGAATTGATCCGGCGAAGGTCACTTGTAGCGAGTCCGACGGTGAATACGTCTTTTTTCCATCTACCATTGATCCTGCATGCAATTGTTTGCATTCCAGAATCTCAATGGTAGACGAAGCGGAATCTGGAAGTCGCCCCTTACCTTCCATAACGTCTTCACACGTCAGGCTCACTGCAGAAACCACACCGTCTATCTCCACATCTCGAGATGGGATGTAGACGTAGTACTCGACATTATAACCTGCGTCACTGGCAATTTCATTTGCAATTTTATACGTAGGTGCAGTAACACGCAGTTTGTTTCGGTTGACCTGATGAAATTCGGTCCCCGGATAACGACGCGTCAAATTTCTTTTAATGCCCAAAAAATCTAGGGCTTTCACTTTCTGCCGAAAGTAGACAACCCAAGGAGAGGCAGAAGACGGCTGATAACAGCGCGCCCTAAAAACATCTTTGGGAGGCAAGTCGCCCCCCGTAGAATCATCCATGCAAGAACAAATTCAGCGAACAGAGAAAAAAAAAAAAATAATAAATTAATAAAAATCAGATGATTTTTTTTGGACCACCCTATGCAGAACGATTTACTATATGGGAGAGAGATACACAACACACTAGCAGATGACGAAACAAAAAACAAATGTGCTACTTGCCGTTTGCCGGTATGGCAGCTTCTGCTGTTGTTCGCAAACAAAGCACCGCTTGCTGACCGGCAGTGGATGGAGCGATGACCTTCCTTGCTGCGATGGTGCTTATGGGGTTACACTTTTTCCCCTCGGGTGTTTGACGATGGTACAGGCTGGACAGATCATCCGTCGGGCTCGGCCGGGAATGTCTGCTTCCCTAATGGAACGCTCGGCTGGATATCGGTGGTTTAAACAGTGCACTACTTTTAATCACCGCGTGAATGATAGCGGGTTGAAAAAAAAAAATGCAAAAGAGGTAATGCGGAGTGCGAAAAAAACTAAACCGAAGCTCTTCAGCGTTCGATGCGGAATGGTTGTTGCTTTTATGTTTAATTCTCATTTGATTCAAAATTGTAGTATCCAGACAACAGTTTAATCATTTTATTTGTGTAACTTAAAATTGATAAAGATTGCAAACATCAGTCCACTTATTTCATTAAAGTAACTTAGCCTCGGCTTTTTTTTGCACCGATATTTCACCATGGTCTATACCGTGTGAAAAATGGAAATACTCATGTTGGTGCATCAAATTTAACGCCACTTGATGGAAACAGTTCAAATACTTTTTTAAGCTATGGTGAAATTTTTATTACGCTACCTAAATTTTTCACAGATGTACGTATTTTAGAAATTGGTATGTCCAAAAATGACTTTTTTTACATGTGTTATCAAATCTTCAAATTTATTAACCATACGAACATGAATTTTGTTCACATGAGGTTAATACATTAGTTATAGGGCTGTCAAAAATTCAGTCAAAAATGTTTCTAATAGACAAAGTTACAGGAGTTTGAACGTGACGTTTTTTGGAAGCAAAATTTTGCTCGGCTTTTTTTTGCTACTGAGTATACAACTTTTTATTTTATTTGAATTTTCATAACATAATCTTTTGAAAAGTAAATTAAATTTATTATTATTTCAATGGTTTTAATATAATAACAATATATTCATATATATTTTTTGTTACAATTCCACCGCTTAGGTCGAGTCAATGCAAAGGTGCATTGCTTCCAAAAATCTAATTTTTTTATTTCAACAATAAGTGCTTTTTGTTTCCAATAGAAGCCTCCTTTGCAGCGCTTTTAGAAACAACCATATTTATCGTTGGTTCAAAAATAAAAGCGGTATAGTTTGAATGAATAAAAATTATGGGTAAACCGTGAGTCAACAATGATATTTGTTGTAGCTATACAGAACAATACATTTCTCAGCGTGTAGATGTACCATTTATGGAAAATTGCGCCAATTGGGGATGCAAATCGTCATAAGATACATTTCGTTTAGTAGATCATATTTAAATAGTACGTCTCCATTTATCGAAGCTTTAGAATTTGGTCTGAAATAAAAAGATAGACATAATTCATTTTCCCTAAAATTGGTTATTTGGTTACGTAACGATTTTAAAACCCCCCTCCCCCATATGTCACAATAAGTAACGGTTTCTCAACCCCCCTCCCACCCCTTCATGCGTTACGTAATTTGTGCACAAAGCCTATGTTGTTTTAAAGCAACATTGCATATTTAGGGTTTAAGAGCTTTTTGTTCAGCATATAACAAAAATTTTATTTTCCCGGTAATGTTCCTATTCTATTGTGTGTAAAATTTCCTACATCGTACTGTAGTATCACTGAATTCGACATCGGTTCCGATACCGTTTTATATATATGTATTGCTAGAAGACTTCGGATAAATGAGTGCCCCGAGGTCAAGAGAATATACTTTTAAATAAATGAAGATCAGTCGATACTCGAAGGACTAACCGATAAGAAGTGTGTTTTAATTACTTATACCTAAACCCGAAATATAATAACTGGCGACGAGAAAAAGGATTTTTTTCTCACGACGCGTGTGAGATAAAAGAAAATATAATAAAAATAATATAAAAAAGTGTAATTCCACTATTCTTGAGTGGTGACAAAATCTTTTGTGAAAAGTGAAATAACCATTTTGAAGAGTCAATTGTTTAATTGTAACAAAGGGTTATTTTCGCTACTGAGGAATGCATGTAAGATCTTTGACCTCCGATTAAGGTCATTAGTCTTCAATAGGTAGCCATTTGTGGCTGCAGTGAAAAATAAAAGAAGTGTCCAGATATTGAGCTAGTTTACCATTTACATAACAGATAAGCAGCACTATGAGTAATTAAAAAAAAAATATATATATAGATCAGCCAAGAGTGCTGATCAAAGTGCAATATAACAGTTCCAAGATTGGTACGCAAATCGTGTGAGTGGTGAGTTGCATGGTCACTACTTTAAGTGCATGTGATCCTTAGAGAGAAGTGAGTGTTGTACCGAATAGTTTAGAAAGCTTGTGCTAGTCACTAAGAGCAAGAGCAGAACGAAAGTGTAAGAATACCGGAGAAGTGTGAGGAAACCGAGAGTGAGAATACCGGCGAGAAGCTTATTGGAGTTGTTGTTAAGTGGTAGAGAGAGTTTTGGATCAACACTAAGAAAACATCACATCCCAGCTAGCTCAGCTGAACTGGTGAAGGAGGTAAACAAGTAAAACGATTGGTGAGTTGCATGTTACTAGAGCTATATTCGTTCTGTTTTGATTCCTCATTGCCAACAAACAAATAGAAATGACTACCACAAATCTGGTCGGGGTTATTGAGACCTACGTGGTGGGTAATTCTTTTACGGAATACGCAGAGCGGTTTGAAGAATTTTTTGAGTTCAATCAAATCGATGACAACAGAAAGAGATCTACGTTTTGTACACTGAGTGGTCCAGCAATTTACTCTGAGATCAAATTACTATTCCCTGGGAAGCAAGTCAAAGAATTGTCATATGCTGAAATTATACAAAAGCTCAAGTCACGCTATGATAAACTTGATTCTGATGTCATTCAATGTTTTAAATTCAACACGCGGGTTCAAAGGGCAGATGAAACAACCGAAAGTTTTATTCCGGACCTTAAGTTGCAAGCATCTCTTTGCGATTTTGGGAATTATAAAGATAAGGCTATTAGAGACCGGATTTTAGAGGGAGTGCATGATAAAAATTTGCAAAAACAGTTGTTGAAAGAAGAGAAATTAACTCTAGCAGATGCCGAAAGAATTATAACAAATTGGGAGCTTGCGAATTCTCGTGCAGCCGCAATTAACTTTAATGATGAACATGTAGCTTCGGTGAAGCAGCGCTTAGGTCGTAGGGCGACTTATGATAGGAATAAAAATAATAATTTCTATAATCGTAACGGTCGCAGTCGCAGCAGAAGTACCAGTCATCAACGGAGAGTGACATTCAATGACGAAGGCAGGCACGATAACTGAAACCAATACGCAAATTTTACATGCAATAATTGTGGACTGAAGGGCCATATCAAACGTCAGTGCCGTAAAAGAGGTGGTTTTAATTCAAGGTCGAACAAAGTGCAAAGCGTTCTTGTCCCGTCCAACAGCACTGCGTCCAACCTCAACAACGCCATGAATCAATTGAGAATGGAACTGAGTGACGAATCTGAAGGTGATTTCCTAGGTGATTATATGTGTATGAATGTGACGTCTATTAATAAAACCAATGTACCTTGTCTAGAAGATGTGATTATAGAGGGTAAATCAGTAGAAATGGAAATCGATTGTGGTTCTGCGGTCTCGGTAATGGAAGTTGAAACATTTTTAAATTTAATTAACGTGCCTCTTCGCAAAAGCAACCGAAAATTGGTTGTTGTAGATGGAGGTAAACTTAAGGTTTGCGGAGAAACTGAAGTAACTGTAAATATTGTAAATTTGGAAAAGAAAGTGTCATTGGTAGTCATCGGTAACTGCAAGTCTAGTAGCAGTCAACACCGGTTTATTCCATTATTAGGTCGAGAATGGTTAGATGTTTTTTTCCCTGAGTGGAGAAGTACATTTCATAAACTAACCATTGTTCACAATGTTTCTTCCAATGACCAAGTTTTGTCTTTGAATGATATAGTAAACAAATTTCCAAACGTCTTCAGGAAAGATTTTTCAGTGCCAATTGTGGGTTATGAGGCGGAATTGGTACTAAGAGACGATCAACCAATTTTTAAACGTGCTTATGAGGTGCCGTTTCGATTGAGAGACAAGGTTTGCGAATATTTGGACAAATTAGAAAAGAGAATGTTATTACACCCATAAAAACAAGTGAATGGGCATCTCCTGTAATTGTGCTAATTAAGAAAAATGATCAAATCAGGCTTGTCGTAGACTGTAAAGTATCAATAAACAAGCTAATAATTCCAAACACGTACCCTTTACCAGTAGCGCAAGATTTGTTCGCACGTTTGTCTGGATGTAGAGTTTTTTGTGTTTTAGACCTGGAGGGAGCCTATACCCAACTTTCCATATCAGAAAAATCCAGAAGGTTCATGGTCATTAATACACTAAAGGGGCTTTATACATACAACCGTTTGCCTCAGGGAGCATCTTCTAGCTCAGCGATTTTCCAACAAATCATGGAACAAATTTTAGTTGGAATTGATAATGTTTCAGTTTATTTAGATGACGTTTTGATTGCTGGAAAAGATTTTGAGGACTGCAGACGAAACTTATACATGGTTTTGGAAAGACTGGCAACAGCAAACGTTAAAGTGAACTGGGGAAAATGCAAGTTTTTTGTCTCAAGACTACCTTATCTAGGGCATATTATCACAGATAAGGGATTGTTACCAAGTCCAGAAAAAATAGCAACCATTAGAGATGCGAAAGTTCCTAATAAGGGCAAAGTCAGTCGAGGATCTGAGAATAACGACCGATTTGAAAATAATTGAATGAACTGCTCCATATAATGAACCAATCACCAACACATCTACACTATGGTACATAATGAACAGTTTATAATTCTTTTTGTTGATATATGTTGCCAGAGAAGTATTGTTATCATAAAAAAAAAACTAAGAATGATGTAAAAGATTCTCAGAAGAGATCTTCTCTAAAATATTCCAATTTGTTCTCCGGTACTATACAAATCTTATTCTCATATTGGCAAATACAATCACCGCTGACATTCTCCTATTGCTACGCTCACGAAGATCTTGTTCATATATAGTCAAATATTTCCAGAACATTCATTATATTCTGATCAAAGTACAACAAGATTCCTTATATTGTTATATAATTTTGTTCAACTACGTGAATCCAGCAGTTTTTATTTCATAGGGAAATGGATATGGAAATATATATATAAGTATATGAATATAAATCACATTTTCATAGACTCAGTAGAATACAATTATTTTGATATTATCCATTCGTAGCGAGCACGATAATAGCATATAATATTCAACACTTTAGAAACACTCAAGCGGCATAATGGCACAGACCCACTCTGAACATCGAAGTGAACTCAACTCTGTTCCTGCATTCATCCCTTGGCATAAGTTTGTATGTAGAAGTGCGCATGAAAACATGATGCTCTTGCACCCGGGATTACTCGAAATTCATGTGCAAAACTGTGTTATATTTTTACATCAAAAGGTTGCCAAGAAAATTTGCAATCTTATGGTACCAATAAAAGTACATAAAACAAGATTTCATAGCATACTTTTTGGATTTCCAAAACAACCTAAAACGTTCCACGCTATGGGAGCTGCGAGCCGTGGGAGGTGGAGGACGAAAAAAAAAGTAATAACCAACAGCAACAGCAGTCTGTTCATTTCGTTTAGGAAGAATTGTACATCGAAGGGGGTTATTTTGAAACGTGGCATCTGTATATTTCAGAATGAGGAAGTGCGGGGAAGATGTTTGTTCAATTGATACAATTTATTCTTTTTTTCAAATCATTAGTCTGATTATTGAACCTGATTATTTCAAAACTGGCTAACATTTTAGTTAAAATCGTTTGAACTTTATGCATCGTTCTATATGCCATAAACAACGAGTCACTTGTTGAATTCAAGTGGATATTTCATATGTTGGAAAAATCATCACAAATTTCGACGTTAGGAAAACGGACGTTAGAAAAAAGGACGTTTCAGGAAAATTTGCAGACTATTTTCATCGACCACCTAATTAACTAACTTGAAGTTAATTAATCCATACACTGAAAATTTATTTTCGTAAATTAGCTTTCACTCGCTTCGTAATCATGGATTTTGTACATAGAACAAATGTCTCGTATATTGTATGAAACATTCATATTGCTTTTTATCTTGTGAAATGCTATCATTACACCTTTTTGTATAATGCACGAAATAGATTTCGTGAAGACCAGCCAATCGCTGCTTCGCTGATGTTGTTGCTGGGTTGGGCGGGAATAATTGATTTACCCCAAAATACAAATTGAAGCTGTGTCGAGAGTTATAACTTCATACTGATTATTCTATTATCACCGCACGAGTCGCCATGGCATAGTGATATCAACCGAGGATGCAGTATCAGCTCTTTCCAAAATTACAGCATCGAATCCCATGTCAGAAACAATAAAAAAAGACGCTGGACAACTCCACGTGGTTGCGCTTTTTTTGTCAATTACATTTCGAGTCGATAAAGTAGATCTCTCAGTCATCCAGGCAACCATCAGAGAGACGTTTTTTTTTAAATTGGTAACAACATATTCGTAGCTCTTTGTATTGTTTTCGTACAATGCACGAATGTTGTTTCTGTGTCAACAAATGCTTCGTGCTTTTGACAGTTGCGCGTGTGCCGTTAATTACGAATGTATCTTCATAAAAAGAACAAATCAGTTTCGTTGCTGAAAACAACGAACAGATTTGTTAGTTCTACCTTCGATTTCGTAATATAAACTAAAATTAACTTTCAGTGTATCAGAACCGTTTCGCCAATATTTCAAATAAAATGAATAATTGTAGGTATATTATAGATCAGAATGTTGATGTGTTTTTACGAAAAGTTGTCTAAGTATTAAGAATATCTTGTTTTAAGAGAAAATTGAAACAAATGTTCTGATTATATTTAAATGTGCCTGGCAATTGTTTAAATTACGTTTCTTAAGCCATGTGTAGGTGTGACGGTTCCCCGAGGCTCACTTCGGAACCTAAAAAAAGACAGAAAAGTTGTTGATCCGTCGTCATTTGTGCTACCATGTTGTGGCTCATGCCAAACTCTGGTAACCGCAACATTTGAATTCAACGTTCTCACACAACAACAAAAGGTCCTGGCTAAGCAGATTAGTGAAAACACGGAGGTTATGCATCGACTTGCTCTCCACCAGGAAAAGCCAAATTTAGTTTCGGAAGCTATTGAGAGTATGGAAGTCATTCTCACTAGCATAAAGAATGAGCTGTCTTTTATTCACAGAAACAGTAGTTTGACCGGAAGTACTACGATGCTGAAAAATCATTTAACTTCTTTAGTTGACACAGCAATGACTTCAACAATGCACACTCTAGCAGGTGATCTAAAAAAGGAGCTGCTAAATATCAACAATGAGATAAGTCAGCTCAATCAGCTGAGCATAGAAACGGCAGCCAGTTTTAATATGCAAAGCAACTCTATGCTAGAGCTCGATATCTTGGACGAGCTAAAAGCACTGACTGCGAACATAAACGCAATACCAAGACATGGGGAAGCACACACCAATGCACATTTAACTCCGTCACTCAATTCAAATCCCAGCCTGGCAAAAGAATTGAATCATAACAACAAACACGACACCGACGACTCAGGTTGGCGACTTTTGGGAATGAGGAAGGTTTGGAAAGCGGATTGGAGTGAATATGATGCTCGAAAATTGCGTCGTTTGAATCAGCAGAAATTGGCTGAAAAGGCTAAAAAGAAGCAGAAACAGTATCTAGCAAACCTAGCAAAAAATAGCAGTAACAACAACAACAACAACAACAACAACAACAACAACAACAACAACAACAACAACAACAACAACATCAACAATAGCAACCGTACACACTCAACTGTTTTCTACAATAAATGCAACAACAACAATAATCTCAACACCATCGGCTATCCACACAATCCACTACCACATGATCGAGACCTACTAGCGGCAGCGAAGTATCGTTTTTCCAGGCCGCCACCTAACTATCAACCTATACAATTTCAACGAGGCGAAATCCTACACCCTTACCCGGCATCTGATGAATCTTCACGCATAGCTCCTGCACACTCACCCAACTGGCT
Organism: Aedes koreicus; assembly: GCA_024533555.2. Classification (NCBI taxonomy): domain Eukaryota; kingdom Metazoa; phylum Arthropoda; class Insecta; order Diptera; family Culicidae; genus Aedes; species Aedes koreicus. The sequence continues at coordinate 974,712 of JAHHFK020003576.1, read as the reverse complement.
GGCTCCGGCGAGTTTTTCAGCAGCACCATGTGAGTCATGTTCATGCTCGCATGGGCATTCGAGTTTTCATCGGTAGTGACGAAACCCTTAGAGGAGGATAATGATTTTGAAGCGCACGACGATAACGAGAACTTGACGACATCTCTAGATCAGAGAGGGGTAATTAGTTTTAATAATTTTAATTTATCGACTAACTCGAATCTGCAAACGCTTCCACCTAAAACACAATTAAGTACCGAAATAATAGTTTATTGCCAAAATTTTAACCGTATGAAAAGTGCGGTAAAAATTCAAGAAATTCATAATAAAATTTTGGGTTGCTCATTCCCAATAATAATGGGAACTGAAACCAGTTGGGATCAAAGCGTTAGGAGTGAAGAAGTCTTCGGACATTGTTATAATGTTTTTAGAAATGACCGCAATTTGGAAATTTCTGAAAAGAAGTCAGGTGGGGGTGTTTTAATAGCTATTTCTACCAAATTTAATTCAGAAATCATTGATACATCTACAGTTAAGGAATTCGAACATGTATGGGTGAAAGTACACATGGCAGGTGAAATACATGTATTCGCCACAGTGTATTTTCCCCCAAATAACGCTCGCAAAGAAGCATATGACCAATTTTTTCAAACTGCTGATGAAATTATGTCTGAACTTTCCCCAGAAGTGAAAGTTCACATATACGGTGATTTTAATCAACGTAGTGCTGACTTCATTCTAGACAATGAAAACGAGTGCATCTTACTACCAGTCGTTGGGGAGAATGAAACATTGCAGCTTATTTTCGACAAAACTGCAGGCTTGGGGCTCAATCAAATTAACCATGTAAAAAACCAACAAAATTGCTATTTAGATTTTTTATTGACAAATATTCAGGAAGACTTCTGTGTAAGTAAATCTATTTTTCCATTATGGAAAAATGAAGCTTTTCACACAGCAATTGAGTTTTCCTTATTTGTTCATGAATACGAAAAACCCAACGACTATGAATATGAAGAGGTCTTTCAATATCATTTAGCAAATTATGATATCATAAGACACAAACTTAACGGAATTGATTGGCAAACGATCTTTAAGAATGAAGCAAATGTTGAAACTTCTGTTGAGGTTTTCTATAAATTATTGTTTGAAATAGTAGTTGAACAAGTACCACTCAAAAAAATTAGGCGACAAGGTAATTTGAACCACCCAGTTTGGTATAATAAAGAAATAAAAAATTTTAAAAATCGGAAGCAAAAGGCCCACAAAATGTATAAAAGAGATGGTAACAGTAATAATCTGACATACTATTTGAAGGTTTGCGATGAACTGAATCTTGCTATTAGTAATGCATATGATGAGCATAATTCAAAAACCGAACTTGAAATTAAGTCTTGTCCAAAAAAATTCTTCAAGTATGTTAAAACTAAGCTGAAATCTGACAATTTCCCATCTAGAATGCATCTTAACTCAAATGTTGGTGATAACGCGGAAGAAATTTGCAATCTATTTGCAACATTCTTCCAAGAAATCTATACCACGTTTGATGAAGAAGATCGCGATTATGAATATTTCAATTTCTTCCCAGAATTTTCAAGGGACATTGGATTTAGTCAAGTCAAATTTCAAGACATCTTGGAAGGTTTGAATAAATTAGACGTTTCCAAAGGTTCTGGCCCTGATGGAATACCACCCGTATTTATGAAGAACTTAGCATTAGAACTTACAGCACCTTTATTTTGGCTTTTTAATATGTCACTGGAATCTGGGATCTACCCCAAACTTTGGAAAAGTTCCTATCTAGTACCTATTTTTAAAAGTGGAAAAAAATCGGACATTTGTAACTATCGTGGAATTGCCATTATTTCCTGCATTCCTAAACTTTTTGAAGCAATTATCAATGAAAAATTGTTTTCTCAAATCAAAAACAGACTGACTAATAAGCAACATGGATTCTTCAAAGGACGATCAACTAGCACAAATTTATTGGAATTCGTCAACTACTCACTGATAGCAATGGACAATGGCAACCATGTAGAAGCTCTTTATACAGACTTCAGCAAGGCTTTTGATCGCATTGACATACCCATGCTTCTATTCAAATTGCGAAAAATGGGAATTGAGGCAGGAATCCTCCGATGGCTCGAATCCTATCTTACTAACCGTCAACAAATAGTTAGATTCAAAGGGAAGAAATCAAATCCTATTAAGGTCACTTCTGGAGTCCCCCAAGGCTCTCACTTAGGTCCTCTTTTATTCATTTTGTATGTAAATGACATTTCCTTTATTCTCAAAAACATTAAATTTCTTATTTACGCTGATGACATGAAACTATTTTTAGAAATAAGAAACAAAGAAGATATCATGACATTCCAGAAAGAAATAAATGATTTCTATATTTGGTGCAACAAAAGTCTTTTACAGCTGAACGTAAAGAAATGTAATTCGATAGCTTTTAGTAGGAAACGAAACACCCCAGACATAACTATCAATCTAGGGAATCAGCCAGTTGAGAAATGTAAAAGAACAAGGGATTTAGGAGTTATCTTGGACTCGAAACTAACTTTCATTGAGCATTACAATACTATCATCAACAGAGCAAATAATATGCTTGGATTTATAAAACGTTTTTGTTACAATTTTCATGATCCGTACACAATAAAAACATTGTACATTGCATATGTGAGGTCAATACTGGAATATTGTAGCGTGGTTTGGTCACCATTTTCAGTCACCCATGAAGAACGACTAGAATCGGTACAGAAGCAATTTTTACTGTATGCACTTCGTAAATTAGGTTGGACAAGGTTTCCGCTTCCATTTTATGAAGCCCGCTGCATGCTCATCAGCATCCAATCATTAAAAGAGCGCCGTGAATTTGCATTAGTATCATTCGTAAATGACATTGTTTCGCAACGCGTTGATTCAGCAGAACTTTTGTCAAAACTTAATTTTTACATACCGTCGCGGCAACTACGAAATAGAAATATATTTATTACAAGCCATCATCGTACAAATTACGCCAAATTTGTACCTCTGAATCAGATGATGGCAACTTACAATAAGCATGGAGAAAATGTAGACTTTACTATGACCAAAACAAAACTAAAACAATACTTCAATTCAATTAGATAATGACGAACGATTCAAAACATTAAAAATGCAAATCTGATGTGTTAGTTTCCTAACGCGTACTGTATATATAAGTAAAACATAAAATGTAAGCACTATTGTAACAAAACGGTCTACTATTGATTGACGACAAATAAATAAAGAATGTTCTCAAAAATTGATTAAAAAAATAATAATTTGAAGACATGTTAAAGTGCCTTAAGATATCTGAAGTACGTAAATACATTTTACATAATATTACAAATTGCTACGTTAGTTATATTTTTGAAAAAAAGGTTAATGAATTCGAATGAATAATTCTCTCAATAATATTTCGAGAAAATTTAATAAATTCTCCGACGACATCTTGATAAGCATCAAATTTTGTTTTTGATGAATAATTAAATTATACATAATTATGTTAAAAGCCTACTTTGTATTCTTCGTATATATATTTGAATCTAAAATATGCAACTATTTTTTTATATTTGATAGTATTCTAAGTATTTTAAAATGTATTAATATGATTTTCTCAAATCATTTAGAGGCATTTTGATGAATAGAAACTGGACTAACATACATAATGCAATCCCAAGGAACATAAAAGGAACATACAAGTTTGGTGAAAATAGCAGCACAAATATTTAATTTGGAAAACATTTGGGTTAGTCATTTCAAGTTATTAAAATGTAAGTCAAAATGTTTAAATAATTTTATGTATGATATTCAAAGCTTTTTGGAACATTCTGAGAAAATTTCAAATAAAAATTTGACTGCATTCAACAGGCTCATCACCAACCTTATTTTGAAAATATCTGCCTGAGCTAAATTAGGTAAATATAGTGAGAGGTAATATTTATGTATTTTTATGAATAATTTTCTTTTGAAAAAGAATCATCTAATTAAATTATGATGTTCCTAGTGATTTTCTGAAAGAATAAATCTGTTTTCATTTTATTTTTCAATAACAAGTTAGCTAAATTTTTTTGAATGACTTTCATAGTATTCCAGATCATTCTGTAAAATATAAGCAAATCATATGATGATGAAGAAAATCTTCGAAAAAAAATGGTCTTGAGAATTTTGACTCAATGATACTGTGATACTCTATTCAAGTATCATTTTGAGCAATATTTTTAGTTTTTTTCCGAATGTCCTGAATGGATTTTTTAAAAATTCCTGCAAAACGGGCGTATTTTTTCAAATTCTCAGCTACAGTAAAATTATTCTGATTAATTTTTGCAAATATCCTCTGAATAATTATAAAACAAATTATTATTTGATAAACTCAATCGTTTTGATCAAAACTACATTTATTGGAAATGGGTAAGCCAGTTATTTGAAAAAAAAATCAAAACTTAATTTTATCAGAAATTCCTAAGCCAAATCAAAATAAAAAAATAAAAAGATATATAACAATTAATTAATTTATGTATATTTGTTATATGCAAAGAAAAAAACATATCAACCAAATTCAGTTTTGAACGAAAAATTTGATTGTTTGATGAAGATTTGATCGAATGATTGCAACGCAAATGGTTCAAAGTTATTTCAATACGGCATAAAAATTCCTGAAATAATGATTTCCCGATTTGAAAAATGTGCAAAAAACTTCAAAATGATGATAATTTGTTTAAAAATTCATTTTAACTTCAAACATAAAAACTTGAAAAAATACATTTGATACATTTACGTTAATTGACTATGCTTTATATTTTTTAAATTTTATGAAATGCTCATAACATTTTGCAAAATTTAGTGTGCCAGAATATCTTCGGATGATCTCTTCAGGATATGACAAAAAAAAATGACGACAGCGCTTACAATAATACTTGAATAAAAGATCCTATTACAACAGAGTCTAAGTTATCAAAAGCATTTATGTTCTTTGTTTTTTTTTCTAATTTTCATTTGATTTTGTTTATATTTTTCAGAGTGTTCTAAAATACAATAAAAATCATTAAAAAAAACTCAAGAACGAGTACAGGTCAAGCATTTAAAAAAAAAATCAATTTGTTAAGAAAATCACTAGCCAAACATTTCGCATTGGATTTTCTTAAAAAAAACTATTCATTAAAATATATGAGCTGTTCTACTCCATATATTATACTAGCTGAACCCGGTGCGAGCACTGCTACGCTTGCAACAAAATGAATGAAAATTTATTGAACTGGCACGTTTAGGGTTGTTTTTCAGATTCATTACTTTCACAACCCTCCACATGCCAAATTTGGTTCCATTTCTTCCTTAGCCCCAAAAACCCCTGCATAAAATTTTTCACGCCGATCGGTTCAATAGTTTCCGAGTCTATAGGGGTCGGATACACAGACAGAAATTCATTTTTATATATATTGAGATTTACCATTATATTTACCTGATGTAACTCACTCAGCTATTTTCAAAATTATGTCAAAAGTTTATGTTTGTTATATTAAATTGCCAGGTTGATGTGCCGTCAAATAATTTGAAAAAAAAATTCTCAAACCGTTCCAAAATCACCGGAAATCGTTCATAAAAAATATTTTGACATTTTGACTTATATTAAATTAACTTGAAATGACTTAGTAAAGTGCTCTTCAAATTGATGTTAGTACAATTTTTGTTCATCAATATGCCTTCGAATTATTTGTAAAAATCATCTCAAAATATAATAAAATACTTAGAATACTATTCATAAAAATTCCATATATTATACTAGCTGAACCCGGTGCGAGCACTGCTACGCTTGCAACAAAATGAATGAAAATTTATTGAACTGGCACGTTTAGGGTTGTTTTTCAGATTCATTACTTTCACAACCCTCCACATGCCAAATTTGGTTCCATTTCTTCCTTAGCCCCAAAAACCCCTGCATAAAATTTTTCACGCCGATCGGTTCAATAGTTTCCGAGTCTATAGGGGTCGGATACACAGACAGAAATTCATTTTTATATATATTGAGATTTACCATTATATTTACCTGATGTAACTCACTCAGCTATTTTCAAAATTATGTCAAAAGTTTATGTTTGTTATATTAAATTGCCAGGTTGATGTGCCGTCAAATAATTTGAAAAAAAAATTCTCAAACCGTTCCAAAATCACCGGAAATCGTTCATAAAAAATATTTTGACATTTTGACTTATATTAAATTAACTTGAAATGACTTAGTAAAGTGCTCTTCAAATTGATGTTAGTACAATTTTTGTTCATCAATATGCCTTCGAATTATTTGTAAAAATCATCTCAAAATATAATAAAATACTTAGAATACTATTCATAAAAATAGTTGAAAATGTTAACTTTAAAAGTATGTACGTGAAAAAACAAAGATAGCTTGTAATCAATTTTTGTTAAATGTATCAATTTTTGTTAAATCAATTTTTGTTAAAAGGATCATTATCAGTATTAAGATATTCTTAATACTTAGACAACTTTTCGTAAAAACACATGAACATTCTGATCTATAATATACCTACAATTATTCATTTTATTTGAAATATTGGCGAAACGGTTCTGATATGGATTAATTAACTTCAAGTTAGTTAATTAGGTGGTCGATGAAAATAGTCTGCAAATTTTCCTGAAATTGATACATCATCTGGCCAACACAATAAAATGTTTGGTTACAGGGAAAAAAAAACAAAGATTTGTTTTAATTTTTATGCAGAGGCTGATGTTTTTCTAACGTCGAAATTTGTGATGATTTTTCCAACATATGAAATATCCACTTGAATTCAACAAGTGACTCGTTGTTTATGGCATATAGAACGATGCATAAAGTTCAAACGATTTTAACTAAAATGTTAGCCAGTTTTGAAATAATCAGGTTCAATAATCAGACTAATGATTTGAAAAAAAGAATAAATTGTATCAATTGAACAAACATCTTCCCCGCACTTCCTCATTCTGAAATATACAGATGCCACGTTTCAAAATAACCCCCTTCGATGTACAATTCTTCCTAAACGAAATGAACAGACTGCTGTTGCTGTTGGTTATTACTTTTTTTTTCGTCCTCCACCTCCCACGGCTCGCAGCTCCCATAGCGTGGAACGTTTTAGGTTGTTTTGGAAATCCAAAAAGTATGCTATGAAATCTTGTTTTATGTACTTTTATTGGTACCATAAGATTGCAAATTTTCTTGGCAACCTTTTGATGTAAAAATATAACACAGTTTTGCACATGAATTTCGAGTAATCCCGGGTGCAAGAGCATCATGTTTTCATGCGCACTTCTACATACAAACTTATGCCAAGGGATGAATGCAGGAACAGAGTTGAGTTCACTTCGATGTTCAGAGTGGGTCTTTGCCGTTTGAATGTTGTTTCGCTTTTTTATTGTATATTGTTTCAACCTTCAACAATTATTTGATCTGGCCCGATCGTGGCAGAATCATATTAATTGTATTCTATTGTTACAATGAATAGTAAATATTACACCACAAGATAGGTTATACGACATCTCTATCTGGGCATCTAAAACTTCAAGAGAATTGAAAACCATGTATAATAGTTGATATGATGAATATATGCAGTGTCCAGGATGTTCCGGATAATCCCTGGAGATCTGGCCAACATCTGTAAAGAACCGATTTCTGTCATACGCAAGAAAAACAAAAAATAACTAAAATCATGCTTATATGAAGTTCGCTTGACTACATTGGAGACATTCGAACGAGTTAAACTTTAGAACTTTTGAATAAATTCAGCTTGTTGTAGGAAACGTATGTATTTCTTTTATCAAATTCTGAATATAATAAAATTTTGCCTAGAAATTGAATGTTTTCGGTTGAAATATTGTTTGGCTAAGCCCTGCACAGTGGATTCGTTAGAAAATTCATTTTGTTCATTTTTGTCAATAAGCCTGGATCTATGCATCGTCTCGTGACTTCTTTCCACATTGAAGGCTAATTTTATGAAATAAAATGCTAATTTGACTTCGGCTTGCAATCACATTCGCTAATAATTGTGAATAATATATAAAAATATGATGTAGCCAAATTGTTCCTTGAAGAGTTTGCTATCGATGCACCGTTTTCAATTTCCAAAAAAATGAACAATACGGAGATGGGCACTTGAAAATTGAGGCAATGTCTTATATTTTTTGCAATTTTTTTCAGTAGAAGCGGACTCATGTAATAACTACAAGATTTATCAACATGGTTTGTTCCCAAAAATTGTGCTTCAATTAGTTTAGCACCAACGAGTGGAAATGAAATTTCAAAAAAGATAATCAAATATGTTTAAAATAGCAAAACAACACGCGACCTCCTAAACGGGCGCGCGCCTGACTTTGCCCATAATGCTTCAGAATTGAAAGCCTTTTTAGGACTAGTTAATTATTACGGGAAATTTGTCTCACATTTGTCATCAAAGCTAAGTGCATCAGAAGGTGAGCGAGGGGGAGAGAGAGAGAGAGAGAGAGAGAGAGAGAGAGAGAGAGAGAGAGAGAGAGAGAGAGAGAGAGAGAGAGAATTACATCGTCTCCAACCAGTGGTTGCACATACTGAACAATTAATATTAACGGACACTTAACGGACAATACAACGCCCGGTGGACCAGTAGAGTAGGGTAATTTTCATGTTCCGACAGATGGAGCGAGAATGGAGCCCCATTTATGTGACATTACGCCTGAATGCGGGTGGATTATCTTCTCTACTCTCACCCAAAGTATTTGACAATACCCGTCCGTTTCTTGCAACAAGATTAAACAATTCTAGGCTTGTTCTGGAATAAAAAAAAACGATTTTAAAAACTTTTGATTTTTCCCATGTTTTTAAATCAAACCACATTGAATGCCAAACATTTAACGGGTCATGTTGGATTTTTGTACAGAATAACCACCGAATTTGTTTGCAGTTTGTACTGAAAATGTACTTTTCATCCGTGACCCTCTCACCCAAAGCAACACAGAAGAAACACCGTTTTTTACTCACCATGCTCACACCGTTTGAATAGATTATATTTTTTTAATGGTTGTTCAAATAATAAGTGATTAGCTTTTAACAAACATACATTTTGAGTTTTGGTGGTTTATAGCTTATGGTTTGTGTCCCCTTTTCTCACCTTTAGTATAATTATTTTATCTGATATTTTCTAAACAGGAACATCAAACATAACCTTTTAAAAACGACGTAAGTAACAAATGTAAGCAAGCTGTGTTTTTTGTGCTGAATTGTTGCTACTTGCATTCTCAACACACGAGTAGTTAGTAAATAATTTAAGAAATTTTATTCATCAATGACGAAAAGAAATTCATATGCGTTCCAACAGCTATTCCTCAATATTTTAAAAATAATTTATATACACATCTGCATCTGCGTTTTGAAATTTGAACCGATTTATCTGATATGATCCAACTGAAACACGTTCTGTCAAAACACGGTATATGTAGCAATCATGTGTATCTGAGTAGTATGAAACCAAAACGGTGTATCATTGAATTACACTAAAATTGTTGTTCAAATTTGAGAAATACAACCATTTTGCATATTTTTCTATTCGTGGTTATTTCAGCTGCATGAAAAAACATTCGTTTTGTTTTGTTTGCTTGTTTTTTTTAATTACATGCTGGAAAATATTATACTTACTTTTGAAAAACTTTCGAATGACCATTTATGGTACTTCTGGATAAAATGAATCAAATAACTGCTTTAGACTGCTTATAATTAAAAAAAAAACCGTATGTATTTTACCCGATGATTCGTTTTGTTATGAAGGTTCTCCTGTTTATAAACACGCGCAGAACCATCGCTTATTCTTCCGGTCTTCCTCTAAACTCTCCACCGATTGCTTGTCGATCTGCCAAACTTGGAAGACATCTGCATGGAGTTATCTCAAATTATAATAATCCGTCCAATCTATCACAAAACGTTGCGATTGGTTGAGCGGACTGGAGATAATAAAATCCATTTGTACAAGGCCAAGTCTCTCCCGGTTGGTATTAAACCGATGAGCATGGATATCAATAGAAACATAAAGTTACCAGAAGGCACAAAATGCATCTACGGACTCTTATTTTTACGAAATCCCTCAATTTCAATTTTTAATGGATTAGCATAGATTGTTCATTAGACACTTCAGCTTGATTGATACAGTTATTAGTTACAGCAGTGCAATAGATTGTAGAATACAGTAGTAAAAATTGTAAGTTACGAAAAAAGAGTTTGGTTCGAGCATCGGCTGTGAAAGGTTGTGTCGATGCTTTATTACGCACTATTTTCCTATCGAACATGGCGCGTTTCGTGTTGTTTCGGTTATCTATAATTCGGTGTAACGAGTGATCGAGTGAGCACAGTAAGAGAACAACAAAGCGTCTCTCAAGCGTTCATAAAATTATCCTTGTTTTCCTAACGGAAAACCACCATCACACTTTGTGAGTGGCTCCAATAGCATCCTTATTTTTGGTTTAACTCAGATCAAATCGGATTTCCAACATTATAAAAAATCACCTTGTTTTTCCGATGAAAAAACACCATTACACTTTGTGTATGGCCCCAATAGCATCCTTACTGTTGTAATCGGTTCGAATCAGAAATCGGTACAAGTATTTAAATATTTTACTAAACGAAGCGTAAATTCAGCTTATTGTTTACCAAAACGAACCCTGCTGCCACCCAATCTTGTCATCCAAAATCCCAGTGATTTCTCGTGGAAGTGCGGCGGTGGTCTCGGCTTCCAATAAAACGTCCAAATAAACGTTAACGCATTCCTACCCTTTCCTTATTTGACCTGCATTCGGGCGAGGCCAGCGCCGGTATTGCCTTAGTTTGGGATCACCAGTTTTACACATTGAGCATGTTTGCATCATCTGTTGATCTTCTGAGTAATAACAGCTGAACTGGCAGTAACGGAATAACAACTTCGGGCGGTCAATCATGCTCATTATCCTGCTCATGCTCATAAAAACGGATAAATTATTTGAATAGGATAAGACAACTGAAACTTCTCGCCCTGACTAGCTTGCTGTTCTGCTTCTCACACGCTGAATCAAACTGTAAGATATGATCAACATATATTCTCAATAATACGAAACTACAGTACCCTAAAACGGGGAAAGCGGGGTAACGGGGCGGTTTGACCCATGCCATGAATAGTTCAAATAAATATTTTTCGTTGATACTTTTTCTAACTATCAACTGTGTTTCTTAATCTAGTATTATTTGGCTTCTGAAAGCTATAGCATAGGTTTGAATATTCAGTTTTTTGATTAACCAAGAACTGAACATTTTATTGAGCATAGCTTCTTCAACTTTCAGCTAGCGGGGAAAAAAATCAATCAATGCTTATCTAATAGCTAACATTACAGATTAAGAGATATTTCCCTAGTAGCACATTTGTTTCAACCCAGTAAAGGTGACTGCTCTGTGACTCAATTAAGTCACAATAGAGCTGCTGAAACCAGTTTTGACTGTTGTGTGCTGCTTGGGGTTTTTAGATACTTTAGGCTACATAGGTTGGGTTCTAGGTTAAAGGAAAAATATTGTAATATAATTGTTACTCGTTACTATTTAAAAACTATTAAAAAGCCAAATTACGCGAAGTTGCCTCGATTTTGTAACAAGTTGTAGCAAAAAAGCGTAAAAAATTGACATCCATGAGAAAAAATTTGTAATTATATACAACTTTTTTCTCATGGATGTCAATTTTTTACGCTTTTTTGCTACAACTTGTTACAAAATCGAGGCAACTTCGCGTAATTTGGCTTTTTTATTTAGGCAAAGGAGCAATCTGACAAACATCCCAAGCAACACTAAATCGTCATATTTGGTTACAGTGACTTGATTGTGACTTAATTGAGTAGTATTGGAGTAACATCAACTGTATTGCAACAAGTTACCTTGCAACCTTCTAGAGATAAAAAATAAATAATAATATATTGAAACAAATAATAAAATTCTAAAAATAAAATCAAAACTTAGGGGGGGGCAACGGCCCCCCCCCCCTCCCCCCTGGCTACGCCTATGAAGTGCATTGTACAATCTTTTGAGGAAAAATGTGAGATTCATATGGACTAAAGATTGCCAAAAAGCTTTTGAGACTAGTAAATTACAATTGCTTAATGCCGACCTTCAAGAATATTTTGATCCAAAAAAACCGTTAGTGGTGGTTTCCGATGCTTGTAACTACGGCTTAGGTGGAGTTCTTGCTCATGTGATCGATGGAGTGGAAAAACCAATCTGCTTTACGTCGTTCTCTCTAAACGAAGCACAGAAGAAATACCCAATATTACATTTAGAGGCGTTGGCCCTGGTATGCACAATCAAAAAATTTCACAAGTTCATTTATGGTCAAACATTTACTGTTTATACTGACCATAAACCGTTGGTAGGGATTTTTGGTAAAACAGAAGGACACGCTATTTATGTGACTCGATTGCAGCGATACATATTAGAGCTGTCGATATACAATTTTGAGATTGTGTATCGACCATCATCAAAAATGGGAAATGCTGACTTTTGCTCACGGTTTCCTCTACACTAATGTAAAAAATCTATTAAATGTCATTAAATATCCTTATGAAAATTAGCCACAAGGAAACGGTTTGAATTTCATAACATTACCTTATGAAATGCTATGATTGTTGTCATAACCACTCCTAATGATTTACTCATTGTAACCGTATGAGTATCGTTGTACAACCTTATGAAATTGATATGGAACCGTGTATGGAACTCATGCGTTGGTTATGTTAAATTATGTGATAATTTATGTATTTCGTAAAAAAAAATTTATTGAATTCAACTGGAATTTTTACTCTACATGTACTGTATTTGTGGTTATAAAATTGAAAATAAAATCCGACGATTATTTTTTTTAGTCCATAGCCTTCGATGATTTCAACACACGAGCAGAGCTAAATAGATTCGTGAATGTCAGCTGCCAGGGGAGGTCTAATGGAAATTACGCACTCCGGCTGCGAACTCATCATCAGTTTGTACTTTTTTTTATTTATTGAAGACAATGCTATTGAGGGAATGTGAAAGGAAAGTTTTAAAAGAATATGCGATAGAATGGTAAAGTTTGTGGAACTTACGTGTCCAAGGATAGACGTTTGGACGTTACCTAATTTAGTGTTTCCAGTGGTTAGTTCACGTCGTCCAATTGTTTACGTCTGTTAGAGGTACATATATCAGCTCTAAAATATTTGGATCATCAGGATTCAGAATTCACTAAGAGTAACCAAAACAATAACATGCGGCTCGGTTTTTGCTACCTTATGATTATTATGCACAAACAACAGTCATGAAATTCACAAGGCAGTTTTATGAAAATGATAAGAATGACTTGAGAAAATCATTACTATTAACTCAGAGGACCATAATTGCACACATGGCTGTTATAAGGGCCTTATGAAATCAAAATAAAGTGGGTTCATGAAGTTTCATAAGGCAAAGTTTATGAATTTTGATAGGTTTTTTACGCCAGTGTACAACAAGGAGTTCCAAAAGAATGTGACGTAGACTACGTCAAAAGTCTCAATCTTACCAATGAGTTACCGATGGATTTCTCTAAAATTGCCAAAGAAACTTTAATTGATCCTTTACTTGTTAAATTGATGTCCTTCCAAGAGAATGGTTGGCCGGCTAAAGTTGACAAAACCTTTTTAAACATTCATGCAAATCAGCATGATCTTGAAATTGTTGAAGGCTGTCTAATGTTTCAAGATCGTGTTGTTATTCCTTCAAAATTTAAAAATACATTACTTCGTATGCTGCACGTCAACCATTCTGGGATTGTAAAAATGAAGCAGCTGGCAAGACGAACTGTCTATTGGCCTGGTTTGAATAAAGAGATTGAAGACTTCGTAAGGAATTGTGATACCTGTACAAAAATGTCTCCTGTACCAAAACCGAGCACAACCACAAAGTGGATTCCAACGACGAGACCGTTTGGCAGAATACACGCAGATTTCTTTTTCTTTGAGCAAAAAGTATTCCTACTCATCGTAGATAGCTATTCCAAATGGCTAGAGATTGAGTGGATGAGGAATGGCACAGATGCTTCTAGAGTGATTAGAAGATTTGCCAAAATGTTTTCCAATTTTGGGTTACCAGACGTGGTAGTTACTGATGGAGGACCCCCATTCAATTCTTCGATCTTCATATCCTTTCTTGAACGGCAAGGGATAAAGGTTTTAAAAAGTCCGCCTTACAACCCGTCCAGCAATGGGCAGGCTGAAAGAATGGTAAGGTTGGTAAAAGATGTTTTTAAAAAATATCTGCTAAAGCCAGAAATCAGGAATTGGGATATGGAAGATCAGATCAATTATTTTTTGATTAACTACCGAAATACATGAGTGACGAAAGATGGTACTCTACCATCCGAGAAAATCTATAACTACAAACCAAAGATGTTGATAGATCTTATCAACCCAAAAAAGCATTATTCGAGACAACTGGTTGAAACCCCTGCTAGTTTTAAACATCACACATAAATGGAGACAACTTCAAACGAAAAATTAGTCAAGAAAGATCCGTTTAATAGTTTGACATCAGGAGACAAGGTATGGTTGAAAAATAATCACATGAATTATGTAGAAAGATGGATCGAAGCCAAATTCGTGAGACGTCTTTCTATTAATATATTCCAGGTGGCAATTGGAAACGTGATAGCAAACGCACATCGAAATCAACTGAAGATTCCGAAGATTAAGTCTCCTAGCTTGAACGTAATGATCCCAGTTACCTCGAATAAAAGGAAACGGGTGGTGACGGTAGATGATGAATACTGTTCCTTGGAAGATCCAACGTCAGCAGCCTTGAATAATGAAGAAAATGCGAATACGAAACCAATGATAGATCCAGCTACTATTCTCCCAACACTACGAAGATCTTCGCGAATGAAGAAACGGAAAATTAACGAGGAATTCGTATACTCATGATTTGTACATTCTGACACTGTAGTAGAACTTTAGTTCTTTCGAATTTAAAAATGAATTGTAAACGATGGTAATTACTAGGTATTTGAATTATATTCATTCGAAAAAAAAAAAAAAAATCATCGATATTATTGTAGTCGAATTTATTCTTACATAGTTAAGCTATTGTCTTTAGGGGAAATCACTGTAGTATCACTGAATTCGACATCGGTTCCGATACCGTTTTATATATATGTATTGCTAGAAGACTTCGGATAAATGAGTGCCCCAAGGTCAAGAGAATATACTTTTAATAAATGAAGATCAGTCGATACTCGAAGGACTAACCGATAAGAAGTGTGTTTTAATTACTTATACCTAAACCCGAAATATAATACGTACACACCCCCTTTTTTCTCGGGGGCCTTCCCCTAGCCCAATGTGGACCCGACCAACGGGGGTACCAAGAGCACCCACCAAAAAAAAGGAGCGGAAACGATCAACGATATAACATTTGGCAGTCCTGGGCTGCTTAGCAATTGGAGGGTGGATGATGGCTACACCCATAGCGACCACTTGGCGGTTGGGAAGTCAAACCGAGGAATGGAAGATCGCCGATGTATTGGTGGACGGAGTCGATCGCCGACCTCCGAAGAACATGCCTCCACGCAAGACGGAGGGTGCAAAGAGCGTGGTCAGACGCCGATAGAATCGAGCCGCGAAGGCCGCACTAAAGAGGGAGATAAACGCCAGCAAGCGAGCCTGCTTCGAGGGTCTGTGTCAGAAGGCCAATACGAATCCGTGGGGTGACGCCTACCGGGTAGTAATGGCCAAAACCAGAGGATCGGCGGCTCCAACCGAGCGTTCATCAGAGCTACTGCAGGTGATTGTTGGGGGACTCTTTCCGAGCCACGACCCAAGTCCATGCCCCCCCGCCACCGTAGATGTGTCCCATGACCCGCGTTCCAGTATCCCAGACCTTAACGCTGTCATAGCGACGGAAGGGTGGACGGCTCAGCCGAACACTCGTGACCACGTGGCTAAAGGTGAACAAAGCGCCGGGACCGGATGGTATTCCAAACCTGGCCATCAAGACGGCTATCTTGCTGGATCCCGAAATGTTCAGGATGGTGATGCAAAAGTGTCTGGACGAGGGCGTCTTCCCAGACGCCTGGAAAATTCAGACCCTTGTGTTGCTACCAAAGACAGGGAAGCCACCAGGAGATCCATATAGACCTATATGTCTGATGGATACAGCGGGTAAGGTGCTCGAGAGGGTAATCTTCAACAGACTGACAACATACACGGAGGGTATAGGCGGTCTGTCTAATAATTAGTTTGGCTTCCGTAAAGGGAAGTTGACGGTGGATGCCATCCTATCCGTCACCAAGACGGCCGAGGTGGCAATCAGGCACAAGAGGCGAGGAGTACGATACTGTGCAGTGGTCACCCTTGACGTGAGGAATGCGTTCAATAGCGCCAGTTGGGTGGCTATCGCCGACTCGCTCCAACGCCTTCAGGTTCCTGGGTACCTGTACAAGATTCTCGGAAGCTACTTCCAGTATCGCGTACTGGTATACAATACAGAGGCAGGCCAGAAATTTGTGCAGATCACCGCAGGCGTCCCACAAGGTTCGATCCTGGGTCCAGTGTTATGGAACACGATGTACGACGAGGTACTGCGGCTTGAGTGCATACCGAACGGTATCACGCGACGCGGTCTGCGTCCTAGCGGGGATGATGCCAATAGACACTGTCATAAAAAAGGACGTAGAGTGCTTCGAGCAAAGTGGAACAAGAGGTTGAGTGGCAAAGGGAATGGAACAACTCCACCAAAGGTCGGGGGACCCACCGACTAATCCCGGAATTAACCGGGTGGGTCGGTAGGTGACACGGTGAAGTGAACTTCCACTTAACGCAGATATTGTCTGGCCACGGCTGTTTTAGACAATACCTGAACAAATATGGGCATGCACAGCCTCCGCATGCAGCGAGTGCGCGGGAGTCGAGGAAACTGCGGAACATGTGTTCTTCGCATGTCCTCGCATTGACGGCGCGAGATCCGGCATGATTGCCGTAAGCACCCCCACCCCCTCTAAATTTTTTCCCACAAAATACCGCCCCGCCCCGCCCCTGGGCGCGCTGTGTGCCCCCCCCCCACAGATCCCCCTCTCCCCCAAAAAAAGCCGAACGACCAAAGGCAGGTCGCAGGGACCACCCGCCTACTCACCCCCCGAGTAGTTAGATATAGTGGGTGCTTAACAAGCACAAAAAGCCCCCCCCCGAAGTAATACCCAAAGGTGGTCCCCCCCCCCCTCCCCCTGGCTACGCCTATGAAGTGCATTGTACAATCTTTTGAGGAAAAATGTGAGATTCATATGGACTAAAGATTGCCAAAAAGCTTTTGAGACTAGTAAATTACAATTGCTTAATGCCGACCTTCAAGAATATTTTGATCCAAAAAAACCGTTAGTGGTGGTTTCCGATGCTTGTAACTACGGCTTAGGTGGAGTTCTTGCTCATGTGATCGATGGAGTGGAAAAACCAATCTGCTTTACGTCGTTCTCTCTAAACGAAGCACAGAAGAAATACCCAATATTACATTTAGAGGCGTTGGCCCTGGTATGCACAATCAAAAAATTTCACAAGTTCATTTATGGTCAAACATTTACTGTTTATACTGACCATAAACCGTTGGTAGGGATTTTTGGTAAAACAGAAGGACACGCTATTTATGTGACTCGATTGCAGCGATACATATTAGAGCTGTCGATATACAATTTTGAGATTGTGTATCGACCATCATCAAAAATGGGAAATGCTGACTTTTGCTCACGGTTTCCTCTACACTAATGTAAAAAATCTATTAAATGTCATTAAATATCCTTATGAAAATTAGCCACAAGGAAACGGTTTGAATTTCATAACATTACCTTATGAAATGCTATGATTGTTGTCATAACCACTCCTAATGATTTACTCATTGTAACCGTATGAGTATCGTTGTACAACCTTATGAAATTGATATGGAACCGTGTATGGAACTCATGCGTTGGTTATGTTAAATTATGTGATAATTTATGTATTTCGTAAAAAAAAATTTATTGAATTCAACTGGAATTTTTACTCTACATGTACTGTATTTGTGGTTATAAAATTGAAAATAAAATCCGACGATTATTTTTTTTAGTCCATAGCCTTCGATGATTTCAACACACGAGCAGAGCTAAATAGATTCGTGAATGTCAGCTGCCAGGGGAGGTCTAATGGAAATTACGCACTCCGGCTGCGAACTCATCATCAGTTTGTACTTTTTTTTATTTATTGAAGACAATGCTATTGAGGGAATGTGAAAGGAAAGTTTTAAAAGAATATGCGATAGAATGGTAAAGTTTGTGGAACTTACGTGTCCAAGGATAGACGTTTGGACGTTACCTAATTTAGTGTTTCCAGTGGTTAGTTCACGTCGTCCAATTGTTTACGTCTGTTAGAGGTACATATATCAGCTCTAAAATATTTGGATCATCAGGATTCAGAATTCACTAAGAGTAACCAAAACAATAACATGCGGCTCGGTTTTTGCTACCTTATGATTATTATGCACAAACAACAGTCATGAAATTCACAAGGCAGTTTTATGAAAATGATAAGAATGACTTGAGAAAATCATTACTATTAACTCAGAGGACCATAATTGCACACATGGCTGTTATAAGGGCCTTATGAAATCAAAATAAAGTGGGTTCATGAAGTTTCATAAGGCAAAGTTTATGAATTTTGATAGGTTTTTTACGCCAGTGTACAACAAGGAGTTCCAAAAGAATGTGACGTAGACTACGTCAAAAGTCTCAATCTTACCAATGAGTTACCGATGGATTTCTCTAAAATTGCCAAAGAAACTTTAATTGATCCTTTACTTGTTAAATTGATGTCCTTCCAAGAGAATGGTTGGCCGGCTAAAGTTGACAAAACCTTTTTAAACATTCATGCAAATCAGCATGATCTTGAAATTGTTGAAGGCTGTCTAATGTTTCAAGATCGTGTTGTTATTCCTTCAAAATTTAAAAATACATTACTTCGTATGCTGCACGTCAACCATTCTGGGATTGTAAAAATGAAGCAGCTGGCAAGACGAACTGTCTATTGGCCTGGTTTGAATAAAGAGATTGAAGACTTCGTAAGGAATTGTGATACCTGTACAAAAATGTCTCCTGTACCAAAACCGAGCACAACCACAAAGTGGATTCCAACGACGAGACCGTTTGGCAGAATACACGCAGATTTCTTTTTCTTTGAGCAAAAAGTATTCCTACTCATCGTAGATAGCTATTCCAAATGGCTAGAGATTGAGTGGATGAGGAATGGCACAGATGCTTCTAGAGTGATTAGAAGATTTGCCAAAATGTTTTCCAATTTTGGGTTACCAGACGTGGTAGTTACTGATGGAGGACCCCCATTCAATTCTTCGATCTTCATATCCTTTCTTGAACGGCAAGGGATAAAGGTTTTAAAAAGTCCGCCTTACAACCCGTCCAGCAATGGGCAGGCTGAAAGAATGGTAAGGTTGGTAAAAGATGTTTTTAAAAAATATCTGCTAAAGCCAGAAATCAGGAATTGGGATATGGAAGATCAGATCAATTATTTTTTGATTAACTACCGAAATACATGAGTGACGAAAGATGGTACTCTACCATCCGAGAAAATCTATAACTACAAACCAAAGATGTTGATAGATCTTATCAACCCAAAAAAGCATTATTCGAGACAACTGGTTGAAACCCCTGCTAGTTTTAAACATCACACATAAATGGAGACAACTTCAAACGAAAAATTAGTCAAGAAAGATCCGTTTAATAGTTTGACATCAGGAGACAAGGTATGGTTGAAAAATAATCACATGAATTATGTAGAAAGATGGATCGAAGCCAAATTCGTGAGACGTCTTTCTATTAATATATTCCAGGTGGCAATTGGAAACGTGATAGCAAACGCACATCGAAATCAACTGAAGATTCCGAAGATTAAGTCTCCTAGCTTGAACGTAATGATCCCAGTTACCTCGAATAAAAGGAAACGGGTGGTGACGGTAGATGATGAATACTGTTCCTTGGAAGATCCAACGTCAGCAGCCTTGAATAATGAAGAAAATGCGAATACGAAACCAATGATAGATCCAGCTACTATTCTCCCAACACTACGAAGATCTTCGCGAATGAAGAAACGGAAAATTAACGAGGAATTCGTATACTCATGATTTGTACATTCTGACACTGTAGTAGAACTTTAGTTCTTTCGAATTTAGAAATGAATTGTAAACGATGGTAATGACTAGGTATTTTGAATTATATTCATTCGAAAAAAAAATCATCGATATTATTGTAGTCGATTTTATTCTTAAATAGTTAAGCTATTGTCTTTAGGGGAAAGAACTGAAGTATCACTGAATTCGACATCGGTTCCGATACCGTTTTATATATATGTATTGCTAGAAGACTTCGGATAAATGAGTGCCCCAAGGTCAAGAGAATATACTTTTAATAAATGAAGATCAGTCGATACTCGAAGGACTAACCGATAAGAAGTGTGTTTTAATTACTTATACCTAAACCCGAAATATAATACGTACAACATGCCGTTTCTTCTGGAGGCCTTGGCTAGGCTCAATGTGGACCTAGCCAACGTGGGTACCAAGAGTACCTACCATAGAAACGGAGCGGAATCGATCATCGATATAACATTTGGCAGTCCTGGGCTGCTTAGCAATTGGAGGGTGGATGATGGCTACACCCATAGCGACCACTTGGCGGTTGGGAAGTCAAACCGAGGAATGGAAGATCGCCGATGTATTGGTGGACGGAGTCGATCGCCGACCTCCGAAGAACATGCCTCCACGCAAGACGGAGGGTGCAAAGAGCGTGGTCAGACGCCGATAGAATCGAGCCGCGAAGGCCGCACTAAAGAGGGAGATAAACGCCAGCAAGCGAGCCTGCTTCGAGGGTCTGTGTCAGAAGGCCAATACGAATCCGTGGGGTGACGCCTACCGGGTAGTAATGGCCAAAACCAGAGGATCGGCGGCTCCAACCGAGCGTTCATCAGAGCTACTGCAGGTGATTGTTGGGGGACTCTTTCCGAGCCACGACCCAAGTCCATGCCCCCCCGCCACCGTAGATGTGTCCCATGACCCGCGTTCCAGTATCCCAGACCTTAACGCTGTCATAGCGACGGAAGGGTGGACGGCTCAGCCGAACACTCGTGACCACGTGGCTAAAGGTGAACAAAGCGCCGGGACCGGATGGTATTCCAAACCTGGCCATCAAGACGGCTATCTTGCTGGATCCCGAAATGTTCAGGATGGTGATGCAAAAGTGTCTGGACGAGGGCGTCTTCCCAGACGCCTGGAAAATTCAGACCCTTGTGTTGCTACCAAAGACAGGGAAGCCACCAGGAGATCCATATAGACCTATATGTCTGATGGATACAGCGGGTAAGGTGCTCGAGAGGGTAATCTTCAACAGACTGACAACATACACGGAGGGTATAGGCGGTCTGTCTAATAATTAGTTTGGCTTCCGTAAAGGGAAGTTGACGGTGGATGCCATCCTATCCGTCACCAAGACGGCCGAGGTGGCAATCAGGCACAAGAGGCGAGGAGTACGATACTGTGCAGTGGTCACCCTTGACGTGAGGAATGCGTTCAATAGCGCCAGTTGGGTGGCTATCGCCGACTCGCTCCAACGCCTTCAGGTTCCTGGGTACCTGTACAAGATTCTCGGAAGCTACTTCCAGTATCGCGTACTGGTATACAATACAGAGGCAGGCCAGAAATTTGTGCAGATCACCGCAGGCGTCCCACAAGGTTCGATCCTGGGTCCAGTGTTATGGAACACGATGTACGACGAGGTACTGCGGCTTGAGTGCATACCGAACGGTATCACGCGACGCGGTCTGCGTCCTAGCGGGGATGATGCCAATAGACACTGTCATAAAAAAGGACGTAGAGTGCTTCGAGCAAAGTGGAACAAGAGGTTGAGTGGCAAAGGGAATGGAACAACTCCACCAAAGGTCGGTGGACCCACCGACTAATCCCGGAATTAACCGGGTGGGTCGGTAGGTGACACGGTGAAGTGAACTTCCACTTAACGCAGATATTGTCTGGCCACGGCTGTTTTAGACAATACCTGAACAAATATGGGCATGCACAGCCTCCGCATGCAGCGAGTGCGCGGGAGTCGAGGAAACTGCGGAACATGTGTTCTTCGCATGTCCTCGCATTGACGGCGCGAGATCCGGCATGATTGCCGTAAGCGGTCACGACACGACTCTGGATAATTTGGTCCAGATGATATGCCAGGACCGGGACGTCTGGGACGCGGTATGCGTAGCAGCCTCCCAGATCGTCCTCGATCTTCAACAAAAATGGCGAAACGACCAAAGGCAGGTCGCAGGGACCACCTGACTACTAACGCCTCGAGTAGTTAGACATAGTGGGTGCTTAACAAGCACAATAGCCCCCTCCCCGAAGTAATACCGAAAGGTGGTCCCGGGGAGGGTCCAGGGCTTTAGGCACGGGTGGGTTTTTAGTGGTTCGAGGAATTGGCACCCTCATTCCCACACCCTGAGTTCTTCTGGTGTCTGGTTGCAGATTTTCCATCCCGTCTAAAAAAAAAAAAAATACAGCGAGCAAGTTTACCAGATAGTAGCCCAATCCCTGTACGGCATCCGCCAGCGAAATCATCGAAGGGTTGCTCTCCTCCAGCAGTTGATCTTCAACAACACTCATCACGGTGTCCAGAACCCGGTGCTGGTGCCCATTGGTCACGCATCGCGGGACTTCCTTGGTCGTTAGTCCGATCAGCTCGGACAGGCTCTGTTGAAAGTGGTTGGTTTCGGTGATTGAATAAATAAAATTTCTAGAATGGATTTTTTTTGGATAATTATTAGAAAATAGAACAAAAAATATAATACCTTTAAATTTGCGGTACGTTTCCGTATCCAATCCGCTGCAATATATATATATATATATATATATATATATATATATATATATATATATATATATATATATATATATATATATATATATATATATATATATATATATATATATATATATATATATATATATATATATATATATATATATATATATATATATATATATATATATATATATATATATATATATATATATATATATATATATATATATATATATATATATATATATATATATATATATATATATATATATATATATATATATATATATATATATATATATATATATATATATATATATATATATATATATATATATATATATATATATATATATATATTATATATATATATATATATATATATATATATATATATATATATATATATATATATATATATATATATATATATATATATATATATATATATATATATATATATATATATATATATATATATATATATATATATATATATATATATATATATATATATATATATATATATATATATATATATATATATATATATATATATATATATATATATATATATATATATATATATATATATATATATATATATATATATATATATATATATATATATATATATATATATATATATATATATAGCGTTTCTTCGACAATATTATGGTTTTTAATAAACGATATTTATATATTTATATGTATGTATGTATATATATATATATATATATATATATATATATATATATATATATATATATATATATATATATATATATATATATATATATATATATATATATATATATATATATATATATATATATATATATATATATATATATATATATGTATAGCGTTTCTTCGACAATATTATGGTTTTTAATAAACGATACTTTTTGGAATTATTTATAAGCTTTTTATGTTTATTTATTTTCATTAACACATCTCTACACCACCAACAGGTTTTCCGGATAAAAAAAACCAACCACATAAATTGTCCCGATAATTGCGATGTTATATGTCATAATCAGTTCCGGCACATGACGGGTGCGTTTGGTGTTGAACTACACCAATCATGGAACCTGTTAATAATACTTTTTTTTGTTTCTGTATTATCGAGATTTTCAGCCTCGGGTTGGTTCATCTCCCGTCGTAGTTAATGAAACACCACTTTGGGTGTATTTCATAACTTGTCCGGGGTGAGATTTGAACTCGTGACTTTGGCGTGAGAGGTATGGATGTTAACCACTACGCTGAGATCGCCCCCGTGTTAATAATACTATTGCGAATTGCGGCCTATGTGGTAATATCAACAATCAATGTGCAACTAGCGATTTGAAATTGGTTCACTGTTGTAGAACCCCTAGTTCCGAAGTACACCTTGCAGCCTGCACCTTGCCATGCATTCTTGCGCTTTTCATCACCTTTTGGTACAAGTATTTTTGTTTTTGTTTTGATTCGCTATGCTATTTTGACAGAATATTTGAGAGTGTATTGGTGTGAGTTACGGTCTTAGGGGCGAATCATTATGCTTGGGACCGAGCTTGGGACCGGTGTACTAGTACTTCCTGAGCCAAAAAAAAATATTCGTTTTCTTCATGACTATCCACCCGCTGGTAATATGCTGCAGATGGTTCATCTGCATTGAAAAAATATTCGATTTTCAAACGCGTGAACTGTGTTAGGGTTTCAAGAATTAGGAAGTAACTTTACTACGAGAAGTGAGGCTAATGTTAGCTGAACATGAATTGAGTCTCCTAACCCGAGATGACAAATGATTTTCCACTAAATGGATAGGTAACCCGGAAAATTGTTCACACCACCAAATATTAGTCCGCAAAAATGAATGCGGTGGAATTGTCTCCAACAAACCGTTAGGGCATCTTCAACGGCGATCCAAATCGTGGTTTGGTTTTTTTATTACAAAAAAAACAAAACACCGCCCCACCTGTGTAATATTTTTTTTTTTATATTATATCTTTTTTTTATTTTAAAATATTTTTTGTGTTTTTTTTTTTTTTTTAAAAAAAAAAAAAAAAAAAAAAACCTTCCAAAAAAAAAACACCCCTCCTAAAAAAACCAAATATTGAAAAAAAACCCAGCATTTACATAACAAAAATTCAAGTTTATAATCTACCGTGTTGTTTACTAACGCAAACACTCGTCCAAACTAGAGTCCCTATAAAGAGTCACGCCAAGAGTGAAACCAAATCAACTTATCGGGGCTACCTATCGAACAGCCCATCTGAATCATACAGGCACGCAAAATGAGAACTAATCGAAATAAGTGTTGCATGTTCCTCTTTGCGTGACTCTTTATAGGGACTCTAGTCCAAACCAATAAAACTTTGAAAGCAGACCGATGGACCGAATGTCTGTTATTTTTTAGTTGTTGCAGATATTGTTCCGGTGTTTTTCGTTCCGGAAAAGCATTAAGACTTGCTGAGGTATATTTATGAGCCGAAAAGTGGCCGTATTTGATGCGGGTGATGCTGGCGCCGGACAGAAAGTGGTGTTGCTCGCCTCGGATGCTGATAATTACCTCAAGTTGTTTGCGGTGCTAGCGAATCGCCTTTTCGTTTCATTCTTGAATAATGGATGGTTCTCTAAGTTTTTTACAGCCACTGCATTTTCCGAGAAACGCTGACTATTTCGAAATGTGGAGGCTCCCTCAGTGGATGTAGTGTGGATTTTACGACTAATTTAGTGGCAAATTCCGATTCCGAATAGTATTTCGATTGCTTGGAAACGAAAAGTAATGAAGTCTTCAAAGTGAACAATCGGTTTATTGATGGATTGGCACTCGCAAATAGCTCATACAGATAAATTTTAGAGAAGCCTATTATATAGAGCATTTCGGCAGGAAGAAAATTTAGCTTCCCAGAAGTTATTTGGACTCCCAGTGTAACGACAAGTCGTTGTTCTGGTGGCACTGCTGTGGATCAACAATCTCACTTTCCATCCGTACACAATAAACGCTGTCTTTGCAAGTGATTGGCATGATCGGTATGATCAGACAATAGTGAACAACAGATAACCAACCACGCGAGTTTGATGTGAGCAAGAATTTTCTGAATTTATTTACTATACTAGTGAATTTGATAACCTACATAAATTAAATTGAATTGTTTGTTTATTATTTTCAGTGCCTAAATCTATCTTTTGGTAAAACCGAAGGGTGCGACACATCTAGATTGATGAAGCGATGCCTTTTAGGATTTATCCTGCTGATTTCGATAAGTGTGGATTGTTCAGATTCATTCAACGTCGAAGCGCTGCATATCTTTTTCAATCTTGCCAAACGCTGCATGAGATAGGAGGCGATGCGCGCAAAGCGGCAAAGGTTGTTAATTGTTAAGTTAATGTTGTTAGATTGTCAAATTGGCAAAACAAATTGGCGATAGGTGTTGTAGGCAATTTATTTATAATTTATATTTTAGATCTGAAATTATTCAAGTGCAAATTTTTGCATCTTCCCAGGAAACTGATCTATATTTTATATGTTTTGGATTACCTTTTTGTCCTGATGTATTCTCTGATGTTGTACAGGCAAAAATACTGGCAAGCAGAAAAAATTTGTTATCTGCTCCCACACATAATCATCCGAAACCGTTTCTCGGCGTTTGCCAAGGATTTAGCAAAGGATTTTGCGGACTTTTTTAGAGGAGGAGGACTTGTGTGAATTAGAGTGTAGCAGGTGAATGAGGAAATCCATGAAGTGTAGATCGTAGGACGTTTTGAAGCTGGGTGAAGCTGGATCCAGTGATACTGGATTACCGATAGTGATCTGGAGCAACTGCATGAGGACACATTCGCCAGAAGTCCGAAAATCTCTGCCTAATGTACGTTTGTTGCTGATGTCCAACGAGAAGCCGAGCATTTGTCCTTTCGCCGAAATAATTTTTGTCCACATCAAAAATGTCCTAGCCGAGACTGTGGATACTTTTTTACTAGCACCGCCTGAGGCATCTTTCCCTAGGGTGTCCGAAAACTAGTTATATGTGACCAATGTGGTCTTGAACACAATATATAGCCACCATTACACTTGTTTTGGCATTCTTCTGCGATTTGATGTGTCGCATAGGGAACGTCCATTAATTATGTCACGCAAAAAGTGACTTTTTATAACCCCCCTCCCCTCCCCCTTGTCACGTTTTTTGTATGGACCTTCAAAATTTGTTGTATGGATTGTCACGTTTTCCCTAACCCCCCTCCCCCCTTACTGCGTGACATAATTAATGGACCTTCCCATAGATCCCCGGAACGGATGCATGAAATATTTCCGAAAGTGGACCAATCCCAAAAAATCTATCCATTATCCACTATTTGGTGTTTGTTTCAGCGAATTGGTTCTGTGGTTACGGTTTCTAAGACACACGCTTAATTTTTAGCATCACAGACACAAATAGAAACATTCAAAGATCTTCTCCAACTGAATCGAATAGAATATTACTCATGGTCCCCAGAAGTTGGATCGAAAGTGGAATTATCAAGCGATCGTTAAACCAAAGAAGAATTGGTTGGTTCAACCATTCTTTGTAAAAAAAAAAAAAAAAAAGAGTAAAAATCAATACCGGATTGTTCCCACATCGCTGCTGCTGCTTCTAAGGATAAACGATTTAGAATGCAACGTCATATTGACAATACCCTGGAAACTAATAACCAGAAATCGATATTTCTTTCCGGAATGTACTATTTTTCGTAGATAATTTCATGTATTTCTACGAACTTATTCCAAAAATGAAGCTAAAAGATCGTATAAGGCCATATGTCGTCCGATATTTTTTTTCCAAATGGTCGTTTCATATAATCATTTGAATTGAAAATGTTCATTTATTACAAAAGCCCAAATAATCAGAACAACAATATCATTCGTCCTTTTCTTTATTATCAAAATTATATTGCTTTCGTATGAAGAACTGTCGGGTGGTTTCTGTGTATTGCCCACCGTTATTCAATCTAAGTGAGCGACTAGCACTTGTGGACTGCTACTCGACCTTGAAAGTATGAGTACCGCCGTCCCATTCATTGGAGTTCAAAGTTATGTCCACTTTCACTGATTCTTGGCTCCTTTGTTCAAAATTCCATCGCGTGTTCGGTTACTTTCGGAAACAGTCAAAAATATCTCTACGCATCAAACGGTAAGATGGTTCTGCGTCGCATCGTCATCGACCAGTGGCGAAACAAAATCGTTTCTGTCGTACGGTAGGTTTTTCTGTTCGATGTTCCGCAGTCCCATTTTCATATAGTTATTCATTACAGAGAAGGATCCAGGTCCGACCTTCATGCGAGATGATATGCAAAAGCTGTTGAAGTCGATGACACGTTTAGAGTTGGACCGGGTGTTCCGAAAGCGCGCTGTCAAAGCCAACACAGTGGCCTATAAGTTCATGACTGACGATCAGCTGCGCCAGGAAGTGATGCAGTCGATCGGTAAGGCTGGCCGAATACTGCAAAAGCCACCGGTAGTGGATGTGATGCATGAAAATCTCAAGCTATTGTCGAAAGATGGAGCTCTGAAGGTATTTTCTGACATCAAAATGGTATTTACGGACATCACATTCGGTTTGAAGAATAGCAAGAAGACTATTGTTGAACGGTTACCAGATGGAACATTGCAGGAAGCTGCGTACGAGACCAGGAAACGTTTGAACTAGGTTTACTTCCCCCTGAAGGGCAGATACATTCGAACTCCGAAAACATTTGAATCGGTCAACTTGAAAAAGATCTTGGAAGTGAAAGAATATGAATTTGTGTTAGATAGGGCTTGCGTGTAGTTCAAACCTTACGGAAAGACGTACCATGATATAATTTGCATGTATTTGCATGTGAACGAGAACAAAGCATTCGATTTGCTACGGGTGACTAGACATTTCGGTCCGCTGAGTTTCTTCCTGGCGTGGCATCGATTGGTCGACGATTTGCTGCTGCTGGTGCGGTGCTGAACTATATGTCCATCAAATTAGCTACTGTAATGGACGAATTTCACTCATCTTCCTACGACACATCCATCTGGGATATAATTTGCTAGCTTTGCACTGGCTCGGGCCAAAGACGATCGCTTGTTTGGATACCATGGAAATGCTTCATCTGTCCGACGTTCGAACCAATAAAGAACTGGAATCGACCGACCTGTCCAACGTTGGGTTGATGTACAATTCCGCTCAGTTCAAGGGATTAGCCACCGGGGGCAACGTGTCTCCTGCTCTTGCTTTGGCTGGCGGATCGGCTTGCTACAATACGGTCGTCTCGCAAGGTAGTCAGCTGTATTTGCTTGCCGGAAAGAGTCTGCATGGAGTCAGTGCATGGGCCTGGAGCGATCGGATTTCCTATCTGACGTCGATGCAGCGCTGGGAAGAAGCCATCGAACTGGCTGTGGATGGCTATCGGGCAGCAGCCGGTCGTCATCGCCGGCTTGCAGTGGCCAAGGAGCGAATACTGCGAATGTTCGACGAATACTTGAATGCCACCAGGAAGACACCGGAACTGTGTCTCGAAGCGGTGGTGGCCTGCCTGATCGAGATCAATGAGAAGTAAGTATGAGTAATGTACTTTCTTATAGTCACTGGACATTTAAGATTCTGCAAAAATGAGGCTGATACTTTTAAACGAACTTGTTTAAAAATACATAACTTATTCCACGTCCTTTTCTCCAGGAACCCCCTTTGGCAAGAACTGTACGACCGCCTTCTCAACACGGATCACTACATGACTATCATTGCGCGGCACATCGAAAACGACGATTTGAGTTCAATTACCCCCTCGGCGGCACAGGTTCTTTGTGATTATTTTCTCCGTAAACGCGACATTAACCAGCTGGTAAACCTCTACCTCAAACTGGATTGGCAGTGCTTGGATCTCCACCAGGTCCTCACCATCTGTCGGAAGGAGAAGCTCTATCGGGCGCAGATGTATCTCAATACCAAAGCACTGTCAGACTACACCGCTTCACTGACGGATTTGATTCCGATCATTCACGAACGTGATGATCCCCATCTCGGTAATTGCTTGCTTGTGTACGTTTCCAGTTGCCTCGCCGGTCGGGGTTATCCCACCGGAGATGATTGCCACCGTGAAGCATGAAGTGCTGCGCTGTCTGTCCGTGATTCATTCGAAAAACGCTCCCGAAGGTGAACTGCCCTACCTATATCTGAGAACGCTTTTGGAGTTTGATACCCGTGAAACTTTGAATGTTATTTCCCTCGCATTCCAGGAGAAGGAGTTCAACGGAGAACTGGGATTGTCGCAGCGTCAGCGGATAATCAACATTCTACTGGAAATACTCACTCCGGAGCATGCCAGTTGGTCTCAGATTGGATGCCTTTTGAACTTTATCGCTCAGCAGATTGCCTCCCGCCAATTGCCAGAGAATGGTGCTTTTATTAGTTGCTGTTCAGTGTTCAAATCTTTCAGGTTTCAACTGATTATCTACAGTGTACTTAATAATAGATTTGGTTCATTATGTCTTATTTTCTTAAATAAATATTTATAATTACATAATTTTGTCCTCCTACACGGCATGTAATCCACACATATTTATTGGCAAAAATCCATATAAAATTCCACATAATATTCATTTATTCACACATAAACAGAACCTTCTGAGAAACACATATAAAGTTTATGTAGCAAATGAAATATATGTGTGGCCACACATAGTGGGCATGTGTACATATAGGAAGTATGTGTGGTTACAAATAGATATCATTTGTTCATTATATTGCAAAAAATCATAGATGGACACATAGATATTATCATTGCATTTTTATTTCAATTTTCATTTTCAATTTTTGTGTTCCCGTAACGAAACAAGAATTTAAGAAAAAACAATAAACAAATAGATGACGTTTTGTTTGACCGGGTTGCCATTTTCCTGTTTGCAAATAGAACAAAATGAATAGATCAGCGGTGCAATATTCTTCATTTTGATCTCAAATTAGACGATCTAAATTTTTGAAACGGATTAATTTTAGATCAAAATATCCATCAGCATTGGAGGTGCCCTAATGATTGTTTATTTGCTTTGTTCAAACGATTGCTCATCTGACCGATGTGCGAGACTGTAGGCAAGGCAGACATTATAAGCGTTCTTTCGCTCTCCTTTTTTCGTTACACGGAATCATTCGTGACGTGATATTGATGTTTTTTTCTGCCTTACCTATAATAGTACACCACATCACTGCTGAGCGCATCGTTTATTTTTGAGATGGTTCCGATCGTCATCCGCTGTGAGTGAACACGATTTTGCTAGAAGCGCTGAAAGTTGATGCGAGAAGATGGCACAGATCAAAACAGATAGCACGCTGGGCAATAATTATGCAAGATGCAACAGAATCATTATGATATCATGAGATAAACATGAAAGTTGGTGCCTCATGGCGATGAGCGAAACATCTCCTTCTACATCATAATCGTTACTCCACGTTCGGAGAATACAAATATAACAATTAGAGTATGAAAGTTAGTAAAATCTAGATGTGTCGCACCCTTCGGCAAACACCAACAATTTTCAGCTGACTACACGGTTAAAAATCCACATTGGCAAAAATCCATGTAAAATTCCACATAATATTCATTTGTTTACACATAAACAAAACCCTCCGAGAAACACATATGAAGTTTATGTGGCCAATGAAAAGTATGTGTGGCCACACATAGTGGTTATTTGTACACATAGGAAGTATGTGTGGTAACAAATAGATATCATTTGTTGATCAAATTGCAAAAAGTCATGTGTGGGACACATAGATATTATCATTGTTTTTTTATCAGTGTATAAATGCGTTTGATTCCGATGCCTGCGATATGGCTGGCCCACAATTGATACGTTACGGATGCGTTGACGTAAATTTGACAGAAAACCTATGGGAAAACTGTCAAATCTACGCAAACGCATCCGCAACGTATCAATTGTGGGCCAGCCATAATGGCTGGCCCACAATAGATACGTTGCGGATGCGTTTGCGTGAATTTGAAAATTTTCCTATAGGTTTTCTGTCAAATTAACGTCAACGCATCCGCAACGTATCAATTGTGGGTCAGCCTTAATATCAACCATAGTGCGGTTGATATCAATATGAGGTCTGTCAAACATGCCACAAATGTTGAAGGTTTTACCATAAACGAAGTAAAGTTGACTGAAATTTCATGGTAGTTTTAAAGATACACTCCCGCTTCATTTAACTCAATTTTTGAGAACAATTGTATACTATCTCGTTTTCTCTCACGGAAATGTTTATCAATTTTCGTAAAAAGTGGATCTACTCAATTTTATGAGTAGATCCACTTTTTACGAAAATTCAGTAACATTTCCGTGAGAAAAAAAGAGATAGTATACAATTGAACTCAAATATTGAGTTAAATGAAGCGGGAGTGTACCCAAGTAACCACAAGCATGCTTTGGAAATTGCAAATTTGGAGAAGCTATTCAGCTGTTTCTTCTAGAATAGCTGAATAGCTTCTCCAAATTCGTTTGAACAAGCTCTAATTCAACACCGATGTTTGTTGGGGCATTATATCATAACATTAATTTGACCGACTATCAGCAACAGTAACGCCATATCACATTTTTTTCAACAACTCCCATGCTATGTTGCATTACCTTTACATTAAAAATGTTATGAAACATATGATCAAGCTGATCCTATCAGATCCAGAATCGTCATCTTCGTTCTCCTTAACCTTGGACTTAGCAGCAGATTGTTTGGTTTCTAAAATTTTAGCAAAAACTATGGCTGCAATATGGGGAGCCGCATGTTTTTCTGGTTGTCAATATTCAGAGGACTGAGCTGTGTTTTCAACGAGGAATCTTCCTTCTCATATATATATATGATATATCGTTTTCTTTTATGATCCAGTTTCAACGTGCACCGGGTATCAAAATTGTGTTAGCTTGTTGTGTGATGAACGGTGGTGGGTATGATTTCATTTGTAACTCATATCGGGTTGAGGTTTGCCCTGATAAAAGGTTCAGGTATCGCAGTCTCAACGACGTGTTTAGCAAGAAAAATCTAAAAATAGCTGCATGAAATATGTTTTTATAGAACGACAAAGAAGGTATGCTTAGGGTATGCTTCCTTTATATTATGCAGTTGTCTTATTAATTTCCATTGCTCTCTTGGCTAAGAGCATTAACGCAACCGGCATTCATCGATCAGTCGTGAGAAGCCTTGGTTCGAATCCCGATGTAGGAAACACATTTGAGCTTATAAAACATTCATCCCGTCAATGTTACGTGAAGAAAATATGAAATAATATCCCTAAATAAAAAAACGTAACAGAGGAAAGTTAATTCAAATAGAAAAAAATAAAATACATTTTTGATGTTTTTTTTCCAAAATATCCCAAGCTCTATATATGCTTTTTAAAATGCAATAAAACCTTTCAGTAGAAGCAGTAATTCAACTGCTGAAACTGGTGTACCAATAAAAATAACTATTTTGAAGCCCTGGAGCGCGCCTGGGAAGAGCTAGATCCACAGCACCTAAAGAACCTGGTCGAGAGCATGTCGAAGCGCCTGCAGGAGGTCCTGAAGGCCAAAGGAGGACACATCAATTATTGAAATGCTTTTATTTTACTTTAATTTATTTTTTTTTTTCACCCAAAAAAAAAGGGCGTTTTTTTTTTTTTTTTTTTTTTTTTTCCACAAAATTATTTTTTTTTTTTTTTAAAATTCTTTTTTTTTTTTTTTCCAAAAAAAAAAAAAAAAAAAAAAAAAAAAAAAAAAAAAAAAAAAAAAAAAGAGTTTTTTTTTTTTTTTGAAAAAAAAAAAAAAGAAAAAAAAAAAAAAAAAAAGAGGTGTGGATTTTATTTTGCCTATCAGTGTATGTTAAGTTTCGTTCGGGAGTTTTCACACCGGCAAATATTCCGGCGACGTTCAAGCACAGAGAACAGACGTTCATCTTCGGTCTGCTTCTTGTGTAAAACTTTAAACCGAAATTTCAAATGTATGTCGTTATGCTCCTGGTAGGTGGCGCTGCAGTTGTGCGATAACTGTCATGTCAATGTTTATCAATAAAAAGCCTAGCACATAACCTGAAAAGTTTTGTTTGTTTTTCTCTGCACTTGCTTCTTATACCGGCTGCCCTCCCTATACTTTTACACACGTTTTTCAAGAAAAGGTATATGGACATCAATGTCTGTTCTCTGTGGTTCAAGTGGTCCATTGAAGCGGTCATCACATCGTTATCCTCCAGAGAGAATATCCGTGGAATATATCTGAAAGGATTTAAATGATTTTGACGTCAACTTGATGAAAGCTTGGATTTTACGGCCCGGAAGAGACACATACTCGGAAGTACGATTCTACTGATGAAATTGAAGCATTTTATGTTATAATATTAAATTATTAACGTACCTCTTAGTTTTTGGAAGTTTTCGCTATCCAGTTTTACCTTCAGTTCTTCCATATTCTTCGCCGTTTCGTAGAATGGATTCCGCGAAGTTTTTCTATTTTTCGAACCACGCACTTTCAAATAAACAAAGCGAGCCAGGAAAATGCTAAGATATTTTTTATCCATTAATGGGTAGAAAAATGCCCATCTTTTGATCTCTCATTAAAAATAAAAAATGGGTCTTTAGTATGCATTATTTTGATTTTTAAAGTACCCAATTTTTGAAAAATGGGTACATATCTACCCATTAATGGGTACTGGCCGGTTACAGTGTATGGCTACACAAAAGCGAGTAAAGGCTGGTTTACAGTTCGGGAAACGCGTCACGGGATCTGGGCGCCTGTGTGTTTTAAATGGAGCCCGGGATTTGATTTCCCGTGGCGGGAATTAATTCTACACAAAAATTACTGTTTTCCTGAAGTGTAAACCCAACCGCGGGATTTACTCCGGGAAATAAAATTCATCTCTACACACTACTTCTTCGGCGGGAACAAATCATTCCGAATTGTTTCCGGGCGGATTTTGCAAGTTTGAACTCGAACAGGGAAACAATATTAAAATGGAGCCAAGTTTCGAAACAGTTTTTTTCGATTTTGATGTGCTCGAAGACTTTGATGAGTTTGTCAGTCATGATAAAATTGATGAACAGCTAACCCACTCTGAGAAAAATTTCATCGCTGTACCGACAATTAAATCATGGTCAGGGTTTATGGCATTTTTTACTATGATCATGGTAACAAGGACTATTCCGACATTATAGCAAATGTTGGATCAACTATTTTTAATGGTCGTTTTGACCATGATCATAGTCGGTTCAAAATCACTATACTGCAATAGTCATCCTAACCCCCAATAATGGTAAAATTGACTACCAAATTCCTCTCTGTGCAGGATGAAATATTGATCGAAGAAAATATAGAGTTCGTTCCAAAAAAAAAAATAGAAACGCGTAGCAAAAACGACAAAACGGAACAAGGAGATTGACATTAAAGTTGTTCTTTGCCAAGAAATTTCAAAACATTCTTGCTTGTACCAAATAACAAGCAAGAGTATTCCAAAAAAATAGCTAAAGATGCTATTTGGCAACAAATCAGTTGTACTATTTCATCGTCCCTGAATAAATCCCTCAGTGTCCATCAGTACAGGAAGTACTCACGGGTAATAATCCACACATATTTATTGAAAAAAAAAAACCATCTAAAATTCCACATAATATTCATTTGTTCACACATAAACAGAACGCTCTGAGATACACATATGAAGTTTATGTGGCAAATGAAAAATACATGTGGCCAAACATAGTGGTTATTTGTACACAAAGGAAGTATGTGTGGTTACAAATAGATATCATTTGTTTATCAAATTGAATTGCAAAATTCATGCGTGGGACACATAGATATTATCATTGCTTATTTCAGTGCTGGGATGCTTTGAGGTAATCGATCAGATAAAAACAAAAATCGTTAACGCAACAGTTAAAGTAAACTTAAATAAAGTTATTCGTAAATTTCTAGAATTTATTTTGATAAAGTAAAACTCCAATAAATTTGTGATAAATCCAGTGCGGTCTTCAAAACTGTCCATTTTTTCAATGCTTCCTGCAAGAAAAAACTTATACAAATGAAAAAAAAAAAAAATTTTTTATCGCTACTTTTTACTGAAAATTGGGTATTTTCTTTGTAGTTTTTATTTATGGAATGCTAAAAAAGTAGGCATGCAATTTATAAATTTATCCATTCGGTGTAATATTAAAAATTTTGCACCTAACAAGTAACAAATGTTCATGTGTAATACAAAAATATGTTTTCTGTATTAAAAATAAGTATAAATAAATTATTGCGCTTTTTGCACCTTTTGAGAGTTGTGTGAGAATTTTTTTGTTACAGTGATTTTTTTATCACGCTCAACATTGTCCCAAAATTTACATTTGCTGTTGTTTGAGTTTAGCGTGCACACTGCTCGGCGAAATGTCAAAGCAAAAAAATCGACAACATAAACAAACTTTCGTCGACGATCTTCCCAACAAACATCGGTGTCGAATATCCGCTTGTTCAAACAAATTTGGAGAAGTTATTCAGCTTTCTAGAAGGAAAAGCTGAACAACTTTGTGTATCACTTTCGACACCGATGTTTGTTGGGTTGGGCAGCTACGACTATTCCTGAACCATATTTTGAAGAATGTGTATCTGGCGTACGTCAAGAACAACAAACTCGAAGCCCTAACATCTCTAGGAATCAACTTCATCAGGCAATCCAGTGACGTAACGCAGTTATTTTGCCAAAACAAAAACAGCTTCCAGTATGTAAAAAGGCAAGTATACCAACTCGTTGAAACTATGGTGGACGTCTTGTACGTGCCATACGACAAGAGGCAGCTGAATCCTTTAGTACATCCACTTGTCAGTATCATCACCGGTGTTATCAAGTTTATTCCATCAGCACAATATTTCCCACTAAATTTTCATTGTATTGTATATTCCAGAGTATTCATCCATGTGCTACCAACCATATTTAAAGTGCTCAACTCCTGCAGCTTCAACGGAAAACATAAAACCCTCTCCATGAAGCCGGTAAATTTGACTTGTTTTCTCCGTTTCGCTCCAGCTACTACTTTGCTTTACAAAAGAAAAATAAGAAAAAATAAAAAAAAGAATAATTACATGGAGTCCCGTTTTACCCTCAAGTGGCTTTCTTTTATTATCAAATAATTGAAATCTATTAAAAGTTGTTAAAATAACTTCGGTTGTGATTGGCACGGCTCGATTTGTTCTCATTCTTGTGCTTGTGATTGTTCAGCAGCTTTTTTTTGCTTACCCTTAGCCTTTCCAACGACATCCCTGTTCTGACCACAACCACCACCACCTAGTGCCGGTCGGGTCTTCTGTGTCATCATCCGTGGTAAGATTAGCATCGTAATTGATGTCCAGCGGAAGTGGATTCGAATCGTCGTCATACTCTTCTTCCGGATCCCTTTCCGTGTCCATCAAAAATTCCTCTTCCGTGTACGTACTGGTGCCCGACTCCGATGCTGGATATTTCGGACAGCGTTTTTTATTCGCAGATTCGAAATTTGGTTCGAAACACTTTTTTGAAGATGTAGAAGGAGATGTTTCGCTCATCGCCATGAGGCACCAAGAGTGGACAGTCATGTTTGCTAGAATGAAAAATATGAAGAAAAAGTGTTGAAAGTTCCGTCAGAGTACGGTAGATTGGAAATAGAATAGAAGTATTGAAAATTGAGCGAAAGGGCATAGGTAAAGTAGTACTCGAACCAGGGACGTTATCATTGACAAACATCCCACTGCGGGGTAGGTTGAGGCACTTTGTTGAAGCCATTTTGTGTGCTGTTCTGTTGATTTGTTTGGTATCACATGTAAACAAACAATAATCATAAATACGTCATGTAAATACATATGCACGCTAAATGCAAACATAACTGTCAATGCAAATTTTTGGGAAAAGCTGAGTGCGAAAAAAATACACTGCAAGCACAATCTTCACAAATGTCTAGGAATTCGTGAAACTTGCAATATAACAGAAATAATTTTCTGCATCGATCCAACATTTTGACACGTTTATTTTTTCGCCTCGGGGTGACACCGAATTGCACCTCGGGATTCACGTTGGTCCACAAGCATCCATCTGAGCTAGAATCAAATAAAAGAATGCAAAAGTTTTTGCTTCATATATTGTGACATGAATAGACTATTTCTTGAAAGATTAATAAGAAAAATAATTACCTCTCCGCTATAACAATATGGCTACCGCATTGCTCCAGCGACGAAAAATTTATTCAATATTAAGTATATAATAACGTCCAATATTTAAAAATGAACATTACCCATATGTCAGTAAAAATTACTGTTTATTATCGTTTAATTTTACCGATATTTTGGGTATTGTAAACATTACCTAATTTTAGTTAAAATAAAAACCTAATTTTAGGTATTCTCATCTGAGCATGCCCATGCAAAAAAAAACTGCAGTACACGGTTGTTTGTGAAAACACATTGATGGGTAAAAAAACACCCACTTCCGAATAGCATTCCTACACGCAAAAAAAAACCGTAGTAGAAACTACCATTTCGAGGGTTAAATTAAGCGCAAACACCAACAATTTTCAGCTGACTATAAATGCGTTTGATTTTACCATGCCTGCGATTAGATCAACCATGGTGCAGTTGATATCAATATGAAGTCTGTCAAATATACCACAAATGCTGAAGGTTTTACCACAAACGTAGTAAATTTGACTGAAAGTTCATGGTAGTTTTAAAGATATGCATAGTCGGGTGAAATGGTAGTTATTACTACAAGAATTTTTTCTGTGTGTCGGTCATAAAATGGGTAAAAAAAAATCCATTGGAGGAAACCTCATACAATAAATAAAATGCTTATATTTTACTCATTAATGGGTGAAAAAAAGTTCAAAAACCAAACGTATTCGGTACATCGTTAGCAGGGGGTTAGTCACTCTGCCACGTTGTGTTTGTGTTTCGGTGTGTCGGAAGGTGTTTCGGGGTGTCCGAAGGTGCCCAAGTAACCACGAGGCTATAATAGCTTGCATATACTCTGAGAAAAATTCCATCGTTGTACCGACAATTAAATCATGGTCAGGATGACTATCGCATATAATGGTTTCAATAACCATGAAAATGGTCGAATTTACCACGTTCATGGCATTTTTGACTATGATAATGGTAACAAGGACTATTCCGACATTATGGAAAATGTTGCATCAACTATTTTTAATGGTAGTTTTGACCATGATCATAGTCGGTTCAAAATCACTATACTGCAATAGTCATCCTAACCTCCAATAATGGTAAAATTGACTATCAAATTCCTCTCTGTGTATAGGGCATATGCATTACGTCTAGTGCATCATTGAAGTCTGATTAAAGCTGAAAAGGGCCCCACTAAGTTCGAACTAATGCTATATCTTTTGTAATGCCATGAGACATTGCTAAAGTAGCATTATTGCATTGGTAATGCATCATTGCATTGGTAATGCATCATTGCATTGGTAATGCATCATTGCATTCATAAAGCTAATCTAACACTTCATTACTTGACAACTGTTGAATTGATGCGATCCCGCATTAATGATGTTGATTTTGGGTTGTATAAGTGCAATAATATAATGCTTGTGATTACTTGGGTGTTTCTGTGTTTCATCATATCTGGCAATACTACAATTGAAAATTTATGCTATTTGGCAGTCATGGGTTTATTAGCGTTTTTTCTACGAACGCTAACGCAGCATCTTAATCACATCAGTGCAAGCGAGAGGGAAACAAAACAGTGAGAAAACAAACAATTAATTCTTGTAAGTGGTTACCTCACCTTACCAATCAGACTAAGGCCGGTGTGGCCTCTACTGTACACAGAAGTTGTTTCCATTGTAATCGGTCCATGGCTGTACCTCGCCAGCCTCGCTGTCTGCGGAGGGTCCGCAGGTCGCCTTCTACTTGATCGATCCACCTTGCTCGTTGCGCGCCTCTTCTTCTTGTACCTGTCGGTTCGTTTTCGAGAACCATTTTCACAGGGCTGTCGTCCGACATTCTTACGACATGCCCAGCCCATCGTAGTCGACCGATTTTTGCGATGTGTACGATGGGAGGTTCTCCCAGCAACTGGTGCAATTCGTGGTTCATTCGCCTCCTCCACGTTCCGTCTTCCATCTGCACTCCACCGTAGATCGTACGCAGCACCTTCCGTTCAAAGACTCCAAGGGCGCGTTGGTCCTCCACTAGCAATGTCCATGTTTCGTGGCCGTAGAGAACTACCGGTCTAATTAATGTTGTTGAAGCGAAACAGAATGCCGACGGTCAAATGAACCGTGAGTGCCCCAACATGTTCCACAACACTCGTTGGTAGAACGATCTCGCTTCACCCTACACAGTTAGACAGTCTATTTCGTTTTGTGTTCGGAATAGGCTTTTTCTCCCGATCGCTTCTTGATCGATCAGACTACCAGCTGATCGAGACCATAGCAAAGGAGAGTAAATAAAACCGTCGCGACGTGTACATCGTTGCATTCAATCCGTAATATATATCTGTTGTTCGCGTAGAATAAGTGTAGTTTCTGTTCAATAAATGTTATGTGTTATGAAACCGCGAGTTTTTTCTGCTGTGTCCGAAATCAGCAAATACGTGCGCGAACAAATGTCTTGTAG
Source organism: Aedes koreicus (assembly GCA_024533555.2). Lineage (NCBI taxonomy): Eukaryota > Metazoa > Arthropoda > Insecta > Diptera > Culicidae > Aedes > Aedes koreicus. Next base: position 934,218 of record JAHHFK020003576.1, on the reverse strand, counting down.
ATGGTCAACTTTGTGGTTCGGCGAACTTTGTTCGATCTTAGCGTCCTTCGGAGTCCAAAATAGGCACGATTGCCAGCCATAATGCGCCTTTGTATTTCTCTGCTGGTGTCGTTATCGGCGGTCAACAATGAGCCCAGATACACGAATTCGTCTACTACCTCGATTTCATCACCGTCGATCTGAACTTGTGCTAGGAGGCTAACTTTGTCTTCTCGTGAGCCTCTTCCCTTCATGTATTTTGTTATTAACGCATTAATCACAAGCCCAATCCCACCAGCTTCAGCCTTAAGTGTGATGTACGTTTCCGCCATCGTCTCAAAGTTACGTGCTACGATATCAACGTCGTCGGCGAAGCGAAATAGTTGGACAGATTTCCTGAAGATCGTGCCACTCGTGTCTATCCCAGCCCTTCGAATCACACCCTCCAGTGCAATGTTAAACAACAAACACGACAATCCATCACCTTGCCGTAACCCTCTCCGAGATTCGAAGGGACTCGAGAGCGTCCCTGATACTCGGACGACACACATCACTCAATCCATCGTTGCTTTGATCAACCGCGTCAGTTTTTCCGGAAATGCATATTCGTACATGATTTGCCATAGCTGGTCTCGATCGATTGTATCGCTGTACGCTGATTTGAAGTTGATGAAAAGATGATGTGTGGGCACGTTGTATTCGCGACATTTCTGCAGTACTTGCCGAATCGCGAAAATCTGGTCCGTAGTAGTGCGGGCACCCATGAATCCCGCTTGGTATTGCCCCACGAACTCCTTTGCAATTGGTGACAGGTGGGGCATAACATTTGGGAGAGCAACTTGTAGGTGACGCTCAGTAGCGTGATCGCACGATAATTGCAGCAATCTAGCTTGTCGCCCTTTTTATAGATGGGACACACACTTCCTTCCATTCAATCCTCCGGTAAACATTCCTCCTTCCAAATCTTGGTAATTACCCAGTGCAGCGCTCTGGCCAGTGCTTCACCACCGTATTTGAATAGCTCGCTTGGGAGTTGGTCAACACCAGCGGCTTTGTTGTTTTTCAACAGACCAATTTCCTCCTCAACTTCCTGAAGGGTTGGGGTCGGGGTCCTGTCATCTTCTGTGCGTGTTCCTAGATTTATTACCGTGCCACTTTCGTTCGCTGTAACATTACCGTTCAGGTGCACGTCGAAGTACTGCTTCTACCTTTCAATCACCTCACACTCTCCTGTGAGAAGGTTGCCATCCAGGTCTCTGCAAATATCAGCTTGTGGTACGTAGCCTTTGCGCGAGCTGTTTAACTTCTCGTAGAATTTGCGTGTGTCGTTAGCACGGTACAGTGCTTCCATTTCTACGCGGTCTCGATCTTCCCTCTGGCGCTTTTTCCTTCGAAGAATAGAATTTTGTCTGTTCCGTGCCTGTCTATACCGATCCACATTCGCTCTCGTACGGTGTTGCAGCATTTTCGCTCGTGCTGCATTCTTCTCCTCTACTAACTGCTTGCATTCGCCATCAAACCAGTCATTTTTTCGATTCGGCGCAGAAGTACCTAGTGTCACTAATGCAGTGCTACCAATGGCGGTTCGAATATTTCTCCAGACATCCTCAAGAGTAGCTGCGCCAAGCTGCTCTTCCGTTGGTAGGGCTGCTTCTAGCTGTTGCACGTATTCCTGGGCAACTTCGGTTTCCCGTAGTAGCTCAATGTAAGGTCGTGGCGTCCGAAATCGACGCGTGTTGTACACCGTCGAGAGTTTTGAGCGCATACATACTGCAACTAGGTAGTGGTCCGAGTCTATATTCGCGCTGCGGTAAGTGCGAACGTTGATGATATCGGAGAAGAATTTCCCGTCTATTAGAACGGGAAGTGGTGCCAGAAATGAATTTATGTTTCAGAAGGTGGCGAGTATGTTTAAAGTGTGTCGGAGTGTGTTTTTGAGGGTGGTACCACATGGTGGCCGAGTGAGTTACCCCCTGATCCTTTGTGGAAAGCGCAGCTTTTTTCAGTTTATTAATTTTATAAAAACTTTAATAATACTTGAAACTATACACTCTCGGACCAACGTTAGTAAGAAAAATTATTTTTTGTATATAAGTAATCTAATGCTTAAAAATTTGTGTGCACGGAACATGGAGGAACTTAGCTAGAAGTTTGACTCAGAATTGTTGATTTATTGATGGATTCGTCGTTTCCATAAGTATACGAGAAAAGGCATGAATAAAAACAAGTAAAAGTATATTATTTTGTATTTTTTTGCATTGATTGATTAGGTAACATGAAAACCATGAATTTAAAATCTACCAAACTGCTAAATAATCTCTATTGAAAAAATGGGTGATATTTTACCCATTTTGGGGGAACCTGGCTTTTTTGCAATGGGTGAATAAACATCCATTTTGTGATACAAACTGTTTATACCCATTATGGGTAAATCGAGTTAACCCATTAAATTGGGAGAGGCACTTCTAGCGAAAATGGGTGTTTTTTTACCCATTAATGGGTTTTTACAAACGACCGTGTAGAAACTATCAATTCGAGGGTTAATTTAAGCGTAAACACCAACGATTTTCAGCTGACTGTAAATGCGTTTGATTTTACCATGCCTGCGATAATATCAACCATAGTGCGGTTGATATCGATATGAGGTCTGTCAAATATACAAATGCTGAGGGTTTTACCATAAACGTAGTAAATTTGACTGAAATTTCATGGTAATTTTGAAGTTAGGCATAGTCGGGTGAAATGGTAGTTTCTACTCCAAGATTCTTTTCTGTGTACTTTTGATTGATTTGAGCCAAACGCGTACTCAATTTTGGGTTGTTTAGAAATAGCGTGTAGATCCAACACATGTTCCTTGCAAGGAAGCTGTCTGACATTATATCTAGACAAAATAGTCAAAAGGTCGAAAGTAACATTTGTAAACAATGACTTTTAGCGTATTTTTCTGGGATCTGCTTGCTCCCACAATCAAAATAGCACCAGAAACAGATACAGGAAGTTATTACCTTTCCGTCGTTAGTGGATATAGATGTTAGCAACCTGGCGTTTCCAGTAAATTTTCGTTTCAAGTCATTGTTTAGAATTGTTACTTTCGACCTTTTGGCGATTTTGTCTAGATATGAAAGCCATTGCCCACCTGCTGCCATTTATTGTATAATTGTTCACCGCAGTAGTTTCATGGGCCGGTAAAAATGGCTCACATAATGCAAATTATTACTCAATTTCATAGTGCGTATCTGCTCCAATGTCGGTACCCGTTATTAGCAAGATCATTTTATCAGGTTATGGTACGTATGCTACAAAAATGTCGATATGTAGTGTACTATAGAAATATCTCTTCCATTGCATAGAATTACATGAATGATGGAAGAACTTCGGTACCACTATCAGCAGACAAAAAGAGTATTAGCAAACCAATGAAGGCATACATGGAGCGTGCTAAAGCAAATGACGAATTCATGAAGATCCAAAATATTGACTTTAAGTTCGGCAAGCGTCATCTGGCGAATATGATGGGCGAAAATCCAGAGACATTTACTCAAACCGATATTGACGTAAGATCTGATCATTAATATTATTATATTGCCCTATACAGCACACAACTTCCCCAGTTGTGTACTGCAAGTGAAATCGAAGTGTTTCTATATGCAAAATACCTACTCGTCACGTTGTTTCCATGCGTAACACGCAATTTTGACGTAGATTACGTTTTTGTTTTGAACGTTAATAATAACATCAATGGATTGAACATATTTATTAAACCATTGATTTTCAGTAAAAGAACTATTGAAAATGTTCTAATATGTCTTGTGTTATGGATGTGAAAGTTGATGATTCCAAGCAATTTTAAGCGTGCTAGCACAGACTTTCAAATCGAGGCCAAAGGCTAAATTAGGAGAAACAGTTAGATTTTCACTACTTTTGAAATAAATCTAAATTTTCTGAATAGAAGAACGATATATCCTGTACCTTATATAAATTTACTGGTAATGTTATTAACTAGGAACTATGCATAAACTCCCCATGTACGTCTAGATTTCGCCGTAGCATCTAAATGAATAATTATTAATATTAAGTATATTTGATTTAATGTGAGAATAATTTCTCAAAGGGCATAACGGCAAACTTTATGCATATATTATTAGAAGTTCTACGTATACAGTTCATACAACCTCATGGGCTGTCCTTTCCATTACCAAATCCGGTAATGATTACCTGTAATTCACGTAGTGTTACGTGTTTTCCACATATATTGAGGTTCTAAGAAACAATAACATGAAACATACGTGAATTTTTACGTGGTATTGCTTGGTCACGTAGTTTTTACTGGATTTTTCAGAACAATTGTCAATTACTTGTTCTCGTTAAAGTTACCTAAAACTTCACGTAGAAATAACGTGTCGTTTTTTTTTAATGGAAGATAATTTGTCTAATCCTCGAGTACCAAAGGGACATACCTATTTTGCTGAACCAAGATTTGAACGAATTGCTACGAGAAATAACCGGATAATAGGGAAGATGATATTGATTTTGGTTTTGTTACATAAGTTATCCCTCTTTCCTATGGTAGCACAGGTAATCCACCACTTTTAGATCCGCTACCTGTTTAGCGATAAACCATTCATTACACAATACTTATTGTGAACTCTCCGGGAATTCATTAATATAATCAATCTTTATTCTTGAGAACTCATACATGAATGAATTGGAAAACACTTGGTAAACTATTAAATTTAAACAATTTTTTTTTGTTGATGGACTTCATAACTTAAGGTTGTGAGCAATAGCTTTTATATGATTTTTTTTCGAAGATGATTATATACAACTTAAAATTATGAAGGGGTAGCAATATGACCTCGCGTATTATTTTATTGTTTGCATTTTTGTTTTTTAATGTTTGCATTTATTTATTTGTTGTTGGCATCAACAGGCTCAATGTGGCCCCAATGATGTTGAAAATAAATTAAGTTAAAGCGTAGGGTCAAATAATAAAATACATGTACATAAATGCGGTCATATAGTTATTCAACACCGGAAGCACCATTGAAAAACGTAGTAAAACGCCGACGTAGCATCTGGCGTGAAAGGTGAAAATCGAATAGATGAGAGGTCAGATATGAGCGAAACCATCGCAGTAAGTTGCCGCTAACCCCAAGATATTCTAGCTTCGCAATCGCAATGGCGTGGTTCAGCTTGTCGACTGTTGCTGACGAGTCGGTATAAATGACGTCAGTTTGAGCTCGTTCAGCCATACTATCCGTGATATGCGATGTAAGACACGGTAGATTAGTGGTGGTGGAACGACCGGAAGTGTAACCGTGTTGATCACAACTTAGATATTGCTTGCATTGAGAATGTATATGCTCCAATGCTCCATTATTATAATTTCATTATTTTGTAAGAATTTTGAGGGAGTTCTTTTTGTTCATGCTTGAAATACTGTGCATGTAAATGTGTTGAATGTTTTTAACTAATCAACCGGAACACAATAAACACATTTTAATTAACAATAATTTGACTTCTAACGAAAACATATCCTTTTGAATTCTGCTGATGATTATGACGACGTTTCTTTGATAAATAATGGTTTGGCTTTTTGTACCTTTGGTTTATCATAACTTAACAATGGCCCACTGAGGCGAGCAGCTTATACTACCAGGTGAACCCCGAAATTAGACGTTATTTTGAGGTTTTCTTCGAGAATCCTGAGATAAATTGCCCATATTACACAGCGTTTCAATTCGACCAATTTTCTAAAATCGCTGGTTTTCTACCAGGGTAGAAGCGGAACCTATCTTGAGCTCAATAAGCAGACCTTCAGTGGAAATCGGTGAATATGCACTGAATACCGAACACTGAGTACACAAGTTATTCACAATTTATTCGTTCAGTTACCGTTAATCGTTTAGCAACACACAAAACATTCGATTCTGATAATTTTCTTCCAATTTAATAAGGAAAAGTTGCCACTGCTATGTATCTATTTTAATAATATCACGAAAAACATTAATCCCATCTGTGTACATATGTTAATCGTACTGATTTTAATCAAGAAAAAATACAAACAAGTTAACGCTCGCCACTACTTCACTCAAAAATATAAACGTCAACAAAACTTTTAAAAGGGCCTATGCTGCTTTAAAAACATCAGTGTTTCTATTGTTGCTCATATGCTAAGTCGCACTTGCGATGCGGTAATGGTATTTTGACTGCCGAGTTTGCAACAAGCCTAGTTGTTGCGCTTTTTAGCCCACTTTGATTGCGCGGTGGGATTCTATAAGTGCGACAACGCGAATACAAGTCCGATCTAACGTTGAATCGTGTCTGGGAGGAAGCTCTATATAGTACACATAAAATGTAACACATAGCTTTATCAATCTTCAAGAAAATTCCAATGCGCCGTATAAAATTAAAGCAACTGAGAAAACCCACCAGATTGTATTTAGTGGACAACTTTGGAACTTTGGTATCAATTTAAAATAATGGCGTAACTGTTATATCCAGGCTTTGAAGAGCTGTAATGGCCACCACAATCAATCTCACTATCAGGAAGCGATCAAAGGGTTTGACATTTGGCTTGTGTCGACTAGTAAGAGACGATCGAATGAAACAAGACAAACGTCAAATCGTTCGCTGCCTACCAGAAACTGAGCATGATTGTGGCAGCCATTAGCGCTCGTAAAAACCTGGATAGATCTCTTCTCGCCGACTTCGTATTGACGCATTTGCTCAAAATTCCACCGGGGGAACCTCTGTTTACTCTGTTGTTGTTCTGTCCTTATGGAAGAGTTTCGTGAGACGCGGTTGTTCGTTTAGTGCCGCGTGGAATTTCGTGAAAATGTGCATTTGCGACAGATTTGGAGGATAAAACTTGTATTGACCTTTTTAGTTTTAGCTAAACAGGAACTAAATCGATTTTGTTTGTTGAATTTTTTTTCCCAAGTTATTCAAAGCTTTTTTCGTTGTTTTGATTCTCGACTCGCTTCGACAGGCAGTGACAGCCAAATATCGGCTCGTTTTGACGTTCACATGTTTCGTATCTGTTTCTTCCTCCCAGGTGCCGATGTCTTCGCCGCTCTTATTCATCTTACATCAAAGAGTAAGTGCAATGGATATTAGTGACGTTTACTGCACGCACACTGGCGTCTTGAAGATACAGTGCAAGCACCCTTTTGTTTTCCTTAAAATTCTAATACATACAAACAATGTATACATCAATTCGTATTGTTCAAAACCTTGTATGTAAATTCACATATTACCCAACATTCATTGCGAGCGTGTACGCTTGAAGTTTAGTTTTAAAGGAAAACATTGGAGAGGATCACTACCACATCTACACAACAAACACTAATACATTTGAACGTAATAACCTCAATAAACGTAATAACCTTGACGTCAGCACTTTTTATCTACCTCTTTCACTCTTTTGGTACGCCCTATCTAGCCATCGCCTGGCCCTCAGAAAGTGTCAGTTATGTGCGGGCATTGTTAACATTTTTTTTGTATGAGATTAAAATAGGTCGTTGAATCGTCTATAACGCTTTTTTTTTAACTTAATTGTTTATTTATAAGGCTCAAGTGCCTTAGGCATAACGGAGCCGAGTTCTTTTTCATTTTTACAATGAGAATAACTTACTTACTAGGTTAGTTTTGGAAAGCCGAAAAACTCGCGGCTTGGTCGAGGTTAGGGATTACAATGATTCAGGAAGGAATGGGAAAGTAGGAATCTTAACGTTGGCTTTCAACAGCAGATTGGCGATGCTATATTGTTGCTGTAGGTCTGGCGTAGGTGTGGCATTGCGTTAAGCTGTAACGATACAATAGAAGCGGTATTACGGGGGGAGGGGACGAGGTGGACATGTTAAAGCGACAGCTAAGCGAGGGTCAAACGAATACATCTATTTTTTTCAAGAACTTGTAAATTAGCCCCATATAGTCCAAGTCCAGCTTACCCAGCACGTCTCTACTATCTTCCTTCTTTGGTTTCCCTCGGGCCCGTAGGGATGCGCAAAGATCAGATCTGGCAATTTCGTAATCGAGGCAATGCCAAACAACGTGGTTGATGTCCTGATAACCTGCACCACAGCCGCATTGATTGGTGTCTGAGAGACCTATTCGATAGAAACGAGTAGTGATTGGACATTAGACGACACATAACCTTGATAAAATCCCGGCTAATATCCAACCCACTGAACCACGATTTTTTCGATACCTGTGGGAGAATGGAATGTAACCATCTGTCCAAATCCCCTGCATCCCATTTTTGTTGCCAGCTGATCAAGGCCTGTGGACGGGAAATAGCAAAAAATTCGTTGAAGGCAATTTGTCGATCATAAATATCGCCTGCCATAGCGCCCACCTTGGCAAGTGAGTCCGCTTTCTCATTACCAGGAATGGAGCAATGAGAAGAGACCCAAACCAAGGTGATGGTGTAGGAATTGTTTGATAGGGCACTCAAAAGAGATCGTATTTCGCTAACGACCTCGGCCTCATTGAACGAAAGCCTGAAGTGAGCTGAGACTATCCGTAAAAATGAAAAATTGATCAGAGGGTAGAGAGGCAATTCGCTCTAATGCATAGTGTATAGCCGCCAATTCTGCGACGTATACGGAGCAAGGATTTTTAAGTTCGAAGGAGGCGCTATGAATTTCGTTAAAAACACCAAATCCAGTGGAATCATTTGTTTTTGACCCGTCGGTGTAAAACTTTCTGTCACTTCTGATATGGCCAAACTTGCTTGCAAAAATTGATGGAAGAACCGACAGAATCGTTGTACGATACAGCTTTATCAGATCTTCCGGGTGGGCTCCCCACCATGTTCCGGTGATAGTACGCATGAAGTTTATTCGCTGCTGGCATTTCTGATGCAGATACTTTATGTGCTTTCCCCAGGTGCATTTAGAATCGAACCAGACCCCTAGGTATTTATAAGACAAACTTTGAGTTATTATTTTACCCATGGGTTGAAGCGGTATCTGTGCTGGATCACGCTTCCTAGAAAAAACAACTAACTTTGTTTTCTCCGGGGAGAATTCGATACCCAGCTTTACAGCCCAGGTAGACAAATTGTCTAGGGTATCCTGCAACGGTCCCTGCCGGTTGTTCGCCCCTGGTCCTACAAATGAAACAACGGCGTCATCCGCAAGCTGTCTTAGCGTGCAATTTTCCATGAGGCAGCTATCGATGTCTCTAACATAAAAATTATAAAAAAGGGGGCTTAAACAAGAGCCCTGGCGGAGACCCTTGTAGCTAATTCGTGAAGTTGTCGGAGACCCATGAGAAAAGCTCATATGTTTCTCAGACAAAAAATTGTACAATTAGTTGTTTAATAATGGTGAAAGGCCACACTCGTGGAATTTGTCTGAAAGGACGTCTACACAAACTGAATCAAAAGCCCCCTTAATGTCCGTGAAAACTGAACCCATTTGCTCATTTTGAGCATAGGCCAGCTGTATTTCTGTTGAGAGCAGCGCAAGACAATCGCTCGTTCCTTTGCCTCTGCGGAAACCAAATTGTGTACGAGATAGAAAGCCATTAGATTCAATCCATTTGTCGAGCCGATGGAGAATCATCTTCTCTAGCAGCTTCCGTATACACGACAACATCGCAATTGGACGATAAGAGTTGTAATCCGACGCGGGTTTCCCGGGTTTTTGTATAGCTATAACTCTAACCTGCCTCCATTCATCCGGAACAATATTGCTTTCCAGGAACTGATTAAATAAGTTTAGCAAGCGCCTCTTTATGGCGGCTGGGAGGTTTGTCAACAATTTAAACTTGATTTTATCCATTCCTGGTGCAGAATTGTTGCATGAAAGGAGAGCAAGTGAGAATTCGAGCATCGAAAAGGGCGCATCCATTTCGTTACGATTGGTTTGAGTATCGCGAGCAATACGTTGCACCGGAACCGAATCTGGGCACACTTTCTTGTCGAAAGCGTAGACCCACCGGGAAGAGCTTTCCTTGTCTTCATTCACCGATGACGCATTTCGCATTCTTCTCCCGACGGTCCAAAGAGTTCTCATCGACGTTTCACGCGATAGCCCTTCGACGAAGTGACGCCAATATCCGCGTTTCTTGGCCTTTGCGAGGCTCTTAAACTCACGCTCAAGAGCAATGTACCGCTCGTAGTTATCTCGCGAACCGCGCTTCCGATATGCCTTAAACGCGACTGATTTTTCACGGTAGACCTCAGTACATTCGTCATCCCACCACGGAGTGGGCGAACGTCGGCGAATTGTTGATCCTGGTACCGGTCTGCGCTGTGCGTCGATCGCACACTTGAGGATTAACCCGGATAAAAACCGATACTCTTCCAACGGAGGAAGGACTTCGACCGATTGCTCGCCATCGATCGCTTCAGCGTATTTACCCCAGTCGATGCACTTCGTGAGGTCGTACGCAATGTCGATCGAGCGAGATTGACACGAACCATTGGTAATTGAAATTCTGATAGACAGGTGATCACTACCATGGGGATCTTGAATCACTTTCCACGTGCAATCCAATGATAATGAGTTCGAACAGATTGAGAGGTCTAATTTGCTTCCAGGGTTTGGAGGTGGAGCCACGCGTGTTACTTCCCCAGTATTCAAAATAGTCAAGTTGAAGTAGTCCACGAGGTCTAGTATCAATGCAGAACGGTTGTCGTCGTACGGTGACCCCCAGGCTGTACCGTGAGAATTAAAATCTCCTAAGATCAACCGTGGCTCTGGCATTGCGAGGCAAATAGTTGAAAGGTCTCTGCGGGATATTGCCGTATTCGGCGGCAGGTATATGCTGGCTAAAACTTTTGCCTCGAATAGTCACTTGGCATGCAACTACTTCAGGGCCTGTCATCGAAAGGAGGTCAATTCTATAAAAGGAGTGGAGCTTATTAATCCCCAACAGCACCCCTCCATATGAGTCCCCTCGATCCTGCCGAATAATGTTAAAATCGTGGAAAGAGAAATCTTTATCAGAAGAGAGCCATGTTTCACAGAGAGCAAATACGTCACAATGCGATTTGTGAACTAAAAACTTAAAAGCGTCCAAATTTTTTAGAATACTTCTACTATTCCATTGTAGTGCTTCGATCATATCCCCGACCTCATTGGATAAATTATCCATCGAAAGATATGATCGAATCAAGAAGAAGCCATTTTGAAGACAGTTTCTTTAGGAGAGGTTTTACAAATGTAAGGATCGTGTTGATGAGGTTTCTCGTTGTTAGTGAGACCTCGAACATGGTGAAGATGAATTCCACAATCCCAGAAAGAGACATTTTTTCAGAGTCTTCGACTTGACACGTTCGAGATTCCGGATGTCTTGGTAGTTGGCGTCCTGGGCAAAAAACTGGAACAACTGGGGTTTTAGTTGTTCCCGGAAGTGGCGGAAAGTTACTATCCAGTGGTTTAAAACCTGCAGGAGAAACTTTTTTTTGTATTACCACCACTTCTTAGATTGTTCAGAGGAGGGTGGGGAGCCTGTTCTACTGTCAGCGCGTTTTGAGATGCTTGCTGACGGTGCCGTTGACGTCTTGCTGTAGCGCGCTTTCTCTTCGCTCCCGTCTGAACAACAGAGAACTTCTCAGCATCCTCAAAGTCTGAGCCATGATCATCAATGGGCAGGGAAGAAAAGATATTGTTGTCAGGTTGGGCTGGTGGAACAGCGGCCGGTGGGATCTTTTTAAGTATTTCTGCATACGAGCGCTTTGACCGCTGCTGCAATGAACGAATTTCATGTTTCTCCCGCTCTATATAAAGACTGTATTCGATGAAATTTGGACACACGCAATTGTTCGTAACTTTTCAGCGTGTGGGTAAAAATTATTGAAATTTTAACTGAATGTTTTTCATTGTGTTGTGTCAATTGTGTAATGAGTTTCGTGAAAATCGGTCGAGTGATTTCAGTGATGGCTTCGAATGAAGAAATAGTGCGCCAACAAATTTTGGGCACTCACTTCGAAAACCCAAACGCTTCTCATCGATGGATCGGAAAACAGCTCGGAATCGCACATTCAACCGTATCTCATGTGATCAAGACGTTCAAGGACCGTAAGACAACCAAGCGGAAAAATGGTAGTGGCAAAAAACGTGGCACATAAAATCCGGAGAAGGCCAGGATGGTATTGAACCAATTTAAGCGTTATCCCAACATTTCGATCAGGGATGTTGCGAAAAAGGCGAAAGTTTTTGTTTGTTTTGTGCAGAAAACAATGAAACGTTCTGGATTACATGTGTACAAGGTCCAGAAGGCACCGAACCGGAGCGATAAACAGAACTCGGTGGCCAAAACTCGTGCAAGAAAACTGTACAGGGAGTGGCTCACAAAACCGTTCTGCATTGTGACGGACGATGAGACCTACATTAAAGCCGACACCAAACAAATGCCAGGACAGGAACACTACGTCTACGTGTACGGAAGAAGAAACTGTCGGAATTCGCCAAAAAATTCCTTGTCTGGCTAGCGATCTGCGGATGTGGCAAAATGAGTCAGCCCTTCATCACCTCTGGGACCGTCAACGGACAAATCTACAAGGACGAATGCCTCCAAAAACGACTTCTGCCCTTCTTGAGATCTCACGATGGCCCGACACTGTTTTGGCCGGATTTGGCATCTTGCCACTATGCCCGGCCCGTCTTAGACTGGTACAAAGATAATCATGTAGTTTTTATACCAAAAAACGTCAACCCTCCAAACACTCCGGAACTTCGCCCAATTGAAAATTTTTGGGCAATCATGAAGGCAAAGCTCGTTAAAACTCCAAAACTGATAGAAAATGAACTTGAACTAAAGAAAGTGTGGTTAAAAGTAAGTAAGCAAGTCGGTCCTATCATTGCCCAAAATTTGATGAAAGGGGTCAAGGCAAAGGTGCGAAAATTTGGGTTGGGAGAAGAGGTTCAATAAACCAATGATGTCAAAACTTAATTTAGTAGTACTTTATTTCCAGAAAGTTTGAAAAGAATCGGGCTCCAGGTTAATTTTTGGTGACCTATTTTGTGTGTCCAAATTTCATCGCATACAGTCTTTACTTCGGGCATGTAGAGAGATCATGTGGAGCTTCCCCACAGCATATACACTTGGGGTCCGTACTGCAGGGACCCTCCACATGTTGCTCACCACATTTACCGCATCGTGCTTTGTTACAGCAGTAAGGTGCAGTATGACCAAACTGCTGGCACTTATCACAGTGCATGACCGTCGGTATATAGAGGCGAACAGGTAACCAAAGCTTCCCCAGCACGAGGAAATTCGGAAGGGCAGCTCCAGAGAAGATCACTCGATACGAATTTGAAGGCCTTTTTTGCCGTCGGAGGACACATGGTTCATTTGCCTGACATCAAGAACCTGAACTGATGGAACGGCACGATTTTTAAACCCACCAGTTCCATGAGCCTTGATGTCAGCGCACGTCAAAAACGGTTCGGTGATCACTCCGGCTATTTCAACAACGTGCGAGGGAGGATACACATGGTATTCTAGGGAAAAGAGCTCTGAGGCAGCAATCTTGTTAGCTTCTTCGCGATCACTTAGAGTGCTTACTGCGGCTGGGAAAGGTTATTTCCTGAATGCTCCGAAACGACTTTGCCAGATCTTTTTCGATTTGGAATTTATTCAACGGTTTACTCTTGGGCCGAAAAAAACCCAGAAAAGGACCCTTAGATCCGGTTGGATAAGCTTTCCGGTGGGGGAGCTCGGAGGAGGATGTACCAGAAGTTGCTTCTGTTGAGTTTGACTCCGATGCTTTTTCTGTCTCCATTAAGGAAAAATTAGGAAAAGGTTGTAGAATAGGAGGATTATCATCATCCGAGCAATCTAACTCCTCCGAACCCCGGCTCGGATTATTTTCATCCATCGTGGGGACTTAGAACGCCCACGAGGAGAATAAAACAATTGTGTTCAATTCAATATCAGAAAAAAAATAAAATAAAGAACAAAACATAATATCAAAATATAGGACACAATAAAGATTTTCGTAACTGATAGGTGGGTTAAGTATTTATTTTATCGCTGCAATTATATTCACCTAAGACATGCTAAAAAAAAAATCCACATACACAGCTCCTATCACAGAGAACAAAAATAAAGAAAAATGAGATTATATCCACTTATTGGTAGATTAATCAATAATTTGAAAAAAAAAAAAGGGAAAATAGCAAACCAAAAAAAAGAGATAATAATAAAAAAGAAATTCTAATATAATACTAAGAAAGGTTTCCTGTTAGGAGGATTAATTAACAATATTTTTCGTCGAAAAAATTTCAAACCAAAGAAAAAAAAAACAAAAAAAAAATTATTTAGATAAAAAAAATGCAATCAATTTTACCAGAAAAGTACTTCTGCCTGCAAGGGGGATTATCCTCTATCTTCAGTCAGTAGTGGAACAAAGTGGGAATCAAAAGAAATGTTTACCTATTGTTACACAATTTGGTATGATGCGGCTGCTACTCGTGTCGGTCTGTAGATAGGCTATTGAAAAGCCTCCGGGTGCGTGTGGAACAACGCCTTGACCGACGCGATGGAATGGTGCGGTGATGATGATGATGATGATGATGGTGATAGCCGTCGTGGGGGAGAACGAAATTCTTCACACTTTCGGTGTCGATGACGGGTCGTTGGATGGTCCTTTACAAGGCCCGCCTGTAAAGGCCACTTCCTTCGTTCCGAACGTCGCACTGTGGCACTATTAAACCAGCTGTTGCACCAGTTTTAGTGCAGAAAAAAAACCACGATCGTGGAGGAAAAAAAACCCAACAAAAGTAATTCGATTGCGGAGCTAACCAAAGTTGAACTTGCACACTCGAACGTTCGACAAGGAATGTCTATAACGCTGTAGCACAAGTACACATAAAACAATGGGTCTGTTTAATGACCAACTCGAACTAACTCGGACTATCATGCTAACTCTTTTTTGCATCAATCCCTGAACGAATGCCGAAAAGATACCAAAAAGAGGTTGCGAGTCATCGAGAGCTGGTCATTAAACAGGCCTAATATCTCACTTTCTGCACTTATAACATATTGGTTACATGGCGCACTTTGCACCCTACTGTTTCGCAATTAATTTTAAGTGCAGAACCGTTAACGAAAGTGCTGGTGCATTGCATACAATCGGGTCGATGTCTTCGGCGCACTTTTTCTTCATGAGCATAAGCGCGCTGAAGACAACGACACGATTTGAGACAATCCCGCACTTATAAAATGTAAGTTCGGAGTCCAGTGGTGAGCAAAATGCGCAATATTGGTTGAGCTTCTTTGGGAAACATGGGATATTACTATGAGGATTCATTGGTTCTCATATTCAAGGAGGACTGTGGCAGTTTCAATTCAAATCAATGATAAAAAGTTCAAAACTTGACTGAAAATATTAATTAATTAATATGCAGAGTGTGACATAAGTAAAAGCTCAATGTTTGCAATCAAAAGAACTTCGACTAGGCCCTTTAAAAAAAAATTGAGATGAAAAATTGTAGATGATTTGACAGCACTTCACGTGTGTTGGGTACAGGGACCTGGCAACCCTATCCCATTTACTAGCGTTTGACAGTATGCAACATATCGCGGGCCTTATTTGAATAAGGCCCGTCTGACGTTTGTTACTACGGGTACGAACGCCTGTGTTGTTTACAAACAATTAATATTTTGACGTTTGGTTGCAAGAGATGTAAGCTACAGGAAAATGACAGCTCGCCAGGTCCTTGGTTGGGTAGCTTGCATATAACCAAGACAAAATGAAAGGGTTTGTTTGTTATTCTTCCATGAGAATATTGACAACAAGACTCACCATAACGTTGGGCATAGAATGCTCAATGAATGATTGAACTCGCACACTAGCGTTGATGTGTATGCTATACAGTATGTGAGCAGAGCCGCCAAAGTCAACAGAGATAGAGAAATATTATTAAATGTGGAAATATTGGTAAATATTGAAAAAATTTACAATTAGAAATTATTAATGAAGTTTGTCAGAAGCAGATAATTTCTCATCTCCATGCGAAGCGCTAGGAGTGGACGGTAATTTATTGCTAGAACGAATAGACATGAAGAGAAAGTGTATTGATAGTTCCGTATAGGGCAACGGCAGGCTTTGACAATTGAAAGATACAAGTTTGAAAACGAGCGGAGGGCATTATTGAGCGGTAGTATCCGATCAGGCACATAACCCTTTACCATACTACCCCATGCAGGATCAATGCGTTACAAAATCAAAATCAAAATCTGTTTCAAATGCTTCGAATTATTATTGTCACAATAAATTGATATTAAAATCACCAGCAAGTACATTTAGTTTACTAGAATCTACAAAAATCTCATACCAGTTTTTCAAAATTTCAATAAAACGCTGGTCACTAGAACTGGGAGATGACTGGAAGACTGATACAGCTCACCATAATTACCGATCTGCATGCCACAGACTACTGCAATGCTTAAAAGCCAAATGCCGTCACAAACTTCGTGCAATTGAAGCTTGAATTTAACTGATTCTTTAGCATAAATCGCAATACCGCTAGTGTGTCTAGAATGTGATAAACAAGCAGCCACATTATATTCCGGAAAACTATATCGATCAAATGCTTGCATGTCAACTATATGCGTTTTTGTTAAAAAGACTAAATATGGTCGTTTTTCTTCTTCAATCTGACGCAATTCTCCGTAGTTTGTTGACAACCCGGCAATATTGAAGTACACAAAATCGAATTGACTCACATTACTACTGGAACTTGGTTGCTATTGATTGAAATGCAGACTGCTTCTTTTTTCGTTCATATAATCGCTTATAAATTTCACATTCATAACTAAACGCGCCGTGGTTTACGTCCAAGTTCATTTTAAGTTCGTCATTCGTTTTTTTTACAAATGATACATTTCAAAACAGTTGATGTGCATTCATATGTCGTGTGACTTTCTTTACACTTAGAGCATGCTAATATGAGCTTGCATGGCCACAAAAAAAAATATGGGGCATATCGCTTTGTTTTGATATGAAATGGACCGAAATGAAGAATTTGTTCGGGAGTAACATCACCCTACCCTCGCTACGCCACTGCCGAACGAGAGGGTTCTCTCCAACGATCATTCCTCCGAATCGAGACGGTATTCTCCCTACCACATCGACCGATAGCGACAACGATCACAGGCGATCGTTATCGGTGACGTCACCGCTTGGAATCATCTGGTTGTTGGATAGTGGACGATCTGCTGTGCAATAGTCGTGTCGGCTCTGACTCTCAGGAAGGATGGATGGGTGCAGAGCCACAATGGAAACGGAATGTTCTGTGTTAATTGTTTGTGTTGAGTGTTTGTAATGTAGCAAATGTACAAATGTAAATACTGTAAATAAAACGTGTGTTGCGGACGAAATATGTGTGCTGCGTGATAGTTGTACGAATGTGTTATGTGGTGTGTGGTAAAGGTTGAAAGGAACTGCAAAAGAAACATCAAACCCATCAAATGACAGTCCACTTTATGGAGGCGCCCTAATCGGTGTTGGTCAGGGTCCGGTAACCCAACAGAATTCATCAAATTTATGCTAATATTACATTACAATTATATTTGGATACTAATGGGTATGGAAATTCTGTTGCTGTATTGAACGTGCTTAAAAGTATTGAATCGGTAATGAATTGTAATGAAAATGTTTTTTCAACTTATTCAAAACGGCATATCTGATTTAGTAAATAAAGAGGGAAAGTAAAATTCAACCGTTAAGCTCTTGAAACACTTAGCACTTTCACGCAAACTAGGACCACCAACACAACTAATAACATGCTAACATGAAGGTAATGCTAGTTTCCGTGGGTGTGCTGAGAGTTTTTAGAAATTTACGTTAGAATCTTACTTCTCTTCTTTGTTTACAAAATCAGATACGTCGTTTTGAAAAAGTTATCAAGAGTTCACCAACATCAGAGAACCAAATGGCGAGGAATATCTTTTCGAGTGCCCTGGTCAAGTTTGATGCGTAGTGTAATCCGAAATGTCCACTGATATATATCCACAATGTGAAATATATCCCGACAATCTCTAGCAACCTCCTTTCGATATGCCAAATCGTTCCCCGTGGTAATGTGGTGCAATTTTCTGAAGCGGTGTGAAGGTAATCGTTATAGCAGCGGGTTGCATTGATATGGAAAAATACCTATTTCGATTTAAGGAGAGGCAGCAACATCACTAGCGTGCACGTCAAGCGATATTGACCATCGGTAGCCTATAGCAGCTAAGGGTGGCCTATCTTCTGGTATCCAGTTTGACGAAACAATTTGTGAAACTGTTATTTGTGTGATGGAAAAACAATCCCACCTGTCTTTTTCCAAGAAGGGAATTCGTGCTAGACAACCGCTGGTTCTGATATTGCATCGAAACTACAATTCTGACATTCTGGTCTGGCGTGGTGGCAGCAGCAATATATTTGGCCAACCTTTCCTCGATCAAAGGCTACTAGCAAACATCGGAAAAAAAAACTTGAACTGATCGTAAACTAGTTTTATCTCACATCCGTGTGTTCTGTAAAAAAAAAACATGGCGTAAATAGGATGCCAAATCCAGGGGATCGATTCTTTTGAGTTTAGAAGAAGAAACAAAAGCGTACGAAGGTTTGCAAGACCCGTGGCGATTTCTTCATCAGCGAACCATCCCACGAACTGTCTTCTCCGGTATCAGTTCCAGTGGGGAAACCAACGCAGATACATACCTGACTTAAAAAAAAAGCTGATGTCAGCGTAGTGTATTCTTCTGAGGCAGAAGAACAACAAAAGGAGCCGTCAGATAACTGCCTGTCGGAAGATTCGGATGCATCTAATTACTTCTCGCAAGCCGAATCAAGCGAAAGTGAGGTGTCAGACGATGTAGCTGATAAGGTGACCATAATTGCGCTCCTCTTGCGACAATCTCCACATCCACCCGCACAGGAGTTCACAGGAGTTGAGGCATATCTCAACAGGAGAGAGCGCATATCAAACGACAAGTATTGATTTTTTTCTTCCCCGAGCAAAGACCTACCCTCCTATCAATTTCCAGCACTGTGGAGATCAGTCAACTGCCAGTACATCTTCTGGATTGTCGAATCGGAACATCAACGTTCGCGTCAAACCCTGACAAGCAAGGGAGCTAGTGATTAGCGTAGTTGCAAAGAGGCGTTGTACTCCGCAGACGCCAATCTCTGGAAAGCTACAATGATCGAATAGTATCAAGCGTTAGTAAGTGTTTTCTTTAACAATTTTATTTATTTGAACAGGTTCAATCGAATCAATTTTACAGAGCCAAGTTTTCATTATTATATACATCAGTTGTCTTTAAACTAAAGTTAGGGGGGTAGAACCGATCACTCGCGGTCTTCTCGAGGAAAAAAAATTACCTTAAAAAAAACCCACACAATTAAAAAAATGTAATTATTAATGCGGTACCAGTTGGAACCACACTATCATCATCGAAACATTTAATGAACCACCCTGTCATCATCGCAACAGTAGACAGCCTATGCAGAGAAAAAGTGCAGTAAAAAACTATACATAACCGTGTAAACACGTTCGGAGAATAAATAGTTTTATATCAGAGAAATCGCCGCGGTTTTATTCGATTGACCGAATTGTCCCCCACAATTGGTGACCCCGACGCGCGTTGTTACGTAGTTCTTACAGACATCACAGCAAACGGCCTATTTTCGAGTTAAATCCGAAATAAAAAAGAGGACTTTCGGCAAGCGTCATATAACCTAAAAAATGACTGAACCGGGCGTCGCTGCAGAAATAGCAACTGCGGCTGTTTCCATAAAGTTACCTGATTTTTGGAAAAACGATCCAAATATGTGGTTTGCGCAGGCTGAAGCGCAATTTAACCTGGCAAAGATCACCAAAGACGAGACTAAATTTTGGCATATAATTGCTAAAATCGACCAGAGTGTGATTTGCCATGTATCTGATCTCGTATCCAACCCGCCGGCCGAAGATAAATATAAGTCGGTAAAGGACCGGCTGATTGCCCGCTTCGCTTCGTCTCCGCAAGCGCGATTGGAGCAGCTTCTAAGCTCATGCGATCTCGGAGATTTCCGTCCGACTCATCTGCTGGCTCGAATGAGTGAAGTTGCTACTGGACTGAATGTTGATGAAAACCTGATGAAGATGCTCTTCCTACAACGAATGCCGCCCAACGTTAGAACCGTTTTGGCCATCAGCGACGGTAGTTTGGCAAAACTAGCCGAAATGGCCGATAAAATGATCGACTGCTCTAGCAATATTTCCGCCGTCACTGTTTCAACGAGGGAACAGGTGTCCGTAAACACCGTCGACACAACATCCACCGCGACCAAACAATCGTCAGATTTTGCATCTTTGAAGGAGGAAATAGAGGTGCTCACAGCTGAGATTCGCCGCTTAAAAAGTGGTCCTTTTAGAAGTCGTAACCGATCCCTCTCCAGGTCTAGAACGATGAACGATTCGATTTGCTGGTATCATCGGAAATACGGCGGAACAGCAGAACATTGCCGAGAACCTTGCACATACAAAGATGAAAAAAAAAACTAGCTTTCCACCCCCCAGAATCGGCGCAGGTGGGTGACGGATTTGAAAGTCGCCGTCTAGTTGTAATCGATAATACCACTCGACACAGGTTTCTCGTTGATACTGGCTCGGACGTGTCTATAATACCTGCATCTGCATCCGATAAACGCAGAGGTGCCGTTCCATTTTCGCTACACGCAGCAAATGGCACAAAAATCACCACCCACGGGAGCAGGTTTCTGTCGGTGGATCTGGGCCTTCGACGACGGTTTACTTGGCGATTTTTGGTAGCAGATGTGAGTAGTGCAATCATTGGGGCTGATCTATTGGCGCATTTCGGACTGCTTGTCGATTTGGGGCGGCGTCAGTTAATTGATGGCACCACCCACCTTCGTACTACCGGAAGTTTGAAGTCTACTACCGTACATGGAATTACCATTATTAATGAGAATCATCCGTTCCACGAAATGCTGTCAGATTATCGAGAAATCCTCATTCCAACACTAGCCAATCGAGAAATATTGCACGATGTCACCCACCATATCGTTACGCGTGGACCGCCGGTGGCATGCAAAGCTCGTCGAATGCACCCGGAGAAATTGAAAGCTGCAAAGGAGGATTTCAGGATAATGTGCGAAATAGGAATTTGTAGACCATCGAGCAGCAGCTGGGCGAGCGCATTACACTGCGTTCCAAAAAAGAATGGCGAGTGGAGGTTCGTTGGGGACTACCGACGTCTTAACCAAGCAACGATTCCGGACCGGTACCCGGTTCCTCATGTACACGATCTTCTGAATCGTTTCGAAGGTAAGAATATATTCACCACGTTAGATCTTGTGAGGGCCTACTACAATATTCCCGTCGAAACGGCCGACATACCGAAAACGGCTGTAATAACTCCTTTTGGTTTATTCGAGTTTACCCGAATGCCCTTCGGCCTCTGCAACGCAAGCCAAACATTTCAAAGGTTTATGAACAAGCTGTTCGCGGATCTAGATTTCGTCATTGTTTTCATAGACGATATTTGTATTGCTTCCTCCGACGAAACAGAGCATAAACAGCATGTGAGGATCGTCCTGGACCGTTTGAAGGAAAATGGCCTAACCATAAACGCCGAAAAATGCAACTTTTCACTCCCTGAAGTTGAGTTCCTCGGTTATATTGTTTGCAAAGATGGAGTGCGACCGCTCCCTATTCGAGTTCAAGCGGTACTGAACTACGAAGCTCCGAAAACTGTCAAGGATTTGCGGCGTTTCCTGGCATTATTGAACGTTTACAAGCGTTTTATTCCGCATGCTGTTGACATTCAACATGGGCTAAGGAAACTTATCCCCGATAACCGAAAGAACGACTCCAGACCAATTTGCTGGGACGACCAGGCCGCACGCTGTTTTGAAGCATGCAAGAAGTCGCTGGCAGACACAACGTTACTGCACTATCCAAATGCATCGAAATCGCTCGGCCTCATGGTGGATGCTTCCAACTTTGCTGCGGGAGCGGTTCTGCAACAACTTGAAGAGGGAATCTGGAAACCGTTGGGATTTTTTTCCGAAAAGTTTTCTCCTAGCCAACAGAAATACTCCACTTTTGGCCGAGAACTAACGGCAACGA
The DNA here is from genome assembly GCA_024533555.2 of Aedes koreicus. Lineage (NCBI taxonomy): Eukaryota > Metazoa > Arthropoda > Insecta > Diptera > Culicidae > Aedes > Aedes koreicus. The sequence continues at coordinate 912,154 of JAHHFK020003576.1, read as the reverse complement.
AACTCGCCGTGAAATATTTTAGACATCTGATAGAGGGACGTCAGTTTACGATTTTCACAGACCATTTTCCTTTGACACACGCCATGACTACCGATCCAAGCAGCCGTCTACCTCACGAAGAAAGATACTTACAGTATGTGGCTGAATTTACAACGGATATACGCCACATCAGTGGTAAAGATAATGTTGTGGCTGATGCAATGTCAAGAGTAAACGTAATTGTCGCAAAAATAGATTTCAACTGTATTGCTAGGGATCAAGTAACCGACAGTCATCTTCAAAATTTAGTAAATTCTAACAAAACTTCGCTTAACCTTCAGCAGCGTCGTTTTCCGTCGATATCTACTCCGATATACTGCGATGTGTCCGTCAATAATTGCATTCGACCTTACCTTCCAGAAAAACATCGAGTGGCAGTAATGGATCAGTTACATGGATTAGCACACCCTGGGATAAGAGCCACAAGAAAACTCATTGCCGATAGATTTGTGTGGACATCGATGAACAAGGACATAACCAAGTTTGTTAGAGCTTGTCAACAGTGCCAAAGGTCGAAGATTTTTCGTCACACCGTCGCACCGCTTTCGACTTACGAACCGCCAAAGGCTCGTTTTCGACATATCCATGTTGATTTAGTAGGGCCGCTGTTGCCGTCTAAAGGATTCCGGTATTTGCTTACGATTGTTGATCGATTTTCACGTTGGCCGGAGGCAATACCACTTCAAGACATGACTGCTCGAACAGTAGCGATGGCCTTATACACCGAATGGATTTCTCGATATGGTACACCAGAAACAATAACCACTGATCAGGGGCGTCAATTCGAATCGGAGGTATTCCAGGAGCTGACGCATCTTCTCGGAGTACATCACATACACACCACTGCTTACCATCCGCAATCAAATGGAATGGTGGAGCGTTTCCATCGCACAGTAAAGGCGGCATTGATGTGCACGGATCCAAAGAATTGGCATGATCGTCTTCCGTTAGTGCTGCTTGGTATAAGGTCTGCGTTCCGTGAAGATTCCCGATGTTCGGCAGCGGAGCTCGTGTTTGGTCAACAACTTAGAATCCCAGGTGAGTTCTACGACGCACCTGTACAAGATGTGGATCGTACGGAATTTGCGAAGATCTTACATCGAATGTTCTCGGATTTGAAAGCACCAGCAAGTACACGTCATTCCAAGGAGCGAGTCTTTACGAATCCGAGATTGAAGGATTGCAGTCATGTATTCGTCCGAATTGATGCAGTTAGACGACCACTTCAGCAACCATACGAGGGGCCCTACGAAGTTCTTAAACGAGGTGAAAAATATTTTGAGATCCTGGTGTTTGGAAAAAATCAGGTGGTTTCAATTGATCGAGTAAAGCCTGCTTTTATTTGTGATCAAGGTTTGTCAAGTTACCCCCACGATGATCGTCACACAGTGATTACACCAACAGGACACCGTGTTCGATTCATGGTGTAACTGGGGGGGCAAATGTAGCGGTACCAGTTGGAACCACACTATCATCATCGAAACATTTAATGAACCACCCTGTCATCATCGCAACAGTAGACAGCCTATGCAGAGAAAAAGTGCAGTAAAAAACTATACATAACCGTGTAAACACGTTCGGAGAATAAATAGTTTTATATCAGAGAAATCGCCGCGGTTTTATTCGATTGACCGAATTGTCCCCCACAATAACACCCCCCCCCCCCCACCCCCCCCCGTTCCCCCCCCCCCCCCCCCCCCCCCCCCCCCCCCCCCCCCCCCCCCCAAACCCCCCCCCCCCCCCCCCCCCCCACCCCCCCCCCCCCCCAAAACCCAAAAAAAAAAAAACAAGGGGAACACCCCCCAAAACCCCCCCCCCCCCCCCCCCCCCCAAAACAAAATTCCCCCCCCCCCCCGGAAAAATTCCCCCCCCCCACCCCCTTCCCCCTTTCCCCCCCCCACGATCTTTTCCAAAAAAAGACAAAAAAACCTTAAAGGCGATTTTTCCACCTAAAAAACACCCCCCAACCAACAAAAAAAAGGGACCCATTCAAAGGTGATGATAAAATAACGCGAAGATAAAGCACTTACAAGCTCCTCTATTTTCATGAGAAAATACTGGACTGTGCTTTACCGGCCTCAAGGAGCGAATAGCCTCTATAGAGCTGAGACTATCCGTGAAAATGAAGTACTGATCCGGTGTAAGTGAGGCAATAATTTCTAGCGTAAAGTGTATTGCCGCTAATTCAACGACATATACAGAACATGGAGCTTGAAGTTCTCGTGCGGCGCTATAAAATTCATTAGATATACCAAAGCCTGTGGACTCCTCTATAAATCATCGTCAGTAAAGAACGATTTTGCGGAATCAAATTGGCCAAACTTTGCAGCAAATATTACCGGAGCAATCATAGGTCGATGATGCTCTGGGATTCCATGAAGTTCCTGCTTCATGGATAAATCAAAATGAACCAAACAAGTGGACAAAGTCATGAAGCGGATTTGTAGATTCAACTCGGGAAGCTTCTCAAAGTTTTCGATCACCTGAGGGTTCATAACTTCACCAGCTGGAGCGACAATTCTGAAAACCGATCCGAGAGTGGCAACATGTCAGCCAGCACTGCAAGACTCATGGTATGAGTCGAGTGCATGCATCCTAACGCGATACGAAGACACCTATACTTAATACGTTCCAGTTTGATGATGTGCGACCGAGCCGCTGACTGAAAACAAAAACTACCGTATTCTATAACCGACAAAATCGTTGTCCGGTACAACGTTAGAAAATTTTGTGGATGTGCTCCCCACCAGGTCCCGGTAATTGTGCAGAGAAAGTTGATCATTTGCTGACATTTTCGCTTCAGATGGATCTCCAGGTGCACTTAGAATCGAACCATACCCCAAGATATTTAAATGACATGGAATGAGTTACCAGTGTAGCTCAAATTTGAAGCTTCGGTTGTGCTGGGTTATGCTTCCTAGAAAAAACTACCAGGTCAGTTTTCTCCGTTGAGAATTCGATACCTAGCTCTAGAGCCCAAGTAGACAAATTGTCTAAGGTATCTTGTATGGGTCCTTGCAGATCGACCCCATTGGGTCCCGTGACAGACACTACGCCGTCATCTGCAAGTTATCTCAACGTACAGTGTTCACTCAGAAAACCGTCAATGTCTTTGACATAAAAATTATACAAAAGGGGGCTTAAACATGATCCTTGGGGGAGACCCATGTTGTTAAATCGGGAGGCTGAAGAGTTTCCATGAGAAAAACTCATATGTTTCTCTGACAGCAAATTGTTCAAAAAGTTATTCATTAATGGTGAAAAGCCACAAGCTTGGAGTTTATCTCAAAGAACTTTAATAGATACTGAGTCCAAAACCCCTTTGATATCCAAGAATACAGAAGCCATTTGCTCTTTTTTAGCAAAAGCTAACTGAATATCTATGGAAAGCAACGCGAGACAGTCGTTCGTTCCCATACCCTGCGGAAACCATATTGAGTATCTGAAAGCAGGTTGTTCATCTCAACCCATTTTCAACAACTTTCGAATACAAGATAACATCGCGGTGGATCGATAAGAGTTGTGGTCGGACGCGGGCTTACCAGGTTTCCAAATGGCAATAGTTCTCACCCGTCTCTAATCATCCGGTACATTGTTGAGAAACTGATTAAATAAGTGCAACATGCGCCTCTTTGTGGCGTTTTGAACTTGATCCTATCATCCCCTGGAGCCGTATTGCCATACGAAAGAAGTGCGAGAGAGAGAGAGAGAGAGAGAGAGAGAGAGAGAGAGAGAGAGAGAGAGAGAGAGAGAGAGAGAGGGAGGGAGGGACAGAGAGAGAGTTCTACCATTGAAAAGGTTGGCTGATCTCATCTATCAAATTCGTGGTTTCTCAAGGAATCAAACGTTCCGGCACAGAATCTGTACAAACTTTTTGCGCGAACTTGAGGATCCATTAGCCCGAGTACTCCTCGCTCTCGTTGATGATGTATTTTTGGGGATCACGTCTGCAGCAATGGTCGAGTCATTTCGCAGACCGAATCTCCTATGTCTCCGTTTCTTTTTGACAATTTGACGGGACTAGTTAGAGCCGCTGTGGAGAAAATGGTTAAGCCCGAGCATCTGACAGTCAAAGCAAAATCATTAATTGAAATAGAATTGACGGAGAGCAATCTGCTGCCAGACTTTAATGTGGAAATCGGTTTTGCCCTTGAATCGGAAATCAAAAAAGCAAGAAAATTTGCAAATATTTCCGACAAAGATGTTTTAGCATTCCATTCATTTTTGAAATCTACATTAACATACCCTTTAACGCGTTACGTCAACTTCATTAACCCTGATGTTATAACTCACTTCGCGGACATACCAGTGTTTGGCACGTTCGTAGATAAAGAATTTAGGTAGCTATGCTTAAGGCCTTCTTTAAAGACGGTACTTGCCGGATTCCAGAGAAAAGCACAGCGTTTGGACATATTTTGGCTAGAACTGATTGGTCATTCCAAGATGGAGCTGCCAAAGGTGCTCATCCTATCGCACGAAAATACGACGATGGAATGAGGAAAAGTGTGATGCTCGAAAACCTCGAATGCTTTATTATTTTTCTTCGATGTTTACACTTCTAAAAACTTGAATGATCAGTGACTTATATAGACCGATTTTTGTTCTCGTTTGCAAAATGAGAGACCAACGCAGGCTACGCAATACGCAAGAAGCTCGGATTGCGACTGATATCCGTCATTTTGCCTAAATGAAACAGAATTTCCGATTGAACAATTTCCTCAAAAACTTCAAAAATATTTATTAATCCAATTTATATTCTCATTTTTCCAGTCGGAAAAATTCGGGAAAAATGCGTGAATATTTTAATTAAGATTGTGTGGCTACCCTAAATTGAGGGAGAGCTGAACCAGAGTAGGTCACACGAAACGAGTCTGACGGTGACTTCTTTTCACCCTTAGTGATCGATACTGTGCCTAACTTTTGCACATAGAGTATCTTAACTGGAGATTGCAGATGGTTCTTAAAACGACCAATCGCCTGCTTCAGCAGGAGCTCAGGTGTCAAACTTGTTTCGGTGACCACACCTTCAATTTCAATACCCCGAGCTGCGATATACACTCTATACTCGAGACAGCAATCTCATTAGCTTGCTTGAGGTTGGACACAACGACCCGAAGTTAGTTTATTCGGTCTGAATTTAATAATCTCGGTCACGGCCGAGAATTGTTTCGGCAGATCATTACTGATCTGATAAACGTTCTGAGTTTTCGTTTTGGGCTAATAGTAAACAATCCATGGACCAGCTGAATTATCATGCTAAGCACGTGATCGGGTAACTTTATGTGATACCTCATCATTTGGCGCCATAGATGATTCATCTTCCGACAAATCTTCCATGGCTCGCTTGTGGGAGTTTATGCCGCAGAACCACTATCGCAATTATAAATTGACAAACACAGAAAAACAAAGTAAAACACACACACACACACACACACACACACACACACACACACACACACACACACACACACACACAGCGCGCGCGCTCATACATAGGGAAGATGTACCTATAGAGCATTTCTCTGCCAAATGAGCAAATGACTGAACTCGACCCTCTCCGATTTGGATGAAACTTTGCACATGTCTTCGGAATTGGTGACGATGGATTTTCCGCGAGTTAAGGGAATTTTTTGACTCAAGACAAATTTTTCAAAAGGGCGTATGTGTTTTGTCATGCGTATTTTTCAAAAAATCATAACTCGAAAACCGTTGGTTGTAATAAAAATGCGTCTGAGAAGAAGTGGTAGTTAATTAATTTGACTTTATGAATAAAATATGTACACTTTTAAAACAAAAATTTTTTTCTTCAAAAAAAATCAAAAATTAAACTTAAAAATCAATTAGCAAATCTGTCCAACGTACGATTTTTATAATTTTTTTTTTGAAAAGGCTTTGAGTCATAAGAAGAAGAATAGAAGTTGTTCTGCGATGGAGCAACTTAAGATAAAAAAGTTCTTAGAAGTAAGAAAAATTACCATAAATAACCATATTTTAATAATATAATACGATTTTTCTAGTGATTTTAAACAAAAATGCTCTTGGTGAGCAACATTCTAAATGTATCCGTTTTCGAGATAATTTGAATTAATGTCGAAAAAATGGCTTTTTCCATGAAAATATCCCTTTTTCAAATGTTCGTCGTGATTGTCCATCTGCAAAAGTATTCTTTTCAAATTGTACATAAAATTTTCAACAATAAACCTTTTATTACTGAGAATACTAGACAAACTGATTCCTGATATTTACTGTAGGTAACACGACAAAATTTGCTGCTTTTACTTACAGTATATTATGAAAACCTAACCCGAAACAAAAATAATTAGTATTCATGTTAGTGTACAAGCGTATTTTGTTCAGGTAGAAACATAATGTATTTAATTAGTTAAACTGTTTATACCAGTAAGAATACAATTGTTACGCCCATGTATTCGTGCATTCCCTTTGGTGTTGACAGAAACTATAATTTTCATGCATACCCCTGCACATACCAATATTTCAAAAAAGTACCTAAAGTGCGTACCTAGTACGTATAAAAAGGATTACATTACAAAGTCATGACATCAGTTTAACAGTGTCATAAGTAGCGTAAAGTGTAAAACGATTTGAAATGGAACTCGAAACAAAGCATTGTTGTAAACCTTTTCGTGAAATCGGGAGACGGTGTTCGCCTAAACTTAGAAATTTAACTGACAAGTTAATTGAAAAACTTTTATCCATGCAGTGTACGATCCATTTGGACACGTCATTTAGAATTTGTGATTCATGTCGGTTATATTCGTATCGTCGTAATCCTGTCGAAAGGGTGGAGCAACCAGAAAACGGTGAACATGACGAAGCACCAACCACATCACGGAACGATTTGAAGGAAATACCATCGGCAGCTTCAATTACCTCGGTATCTTCTCAGGACAGTGACCTACCGGATTATTCCAGGATACACAACATTGAGTTATTCAATAATGGAATTGCAGGAATAAATGTGTCTCCGATATCCATTAGAGAATTTAAAAACGATAAATACCGTCGGCAAAAATTTGCCGAAATTGTAGCAGGTATTAGAAAATATCTATTCAGCTTACCACCACAAGAAGAAGTCGAAGGATTAGCTACATTGAAAACAAAGGTTGTGGAATATGATGAAATTATTTCCAAATTGAAAAAAAAAATCATAGAACCAGATTGTTCGAGAATAGATAAAATACGTATATTAACAGTTTTGCCTAATTCGTGGACGATTCAGCAGATAACGAGCAAATTTGAAACAAACAAATACCTTGCATTGCAAGCAAAAGAATTGGCAGCCGAAAATGGAGTATTGGCTACCCCCAACGACAGATCGGGGAATCGTTTGAATCCGGATATAAAGAATCAAGTGATACAATTTTTTGACGAGGACGACATCAGCAGAGCCATGCCGGGACAAAGAGATTATGTCTCTGTAAACACTAATGGTAAGCGTCAACAAATTCAAAAACGGTTATTACTTTCATTACTTAGAGAAACTTTCACTCGATTTAAAGAAGTCAGTGAACATAAAATTGGATTTAGTACTTTTGCAGCATTACGACCAAAACATTGCTAAATGCTTCAGGTTCTCACAACGTTTGTGTTTGCGCAATTCACGAAAATATTGATTTAATGCTTCACAGTTTAAAAAAATATTCATTCAACACTGATTGTAATCAACATTTTGAGAAGTTATTGTGTAATTCATCATCAAGATCAAAATATTGTTACCTCCGTGAATGCGAAAATTGTCCCACGCTGTCAGAATTTGAGATAAGATTTTTAAAAGAACTTGAGAAACATAACTTGTCTGAGATATCGTTCGAACAATGGATTACAACTGATAGATGTAATTTAGAAACGCTATTAAAACCTGTCGATGAATTTGTTGAATATTTTAGCGAGAAATTAGAAAAACTATTAACTCATGATTATATAAAAACAAAGCAATCTAAATTTTTAAAAGATACAAAGTCTTCATTAAAAGAAGGAGAAGTAGTTATTATTTGCGATTTTGCAGAGAATTATTCATTTGTACTTCAGGATGCTGTTCAAAGTCATCATTGGAACAATGATCAGGCTACAATTCATCCGTTTGTTATTTATTATATGGAGTCAGGAATGCTTAAAAATCTAAGTTTTGTTGTAATATCAGAAGTTCTAAGACATGATACAATTGCGGTACAAGTATTTATTTCTAAATTACTAACGTATTTAAATCAACTAATGAATATAAAAAAGGCCATTTTTATGTCTGATGGGGCTGCTTCCCAATACAAAAATAGAAAAGAATTTGCAAGCCTCTGCAAGTTTAAAGAGAAATACAACATTGATTCTGAGTGGCATTTTTTCGCAACTTCACATGGTAAGGGACCATGTGATACAATTGGCGGCACATTAAAACGAATGGCAACAAGAGCAAGCTTGGCCAAACAACATGAACATCCAATAACAAGTGCGAAAACTTTGTATGATTGGGCTATTAAGAGAAATCACGAAAATTTCACAAAAATATCATTTTGCTATGTTTCACAAGAAGAATATGAAGAGGGAGCTGCAGAATGGGGTGGTAGTTATCAGCAAACAAAAATGATTCCTGGTACACAGAAATATCACTCCTTCATTCCAGTTGCAGATAACAAAATCGCTGCGAAAATATTTTCAACTGACGAAATACTGAGTTTTCATAATATTTATAGGAATGTTAGGAAATAGTGTTTGTAAAAATGTAAATACATTTTTTTTTTAAAAATAGTAGAAAAAAAACATGTATGAACAAAAAAAAACTCAAAATTTTGATTTGGTAATTAAGATTCGTTAATTTCGTTAATTAAGAAGATGTTCAATCTTCTTGGTGTCAAAAGGATAGTTGTTGAAAATTTTATGTCCAATTTGAAAAAAATACTTTTGAAGATGGACAATCACGACTAACTTTTGAAAAAGGGATATTTTCATGGAAAAAGCCATTTTTTCGACATTACTTTCAAATTATCTCGAAAATGGGTACATATAGAATGTTGCTCACCAAGAGCATTTTGGTTTAAAATCATTAAAAAAATCGTATTATATTATTAAAATATGGTTATTTATGCAAAAACAACAAATTGGAAAAAACTTGAATTTTTCTTACTTCTAAGAACTTTTTTATCTTAAGTTGCTCCATCGTAGAACAACTTTTATTCTTCTTCTTATGACTTAAAATATTTTTGGAAAAAAAAATTATAAAAATCGTACGTTGGACAGATTTGCTAATTGATTTTTAAGTTTAATTTTTGATTTTTTTGAAGAAAAAAATTTTTTTTTACAGTGTAAATATTTTTTTCATAAAGTCAAATTAATTAACTACAACTTCTTCTCAGACGCAATTTTATGTCAACCAACGGTTTTCGAGTTATGATTTTTTGAAAAATACGCATGACAAAACACATACGCCCTTTTGAAAAATTTGTCTTGAGTCAAGAAATTCCCTTAACCCGCGGAAAATCCATCATCACCAATTCCGAAGACATGTGCAAAGTTTCATCCAAATCAGAGAGGGTCGTGCAAGATTTTGACTTTTTCCGGCTGATTTCATCTGGAAACGCTCTATATTAATCTCATCACTTTGCAATTCATCCTACTTGAAATAAAACGATATACACGTGACAGGATTAGTTAGTAATGTTTGTTGTAGTTATTTAACGTAAGCAAACATTATTAGAAAACGAAACCGATCCTTCAACTGCCCAATTGTTTGATTCATCGTAGGATGAATACAGGAACAATGAGATTAACTGCCCCCATTCCCTATATATCATGTAAGATGGACTGCTGGTGTGCGCGCCACGCGGAGATGCGATGAATAATGGATGATCACTTGTCAATTGCAATCAACTATTTTCGTAATTGCATTGTTTAAGCTGCGCGTTCTCTTCTTCAGAAACAAAAACTCGATCAACACTGCGGCGAAAATAATGGCGAGGAGAAAAAAACCTGAATTCCAATGCAACTATCACGGTGAAAAAGGATCTCGTAGACTTGCTACCCGTTAAACGTGCACGTGGATACAAGGATACACATGGCTGTTTATACCAAGGAGAATGAAAAGGGCATCATCGTGCCAAAAGTTTGGTGTCGATTACGATGAAGTATTTTCACCCGTATGGCATGCGGCGCAGTCATAGTAGCAGACAAAACACCCTGTTTTGGCCCGATTTGGCATCTTGCCACTACGCAACAGTGACTAAGAAATGGTACGAGGAAAATAATGCCATTGTGGTTCCTCGTGACATTAATCCTCCAAACTGTACAGAGCCCCGACCGATCGATAAATTTGAGATGTTGGCACTAACGAAGGTTGATTGTCGGAAAATGGGAGGAGAGTCATAATCGGTTCAAAACTTTAAGCAGAAGCAGACAAAAGCTTACAACACCAGAGGAGAGAAGCTTGTCCAAACCTTTATGGCAGAAGGCAAGTCAAACGTTCGGAAGTTTGGGTGAGAGGGTGAAATTTAAATCTATTATTGCCAAAGTGCAAAGGAACACACTTGAGAAAAATAAATGTTGGGATAAAGATTTATTTCGATTTCTGTTAATCCTATAACATTCGTGCGATAATACAAAATTTATTTCCGGACACGCTTTAGATTTTCTTACCTAACTGTTTCCTAACTCAAGCCATTAGTTTCATTCTTGTTATGAAAACGTTATAAATCGCATTGGACGATGCAAATTATCTGCTGAAAATAACACCTTACCCAAAAATATTTTCATGCGTAATGTGTAGTTTGTGATTCATTAGTAGAATTTATTTATTTATTGTCGTCAATCATAAGTAGACCATTTGTTACATTTTGTTCCTAATTCTAGTTATAATCGAGGTTATAAAATACACAACATTAGACTAAGCAGCGCCTGGTTTACAATACTCATATGGCGTGTTCTTCTTTAGCGTATAGCATTGAAGTATTGCTTCAATTTGGATTTTGTAGTTGTAAAGTCGATTGCATCGCTATGTAAATTGTAGGTTGCCATCATCTGATTCAGAGGTTCAAATTTAGCGTAATTTGTGCGGTAATGATTTGTGATAAAAATATTTCGATTGCGCAGTTGCCGGGAGGGTATGTAAAAATTTAATTTTGATAACAGCTCTGCTGAATCAATGCGATGCGAAACAATGCCATTAACAAACGAAACTTTTGCAAACTCGCGACGTTTTTTTAGTGTTTGCATGCTGATAAGCCTACAGCGAGCTTCATAGGGTGGGAGAGGAAATCTTTCCCAACCTAATTTACGTAATGCAAACAATAAAAACTGTTTTTGTACAGACTCTATTCGCTCTTCATGGATGACTGAAAAAGGTGACCAGACTACGCAACAATATTCTAGTATTGACCTCACATAAGCAATGTATAATGTTTTAATTGTGTAAGGGTCATTAAAACTATGACTAAAGCGTTTTATAAATGCCAGCATGTTATTAGCTCTGTTAATTATTGTATTATAATGGTCAATGAATGTTAGCTTAGAATCCAACATAACTCCTAAATCACGAATTCTTGTGCACTAGTATAATAACAATAATAATAATAATAACAAAAATAAAAATAAAAACAACAAAAAAAAAAAAAAAAAAAAAAAAAAAAACAAAAAAAAAAAAAAAAAAAAAAAATAAATATATCTAAATCAAAAAAGTAAAAATTAAAAGAAAAAAAAAAAGAAAAGACAACAAAATACAATATATAAAGTATAAAGGGAAGAGGAGAAACAAATATATTATAATTTTTATTTTCTTTTTCTTTTTTTTTTTTTTTCTCTCTCTCTCTCTCTCTCTCTCTCTCTCTCTCTCTCTCGCTCGCTCTCTCTCTCTCGCAAACTCACCTTGCTATTTAAAATTTATACACTAAGGTTTTTTTTACACGGGGGATACGTACCGTGTAAAAAAAAACCGCGTTAATTCCGGAATCCGTATAAAAAAAAACCGTGTTAATTCCGAAATCCGTGTAAAAAAAATCGTGTTAATTTCGAAATCCGTGCAAAAAAAAACCGTGTTAATTCCGGAATCCGTGCAAAAAAAAACATGCTAATTCCGAAATCCGTGTAAAAATAACTGCGATAACATGCTAAGTCTTTTGCAATGAAAAACACTTAGAAAATTTTGTGAACAGTGGAATGGATAGCCCAACAAGATCCAAGAGGCAAGCGAAGGCCCCAGAGCCAGAACACAAAATAGAACCGGAGTGAATGCGTGTGGGGATAAGTGGGGATAATACAGGTACATTCATGATGGTATATCTCGAGACCCTTAATATCTGCAAAGGTGCGGTCTTGAGCAAAGTTGTTCAGAAGGTGAAGGTCATTCAACAGATGAACCGTTCCGTTCGGAACTTTCCCGCAACGTGACGCTAGTGAGCATGCAAAATTGGGCATTTTCAACTTGTTCTATCTCGTGATTCTGATAAGATATAAAGTTCTAGTTTTCGGCAAAGTTGTTCCGAAGGTCAAGGGCATTCAACAGATGAACCGTTCTGTTCGGAACTCTCCCGCCACGTGGCGCTAGTGAGCATGCAAAATTAAACAATTTCAACTTGTTCTATCTCGTGATTCTGATAAGATATAAAGTTCTAGTTTTCAGCAAAGTTGTTCAGAAGGTCAAGGACATTCAAAAGATGGACCGTTCTGATCGGAACTCCCCCGCTATGTGGCGCTAGTGAGCATGCAAAATTAAACAGTTTTAACTTGTTCTATCTCGTTATTCTGATAAAATGGAAAGTTCTAGTCAACGGCAAAGTTGTTCAGAAGATCAGTGACATTCAAAAGGTCATCCATCCACAAGTGAGTATGCAAAATTAAACATTTTCAACTTGTTCTATCTCATGATCCTGAAGATAGAAAGTTCTACCGTTTTGTTTGGAATTTAGCATTTTCAAATTGTTCTACTTGTCCTGTGTCGGGATAAATATTTATGTGTGTATGTGTGAATATAGGTGTGTGTATGTATGTATGTATGTGTATGTGTGCGTGTGTTTTTAAACCGTGTATGTCTTTAAGTGTAGGTGCGTCTAGATAAACGTGAGTGTGTATATGTGTGTATGATTTTATGTATGTTAATGTGATTGTGAATATGTGAATGTGCAAGTTATGTATCTTAATGAATATGTATGTATGTATGTGTATATGTGATGTATGTATATGTGTATGTGTGTATGTGTGAACGCGTGTATGTGAGAATATACGTAGGTATGTATGTTTAGTATAGGAAAACGTTCGTTTTTGCTTTATTGCTTAGCTCACAGAGCTTGAACAGAGGTAAAGGGCAGAGCGTTTATTCTGGAATCCATGATGGTGACTTCTGGTTTGTAAAAAAACCACTGAAACTGCGGGTATTTTCGGAAAGTGCAGATAAATGTGCATTAAGAATTCCATAGTTATCATAGGTAAAGAACAATTAAAACAATTTATTGATTAAAAAAGTTGTCCATTACAGATACAGTGAGTAGTTTGTTGATAACTTCGAATAAAAGTAAACATTTCAGCTGAATTTGATCAATCTCTTATTAGCAAACTACGGATGAACAATATCTTCATGCTCATGCTTTCGGATAAAAGATAAAATGTTGGAAGATTTCTGTTATCTATGTTCTTGCATTGGATATGTTGTCCTAAAGTAGATAAACATATATTAGTAGGTATTGAATATTTAATTTAGATTCAAATCGATTTAAGGTCAATGAAATATATGACTGTACTGTTTACCTTTTTGAGCTTTTAATTGCTGTCGTAGATCACATTATACCGCCGCTTCCGTACTGGTACCTTGTCATCGTCTGACCAAATGTTTTGTTGTGTAGGTAGTGATACCACAGAAGTCGGTGATTTGCACACCGTAGCTGATGTTTTGGAGACAGAAGTGAATGCCAATGCCTTTGTCAAAGCAGTTGATGGTTGCTCCACAGGATGCAATGGGTCGGCCGCCGGAGTTGATGATTTGGTAGGAAGAATCTCTGTATTTCTCAACCGTTTAAGTTCCTCCTGATAACGAGCGACGCAATAGTTCAGGTCATTTCTAAATGATATTGCCCGAGCGGCATTCGGATCAATGTTACTAAAATGATCAGCTGCAGCAAGACACATAGCAACGCCTTTTTCCACTTGTTCCGGATCTATTTCGTCGCTTCCTTTCTCTGCACAGTCATCCATAACACAGCTACAAAGATTCTCGTCATCCATAACCACGTCTTCCAGCAACTCCCCAATGTCTTCTACCGTCAAGTCTTCGAAACCTTTCCCTCCTACTGCATGGGCCAAGAGTATGATCTCACGATCATCGAACTCTTTTGGGGTTTCGTATCGCACACATCCTGGCCACAACGGTTTCCAACACGCATTTAGTGTAAAAGTTTTAATCGCTTTCAAAGCTCTATCAATGTAATTAACGCATTCACGCATAGAAAACTGCTTCCATACTGTTATCACCGTTAATGATGGATCATTCTCGAGTTGATCAAGGATATGTTTAAATGATTGCTTGATGTATAGTTTTTTAAATGTTGATATTATTCCTTGATCGAGTGGCTGGATAAGCGATGTTGTGTTTGGTGGAAGAAAAATTATTCGAACTTGTGGGTGTTCAATATCCATATGTCCAGGAGCGTTGTCGATTATCAGAAGGGCTTTAAACTCAAGGTCTTTCTCCTCCAAATATTTCTTAACCTCAGGAATAAAGAGGTTTTCAAACCATTCTTGAAACACATTCTTGGTAACCCATGCTTTAGGATTACTCCTCCAGTAAACTGGAAGCTTATTGAAATCCTCCCCTTTCATCGATTTCGGCCTCATTGCTCGGTGAAGAAAGAGAGGTTTCAGCATTTTATCCCCGGAGGCGTTTGAACAGAACAGCAGTGTGATTCGATCCTTTGAGGCTTTGAACCCAGATGCCGTACGTTCAGTTGAAGCTATGTAAGTTCTACTAGGCATCTTTTTCCAAAAAAGACCAGTTTCATCGGCGTTGAAGACTTGGTCTGCATGGTATGCACCATCTTCGATAATTTTAATAAGCTTTGATGGGTACTCAATAGCTGCAACTCTATCTGCTGAAGCACATTCTCCTTTAATTCTTACATTTCGCACGTTGTTTTTATGTATGAACCGATAGAACCATCCCTTGCTTGCAGTAAATTCAACCTTTTTATCTATTATGAAACGAAACGTATAATGTTTGTTTAATTTTATACATCAAAGTACTAAATAGAAACCTTTTACATTTAAGATTTGAATGTTAAGCCAAATTTTGGATTAGATATTTAAAACACTAATTTCGAATGTAAGTTTTAATCATGAACCCACCAGTCCCGAAGCTTGAAACGGGCTGAGTTTCAAGACAGATCTTTTTTTTTAAATTAAATGGCCTAATATTTTTAGAATTCATTGTCTACTTGTAGATTTTACTCTATTCTGAGTGAAAACTATTTTTAACCAAGTTATAAATTTTTCTGTAAATTTTGAAATTAAAGATTCTTCCGGGCACCTGATCACTAGGTGGTTATGAAATAATAAATGAATTTTCTCAGAAATCAACAATAAATTTAACCTTAACGAATATAAGTTTAAAATATTAATACGGACTCGGTGAAAGAATATTGCAAACAAAAACAGAAAAGTCAATCTAAAAAGCTGTGAAAATTGTTGCAGTTAAACGTTGTAATATAAATGCTTGAAATAAAACAGAAATGGGGGAGTTTTTTTTTCAACAGAATGATTTCAAAACTAGAAATATCTATTAATGCTTAACTTTCAGTACGTAGATTTGCATAAAACAAAATAATGGTATGTGGTACCTTTAGGTTTGCTGCTTGATGATTCCTCTTGATGCAGGAGATGATACAGACGCAAAGCCTTTTCCATCATTAATTCCATGTTCAGAGGAATTTGTTTTTGCGCATTGTCTTCAATCCAAATCAATAAGGCTTTTTCCATTCTGTCCATTATAAGGAGTGTATCGAATATAAGCTATCCACATACATTTGCGTTGCACGCATGTATTTGTGATGGTTTTTTATGCTCTGAACACTGCATGCTGTGCGTTTGACTGTCAGCTTTCTTTTGTTTACTTGTTTGTGCGATTCAAATTCTGCGTTTTCAAAATGTCGCGTATTGAAAAGGAAGTGAAAATTAAGGTTCTGGACACATGGCTAAGTTAGAAGGATATTACTATGCGAAAATTGGCGAAGCGGTTTGGAATTCATCATGCGAGTGTTAAAACCATCATTAATAAGTTTGGGGAACACTATTCTTTGGATGAGCTACCAGGAAGAGGCAGAAAACCCGGTTCTTCCAACCCGAAACTGGAGCAGAAAGTGGTATCTCTAATCATGAAGAACAAATCAATGTCAATACGTGATTTGGCCAAAAAAGCAGGAACGAGTGTCGGAATGATCCAGCGTATCAAGAGGCGAAACCACCTGAAGACCTACAAGAAGCAGAAAATCTCGAAACAAAGTGCAGAACAGAAGAAGCGAGCAGCACCAAGGGCCCGAAAATTGTATCCGCGTCTTTTGCAGCGTCCGGATGCATGCGTTTTGATGGACGATGAGACCTATGTAAAGGAGGACTCAAAAACCCTTCCAGGTCCACAATACTTTACTGCCGTCGTTGGGGAGGTTGTGAGCGATGCGGACAGGTCGATTCAAGTGGAGAAATTCGGTCGAAAGGTACTGGTATGGCAAGCAATATGTTCCTGTGGTTTGAAGTCAACCATTTTTACACTACCGGAACTATAAATGCGGAGATCTATCGATCTGAGTGTCTCCAGAAAAGATTGTTGCCTTTATATAAGAAGCATAGTACACCTCCACTGTTTTGGCCGGATTTAGTGTCGGCTCACTATGCCAAAACCACTCTCAATTGGCTTGCGGAAAAGGGTATAGATTTCGTTGAGAAAAATATCAATCCACCAAATTGCCCTCAGCTTCGACCCATCGAACGTTACTGGGCAATCGTGAAGAGGGTCTTCAAGAAGACTGGTAAGGCAGCTGGGAACATGCAGGAGTTCAAAAAAATTTGGGCTCAAGCGTCCAAAAAATGCGATGCAACACTTGTCCGGAACTTGATGAAGAGCATTCAATCCAAAGTTTGAAAATTCGTGAAGGAATAACTTAAATTTCATCCGGTCTTCATTATGTTCAAATTTAACCTCGTACAATAGAGGATCAATTTTTTGTATGAATAAAATATCGGTTTTCAACATAATTTGAAAGAAAGTTTGTGGATAGCTTATTTTCGATACACTCCTTAATGTCACGACTGTATGCTACTCGCATGGAATTACAATCAGTACTGTTCAAAACCGAATTCCTGATTCGAGTCTCATTTCGTTTGACAGTTCTTATTGTGGACTCATTTAGAGAAAACTCTCGACCAACGGCGGCTGCCGTTTGCCCACTGGCAAGGCTGTTCAGAATTTTTATTTTCTCCAGAAGTGTAAGTGACCGCCTAGAAGCTTTGGCTGGAGTGGACGCCATGTTGTAAAGGGTGATACGGTCAAAATTTGGTCAAGGGAAAACGCGTGTAAATCGGTGAAATCGGTAATTTAAAAAAATTAAATTAAATTTCTTTTTCAAGTTCAATTAGTATAAAATTCAGGAAAAATATTCAGTTAGGCTTCCGCTTTTCCAAATCCGAATTGCCAGGCCTTACGCTTGACCCCTGCCATCAGATTTTTGCTGCTCGTCCTTAGCAGTTTTTTTGGTCTTCTTTAGGTTCCGCTTGACAATAGCCCAGTATTTCTCAATTGGGCGGAGCTCTGGCGTGTTGGGAGGGTTCTTGTCCTTGGGAACCACCTGCACGTTGTTGGCGGCGTACCACTCCATGGCCTTTTTACCGTTATGGCAAGATGCCAAATCCGGCCAAAACAGTACGGAACAACCGTGTTTCTTCAGGAAAGGCAGCAGACGTTTATTCAAACACTCTTTCACGTAAATTTCTTGGTTGACAGTCCCGGAAGCTATGAAAATGCTGCTTTTCAAGCCACAGGTACAGGTGGCTTGCCAAACCAGATATTTCTTTGCGAACTTTGACAGTTTCGTGTGCTTGAAAATATCTGCTACCTTTCCCCTTCCTTTTGCCGTATAAAACTCCTGTCCCGGAAGCTGCTTGTAGTCGGCTTTGACGTAGGTTTCGTCGTCCATTACCACGCAGTCAAACTTCGTCAGCATCGTCGTGTACAGCCTCCGGGATCGCGCTTTGGCCGTCGTATTTTGTTTATCATCGCGATTTGGAGTCACTACCTTCTTGTAAGTCGATAGTCCGGCTCGTTTTTTGGCTCGATGCACGGTTGTAGACGATACAACCAGCTTATTTGCGGCATCTCGGAGAGATAGGTTAGGGTTTCGCTTGAAACTACCGGCAACTCTCTTTGTCGTCTCAGCGGCTTCCGGTTTTCGATTTCCCCCCGATCCAGACTTCCTGGCTGTCGACAAACGTTCCCCAAACACTTTAATTACATTTGTAACGGTTGATTTGGCAACTTTTAGCGATTTTGCCAACTTTGCGTGCGAGTAGCTCGGATTTTCGCGATGCGCGAGCAAAATTTTGATACGCTGCTCTTCTTGCTTGGACGGCATTTTGACAACTGAAGAGTGAATTCCAAAATCAAAATAGGAGCAACATTCTACACACACACACCTTCAAAATGAGGGGTGTTCAGGTTTTTTAAATGCAAAATTGAAAGAAATACGTCAAGTTGATATTGACCAAATTTTGACCGTATCGCCCTTTAGTATTGCATTAGAACACCGTATTACTTTCATCATATCATCATTGTTTATTATTATAATCATATTAGAATTATTATTAATAAAAATATTAATAATGAAATTTTATCTGCTTCAAGGTTTCAAGGAAGGTGATTCTAGACAGTAAAGATATTTTGTTGCGTTGTATCTAACAGTATTTTTCTACTTCACTTGTTTTTAAAAACCACTTTTTAAAAAAAAAAACACTTTGGGGGCGTATTAGTAGAACGATTGTAATTAAAAAACTAGGAAAATTTAAATTAACACTTCACTTGATCACTTTTTCTAAAAAAAAATAAAAAACTGAAACGTTTTTTTAAACTATCACTCGTAAACGTGAGCAGACGAAATAGGCCTATCTGTCAAAAGATAAGCTATCTGTAGTGGAATTTAACGGAATTTGCTCACGTTTACTAGTGATAGTTTAAAAAAGTGTTTCAGTTTTTTAGTTTTTTTTTAGAAAAAGTGATCAAGTGAAGTGTTAATTTAAATTTTCCTAGTTTTTTATTTTTTTTTTTTTTTTTTTTTTTTTTTTTTTTCTCTCTTTTTTTTTTTCTTTTTTTTTTTTTTCTTATCCCCTTCCTTATTTTTTTTTTTTTTTTTTTTTTTTATTTTTTTTTTTTTTTTTTTTTTTTTTTTTTTTTTTTTTTTAATTGCCAAAAAACCTTCCCCATCATTCATTATTAATTTATTCTACTTTTTTTTTTATTTTTTTCCCTTTTTCTTAATTTAAAATTTATTTATATACCTTCCACAAAATAAATTTTGAAACCCCCCAAACTTTTATGTCTTGAACGTCTATGAAGGTTGTTTGGGTTCCCAGCACTTTCGGCAATAGATGTCAAGACAATTACTAACTTTTCAAACAGTTGTAAGGACGTGGCCAGGTGCGCAGAGAAAAGCGGGTCTACGACAGTCAACATTTTTGGCGAAATGTTGAATGGAAGTGGATAGGCTTATCTCGGTGACTCCCCCCCGCTTTGTGCTAATGTTCTACACTATGCTAAGAGCCAGTGGTCGAAGGTGCTCTTTACCGATAAATCAAAATTCGACCTAGTCATCAGTAAAAGAAGAGTCTTCGTCCGCCGTCCTTCCGGTGATCGAATGAACCCGGGCTGTGTCGTTCCCATCATAAAACACGGAGGAGGGTCGGTGCTAGTTTATGGTTTATTTGCTAAATCTGGTGTTGGAGATTTGATCCGTATAGACGGAATTCTTGAAAAGCAGGTCTATTGAGTTATTCTTAACAAATTGCTGTTCCAAACGGATTGCGATTAATTGGTAAAGGATTTGTCCTTCAACTGGACAATGCATTCCGCCAAACTGTGTCGAGGGTTCGTTAAATCTAAATCCATTTGAACAGCAATGGGATTAGCTGAACCGGAACACGATGCATCCCCAGAACCATAGACACTTGTGGGAGTGCCTACAAACGATATATTGTGGAAACTCACTGAACGAATGTCGAGAATTTGTAAAGCTATTATTAGAGCAACCGGCGGGTATTTCGAGTAATCGAAAATTTAATTGGTAATTAATACAAACTTCAAATTCTCTTACGGATCATTTTTCTACATGACATGTCTTATCTTTGAGCTTGACTTTTTCCTGTGATGTTTGAAATAAACAACCTCTTAACCTTCTGACCAACTTTGCCAATGACTAGAACTTTTCATCTTATCAGAATCACGAGATAGAACCAGTTGAAAATGCCCAATTTTGCATGCTCACTAGCGCCACGTTGCGGGAAAGTTCCGAACGGAATGATTCATCTGTTGAATGACCTTGACCTTCTGAACAACTTTGCTCAAGACTGCACCTTTGCAGATATTACGGGTCTCGAGATATACCATCATGAATGTACCTGTATTATCCCCACACGCATTCACTCCGGTTCTATTTTGTGTTCTGGGGCCTTCGCTTGCCTCTTGGACCTTGTTGGGCTGTCCATTCAACTGTTCACTAAATTTTCCAAATGTTTTTCATTGCAAAAGACTTAGCATGTTATCGCAGTTTTTATTTACACGGATTTCGGAATTAGCACGGTTTTTTTTTTTTGGACGGATTCCGGAATTAACACGGTTTTTTTTACACGGATTTCGGAATTAACACGGTTTTTTTTTACACGGATTGGACAAAACCGTGCAAAAAAATACCGCGTTAATTCCGGAAACCGTGCAAAAAAAGCCGTGCAAAAAAAACCGTGTAAAAAAAACCGTGTAAAAAAAAACCTTGGTGTATATCTCGATTGTTAGTGAATGGACATCGAATCGAACTCCATCAGATTGCTCACAGCAAGTAAGCATCCAAACAGATGTGATAAAACTTTGAATATCTAGTACAGATTCTTTTTTTTTCAGTTCATTTATTTGTACAGGCTCAATCGATTTAACTTTACAGAGCCAAGTTTTCATATTTATATGCATCAATTATCTTAAACCTAACGTTAAGGGGATAGGACCGATTACTCGCGGCCGTCTCGAAGTTAATAGGAATAACAACTGAAAGGATGGGAAGGTGGGCTGGAATTTGAAGTGTGGTTTATATAACCATACATTTAAAATTGTCTAAAAAACTTAAAACTATACAACTTTTGGCTTCTTTTGACTTCAACATTTTTGAGTAAGAAAAAAAACACAAACAGATAAAAAAAAGAAAAAAAAACTTAAAGTAAACATACAGGTTAAACTAACTACAATCTAAGGCTAATGTTAGTCAAAAACACATAAATGAGTTTCATAAACTCCAGGTCACGCAGAGCCAAAATATCTCGAACTGGTACTTTGGGTTGTCTACCTCGAGCCCGAAGGGAATCATAAAGCTCAGATCTGACTCCACGATGCTCAGCACATGACCAAATAATGTGATCTGCGTCCTGATAGCATTGTCCACACTCACAGAGATTGTTGTCACTCAGCCCAACGCGGTATAAATGAGCGTTCAGAGAATAATGATTGGACATGAGGCGAGACATCACACGAATGAAGTCTCGACCCACATCCATACCCCAAAACCATGATTTCTTCGACACCTTTGGGATGATAGAATATTGCCATCGCCCCAAATCTCCTTTACTCCATTTATACTGCCAGCTAACGAGTGACTGTTGACGAAAAATAGCAAAAAATTCGTTGAAGGCGATTTGTCGGTCATAAATATCGCCTTCCATAGCGCCCACCTTTGCAAGCGAGTCCGCTTTCTCATAACCTAGAATTGAACAATGAGATGGGACCCATACAAAGGTGATGATAAAATAACGCGAAGATAAAGCACTTAGAAGCTTCTGTATTTTCATGAGAAAATACTGGACTGTGCTTTACCGGCCTCAAGAAGCGAATAGCCTCTAAAGAACTGAGACTATCCGTGAAAATGAAGTACTGATCCGGTGTAAGTGAGGCAAAAATTTCTAACGTAAAGTGTATTGCCGCTAATTCAGCGACATATACGGAACAAGGAGCTTGAAGTTTACGATTGGCGCTATAAATTTCATTAAATATACCAAAGCCTGCTGACTCCTCTATCAATGATCCGTCAGTGAAGAACGTTTTAGTGGAATCAACTTGGCCAAACTTTGCAGCAAAAATCACAGGGGCAATCATAGGACGATGATGCTCTGGAATTCCACGAAGCTCCTGCTTCATGGATAAATCAAAATGAACCAAACTGCCGAAGTCGGAGGAGAAAACACGATTGGGAATATTCGGCGAAGGGCTGACATCCTGAGTTATGTACAAATGGTACAAAGTCATGAAGCGAGTTTGAGGATTCAACTCAAGGAGCTTCTCAAAGTTTTCGATTACCTGAGGGTTCATGACTTCACACCTGGTGAGGAGCCGGAGAGATAATTCTGTAAACCGATCCGAGCGTGGCAACATGCCAGCCAGCACTTCAAGACTCATTGTATGAGTCGAGTGCATGCAACCTAACGCGATACGAAGACACCGATACTGAATACGTTCCAGTTTAATGAAGTGCGACCGAGCCGCTGACTGAAAACAAAAACTACCGTATTCTATAACCGACAAAACCGTTGTCCGGTACAACGTTAGAAGATCTTGTGGATGCGCTCCCCACCAGGTCCCGGTAATTGTGCAGAGAAAGTTGACCCTTTGCTGGCACTTTCGCTTCAGATACTCAATATGGAATCTCCGGGTGCACTTAGAATCGAACCAGACCCCAAGATATTTAAATGACATAGAATGAGTTATCGGTTTACCCCAAAGTTGAAGCTTCGGTTGTGCTGGGTTATTTTTCCTAGAAAAAACTACCAACTCAGTTTTCTCCGTAGAGAATTCGATACCTAGCTCTAGAGCCCAAGTAGACAAATTGTCTAAGGTATCCTGTAAGGGTCCTTGCAGATCGACCCCATTGGGTCCCGTGACAGACACTACGCCGTCATCTGCAAGTTATCTCAACGTACAGTGTTCACTCAGAAAACCGTCAATGTCTTTGACATAAAAATTATACAAAAGGGGGCTTAAATATGATCCCTGGGGAAGACCCATGTAGCTAAATCGTGAAGCTGTAGAGGTTCCATTAGAGAAGCTCATATGTTTCTCTGACAGCAAATTGTACAAAAAATTATTCATTAATGGTGAAAAGCCACAAGCGTGGAGTTTATCTGAAAGAATTTCAACAGATACTGAATCAAAAGCCCCCTTGATATCCAAGAATACAGAAGCCATTTGCAACGGAAACCATATTGAGTATCTGAAAGCAGATTGTTCGTCTCAACCCATTCGCACAGGCGGAAAAGGATCATTTTCTCCAACAACTTTCGAATACAAGATAACATCGCGATGGGTCGATAGGAGTTGTGGTCGGACGCGTGCTTACCAGGTTTTTCAATAGCAATAGTTCTCACCCGTCTCCAATCATCCGGTACAATGTTTAGTTCCAGAAACTGATTAAACAAGTTCAACATCCGCCTCTTAGCGACGTCTGGGAGGTTTTTAAGCAAGTTGAACTTGATCCTATCAGCCCCTGGAGCCGTATTGCCACACGAAAGGAGTGCGGGAGACAGTTCTACCATTGAAAAGGGTTGGCTGATCTCATCTATCGGATTTTCTGTTTCTCGAGGAATGATTCGTGCCGGCACAGAATCTGGGCAAACTTTTCGCGCGAACTTGAGGATCCATTGGTCCGAGTACTCTTCGCTCTCGTTGTTCGTAGTTCGGTTACGCAACCTTCGCGCCGTGTTCCAAAGAGTACTCATCGACGTCTCGCGTAATAGCCCGTCCACGAATCTTCGCCAGTATCCGCGTTTCTTGGCCTTGATTAGGCTCTTAAGGTCGCGTTCGAAGTGCTCAGGTGTTCCACGTCTACGAAAAACTTTAAACGCGTCGGACTTTTTACGGTAAACCTCGGTGCATTGCTGATCCCACCATGGAGAAGGAGGTTTCCTGCGAAATGACGTTCCTGGAACCGGTCGAGTTTGAGTTTGAAGCGCGCTGTCTAAGATCAGATTGGAGAGGAAGTTATACTCTTCCAGTGGAGGAAGCCCTTCTACCGTCGTTACGGCTTCATCTCTTGCTGCCCTAAACCTTGTCCAATCGATGTGACGGGTAAGATCATACGCGACGTTGATAGATTCCGACGGATTGAACCCGGTGGCAATCGAAATTTTTATTGGCAAATGATCACTACCGTGGGGATCTTGAATCACATTCCATGTGCAATCCAGCGATATTGAATTCGAACAAAGTGTGAGGTCTAATCTACTGCCAACTGAGGATGAACCAGCCAAACGTGTTACTTCTCCATAGTTAAGTACTGTCATATTGAAGTTGTCACAGAGGTCATATATCAGGGAAGACCGGTTGTCATCGTACAGTTCTCCCCAGCCTGTACCGTGAGAGTAAAAAATCTCTCATGACCAACCGCGGAGCAGGAAGCACCGAACAAATATCTGAAAGTTGTTTTTGGTTTATTGAGGCTCTAGGAGGAATATACACAGCAGCAATGCAAAGGCTTTTATTTTTAATAACAGCCTGACATGCGACAACTTCAATACCTGGAATTGGAGGAAAATTCACTCTATAGAAGGAGTAGCACTTTTTGATCCCCAAAAGTACTCCTCCTCCACGTGAATTCTCACGAGCAAGACGAATAATAATGAAATCATGAAAAGGAAGATCGATTTCGGAAGAGAGCCATGTTTCACAAAGAGCGAATGCATCACAACCGGTATTGTGAGCTAAAAATTTGAATGATTCCAATTTAGGAATCAAACTTCGACAATTCCACTGTAGAACAGTGATCAAATCCCCGACCTCATTTGGAAAATTATCCATCGAAGGAGATGATAGCTGCAAGGAGGGGCCACTTTAATGTTTATTGCTTCAGAAAAGTCTTCACTGTGGGAAGCATTGCCAAAACAATGCTTTTGAGAGGGTCATAAATTTCGAGGTACTTGAAGATTCCTTCGGTAATGTCATCAAATGAGAACAGCCCACTTGAGGAGAGGGCTTCTGTTCTTAAAATAGGGGCGTCAGGGGTTTTGGATGTCCCCGGAGATATGGAAAGTCCTGGGAGTAGTTAGTGCTACGAAAACCAGGTGGATTTTTTTTTTTTTTTTCTCTTTTCTTTGAAATGGGCAAGCTGGTTTCGGGCTTCTGTTCAGAAACTTTCCGTGGGCGGACGCGTCTTCGCTTCCTTGAAGAACAGAACATAATTATGGATTACAGTTTTTTCAATTTTCTTTCTTTTTCTTGTTCGGAATACCTGCAACATTATCACCTTTCTTTTTTTGCCTATCGCCAGGGATTTCTTATCTTTATCTAGATTTACAGCTTTCTTCGATGTTTTCAACTTACTCTTTGCTCTTTACGTTTTTGTAATTCGGCAGCTATTTTCTTCTTTTTTTGCTCCTCATATTTTCTTTTTTTAGCTTCAAGTTGCTGCAGTTTTGTATTTTCGCGCTCAATAGCTCTAATCTTCTTTTTGTGTTCAATATCCTGCTTTTCTTTTTCTAATTTGCGAATTTCCTCCAATAGTTCGCCGGCAGTCAGAACTAGATAAAACTTCTTCGTGTAGTTTCGATGTTTACCAGTCCTGCCAGGTGCTGGTGGCAACTTTAGGAAATCAAAAATGCTGGTCTTCTTAGATTCAGTTCTTTTGTTGATAACATCTTGTAGTGCTTCTGGTTGAGAATGCTCGACTATCGGTTCTACAAGTATTTCAAAGATAAAACGAGTTATATTATGGTGAACCATCAATTTGTACTCTCTCACCAGTAATTGAAGAATCCACGCAATTCGTAGTTTTCTCGATGTCATTTGCAGATTCTTTCAGTAACCGTATAACCTCTTTCTGAGTACAGTCCCCATTGAAAGATACGTTCCCATCGGAAGAAATAGTGAGCTCTCCAAGAACGGTTGAGTCATTACAATAGAACTGATCAGTGGTAATAAGTTCCTGCTGATTGTTTTCGCTAGAATAACCAGTTCCGTTGGATCCATCGGTTTCAATATAAGTGGTCGATTTGGGCAAACATAAGTCTCTTTCTGAATGAGTCATTCGGAGTATATGGTCCTGTTCCTCTCTGTGGTCTAATGGTATTGTGTGGATGACATGTAGGCTGTATAAACTCTTCGTAGAAAAATCGTATGATCTTTTGCTCGCGCGTTGTGTTTTTATCTGCTCTTTCAAGAATCTTAGACAAAATTGATGGTCCCATTAAGTCGATGGCGCGCTTAATTTTATCCGTGTGAATTGATATGAATGAAGATAGCTTAAAAGTCATACTGTGTGTAACAGATTTCAGTTGTGATACCGGAGCTGTATCGGGTTGTGAAGGTGGCAACTGATCAGCTGCTGGCAATGTTGTGTAGGATTCTACTGATAAACCTGCTGTTTCTGGG
Source organism: Aedes koreicus (assembly GCA_024533555.2). Taxonomy (NCBI): domain Eukaryota; kingdom Metazoa; phylum Arthropoda; class Insecta; order Diptera; family Culicidae; genus Aedes; species Aedes koreicus. The sequence continues at coordinate 885,477 of JAHHFK020003576.1, read as the reverse complement.
AACAACGTAGATTATCGTTGTTTTTATAAAATACAACGTTCACTCTGTCGGAGGTGTTAACAATTGTTTAACAGTCCGTCGTAGCCTAGTCAACCTTATCTGCGTTAAAAGGATACAACCCGCAGACACGGAAGCCATTTGTGATGCTTTCTTGTTTTATCTCTTTGCCAACCGCCTTTTCCAATATAGGACCGAATTGTCTCACAGTGAAAATCTCACCAGGATGCTCGAAACGCCAATCATCAACTTCCTTTTTCCATTGATCTTTCAACGGTTTAAAAATTGAAACAACTGCTGGCTGTGTAATACGCGTTGTTTTCGGGTAAAGAGCTGCCAATACTATATCCAATTGTTGACACAAATCTGCCACCTCAACAGCCACCTCAGAGGAATGAATCAGCAATGGGCTGAACATTTTTTCCTGGAAAACTCTCTGATGTTGTAAGTCAATCAGCCAGCCACAATCACTTTTTCAAGTCCCACTGATGATGGAAACGCTTGAGCAACGTCTTTCCTAATACGCTGACCTGGGAGGATAACTAAAGGGCCTACGATCTGACCAGAAGCACTGAAGAAAAACATGACGGTAATGTTCTGTTTACCATCCTCTCGCTCCTACCTCATATACGTCCTTCGAGAGCCTTTCTGTGCAAGGACTTCACGTATCTTTGGATGCAATAGAATGAGGTTTCATACTGCCGTTGATCAACACGGCTTCAATCAGGCATTCTATCCTTGAATTCTCTTAGTTCTAGCCACGTGGAAACTTACTCGTACCACTTCCAGATATCACCCTCGGAAACTCGAGCATGCTGAAGTCACAGCTTCTGTAGTCCGAATTTTCAAATGTGGATAACGTGTCATGTTAGATGAAAACTATCTCTTACCTCAAATTAAATGTGATTAGACACAGAACTTTGTGAAACAAAAATACAAACTGGGGTGTACCTGGACAGTTAATTTTGAACGGAGTATTACGGGGGTTTACGGTAAGGAAATCCGCCTTAACTTTGAATAATAACGAACGGCGCTGCACAGGAAAACCTCGATGTTGAATTCCAATCAGCCAGCAAACAATCTTCTTTCTCTTAATCCATATGCCAGTATCGTTCCCGGACCCCGTTTTGGGGGTTTTTGTGCCACTTCTGCGATATCGGATTTTGGACCTAGGAATCCTTCATACTTTTTGCTGGTCGCAGATACCGAAGACGTTTTTGAGGTAATCTCGCGTATACAAAATTCTATCGCACGTTCACTCTATGTTTGTTCGGCAATGTTGCCGATGAAACCATTCTGTTTCAAAGCTGCTTAGCGGGATTATTCAATAATTAAGAATTTTATTATTAGAGTGAACTATAGTTTCTTAATATGGTTAAATCGTAAAAAAATTAAACAACATGCATTATCTAACGAGCACATAGACCTCAGTACATCAAACGCTTACTCCTAAACATTTGTTGTCTATGGTGAAGACAGGAATGTGTTCAAAAATTTGTTTGGTCAGTTGAGCCGCATGGCAAAAAATGACCTGATTACTCATTGTTTTTTAAATTCAAAATAATGGGGGAATACATTTACTCAACTGGTGGGGCAAGGGGACACAATATTAATAATCGGTGCATAAAATTAACCCTACAGCAAAATAATTTATCACCCATGTTAGGCATTGGGAGAGGGAAATAAACAGATCGCTAGAACCAGAACAAAGCAATAGGTAGTATAAGAGCACGATCGTTCGCATACTCTTTTATCAGTCAAGGGGGTATCCTCCCCCTTGCCTACCTCGCATCACGGGTAGCTTGGTAAAACAATATGCGCCCGATTGTATACTACCTTCATATGCCTTCCGCTCGTTTTCAACTTGTATCTTTCAATTTTCATAACCTGCCGTTATTCTAAACGGAACTATCAATGCTTTCTCTTCAATTCTCTTAGTTCTAGCAATAAATTACTGTCCACTCCAAGAGCCTCTCATGTTGATGGAAATTATCTGCTTCTGACAAATTTCATCATAATTTTTAGTGTCCTTTCTTTTCTCTTTCTTCCCCCCCTTTCTTCTTCTCTTTTACCTCCTTTCCCGTTTTCCTACTTTAACAATTTCTAACTTTTCAACTATCTTAAATTTAAAAAATCTCAAAATGGTCTAAAAAAGTTTATTACCAAGAGCTCAAAGATTTAATTGTAGTTCTTTTATATCATCGTAACTCTTTTCATTTTGCAAAATAAAAAATGATATTTGAAAAATACTACAAAGTGCTATCCCAGGTCATCTTCCGTCGGCTTTCACCAAAAGTAAATGAGTTCGTGGGAAGTTATCAGGCCGGTTTCATCGACGGGCGCTCGACGACGGACCAGATCTTTACAGTACGGCAAATCCTCCAAAAATGCCGCGAATACCAGGTCCCGACGCATCATCTGTTCATCGATTTCAAGGCGGCGTATCGACAGTATCGACCGCATAGAGCTATGGAAGATTATGGACGAGAACGGCTTTCCCGGGAAGCTCACTAGACTGATTAAAGCTACGATGGACGGTGTGCGAAACTGCGTGAAGATTTCGGGCGAACATTCCAGCTCGTTTGAATAACGCCGGGGACTACGTCAAGGTGATGGACTTTCGTGCCTGTTGTTCAACATTGCGCTAGAAGGTGTCATGCGAAGAGCCGGGCTCAACAGCCGGGGTACGATTTTCACTCGATCCGGTCAGTTCGTTTGTTTTGCGGATGACATGAACATTGTAGGCAGAAGATTTGAAACGGTGGCAGAAATGTAAACTCGCCTAAAACGCGAAGCTGCGAAAGTCGGACTGGAGGTGAATGTGTCGAAAACAAAGTACATGTTAGCAGGAGGTACCGAGCGCGACAGGGACCGCCTAGGCAGCAGTGTTACGATAGACGGGGATACATTCGAGGTGGTGGAAGAATTCATCTACCTTGGATCCTTGCTTACGGCTGACAACAACAACAGCCGTGAAATCCGAAGACGCATCATCAGTGGAAGTCGTGCCTACTACGGGCTCCAGAAGAACTTGCGGTCAAGAAAGATTCACCCCCGCACTAAATGTATCATGTACAAAACGCTGATAAGACCGGTTGTTCTCTACGGGCACGAGACGTGGACGATGCTCGAGGAGGACCTGCAAGCACTTGGTGTTTTCGAACGCCGGGTGCTTAGGACCATCTTTGGCGGCGTACAGGAGGATGGAGTGTGGCGGCGAAGATGGAACCACGAGCTCGCTGAACTCTACGGCGAACCCAGCATTCAGAAGGTCGCGAAGGCTGGAAGGATACGGTGGGCAGGACATGTTGCGAGAATGCCGGACAACAACCCTGCAAAAATGGTGTTCGCCTCGAATCCGGCCGGTACAAGAAGGCGTGGGGCACAGCGAGCACGATGGGCGGACCAGGTGCAACAGGATCTGGCGAGTGTGGGTCGTCAACGAGGTTGGAGAGAGGCAGCCATAGACCGAGTATATTGGCGAAATGTTGTAGATGAAGTCATATCGTAAATACGATGTATGGCTATATGAATAAAATAATAATTTGAAAAATACACTCATAGTTGATGTTTAAAGAAAAAAATTAGCTAAGATTTCATCCCAAAATTTTCTTCTGAATCTTTGTTTTAACTTATCGTTGCATGTAAAAAAAATAAATAAGGAAAACAAATAGGTTTTTGAGTTATTTAAAATTTCGTGATATCATAAGCTCTTAACAAAAAAAAAAGTTTTTTAATGTATGTTTTTACAAGCTTCATAAACAGGACTTAAACGTGTTTTATGACAGTTTATTTTATAAAACTTATGGTTTCCAAGCTAACGTTTCATTTTACTAAAATCAATGTTAAAATCAGTGCTGTAAATAGTCATTTTGACCCAATGCACTAAATTTGCCTGCAACTCGTTCTAGACACTGATTTTCACAACAGCACCTAAATTGTTGAGCTTAATTATTTTCATATATTTGGTTCACAATGTATTGTTCTAACATTAAAACCTAAGACGGGAGAGCGTAACATATTAATATTGAATATCATTTGAATATAACAGTGAATATAACACTTTCTATATACCATAATGCACTGTTAGACAAAGTTGTAGAATTTGTCAAGAATGAATCCACAATTTCATACACCATATTCATAAATTCAGCTGTTGGCCAAAGTTATTGGTAAACTTATCCAATTGCACGAAATGACATTTTACAGCTCTGGTTAAAATACACCCGCCCATCTCATAAACTTACTCTTCAGTTAATTTGTTTTTTCAGTAGTGAAAATTTCTCAGTCTCCATAGGCACTTGAATTTTACCGATCCGCCATTAGCCGTGGGAATGCTTCATTTCTGGAGTAAACTGAACTTGACAGATGAATCGATAAAATTAAATTTTATTGTGAAATATCATGGTGATGGCTATTACCTCGCTGGTTCATTTTATTCGACACCCCCCTTGCACTGTGCGTAACAAGTCAAACCAATTCATCAGCTGAAGGCGGTTGTACATTTTCACCTCACGACCGACAACCTGCATCGGATTTCCGCAAGTGTGAGTGTGCAAACAGCGTCATTCACATTTGTTGAGTTGGACCGGTGCCTGTACGTCTGGCGCTGCTTTCAAGTGTACACCTATAGGCATCTAAAGGCAGAGTAAAGATCCAAATGGTTTTCCCAGTAGCGTCGGGTCGGATAATAATAATACAGCGGCTACATCTATGTATTAAGTTGATTAAAACAACGCATCATTTGTCTCTTATTCAAGAATTTAGAATCATGCATTATGACACTTTGTTTTCAAACTGACATGGGATGACATGGGATTGGAAATAAAACTACCTAAAATTCAGAGTATTGGACTATTGAACTTTACCTGCCGAAGCCGGTTTTTAGTTATATATAGTATACCAATCCTTAAAATCTTTAAAAGAGAAGCCATCCTATAAACAGAAAACTTTTATATTCCATGGATTCCCAGTGAGATGATGATGTATTTTAAGGCAGCAATCTCTGTTCACTACGTCCTCTATAAGTGATATTATGCCGTTGATCCCAGCCCATGTATTGTTGATGAGTGTGGATGCAGGTATTCGGCTCTCGTCAAGGCATACCATTCAATATTCGTCGGTGATTGTCACTAGATTGTGGAACATAGACTAACGTTGCGAAAAGGAAATGCAATATACGAACATCCGTGCGGGTGGCGAACTTTGAAAATTACCTGATTTCAATTTAGTGTTGTGTGTCTAAATCAATTCAATTGGAATACTAATCCCTTTAGTGAAGTTGCTATTGATTAACACTCTCAGTGTTTTGGAGCTCTTTTAATGAACTACGTTTATTGAGCTAACACAACAGACATAGGCATTTATGAACTAATACAACAGACAGAGGCATATAAATTTCGGCTTTCATCTTCCTGTAGGTCAAATTCGTGGTCCTGGCTCGTGCCAATCAGTGGATGATGTTGGAATCTTTCGCGATTTCAAAATAGGTTATTATAAACCTACCAAAATTTGAGACACATTTTGCTTATGTTCCCAACTTTGGCGTAATGTATTCGTTACATAGTAAAATGTGTGTGTTGCTACAAATTTTAATAGGCACACAGAAAAAAAAAGAATTTTAACAGGCGCGTAGAATTTCCCCTCGTTTTATTCCAAGCCAAAGCAAACGTAACAACGAAATTGTTTGCAATCTATCATACGCCATATAACAATGTTTGCAATCTTCCGTACAACAGACCTGATTTCAGCGATATTTGGCATCAATTAACATGAAATATCCCATTAATTTTTCCAAATCTAGCATTAATTTTATGTGCATTAGATACCGCTGAAATGTTTCGTTCAAACTGTGCATGTATTAATATGTAGTTATATATTTTTTAAATAGCCTATCCAAATTTAAACCGAAGTAATATCTATTGAGTAGGAATTCATAGTAGTTTAATTTAAGTTTGTTTTGTGAAGCTATATGCTAACTATAACAAATATAGCTCAGAATGGAATGCATAAAGCAATAATAAAAATAAATTTAATGAAAATTGTTATTAACAATAAACCTAAATGATGAGATCCATTGCATCCGCGAAGAGACCAACATGGTGCTTATAGACATCCATATCTATCAGAAGTTTTCGTCATTAGAAACTAAGTTGTTTACTTTTTCGTGGTTCAGAACAGCAAACGTCTTATTAAGCTAATCTAAGCCAACGTTATACTAGTTGAACATCGTTTCCAGCTAAATTACTTTATGAGCTGTGATTAAAAACTTAATTCACCGCTGCATGTTAGGCTGCGTCAAGGCACCCATACTCTACTATCGAAAACCTCAATTTTTTTTTTGTAACACTTTAAATGCTCCCGTAATCAATAATCTGTTATTCAGCCGCTTTTGGCCCAATATACGGCTGCTTTACTGCAATGCTATGATAATGCTTCATTAATGCTATTTAGATTCGAAATGCTTATAACAAGCTACAAGCATTGAAATAGCATTTGAAATTCAACTTTACAACAGATAGCTTTCAAGATGCTGATTTAATGCTAATATAATGCTTGTAGCATATGAAATGTAGATTTGTAGATTTGATTTACTGCATGTGCTAATGCTTATTGGTTACCTGGGGACTTTCCCTTGCAACAATCTTGTAGGACATCACTTTTCAAATAAATGTACGGAACAAAATCTGTCAATTATTCAAGTCGCGTGTGTCCTACAATTTAGCTCACTCAACTGCACAGCAAGTGTCATTAGTGTATCTGGCATGAGCATAATTTACCGCCCGAGGTTGCTACTCCGTTATTTCCAGATCTGCTGTTATTTTTGGTTACGTAATTTTGCGGCATAAAAATTTGCTTACGCAATGCATATCTACACCAGTGGTTGTAAATGTACTGTATTTTGATATTTACATTTTGGCGTTTGAAATTTTTCATCACGACCAAATTGAACACACGCAAATGTGAACCGTCGTGGGAGAAAATCTCATATGACAGTTCTGTACCTTTTTCTCCAGGCGACGAAACATTTTTGCTGCCACCAGCCGATGGTTTAAAAATGGTTTCGGCATAGATGTTGATTGCTGGCTTATTACTGCATACATATGATGTTTATTATTTGGAATCAACTCATAAGAATGAATACTAAATGCTATTTTATGAAGTAAATTCAATGAAAAGATGCAAAAATGTTTGATGAACAACTTTGCCGAAGGAAGCAACGGTGCTGAGATATCCTAAATTTACTGAATTAATGGAATACACAGTTTTAGAAGTTTTGAATTTTCTTATATATTCGCTGAAATAGTTTATGTATAATAAAATAATAAACCTAGTTAGGGGTTCAAATGGTGAGTTGACATCTTCGAAGAAGGGTGACCGACCTCTCGTCCTCACAAGTTCCTACCTCACGCCTCCACGAGTCATATGATCACAAAAGACTGCCAGCTGAAACATGGGGACGCTGGTTGGCGTAGCCTGGGCAATGTTGTCAATCTGACAATAGCGAAGTAAGGGGGTGCGACTGAAGATGGTGTACCTTAAGTCATATTGTATATTTTTCATTCTCAATTTATTAATAATTTCACCAATTAATATTATTTCAAAAATCATCAAACCGGACTCTTCGATCACTACAATTGCTATCTTTGAAATGTTACTAGAACAGTATACAGAAAAATATTACAACATGTTTCATAAAATAATATCTTTTATTGAAGTTCTATCTCAGATATTTGGAATGATCTGTTCTGTTTTCAGTTTTTCCCGGACTAGAAGGATATTAATACATATCTAATTTTTATTTATTTTTCAATAACAATCCCTTGGATGTATCATTTATGTTTGAAATTTGAATAAATTAGCATTCTTGTCTATAATGATATCCTAATTTTTCGTGTGCAAAATATACTAAATATTCAATAAAATATAACTGGGAAAGGGAGGGACCATCAGGGCACCCAAGTAAAACGATTTGGATAGGGAGCATGGGACTGCCTCCTCCCTAATGTTAACATTTCGCGGAACGAGGGTGGGCTCTTCGACCCCATCTATTGGGTTTATTCTGTCAATCGAGGGCTCGATTCTAGTACTGTCTGTGTGACCTTGCTTTTGGAAGGAGATTTTTTCCCCCCTTTTTCCGGGTTTTTCGCATTTGTTTCTCTTCTGGCCCCCCCCCCCACTTTTTGGCCCTTCATACAGGAGTTTGATGATCGCAAACAATAATAGAATCCCGATCAAATCGTTTTTTCAGATTATTCCACTGCTATGGAAAGTTACCTTGCTACAATAGATGGTAGTATTATATCATCATCATCATCAATAAAATAATAAACCTAGTTACTTTTCAACGTTGTTAAATATTCAACGACAGAGGTCTTAAGGGAATTATTTTGTAGCTTTCTATTTTTAGCTACCGCCAATATCATTTCATGTTTTTCAGGCTCAGAAGTAGGACCATACTCGTTCAAGTCCCTGCCAATCCTAGAGCGCGTTCTGCTGGGTCATTTATCACGCACAAACTGTTGCATTTTTCTCTGACTTGCATGTACTCAACGTTGCTGCTCCAATTTGAAGGATCTTCTTTAAGCAAGATGTCTGGATTAACATTGAAAATCTTGAAAAATATGAGGGACTGGTTGCTAACAAAATCTTGTAATTTCGAATTGGGATTGAACTTTTTAACTCTTTTCATATTTTTACCATCACTTTGTTTTGAAAAGTTAGCGAGCATTGCCTTCTTCACGTTGTTGTCGACTGTATCGTCGAAAAGCGCCAAGCAAACATTGATTTCCGATAAATACCACAAGTGATTTGTGATTTTTTTGTATGTAGTCTGACTAATTTCTTCATCACCGTAGGTCCTCAAACTTTCAACAAATTTCAAATCATTTGATGGCGCAGACGTCGCTGATGGCGCGTTGTACTACCCTTTTAAGTATATTCGCACTACAAAAAGTACGAAACGCAGCAGATTAGTTTCATATTCTGAATCCACAGTAAATTGGGATCGGAGCAGGTACATTTTTAGTCCATATATGGCTTTTGCCATCCATCTCGCGTGATGAAGTGCACCTGGCCGTCGAAACTTCGTGAAACATTTGTTCCCAAGACACATCAAAGCTAGCTGAAGAAGTTCGGCGTAGTCTTCCCGTATAAACTTCTGACGTACCGTGTCCTTGTAAAATGAAAGAAGATTCACTTTCTCGGTTTCACTCACCACTCCTGAGAATTACAAAAGATAAATACATTACTAGAAACTTATAAAAAATAAGGCATTAAGTCCTATACCTTCGGGAAGTTCGGTATAGTTGCTCGTGTTTATCTTGTCCCATTCGTTTCGGAATAGTTTGAACAAAGTGTTATCTGGTGAAGACGTTGCTTGTTTGAAGCATGAATTGTAGGCAGCCATAAGAACCAACTCGTAAATGTGGTGCCTACACGGTAAGTCCAGCGAATTTCGTTTTAGCAAACCATCAAGTATGACCGCAGCTCCATTTTTTTCGCCAGAATTGACACGTGTGGTGTCGTAACATTTTCCGATTAAGATTTTATCCAAATCCCAGGACTGCAGGCTTGCAAATACTGCTTCCGCTACTGATTTCAGCATTCCAGACTGAAGGAAAATGTTGTTTATTATTTGTTCATCAAAATCCGAGCCGGTCACTACAATAGCGAGTTTTTCGGTTTTCCTTCGTTTGAACATCATTTGCTTCGAGTCAAAATGGACAACCAAAGCTTTGTCTTTTGGGAAATTGTTTTTGATGTTTTCCGAAATTTTCTTGCGGGCCTTGAAAAGAAAGAAAGCCTTCAATAATGAAATAAGCAGGTATATATAAATAATTTAAAACCTTACTTCTTTACGTTTCCGATGCATTGCGATCTTGAACCAACTTGCAACTGATGTTGCAGCGAGTATGCCAACTGCTCCAGATTTGATATACAATTTCGGTCAGATTCTCGACCAGGTTTTGGTTCAATTCTTCTGCTACGGTCGTTGATTTTCGAAACTTGTCCAGCTGATCGCGCTTCAATATTGAAGTGTATCTTTCTACGACTTTACCAATTTTCTTGGATACCTTTTTGTCACAATGCTGGCAGCTTCCCGAGCCTGATAAATTGAGGCCAGCATGATTCCACACAACAATCACTTCTGTAGCTACGATTTGAACACTCTTCCCGGTTGTCTGTTTGCCATTCTCATGACAGAATCGGAAATATCCTATGACTTCTGATTCGGATGGTAGATGGTCTTTTGAAATTTTTCTTATTGCGACACCGGTGAAAGGATCCGACAACAACTTGATACTCCGAGACATTGTTTAAACAGCCACAGTACGAGAACAAGAATATACTAGTTAATAGTCTATTGCTATCGAGCGTTTTACTACTCTTAATACAACTGAACAACTGTTGCATAGCAACCGTAGAAAGAAATTGTGTAAACAGCCATGTCAACTTGATCAAACAGAACGCGCCTACTAAGATTTCTAGGAGAATCGATCAATAAAGGTAACTCATTTAACACTCACCATATCAAAACAATGGGGCTACTGTCATATTTTCTTTATTTATATTAAAGAACTTTTATTATGAAATATGTCAGAAGCAGATAATTTCCCATCAACATGAGAGGCTCTAGGAGTGGACAGTAATTTATTGCTAGAACTAAGAGAAATGAAGAGAAAGTTTTTGAGAATTGTTTGAAGTTCCGTTGAGCGTAACGGCTGGCTGTGAAAATTGAAAGATAACTAGTTGAAGACGGACGGAGGGCATATGAAGTAGTATTTTATTGTTAGTCATTCCAGTTCAAACTTGGCTTTTAATATAACACTGATATGTTTTATGAGAGTAAAATGTTCTTATCATAGCAGCCGTTTTATTTAATTCAATCATTTGAATGAGTAATGGATTCTGAACAAAAAGCTCATATTATTCATAGTTATGAACTGGAAACTATAAAATTATTCCGTAATGTGTTTATCATATGTAAAAATAATAAATGAGTTTTATTTTTCAATAAAAATATTATTTTTTTACATTTAATATATTAAAATTTCAAAACCTATTAAAACTGTGTATTCCATTAATTCAGTAAATTACGAATATCTCAGCAAGCTTTGAAGATAGACCGTTGCTTCCTTCGGCAAATTTGTTTGTCATAGTTTTTTGCATCTTTTCATTGAATTAACTTCATAATAGCATTTTTTTGGGTACACTTTTATTTGAGTAAATATTGTAAATTAGCAATATAATCATCGTTTTCCAAAATTATAATAATTATGACGAAATAAATGACTTGAATCCAACCGTGACATTTTTTTCTCTTATAGTTTAGACTATAAACAAATTGTTAAAAATATAAAAGGTATAGTTTTTGTTAGATTTTTTTTAACTAGAAATATTTTTCTGATTTTTGGTATGAAAATGGGACTTTTTTCAAAAAACTTAAATTAGCGACCTCTAAACAGCATTTCACAACATGCTCGCCATAGAAAAGTTTTGTTGTTACACCCTTCGCTATCATTTGGAAGGTGAGCCCCCGGTTTTCTGATAAAAAATCATTTTGGGACACCCTAACACATGATATATATTATATATAATAAAAAAAAAAAAAAAAAAAAAAACAAAACAAAACAAAAACAAAAAAAAAAAAAAAAAAGGATTTTTGGTCAAATCAAATGCAGTCAAGCGATTTCTAAACTGTTTGAAACTGTCGGAAACAATACGATGACATTTTTCTCTATGTTTTCTACTCTCCGTGTTTTCTTGAACTGTACTTATAACTGTTGTTGGTGTTTGAGCCTTAAAATTTTGCAGCAAACGAATGTTTTGCGAAAAATTTACATATAAAATGTACTACTCATAGTACACATTTTGCAATTATATTTAACGAAAAAATAATGCATTTATTACATACATCATACGTCCAGGGTGAGTGGGAATTCCTGACAGTGAAGTATATGGTCATAAAAACGAGAAGTTTACATGAATATTAATTTTAAATTTATTTCCTGTTTAGTTCAGTTCAAATCTTTTTCCCTTTGCCTCAATTGCCAGGCGCATGCGTTGTTGGAAAGCGTAACAACTGGCACACACAATATTTTGAGGCATGTCATTCCATACTTTCACCATATTTGTATGAATTCAGTCCAAGGTCGTCTTTCAAAATACTCCTAATTCGCCCTTTCACTCGTTTGATGGTTTTCTGACACCTGACAATGCGTTTATGGCCAGGTCTAGGAGGTATTTGCCAAGAACCGGGTCTTGCTTGTTTGATGGTGCGAAAGATGAATCCTTCGTTAATTCCATGTGGTTTCAATTTCTTAAAAATAAAGAGTGTATCTAAAAGAAGTGAGCAACACTGATTTTCGAATAAAAGAGTGAAAAATTAACAAATTTTGAATTCAGTTTTCGATTTATTGGAGAAAAATAAGCTTTTGTTGTATTTCACTGTTTAAATTAATACAAATCTTAGTTTCTGCAAAACGCTCGCACTTTAGACTTAACATCCTTCATTAAATTCTGAACAGTTGCTTTTCTGACTTTCCTGGTGGCAGCTATCCAGTTTTTCTGGAACTCCTGCATGTTTTGGGACACTGTAGCTTCCTTCCAAAAGTGCCGCTTGACAATCGCCCTAGACCATTCAATTGGCCGTAGATCCGGACAGTACGGCGGATTAATGTCCTTTTTGGCGAATTGTTCATTATTATTTGCCAACCACTGTAGAACCGACTTGACATTGGCGTAGTTGGTGGAAACCAAATCCGGGTAGAAGAGAGGAGAAGCCTTATGCTTTCTGTACAGTGGTACCAATCCCTTCCTTAAACATTTTTCCTCGTATACCTTGACGTTTTACGTTTGAATCTTATTTCTCCTCTTTGTTCACAAAATCAGATACGTCTGTTTGACAAAATACTCGAGCGTTTTGTAATTTGATTGTTCGTGACACTTTTCCGAGCACCAAATGTGCAGAATTTTCTTTCGCGTGTCCAGATCAATTCGACTCATATTTAAAACGATCCACTGTACCGAAACCAATCGATTGCACAGTTGTTATTGACATAATTTTTTTAAATAAGCCATTTTAAAGTAATTGCTGTATGAATGTTGCTAACTACTTTTCGATACACTATTTAGTACACGGTCTAAAATGTTTCAAAAATATACTAATCACGAGCTCCCTTTTCGCGTCTATGATTATCATGAGTCTCAAACGAATTTAAAACAAACTTGCAAGCCGTGTTGACATTTGAATTCACTCTTGAAGGAAAATGTGCAAACACCCCTAGCACTTTCATGCAAACCAGGGCCACCAACACAAGGAATAAAATTTCCCTAACATGATGGTGATGCTACTTTCCGTGAGGGTGCTGAGATTTTAAAGAAATTAACGTTTGAATCTTACTTCCCCGCTTTGTTTTCGAAATCAGTTGTTTGAAAAAAAAAACTCGATAAATATGAAATTTTTTTGCAAGTCAAAGGATGCTGTGGCTACCGCCGGCTATTGTCATTTTTTTCCATAAATTTCGCTCGTTCCTATAAATTTTTATAAGGGTTTTGTTTATCCCCAATTTGTTTTTTATTGATTAGATGTGAGTCGGCAGTAACAATGATAATGTGGAAAAATCGCGGTTCTATTGGAAACATAGTATATAGTCGCGTATGCTTGTGCTTCTCTGACACAACCCGGGCTACCATTCAAGAAGTTGTCTTAGAACTAAACTGAATATTGAAACTATTACTTGGAGATAGATTTTTGATATTCTGTTGTATAATTTTAGTGGCCTTGAATGACGATTCGGGTGCGTTTTATTCATTTTGTCAATTTATAGATACATTTTTTTTGTAGTCTTTAGTGAACAATTATATGCAAGTCTTTTTTTCGTCTTATCATCTTTTTAGAAGGATCAAAATACAAATGGTACACATTTAGAAATTTTAACCGTATCCATATTTTTTTACCAAACTTCCAACAGCTGAATTTTTGGATGGACTGTCAAGTCTACCGATAAGTTCGGTAGCCTTTACCGAACGATTAAGTTAAATTTACCACACCATTCGATTTTTTTATAACAATTTCTTTCTGTAAAACGTTAAATTTACTTTTCTGCATTTTTAGATTATTATCAATCACAACGATCACTTCGCTTCCTTTTGTTAAATGGATCTTAAGAACAAATACAAATTGTCTCAGCCTAATCCATCTGTTTTTCAAATGTATTTTTATTTACCAAATTTTTGTAATCTTTTGTCAATAAACCATTTAGGGTAATTGTAGAGTCACAAAGTGACGACATTTTGATAAGAACTCAACACCACATTTTATTTTCAAATCGTTGTGCTGATTTCGTTAATCCTCACATTAAAACTCATTTCAACGCCAGGTGGATCCACATTATCTATCAAAGTAATGGAGAAATTTGGCGGGAGCTCACTTTTGGATTTCCTTAGCAAATGGAGTAAACAGTCATGAATTTCACACTTTAAGATGTACTACTAAGCACTATATAGTTATATAAAAAGTTATGTTAAATTGATAACGTTTATGTCACAGATAAATTTGTATTTTTTGGCACGATGAGACAACAAAGCCGTTCTACGATTTGACAGTCTAAATTAATAGGAATTCGGTAAACTGATTTGCGGTTCACAGTATTTTCGGAATTTTTTTTCCGAATTTGGTAGTTGCCGAATTTAACAGTAAATATTGTTATTTATTGCGCAGTTTTCGTCAATAAAATATTGAAATTAGCGAAACTTCATTACAGCTTACCAAATTCTTAATTGAAAAAAAGTAAATTTGTCAAAATTTTTGAAATATTTTGCAATCACCGAATTTTTTCAGTGAAAAATTAACGATCAGTCAGAAAGTCGCTGAGTCTGTAATGATAGCAATACCACCTTGATCAAAATGTTCTCAGAATCACCACCATGTGGCGCTCTCAGTCTTCCGATTTGAGTTTCCTTTTTTTTAGGTTGCCATTAGTCGTTTACAATCTATTAAATTTTTAGCTTGATAGCTTGACATTTGTAAAAGTTACGCCGTATTGGGTACATTTGCGATTGTTTGTGTGTACTCGGTTTTCTTCTTTCAAAATAGAATTGAATTTTGCAACAACTAGTTTGTATTAAATTTTGCGTCAAAACGGTTTTAGTGGTGCGACGACATAGCAAATGTTAGAAAAAAGTTTCGGCAAGGATACTCTGAAAAAAAAAAACAGCCGTTTACAGTGGCACGAACGTTTCAGAAGTTGCCGGGAGTTCGTAAATGTGATGAGATATTGCCATCTACATAAAAAAACCGATGAAAACATCATCAAAATCAAAGAATAGAAGACCGTAGACCGCAAATTGACCATTAGAGAGTTGGCAGAGGAGTTGGAAATTGCTTTTGAACGGATTCAAGACATTTTGGTTAATTAATTGGGCCTCAGAGGACTTGTACATTCAGCAGCCACCGAATTCATCTGATTTGGCAGCCTGTGACTTTGGTCGACTCAAGAAACCGCTCCGCCCGTTTAGCACTCGAGATGACATCATGGAAAAATCTAAGATGGCTCTGATGGCCATACAGCAAACCGAATATAAAAAAATGTTTCAAGGATTGGATTATGCGCTGGCATAAGTGCGTTGCAGTTGACGGAGAATACTTTGAAGAGGTAAATATCGATTTTGATGTATATTCTTGTATTTTTAATTTCCTGAATAAACTACGGGAATTTTTTGATCGAGGTAGTATGCAGACAACTTTAACGATTGAATTAATTTGAAATAGCTAGAAAATGAAAAAGAAATACTCTTCACTTCATTTCTTTCGTTTGAAAACTTATAACTCACGGGACGAGTGATCCATATTTTAATTTAATGCCAGTTTCCTTCTACAATTAGTTTCATCTCTAGATGCTTCAACCGTGCAAATGTATAGTTTTAAAAATTAAGCTACTCATATGCATAATTTTGCCCTTAATTTGAATTTGAAGGCAATCGCCTTGCTTAGTTGAGCTTAGCTTAGCATAACTGACTTCAGGTACTCCGTGATTGATCAGAATCAGTGAAATTGCACAACTGAATGGGGCTGGGAGTAACCGACCATTCTCACTGCACACGTTTCAGTGACTCAATTTCTTTAATAATCAATTAAGGCGACGGCCACGTTATTGCAATCAGGTGGGAATAGGGAAGGAACGTTAATGTGACCTTTGCTGTTTAGGGACCGTGTTTACCTCTGCATCCCCACAAAGGTCACAGGAAGGAGGGTTTTCTATGTTCGTAGGCTAGGGTTCGATGGAATCATATTTGATGTAGGTTCAAAATAAAGTGAAATAGGGACAAAATGGATAACAGTTACCTGTTTTGCTCCGCGTTTTTGAGAGCACTTACCACCTCTCAATTGTCTGAATATTCTTTGCGGGGTCTGACTGGTTCTGCTTCTACCAAGTTATCCGGGTTATTTAAATGATGCCCATCCAGACTCCATAAGGCATTGCTCGCGGTAATTGGATAGGGAAGAGTACAAATGAACACGAAAGAAGAAGAAAGAGAGAAGGCATTAGTAATTGGCATGTAAGATATTCATGGTGATATTCTCACTGCGGCCGTTCAAAATGGTTCGACGGACGCATATATGAGGGATCATTCCCGAGTTTCCACGTGTTAACTTAATCTCATCACATTTAATAATAGCTAAGCACCATTTTAATACGTGCAACATTTGGAAATGTCAGGGCCGCCCCCTTCCAGCTTGGGATCTATTACATTCGTACACAAAATTAAAAAAGGAATAACTACATGGAAAAGCCCCCTCTACTGAACAATGGAAATGGAAAAAAAAAATAACTGCGATTGTGTCACTGGAAACTCAGTTTTTTCGGCATGAAATCCGGTGAAATTTTTCACTTAAACATTACGCAAACACTCTCCGACACATGCACGCACAGTTTACCACCGGTTTTAATGAGCCTCGATTTTAACACCGAAAAGATAAAACAAATTGACCAACCGATTCAGACGTCCTCCATTTTTAAACAAACACAATTTTTTTAACTTTCAATTTGCTATACTACATTGTACAAACTATTTAACTACTGGAACCAATAACTGCATCAACCAAGTTGAACCCACTAAAGAGAGCAATATATACAAGACATTTAAACTTACGATTTGAGGATTTGATAAAATTAGAGTCCTTCGAAGCAATTCATGCATTTTGGCAACTTTATGCTTTTATGATTCTTGATTTCCTAGCTCATCGTTTCAGCACCACCCGGGGGACACTTGGTCCTATACCCAATGATTTCATTATCTCCAATCCGCTCAGCCAATCGCAATGTTGTAGTGGGCGGAATATTATAATTTGAGATAACTCAATGCAGATGGTAGATCGACAGGAAATCGGTGGATAACCACCTGGTACCTCATAGCAATATGCTTAGAGGCGGACCGAAAGTTTCTATGAGATACATCCCCCTGAATTTGAGTATAACCGTTTTGGCGAGGAAAAACGTCGATTAATTTGGCATTCAAACGGAAAAATGGAAAAAAAAATACTTTTTGCATAGATTCTAGATCAAAATTCGCATTGTAAAGAATAACATGGTGAATTCCCACCAACTAATATGCAGGTCATATCAATCATGACGGCATTTTCTAGAAGAAGTATAGTTTGTTTGCATATGATGGATCATCGCAATTGCAGGTCGCTGCTGGGTAGCTCAGTGGTTACCCGTTCTGCTTACTGAGCAGATGGTCGGGAGTTCCATCCCCGGCCCGTCCCCTTCTTTGCCATTTGTCACTTGCCTCTTTCTATCAGCTCTAGATTTAAAATATAAAGCAAGTCTACTGCGCTTTCTTTCATTGATCGCATCACTTACCATAGTGCATCCATGATCTAAAAATAATCTGCCTCACTTACACAAACTATCCTTCCCTTAGCAATTGTAGAGATGCAGTGGTGATCACGGTCTCTAATAACAACAATTTTCAAACTAACCATCCTTCTTCCCCCTCCCCAAAATGCCATGAGGACGTAGCCGGCGCCGGTACTGATCTATAAATAGAATTAGTGAACTTGTACATTGAAGAAGTAAAGCTACTCCCATGCTCCATCTATGTGGTTCTCTGTGCAATTACACTAGTTCTGTCAGTAACGAAATTGCACGGTCTTTTATCAAAAAAAAAAAAAAATATATATATATATGTATATATATGATGGATCATCGCAAATGCAGTGCTCTGATATCATTGTACACACCATGATGATGCTCCTGAATGGATAGTGAAACTTGTTTTGTCGATGTATTTTTGAATTTAGTCATGAAGCATATTACTTTTTAGCTCTACCACTGAACTGACTCACAAACATTTTACTTTTGCATCTCATGTATGCTCTCTGGTGTGCTTTCCGACGTATTTTTTCATGCGAGTTTCCCAAGAGAATCTTCGCGAATTGCACATCGTAAATTTTTTTCCAATAAATACGAGATGAAAATGTGCATTTGTTATTTGAATATGAAATATTGCTTGCAAATTTAAAGTGACAGCATGACGATGCTGGATGGTTCGGCTATACTGAAGGATACATGTCCTTGGTGTTTTATTTATTGGTTTATATATTTCTGGAGAGTACGGCCTGAGGATGGTTCATTCATAAACGAAAGGATACTTTCGTAATTATTTTTAAAAGTTATAAATGTTTTACTTTGCGTTAATATATTGGTCCTTTAGCGATAATTATTAGTTTGATTTTATTGCTCTAGGTCATTGACGACGGAGGAAGGGGGAGGTTTGTTTTTTCTCTTAACCTAGTTCATAAAGGAGCAGCTACAATGCAACACAATGCTTTGCAAAAGGAAAGTTTCATGACTCCCTGGTCATAGAGTATGACTGTACTTACCACATAATCATACTTATAGTACAGATCTTAAATGAGAACTATGGAAGTGCATCTAGAACATTATGTTGAGGGCATTCAAGGAGCTGATTGTTATAAGAATTAGGCTTGTTATGCCAAAAATAAAGAAGAACACCTGTTAACCTGGTTGGCAAAATCCAAGATGACCGCCATCATGGGCGATTTGCATCAGTTCGTTGCTCTTTTGAAGGTATATATCTAAGAAACTATTAACATATAATGCGGGAAATTTCAATCACCATTATACAGCACATCAAAACCAGTCAAATCTAGCGTCAAAACTGTAGCGAGAAAATTCAGAACTATTAATTACCAATCAAAAGGCCGTGGCCTACTGATCAACATTGTTGAAGACAGAAACATTCTATCTAACTAGGATACCAAGATATGACATATTCTTGAAGATACTTAGCACACTAGCGCCGCGTAGGGAGAGAAACATACACAGTTCACTAATGAAAAGGCCTTGACCTACTGAATAACTTAGCGCAAGACAGTAACATTCTATGTGACCCGTATCACGAGATATTACGGGAAGAAATGTGTTGTACATAGTACAACGCGCGAGTGCTGAAAGGTTAATAAATTGACAGCAGTGGGCAATTGACTCGCGATTTTGAGGTATTATTTTTGCACCTTGAAAGGCAAGTTGCTCTAGAGCCTGTCCAGTATAAATTCCGGACACATTTTTTTGCAGTTTAGTTTTTTAATTATTTCTCGGATCGCTGAATCGTTTCAATTATATGACAACTGAAAACTCCACTTTATTTTGTAGTACAACATGGTAACATTCTTGTTGCATTTGGCGTAAAATGGCGTCGAATTGTACGAACTTGTCAACAAAAATGTTTTGTACGAACGGCAGCAAAATCCGACGTTGTCGGTACGGCATCTTGCCGAGAATCTAAAACTACTAAAAAGGTACGGTGATTATTGGTTGCAAATTGTTTAACTAACACTTGACTGTGGATCGGAAGGTTGAAAGCGGAACAAACCGTAAATTATGCTCCCGCCAAATAGACAAGATGGTGGTAGCCATCATTGAGAAAAATTCCAACCTATCTGTACGAAATGTGGCTCGTCAAGTAGGAAAATCAAAAGTAAAGCAGAGGAATGGAATGTAGGTGTACAAAGTGAAAAAGGGGCCGAACTGTGATGACAAGCAACATTCAACAAAGTCGGGCTAAGGAGCTTTAAACCAAGTTCTTGCAAAAAAAAAAAACTTGTATCATATTGGACGACGAAATATATGTTATCGAAGACTTTCTACATCTTCCGGGCCTAGCTTTTTGTACGACAATGTAAGGAAACTCCATTGCCGAGTATTTCCGGAGAAATAAGTGGTCTAAAATCCCCAAGTAGTTGTGGTCCAAAATCAAAAAAGTTTCGCCACTATCGGCACTATCAACAAGAATGTGTATGAGAAATAATGTCTGCAATAGCGGTTGCTACGGGGAAACCACAACTTTCAAGTTCAACAAGGGCGTGATTTGGTCCCTTGTCACTATGTAACATTCGTCCTGGCATGGAATAAGGCACCAGAGTTCAAATATGTGCCAAAAATAGCCAATTTGCCTAACTTCACCTGATAGAAAACTGGGCTCTGGTTAAGCGGAAACTCTTTGAAACTAAGAAGAAAGCAAATGGGATCGTCGATTTCAGAAGATGATTACATAAAGAAAGACTGACATCTCAATCAATTGTTTTTACTGTACATATAACTCTATTATACTGAATTAAACAATCGGTTTTGTTAAATTATGTCTAGATTTATTTTGCTTAGTGTCCGAAATTTAACGTGGACAGGCTTTCTCTGCCACGGTTTAAAAATATGTGTAAACACAGTTCACAGGCTAAATCCCCTCACTAACTTGCATTTTGTCTTATTTTCTTCTTCCCCAGCAGGTGTTTACCATCGCGTGGAGTCGCGCCGATCGGCCCCGTTCTAAGGGGCCATGACGCGTTGGCCCGTTCTATTGCTCTCACTGCTCTCGGCGGCATTTGCCGGCGCCCCAAACACCGATGGAACGTTCCAACCGTCAGCAGCTGGCTCGACGACGTTGTCGCAGTCACTGCCCCCGGCTTCCCCCAATGCTGGCCGCCTCATCGTCTGCTCAGGGTTCACCACACCACCAACAGCAGCAACAACAGCAACAACAGCAGCAGCATCAACAGCAATCATTACAACCACAATTTCACCTCCCACAAATGCAGAATTCCTACACCTCAGGGGCGACGTTCATTCCCAAGCTAGCGAACTCTAGTCTGAATCATCAAAAGTTTAAAAACAGTCGCACACAGCTGGTGGTGGGCTACCTGACAGCGCTGAAAGGCAACATGAAGGATAAGCAAGGTCTTACTATATCCGGTGCTCTCACAATTGCCCTGGAGGAAATCAATGCCGATCCCGATTTGCTGCCAAATGTGACCCTGGCGCTGCGATGGTACGACACTCGTGGCGATACAGTAACTGCGACACGTGCCATTACCGAAATGATTTGCGACGGGGTGGCTGCCATTTTTGGACCGGAAGGTACCTGTAAGACTGAAGCTATCGTGTCGCAAAGCCGGGACATTCCGATGATCTCCTATGTAAGTGGCGATTCTCATTTCGATGGGCCCGGAAGGGACTCTAATTTTCCTCAATTTTAGAGATGTTCCGAACTGCATCGGAGTACACCTATACCCACGTTTGCCAGAACGGAACCTCCAGATACGCAGGTAATTGGCGTTTAATTGATAATTTGGATAACTTTAATTTTCAACAATGCCACTATCAACATGAATCTTGAAAATCATAGCCGTTTAGAGCTAATCAATGTGCTTTCCCCCAAATTTACAAATGCAACACGGAGGTAACTCTATCAAAACTTATGTTCCTATCAACTATAACGCTGCGTAATATTACAAAACTTCTGAGAACACAATTGAATGGGTTCAGTTTGCCTAATTAAACTGGGTAGCTATTTGTTGAAACGCAAGCTGCTTTTCTGTTCAGCAGAAAGTCTTCCGAAAACCAAACAATCAGAACAATGTTACGTATAGTTGACGTCCATATTCATTATACGCTGTTAAAGACGTGGTTATGGTCTTTATAATTTGGGTCGATTGTGTTTTAATGTGAGGGGCCTCAGATAGCCTAGTCGGTAAAATCACGGTTTACCAATCCGGAGGCGGGTGGGTTCGATTCCCGGTCCGGCCGCGGGAATTTTTCGGGTTGGACATTTTTCCTGGGCATAGAGTATCATTGTGCTTGTCACATCATTGCAAATGCATTGGTGTGAGTATATGAAGCTTTCAATGAATAACAATGAAAGTGCTTCTAGAATACTAGGTTAAGAGGAGGCAAAAGCTCGTCGAAGCCAGCTAGAATGAAAAATGTTTTAATGTAAAGTAATTTCAAACGCCCACATACTTCTACAGTTTATGAACATTCCCTTTTTATAGCATTTATAGTAACAGGAGTTGATAAAATTCTGTATTGTGAAAGAAAAATAAACGGCTTAACAATTTCCCTTTAAACGCCAGTTTTTATCAAAAGAACCACCAACATGTGAACAGCATGTAAAAAAAAGATATCTGCTTCAACAGGTGCAAAATTCAATCCGTTCACCGTGATGTTCGCTAGAAACTTTGGATTGAATGACAGCTTCATCAATCTGTTCCTGTTCGATGAAGTGATTAAATATATTTTTTCCCCGATCCCGATCAGTCGACATAACACGTGCCAATTTTCGCTGAGCTAGACTTTTTTTTTCTGCCGTTGCATTGAACGTGATTGCTCGAATTAAGAGACCAAAAAGGCAGTGGCTGTAACGTTGTGAACCGATAGGTTTTTCATTTTTTGGCTTGTGCAAGGCGTGAGAGCAGTCATGCTCCATTGGATATTTTTTTTAAGTTAGAAATTTGCGGTGATTTTGTGGAACCAGTGCCTGTGTTGTTAAACGAGGAAAAAGTTTACCTTAGATGCAGCAAGTGATCTCATTTGTTTTGGTATATTTCTGAGGTGCTGGAAGTTTTCTTTAAAGTGAAATACTTGGTCAGTACTTTTGATTCGTGGGTTTAAAAGCGCGGAATACATTATAAAACATCCTTGGATAAGATTGGATATGTTTCTAGTACTGGCGCTGGATTATTGAATGATTCACTATGAAAGAAGAAGACCTCAAGTACCAAAAGGTAAAATGGATTTTCCTCATTGAGAAAAAAACATTCAAATGTACATTAAGGTGAATTGCTGCTCCATGTATTTTTTCCTATCTTTTATTTCTCTCTCTCTCTCTCTCTCTCTCTCTCTCAAACTCGCCCGCAAACTCACTTTGCTATTCAAAATGTATACTATGCATCTCGATTGTTAGTGAATCAATATCCAATAGAACTAAGCATTACAAACTGATGTGATGAAACATTGAAGTTATATAAATATTAAATTTTGAGGTAATGCTTCAGTAAGCCCTTAAAGCCACAAACACAAAACGTTAAACATTTCGCAGTGCTTATTTGTTTATCAACAGACTGAGTTTAGCCCTAACTATGAGTAAATAAAGGCGGAATTCGATAAAAATGCAACACACACACATAAACTCACAAAAAATAAAAAAACCAATTCTCGAGTAATTCGTGTTAAGGGCCTAAAATCCATTGTAAACAATGACTTTGAATGTCGATTTATCTTGAAACGTTAATCACTCTCGTAAAATGAAAGCAGCATTTGGTAGAAGAATGTTAATTCTACCATGCGCCACGGCAGCTGGATATAGTGGGATTCTCGTGATTCGTGATAGATCAGACGGCTTTAAGGCCCTAATCAACAATATATCAACAACTAATAATGAGTTATGATTTACAAAAAAAAATGTATTCAGTTCATGTCCCATCCCGAATTCCCACACCTTCGTTTTCATTTCACCCATCAAACTTATACAACCGTGTTTACCAGTTTTTTTGTTGCTTTCACCCTCATTTTCATCAACTCCAGCTCTTTTTAAATTGTTTTGGGATGTTTGTAAAGTTCAGTCTTCATAATTGCCAAGAATTTTTCAATTAGGTGAGGTTCCGGTGAATTTGGTGGGTGCATATCTTTTGGCATCTTGTCTTGTACGCCCAAAAGTTTAAACGGTGGCAAAAAATGCAATTTCAGTTTTTGCAATCATATCTTGAGAAATCCGCATGATTCAGAAAAGGCAATTTTGCAAGAAAAAGGCCCACGGCTCGAATCTCGTTTCCGAATCAGACACTTTCAATTTTTGTGAGCCATCTGTCTTTTGGACTCCAATCTCAGATTCATCAACTAATGGGGATGCACAACCTCACGCACACATTTAATTTTTCAAAGCGGGTTACTGTGTTGCATTTTTGCCCACACAACAATTGTTTCATTTTCTCTCCAAGTAACGATCCACAGCAAGGAATGAAACAAAATCATGAGAAATTGCGTAAAAAACTTGCTTTTTTTTGGGTGTATGTAGTCCACTTAATAGCAAGATCGATTTGAGTCACCGGTCTGAAATCATAGTAATGTTGTTTAAAGGGCCAAAAACGATGGAGTGGACCTCAGATACACTTACGCGAAACCCGCAGGAACAAAAAAAATCCCCTTCCAACGATACGATTCTACAAATCGAATAACCCAATTCGCAATACTTATTATGCTTTCTACAGAATGGTATGGTGAAGCGCAGCGAGCAACGTGGACGGATCAGGAGCGGCAAGATGTGCCGTACGACGAGGTTCTATTGAAATCATAATTATGCCTCTTTTGTGAGCAGAAATACACTTTTTTTTTTGGGAAATAACTTTTATTGCTCAGTATAGTCTCTCATAAGATGAATACACTTGGTCCAACGATCTTCCAACTTTGTTGTGGTGACTGCCGAAAAAATCGGTGAAAATTATTTATTGTTATCCGTGCTTGAAACAACTACGTCGATAAATGTATTGGTAAAGGCATCATACGCAGGAACTCAGTGAGTGAACAAGATTAAACGTTTTGTAGATTACTTCATTCCACCACGAAAGTCGAATGGACAACAGCTCTGCCTACTTGTGATTCACTCTTCGTTGATTGAGTGACTATGGAAATATGACCCAGTAGGATCGCCAGATGATAATGTTCGGAGACGAGAGATGATAACATTCATTTGAACAGAATCATTCATTGTCTTTTAGTTCGAATGACAGTGTTGGAAGTTTTGTTAAGTTACATACTTACCGTCTGGGAAAAATCAGCCTACTCAATTAGATTTTCCTGTCATACGTATCCGATAAGTCGTGATATTTTTTTCGGGACTATTGACACAATGTGTTATGCACACCTTATGAACTTTATATCACATAACATGCAAGAAAAATCGTTATCGAGATTTCAATTGAAGAGGGTTTAATACCCATATCGTCGATAATCGTTTGATCACGCGCAGGAATGACCCTTACGTTGTGTATTCGGCATTGTGCGATAAGTGAATTAAAACACTGGTTTATTGACCGTCCTGCCATTGCGGACGTATGAGAAATACTGATCTATTTTCTGATGATGTTATTGCCTAGTCGAGAGATAAAATAAGTAGGGTAGCTAAACATATATGTATATAACGTTGTCTAAACATCGTTCGTCGAACAAACATTCGCTTATTTTCTATTTCAACAAGAATGCATACATTTTTGTTTTGTGACATGTGAAAAATCTTCTGTGCCTGAGAGAAAATCCACTGCATCCGGGTTGGTAATGCCATACTATTACCAACTAAGCAACCTGTGCCATCATCAGTATCTACCAAAAACAGAAAATGCTGGCCTAAAGGAACACATGTCACTTTATATTAATATTTCTCGAGTAATTCATGTTAAGGGCCTAAAAGTCATTTATAAACAATGACTTTAAATGCCGATTCTCTTGAATCTTAAATCACTCTCGTGAAATGAAAGCAGCATTTGGTAGAAGAATGTTAGTTCTACCATATGAAGTAGCTGGATATAGTGGGATTCTCGTGATTCGTGAGAGATCAACGGTAAAAGTAATTGTTTACAAATTGTTTAGGCCCTAATCATGAATTACTCGGCGTTTTATAGTTACATAATTTCTGTTTTTCCCGCTGTATTTACTGGCTACACTGTGCTTTTCGGCTTCCGATTCATTTTTGCTTTGAACGCGGTACCACAAAATCACCAAGTGATCCGATCGGAAGTTTCGAGCACTAGCACTCAATCGATTCAGGAAACGAAAATGTATCACCAACAGAAGCCAACGAACGAATCAGTAAATTGTACAACCAAGCAGTGATGAACACGCATACAATTGACTGGGGACGAAGTTCATGCTATGTTCATTCAATGTTTACCTTGGCCCATTAGTTTTCGGTTTGAGAGGTGAAGCAGAACTTCTCATTGTGTGCGTCTATTGAATCAAAGAAGAGCGTGCAATGAATGATGTGTGATACGATTGTAACCATCCTTGGTTCAGAGTACCGCTACTGTCGCTGAGGAACGTTCAGAGGTATTTGTAGCAGCATGTCTGAGTAATCCATGTTATTCTTTAGAATGTCAAACACAATTAGCCATTGCAATTTCAACCATCTTGCCGAGAGCAGTTCCAAATCAATTAGTTTTGACATCGATCCGGATAGTCGGAAAGATAAACAGGGTCATTATAAGATACATACCAAACAGCAAAACGGATGTAAATTATCTGCTTTCGCTCAAAACGGATTAGCTTGGAAGTTTGGTATAGGGCCCAAATGGGAGCAGCATATTTGAGAATACCCACTACTTACAGTTTATAATATTCCAACACTTTAAAAAAAATTTTTTTATTCCATTCAATAAACTAAATGTTTGAACCTAATTAATTTATAAAACACAAATTAGATCCTTACAAAATTACAGGGTACAACTTATAAAAATAGTCATGCGTTGGGAGGACCATCAAGTTGATACACTTTGCATACAAGGGCAGGGAAATGTGAAAATCGTCGAATAAAAATAAACAAGTATTTATGGAAATGGCCGCTCGCTAAGCTTACCATTTTTTGCAACAGGAAACGGTTCATTATGTGCAGTTATGTAGGAGACGGATATAGATTGTCAGGAGATGATGAGGAAAAGACGGAAGAAGAATGACTGCGAAATTTACTGTCAATTAACAGATGTTTCAGCAAGCACCATGAGACGGTAGAGGGAAATGCAATATTTTATTGGCGCACAGTATTCGTAGAACGTGCAGGTTGCCAGTTGAGCGGGATATATGTGGGTGTGCCTTCGAGAAAATGAATTTGAAACAAAGGGCAATCCCACGTACCGGTGGAAAATGTGAGCGATAATGTTCATCGTTTACCTTTTCGTTAAGCATGAATCTCAATCTTTCGCACAGACGAGGAAAACAAAAATGGGGAAACAACGGCTAAAATTATAGAGCCTGTAATACAATACAGTGGCAACATTTCAAAAGTGTTAATTTGTGTAAAAAATGTCAAACGTGGAAATTATTCCTACATTCTTTAAAACACACGTTGGCTCTACCAACCTAAAATCTTCAAATCGTAAGAGATAATATTTAGTTCCGAGAAAATAGTGGATGAAGTCTCTATTTACGAAAGCTGTTTCGCCCTTATGAAAATTCGGCACTGAATTTGCAATTTAGGAAGATAACGCAAACTGCACCTCAAGCAACACCTATGGCTATAGCGAGAGTTCTCATTTATCGACGATCTGCTTTGAAATACATAGACTAGACAGTATCACGATTCATAGAGAGCAAGTGCCGATTTACGAGATTTTCTTTTTAAAGAGTAGGGTGTGTTTTATAAATTTTAGTGCTAAATTGGTTTCATTCTAAGGAATGGAAACGGATGTGAACTTTACCTATAGACATTAGTAACAGGTAACGTAATGTAATAAATTACTGAATATATCTTCAATTTCTAGATGGATTTTTTGTCATTGTTTAGTCAAAGATTAATGATTGTTTATTGTTTTTTGTCTTCGTATATATCGTACAGAGTACGGAAACATTTTTTCCACACAATTAAATCAAAATCAACATAGAATTTGGTGAAGGCTCGAAGGCAGGAATTGATTGGGCTATTATAGCCATAACATTTCCTATGTCCGGGAACAGCAATAAGTTCAGAGTACCGCTACTGTCGCTGAGGAACGTTCAGAGGTATTTGTAGCAGGCATGTCTGAGTAATCCATGTTATTCTTTAGAATGTCAAACACAATTAGCCATTGCAATTTCAACCATCTTGCCGAGAGCAGTTCCAAATCAATTTGTTTTGACATCGATCCGGATAGTCGGAAAGATAAACAGGGTCATTATAAGATACATACCAAACAGCAAAACGGATGTAAATTATCTGCTTTCGCTCAAAACGGATTAGCTTGGAAGTTTGGTATAGGGCCCAAATGGGAGCAGCATATTTGAGAATACCCACTACTTACAGTTTATAATATTCCAACACTTTAAAAAAAAAATTAATTCCATTTAATAAACTAAATGTTTGAACCTAATTAATTTATAAAACACAAATTAGATCCTTACAAAATTACAGGGTACAACTTATAAAAATAGTCATGCGTTGGGAGGACCATCAAGTTGATACACTTTGCATACAAGGGCAGGGAAATGCGAAAATCATCGAATAAAAATAAACAAGTATTTATGGAAATGGCCGCTCGCTAAGCTTACCATTTTTTGCAACAGGAAACGGTTCATTATGTGCAGTTATGTAGGAGACGGATATAGATTGTCAGGAGATGATGAGGAAAAGACGGAAGAAGAATGACTGCGAAATTTACTGTCAATTAACAGATGTTTCAGCAAGCACCATGAGACGGTAGAGGGAAATGCAATATTTTATTGGCGCACAGTATTCGTAGAACGTGCAGGTTGCCAGTTGAGCGGGATATATGTGGGTGTGCCTTCGAGAAAATGAATTTGAAACAAAGGGCAATCCCACGTACCGGTGGAAAATGTGAGCGATAATGTTCATCGTTTACCTTTTCGTTAAGCATGAATCTCAATCTTTCGCACAGACGAGGAAAACAAAAATGGGGAAACAACGGCTAAAATTATAGAGCCTGTAATACAATACAGTGGCAACATTTCAAAAGTGTTAATTTGTGTAAAAAATGTCAAACATGGAAATTATTCCTACATTCTTTAAAACACACGTTGGCTCTACCAACCTAAAATCTTCAAATCGTAAGAGATAATATTTAGTTCCGAGAAAATAGTGGATGAAGTCTCTATTTACGAAAGCTGTTTCGCCCTTATGAAAATTCGGCACTGAATTTGCAATTTAGGAAGATAACGCAAACTGCACCTCAAGCAACACCTATGGCTATAGCGAGAGTTCTCATTTATCGACGATCTGCTTTGAAATACATAGACTAGACAGTATCACGATTCATAGAGAGCAAGTGCCGATTTACGAGATTTTCTTTTTAAAGAGTAGGGTTTGTTTTATAAATTTTAGTGCTAAATTGGTTTCATTCTAAGGAATGGAAACGGATGTGAACTTTACCTATAGACATTAGTAACAGGTAACGTAATGTAATAAATTACTGAATATATCTTCAATTTCTAGATGGATTTTTTGTCATTGTTTAGTCAAAGATTAATGATTGTTTATTGTTTTTTGTCTTCGTATATATCGTACAGAGTACGGAAACATTTTTTCCACACAATTAAATCAAAATCAACATAGAATTTGGTGAAGGCTCGAAGGCAGGAATTGATTGGGCTATTATAGCCATAACATTTCCTATGTCCGGGAACAGCAATAAGTTCAGAGTACCGCTACTGTCGCTGAGGAACGTTCAGAGGTATTTGTAGCAGCATGTCTGAGTAATCCATGTTATTCTTTAGAATGTCAAACACAATTAGCCATTGCAATTTCAACCATCTTGCCGAGAGCAGTTCCAAATCAATTTGTTTTGACATCGATCCGGATAGTCGGAAAGATAAACAGGGTCATTATAAGATACATACCAAACAGCAAAACGGATGTAAATTATCTGCACGCGCTCAAAACGGATTAGCTTGGTAGTTTGGTATAGGGCCCAAATGGGAGCAGCATATTTGAGAATACCCACTACTTACAGTTTATAATATTCCAACACTTTATAAATTAAAAAATTAATTCCATTTAATAAACTAAATGTTTGAACCTAATTAATTTATAAAACACAAATTAGATCCTTACAAAATTACAGGGTACAACTTATAAAAATAGTCATGCGTTGGGAGGACCATCAAGTTGATACACTTTGCATACAAGGGCAGGGAAATGTGAAAATCATCGAATAAAAATAAACAAGTATTTATGGAAATGGCCGCTTGCTAAGCTTACCATTTTTCGCAACAGGAAACGGTTCATTATGTGCAGTTATGTAGGAGACGGATATAGATTGTCAGGAGATGATGAGGAAAAGACGGAAGAAGAATGACTGCGAAATTTACTGTCAATTAACAGATGTTTCAGCAAGCACCATGAGACGGTAGAGGGAAATGCAATATTTTATTGGCGCACAGTATTCGTAGAACGTGCAGGTTGCCAGTTGAGCGGGATATATGTGGGTGTGCCTTCGAGAAAATGAATTTGAAACAAAGGGCAATCCCACGTACCGGTGGAAAATGTGTGCGATAATGTTCATCGTTTACCTTTTCGTTAAGCATGAATCTCAATCTTTCGCACAGACGAGGAAAACAAAAATGGGGAAACAACGGCTAAAATTATAGAGCCTGTAATACAATACAGTGGCAACATTTCAAAAGTGTTAATTTGTGTAAAAAATGTCAAACGTGGAAATTATTCCTACATTCTTTAAAACACACGTTGGCTCTACCAACCTAAAATCTTCAAATCGTAAGAGATAATATTTAGTTCCGAGAAAATAGTGGATGAAGTCTCTATTTACGAAAGCTGTTTCGCCCTTATGAAAATTCGGCACTGAATTTGCAATTTAGGAAGATAACGCAAACTGCACCTCAAGCAACACCTATGGCTATAGCGAGAGTTCTCATTTATCGACGATCTGCTTTGAAATACATAGACTAGACAGTATCACGATTCATAGAGAGCAAGTGCCGATTTACGAGATTTTCTTTTTAAAGAGTAGGGTGTGTTTTATAAATTTTAGTGCTAAATTGGTTTCATTCTAAGGAATGGAAACGGATGTGAACTTTACCTATAGACATTAGTAACAGGTAACGTAATGTAATAAATTACTGAATATATCTTCAATTTCTAGATGGATGTTTTGTCATTGTTTAGTCAAAGATTAATGATTGTTTATTGTTTTTTGTCTTCGTATATATCGTACAGAGTACGGAAACATTTTTTCCACACAATTAAATCAAAATCAACATAGAATTTGGTGAAGGCTCGAAGGCAGGAATTGATTGGGCTATTATAGCCATAACATTTCCTATGTCCGGGAACAGCAATAAGTTCAGAGTACCGCTACTGTCGCTGAGGAACGTTCAGAGGTATTTGTAGCAGCATGTCTGAGTAATCCATGTTATTCTTTAGAATGTCAAACACAATTAGCCATTGCAATTTCAACCATCTTGCCGAGAGCAGTTCCAAATCAATTAGTTTTGACATCGATCCGGATAGTCGGAAAGATAAACAGGGTCATTATAAGATACATACCAAACAGCAAAACGGATGTAAATTATCTGCTTTCGCTCAAAACGGATTAGCTTGGAAGTTTGGTATAGGGCCCAAATGGGAGCAGCATATTTGAGAATACCCACTACTTACAGTTTATAATATTCCAACACTTTAAAAAAAAAATTAATTCCATTTAATAAACTAAATGTTTGAACCTAATTAATTTATAAAACACAAATTAGATCCTTACAAAATTACAGGGTACAACTTATAAAAATAGTCATGCGTTGGGAGGACCATCAAGTTGATACACTTTGCATACAAGGGCAGGGAAATGTGAAAATCATCGAATAAAAATAAACAAGTATTTATGGAAATGGCCGCTCGCTAAGCTTACCATTTTTTGCAACAGGAAACGGTTCATTATGTGCAGTTATGTAGGAGACGGATATAGATTGTCAGGAGATGATGAGGAAAAGACGGAAGAAGAATGACTGCGAAATTTACTGTCAATTAACAGATGTTTCAGCAAGCACCATGAGACGGTAGAGGGAAATGCAATATTTTATTGGCGCACAGTATTCGTAGAACGTGCAGGTTGCCAGTTGAGCGGGATATATGTGGGTGTGCCTTCGAGAAAATGAATTTGAAACAAAGGGCAATCCCACGTACCGGTGGAAAATGTGTGCGATAATGTTCATCGTTTACCTTTTCGTTAAGCATGAATCTCAATCTTTCGCACAGACGAGGAAAACAAAAATGGGGAAACAACGGCTAAAATTATAGAGCCTGTAATACAATACAGTGGCAACATTTCAAAAGTGTTAATTTGTGTAAAAAATGTCAAACGTGGAAATTATTCCTACATTCTTTAAAACACACGTTGGCTCTACCAACCTAAAATCTTCAAATCGTAAGAGATAATATTTAGTTCCGAGAAAATAGTGGATGAAGTCTCTATTTACGAAAGCTGTTTCGCCCTTATGAAAATTCGGCACTGAATTTGCAATTTAGGAAGATAACGCAAACTGCACCTCAAGCAACACCTATGGCTATAGCGAGAGTTCTCATTTATCGACGATCTGCTTTGAAATACATAGACTAGACAGAATCACGATTCATAGAGAGCAAGTGCCGATTTACGAGATTTTCTTTTTAAAGAGTAGGGTTTGTTTTATAAATTTTAGTGCTAAATTGGTTTCATTCTAAGGAATGGAAACGGATGTGAACTTTACCTACATACATTAGTAACAGGTAACGGATTGTAATAAATTACTGAATATATCTTCAATTTCTAGATGGATTTTTTGTCATTGTTTAGTCAAAGATTAATGATTGTTTATTGTTTTTTGTCTTCGTATATATCGTACAGAGTACGGAAACATTTTTTCCACACAATTAAATCAAAATCAACATAGAATTTGGTGAAGGCTCGAAGGCAGGAATTGATTGAGCTATTATAGCCATAACATTTCCTATGTCCGGGAACAGCAATAAGTTCAGAGTACCGCTACTGTCGCTGAGGAACGTTCAGAGGTATTTGTAGCAGCATGTCTGAGTAATCCATGTTATTCTTTAGAATGTCAAACACAATTAGCCATTGCAATTTCAACCATCTTGCCGAGAGCAGTTCCAAATCAATTTGTTTTGACATCGATCCGGATAGTCGGAAAGATAAACAGGGTCATTATAAGATACATACCAAACAGCAAAACGGATGTAAATTATCTGCTCGCGCTCAAAACGGATTAGCTTGGAAGTTTGGTATAGGGCCCAAATGGGAGCAGCATATTTGAGAATACCCACTACTTACAGTTTATAATATTCCAACACTTTAAAAAAAAAAATTAATTCCATTTAATAAACTAAATGTTTGAACCTAATTAATTTATAAAACACAAATTAGATCCTTACAAAATTACAGGGTACAACTTATAAAAATAGTCATGCGTTGGGAGGACCATCAAGTTGATACACTTTGCATACAAGGGCAGGGAAATGTGAAAATCATCGAATAAAAATAAACAAGTATTTATGGAAATGGCCGCTCGCTAAGCTTACCATTTTTTGCAACAGGAAACGGTTCATTATGTGCAGTTATGTAGGAGACGGATATAGATTGTCAGGAGATGATGAGGAAAAGACGGAAGAAGAATGACTGCGAAATTTACTGTCAATTAACAGATGTTTCAGCAAGCACCATGAGACGGTAGAGGGAAATGCAATATTTTATTGGCGCACAGTATTCGTAGAACGTGCAGGTTGCCAGTTGAGCGGGATATATGTGGGTGTGCCTTCGAGAAAATGAATTTGAAACAAAGGGCAATCCCACGTACCGGTGGAAAATGTGTGCGATAATGTTCATCGTTTACCTTTTCGTTAAGCATGAATCTCAATCTTTCGCACAGACGAGGAAAACAAAAATGGGGAAACAACGGCTAAAATTATAGAGCCTGTAATACAATACAGTGGCAACATTTCAAAAGTGTTAATTTGTGTAAAAAATGTCAAACGTGGAAATTATTCCTACATTCTTTAAAACACACGTTGGCTCTACCAACCTAAAATCTTCAAATCGTAAGAGATAATATTTAGTTCCGAGAAAATAGTGGATGAAGTCTCTATTTACGAAAGCTGTTTCGCCCTTATGAAAATTCGGCACTGAATTTGCAATTTAGGAAGATAACGCAAACTGCACCTCAAGCAACACCTATGGCTATAGCGAGAGTTCTCATTTATCGACGATCTGCTTTGAAATACATAGACTAGACAGTATCACGATTCATAGAGAGCAAGTGCCGATTTACGAGATTTTCTTTTTAAAGAGTAGGGTGTGTTTTATAAATTTTAGTGCTAAATTGGTTTCATTCTAAGGAATGGAAACGGATGTGAACTTTACCTACAGACATTAGTAACAGGTAACGTATTGTAATAAATTACTGAATATATCTTCAATTTCTAGATGGATTTTTTGTCATTGTTTAGTCAAAGATTAATGATTGTTTATTGTTTTTTGTCTTCGTATATATCGTACAGAGTACGGAAACATTTTTTCCACACAATTAAATCAAAATCAACATAGAATTTGGTGAAGGCTCGAAGGCAGGAATTGATTGGGTTATTATAGCCATAACATTTCCTATGTCCGGGAACAGCAATAAGTTCAGAGCAGTGTTGGTGACTGCCGAAAAAATCGGTGAAAATTATTTATTGTTATCCGTGCTTGAAACAACTACGTCGATAAATGTATTGGTAAAGGCATCATACGCAGGAACTCAGTGAGTGAACAAGATTAAACGTTTTGTAGATTACTTCATTCCCCCACGAAAGTCGAATGGACAACAGCTCTGCCTACTTGTGATTCACTCTTCGTTGATTGAGTGACTATGGAAATATGACCCAGTAGGATCGCCAGATGATAATGTTCGGAGACGAGAGATGATAACATTCATTTGAACAGAATCATTCATTGTCTTTTAGTTCGAATGACAGTGTTGGAAGTTTTGTTAAGTTACATACTTACCGTCTGGGAAAAAAAAGCCAACTCAATTAAATTTTCTTGCCATACGTACCCATTAAGTAGTGATGTTTTTTCGGGACTATTGTCACAAAGTGTTGTGCACACCCTATGAAACTTTTATCCCAAAAACATGCAAGAAAAATCGTTATCGAGATTTCAATTGAAGAGGGTTTAATACCCATATCGTCGATAATCGTTTGATCACGCGCAGGAATGACCCTTACGTTGTGTATTCGGCATTGTGCGATAAGTGAATTAAAACACTGGTTTATTGACCGTCCTGCCATTGCGGACGTATGAGAAATACTGATCTATTTTCTGATGATGTTATTGCCTAGTCGAGAGATAAAATAAGTAGGGTAGCTAAACATATATGTATATAACGTTGTCTAAACATCGTTCGTCGAACAAACATTCGCTTATTTTCTATTTCAACAAGAATGCATACATTTTTGTTTTGTGACATGTGAAAAATCTTCTGTGCCTGAGAGAAAATCCACTGCATCCGGGTTGGTAATGCCATACTATTACCAACTAAGCAACCTGTGCCATCATCAGTATCTACCAAAAACAGAAAATGCTGGCCTAAAGGAACACATGTCACTTTATATTAATATTTCTCGAGTAATTCATGTTAAGGACCTAAAAGCCATTTATAAACAATGACTTTAAATGCCGATTCTCTTGAATCTTAAATCACTCTCGTGAAATGAAAGCAGCATTTGGTAGAAACCTCCCAATACTTCCCCTCCGTTTCTTTTCTCCTTCTCCCCCCTTTTCCACCCCCCCCCCCCCCCCCCACACCCACCCCACCACGACCATCATTCACCACATCCCACCCCCCCCTCTTTTTTCCCCTTGGACCCCGCTTCAAAGCGTCATTTTCCCTCATTTTCTTCTCCTTATTCCTCTCATTCTAAAAAAACTTTTTTAGTTGATTTTTATTCATTGTTATATCAATTGTGGTGCAGTATTTGTTATAGCAAGACATCATCTTATTTATGGGTCCGTTTTGGGCATAGTTAGTTCTTTGATTATTTATGTAGAATAAATTCCTGTTTCTTAAGTAACGGGTGGGAGCGTAGAAGTTGAGCTTCTCTAAAATGTCTGCGTTATTTATTCTTTGCCCAATAACATCGTTTATAAATGATAGAATTCCAAACTCACGTCGTTTTTCAAGACCTTCTATTTTAATTAACATACATCGAGATTCATAAGAAGGTAACCGAAAAGAGTTCCATCCTAACTTACGCAAAGCATACAATAAAAACTGTTTCTGTACTGACTCAATACGGTCTTTATATGTATTCTGATATGGATCCCCAACCACACTGCAGTACTCAAGAAGGGGCCTAACATATGTTACATACAATGTTTTTATTGTATGGGGATCATTGAAATGAAAACTAAACCTCTTGGTGAACCCGAGCATATTACTTGCCTTGTAAATTATATTGTTGTAGTGTTCTGCAAAAGTGAGCTCGGAATCAAGAATGACTCCCAAATCTCTAACTTGATTGCATCTTTCAACAGTTTGTTGACCTATAGTGATGGTGTCTTGCCTTACATTGCGCTTTTTAGTGAATTAGACTGAGATGCACTTTTTACGTTTATTTCTAGCAAGCTTTTTGTACACCAAATATGAAAATTATCAATTTCTCTTTGAAAGACTTCAATGTCAGATGATTTACGTATTTCCATGAAAAGTTTCATGTTGTCTGCATATATTAAAACATTTAAATGGCGTAAAATATATTCAACATCATTGACAAACAAAATAAATAGTAAAGGACCCAGATGGGATCCCTGTGGTACTCCCGATGTAACATTCACAACCGATGATAGCTTTCCTTCAAATCTTACTCGTTGTGTTCTTCCAAGCAAGTATGACTGAACCCACTTTAATAAATTAAGATTGAAACCTATCTTAGACAATTTGTAAAGCAACAAAGGAATATCGACTCTATCAAAAGCTTTGCTAAAGTCAGTGTATAAGGTTTCAACATAATT
This sequence comes from Aedes koreicus, assembly GCA_024533555.2. NCBI lineage: Eukaryota > Metazoa > Arthropoda > Insecta > Diptera > Culicidae > Aedes > Aedes koreicus. The sequence continues at coordinate 848,426 of JAHHFK020003576.1, read as the reverse complement.
ACCTTCATCCATTGCATTTATTGAAAAATTTACAAAATTTAGCAAGTTTGTAGTAGTAGAGCGTCCTTTCATAAAGCCATGTTGCTTGGTAGAGATAACATTTTTAACCTGTGAAAAAATATGTTGATTGATAATGGACTCAAATAGTTTGGGAATACAAGATAATGTTGCAATCCCACGGGGCTTCAAATGGTGAGTTGACAACTTCGAAGGAGGGTGCGACCGACCTCTCGTCCTCACAAGTTCCTACCTCACGCCTCCACGAGTCATATGATCACAAAAGACTGCCAGCTGAAACATGGAGACGCTGGTTGGCGTAGCCTGGGCAATGTTGTCAATCTGACAATAGCGAAGTGAGGGGGTGCGACTGAACATCATGTACCTTAAGTCATATTGCATATTTTCAATTTTTAATTTATTATTTATTTCAGCACGCATTAGAATTACCGGCATCGAAAGCTCTCAATTATTAACTGTGGAAGTGCATTTGGAACACTGAGTTGAGAGCAGGCAATAAGCAGTTTGTGAAAGCAATAAGCTTGAAATGCTATGTATAATAATGCTTTCGAATCATCTTTGCATTCCAAAACCATGTAAAAGCCTGGAGCATCATGACAGGCATCAAAGGCTCAATTTGTTTTTCAGCATTTCAGCATAACATTTAATTTAAAATTGCGCTTCTAAACTTCAACTACTATATTCATAAAAGACTGGCATGTGCTTATAAGCAATGTAGGATTATATTTTAATATTGTTTTTAGTGGTATTATGGTAAGATGGGCCATTGTTTCAGAGGTCATCAAACCGGACTCTTCGATCACTCCAATTGCTATCTTTGAAATATTACTAGAACAGTATAAAGAAAAATATTACAACATGTCTTATAAAATAATATCTTTTATTGAAGTTCTATCTCAGATATTTGGAATGATCTATTCTGTTTTCAGCTTTTCCAGGACTAGAAGGATATTGATACATATCTAATTTTTAATTTATTTTTCAGGAGCAATACATTGGATGCATCATTTAAGTTTAAAATTTGAATAAATTAGCATTCTTGTCTATAATGATATCCTAATTTTTCGTGTACAAAATATACTAAATATTAAATAACACATAACGGGGGAAAGGGAGGGACCATCAGGGCACCCAAGTTAAACGATTTGGATAGGGAGCATGGGACTGCCTCCTCCCTATTGTTAACATTTCGCGAAACGAGGGCGGGCTCTTCGACCCCATCTATTGGGTTTATTCTGTCAAACGAGGGCTCGATTCTAGTGCTGTCTGTGTGACCTTGCTTTTGGAAGGAGATTCTTTTCCCTATATTCGCGGGTTTCGCGTAAGTGTCTCTGCTTACGGGCCCGCCCAAACGTTTTTGGCCCTTCATACAGGAGCTTGATGATCACAAACAATAATAGAATCCTGATCAAATCGTTTCCTCCACTTCTCTACGACCCTCACCACACGCATATATATTATATATTCCCCACACAAAATATTTACTCTCCCAATTTTTTTAAATTCTTTTTTTTACCCTTTTTAAAATTCGAAACCAATACCATTTCCTCCAAAAAAGGGGAAAAACCCCGTTTTTAGAGATGAATTAAACAACCAAAACAAGGGTTTCACTAGTTCCTTTGATATTTTTTTCAAAAATACTGGCGGTAATCCGTCAGGACCAGCTCCTTTAGAAGCGTCTAATATGCTTAAAGAAAGCAAAATTTCGTTGACGGATACATTATCAACAGTCACATTTAACGAAGCCTCAGGAAGATATGAGAAAAATTGATAATCTCGATCCTTGTCGTCACGAGTTGTGTAAACATCTTGAAAAAAATCAGCAAATAAGTTACTGATTTCGGTTGGATTTTTACCGTCTTTGTCGTTGAATTGCATTTTTTTTTGAAAAATTTTTAATTTTTTTTTTTTTTTAAAAAGGGGGGAAAAAAAATTTGGGGTTTTTTTTTATATTATTTTCAGTTTTTCTATTTTACTCCTCATGTGCGATCTTCATTTCTAAATTCAGTTGATCACAAATAGTTAAATATATTGTGAGGTTCATATCAGTTTTATCTCTTTTATAAGCTTTGTTCGCTTTTTGCTTCCTATTTTTGAGATTTATAATTTTCTTAGTATACCACACCGGATTCTTATTTGGTCTTCTCCTATGTCTTTGGGGTACTGCAGTCTCTACTATATCGTAGATGTTTCGATAGAATACAATTACGGCCTGCTCTGTTGACAAATTGCGAAATATGGTTTGCCAATCAATCGAGTATAGTTTGTTTTTAATGAGATTGTAGTCTGCTTGTTTAAAATCAAAATAAATTTCGGATAAATCGTTATCCAACATTGTGGCGTTGTCATGACTGAAAATGGAATATTCAATAGCAGTATGAAATGCTTCATTTTTCCAAAGAGGTGCCGGTGCCTCAATAACGCAAAAATCATCGGTCATATTAGTGAACAATAAATCAAGGTAGCAATTGTTCCGATTTCGTACATGATTTATTTGATTGAGTCCAATCTGCGCACTTTTTTCAAATAGAGTAAGAAGCGTTAAATTTTCTCCAATTATTGGTATTAAAAGAGATTCATTTTGATCATCTATAATAAAATCAGTAGCATTTTGGTTAAAGTCACCATAAATGTGAATATTGACGTCAGATTTAAATTTTGTCAAAATACTTTCAGCAATATTAAAAAACATTTTGTATGAATCAATTTTTGCACTTTCTGGGGGGAAATAGACTGCTCCAAAAATATGAACTTGATTTTCGATCACAGATGTAACCCAGACATGGTCAAATTCCTTGTGTTTTTTTGAAGTGATTTCTTCTGATTCATAATCAGATGAAATTGCAATTAATACGCCACCTCCGGATTTCTTATTGGATAACGATTTATCTCGATCGTCTCTATATACATTAAACTTATCGGCAAAAACTTCAGAACTTTTAATGCTCGAATCCCAACTAGTCTCAGTGGCTAAAATAACAGAGTAGTTACAAGCAGCAACACGTCTATAAATTTCATTAATCTTCAACGCACTTTTCATTCTATTAAAGTTTTGACAATAGATTGTTATTTCCTTACTTTCTTTACTATTTTTCAAAGCACTCAGGTGTTGAGAGTCGGTTTGATTGCGAACAGACGTCAAGTTTGGGATAGTATTATACTTTCCATTTTCTGCTAGATTGTTGTCCTCCAAAGGGTCCGTCAATTCTTGGTAAAACACGAATGCCTGCATGTACACACCTGACAAGGTGCTGTTGAAGTTATTGGCACGGGTGAGTGCCCTGGAACGGAAGTTACTGGAACAGCTGATGAACTGCATAATGCGACAGAAGATGTCCCTGGAGTCATGAAGTTGAACGAGCTCGTTGGAACGGTAGGTGTGGAATAGGGTGGTGATGCATCACTTGCCGGGTACGGATTTTGTATTCCACCACTTTGGAAGTAAATTGGTCGATGGCTGAGTGGTGGCCTGGAGAATTGGTGCTTCGCAGCAGCAAGAAGCACACGGTCTGATGGTAAATGGTTGTAATTGTTGATGTTGTTATTATTATTATTGGGGTTGGTATGGCTTGTGGTTCTACGATGGTTTTGTACATGGTGAGTAGCATTGTTATTTTGAATATTTTGTTTTTTGTTCTGCTTCTTCCGCCTTCGAGCTTTATCGGCCATTTTTTGCTGATTCAAGCGATGTAATTTACGAGCATCGTACTGTGACCAGTCTGCCATCCAGACTTTCCTCGTGCCCAGAAAACGCCACCCTGAGTCAACGGCGTCTTTTTTGTAATTTAATTCTGCTTCTAAACTGGAGCATGGGTCAGGTGTCGATAACGGTGATTCTATATTATGATTTGCACAAATGTTTGCCGATAAAGACTTGAGTTCGTCAAGAATATCAATACCCAACATCGAATTCGTGCTCATTGTACAATTAGCTGCTAATTCAATGGATTGCTGATTGAGCAGGCTAATTTCATTGTTGATGTTGCGTAGGTCAGTTGATAAATCTGACGTCACCACTTTCAATGTTGAATGTATATTATCTTTTGTTGCTGACATCGCTGTATCGAATAGGGAAGTGACGTGATTTTTTATCGCAACAACGCTACCAGCTAAACTGTTACTTTTGTTGATCGCAGAAAGCTCATTTTTTATACTGGTGAGCAGAGTTTCAAGTCCTCTTTCCATGCTTTCAAACGCTTCATGAACGGCGTCAGGCTTGTGTTGGGATGCAAGCCGGTGCATCACCTCTGTATTGTCGTGAAGCTGTTTTTCAAGGCGTTTCTGTTGCTCAACCAGTCCATTGAAGTCAAGCTTAGCCTGTAACAGCTCCTGGCACGAGCCGCAGCATGTAGTACATAGGAATTCACATCCACCAGGTTTTTTTCTCTCCTCCGTAGCGAGCCACGTTGAACGGTCACTCCAATGCAGGCAGCGTGAAATTTCCGTGGACAACCGGCACACGTCCACATAACCGAATCGATGGAAGCGTCGAAAGTACAAATTTCGCAGTTCATAGCGTATGCAAAAGTAAAACTACTGAGTCAACAAGAATAAAATAAGTCAATGAAAATAAATATAATCGAATACGCGCACGGAACCGGCAGCAAATTAAAAACGCGTCCGCACTTATCGACGATCGGCAATTGAAAAAAAAAAAAAAAAAAAAAAAAATTTTAAAAAAAATAATATTTTTTATATTTGATTTTTTTTTTTTTTTGTGGGAATTTTTGGGACGTCCCGGGGGGGTGGTTTTTTCCACCTCTTCAACCCCCATATTAAACCCCAAACCCCCCGCGGAGAGCGGGGAAAAGAAGAGGAAGACTCCTGTTATACTTTCACTATCTTAGCATGGATCTCAGTAGCCGATAAACCTTCCAAAACAAATAATTTAATCACTGCACGATATTCGAATTTTCCCACTGTTAGAAAATACACTGACACGTCAAATTCAAACGGCTTGTATACAAAGAATGAATAACCAGATCGAAATGAAATTTTGAGTACGTTCTAATGAAAGATCAAATATTAAAATGGCGTAGAAATTTTGGTTTTTCTACTGCTCCATAGATGTCGCTTTCAAAGCATTTTGACTAACCTAATAGGACGGGATATAAAGTGATTATTCTTTAAGAGCTGTAGATTGTATTTAGTATTTTCTATTTAAGAACTACTAAGATTAGAATTTGTTTTCACAATTAAAGTCAAAGAACACAATAAGCGTAGGTACAATATATATATATATATGACATCCACTGGTTTGTTATTAAAATAAAATATAAAACTTAGATATGTATTGCTGATTGCAGTTAAAATTGGACTCCGACAAAAACAGGAAAAGTGTGATAAAAGTGCACGTTTACGACAAATCGTTTCCTGTCTTCAGTGAACTTATACCTTTCAGCATAAAGGATAAGTGCACCGAAGACAACAAAACGATTTGACGTAAACGTGCACTTTTATCACAATTTAAAATGCGCAAAAAGCACTTTTAGAGTCCAATCACAACTGCAACCAGCAATATTAATATCCTAATAGTCTTGGAAAAGCTGAAAACAGGCAAAATAAATTTCATATGAGTATGAATAATGCCAAAAATGGAAACTTAATAAAACTACCAAATAAAAATTTAATTTTCCGTGAACTCTAGTTGGTCTGGAAATAGTAAATAAATGATGTTAAATTATATATTTTTGGTGCAGAATGAAAAAGCTTTATTGAGTAGAATTTGTCGTATATGATGCTTTCTCAAAAAAAAAAAACGTTAAAAACCTTCCTTCTTCTTTTATTTTCAAATACATAACGTTGGTTAGGTGCGCTATAATTGACATGGACGAATATATGTGAAGCTGAAAATGACGTATAAAATAGCATGGATAATATAGTGAAGGGCTGTTATGATAGAAAATGATAATAACAATTTTAATTGTCTTTACATGTCTACAGATTGTGGTCCTGCTGCATTGTATCATAATCAGGCGAAAAAAAAAATTATTTTAAATTATTTTACCATACTTAAGAATTCCATAGATGATCTGAAATTATAAATCGTATAAAGAATAGTATATCTACAATTTAAATGTGCTACTGCTACAGTGGAAAACGAATTGATATGATATATCCACATGGGAACTGACTCTTTGCTTCTGGTCTCGAGAAAGAATCCCTACTGAGCCCTTGCGGCACGTCAAGCCGGCCAGTTCCGTGAAAGGGCTCGAAAGTTGTATACCAAGGTTTTAACAAAATACCAAAGATGCTAATTCATGAACGTCGATACTTATGTTAAGTTTGATTCTGGTCAACTTCCTAAGCAACCACTCTAGACAGACATAGTTCGGGGACATTTTCCAGCTAGTTCAAGCTCATTTTTGCAGATAAATTTCCTATAAATCAACTGATCTGGAATTTCTAACAAAGGAGGGAAAACGAAAGGTTCTGAACTAGAAATTATAACAAGAATGCATGCAGAAACACATCTTGCCGTACAATAAAGTACACATGGAACTTGTGAAGTTTTGGCCAGATTTGGAAAGCCACCATTGTAGTCGAACGATACTTCAGTTGTACCGAAAAAACTGGGGGAAACTTCATCTTAAAGAGCTTCAATCTACTCAACTGCGCTGAGTTTCATTCAAGAGAAAAAATACTGGGCAAACAGTAACTGAACAAGTTTGGCAAGGAATCTCTGGATGCTGCAGAAATTAAGAGATGACGGAATAAAATAACGGAATAAAGTGTCCAAGAAATGATGGAAGGTATTCAATATACATTCTGTTGTTAATTCTTGTCTTGTGAATTCTTGTCATGGATTATGTCAAGTCTGTTCCTAGATACAACTGATCTCATGCGTCCAGATTCAAAGTGGCTCAAGCTTTAATAACTCTAACTTTAATAATGACGCGAAATAAATCCACTAACTCTACTCCATAGATCTTTTGAAGCACATTTTCTTAGGAGGTGTGGAAAAATTAGCAGACGAGGATTATTGCATCTATTTAAACACCTTAATTGCACACATTTGTTTGATTCAGTCGTTAGCAATGCCAAAGGAGAGAAACCAAGTAATTTAATGGTACCGTATCCACTTATAATCTTGGAACTTTCTCAGTCAATTTTAATATGCCGCACGTACTCCAATACTTTTTTCTACTTTCATACTTATTACTCATTTTGATTTGAATCTAAAAAAACAGCTACAGTCTAAATACGCTATTCAATTGTGCAAAATTGTAAATTGCGAAAAATAAACTCTATGCTTGTGTCAATATAGGTCTGTTAAAAAAAGCAAAACAATTTTCCAGTAGGTTTGATAGTTGTCAGGAAAAGTATGTCGAAAGCAAACAACATTTTGCCATCCTCCCATTATCCTTAACATCGCACACGCCATAGATGAAATCCCATACTCAAAATCCGCTTATTTTCTTCAATTACCCTAGGTCACAAAATCCATCGTTTCGCTGCTGATGTACTATGGGTGGAAAAAGTTCTCTATCATACACGAGGATATGTGGAAAAACGTCGCGGATTCACTGGAAAGCCAAGCGCAGCGCAACAATCTAACCGTCAATCACGTGCAGGAGGCACACGACTATCACAAATGCTGCGAAAACAGTCTGGATTGTTGTCGTAGTGGATATTGGTATACGGTATTATGTTATTACATAAATAATTAAATGTAATCAGCTTAACCATCCGACGACTCTTATTTGCATTTGTGGGTGTGGTTTAAATTGAGTTTCAACGATGCTTAGAATGTTTCATTTTGCCACATATGTTTATATTTGATTATGTTTCAATCATGTTCGAGCCCCATGTTTCCAGAAAGCTGTTTGCAGTGGATGTTAAACAAAAGCTTTGAAGTTTTTTTCCCATTTATTTTTGAAACAGATCATCCAAAACACGATGAACAGGACAAGGATCTATGTTTTTCTAGGCAATCCAAATGCACTCGTCGACATGATGACCCAGATGGACGCGATGCAGCTCTTCTCGAAAGGTGAATATCTGGTGATATTCGTTGACATGATGACGTACTCACTGAAGTAAGTATTATTTGATTCGTGATCGAAGCTCATCAGTTTCCATTATCGAAAAATTACCGGATTGATTCGATAATGTTGATCATTTTAGCTCAAACGCAAAAGCTTGTCACCTACCCAGTCAAGTTCTAGATATTCGATTCATCGAAGCACAAATATGTTTTCATCAGAACGAGAAATTTTACACCCTCCTCAAACTTATTTTTGGTTATAATGCTAATAGATTTTTATATGGAATAAAACTCACTTAATCTGACCTATGAAAAAGTTCTAGACACATTCTAGTCCCCTTTCCCTTAGTTCCGAATTGGCTTTTGTTGCTTATTAGAAAAACAGAAAGCCACTAGATTGACACGTTCATTACCTTGCATAATCACTTTTCAGGGAATCGAAAAAGTACCTCTGGCGGCTGGATAGAGTGTCTCATCACAAAAATTGCAACGACATGGAACCGTTTCTGCAGCGTGGTCGTAGTTTGCTGGTGGTGGTTGCATCCGAACCTCATCCCGAGTTTGAGCAGTTCACTAACAAAGTCCGCGAATACAACCAGAAGGAACCGTTTACGTTTAAAATGCCGATGCTGTTTCAGTCGTACGCCAAGGTGAGTACCGTTTTTACCACTAATAGTTTTCCGTCCTATGGATTTTTTTCTACATGGAACTGTCACGTAAATAGCGGAAAAGTATGCATTGACTGTTGTTGGGTGGAAAGCCAGCGTTTATTGTCGACATGCTGCCAAGTTATACAAGCACGGGGGTGATTTCCAAATAGAAATAACCTGAAATTTGAGATTTAAGTTCTTCAGAAAAATATTAAAAATTTGTTTCTCCTTAAACAATATGCAAGTTACTATTAAAAAATATATTGTTTGTGTAATTATGGGTGATCAAAGTTTCAAAGATCATGCGACGTAGTCGGTCTCCTGGTTTCAGGATAATTTTCACCGAAGTTACTAATTGTTATCCACCGCACTAAACAACACATAATTAGTGTGCAATAAAACTATTCTACCTTCCATGGAAGTACTATAACACTACTTTGGTAAAATTGGGTTCATTTTTGGTAAATATAATATTACAGCTCCATTTTAAAATTAATTAAAAAAAAAATCCTAATTTAGTTCGCAGAAGTTAGCACAATTCAACATATGGATTATAGTTCGGCAGCCCTAAGTTTGCACTCTTAAACTGAAGAAATGATCCATACAAAATTCAAATTCGTTTCATAATAAATGTATCTATGACCCATAAGACTCTGTTGAAAATATATTAAAAAATGAAAATGATCCATAAAATACAGCAATGTGATCCATACTTTAAATAAATTTTAGCAATGAAATCTTAAAAATGTACCGTTATATTTCTAAGGAATGGTCGATAAAATTTTACGGATTACTCGTAAACATATTGCAAATGTTCCAGAAAAGATTTAATATCATTCCTTAAACTTGTAAAACTGATCCTTAGAGAGTAACGTTTGTGAGCACTCGTGCACGTAAATCTCTACAGGTCAAATTTAAGACTTGATCATTCATAAAATTATGCCGGGTAAAAGCTTGCCGTCCAACTCGCTATCGCGCGCCGGACCTAACTACAAAAATATCCTTCGTTTGCACTATAACGGGAAAATGATTGAGTCAGTCGTTTGCTTGTGGACGCTATGTTAACACTTCGGATATCGAAAACATCGGCCGCTTTCTACCGCCTTAGTTCTTCGATCTTCAACTGTTGTTGTTGTTTGTCTTTATTTGAGAGACTTTCAGCCAGTGGCTGGTTCGTCTCTTAAAATATTAATACAATCTTCAACTGCTCAGCAGGAAACACTGGCATTTCTAGCACTTGGAGAAGAGCACAAAAGATCGTGGCTACTATGTCACATAGTACAATACAGTGTGTCTGACTGAGCAGCTGTTTGATCATGTCAAAAAATTATCAATCTCTTTGAATTGACATTTTTCCGAAAACCTATGTTTGGCAAAATTGTAGTTGAGAGAATTTTCTATAAGAATAACTATTGAACGAAAGATTTGCTTCCTCCATAGTAGTCGCAATTTCGTAATAAAAACGTCTAATTAGTGTTAGTTTCTTATCAAGTGTGCTTAAATTTGAAGATTTTGTTTAGGACACGATATGACATAATTTAAGCATAGGGGAGAGAACATTTTAAAATTTGCATCGAACTAACGGGAATGTTAGGGATCAATTTCCCAATCTTTATGGACCAAAAATTTGAAGAAACTCAAAAATGCTGGCATAATTTATGAATCATTTCCATATGTTTAAGTGCACAAAGTTGATTTGCTGTGGATCATTTCTATAAGTGGATCATTGACAATTTATTTATGGAACATTTTCAATAATTCTGGCTTCCGTTCGTTAGAAAACATAGTTTTATTAATATCATTTTTTTTTTCTCATATATGGTTTCTCAACATTTAAGAACAATATTCAACAGCTAATGAAAGATTTTGGATGACATTTTAATGTATAAGCAAGCTCTAAAGCTTTTCCATAAGGTTCTGCAAAGATTGATTAGCAACGATTTCAGACGCTCTTGACCAATCTTTTTTGAACCCTTCCACTGTATCAGCTGGCTGAACATGTTTACGAAGATACCTCTTGTCCAGAGGCCCAAATCGTTCGATGGGACAAATTTCAGGGCAATTTGGGGAATTTGTGTGCTTAGGTACAATTATCACGTTTTCTGATGTATACCAGTGTATGGTCAACTTAGCGTAATAACACGAAGCAAGGTCGGGCCAGAATACAGTATGTCCCATAAAAAATGCGAAAGATTTGAATACTTATTTTTGGATAGCTTAAACATTATTTTTACTGTTTTAATGCGTGTGTGTAATCATCTGACTGTATACTCTGAGACGATGTAAACAAAACAGTGGTTCGCGGGTAACAAAGTTGAGGAAAATGTACGCAAAGGAGGTTGTTACTAGTTTGCTGCTCGCCCAAAAGCCCGTAACACAAATTGCAACGATTGTGGGATGCCACCTGGCTACCGTTTACCGTATCCAACATTCACTCCTTGATGGACCACGTCCACGGAAGCCGGGAAGTGGCCGTCCACGCCCGCTCGCACTCCGAAGGTCATCAGATCAGTGAGAGACAAAGTGAGGCGAAATCTTATCAAATCGATCCGGAAATTAGCTAAGGAAGCCGATATTTCAAAAACGACCATTCAACGGTTGGTCAACGATGACTTGAAATGTTTGTCCAGAGCAAGAGTAAAGCGCCACCTTGTAACGGACCAAATCAAACAACTACGGCTGGAGCGCTCGAAACGTATGGTATCAGCATTAAAAATGAAGAATACCATCATCGTATTCTCCGATGAGAAAATGTTCACCATCGATCCCGTATCTAACACACGTACAGATAGGTTTATTTCGCCGAAAAAGATGAGAATGTTCCAGAGAACGTGAAATTCAAGTTTACAACCAAACATCCGGCCGGAGTCATGGTTTTCGGGGCAGTTGCGTCCAATGGCTTGAAAATGCCTCCAGTATTTATCAAAGCTGGATTAAAAGTTAATACCGAGGTTGACATGAACATTTTGAAGGACCACGTTCTGCCATGGATGAAAACCAACTTTGGAGCACACCAACACGTCATTTTCCAACAGGACGGAGCACCGTGTCATACCTCAAAAAGGACTCAAGTGTGGCTGAAGGAAAACATGGAATTTTGGCCAAAGGACATTTGGCCTCCTAGCAGCCGGAGTAATCCTTTGGATTACTCAATATGTTCAGGCTTAGGCCTGTGAACGTTCTCACCCCAGTGTTGGCGCCCTGAAAGCTTCTATTACCAAGGCATGGAACTCGATGACTGACTCATATATTAAGAAGTTATGCTCTCGATTCCGTCCCCGTTTGGAGAAGGTGATCGAAAAAAATGGTAGACGTATTGAGTAATGTAATCTTGAAAGGCTTGATAAACGATTCCCCAAATAAAATTATGATTTTTTTAAATAATTTTTTATGAAAAAAAAAACTCATTAGAAACACCAATTTTTGCATTTTTTTTTATGGGACATACTGTATTACAGGATTGTTATGTTACCGAATCAGCGGCAATAGGTATTTTTTCAAGCATTGATTGACGTGAATATCTGCATTCATTGTTCCCTTTACGATGCACGGCTTCGCAAATTTATCGCAAGAGCAAATTGCCTGCCAGATCATCGCCTTTTGCTAAGTTTTTCAGTGAGAACTGAGGTGTCCGCCTTGTCAACATCATCATCTTTACGAGTCGTGTAATATTGCGATCCCGGCAATTCTTTACGCTCCTTTTTTTCGTCCACTTCGTGGTAGGTCCGCAATACGCACCACTGTCACTCCAACGTTTTCCAGTATATCTCACAGCTACGTTGACGTTTTGGAACACAACGTGGTGGTGTTGGTACCATACTGTACCTATATGCATTGGTATGTGGAGGTTGAAAATATTTGACGAAAGCTGCACATTATATGCCAGGGACGTACTCAACACTCTCCCTCAGGTACGGCTAACCACCGGTCTGTTCGTCACCCCGTTCATCCAATACAACCAGCTTAACAACAGGACGCTCGAAAACTCCTTTAGTAGTTCTCATGGTAGCCGCCGTGACGTGCCTTAACGTGGCTGACTCTAATTCCGCTGACCTAGCCAGCAGTTTTGGCTGCTGGATAGTCATGACGAAAATGGATACAGATTTTGGCTCATGAGGTATCCGCACATCGGTCCCAAGCTTAATGGATCGGCCCTAAAACATAACTCACATCGAAGAACCCCTTAAATATTTTGTCAAATTAACACAGCGAATTAAAACAAAAACAAAGATTCTAGTACTGAAACCCGCAAGAATGTATTACAAGGTGCACTTGGGACCAAGGGGCTCAACAACAATGAGCCAATTTCAAATCGCTAGTTTCCTATTGATTGCTGGTTTTGGGGCTACTTCAGATCGATGATGATGACTATGTCCCCAATCGTTATTGGTTGCATGTTCGCGTGCCGTTTCGTTCTACGAGTAATTTCCGGTAGATAGTCAATCATCTGTCATCTGAGGGATTTTGTACCATCGGATGACCCAAGGAGAAAGTGATTTGGAGTAAGAACCGATTCAGATTCGTTATCGACTGGGAATTAACATTCTTTTCGATTTTGTTCAACAGATTTCGTAGCATTTCGTTATTTGGTTTATGAGAGGGACGAATTGCCATCCGATTTCGCTTCACAATACCTATCAGGTATTCCCCGTTGCTACCCATGTGCGACGATGCAGGATGGTTGAACATCCCGATTGCCTCAGTGCCACTAAACTCTTTCATCACTTCGTCTTGGTTCAGTGTCTTTGCATCTATACTCAAGGTTTTTAGCATGCTACCCAGAAAAACTCAACTCAATCATCTTCCGAAATTTGATTCTAGGAACCATTTTTGTTTTAGTAGGGGAAGGATAGTCCAGAAAAAATGGAGACAGTTTTTGGATCTGGAAGTACCCGCAATGTCAGTCCTAAGCTTGATGAACCACCCCTAAAAACAACTTACACCGAACCACTTCTCAAATATTCTCTCAAAATAACACAGCGAATCAAAACATACACGGTGTTCAATAAGTTCGAATACAAGTTTTCATCATTGCGTAGGTATGCGCCATGTACATATTCTGCATTGGTATTGGTGTCAGCTTTAGCTTCATTCATACGCTACCGAATGTGCGCGGTGTTAACATTCTGTTAGTTGTTGTTTGTTTGTTACGCGCGATGAAAGAGTATCGGGACTTCGTAATTAAGCGTTTTTTGAACGGTGAGCGACCCGGCGATATATTCCGGCTGCTGAAATCGCATGGGGTCAAGCGGAACTTTGTCTACACGACCATCAGGCGATACCGGGAGACGTCCTCGACCAATGACCGTGCGAGATCCGGTCGGCCGCGTTCAGCGAGGACGCCACGGGTCATCAAGATCGTGAGGGAGCGAATCGAGGGAGGGAGCTGCAGATCTCAACGTTTCCATTGGAACCGCTCACACCATACTCACCAAGGACCTTGGTTTCAGGCCTTACAAAAAACGTAAGGTCCATGGCGTTTCGGAGGCTACCAGCAAAAAGCGGTTGGATCGAGCTAAGAGGATCCTCTCTCGGCACGCTGGTCAGGAGTTTGTTTTTTTCGGACGAGAAACTGTTCGTGCTGCAGCAGCCGCACAATGTGCAAAATGACCGGGTGTGGGCGCCATCGAGGGACAGCATTCCTGAATCCAATATAAACATCCCTCGGTTCCAAAGTGCCGCGTCGGTGATGGTTTGGGGGGCAGTATGCAAACGTGGTAAGCTACCCTTGGTGTTTATTGAAAAAAACGTCAAAATCAACGCGGCGTACTACAAAACTGAGGTTTTGGAAAAGGTTGTTGCCCCCAGTCTCCGAAGCCTCTACGGCGATGAGCACTACGTGTTCCAGCAGGACGGTGCACCAGCCCATACGGCAAATGTGGTTCAAGCCTGGTGTCGGGACAATTTAACCGACTTTCTGGACAAAACTTTGTGGCCTCCCAGCTCCCCGGACTTGAATCCTCTCGACTTTTTTGTTTGGTCCTATATGATGGCGAAGCTGAACGAATACAAGGTCAGCACTTTGGATCATTTCAAGACGGTAATTCTCAAAATCTGGGACGAAATGCTCATGCAGTCCGTGCGTGCCGCCTGCGACGCGTTCGAGAAACGTTTGAAGCTCGTTAAGGAGTACAAAGGGGGGGTCATTCCAAGAGAAATGTTGTAAACGTTCCTTGTAAACATAGCTTTCAATAACATAAATCCAAAAAATAAAAAAACATGTTTTCATTTTTTTAACAAATTTTGAAAGTGTATCCGAACTTATTGAACACCGTGTAATTGCTGCTACAAAGATGCTAGTACCGAAAATTGCAGAATGTATTGGAAGGTGCAAGGTGCAAGGTAGGGTTCTGGTTAAAGCAATGAGCCAATCTCAAATCGTTAGTTTCGTATTGATTGTTGGGTTTAGGTAGGAATCTAGTTAAATGACTGTACATTTAACAATGAGAATGAAAATAATGGGTTGAAAAAAAAACTCCAGTAATATTCAATTTAAACTGACTTACTCGATTCAAAGTGTTATAAGTTTTCAAACTGAGCTTAGTGAATATTGTCTGTGATCTGTCGTGCGGCGAAGCTTATTCATGTTATTGAAAAATGACCGTTGGACGGCTGCCACATTAATTTTCCGGGTGCAGTTTTTCTGTTAATGAGTTGTTTCCTGTCCTCGACCTTACAATTAACCTTGTTTCATAATACCATGGAGGTGAATAGACCGAAATATTTGTTGATTTCCAAAATTGTGCATATACCATAGTATATTTCGACTCTCCAGAAACGTTGGCGTTTTCTTGGCGTAGGCATTAAGGCAGGCTAATTATGTATACCTATTGGGTATAATCTATTGAAATTTTGGCTGAAACTAGTTCAATGTGTGTTGTTTACACTACATTAGTTGCATTAGTAACTATGCAATCGTTGCGAAGATGGAGTCAAAGGCACAAAAACAAAAGTACGTACCTCAAAAATTCGGATATCTCTCATCGTGACCTTACCAAGAAGCTGGGCTTGGTTCAATCTACGGTAATTCGTGTTTGAAACCAGTACAACGAACATTTGACCAGCGATTGGAAGAAAAACTGTGTCCGAAATGGATCTCTGTATAGTGTAAAGGATCACAAGCGGTTAGTGAAATCTATCAAGAGGAATCCAAACAGTTCATGATGTGGCGAAAAAAATATATGTTGGCAAAATGTTCGTGCAAGAGGCGAAAAAACGTGAAGGACCACATATGTACAAAGTTCAAAAGGCGCCGAATCGCGATGAACTGCAGAATATGGTGGAGATATCACGTGAACGGAAGGGCTACATCCAACTTTCACCAAACCGAATTGTCTCGTTATAGATGACGGGACTTAAGTAAAAGCAGACTTCTTGCTACTTTCGGGGCTCCTGTTCTTTGTTGCTCATCATAAGTTCGATATTTATGAGGACGTTAGGAAGCAGAAGATGTCAAAGTTTGCCAAAAAATACATGATTTTGCAAGAAATTTGCTATAATGGAAAGCGGAGTAACCCCATTTGTAACAACCGGAAGGATCAATGGGCAGGTATACCTGAAGGAATGGCTCCAAAAGCGTCTACTTCCACTTCTGAGGTCACACGATGGACCTACGTTTTTAAGCCAGATTTAGCCTCATATCATTACTCGAAAGATGTTCTAGAGTGGCACAAGGCTAAGGAGGTTAATTTTTTTTTGTGATCTCAATCCCCTGAAGGCCCCGGAACTGCGGCCGATTGAAAAGTTCTAGACCATCATTAAACAGGCACTTCGGAAACACCCTAAGGAAGAGAAACCGGAGGAAGAGAAACCGGAGGAAGATATTAAGAAAAAAGGGATTTCGACACAAAGAAATGTGTCCAAATTGGGGCGACTCCGGCGTAGTGGTTAACACGCAAAAGTCACGAGTTCGAATCTCACCCCCGAACAAGTAACGATATGCCCAAAAGCGGTGCTGGAGTAACTACGACGGGAGATGAACCAGCCCGCGGCTGAAAATCTCAATAATCAAGAAACAAACAAAAAAAAAAGAAAAAAAATGTGCCCAAACGTTTTACAAGATTTCATGAGTAGTGTTAAAAGTAGTGTTAGATTCTCTGAAAGTTTTAATACGATCAGTTGAAGGGGTGAATTTTGACGACTTTTTTCTTGTGATGCAATTTGATTCCCTTTATACATTTTTTTACCAATTTTAAAACAAGTATCAACAATCAATAATAAACTACCCAGATAAGATTCGTTCACCTTCATGACTTGAAAATCGATCAACAATGACTTTCAACGTTAATCTTTCACGAAACACAAGACTCCTACAATATCCATCTACACCAAATCGTACAGCAAACATTCCTCTACACGATGCTGCTTTCTATTTGCAAGAGTGTTTTGAGATTCGTGAGAAATTTACGATTAAATTCATTTTTTACAATTGGCTTATAGGCCCTAATCATGTATTGCTCGAGAACTGTTATTTGCCGGTTCAGCGTTTGATGCAACCGTATCTAATGACGTCTAACGAAAAGCGCACAGAAGCCGAACTTGTCTCTCGCGGAATTACGGTTCTCGAACCGAACGAAGTGATAAAAGAATGCCGTGAAGTAGATGTCTAATAAATTTGTCTTATGTTTTATGTATTTGTAAGCCCTATTTTTCAACGAATAATGCGAGATCCATTTGAAGTAAACAATCCTAGTACAATCCTACTTCAAAGGTGGACTTCAAGTGTCCTTCGACCAACTACCAAAATTTGAAATGAATCGCTAGCTATTTTAACATTTCAAGTTGAACGGTTGTAACACCTGAAGTGTAATTGAAGTACGATTGTACTAGGACGGGAAGTACGATTGAAGTGGGATAGCGTCCTTCACTACTTCAATCCTACTTTAATCGAACTATGATCCGCTATTGGGGTAGTGTTTTAAAATTAGCTCACTGCTTTGGTTCCATTGGTCCCAAGTACACGTTGCACCTTGCACCTTGCAATACATTCTTGCGCTTTGCGGTACTAGCATCTTTGTTTTTGTTTTGATTCGCTGCACGCTCAAAACTCCCTCTCTTTCATTTGCATTACTGTGCCTTTTTTTCTCACGGAAAAGTTGCTCAATTTCCGTAGAAAGTGGATCTACCAGCGGGTGGATAGTCATGAAGAAAACGAATATTTTTTGGCTCAACAAGTACTAGCACACCGGTCCCAAGCTTAATGATTCGCCCCTAAGACCGTAACGCACACCAATACATTCTCAAAGATTCTGTCAAAATAACATAGCGAATCAAAACAAAAACTACTAGTGCCAAAAGGTACTGAAAAGCACAAGAGTGCACGGTAAGGTGCACACTGCAAAGTGTACTTCGGAACAGTGAACCAATTTCAAATCGCTAGTTACACATTGGTTGTTGGATCTACTCAATTTTTCGAAGGGGCACGAGAGTGTTCCCCCAATGGAGTGCCTCTCCACCGTATTTTAATAGCTTGCTTGGAAGTTGATCAACACCAGCTACCTTGTTGTTTTTTAACCGACTAATTTCCTACTGAACTTCCTGGAGGGTTTGGTGTCGGAATCCTGCAATCTTCTGCGTGCGTTCCTAGTTTTACCTACTGGGTTAGGTGCTCGTCCAACTTGGACGGTCCAAGTACTGCTTCTACTTCTCGATCAACGCACACTCATCTGGGAGAAGGTTACCATTCAAGTCCCTGCACGTATCGTCTTGTGGTACGTTAAATTTGTCGTAGAATTTGAGTGTGTCGTTAGCACGGTACAGTTTCTCCATTTCTTCATGGACTCGTGGTCTCATTCTTCCATTTGGCGCTTTTTCTTTCGAATATTAGAATTTTGCCTGTTCTGTGTTGCAGCATTCCCGCATGTGCTGCATTCTTTTCCTTACTAACTGCATGCGTTTGCCGTCAAAACAGTCATTTTTCGGTTCGGTGCCGAATTGCCTAATGCCGCTATTGCTGTCATCCATACAATCATTTTCAAGAGTAGCTACGCGAATTTGATTCTCTGTTCGTTATCAGGTGATTTACAAGAAGCTTTATGGATGTCTTTGCGGGGAAAGAAGATACTTCGAATTACTGAACCCCGA
Source organism: Aedes koreicus (assembly GCA_024533555.2). Lineage (NCBI taxonomy): Eukaryota > Metazoa > Arthropoda > Insecta > Diptera > Culicidae > Aedes > Aedes koreicus. The sequence goes on along the minus strand of JAHHFK020003576.1, from coordinate 829,688 downwards.
GAGGCCGCAAAGTTCATGCATCGTTGTCCGTGATCGTTCGATGCGGCATGCGGGCAGTTTGGCCCGATTATCGGTCAGTATATTTCCTCCCGTTCAACCTGCGCGTTCGTGTCGCCAATACGACTTGTACGTCCCACCGCGTGCAGGCATCATACACTTACTCTAGCTGCGCTTGGAAAGCTTTTTTAACGTAGGACTACGTTTCTCTTTTCTATACCGGCTGTCATTTCAAAATTTTAAAAAATGAGAGCGTTACGCAAAAGTTTTTTGCAACTTTAATTACTCTCGTTTGACAGAACAGAATAACTTCATTTATACGCCATTTGATCAGAAAAAACTCACAAATTTTTTGCATCGAAATTTGAAAAAAGTTTCATTAGTATAAGTAGTTCTATTATTCAATTAAAAAGGACCTTCTTTTGCTGCCACAAAAATTTGTATATCAACAGGTTGAAGTCCGCCCAGTTGTGGTATGGGAGACATAGCAATGTAGAATTACCACTGCAATGATGGTAATTTCGGGCCACGACAAACCGCAAGGGTAGGACACGATGCTTCTGATAGCAAGACATTCAGAGTCATCTCAAGTTTCTTACCGTCGGAAACGACGAGTGTAAAAATTATTATCCGGAGTGAATATATCATATTCTGGCGTCCCAAGTAAAACTGAAAAACGAAATAATTTCTAATCGTACACTTCGTGTCACGAGATATTTACGAAGAAGAAATGGGAGCATGAGGCAGTACACACTGCGCAAGAAACTTACGAAGGATAATAATGGCGCCAGTGCTGATGCTGGCGTGGGTATAAGTTCATTACTATTAGTAAGAAATTAAAAATAACAGCACGCTTTTATTACTAAAACAGTTTGAAGAGTTGGATTTTAAGAGTTATTCGATTATACAACCACATTCAAAACTCACATACTAAAATTAAAACATTTCAATACTAACCAACCATATGTGTAAATTTGATACCATTCTTACAACACACCTACGCGGTCCTACGTGAACCTCGCGGTTATATCCTTGAAATAACCTACCTCTAATTTTTTGTTTCGTCTTCGGGTGGGAAGTGTACGTTGATGATATTGTAGTTGAAAAACGGCCCGTGATGCTCAGCTTGCACATTCTCGCATTGATCGTAAACTATCCAATCACGAGTTGACGCATTTTTCCCAGCACTTCAAAGACGGTCCACAGATCGTTGGTGATGCCACATCTTTGGTTAAAAATAGCTAGGCCCCTTTTCCATACCTTCTGTCCTGTCAAGCAAAGCTCCTGCAGTGCTACGACTTGGAAGTTGCATGGTTGAAGCTCGTCGTAGATTATCCTATCGCAACCCGGGAAGCAGAGCGATTTACAGTTCCGTGTTCCGAGCTTCCAATCGTAGTCCTTATTTCACCGCGTAGGTCTTTGCCGCTTGTTCCGATCCGTCTTTACTTCTGTATTATTTGCATTATTCTGTATTATTTGCAAATTTTTAAGGCCAGCTTGTTGGGTCTTTCCCAATCTATGTCTAGAGTCCCACGCTGGCAACGATGATCGGCCGCTCCTAATATGGAGAACAGATGCTGTTTTGAGCGCCTATCCCAATCGGCACCACGGGGAGGTCCATCCTATTTTTAGATTCTAGCAATCTTCACCTTAAAGGACCTCGTCTCTACGACAGCCAAACCAGGAGAGTGTACGGTTGGAAAATGCTGCTATGCTCTAGCAATCTTTACCTTAAAGGGTCAGAGTAGTTTTTCGACAAAAGTTCTGAAATCGACTATAATTAATCCAATAAATTCATCAATACAATGTCTCCTCGACGTTTACAATGAATTCTTAAAATTAGAAAAAATGTATAAGTATCAATCTTAAAAAAAAACAACAAGATATTGGTCAACCAAATCTGACAAGAGTCGAGTCTCATTAAAATCTAATGGGTTCACTCTTTTTATGGTGTTTCAAGCGATTTTCAATTAAAAATAACATTCAAATGATCAAACGACGTTAATAACTACATTTACCTCGAAAAAATCAAAAATAATAACAGCAGATTTTTTTCCTCTTAGAATCAGTACTCAAGATATACGAAATCATCAAAACCGGTGCACCGCGGTGGGATGAACGTCACTGTGACTAAAATGAGTCAGAAAGAAGTGACCTCAACTAATTGCAACTATGGTACATTTATAAAAATCGATGCCAACAAATTTAGCATAACATTATCTGAAAAATTGTCAAGGGGTGGATCGCTCAGCACATTTTTCTCCTGTGCTATTTTTTTTAAGTGTGTCTACAAGCGTTTCAATGTTCTGGGAGTTCCTGTAATGTGCCGAAGCTGCCGTTGTGTTCTCTAGTGTGTAAAACATCGTGGCTGCCGCAGTGTTCTAAGCGACTTACCCTTGTAAATTGTTCCTTTCGTGACTAAGTACTTAACTAAAAGGTAAATAGGGCTTTAAAAAACCATGTGCTAATATCAGAATTAAAATTTTATGCTGTCACCTGTCGTAACCTGGTCGGGTTTACAGCTTCGATCCTTCGCAATTCGCGCCAACACAACTGTGCTCTACCAAATCAGTCAAATAACTCGATCGATCATGCACTTGCACCTACTACGATTTCGTTTGTACACACTTCTACGTGAATAGTCTTCTTAATAGTTATTAACACGCTCATGACGAATCACCCAATTAAAATATATATAACAGTTTTCATTGATTTTCGAACATTCAAATACTATTATTGTTATTATTATTTGCAATATCACCATTGAACTATAACATCTACCACATTCTTCCCCTCCTCTACTCTAACCAATTAACTTTGCCACAACATTTAATTTAGTCGTAATTTTCGTTATAATTCTTCATAATAAACTTCATCGTCATAATCATTTAATATATTTTTCTTCTTGGCATTTCCAGCAACTCGCATATTAGTTCAGTGTTCGATACTCGTCCTATTTTTTTGTTTTTTGTTTTGCTAATAGTAATGTCAAAGACAGCCAGAAAAAATCAACGCGAAACTTTTCTCAAACCACACTTGGAATCGCAGGAAGCTTCCTCTAAAATTATTTTCCTGAGCGATATATTTCGAAAAAGCTAATTCAGCCTCCAATTTAAAGGAGTTTCGCATAATTCCGTTTCTTTCAATATTTTGTTAAATTGTTGTCTATTTACTTTTTGTATGTGTATGTATGTATAGTAGCCGCCATCCCTTCATGCCCTTGGCTTGGATGCAGCTCCACTTAATAGCAAGATCAAATTGAGCCACCGATCTGAATTCACAATATCGCTGTATGAAGGGCCAAAAACGGAGGGGTGGACCCGTAAGCAGAGACATTCACGCGAAATCCACGGGAAATTAAGAATCTCCTTCCAACGATACGATCCAACAATTCGAATAACCCAATTCGCAATACTTATTAAGCTTTCTACAGGATGGCTTGTAAAGAAGGGCGCGTCACTCTCACTGAAACTGTTGGAGTAGAATTCGCAGCATCACAGTCGAATCGGTAGGATAAAGAAAATGATAATGCTCGTTTCCTCCTAGACTCAGGCAGTCAATCAAACCATCGTCCAGTTTCAGCTTGAATGATACCCTGATGCTCCCTCCCAACCCAGTATTTATTATATATAATGTACATAATATGTCATAATATGCAATATATGCAGTATGTAATAGAGCAATGAAATATACTATAATATTTAATTAAAATATTTTTTTTTTTTTATTAGAGAGGCTTTAAATTTTTTTAATTAAAATATTCCATGGTTGGAATTCGTCATCCTGTAATTTACATATGGTTATAAATAAAATAATATGATGAAATAGTTAAAATAGTAACAATTGGCATATGATAATCCTATGCAGCTTGGTGTATCTTTACAGCTCAATCAGTGGCAGATGAATATAACTCTGGAATGTGAAGGTCTTATTGCAATTAAATAAGACATAAACCATTTAATTATACATGAATCAAAAAATATGTATGTATTCATGACATAAAGATATACATAATCAGCAGAATTGAAGAGCATTTATTAATTTTAATAAAATTCAATGATTTAAATTCATAGAAAAACACCTTTAGATACAATGAAATAAAATATCTGTACTATCTGGAATCTATTTCCTTGTAACCTTGAAGCAGATGAAATTTAATTATTATTATTAATCTTTTAGTAAATATTTTTAATATGATTATACTTATATATATAATGATGATATAATGAAAATAATACGATGCTGTAATAGTATGCACATAAAAATTAAATGCAACTAATTGTCTCTTCTGCTGGGATGTTAGATGATTGAAATTCTGAAATGGCTAAAATTACCAAAGTGATATAATGAAAGAAAGTTGAGCACCGGGCAGCCAAGCAGAATAGCAAAGAGAATTTAAGCAAACAATTTGCCGAAATAAATTTCATGTGATTATGATTACTACCCAAAAACGGAAGCTTAATAAATCTACAAAAAAGAAAAAAAAACCAGAGAGAACTCCGATAACTCTTGCTTTCTACTGGGCCCATAAATAATTCTTTATATCTGTGCAATAGAAAATGAGAGATCATCAACAATTTAAGTTTTTGAATTATCTAATCTAATCTAATCTAATCTAATACAAACGCAGCCAGTACGAGAAAGCATCCTGGAAATAATTGGGTTAGATGACACCCAATTATGTTTTTTGTCAATATTGATGCTTGCAGCATATCAGAGAGTTGTCTATTTACTTTTTTACATAAAAAAATCTTGTCTCTTATCGTCATCTTCAATTGCAACGTTATTTCCAGTGTTTTTTTTTTTTTTGTTAAATACCTTTTTTTTGTATCCTCCTAAGCTCCAAAAAGTATTCATGCGCATCAACCATCTGTGATATGAACCCATATAACACAAATAAGAAATCCTTACCCTTTAAAGAAACATATGTCATTTCATTAAAAGTTTTTTTTAATGATTTTAAAAGAGTTTTTTAATGATTATCACTTACGTCAAGTCGATTCGATTTAAAAGAAGCACTAGCTTCATCTATTGCAACAAATGACAAATGACAACAACATGATTTTGGTTTTTTAAATGGCAATTGATTTGCAAAACCAAAATCATTATATTTGGTACTTCAATTTGCCTTACCAGCGCCAACATTTGATGAGGGCGAATCTGCTTTTGTAAAGAAACACTTTGTCTGCTAATTGATCGGAAGTAGAATACAATTCCTTCAAATTGAATATATCAGCGGGTAGAGCTAAAGCTCCTCTTCCTTATAAAGTGCTTAATTTGTATTTGTGACCTTTTGTTCAAGAGAAAATGACTTCGAAAGCCATTGTTTACAAAAGCAGATTCGTCCTAATCTAATGTTGGCGCTGATATGATTCAATGTCTATTTACGTTAAGTTGATAGATGAAACGACTAACTTTGAAAAAGTGACAGGTATTATATCTTAAAATTCCTTAAAATTATTTCCCTTCCTTTTTTTGATTCAATCGTTTACTTCATTTAAACAATACCAATAACAATACAATGCTTTATTTTATTTTTAATTTAAATAAAATTTAACTTTACAATGCATTAAAAAATTCAACTTTTATTTTATTCTTCATGAAAACATGGAAATCAATTGAACCATAAATATTTAATACCTTGTATTAACCTTGCACATTGAACTCCTTTGCTTAAATTGAAGAGAAAATACAGGGTGCGGCAGAAAATAATGCGAAAATTTGTTCTATTTCTTTCAAATCCCATTTTCAACTAATTTAAGCAATAATATCATCATTTTCGAGTGCAGTTATCTTTATAAAGTCTTTGTAAACAAATTTATTCAATGTGTCCTCCATTTTTATTAATAACATCCTCGAGCCGACGCCGGCAGCCAGAGCATGCCTTTCGGACGTAGTCCTCCGACATTGACTGCCATGTGTGTGTTATGGTTGACTTCAGGGTTTTCACACTAGGGTGTGATGTTTTGCAGGCTCGTGCTTCAACATATGCCCAAATCGAATAATCCAACGGATTAAGATCTGGACTGCTAGGAAGCCACAAATCCTTCGGCCAAAACTTCATGTTGTCATTTAACCATTGTGCTGTAGGACAACGTTTTGGTCCTCGGAGAAGTTGGCCTTCACCCAGGGAAGCACTTGGTCCTTTAGAATACCGATATACACTTCGGTATTGTTTTTAACTCCAGCATCAATGAAAACAGGCGGCATTTTCAAACTGTTGGACGCCACCAAGCCAAACACCATGACACCAGCTGGATGTTTGGTTTGAAATTTGAATTTCACTTTTTCGGAACGTTCTCCATTTTCTGCGGTGAAATGAACTGGTCCGTGCGGCTGTTGGCCACAGCATCGATGCTGAAAAGCTTTTTATCGGAGAACAGGATTATTCCTTCTTCAACAAGGAAAGCAATCTCTTGGAACGAGTCACTCGTAGTTCTTTGACCCGGTCCGTAATCAAGTGGCGCTTCAATTTGGCTCTGGAAGATGCATACAGGTCTTCTTTGATGATTCTCCGCATGAATTTCTCCGAAATATTGGCTTCCTGTGCAAGTTTTCTTATGGAACGCACCGGGTTGCGAGTAATTTTTGCACGGACCGATTTGATCACGTTCGGCGTGCGTGCAAAGCGCGAACGTCCGCTTCCCGGCTTCGGCTGCTTAGGACCATCCTGCAGGGACTTTTTCATGCGGTAAAATGTTGCCAAATGGCACCCTACCACCTTGGCAATCTCTTTCGGCTTCTTCTGGGCGAGCAACAAACTGGTGATCACTTCTTTCGCGAACATTTTGACGAATTTGCAATAAAACAAATAGAATGTTTGGATGCAGCTCTTGCAAGTAAACATAAACAAATACACTTTCGACAGAAATTAGTCACTAGCTACACGAATTAACCCAATACTCAAGTTTGAACATTTTCGCATTATTTTCTGCCGCACCCTGTAACAAAAAAGAACGCCCCCACACAAAAATTTTTCTAGAGATGAACACCCACACCGCGCCCCCCCAAAAAAAAAAATTAATTTTATTTCCCACACTTTAATTACCAACATCATCTTCTTATTCCTACGAAAATGGTTGTTCCATCATCTTGTCTGAAATAACGAGCGTTCAATAAAAAATGAGAATTTTTTCAGTCATATAGTAAAAAAAATATTTTCAACAAATTCAGTATTTTTTATTATAAACATAATGTTTATTCTTCAAACCAACGTTAATGAATATTGGAGAAGGGGCCCTGGTCAGCCGTACGACGCAACTTAGTAGCGATGCTCTCACAAGAGCGCTAGACGGCACTGACGTCCATCTTCCGGATACAATTCCGGATCCTCATGGTCAACTGCTTCGTATCCTTGGCCCGCCAATTATTTTTGTACACTAGGGCACCTTGGCGTAATGGGAAGACGCCTTGTCCGGCCAGAAGACGTACTTCCCATCCGCATGATGCTCCTTTAAGAACGGCAGAAGAATTTTCTCAAGACACTCCTCCTGGTACACTTGTTGATTGATGGCCAGACCGCTCGGCTTGAACCACGGCTTTGAAATCCCTCTGTCCGATATGGCGATGTACAGCATAACTTTTTTTTTTTCAAATTTATACTTAAACTTATATTTTACTTTGGGGGGTGTGGCCGACTTGTCGCTGGAATAGTAGCTGTCATTTCCTGTGGGTCTTCAAGAGCGGAAAGTAACTTTCGTCGTCCAGCACGAACGACGTCCCGCGGTAGTTCTTCGTCATCCACCGGCACTGCGATTTCACGGTCGCTATCTGCTCGTCCGTGTACTCGGGGGACCGAGTCTTCTTCCGACAGATGATGTCCTCCATCCCTTCGGCCTGCTCCACTGCCCATCTCCGTCAGGGAGCCTACCGAAAGGGTCGAGTCCTTCTCCACCCTTCAGTCGGAAATGATTTTTTTGTACTATTCTACATCTTACCAATCTCTATTGGATTTCTACCAACCATCTGCGCCATTTTCGTAACCTGGTCGAGGTTTTCAGCTTCGATCCTTCGCAACTCGCGCCAGCACAACTGTGCTCTACAAAATCCGTCAAATAACTCGATCGATCAAGCACTTGCACCTACTACGATTTCGTTTGTACACGCTTCTACGTGAATAGCCTTCTTAATAGTTATTAACACGCTCATCACGAATCACTCAATTAAAATATATATAAAAAATTTCATTTATTTTCGAACATTCAAATACTATTATTGTTATTATAATTTGCAATATCACCATTGAAAAATTACATCTACCACATCAACTCTTCTCAAATTGAAAGAAACACCAAAATGCAGCATAGGGTTTCTGACATGGTTCTGGAGTATAAGTACAATTAGCATTTAGCCCCGTTTTCCTAAACGGGTCTTAAATACACCTGATATTTTTTCTTCCTGATTCAGATAGATTCCAAATTTATTAACCTTTCTATACGTATATTTAGATGTCTTGTGATGTAACCAATTGTTGACATTTTGTTTAATTTCAACTGTCCTTCTTATTGGTAAAATTGGCCCATTTCGTGATTTCGTTTTGCCGAAAACACATTGGTGGCCACACAGTCGGCTATTAAATGGGTAAACATTCATGGATTTCTCGTCTTAAGATGTCATATTGTAGTTCTTGAAATATCGCACCAAATGTAAAGTAAAATTGATAATGTTGAGATCACTGATTGATAAAACTTTTTCGGCACGATGAGCCAACAATAGGCGAATAGGCCAATGTTGTTCTCTTCCCCATAGTATATCTAGCATCCATTTAAACGTTAAGACATGTTGCTCTGATACTCTCTAAGGACATACAGTCGAGTCTCGCACAACACGGTGGGTTATGCCATCCACTGATCCTGATTTTTCTGTTGTCTTCCAGAGAATATCGCCTAAATAAATAATAGGTATCAAGCTTGCCATTACATGCTAACCAATCAAGTATCAACTTTATTGGATACAGAACAGCTGAGAAATTTGGGTGGGTGGATGGCACCATTCACCATGTAGCAGGAGACTGTATCGAACTTCCCTAACTATTTCAATTTCAAAAAAGTGCTTTCCTCTAATTTGCTTTTCTCTTCTTTGTATTCAACGGTGCAGTACGTCTCGATCTATGCTGCCTACTTGTACGACTCGGTGAAATTGTATGCCTGGGCTTTGGATAAGCTTCTCAAGGCGGAACAGACGCATCGGCCGTTAACGAGCGACGTTATTCAAGAGGTTGCCAGCAACGGGACACGGATCATCGAGACAATTATCCAAAACCGAACCTACCGAAGTAAGTAACAGTGACGGACGAGGAGCAAAGCGCTTTCTATTGGGTTTCGACATCCTAACGACCTGAAGGCATGTTTTTCAAAACTTCTTTTTAATAGGTATCGCGGGTGCGATGATCAGAATCGACGAATTTGGTGACTCTGAGGGAAACTTTTCGGTGCTGGCTTTGAAGTATGAACCGTACACGGAAGGAAACTTTTCCTGTGACTTCCAAATGAAGCCGGTGGCCCACTTTCAGATGCGGCAGTTTCAGCAAAGCAACGATTCTGCCCAGAAGCGAAGCGATGAAATCCCAGTGAGTGAGTCGTCGTTATTTTAATTTTTTTTATTAATTTTTTTTTCGTCCTATCCTCCCTTCTTATTAATCCCTATGAAAACTTTCATGCTTGTTATTAAAAATTGAAACCAATCTGTCTGTCCCTGTCATCAAATGGATGAGAATCCGTCCATTGACTGGAATAATTGTCTTCTATTCTTTTACTTTCTACCGTTGCTGTGCTATAGGAATTCAAACTGTCCAGAGCGGGAACAGCAATTGACTGGGCAGGGTCAGAGCGTCCGATGGATGAGCCATCCTGTGGGTTCATGAACGAGCACTGCACGAAAGACGAATCTCACGTCACGTCCATGGTTATAGCAGGTGTGCTTGGGCTGGTTCTATTCTGTGCGTGTGTCATCATGATGAGCATCTATCGTAAATGGAAAATCGAACTTGAGATTGAAGGTTTGCTTTGGAAGATAGATTCCAGTGAAATTAAAGGATATTTCAACACAGAGATAGTTTCATCTCCAAGTAAGGTGAGTTTGGAGAAACCCTCGAAGCCTTTTACCGTTCATTTATTATTCACAAAATTTGATGTCTTTGACTCATGTAAGGCAATCACTATTTATTGTTCGATTGAGAGACTCAACCATACTCGAGTTTCGAATGAATCAAATCAACGCCATTATTCATGCAGCGCTCTTCCACCTGAATAAACCTCTTACCATTCATTTATTCAAATATTCTGCAACCGTTCTAACATAGTTTCTCTCTATTTTCTTTTCCATCGGATGCAGCTCAGCCTGGCAAGCGCTCAGTCATTTGGGTCGCGCTGCTCGAACCAGGTATTCACGCCAACGGCCCGCTTCCGGGGTGTGGTGGTGCGCATAAAGGAGCTCAAATTTTCCCGCCGCAAGGACATTTCCCGAGAGATCATGAAGGAGATGCGACTGCTGCGGGATTTGAGGCACGATAACATCAATAGCTTCATCGGGGCCTGTGTCGAACCGATGCGGATATTACTAGTCACTGATTACTGTGCCAAGGGTAGCCTTTACGATATCATCGAGAACGAAGATATCAAACTAGATGATTTATTTATAGCATCGTTAGTTCACGATTTAATTAAGGTAAGTACATCCCGAAAGGGAATTGTGCACTTCTCATTGCGATTTTCGCTTTATTGCAAAACAACTAGGGTGTATTAAATTTTCAATTTTGCTGCACACCGTAGCTCAACTCAAATTAGATTATTTCTCAAACTTTCTGTACCGGTAGATTCGTGCCTTTAGGTTGTGACATGAAATTCTAATACTTATTCTTCTGTCACCCGCGTCGTATATAAAAATGTTATGTGTACAATTATGCGTTATTTAAATTCACAAGGGTATTGGAGGGTAGTTTTCAGGATGAATATCAAGCGGGTCAAAAACCTTTGAACAAAATAGCATTTGATAAATTAAGTTGGATTCGGCGATTGTATTTTACCAGCGACATTAAGTAATTCCCGCTGATCTCATATATTATATCAGCATACGAACAGCAGTTTTTCGACGATAATTTTTTCTTCATGTCAATCGAGTTTTATGTTTGATTAGATTTGAAAACTATTACAAAGTACCCGAAGAGAAAAATTCTTATTGATAGTATCTGCTGTAAGGTACACCGGGGGCAGTGGGTACAGAATTTGGCTTAATTCAAAATAAAATTGTGTTTAAGCTTTAAAAAATGTATACACTTTTTTGTGTTCAATGTACAACGAATGTATTATGCATAAAATATTGATGAAATTCTAATCTTTGGACCTCTCAGAGAGGTGTACGAACGATCTATAAAATATGACTAGATGATCCACTTATCTCTGTAATATGTGGTAAGTGAATCATCCATATTTATTCGAATCACATTTAACTATAATGATATGAAAGGCATTCAAAGCCATCAAAAAAATTCAAAAAAACTTTTTAAGATGCTAGAAGAAAATTTGTCGAACCTAATTAACGAAGTGCTAACAACAAAAATGGTTTTTGTACTGATTCTTTTCGCTCTTCGTGTGTAGCTGAAAAAATTTACCAAACTACACTTGAATATTTCAATTTTGACCTAACATAGGCAACATGTTTTAATGGTTTACGGGACTTTTTATGGAACGTTTTATAAATTCAAGATGGCTCTGTTTACTATTGTTTTATAAATGTCAAAAAATGTTAGTTTGGAATTTAGGATAACTCCTGAATCCCGATTTCTTTCACATTTTTCAACTGAATAATTTTCTAAAGTGATTGACCAAACTGTGTGTTTCGTTTCCTACTAAACGTTATCGCATTGCATGTTATTACGTTCACTTGCAAATGGCTTTTGTTTCACCATGTATAGAAAATATGTATTTCTTTCTGGAATATAACGATATCTTCTTGGTTCCTTATTTCTTAATACAACTTCATATCGTCGGAGTAATTTTTTTAGGAATAAAGGAAATGTCGTTAACAAATAAAATACACGAAAGAGCCTTAATAGAAGCCTTGGGGGTCTCCTGAGGTGACACTTACAGGAATTTATTTCTTCGGTTTGAATCTAATTATTTTTTGACGATTACATAGATTCAAGCCATTCCCCTTTTTTTAAATTTAAATAATGGCATAGGTATGTTAATGTGACTGAATGCCTTGCAGAAGTCTGTATATAGAGGGCTTCAAATGGTGAGTTGACATCTTCGAAGGAGGGTGTGACCGACTTCTAGTCCTCACAAGTTCCTACCTCACGCCTCCACGAGTCATATGACCACAAAAGACTGCCAAACATGGCTGAAACATGGAGACGCTGGTTGGAGTAGCCTGTGCAATGTTGTCATTTTGACAATAGCGAAGTGAGGGGGTGCGACTAAAGATCGTGCACCAATAGATCAAGTTGCATATCCATACCTGTAATTCATATCATATGATTTTCCATTCTAATTTAATTAATAATTTCAGCACGCTTTGCATTCCAAAACCATTTATGAGCCTGGAGCAACGTGACAAGCATCAAAGGCTTGATTTCTTTTTCAGGATTTTAGCATAAAATTTAATTGAATTTGCACTTCAGAAGTTCAACTACTATATTCATAAAAGACTGGCATGTGCTTATAAGCAGTGTAGGATTATATTTAAATATTGTGTTTAGTGGTATTATGGTAAGATAAGCCATTTATTTCAGAGATCATCAAACCGGGCTCTTCGATCACTCCAATTGCTATCTTAGAAGTGTAACTAGAACGGTATAAAAAAGAGTTTTAACAACATGTCTTATAGAATAATATTTTTTATTGAAATTTTTCTTAGATATTTGAAATGATCTATTCTGTTTTCAGCTTTTCCAGGACTTGTAGGATACAAATCCATGTCTAATTTGTTTGTTTTTTTTGTCAGTAACAATCCAGTGGATGTCAGATATATTTTGTACATACGCATATTATTTTCTCGTATTGACTTATTGTAGCCGCTTTTAACATAGTCAAGTAATTTAATTTGTGTAATGTGTAATTTGTAATTCCATGTACATCATTCAAGTTTGAAATTTAACATTTTTGTTTTTATGATATCTTAATTTTTTGTGTACAAATTATACTAAATAGTTAATAACATATAACGAGAAAAAGGAGGGACCATCAGGGCACCCAAGTGAAACTATTTGGATAGGGAGCATGGGACTGCCTCCTCCTTATTGTAAACATTTCGCGGAACGAGGGCGGGCTCTTCGACCCCATCTATTCGGTTTATTCTGTCAATCGAGGGCTCGATTCTAGTGCTGTGAGTGTGAACTTGCTTTTGGAAGGAGATTCTCTTCCCTATATTCGCGGGTTTCGTGTAAGTGTCTCTGCTTACGGGCCCGCCCAAACGTTTTTTGCCCTTCATACAGGAGCTTGATGATCACAAACAATAATAGAATCCTGATCAAATCGTTTTTCAGATTATTCCACTGCTATGGAAAGTTACCTTGCTACAACAGATGGTAGTATTACATAATCATCATCATCATCATCATCATCATCATCATGTGGAATTTAAATCAATCAATCATAAACCGATTCGCGTTTAGTTGGCGTCTATAGTTAATATTGGGATTTCATAATATCCTACTGGCTACAAGACCCGTCTTGCAGGTGGGAACATTTAAATTTGCTTATATTTTTTGGCGTGAATTTTGTAGATCTAACGATAGTTAATTTAGAACATGCAAATACTGACATTTTCCAATGTACATATGTCTGGCCATTATCGATGGAAGACTATAAACAATTAAGTTAACATCTATTCAGACTTGATTAAACATACTAATAAACCTTCAGATATTGCACATTTTACAAAAACAAAACATGATCCACTTCCCCCATTGATACTAAAACTTCTGGGAAGTGTACCATGTTAAATTTAACAGCTTCGAAAGTAAAGTGCACTCGTTATTAGTTCTGAATTAAAAAATCAAATCGTAATAATCAGTAACAAAACACAAGTATTAAAACTGGCAGTTTTTGCGGTATAAGAATCTTTTTACAATGGTGCAATTTAACTTTTTTGTTAAAATGACGTTTCACACATTGTGTTACGCTATGAGTGTATGTCCAAGATAGTTATGTTGTGTTGGTGCAAACACTTGGTTGTGGTTCTGTGCGTCATTAGATTTTTGTTACAAGTGTGAAATTCATAAAAAAATTATATTTTTTAATAGAATAAAGTGATCCACTTGCCTCGATACTTCCCCCGGTGTACCTTACCACATATTTTTACCATTTCGATTTTCTTATGAACCATATGTGTAATTATACTAATAGCTGTAAAACACTGCATGCGAAGATCATTATATAATGTTTATATATTTCATGCCATTTGATAAAAGGATTTGAATAACTTTTATTATTCTACCATATTAAATGTACATAAAAAAATCATTATTAAATCACACGATTCGCATTTATATTTCATTCGTAATTATTTGCTAAAAGTGATGAGCTTTTTTAAGTGTAAGATCGATACATTTACTGCTATTAGCTGGAAATATCATCGGAACCGCTGTAAGAGTGATCAGTTTCTGAATTGGACCAGTTTGAAAGGTACAACGATTGTCCTATTATTTTTATACCAGCCTAATGTGTGTACCAGCTTATAGCTGCTATATCTACTGTTGACTCCCCAATTTATTCATTCTCCAAAGAAAACTCGTTGGGTGCACATCGTTGTACATAATAAAGTTAACGTACTATTTATTAAACTTAACTCTTGGTCTTTCATTCTACTGGAACCTCATCCCACGAGGCCCAGATGTCGCAGAAAGGGCGTGAGTGCGAGTGTGAATTGTGCGGCTTTATTATTTCGGATTGGGAAAGTGCTAAATCGTGTTGAAGAGACAAGATGGCGGACGCGAAATCTGGGCAACTTGTACAACTAGAATTACGCAATCTGGAAGTTTAGGATGCATAATTCAGGAGCCCCCTGATAACGCTGAGAATGTCGTACACTGGTGGAATGGCGGAGCATTCGTTTGTCTGCGCTTGGAAAGGAAGTAAAGGACCAATGGTTTGATACTTTGATGCTGTCCAGTCTTCCAGAATCTTACAACGCACTGATAATGTCACTCGAAAGTCGGTAAGATGTGGATCAGACGGTCGATTTTGTGAAAGGAAAGTTGCCACTATTGCAAGAAGAAAACGAACTGCAGGCGTGATTGCCGAACGATGGCACAGAATCGTGTGGAGAAAGAGAATTCCCACCAAGCAAATATCACGGTTAAATCGGATTTCAATTCCAAGATTCTGGAGGAGCTGGATGAATCCAAACAATTTTCGGTGGTAAGTCAATCAAGTCGGTTGGTGTTGGTTCTGGCCAGCTGGTTCCTGTTAATGGAAAATATGGTCGAATGAATGTCAAGCTGGAGATTGTGTTCCACGTACCATCACTTGGGGCAATTCTTCTGTCGGTGAGAAGAATAACCGATTTGGAGTTTCGAGTGTTGTTCGACAAATTGAGTGAAAAGTGCTAAAGGGCGAAGAAACTGTGTTCGTGTGTCAACGGAAATATGCTCTATAACTGAAACAATTATTAGAACGGGCGTTCTTGGCAGACCCAAAACACGGTGTATTGTGCCAGCACTTGTGGCATCGCAGCTTCGGACATAGAGATACACAAGCGGTGTTGAAGACAATGTGAAAGCTAACTGGGTCCCTGATTGATGATGATGATGATATAATACTACCATCTATTGTAGCAAGGTAACTTTCCATAGCAGTGGAATAATCTGAAAAACGATTTGATCAGGATTCTATTGTTGTTTGTGATCATCAAGCTCCTGTATGAAGGGCTAAAAACATCTGGGCGGGCCCGTAAGCAGAGACACTTACGCGAAACCCGCGAATATAGGGAAGAGAATCTCCTTCCAAAAGCATGATCACATTCACAGCACTAGAATCGAGCCCTCGATTGACAGAATAAACCCAATAGATGGGGTCGAAGAGCCCGCCCTCGTTCCGCGAAATGTTAACAATAAGGAGGAGGCAGTCCCATGCTCCCTATCTAAATCGTTTTATTTGGGTGCCCTGATGGTTCCTCCCTTTCCCCGTTATATGTTATTTAATATATAGTATATTTTGTATACAAAAAATTAAGATATCATAATAGATTGCAATTGGAGTGATCGAAGAGTCCGGTTTGATGATTTCTGAAATAACTGGCTTATTTTACCAAAATAGATACACAATACTGAAATTTAATCCCATACTGCTTATAAGCACATGTCAGTCGTTATGAATATAGTAGTTGAAGTTAAGAAGTGCTATTTTAAAGTAATCTTATGCTGAAATGCAGAAATACAAATTTAGCCTTTCATCCATGTCATGTTGCTCCAGCCTCTTGAGATAAATGGTTTTTGAATGCAAAAATGACGTGCTGAAATTATTGAATCCATTAAATTGAAACGTGCTGAAATTATTAAATAAATGAGAATGAAAAAAATATACAATATGATTTAAAGGTATACGATCTACAGTCGCACCCGCTCACTTCGCTATTGTAAGATTTACAAAATTGCCCAGGCTACGCCAACCAACGTCTCCGTGATGCGAGAGCAAACTGGATCCCTGATGTATATGATGTATGATATGTACTGCCCATTGTAGCACGGAAACTAAGTCCGACAGCATTGGGCTCTCCTCTCTGTTAGACTTGACCAAGCTTTAATAACCACTGATTATCCTTATCATGCCGTTGTATGAAAGGGCCAAAAGAGGTTGGGTGGATCAATATGCAACATCACTTATACGTATCCACAGGGATATAAAGAATCTCCTTCCAACAACAAGATTGAACAATTGGTCAAAAGAGCAAGATATATAACATGAGGATGCCCCAATGGGCGGGGAGAAGAGGCCGCCCTCTATTCACAAACTGTTACCAATGGGGAGTTAGCATTCCTACTCTCCCCATCCAGAGTGCTTCATTTGGGTGCCCTGATGGTCCCTCCCATTCCCATGAAATATTTATATAATGATGTATATATTTATGTAAATGTAAAATACTACAAGCATTCGTATCTATAATATATGATCTTCATTTGGTTGAACCTGAAATGTTGTAAAATGTTAAAGTATAGAGTTCTGTGGTTCGCGCTTAAGCACGTTTTCGTTCTTTTTCAGCGATAGCAGCATTTCACCAAAATCTTGATTTGAGGTATCCTGAAAAAGTTTGTTAAATCTATTGAAATTTTACAAAACTAACATTTATACATTTTAATTTACTTTTGTGATGGTCACTATTTGCTACTTGAAGCTGATTTTATAACAGCAATCCGCTTTTATTTTTGCTGACCTAATAGTTATTGCTACCGAGTTAGGAATAGGAGGATTTAACTGCTAGGGAGTTAAAGATAAATTGGCCAAAAAAACAATAAGTAATGTTTAAATCATCTATGAAGTAAAAACAATAAAACAATATTACCAAATATAATGATATTGTTAGATATGAAGTAATGACAAAGACTGAAATGTAAAATCAAACACTAGCCAAATGCATGAGTCAGATCAGCTCAGAATGGGTAAAAAGTCCATTTGCAAACCGGAAATGAAAAATACATTCAGCAATAAGGGAACGTCCATTAATTACGTCACGCAAAAATTGACTTTTTGTAACCCCCCCCCCCCCCCATGTCACGTTTTTTGTATGGACCTTCAAATATTTTTGTATGGATCGTCACGTTTTCTCGAACCCCCCTCCCCTCCCCTACTGCGTGACATAATTAATGGACCTTCCCTAAGTGCAAAAGCCTACCACAGCTTTAATTTTCTGCGTTATATACTGGACATATATGGAATGCTAGATGTCATAAATTGAAGGTATGTGCGAAAGCAAGCTGGATCCCTGATTGAACATAAACTCTTGTGAAGTGCAATCGATTTGTGTTTTTTTTTGCTGTGAGGGGAAGATGAGCAGAGAATCTGTCTACGACAAAATCGACCGCTATTAGTGAGCTGATGCATATTGATGGAAGTAGCAACACAAAGAGGCAATTGTTTCTAAATACACTGCATTGGTGGCTGCATGCACCCGGTACTCCGTCGTCTACCCACTCTAGAGGAAAGCTGATGCTGAGGAGAAAACCCGTGAGTATTGCGCATAAATTAAAAATCAATTCGGTAACTACCCAAAATGTATCCGTTCTGATGGAGGTGGGGAGTTTTCTGGGACTTCGTTGATGAAGATTCTCTCGGAGAAAGAGATCATCGAGCAGCA
Source organism: Aedes koreicus (assembly GCA_024533555.2). Taxonomy (NCBI): domain Eukaryota; kingdom Metazoa; phylum Arthropoda; class Insecta; order Diptera; family Culicidae; genus Aedes; species Aedes koreicus. The sequence continues at coordinate 811,400 of JAHHFK020003576.1, read as the reverse complement.
AACGGCTCCATATTACACAAAACGGTGTCGTAGAGCTCAAGAACAGGTATCTTGTAAAGATGATGCGATGTATGCTATCAGAAGCGGAGCTTGATAAGCAATTCTGGGGCGAAGCAATTTGTACGGCAAACTATTTGCAGAGCCGTTTTTATCGTCTTCGACCGATAGACCATCATATGCGTATCTAAAGATCTTGGGTTCGGAAAAGCAGCGTAAGATTGACGTGAAGGCCAAAAAGTTTTTGTTTGTCGGATATGAAAAAGGATGGAAGGCGTACCGATTCCTGAATCTCGTGATGGTCAGCAGAGACGCAAAGTTTCTTGAGCTGAGTGCCATAAAGGAAGCTATTCATCTGGAACCTGTAGTGTGTTCATAACATCTTTCACTAGAACATTTTCAAAATCTTTATAGTCTTATAAAGGTTTTAATAACTATTGACGAACAACATTAACTTGTTTTCACAACCGTCTATAAAGTGGGCCACTTTTCACAAATTTCGGCTTTAAAGAAGCATAGACCAGGTGTTGGTAGACAAAACAGTTTTGAATGTAGTTTTATCCACAAAGTCGAGAGAAGTGCTATAATACAGGAATAAAACTAAAATTGTCACTTGGGAATGTGTGTATAAGCCTATACTTGTTGTCTACTGCTGAGGATGATTTGCCAATTTATTCATTCAGTAAAGTGAACTCGTTTTAGGGCGCATCGGAATAGATAATAAAGTTAATTCACTGTTTATAAAGCTTAACTCTTGGCCTTTAATTATACTGGAACCTCATCCCAAGAACCACAACTCATCACGCGAAACGTCGAATGACATAAGAAATCAAAAAAAGGTGATTATACTAAGTGTGCTAGATCACAATGAACATATCCGGGCATATTCTGAGAAGTCCAGGGAACGTTGCCAGTTTTGGATTAATTCCAAAACCCATCATGCGACACCTTAAATTACACAAAAATTCAATCATAAGTTCATTTGGGCCTGTGCATAAACCACGTAGACTTATTTTTGAAAATCTCAGACCCCCCCCCCCCCCCTCGTAGACTTTTCTTCATACAATTTTTTGAAATTTTGTATGGAGCGTAGACTTTGGTCAGATAAAGAGGGATGCCATCTTATGTGTTCCCTATTACAATAACAACATCAGAAGTTTTTTTTTCGCGGTGCAGTTCGAACGTGTTTCAATGAAATACAAAATGGAAGAAGAAAGAAGAAAAATAATTGCTTGCGCAATCATTTGGAAATCCCTTCATGGTCTGGGCCAAAACATGCTAAAGTGTTGGGTTTTCCCCGAGATACCGTGTGGCGTGTTTTGAAAAAGTACAGAGAAACTTTGTCGACGGATCGCAAGCCTCAAATCTAGCGTCGGGCGGGTACTGTCAACCGTGAACTGCGGAACAAAGTCATCAAGAACATTAAGGCGAACCACCTCAGACCGGTCAACGGATTCGTCTCCGGGAAGGTTTCAAGTCATACTGTGCCTGTAGATAACCAAATAGGGATCAAAAGCAGAACAATGTGGCCAGAATCCGTGCCAGAAAACTGTATGATCAGGTGTTGACAAAATTCAATGGCTTTCTCCTCATGGATGATGAAACCTATGCAGCTACCGGGACAAACATTTTACTTGGCTACGGCTCGGGGAGATGTTCCTGCCAAATTCAAGCTGGTGTTTGCATATAAATTTGCACGTAAATACATGATTTGGCAAGGCATCTGTAGCTGCGGTAGGAAGACCAAGGTTTTCATCACTGATAAGACATTTAATTCAGAGCTGTACAGAACGGAATGTCTCCACAAGCGAATATTGCCATTCATCAGATTCGACAATGAACCTGTCATGTTTTGGCCAGATCTTGCAAGCTGTCATTACAGTAACACAGTGCTACAGTGGTATGAAACCAATGGGATTCAGTTTATACCGAAGGACCTCGACCCACCAAACTGTCCCCAGCTCAGACCGATAGAGAGATTTTGGGCTATTATGAAGAGAAAGCTGAAGGTGAATGGCAGTGTCGTCAAAAGCATCAATGAATTGAGAACCAAGTGGAATAAGATTGCCAACTATGGATGAGAATAATGTGCGCCGGTTGATGAAACGTATTCCGGGAAAAGTCCGCAAATTTCTTCGAAATCGAGATGATTAATTTTTTTTTGTATTTTCCCTTTAAAGTTCACATAAATTCGAACATTTTAGTTAAAACAGAATACTATTTTGTTAATGTATATATGAAATATACGCAATAATTCCAATTATTCATCCTACGATGAATGAAACAATTGGGCAGTTGAAGGATCGGTTTCGTTTTCTAATAATGTTTGCTTACGTTAAATAACTACAACAAACATAACTAACTAATCCTGTCACGTGTATATCGTTTTATTTCAAGTAGGATGAATTGCAAAGTGATGAGATTAATATAGGTACATCTTCCCTATATGTTATATCCACAGTTTTCAAAACCCGTTGTTTTAGACAGCTGATACCGAACTATACTAGTTTGCGTTAACGTCTCAAAATTAGGAACCCTATAGGACTGATCTCTAGACGCTGCCGTACACTTTTCTGAACTAAACATTCACCAAGAAGCATATTATATCTTTGTCAAACTTATGTTTGGTTTTTGTTTTAAAATTATTCAGCTTAAAATTAATTTTTTTGATCGATGTCGTTTAAGAATCTTTGAAACTCATTCTATGAATTATTGTTTGGAACACTCTTAAATCGATGAGCGGTAAATGCTGGTCATGAGGTAAAGAGTCGTCAGCCGCAAATACTGGTGTTACAGTTAGTCCTGTTGGTTTTAAAAGGAGAATATTAATCGGATATGCAAATTTTCTTACTCATGCTCTATTGCTCTATTTTCTTACTCGTGCTTCTAAAGCTTGTCTGGTGGTACGTTTAATTTGTGGATGCTGCCTGCTTTTAAAGAAGTTTGTTATTCATCTACATACACGACGGTAAATTTGAACCGGTATGATACTCGGATTATATCTCGATAAAAAATGCCCGACTACTTGAATGTAAGTTATCGGGCTTGATCAACACGAGCTCATGAGCCAATCATGTTGAAAAAATTAAATCGTTTGGATTGAATTCGGTTTGACAGTAATTGGTTCGCTATCGAAGTAGTAATCCACCTTATAACTTTTGCAAATGATAAGTTCCATGTACTGCATTGATAAGCGCATGATACGTTACTCCAAATTGGATTGGAATAACATACCAATCCGATTCGGAGTAGTTTCTCTTGAGCCTTTCAACATGATTGGCAGATGTGTGCCTCTATATAACGGGTGTTCAATAAAAAATGAGAATGATTTCAATACCTTTCTGTAATAAAAGTAAAGAGCGTAATTTTTTTTATCTCCAAGAGAATTGTTCTCTGGACTCCCTAGAAATGGGTGGTATGTTTTTTTTCGCTCGGGTGCTGTAAGTTCAATCGAAGATAGCGTCGAAACAGCAAGCACCCCGCGAGCGTGTTCTAAGGTTTTACGAAACGCTTGGTCATCGTGGAAAAAGTTTACGGTAGACCACTTTCGAGGCGAAAACGTGCCCGTGAGTACAGTTTACCGAATCCTGGCATCCCGGTAGCGGCCGTCCGGCGAAGATGATGACGAAGAAGAAGAAGGAAGCGTTGAAAGAGCTGTTCGACAACAAGGACGGAACGAGACGAAATTGCGTGACGCCGGCCGAAAATATCACTGCTCCCATACCTTTATTCACCGAACCCTCAAGATGGAGGACATCATCTGTCGGAAGAAGACTCGGTCCCCCGAGTACACGGACGAGCAGATAGCGACCGCGAAATCGCAGTGCCGGTTGATGACGACAGCTACTATTCCAGAGACAAGTCAGCCACACACCCCGAAGTAAAATATAAGTTTAAGCATAAATTTGAAAAAAAAAGTTATGCTTTACATCACCATATCGGACAGAGGGATTTCAAAGCCGTAGTTCAAACCGAGCGGTCTGGCCATCAATCAACAAGTGTACCAGGAGGATTGTCTTGAGAAAATTCTTCTGCCTTCTTAAAGGAGCATCATGCGGATGGGAAGTACGTCTTCTGGCCGAACAAGGCGTCTTCCCATTACGCCAAGAAGACGCTGGAGTATCTTGAGCAGAAAAAGATACCGTACGTGTCGAAAGAAAGGAACCCGACCAACTTGCCCCAGTGCCGTCCCATTGAGGATTTTTTCGGCTCCCTCAGTGCTCTAGTGTACAAAAATAATTGGCGGGTCAAGGATACGAAGCAGTTGACCACGAGGATCCGGAATTGTATCCGGAAGATGGACGTCAGTGCCGTCCAGCGCTCTTGTGAGAGCATCGTGACTAAGTTGCGTCGTACGGCTGACCAGGGCCCCTTCTCCAATATTCATTTACGTTGTTTTGAAGCATAAACATTATGTTTTTAATAAAAATTACTGAATTCGTTGAAAATATTTTTTTTACTATATGACTGAAAAAAATCTTATTTTTTATTGATCACCCGTTACCGGTCATATCAGCTCCTCCAATGGTAAAGTGTGCATTCGTGGAAAACAGCTCACCAAAGTTAGTCTGTTTTTTTTTTAATATTCTAAATAATCTAGCAGTACTGATTCAATGTGTATTATTTGCGTCTGTCAAGTTTCATAACAATCCGTGAATAATAGCCCAACGTACGGCCCACGAACGGCAAAGGCTTCGGAACAGGAAATCCTGCGTGAAAAAAAATGTTCACTCCAAATGTATCCCAAAGATGGACCACTAAGAAGCCTGGAATCGCTAATACTATCGTTTCCCGTGTGAAAGAAACCTTTGAGGAGAAAGTGGTGGCATAATTGGCTCGGTTGATTCCAAGATGGCTAAGAAGGTCGTAGCAGAATTCAAGAACCCACCAAACATGTCGATCCGGGATGTCGCTAGAAAATCGATGGTGTCGATGGTGTCTACAAAGTGAAGTAGGCCCCAAGCTAAATTTCACGCCTCAACCCATGCCCGGAAGCTCTACTCGTATTCTCACCAATCCGTATTACATCGTAATGGATGACGAAACCAACGTTAAGGCCAACTCTCGCCAACTACCCGGAAAAGAATATTTCGTCGCCAGGTTCAACTTTAACGTTCCAGGCGATGTTCTTAAATTTATTTATGTCTCCTTTCCAACCCTAGGGATTACATACACTGAAAATATATCAATAATTTTTATTATTAAAATTGGCACTTAAATCGGTCAATTTTTGCTTAGAATTGAAATCATTAGCCAGTATGATTTTCATTTGCCCACATAATTTTTAACACCCGTCACTTAATACATAGGTTCGTTTCCAATGAGACTGATATGGTCCGCACTATTTCAATAGAGCGAGAAATGTCATTCAAGTGTGTTTTCACTTTGCCCTATTCTATCCATTTTCGCACTTAAAACGAAATAAAAAACCGTGCGTGAAAAACAATCAGCTACTTTATCGTTCTAGAAGAAAAAGAAAACTGCAAAACGGAGAAGCAAAGTGAACTTTACCGTGTGGTGGTTTAAGTACTTGGTTTGCCAGTGGAAGTCACTGAATGTTTTGAAGGTAATAAATTACTATAGATGTTCTTTTTTGCCATGTTAACGGTGTTTATTTTGAATATTTCAGATCTCCGAGCATTTTGCCATTCCTGAGAAAGCTCGACGCGTAGAAAAGTGGAAGTTTTTATGATGGTGCAAATAAAACTCTTTCATTCACACATTTCGTTTTATTACATGAAAAGAACAAAAAATCCCTTACTAAACTTTTTATGAAAAAATAAAAACCATGCACCTTTTTACATAAAACGTATTAAAAAACTCATTTGATTTTCTAACAAGTAATCAATCCAGTACCTATAATTAATATCTATTCACTCTTCACTTAAAGACAATTTATTGCACATATGGTTAATTACCACATTTAATAAAAAATAGTTCCGCACCATACAGAGCTAACTTTCACTTTGCCCAAATCTATAGGTGATTCACTTAAAAAAGGTGATGTTTTTTGATAGCCAATAAATTACACATGGGCGGCTGCTCGCTTTAGCCTTACATGAACCCAGCTTTCAACGATTCTTTTATTCCTCGTTTCACCACGCCACATACCCCTTGGTCAGCCTCTGCTGTGATTTCTTGCTAGTTCCAATCCAGTGCTTGCTTGGAGACTTCGTTTCCGCCGATTCGCAGCGTGTGGCTTACCCACCTGCACTTTTGTTCTCTGATTACTATTGATATCGGTTTCTTTTGACATCGACGATAAATTTCATAATTCAATCTCCAGATGTGTGAACTATCACGCTCGATTCCTCCTTATACTTATACTCATTCTTCGGCGTATCCAGCCTTTTTAGCTTCACTTTTCAGTTTGGTGATCATCTCACAAATGCACGTCTTAAGCGAACACTGGCAGGATTACTTAAAAATCGTACCACCCATGTTAAAGTTCACATGTTACATAACACCTTCTAATGCAATTTTAAACATGAGGCAATAATCCCGGTACTTTTGAAGGATATGCCGCAACGAGAAGATTGGGTCAGTTGTCGATTGCCCGTCTACAAAAAAGGCTCGATAGCTTCATACAAATTTGCTGGCGATAGACGACGAAAGATGGTATGAGAAAACACTTCGAAGGCGACACTGAAAATAATAATCCCTCGGTAGTCCTCACATGCCAATTTGTTATCCTTTTTGTAGATTGTGTCTGAAACTCACTCTTTCAACTCCGACTGTTGTTCAGTATTCTGGTTCCTACCTATCGGTCAATGCAGACAAATCACCAGCCTATCGGGGCCTATTATATTTTCATAAGTTCCACTTCGATACAATCCTTCCAAGCTGATTTGTTCTTCTTAAGCTGTTTGATAGCATCCCTTACTTCACTAATCGTTGAGTTGGCAAGTCTCCCTCGTCCGCCGTACCGATGCAACGATTACTAGTGTTCCGCTTCTGTGCCTTTCAGGTGTTCATCGTAGTGCTACTTCCACCTTTGAATAACCTCACAATCATCTATCAAGATACTTTCATAATCATTCCGCCACATTACAACTCACAGTACAAGGTCTTTGCGGAATCTCTTAATTTTTTTTCTTCGTATTTTCGAATTTCTTAAGAACGATGCAGCTGATCAGATTCGTCACACTCTAAATCCAACAGGTGGCGATTCTTATCGCGGAACAAATGAGTTTGCTGGCCTCATTCATGTTGTATGCAACTCGTTGCAAAACTCGATTTTTTTCAACACTCATTGTAATCATCCATCTCTACAAGCCTCGTTGGATTAATGACTAATTCGTACTGAAAAATCTTCTTTTTGCAGCTTGTTACATAAGCAACTATTGCGTAACTTCCTATTGTTTATTCCGTAAGAAACGATCATTCTTTATCACACTGCATCGTAAAATGCTTCGTAAACGAAATCAATTTGTCATAGTAATGTGAAGATAAAACCGATGAAGAGAAATCGTTCACTGTAGTGACGTCTTTATGAAACATTTGCTTTTTGAAATATTTCGAGAAAGCGACAGAATTGTTTTCGAATTTGCATAGAACATCGCAGATTTATGCTATAAAATGCTTAAATTTAGATGTAGAATAGTGTAAACTGAAAACAAATACCATCGTAAATAACGTGTGGTTATCGCAGTAATCTAAAATCATATTTGAGAAATGTCTGCCAAATTAATAACATATAAATGTGTTCCCATTCTCACTTAATTTTTATTCAAATTGCAGGCAATGATGTACATCCATAGTTCAGCTTTAAACTATCATGGTAACCTTAAGTCATCCAACTGTGTTGTAACATCTCGATGGATGCTGCAAGTAACGGACTTTGGTCTTCATGATTTACGACACTGTGCCGAGAATGAATCCATAGGAGAGCACCAACATTACAGAAGTAAGCGAACTACCCAAAACCGCAAAAAAAACACGAATTGATCTAACTTTATGACTGATAATTACAGATTTGTTCTGGAAGTCCCCCGAGCTCTTACGGGCAGAGCAACGTAACGAGCATACCTACGGTAGCCAGAAGGGGGATGTGTATGCTTTTGCCATCATCATGTTCGAGATTATAGGACGCCGAGGCCCGTTCGGGTACAGCGATTTGGAGCCGATCAAAATTATCGAATTGGTTCGAGCGATTCCAGAGGAGGGCGCTGAACCATTTCGTCCAGATATTAAGAGTGTGATCGAGAACGAATGCGTTGCCGACTATGTGATCAACTGCATTACGGATTGCTGGGACGAAAATCCGGACCAGCGGCCGGATTTTGTAACGATTAGGTATGGGTGAAAGGTAAGATTTGCAAGTTCAGTTGTACTAAATAAATCGTTCCATTGCAGAAATAGATTGAAACGCATGCGAGGTGGTAAGTCGAAGAACATCATGGATCAAATGATGGAGATGATGGAAAAGTATGCCAACAATCTCGAGGAGATTGTGCAGGATCGAACGAGGTTGCTGTGCGAAGAGAAGCGAAAGACAGAGGATTTACTGCATCGCATGCTTCCGCAGCCAGTCGCGGAAAAGCTCACGATGGGTTTGGGAGTGGAGCCTGTGTCGTACGATTCGGTGACGATCTATTTTAGTGACATCGTTGGTTTTACAGCGATGTCGGCGGAAAGTACACCCCTGGAGGTAGTAAATTTTCTCAATGATCTGTACACGGTGTTCGATAGAATTATTAAGGGATATGACGTGTACAAAGTGGAAACAATTGGTGATGCATACATGGTGGTAGGTATTGATCTACGATTTGTTATAAGGTATTGTGTCTGATTATTTTCATCTTACAGGTATCGGGTTTACCCATCGCCAACGAGAATCGTCATGTCGGAGAGATAGCATCGATGGCATTGGAACTGTTGCAAGCCGTACGAACTCATCGAATATCACATCGTCCAAACGAAACACTTAAGCTGCGAATCGGCATACATACTGGCCCGGTAGTGGCTGGTGTAGTGGGACTTACAATGCCTAGGTACTGCCTATTTGGTGACACGGTTAACACAGCCTCGCGAATGGAGTCAAACGGAGAAGCGTTGAAGATACACATATCAGGCCAATGTAAGGAGGCACTTGACCGGCTAGGTGGCTACATCGCAGTCGAACGGGGACTCATCGCGATGAAAGGAAAAGGTGAAGTGATGACCTATTGGCTGGAAACAGCTACCGATTCAGCCATACAGAAGAAACCCGTTGATTTTCGGGATCTACCTCCACCGTTGTTTTGCAGGCCTAGGCGATCTCCAAGGCTGACTTACGATTCGCGGCACGCTAGTGTCATCGCAATTGCCAACTATGCTGCGGGCAGCCGTCGGCAGTCCAATGCGCTGAAAGATCTCGAAAGCAATTACAGTCTGCAAGGTTCGTCATTTGAACCGTCGTGGCGAGATTCGCCCCGCGCCTATCAACGAAGGCTTGAACGTACTCCACTGTGTATCAATGGCGACTCCCAAAGTACTTTAGAACAGCAAAATGCAATAGTTAAAAACGATTCTAGTGATAGTCTAGTGAAGAAAGTCATCTTTAACAATAGCAGTAAGAAGTTTAGAACTAAGCTACGTTCAATCGCTTCTACGGATGATTACCACAACATCTGCAGTTCAGGAACGTTTCTGCGGGAGAGCCGATCTTTGGATCCTTTTCCCAGTGACATTCGAAGGCGACTGGAAAGTATTAAATTAGAAAGGAAACCTCGCATGGTTCAGAAAGGGTCGCATTCACTTGAAGCTGGAGTATCCACAATCAGCAGTGAATCGATCGACAATGATCAGCCAACTAAGATGGTGATCACAACGGTGCCTGAAGACTGCAGTCAGGTGGATGGCCAGAAGTATCTCAACAACAACTGCAATGGTTCGATCGGCAATAACGAGGAATCGCACTGTCCGCTGTTGTTGCGTCAGACATCGTTAGTCACCCCAGGACAGGAGGACAGCCTTAGTACTCACAAACGCTGGTACTCGTTGGAGAACATAGGAGCACCGGACGACGACAGTTGTAGCAAAAAGTCTCTAACGCGAGGTTCCATAAAGTCATGGCTGGTCGGTATAATCGGATTCAAAACGAGTGATTCCAGTTTGCGGAAGGTGGGCGTGCTGCCAGTTGGCGTGGCTGGGGTTACGGGTTTTGGAGAGTTACAGTCGACGCCTGAGAAGGAAAGCATGGTTTGATATAGCGATAGGACAATGGGACGGGTTGCCTCTAGGTAGTAGCATAAAAGTGTCAACATATTGTATAATAGTTAGGAGTTTTTATCAATGTGTACTTGATGATATCGGAACGGTGGAGAAATGGAATGGCGAACGAATTTTAGCTGTGACGAAAAACCAAGAAACCGAGTGCAAGTTCGACTTAAATGTTAAATTATAACGAATCCTTGCTGTTTTGGTAAGGGAGACTGGAAACAATTGCTAGAATGGTTGTGATTTCTTGGAAGGATTTTCATTTTCACTTTTCGATATCAATTTTTTTTATCAATATTATTTTTATGTTTTTGTTGAAACATGAACAAGTTATTTCTACTTCTAGTAGAGGAACATTATTCAGAATAAAATATAGAATGAAACATTAAGACAGCATGTATGGACTTTCGGATGAAGCGCAATCGTACACGATTGTAGTTGAAGCATAACTGCTCTTTATTTAGTGGTCGTTTGGACTCAATGTTTTGACATGTTATGTGATGCCACATGGCGGCCACATCAGTATGCGCCTCGCCTAATAGGATCACCAGGTTGTCTATTTTGAGCCTCTAGAGTATTCAATAATTGTTCTCTGGATGGCAGCGTGATTAGTAGTACATTTCCAGACTGCGTGATTGATGTTATCATTACCGTTTCACACCGGATAATGTTGCTTTTTGTTTTATTGCAATGTATATAACGTAGTGGTTGGACATAAGTCTATTTATGACACGGTTAAAGTAACAACTTACAACAATATTACAGTAGAAAAAAATAATGGTAAGAAGAGATCCAAATCATTTGGATCAGTTTTCTTGGAAGCCTCAAGAATTTAAATCAGATTGTGGTATTAAATTAAATATAGAACGCCGCGTTATTCTTCAGTTCTAAATATATAGATCTATACCAGATAGTTTTCCATCAGGGTTGGAAATGACCTTTGAGACCATACCATACAAAGTTTAAATATAAACATATCAACAACCAAAATAACTCAACTTTTGAAGGATCATCATGTCGGGAATTATGGCTGATTTCATCACCCCTCTTAATATTTGAACCTTGATTAGCTGTACAGCCAAGCTTGGTTTATGATAGTGATGAAATGGGCCCTTTGGGATTTAGAAGTGGATTTACGAAAAAGGTGAAACCGACGTTTATTCTAGCTTTTCTAGAACCGGCAGAAAATATAGGCATATATTTTACGGCGGTGGAATCCAAAATCCGGTGCATAGAAAGGCCAAGGAAAATTTTTAGAAAGAGATCGTAAAAAAACATACACTACCTAGAACTCAAGAAAGGTGACCAACTGACACACATGGGTAAAACGATATAAAGAGCCAACCTTCAATCTTACCCTCATTATGGTTGTTATTCTCAGTATGGGAGAGCTGAAAACTTGAACATTATTTCGGTAATTTTGAGCCAATGTCATCATGACATACGCTCAGTCATTGCTTGCACAAAACTTTAATGTTTATAGTTGTGCCGTTGAACTAAAAGCTTTAATTAAAGTCATTGCTAAATTCTCTGTACTCTTTACACAGAACGGGAGAACACAACGTTTGCTTTAGGATGATTTTGTCACAATAAACGCACTTGGTAGCTGGCCACGCGTCTGAGCCATATTTTTAGTAGTCCTCTCAGTTCTCATCGCACTGTTCCGAGCCATCTCATTCTAATACGTGTCAATACAATTGATGTTTTAAAAATGTTTCAGAACTGTTATTTAAGTCGTTCAAAGTGGAAATTTATTCAAGAACCTGTTCAATATTATTCCGATCAACAAAAAAATGTTACATAAATTGCATACATACTACCACACATGATCTGAAAGATTTAAAACGAAAAGTGCAACATTCTTGCAGGTTTTATAAAAACTCAATTTGTTCTCTCGTGCCACTAGATTCACCGAAGCGGTGAAGCAAAACAGTTCTAGTTCTTAAGAGATTAAAAAATACACAAGAAGCAACCCAAAATAAGTGCCATGTTGTAAACAAAACACTTTATATGAAAGAGATACAGAAACAGCAATCTAATTAATCTGAGTGTCCATACTAAATGGTGGTTGGTCATTGATTGAATGACACTGAGAGAAAGACAAATATAGCTTTGATAGGAGACGATGATTTCTGGTATGATTTCTTCTTTGAATTGCAATTGAACTCCATGAAAAAAAAATAAGAAACAAAATAAATGTAAACAACAATCAGGACTTTCTATTCGTTCATTATAAACAGTGTATAGTTTTAATGAATCATAGGCTGTGAAATAGGATAAAATTATAAGATAACATTACTGACAGGGGCTGAAAATTTCCCGTTGTATCGTGATTTGAGAGTGGGACGAAACACATGTGACTTTAGTTCTACGAAACGTGTACCGTACCGTTATTGTATGGAATTATGCTGCAAAACAAACCTGGTAATCATGTTCACCACTTTTCATTCTTCTTACTATATCATAAACAAATTGTTCCGATCGGATGCGCTTAATTGTGTTGAGTTAAATCCATGCGAAGAGGTCCCTTTCAGAATCCGTTTTAATCTTTGAATCTGTTTGAAAGCGAAGCTAAAAATGTAAGCATTAAAAAATACCCTCTAGCCAACATAATCAAATTTCATAATAATGGGAGAAAAGTATAGTTTTATTCTTAATATGTGTCTTCAAAAGTAATAAAAAGTTATTGAAAAAAATGTAGTAGAGGATAATGTTGATTATCATTAAATATGAATGTTTTCGATGTATGTATGTATGTACTTTAAACATTAGAAGCACTGTGATCGTAACTGAGTGAACCCAGAAAATGATGAAGAGAAATTTAAACATCTAAATAATTTTTTTTTTTTTTTATCTTGATTATCGAGATTTTCGGCCTGGTTCGGGCTGGTTCATCTCCCGTCGTAGTTACTCAAATACCACTTTTGGGTATTTTCGTAACTTGTCCGGGGGTGAGATTTGAACTCGTGACTTTGGCGTGAGAGGTATGGACCACTACGCCGGGGTCGCCCCCACAACATCTAAATAACATTGTGCTGAAGAAAGATCAAATCCGTGGTTACCATCATTTTCCAGAAGTAGATTGGAAGCTTTAGCAGTTTAATTTGAAAAATAGTTCAATTCTGGTCACGTTTAACATATAGGTAACTTTGCAGTCATGTTTACGTTTAACGATTTTAGCGTCACATAGTCCCGAATCTTAATGGTATCTGCTCATAGAAACAATAAACAAAGATCAAACAAATAACAATGCATATCTTTCCATATAGCACGAAAAAGATCTGTGTATTGATAAAGCAAAACCTGATGATTAGAAAAAAATGGACTATCTTTTAGTTGCATATATTTTTGGAAGTGTATTGTTACAGGTTCATACACCGAAAATGCATGCTTCACATTTTGGGAGGATATCGACATCGATAGTGTATATTGATCTTAGTAGGACATGCATTGTAAGAAATGTATATTTATTATCAGAATCAAAATAAAGACATAAGGTATGAATAATGCAATGTTTGTATTCGAGATGTGATGACACAGTTCGAACGACAAGGTTAGTAAAATTTCTCCTCAGATTGCGCAGATTAAAAAAAAAGTTGAAAAGTATGAAAAAATCGGGTGAGTAATGCCGAGGACATAACCGCATTGACGTAGGACTACGTTTAGGCTTGGTAGTTCAAATATTATTTCTTTGGAAATCTTCTGATTCATCAAATCTATCATATTTTGACATTTTCCTTTCTCTAAAATTACGGACATATGGATTTTAAGCCATGAACACATGAAAGCCTCTAAAGACTACCCAAGAAAGTATGGACAAAGTCAGAAACCGCTGCCATTTCGCAATAACTGATACACGCAAAAAACAATCCGCTGTAGAAACTACAATTCCGAGGGTTAGATTAAGTGCAAACACCAACAATTTTCACCTGACTATAAATGCGTTTGATTTTACAATGCCTGCGATTGAATTGGTGGGGTTGATATCAACATGAGGTCTGTCAAATATACCACAAATGTTGAAGGCTGCACCATAAACGTAGTGAATTTGACCTAAATTTCATGGTAGTTTTGAAAATACACTGAGAAAAAAGATTGGTAAACGTAAACATATTCTAGTTTCATTTAACCGGAATTTCACGTGGAATTTGTTCACAAACATCACATAAGTTTGATTAGACTACCTACGGTGGTTGAAACAGCCTAACATTTTGTGTAATTATTTCGGGAATTAAGCAACTGACACCCATTTGAATTTACTACTATGTGGGTTGTTAAATTATGACAGCTACGAAAACTAACAGATTTGTTATGGTTTGTTTCAAACAAATATAAGTATGGGTAAAATTTAATAGCTGTTTGGAACAAACGAACGTTTGAAACTACAAACACTTCCGTTTACAATCACCTATATTTCTTTTGTAATAATTTCAATAATATTTTTTTGAATAAAATGCTAACAAACATAAGAAAAACAACGCTTTGGAAAAAGGCTCGCTACATGCGAAATCGCTCATCCTCCAATGAGAGTGAAGAATACTCCATGCAGTGGATATTCGACTTATCTAAAAAGGTTTGTCCAGACTCTGTCCCAACACAACCGAATTTACGGGATACCACCCGAAGTAACGGTTTTCTGGACGAACCATTCACAATGTTGGAATTTTCAATAGCACTTCTTTCATCGAATAACTCTGCTCCGGGAAGCGATATGATTAAATTCAACCTTCTAAAAAATCTCCCCGATATCGCTAAAAGACGATTACTTAATCTGTATAACACTCTCATGGAATTAAATATAGTTACACCCGCATGGCGACAGGTTAAAGTAATAGCTATTCAAAAGCCTGGGAAACCAGCGTCTAATTACAATTCTTACCGTCCGATCTCTATGCTATCATGTTTAGAAAAAATGATCCTATCAAGACTTGACCGTTGGGTTGAATCAAACAACCTACTATCAAATACGCAATTTGGTTTCCGAAAGAGCAAAGGAACAAACGATTGTTTAGCGTTGCTTTCATCTGATATTCAACTGGCCTTTGCACACAAGGAGCAATTGGCTTCAGTATTTCTGGATATTAAGGGCGCATTTGATTCAGTTTCCATAGATATACTGGCAGATAGTCTGCACAGTAGTGGTTTACCAGGAATTTTAAATAACTTTTTGTATAATTTACTGTCAGAAAAACAAATAACCTTTAATCTAGGTCAACTGAACACTTCCAGAATTAGCTACATGGGCTTACCCCAAGGCTCATGTTTAAGTCCCTTGCTTTATAAATTTTATGTTAAAGATATTGATAACTGCTTGGAAAATAGATGCACGCTAAGACAACTTGCAGACGATGCTGTGATCTCCTTTAGAGGTCCACGTGCGGAAATCTTGCAAAGACCATTGCAAAATTCCCTAGATAATCTGTCCATCTGGGCCAGTAATTTGGGGATCGAGTTTTCACCGCATAAAACCGAATTGGTAGTGTTTAAAGACTGATGAAATTTGGACACACAAAATAGGTCACCAAAAATTTTTCTTGAGCCCGATTCTTTTCAAACTTTCTGCAAATAAAGTACTACTAAATGGTTAAGTTTTGACATCATTGGTTTATTGAACCTCTTCTCCCAACCCAAATGCCCGCACCTTTGCCTTGACCCCTTTCATCAAATTTTGGGCAATGATACTTACTTTTAACCACACTTTCTTTAGTTCAAGTTCATTTTCTATCAGTTTTGGAGTTTTAACGAGCTTTGCCTTCATGATTGCCCAACATTTTTCAATTGGGCGAAGTTCCGGAGTGTTTGGAGGGTTGACGTCTTTTGGTACAAAAACTACATTATTATCTTTGTACCAGTCTAAGACGGGCCGGGCATAGTGGTAAGATGCCAAATCTGGCCAAAACAGTGTCGGGCCATCGTGAGATCTCAAGAACGACAGAAGTCGTTTTTGGAGGCATTCGTCCTTGAAGATTTGTCCGTTGACGGTCCCAGAGGTGATGAAGGGCTGACTCATTTTGCCACATCCGCAGATCGCCTGCCAGACAAGGAATTTTTTGGCGAATTTCGACAGTTTCTTCTTCCGTACACTCTCCGGAACGGCCAACTTAGAGGTGGCGACGTAGTGTTCCTGTCCTGGCCACCGAGTTCTGTTTATCGCTCCGGTTCGGTGCCTTCTGGACCTTGTACACATGTAATCCAGAACGTTTCATTGTTTTCTGCACAAAACAAACTGAAACTTTCGCCTTTTTCGCAACATCCCTGATCGAAATGTTAGGATAACGCAAAAATTGGTTAAATACCATCCTGGCCTACTCCGGATTTGATGTGCCACGTTTTTTGCCACTACCATTTTTACGGTCCTTGAACGTTTTGATCACATGAGATACGGTTGAATGTGCGATTCCGAGCTGTTTTCCGATCCATCGATGAGAAGCGTTTGGGTTTTCGAAGTGCCCAAAATTTGTTGGCACACTATTTCTTCATTCGAAGCCATCACTGAAATCACTCGACCGATTTTCACGAAACTCAGTACACAATTGACACAACACAATGAAATACATTCAGTTAAAATTTCAATAATTTTTACCCACACGCTAAAAATTTACGAACAATTGCGTGTGTCCAAATTTCATCGAATACAGTCTTTACTAGAAAACGGTTCCCTGCCCAACTGCGTCTCAAGCTGTTGGGAAGAGACATTGCCCAATCTTTGACCTTCAAATACCTTGGAGTCATGTTTGATTCGAAATGCACTTGGAGTACTCACATTGCGTATTTGAAACAGAAATGTCAACAAAGGATCAATTTTCTAAGATCAATATCCGGGACATGGTGGGGTGCTCACCCGGAAGACCTCATTAAACTCTATAAAACAACTATTCTTTCAGTTCTCGAATATGGCTCTTTTTGCTTCCTCTCGGCAAGAAACAGCCACCTCATCAAATTGGAACGCATTCAATACGTTGTTTACGTATTGCTCTTGGCTGTATGCATTCAGCGCACAATATGAGCCTGGAGGTTCTGGCAGAAGTAAAACCCTTACAGAACCGCTTCTGGGAGCTCTCATCTAGAATACTGATCAAGTGTGGAATCAGTAACAACCTTGAGATTGAAAACTTCGAAGAAATGCTCGAATTGAGCACCCAGTCTAGATTCTTACGAATCTATATTAACTATATGTCATCCGATATTAGTCTTCCATGCTATAATTCTCCTAGTGTACGCTTCCCTTATCACAGTTCCTCCATTGACTATGATCTCTCCATGAAACAGGTTATTCAAGGAGTTCCAGATCAACTTCGACTTATTTTAATTCCCCATATTTTTATTAAAAAGTACCAACATGTCAATTGCAATAGAAGAATTTTCACTGATGGGTCGCGTATTGATGGATCCACTGGTTTCGGTGTTTACAATTAATACTCATCTGCCTTCCGGAAACATCAGGAAGCTTGTTCCGTATATGTTGCTGAACTGGCAGCAATCAATTTCGCATTGGGGAAGATTCCTGACTTTCCCATAAACCATTATTTCATCTTCTCGGATAGTCTCAGTTCTATTGAGGCCCTCCAGTCGATGAAAACAGTGAGGCACTCATCTTACTTTCTTTCAAAAATAAGGGAGCAGATGTGTGCGTTGGTCGAAAGTTCATTTAGAATTACCTTTGCATGGGTCCCCTCACATTGCTCAATTCCAGGCAATGAGAAGGCGGACTCTCTAGCAAAGGTGGGCGCAAAAGAAGGCGAGATTTTTGAAAGAAGAATTTCACATGATGAATTTTTCCCATTAGTACGTCAGAGTTCTCTTCAAAGTTGGCAAAACGATTGGACAAGTAATTCTCTTGGGCGGTGGTTACATTCCATTATTCCAAATGTTTCGTCGAGATCGTGGTTCAAAGGTCTGAATGTAAGTCGCGATTTCATTCGTGTGATGTCAAGACTTATGTCCAACCACTACTCGCTAGACGCACATCTCTACAGAATTAACCTCGTCGATAGCAACATATGTAGGTGCGGAACCGGTTATGATGACATCGATCACGCAGTTTGGCATTGCCCGGGTAATGATGCCTCTAGAGCACGACTACTGGATACCCTAGAGGCCCGAGGTAGACAACCCTCCCGGGAGGTAAGAGATGTTTTGGGAATGCGTGATCTCCCCTACATGCAAGCGATTTACGAATTCCTTTGTTTGTCTGATCTAAGAGTGTAATGTCATCACCCCCTCTCCTCCAGTCTAGTAAATTCCCTGCCATTGTGTCCCAGTTATATTATCCTTTTGTTTCCGTGCAACTTGTACCTGCCCAGCAAGCAGTGGTCACCCATCTGCGGCTTAGTTTCTGAAAGGGACTACAGGGACCAAGGATTTGGTAGATGTCGCTACCATGAGCAGCAAACAATACCTTCCATAAGTTACCTGCCTAGCCCCTTCCAAACGATATTGTGAACCATTAACCTCGAGCTAGCCACGAGTAATTGGCACCCCATTTTACTAAAATTGAAAAATTATACATTGTAAATAACAATATTGAAAGTATTTCACACGCCTGAGCCTAACAAATAAACGAACTGATTAAAAAAACAAAAAAGAAAACATAAGAAAAGCTCACATTTACATTTATAGACCTCTCTCAGTCTAAAGGAAATCTACAAATGTTAATGCGAGTCTTTCTACTATTTTTAGGTTATTTTAAGTAAAATATTAAATTTTTACCTACGATTAAAAATAACGCGAATAGAGCATGCAGTGGGACCGGACGGAAAATGAAATAACCTAAAAAAAGAGTTTGTTTAAAACTAAAAAAATGTTTTTTTTCTCCAAACAATATATCACTTTGATTTAACCGCCGCTTTGGTTGAATCAATCTAAAATTTTAATTTGTTTCCCTGAGTCATCGCAACTTGTGTTTTGGTAATAATAAACCCCTTTCAAGGTGGTAACAACGTATATGTTAGTTTAGAACAATCATAATTTGTGTTGTTTTGTGGTAATATGTTTAGGTAGAAACAACTATCCTGCCTGTTTGTTTTAAAACAAAATCGTTGGTTTAAAACAACAAAACAGATTTTTTTAGTTTGGATATCAACAAACAAGTTTGTTGTTTCAAACGGAACTGTTTTTTCTCCGTGATTGAACCAGCATGTTGTAGAGACACTGCGTGCAATCATCGAAGGCACCTGGTACTGTGTAGGTAGATTGTACACTCCCGTTTCATTTCACTCAGTGACTGAGTAGAATTGTATTCCTTTCTCTTTTTCTCACTCGGAAATGTTACTCAATTTTCGTAATAAGCAGATCTACTCAAAAATTTAATTGATCCACTTTTTAAGAAAATTGAGTAACTTATCCGTAAGAAAAAAAAGGGGCAGTAATACAAAATGGAAGAGAGGGGGTTTTGAGCGTGTGGATTGCCACCGTGTTAACGGTGTCTACACCAAGTTTGGTTGGAGCAGTTCATTACCGCGTTAGTCTATGGCGTTACCATGGACCCAAAAGTCTGTGGTATTTCTACCGATCACAATTATTAATTTTGCACTAGACGTTACTAATTGTTAACAAATATCGGTGAATGTAAACAACGATTTCATGTGAAATTCTGTCTCCCGAAACCGAAAAATATGTAACTCGACATAAGGGCATCTTCAGCGGTGGTCTATTTTTGGAACAACTTTATACTTGATTTGCATCAGCAAAGCTTGAATAGAACCAGCTAAAATAGACCAACTTCGCGTTCCCCGCGGTGTTGTTTTTCTTGTTGTATTTCTTGTTGTAAAACCCACCAACACCTGTCATCCTGTCAATTATTCAACATCAGAGATCAGATGTTTTTTTTTATCAGAGATCGCAGATTTTTCGCAAACTTTTTCCCATGGATTGGTTTGACCAAATATTTTTTACTGCCAGTATTGCGTCATTAGCAGACGACGAGGAATACTTGCTCTTTTGTTTGCCTGAAGGTTTAACAACATCTCGGGAATGCTATTTATTTCACAGAAATTCCACAAACTTATAAAAAGTTTTACAAATCGACAAACTCGTAAATTATTGAAATATTTGTGATATTTTGCTTTTTATCATGAAGATCTACCAACTGGGAGTCCAAATAACGTCTGGGAAGCTAAGTCTGCTTCTCAAAGTTCCGGTTCTTTCCAGAAAGTTGTGGATGATCAGCAAACTTTTTGGTAGTTCAACCAAGTTTCCAGAAACGTTGAGAATTTTTTGGCAATTCAATGGACTTCTCTGAAGTTCCACCACTTCTCTTCTCAAAAGAAAGCAAGCAAACTTCATCATTATCTTTTAAGTTCAAATAAGTTTATTCAACTTCCGGGAAGCTTAATCAACTTCTGTCAAGTTCATTATATTTCCACCCAATCTTCATAAATATTCCGAAGTTTATAGTAATTTAGAAAACAATGTTCAAAGAGTTCGTTTAGTTTCTAGAAGCTTATATAAGTTCTGACCAATTCATGTAATTGCCGAGACTGTTTAAAAGCTGTAGAATATGCAATTGAATAAAACAATATTTAAAAACGATTCCTGGAAAAATCAATGAGTTTTCGAACATTCTCTCCGTGAAATACAAATTGAATCTATCTTCAACATATCAGCGGTTTCCCATCAGAAAGCTTATCAAAACTGCTATAGTATAATGTTTCCTCTCCCCCAGAATTCGAATATCCTGGGCTATAACAGGCTTCTCGAAAAGTTATCTGTATGAGCTATTTGTGAGTGCTAGTCATGATCAATCCACCAATAAACCGATTGTTCGCTTTGAAGACTTCAATACTTTTCATTTACATGCAATCGAAATACTATTCGTAATCGGAATTTGGCACCAAATTAGCCGTAAAACCCACACTAGTCACACTTCTGGGAGCCTGCTCATTTCAAACTAGCCAGCGTTTCCCCGAAAATGCTGTGGCTATAAAAAAAAACTTAGAGAACCATTCGTTATACAAGAATGAAACGAAAAGGCAATTCGCTAGCACCGGGACCAACTTGAGGTTATTATCAGCATCTGAGGCGAGCAACACCAGTTTCTGTTAGGCGCCAGCATCACCCGCATCAAACACGGCCACATTTCGGTCCATAACACGGGTAAAAATCCACACATATTTAATGGCAAAAATCCATGTAAAATTCCACATAATATTTATTTGTTCACACATAAACAGAACCCTTGAGAAACACATATGAAATTTGTGTGGCAAATGAAAAGTATGTGTGGCCACACATATTCATTATGTGTACACATAGAAAGTATGTGTGGTTACAAATAGATACCATTTGTTGATCTAATTGCAAAAATTCATGTGTGGGACACATATATATATATATTATCATTACTTTTTTTATCAGTGAAATATACCTCAGCAAGCCTCAATACTCTTCCGGAACAAAAAACACCGGAACAATATCTGCAACAACTAAAAATAACAGACATTTGGTCCATCGGTCTGCATTCAAAGTTTTGTTGGTTTGCGAGAGGGTTTACGTTGGTAAACAACATGGTAGATTATAAACTTGAGTCTTTGTTTTGTAAAAGCTGATGTTTTACTCATTAATTGGTACTATCAAGTAGCGTGTAGTTTTCTTGTTCCAAATTTCTGCAAGAATAGATCAAAACATATACCAGTTTTAAAATGATGCAAAATAGATCCGGTATAAAACAAAATTTACAACACCGGTGCACATGGAAGAAAAAAAGTACCCACTTGAGCAGTTGCGTGTGGGAAGCCAATTTTGGGTATAGTTGTGTTAACGTACCCGTTGTGATATATGTATTCTACTATAGTTTACTGGCCTGCTGGTATTATTATTTTATATTATAACGTCAGTTTATTATTTTATGTTATGATATTAAATGATTAAATGATAATTGCATTTAAATTCATTTCATTAAAATCACTATTTCCGATGAGACTCACTACATAAATTATTGTAAGGAAACGGAACAGCACTTCGAAATTTTAGGTTTACTATTCTATTGCTATATAATTTCAGATCATTCATAGGTATCCCAAGTTTCACGAGATAATTTAATATCAATTTTTTTTTCTTGCAGCTACATTGTCTAACTTTCAGGTCCACAAATGGAAGTGTTATTATCATTCCTATATTCATTCACTATATTATTTGTCATTATAATATTCATTCACTATATTTTTATAATTATAATATTAATTCACAAGATTTTAAATATTACTATATGACACTGAATATATATTGGGAAAGGAGGGAGCATCAGGGTATCACTCAATCTGGAATTGGACAATGGAGTGGTATGACAACCGGCGTCTGGGAGGGAACAAACAGTATCAATTTCTTTATCCTACCGATTCGATTGTGATGTTGTAAATTCTACTCCAACAGTTTCAGTGAGAGTGACGCGCCCTTCTTAACAAGCCATCCCGTAGAAAGCTTAATAAGTATTGCGAATTGGGTTATTCGATTTGTTGGATCGTATCGTTGGAAGGAGAATATTATGTTCCCGCGGGATTCGCGTAAGTGTCTCTGCTTACGGGTCCGCCCCAACGTTTTTGGCCCTTCATACAGCGTTACTGTGAATACAACCCGGCAACTCAATTTGATCTTGCTATTAAGTGGAGCTGCATACATGACAAGGTCTTAGAAGGGATGGTGGCTACCTTACATACATACATACAGTTGTGTTAACGTACCCGTTGTGTATGAATAACAAACTTTTGGGTGAAATTCTATCCAAAAGTAAGTTATTTATACCCAACGGGTCGGTTAACATAACTATACCCAAAATTGGCTTCCCACACGCAACTGCTCAAATGGGTACTTTTTTTCTTCCGTGCAGCGATGCTCTTGCGTTTGGTCTAAAAAAATAAATCCAAACCACGATTTGGACCGCCGTTGAAGATGCCCTAACGTGCATTGGAATGAATTCAGCGCCAACATTCGATTAGGGCGAATCTGCTTTTGTAAACAATGGCTTTCGTAGTGATTTTCTCTTGAACAAATGGTCACAAAGACAATTAAGCACTGTCTCTCTAGCAGACGAAGTGTTATTTACAAAACCAGATTCGCCCTTATCAAATGTTGGCGCTGAATTTATTTCTCGTCTGGCTGGCGGAAGCTCGACTGGTTAAAGGGGTACTTTGCGTAAACTTCTGATATCACACATCACCCGACGCCACACGGTAAGCTTACTTTACCCATTAATGGGTACGATTTATTATTATTGTTATTCTTCCTGTTGATTTTTTACACATTTTACTGAAAAACGGTGTCTACCCATTTAAATGGGTAGACGCAGTTTTACGGTAAAATGGGTAAAAATTTCCACAGGAGGAATAACAATAATAATAAATCGTACCCATTAATGGGTAAAGGAAGCTTACCGTGCAAGGCATCGTCAATCGTACGGACTGGTGGAAAATTGACTGGGGAGTGTATGAAATTGAGAATGTCAAAGCTGACGCACTTCACACGAAATATTATTTTCAAATAATATTCCTACTGATGCTAGCAGTGGCATGTAGTATGTAAAAGTTTGGTGAAAGAAGCAATAATTGAAGAGAAATCGCAGAATTCCAATTGACTGGAAAGCTGTTTAGCCAAAACTGGCGTCGGCCTGCACGGTAGAAATGACTAAACCATAAATTAACTGTTAAGTAAAATTCGGATGTAATTTTGAGTAGATATCGTTGGTCGTGCCACTTTTATGTTTATTTTCACACAAACTTGTGTGCAAGCGTTGGACAAAAAGTTGCACGGACACGAAAAACTACCTTAAATTGGTCTATATTTAAAGTCACCCATGAATAATGTATTTATTACTATTCGTTCTTCATGGAAGACTCAAAACAAAACAAAAATCCGAGAAAAAATCATAGTTCTGGATAAATTAATGGCAAATATGGTAGTAGAAGTGATGGGTTTAGAGGAACATGCAACACATATGTCGATAAATTCACATTTTGCGTGCAATTATAGGTCAGATAGGCTGTTAGATAGGTAGCCCTGATTAGTAAATTTGGCTTCACTCTTAGCATAACTCTTCTATTAAATATGATAAAATAGGTACGCAAATAGTGAAGGAATTTTTTTTCCAATTTTATAAGCCATGAACTTTCGTCGGTGGACGTTTCTAAATATACACTGAAACTGGCGAGTACCCATTAATGGGTAAACAGTTGCTCAATTCGAACATTATGTATGATGTATGATATGTACTGCCATCCATTGTAGCACGGAAACTAAGTCCGACAGCAATGAGCTCTCGTCTCTGTTAGACTTGATCAAGCGTTAATAACCCTAATTATGCCATTGTATGAAGGGCCATCGATATGGGTGGATCGATAGGCAACATCACTTATACTTTTCCACAGGGATAAAAAGAATCTCCTTCCAACAACAAAATTGAACAATTGGTCATAAGAGCGAGCTATCTAACATAAGGATTCCCCAATGGGCGGGGAGAAGAGCCCGCCCTCTATTCACAAACTGTTAGCAATGGGGAGTTGCCATTCCTACTCTCCCCATACAGAGTGCTTCAATCGGGTGCCCTGATGGTCCCTCCCATTCCCATGAAATATTTATACAATAGTATCTATTATATATGATCTTCATTCGGTTAATCCTGAAATGCAAGAAATGTTGTAAAGTGTCAAAGTGTAGAGTTCTGTGGTTCGGCGCTTAAGCACGTTTGCATTCGTTTTCAGCGATAGCAGCAATTCACCAAAATCATGATTTGAAGTATTCTGAAAAACTTTGTTAAATCTATTGAAATTTAACAAAACTAACATTTATAAATTTTAATTTATTGTTGCCATGGTCACTATTTGGTGCTTGATGATGATTTTATAACAGTAATCTGCTTTTATTTTTGCTGACCTAATAGTTATTGCTACCGAGTTAGGAATGGGACGATTTAACTTGAAGGGAGTAAAAGATAAATTGGCCAAAAAAAAACAATAAGTAATGTTTAAATCATCTATGACGTAAAATCAATAAAACAATATTATCAAATATTATGATATTGTGAGTAATGATAAAGTAATGACAAAGATTGAACTGTAAAATCAGACACTAGCCAAATGGCACACAGCTCTGCATGAATTAGATCAGCTCAGATTTGGTCAAATGTCCATTTGCAAACAGGAAATGAAAAATACATTCGATAATAAGTGCAAAAGCATACCACAGATTCCGTTGCAGCTTCTTGTATTCAAGGCACTAGATACTTTTAAATCATAAAGGGAGAAGACAGGATCAAAATGATAATTGGACATATAAGACATAATAATAAAAGTATACATAAAATTATAATGGTTCGTTTTGGTTAACGATACGCTGAAAGTAAGTAGCACTATCCGCCAAAAGCAATGGACCGCTCCAATGTGACTGAAAAGAGACAAGCATAACGAAAAACAAAACAAAACAAAATAGAGAAAATAAAACAGGATATTAGATATTGTCTACAAAATATGGTAGAAATAAATTATTTTTTGCTTTGCAAACCAGCTCTCCTCGATGTCCTAGATTTCGGCCAAGTTCTGATGGACCGGCAGCTGCTGCAGCCGGCACTCGTCCACATCAAGCCAGCCATCGCCGAAGTGTCGGAAATCTTCCGGTAGTAGCATGATATCTGCGTCTAATACACTCTTCTTGCACCGATTAATTTAAAAACTAAGCCTGCACACCTCATCAAAATTCACTTTGGCACAGTTTTGATTGTAGCAAACAGAATCAATGAGAAAAATAAACTCGCGCTTATTACAGGACATGAACAGTAACAAATACACATTTGGATTTCCGTCTGGTAGTTTGTTAAAAATAGAGTTAGCAAACTCGCAGTAGACTATTGGAAGACAATTATACCCTCACTAATCTTGATTTGACGATCTCCATCAAGGAGGGTATAGTTGTCTTCCATGACTTGGGCCAGATAACCTCGAATCCCTTATTCAGCCTACACCTCGTTTGGCACCCTGTATTCCCCCCTTACCCTTTGTTATTGAATGTATTTATGTAATGTACGTAACAAAATATAATATATGTATTCACAAAATATTTGTGATCTCCACTTAATTATTACTGAATAATATAAATCAGGTATGTCTTTATATCTAAATAGTCCTGGAAAAGTTGAAAAGCAGAGTAGATCAGTCGAATCAACAAATACAATTTAAATAAAAAATATTTCATTTTTTATGGAGAATCAACAAATTATTCTTTGATATATGTTTTCAAAAAATTTCCCTATGCCGTTCTAGTAACATTTCAAAGTTATCAGTTTGAGCGATCAAAGAGCCTGGTTTGATGATTTCTGAAATAAATGGAATATCTATGGTATTACGCATTGAACAAAAATATTGAAATATAATCCTATACTGCTTATAAGAGCATGTCATTTTTTTTTATGGAATAGTAGTTGAAATTTAGAAAAATTATTTTGATGAAAATGTTACGATGAAATGCTGGAAAACAAATTTAACTTTAAATGCTTGTCATGCTGTTCCATGCTCTGAAATGCAAGGATAATTTTGAAATGCAGAGATTATCCCAAAGCCTGCTGATATTATTTATTAAATGAGAATGAAATACATACCATGGTACGAAAAGTTATCTAAAAGGTGTAGTGAAAAACAAAAAGGTGAAGTGAAACTGCGCTGCTAGTTCCTGAATCATTATGTGAACCATTTTAAATGAATGACGAACTAGATAAATATGTCAGTAATGAAAAAACGATCCCACATGCGCAGCTACTTGTTGATGAATTTAGCTTCATCGAAAAGGCTAAACAGTGTTGTTGTTCTAAAACAATTTAAAAGGCTGGAATGTACACACCAAATTGATGTTCAATTAAAAAATTTTACGGCTTTGATCGGTAAAATCAAATTTCTACTGAATGATCTGCTAAATTTCTTCAATTTATAGATATCTGTCAAAAAACTACAAGTTTTCGGTAATTCGTATGAAAATATCACTGAACGTTTGTATTTATTTTACAAAAATACTTTGTAAACTAATGAACTGTCATTGATCATTCGCTGTTCAGTAAATGTTTTACCAATTATCACTAAACCATAATAAATACTGACGCCAAATGTAAAAATCACAGGAGTTTTTTACTGAACGTTTCAGTACATATCATTCCTGTCAAGCCTCTCCCATTTTTGCGTTCTGAAGCTGTGAAAGCTGTTTAAGATAAGATTTTGAATTCTTTTAAACTAGAGGTTACGGATGTCGAAGTAAAGGAGCTTTTCGGTAAGTACAGTTCAAATGTTTTCAAAATGTTCTCATTTTTAGCACTCCAACAAAATGGGTATCAATTACATAATTTGCATTTTTTTGTAGGTTACCGGTTTCGGAATTTGTTAAGGAATCCATTTGAAAGGATTATGAAACTTAATGTCTCGAGTTTCATATAATAAAGGCAATATACGGAAAATTATTCTGCGCTTCATTTTTTTATCATGCATTCTGATACTGAACAGCTTTTATTTCATACAGAAACGGAAGTTTCCCTTTGCATTGCCCTATATGGATATGGATCATGCAGATGATAGGAAGAGAAAATGAAATTACCGAAACAACTGTAGAATTCTGCAGCATTCCCAATTTAAAATTTGTTCTTGTAAATTTTACCGAACTTCGGTATTAATTGATGATGTGTTCAGTACTTTTTGGTAGCTAACAATGCTTCTATTTTCACAGTTAATTTAACTGAACTTTGGTATTGCTTACTGAGTTGTTCAGTAATTATTGACAATTGAGAGTTCATCACTAGTTTGACGATCGTTCAGTAAAAATACTTTTACTGAACTGCTTACTGAACGCTTAGCTGTTTGAAAGTCAGTAAAACTTTTACTGACTTCAGTATAAAAAACTTGGTGTGTAAATTTTAATTTTTTTTTTATAAAAAAGAGAATATATAAAAAAAAAAAAAAAAAAAAAAAAAAAAAAAATCCCAAACCAAAACAAGGACTAATCCGTTTCCCCAACCACCCCCCTCCCCCGCGCCCCGAAGAAAAAAACAACCAATTGTAAACTAACAGCTTTACTATCTTTGAGATTGAAATGGAAAATATTATTCACAAATATGGACCTAAATTAGGCGTACTTGAATATAATGGTCCATCTACTAAATACTTCTAGCAATGATTATTATTATTTTAGGCAGCACCATTGAAGCTTCCCTCTGAAAGAGGTGAAAGTAAAAGTTTGGCAGAACATACTAAAAATCTATCAAGAAACAACATTCACAGGAATAAATACTTTTTTTCTCTCTTCTCCTCCGGCTTCGTTGATTCTTCGTATTCACTTCGAACACATAAACAAACCAAATACGCGTACACATCGGTGAACCGACTCTATAGCCGATGCATTGAATTCGGTTTCTTTAAATCACACGCCCACTAGTTTATTACTAATAACCGCCATTTGCAAGCTAGCTATAGACGGCATTACTCAAACGAAATAAAAACAATTGAAATTCAAGGCAAGACTATCCCGGATTAAGCTGTGCACACTGAATATCTAGAGGAAAGCCCTTCGCACTTTCATTAAACATTGTGGATAATTAATAAACCCCGAATCACTAATTAAAAACAAAAAACAAAGTTAAAGGCCTTCGACGCACGTCAACTCGTAACCGAATCGCGAACTGAACTCGATCCACACGATCCTCTGTAGCAGGTGGAAAAACTACTTGATGTGATATTTCCACAATGGAACTGATTCTTAGCTTCGGGTCTTCGAATTTAAACGTCAAATCACGAGGGAATTTGAGAAATGAGTCATTATTTATTGAAAAGAACCGATTATTCTTTCCTATACTCCCTTATTCTCCCCGGGAAATATGTATGGCGGTTGTAGGAATAGAAACAGGAAAATCAGCTTTTCATGGGACCTTTTCTTAATAATTTTGTCCTTAAACGATCTATTAGGT
The DNA here is from genome assembly GCA_024533555.2 of Aedes koreicus. Lineage (NCBI taxonomy): Eukaryota > Metazoa > Arthropoda > Insecta > Diptera > Culicidae > Aedes > Aedes koreicus. The sequence continues at coordinate 782,281 of JAHHFK020003576.1, read as the reverse complement.
GCGCAACTAAGTTCTCGCTGTTTTTTTGGTGAAAAATGAACTTTATTTTGAAAACAAAGGTTACAAACGAATTATTCAAAGTATTGCCCATCACTAGCTACGACTTTTTCCCATCTTTCTGGTAGAACGTGAATACCATTTCGATAGAACTGTTCGGCTTTTGATGCTATCCAAGAATCAAGCCATTTTGAGATGTCATCATATGAGTGGAATTGCTGACCAGTGAGACCATGTGCCATCGAACGGAACAAGTAATAATCGGACGGTGCAATATTAGGAGAATATGGCGGGTGGGGTAGGACTTCCCATTTGAGCGTAGGTTTTCACGGGTTTCGCAACGTGAGGTCGAGCGTTGTCATGCTGAAGAATCACTTTTTAGTGTCTGTGCTCGTATTGTGGCCGTTTTTCGTGCAGTGCTCGGCTCAATCGCATCAATTGAGTTCGATACCGTTCCCCGGTAATGGTTTCGTTTGGTTTCAACAGCTCATAATAAATAACACCAACTTCGTCCCACCAAGTAGTCCCACACAGCATAACCTTCGCAGCGTGAATATTCGGCCTAGGCGACGATGTTGAAGCATGCCCGGGCAGTCCCCATGAATGTTTCCGTTTTGGGTTACTGTAATGAATCCATTTTTCGTCACCCGTCACAATGCGATGTAGAAAACTCTTCCTTTTTTGCCGCTGGAGCAGTTGTTCACAGACGAAAAAACGACGCTCAACATCTCTTGGCTTCAAATCGCAAGGAACCCAAGTTCCTTGCTTTTGAATCATTCCCAACGCATGCAATCGCTTAGAAACTGCTTGGCGGGAAACTCCTAATCCTGAACCAAGCTCTTCTTGCGTTTGACACGGATCCTCATCGAGCAATGCCTCCAATTCAGAGTCTTTGAAGTTTTTTGGCCTTCCTTCACGCGAACGATCATCAACACTGAAATCACCGTTTTTGAAGCGACGAAACCAATCATGACAAGTTGTTTCACTCAGAGCAGCATCACCGTAAACTTTTTGGAGCTCTCGATGTGCTTCAGCCGCCGTTTTCTTCGAATGAAAGAAGAAAATCAACACTTCCCGCTAATGACGATTATTTGGCACGAAATCAGACATCTTCAAACAACCAAAATATATAACACTAAACCAAAATCACTGATCAACAAACATCAACAAACGGCAAAGCGGTTTGTTTACCATATGTCTGAGCTTGGTTTATGACGTTGACATAAAACACTCCCCCCCACCCCCCCCCCCCCGCCCCCCAATGCTCAAAAGGGGGGGAGTTGTGTCGCCGCTATAATTTTTTTTTTTTAAGGTGGGGGGGGGGGGGGGGGATTAACGCCCCGCGGGGGGGTGTGTGTGTGTGTGTTCTGTGATTTTTTTTTATAAAAAAACCCCACACAGTGATTTTAACTCATAAATATTTTTATTATTTATTTTTTATATTTTTTTTTTTAGGAATTTTATTTGTGTTGGTTTCGCGCCCGCCCCCCAATTTATTTTTCTGTGGTAAAAAATAATTTTTTTTCTTCCACAAACCAAAAATTTTTTTTTTTTTTTGCGGCAAAAAAAAAAATTTTTTACTGGTTTTTGTTTTGTTTTTTTTCAAAACGCACTACCACATTTGCAGAAGGCACACTACCACACCTAGACGTGATAAGCCTAATAGATCATTGCACGATGGCGTCATCAGTGCAGTTTTGACAGTTCAGGGAGCTTGTTTACGTGGACTTAGAATATTTTCGGTAAGATCGGTTTGAGATTTTGTGCTCTAATTTTTTTACAGTTGAAGTAAAACAGCTGGAAAACAGACACCAGTGCTTATTTTGACTTAATTTCCTGAATCAAATCGTACAGAATCCGGAAAAAGCCAATGAAAAATTTTGTTTGAGCGGTTCGAATTCTAACACCTTGTAAACAAGCTCCCTGAACTGTCAGAAAAGTGAGGTTAATACATTCCGTGCAATGATCTATACAAACCAAAACCCCCACACCACACCACAATTTTCCCCTTTCCCCCATTTATACTCATCTTTCTTATTTGACAATTTTCCCATAGGTTTTCTTCAAATTTACGTCAACGCATCCGCAACACCCCAAAAAAAAAAATTACACTTCCCCTTCAGCCCCTGGCACCAAACCCCCCCACAAAAACAAAAAAAAAAAAAAATAAACAGCACACACCTCACCCCCCCCCCCACAAAAAAACCCCACAAAACACCATTTCAGTTATATTAAGCACAAACACCAACAATTTTCAGACTATCAATTGTGGGTTGACCTCCTGCGATTAGATCAACCATGGTGCGGTTGATATCAATATGAGGTCTGTCAAATATACCACAAATGATGAAAGTTTTACCATAAACGTAGTAAATTTGACTGAAATTTCATGGTAGTTTTAAAGATAGGCATAGTCGGGTATTATAGTAGTTTATACTACAAGATTTTTTCATGTGTAGGGAATGGAAAGGAATGTGATGACGTGGTACTCGGTTTGAAGGAAGCCGCAGGGTTCACTGCACTTCCACGAGAAATCACTGGGATGTTGGATAAAATGGTTGGGTTTGTAGCAGAATTCGCATTGATAAGCTGGTGTGCTGAATTCAACTGACGTTGGTAGCGTATAAGATATTATGCGATGTTCCCAATTTATTCTCTGTACAGAGATGCACAGTAAGATTATTCAAATTTGGCCCAGATTTAAACTAACAGTAAGTTATTTATTCCGGTAGAATGGTCTATATTAGTTTTAACATGTAAGTGAACAAACTGAAGAATACTTACTTTTAAAAAATTTCCGTTGAATCTTTTTCCTATATTCGATAATATCGATATACGAGAATTGTTTTCAGTTCTACTAAAAATTGAATTTGTTTCGAGATTGTTTTTCACTCATTGATGAGTAAAATATTTGTAAAATTTCATATTTGCAAGCTGCCATTGTTTGATAGCTTCATATTTCATACGAAAATAGTTTTTTTTTAACGCATTGTTGGGAACGCACCAGTATCAGTGAACGATACATTTTATGGTGAAGGTCACTGGAATACAAAAATGGACACCATTCTGGCTGATTTGCATCGCCATTTCGAATTTTGTAAGGCACAAATCTAATAAACAACAAAGATTTCACATGCCAACTTTTAAAGGATTCTTGCAACTTTGCTGCAGACAAGTCTGTGTGATTTGGCATGTGAATTCTTTGTAGTTACTTATATTTGTACTGGATATTTTTGAAGGGGAAATCCCCTCCTCCTCTTGCCTATCCTGCATGGGGTAGTATGGTAAAGGGTTATGTGCCTGATCGGATACTACCGTTCAATAATGCCCTCCGCTCGTTTTCAAACTTGATCTTTCAATTTTCAAAGCCTGCCGTTGCCCTATACGGAACTATCAATACACTTTCTCTTCATGTCTATTTCGTTCTAGCAATAAATTACCGTCCACTCCTAGCGCTTTGCATGGAGATGATAAATTATCTACTTCTGACAAACTTCATCAAAGATCGTTACTTCCGCGCTTGGGAGAATACAAAAACAACAATCAATGTGCATTTTTAACCCCTTTTTGGGGGAAAAAATTTTTCCTTTTCTTACTACAAAAAAAAACACCAAAATTAAAAAAAGAAACTTTTTCCCCCCAAAAAAAAAATTTTTTGTTTTTTAATTTTTTTTATTAAAAAAAAAAAAAAAAAAAAAAAAAAAAAAAAAAAATATAAAAAAAATCAATCTTAAAATGCATAACGGACACGTTCAGTTATCATAATCAACAATAATGTACTTCATAAGGCTGTGTTATGCAACTCATGTAGCTATCTAATCTAAAACATAGCTGGTAAGGGAGACAAAAAACATCGCATTCGCATTCATAAGGAAAAAGTATGAAATTCAAACAGAATCCTTGTGGCTAAATTTCATAAGGTTTTTGAATGAACTTCTTACATTTTTCCCGTCAGTGTACATTCATTATATTTCATAAGGCAAATTAATGAAATACATACTGATTTCTTGTGGCAAATCATCATAGTGCAATCTTATGAATATCGAAAGTTTATTTCGCTGAGTGTAGTTTGCTATAATTGCACGATGGCGTCATCAATGAGCCTCTGCACGCTGCTATAAATCTTTTGTCTTTTGACTTTTACTGTGAGCCGTGTTTTGGTGTTGTCTCACTCACTCTCACAGGACGCTTGAAAACATGGCTCCCAGAAAAAATCAATTTTTTTATAGCGTGCACAGGCTCATGCATTTCTGACAGTTCAGGGAGCTTGTTTGCGCGGACTTAGAACTTTTTTTTCGTAAAGATCGGTTTGAGTTTTTGTGCTCTAATTTTTTAACCATTGAAGTATAATAGCCGGAAAACATGAACCAGCGCAAATTTTTACATCATGTTCTGAATCGAATCTTATATTCCTGGTGCACTTGAAAACCGGAATATAGCAGTCGCGCCAATCGATTTTACTCCCGTTCTATGAATTCAAACAGTGGCGCATCTAGTCGCTGTATAGCGCATCAGATGCGCCATACAGCGCACTAGATGCGCCATTGTTTGGACTTATGGAACGGGAGTAAAATCGATTGGCGCGACTGCTATATTCCGGTTTTCAACTGCACCAGGAATACAATCCGGAAAGAGACAATGTAAAATTTCACTTCTTCGGTTTAGATTCTAACACCCTGAACTGTCAAAAAATTGAGGTCAATACAATCCGTGCAATGATCTATTGACTGTTATTGGCCCATTAAGCCACTTGGTGACATAAACAAACATGATGCACAGATCGGTCCTTGACTGTTAATAAATGTTCAATTTTTCTCTTAGGGAAGGTCCATTAATTATGTCACGCAGTAAGGGGGGGGGGGTTTGAGAAAGCGTGACGATCCATACAAAAAAAAATCGAAGGTTCATACAAAAAATGTGACGAAGGGGGGGGGGGGGGTATAAAAAGTCAAGTTTTGCGTGACGTAATTAATGGACGTTCCCTTATATACTTTGAGCCGTTTTTGGAGCTCTTCCCGTTGATCAAATAAGTTGCATCTTCCATGTCGAAAATCGAACAAGGCAATCTGGCAATGTTCGCTAGGATCTAATTCATATTTTACCTTGATTTCACAATAGACCTTTTCGCGTTTAATCATCTTTCTAAGTCTATTATCTCACACGGGTGAATCTCTGAAAAATCTTGATTCACCTTTTGAATCCATGAACTTGCATGGCGTGCCATCTTGTTGAAGTAAATCTTTTAAATCTTTATCAATCTTCTTTCTACCTACTAAGCGTGAGCACATCGCACAAAAGCAAAACAAAAAATATTCTGCATCTCAGATAAAATCGCTCCCGTCGGTTTTCCCACTGCTTTGTTTTCCTCTAGCTTCCAAATATATGCACCAAATTTTAAATATAATTCAAATGAACAGTAGATCGGAGACCGATTTTGGCATTCTTTTAGGTAACATTATTTAATTACATCAATTTTCAGGAAATTCATGATTAATTTATCGAATATATTTCTTTTATTTTAGTTTTTGTTGTTGTTAACTCGCATAACTTTCGAGGCGCATTAATTTTCGGCTTTTATCGTGCCAATATTCTCCATAAAATTAAATGCGCATTTGAGTTGGACATGATACGCTGTAAAAAAAAACTCAATTTGTTTTGGATATTTGGCTATCAAATGAAATTTCCCGTAACATTAGAACTTTTTTCTTAGATATTATTTACTGCTAAATGAATCAGAAGAGCAGAGAATCGAACAAAGCAGAACTACAAAAGCAACCATGATATCACAGTAAAGTTTGACAGCTGTGGCCATTTGGCCGTATGCTGGTTTTCATTGCAGCCAATAGGTTTTATGAAGGTTCTCATGTGGTCATTACATCTTTCAATAGACCATTTTCAAAATCTTTATGGTCTTATGAAGGTTCATCTTTCACAACCGTCTATATATTGGGCCTTTTTTATTTTAGTGTTATCAACAAAGCCGGGACGAGTGCCATACGGCTGAAATAAAACTAAAATTGTTGTTTTAAAGCACCGCCAGAAGGATTCGTCTACGAGAAGGATTTTGATCTTTTTGAGCCAGTAAGCATCCATACAGCAAACTGACGCAGAATCTAGCGGCCAAACAACGTGTCCGGAAGTTGTACAATGTCGTTCTAACGTAGAACGACAAAACGACAAACGACCAAACGTACGTGAAGACTAACGTCCCGGAAAAAAGTACGAAAAGTCACTAATCGAAGTGAAATCGACAGAAAGCTGTCCTCAATTCCACCCAGCTGTCCTCAATTCCACCCAATATTGGGCAGTTTTCAAACAGTTGAAGAAGAGTGTAACAGAGAAGTTGAGATGGTGGAACAAAATGACCGCTCAAGTTCCCCAACAGAGTGTCCAAAATATTATGAGTGAGATTCGAAGAAGGTTCGAGAATTCTTAAAAAAATTTTTTTTTGCTATTTTTTATTTAAAGTACAACAAATCACCTTCTCTGAGTACTCAAAATTTGTATGTCATAAAAGATTTCTTCGTCTAGATATTAAATGACTCAAGCTTTGACTTTATCATTTCTCGATAGGTTTTCCAGAGCTGGTTTTGTACCACCCTAGCGCTGAAAGCCATTTCAATACAGAACAAAACAATTCCCTAAAAGACCCTAAAAAAGAATAATGGTCTTCAGCTGGTGAAGACTGTATTCGAAAAAAAAAAAATGAGACACAATGAATAGCTTGTAACTTTCTAGTGTATGGTAAAAATTGATGATTGAATTGATTTTGACTTAAACTATGCTAAGAGTGTAATGTTAGTATTTTTAAGTCCACTGTTATATTTAGAATAGATTAGTTCTTCCATTGTACACTATCTATTGTACAATCATAGTGTAAGAGCAGTGCGGTCAACAGTTTACGTGGTAAGAGGGCGAGACCCAGCTCGCTTGTTTATTTATATGCTTTTCTCATACTAATACAGACATTGTTCGACAGCTACAATTATAACTCCTCTGTTAAGGGATGTATACACTTCAAGTATTGGCAAAATTTTAGCACAACATGTCAAGTGGTCAAGAGATGGCATCCGAACAAGAGCAGATCCGCCAAAAAATTATGTGCGCAGCCGTGGAAAATCCAACTGCGTCTCACAGATGGGTCGGAAAACACCTGAGATGCCATCATTCGACGGTGTCCACCCGGGTGAAGGCATTCAAGGAAACCCAGACGACCTAGCGGCAGAAAACCGAAGACAGCTGATCTGGTGAAGGCAAGGAACCGTACCTTTTGATCCGCGATTTGGCGAAGAAGGCGGAGATTTCCATCTGCTTTGTCAAAAAAAAAAAAAAAAAAAGATGAAGCGTGCCGATCTCCACGTCTACTAGGTCAGGAAGGCATTAAACCGGAACGACAAACAAAACAAGGTGTCAAACATGCCGTATGATCAATTTCAACTACTTCTATTCAATTTCGTAACGTAACCTGGTAACTCTATCTGTCGATACGGAATACGGTTTTTTCATCGTCATTTTGTTTACCTTTTTTCTAAATATTCCTTGTGTTTAAAATCGGCGTTTATTTGTTAATCGTTTCGTCTATCGATTTGTATCTTCGCGCTGGTGTCGTTCTGTTATTTCGCAAACTCGAAGTGCATTTATTTTGTTTGCTAAGTGTAGTGTTTAGTGTGACGGTTGCAACAAAAGTTTCTGCCTATCACCTCCCCACGCATTTTTTTCTTTCTCGAAGCGACATCTGGTTGTCATTAACGGCACTGTAAATTGCACACAACTCCCTGCCATAACAAACGACTTCAACCGCCTTGCGTGTTGCATATCCGCTGGTGCTTATTATCTCGGAAAAAAGCTTCAGAATGGAACTAAGCTGCCTACAGTGCTCTGAACCGGTGAAAACCCCAAAATTTATTAAATGCCAGGGTTTTTGTGAAAAAGTTGCTCATCTTGATTGCGTCCCCTTATCCCGTGCAAACATGGATTTAATCAGCGAACAACCTAATCTCTTCTGGTTTTGCAACAGTTGCTCCGGAATTATGAACTCGAAACACGTTCGGGATGCTTTTGGGGCGTTAACGGAGGCATTACAAAATCTGAGCGAAACACATCGTTCAGCTCTGGAGGGAGTTAGAACAGAGTTAGAAAAAAACAGGGAGCAAGTCGAAGTTCTGGCCACGAAAATTTCTGCTGTTCCTGCTGGCTACCCCCGCTGCACCCGGTTTATCATCCGGTTGGCCTAGTCTGGCTCGGAAAAGCAACAAACGATCGTTTGGCGCAGCAGGATTAATTTCACCCGATCAGCCTAGTTTATCGCGCGGCACAAAAAAGCCATCTGCGAACATTCCATCGGTTGCAACTGTTCCCCCAGAACCAGAAAAATGTTGGATATTTCTGTCTCGCATTGCAGTCAGTGCTACGGAGGATGATATTCTTGCTTTAGCCACTGAATGTATACCTTGCGAAGAACCGATCGAGGTTAGAAAGTTAGTGAAGAAAGACGCTGATCTAACGGCTATGCGATTCATTTCGTTTAAAATTGGGGTTGACGAAAAGTACCGTGAAGTGGCTCTCAGTGCCGACACATGGCCAGACGGGATCTTCTTTCGGGAATTTGTCAACTACCAAGACAAGAAATCCGGACAGGGGTTTCTAAAAACACCTCGTTTGAATTAAACCGCCGTCTTCATCCTACGTTGGATACCATAACTTTCACGAAACCGGGATGCACTGCAAGGCATTACGGGAGCCCTCAACCGCTCCGACCCAGTCGTGCCAATCGATGTTCATCATCTATCTAGCATCTGTTCCTGCCATCCCAGCCATCCCGGTCCTGTGGTCGGAGTTAGGGGGAGGGTCTCCCAACCTGAACTTCCAGGCAAGTATGTGTGTTATACAAGGTATTCTGCTCCTGATGCTTTCCCGATTTCCAGTGCCGCTTCCTCGCATGCTGATGCTTGCAGTAATTCGCCGCTATTATGCCCAACCAGCCCGCTACATACCCATCACCTAACATGTTTTGCTCATCATCAACACACATCGACCGCCACTTCAACCGGTCTGGGACGCACGTCACAAAGCAATATGGAAGCCCTGGACCCTCCTAGCCCAGCTGTGCCAACTACCGGTATCAGTGACACTGTATTTGCCCGTTCCAGCCGTCAAAGTCGTCCCGGCCCTGGGTCTAGCGACGGGGACAGGGCTCTCCAAGCTGCCATTCAAGGCAAGTATCCTTATTCTAATGACGTCGCCCGGCCTGATGCTGTTTCCATTTCTAGATCGATATCGGCCGATTCCGTTGCCTCCTTATCGAAAGCCCTTCTGTACTACCAGAACGTAGGAGGCATTAACAGTTCGCTCGCCGAGTACCAATTGGCATGCAGTTACGCATGCTACGATATCTACGCCTTCACTGAAACATGGCTAAACAGCAACACATTATCGAAGCAACTGTTCGATGACACGTACGATGTGTACCGACTAGATCGATCGCCGCTCAACAGCAACAAGAAATCTGGTGGTGGAGTCCTTCTTGCCGTGCGCTCAACGTTCAAATCTCGCTTCCTGAAGCCTCCCGAAAACTCAACGGTTGAACATCTCTGGGTGGCAATAACCACCAAAACCGGAACATTGTTTATGTGCGTTGTGTATATCCCACCTGATCGTGTCAACGACAGCAGCCTCATCGATAAGCACACTCTTTCTTTGGATTGGATCGTGTCACAAATGGGACCCAGCGACAACATCGTCGTTGTGGGAGATTTCAACCTCAGCACGATTTCATGGCATGTCGATACCAACGCCTTCCACTATCCAGATACTTCATGTTCGTCATTCAGACCAGCATCTCTCTCCTTGCTTGATGCTTATTCTACCGCAAGACTTCGGCAAGTTAACGGCATTCCGAATAACAACAATCGTTTGCTGGATCTATGCTTCATTACTGAAGAACTGGGTCAAAGATGTTCTGTCATTCAAGCTCCGGCACCGCTTGTCAAAAGCTGCAGAAACCATTCCCCTCTGCTACTGACGCTGGAATTAAATCCTGAGTACAGCTTCCATGACAACTTCGAAAATGTTTATTATGACTTCAACCATGCTGACTACGAGGGAATGAACAACTTTCTCGCCGACGTGGACTGGAACACGACTCTTGCAAACGGGGATGCAAATTTTGCTGCTTCGAATATGTGCTGTATTTTGCTTTACGCCGTCGATCAATTCGTGCCTAAGTAAATCAACCGTAAGCCTCTCAAACCTGCCTGGTCAAATTCTGACCTCAAACACTTGAAACGAGTTAAAAGGGCTGCTTTGAGGAAACACAGCAGATATCGCACCGATTCCACGAGGGCAAACTACGCTCGCGCCAACGACGATTACAAATATCTCAATAACAGCTTGTACAACGCCCATCAGTTTCAATTGCAGAGTCGTCTCAAAACGAACCCGAAAAGCTTCTGGCGGTTTGTGAACGAACAACGGAAAGAAACCGGCTTACCCTCTACTATGACTGATGGCATTCTTGAAGCTGACACTATCGTGGATATCGCCAGCTTGTTCCGTACGCAGTTCAGCAGTGTCTTCTGCGACGAAATTCTGGACGCCGAGAGCCTCGAATCGGCTACTAGCAATGTTCCCCGCATGTCTGTATTTGGCTCTGCTTTCACTATTCATAGTGATATGGTGATTTCAGCCGGGAAGCAGATGAAAACTTCAACTGGATGCGGTCCTGACGGTATTCCTTCAATTGTCCTGAAGCGTTGCCTAAACACACTTGCTGCGCCCCTAGCTACGGTGTTCAATTTGTCTGTAACTTCCGGCAAGTTTCCTGAATGCTGGAAAGAGTCATTTGTATTCCCAATACACAAGAAGGGATGCAAACGGTCCGTCGCCAACTATCGTGGGATTGCTGCACTAAGCTCTGTATCCAAGCTATTTGAACTAATTGTTCTCCAAAGGCTGGTCAATGACTATTCACAGACTATTTCTCCAGACCAACACGGTTTTGTGCCCAAGCGCTCGACGGCGACCAATCTAACCGTATTTACATCGTTCATCATGCGCGAAATGGAACGCGGTCATCAAGTAGACGCCATTTACACAGATCTCTCTGCGGCCTTCGATAAAATGAACCATCAGATTGCCATTTCTAAATACGGCAATATGGGGGTTAACGATCAGTTGTTGAACTGGCTCCGTTCATACCTGACTGGTAGAACTATGTCCGTGAAGATTGCCGATTACGCCTCATCTAGCTTTCCGGTAGCATCCGGCGTTCCTCAAGGTAGCCACCTCGGCCCATTCCTTTTTCCTGCTATATATGAACGACGTGAACTTGGTCCTCAAATGCCTGAAATTATCCTACGCGGATGACCTGAAGCTGTACTACGTTATAAAATGTCCGGAAGACGCCCACTTTCTTCAGCAGGAATTGCAAGTGTTCGATAACTGGTGCCGAATCAACAAAATGTCCTTAAATGTATCCAAATGCTCAACTATCTCCTTCGGCCGAAAATGTGCGATGTATCTTCACGATTACATCCTTCGAGGTACGCGCTTGAAACGAGAAACAACGGTCAAGGATCTGGGAGTAATGCTGGACTCCAAACTGTCGTTCAAGGTTCACATTTCGTATATTGTTTCCAAGGCCTCTTCGCAGCTAGGATGTATGTTCCGCCTCGCAAAAAACTTCAAGGACGTTTACTGTCTGAAGGCATTATACTGCTCTTTGGTTCGCCCTTTCTTGGAATACTGTGCCATCGTTTGGTCCCCTTTCTACCAAAACGCAGTCCAGAGGATCGAAGCTTTTCAGCGAAGGTTTATACGCTTTGCTTTGCGACATCTTCGCTGGCAAGACCCTCGCAGATTGCCAAGTTATGAAAGTCGGTGCAAGCTCATCAACCTGGAACTGTTGGAAGGTAGGCGTATGGTAGCCAAAGCGTGTTTCATTGGTGATCTGCTTCAAGGAAATGTTGATTGTTCCGTTCTACTGGATCTCTTGACCATCAACACTCGACGACGAAATCTCCGTTTACAACAGTTCTTCGTGTTCCGGCACTCATGGACCAACTACGGAAAACACGAACCTGTGCAAAGCATGTGCCGCGTTTTCAACAGCTGCTATAATGTGTTTGATTTTAATGTATCCCGTGATGTTAATAAGCGTTGTTTCCGTATATGTCTTTGTTAAGTTTTGTTAATTTTCGTATGTAATTTAATTTTTTAAAGGGTCATTGTGATGAACATTTTTATCTGTTGACGAAACTAATAATAATAATAATAATAATTATAATAATAATAATAATTTCACGACCTGCTGTGCTCTTACGGACCATCAATACTTTCTCTTCACATCTTTGGTTCTAGCAGAAATTGTTGCCACTCCTAAAGTTGCATGTTGATAAGAATGATATTTCCATTGCAAACAAAACAAGGTAGCCCCTCGCCAGGAAACTACCAAGGGTGGCGTTGTTGTGGACGACGAAACTTACATCAATGCGGACAAAAAGCAATTTCCGGGGCAGGAATTTTACGTTGCCAAATCTCGATCGTCAACCACCACGCCACCCCGTTCTTGAGGAGGTAAGGAAGGAGAAGGTGGGCAAATTCGCGAAAAAGTGCTTGATTTGGCAGGCCATCTGCGGTGAATGATGAGCCAACCATATATCACGATGGGTACCATGAATGGGTAAATCTACCGAGGCGAGTGCCTCCAGAAGCGTCTGGTGCCATTCCTGCGGATTCACGGATGAGAAACGCTATTTTAGCCGGATTTGGAATTCTGCCACTACGTCCGGCTGGTGTTAGACTGGTATAGAGATAACAATGTTGTCTTTGAACCAAAGGACTTCAACCCTCGCCCAAGTTCACCGGAACGTCGTCCCATTGAGATTTTTGCGCCCATAATGAAGGCCAAACCTGTTAAGTGCTGGAGAACGAGCTGGTTTTGAAGAAACAGTGACTAAAAGCGCAGACAGCCGTTTAAGCAAGAACAAAATTAATCATTAACTTTGTGAAAATTTTCAAATAAAATACGTTAGCAATCGCTTGCTCACTAGCACCGCGTAGTTCACTTAGTCGAGGTGCGTTCTGATGTGGCGAAGTTGCGGCATCTGCTAGCATGTCACAATATCATGCAGACGGTCACCACACGCCACTCGATATTGACACGATGTTTTGTCATGCAATCACAGAGAACAGACATCCAAGCTGGAGTGCCCTCCGTGAGTAAATTTCTGTAACTGCCAATTTAAAATTACAGCTCGTTTCCGTTAGTTTCGGTGCATCGTATGTTGTTGGCGTCACCTGCGCGCCTCGAGATTTGATAGTCGTTGACTGTAAATTTTAGTTTGGTGAAACCTAGACTAGGCGGCGCTGATGTTCCAACGGTTTGCTTTTAAAAATTTGAGCCAGGATGTCTGTTCTCTGTGCTGCAATGAGATGCCATCAACACCTGAAAAACGCCCGGATCGGAAATGTTCTTCTGAACAACGTGTTTTAACCCGCATCAGAATAGGACATACGAGGCTCACCCACGCGCACCTAATGAATCACAGCGGTCCTCCTATATGCAACTTCTGTGAAGTGCAAATCACAGTGCAACACATAATGGTGGAATGCAGAGGATTCGCACAGAACAGGAAAAACTGTGATATTAACGGAACACTGGCTGAAATTTTTGCATACAATACTGAAAATGAAAAAGCACTGATCAAATTTCTAAAAGATTGTAGACTGTTTAACGAAATTCAACAAAAATGCCAATAAGTATTATACTAATATAATATAAGACAGTTTGATTGTTGGTTGTTTGACGAAATTTATCAGAAGCAGATAATTTCCCATCAACATGAGAGGCTCTAGGAGTGGACAGTAATTTATTGCTAGAACTAAGAGTATTGAAGAGAGAGCATTGATAGTTCCGTTTAGAGTAACAGCAGGTTATGAAAATTGAAAGATACAAGTTGAAAGCGAGCGGAGGGCATATGAAAGTAGTATACAATCGGGCGCATAATCTTTTACCAAGCTACCCTTGATGCAGGGTAGGCAAGGTAGGGGTAGCTTAGTAAAAGATTATGCGCCCGATTGTATAATACTATCAATTGCACTCCGATCGTTTTCAACTTGTATCTTTCAATTTTCATAACCGGCCGGTACTCTAAACGGAACTATCAATGCTTTCTCTTCAATTCCCTTAGTTCTAGCAATACATTACTGTCCACTCCTAGAGCCTCTCATGTTGATGGGAAATTATTTGCTTCTGAAAAATTTCATCATAATATAATAGTGCAGAGGATTTCTTGGCTTCCTTCAAAGCGAGTATCACGTCAACACGTTCCTTCCCATTCCCTACTTGACCAGCATTCGGGCACGGTCGGCGCCAGTATTGCGTCAAAATGGGTCACCAGTTTTTACACATTGAGGATGTATGTTTGTACCAAACATCAATTCTAGAGCACATTTTCAATAGGTCGTAAGTAACAATATAAACAAAACTGATGTTTTTTCACGGAATGATAGCTTGGGTACTCCTCAATATGAATTATACACAACATAATATGAATTGGACCGAATTGTTGCTAATTATAATTTATCAAAATTGGCTTAGGTCACAAACTAAAGGGTGTCCACGATGAAATTGCCACACACAAAATTGATTCGCAAAATTCGAGTTTTCATCCGATTGCCATCAAATTTTCAGGGATTGAGAAATAACTATAAAATTTTTTTTTTCATTTTTCCTCTTTTTTTTTTACAGTCCACACGCAAATGCCCGCACCTTGGCCTTAACCCCGGCCATAAGATTCTGCACAACCTGTGAATCAACCGTTTTTTGCATGTAAACCCATACTTTCTTCAGTTCCTCGACTGTCTTCACTACCTTAGGTCGTTTAAGAAGGTGCTGCTTCATAATCACCCAGTACTTCTCGATGGGGCGGAGCTCCGGAGTGTTGGGAGGGTTGAACAAATTGACCTTATTGTCCGCATACCACTTCAGCACGTCCTTGGAGTAGTGGCATGAGGCCAAATCCGGCCAGAAGATTGTTGGGACGTTGTAGGCCTTCAGGAGAGGAAGCAGCCGCTTCTGGAGGCACTCTTTTATGTACACCTGTCCGTTCATCGTGTCCTGGGTCACGAAAGGTGCACTCCGCTTCCCGCACGTGCAGATGGCTTGCCAAACCAGGAATTTCTTCGCAAATTTGGACATCTTCTGAGTGCGGACATGCTCCGGAACGCTGAACTTATCCTTGGCCGTGAAAAACAGGTTGCCGGGGATCTGTTTGAAGTCGGCCTTCACATATGTTTCGTCGTCCATGATGCAGCATTCAACTTTCGTCAGCATGTTGAGGTACAACTTCCTGGCACGGGTTTTGGCGGACTTGTTCTGCTTCTCGTCGCGATTAGGGGCCTTTTGTACCTTGAACGTTCGAAGCCCAGCCTTAGTTTTGGCCTTCTGGACAAAACTTCGGCTTAGGTGCAGCTTCTTAGCCACATCCCGAACGGAGGCGTTCGGATTTCGGTTGAAGGCCCCAACTACGCGGTTGTGATTTTTGGTGTTGTACGGAATACTTTTTCCCTCACTTCTGGGCTTCCGATCGGTGGTCAACCGTTCTTCGAACCGCTTAATCACTCGCGACACAGTGGAATTCGCGATTCCCAACGTTTTAGCGATGGAACGATGCGAGAGATCCTTGTTCTCGTGATGAATGCGCAAGATTTTATCACGCACGAGCTGTTCTTTCGACTCCATTTCCGCGAGTTTTGATTTCCACAATTTCATCGTGGACACCCTTTACTCCATAATGAACTTTTGTCGCATTCGTCGCTTTGTCAATTTGACTTAAGTGCTTTTCTATGCTCTGCACCGACCTATCCAGCCAATTCATTTTGACGTAAGCAACATGACAGGTGATTGCATGTCGAAACGGACTTGACGAATGCGACATATTATTTTGCGACACGACGTAACGCACCCGGCGGATGTAACGTGACAACTTTCCTATCGACTTATAGTGAGGTCGTATTTTCCCTAGCTGATGTTAAAAGACTTTAAATTGAATTGATCGAATAAATCGATTTGGAATTCAACTAAATGGGAATCTTTCTTGATGTAAAGTTAAACCTTGCTTAACTTTGTTTGGTTCCATATATTTGCTTCAAATATTATAGCTTGGTTCAAAAATAATAATTGAAACTAATTTCCAAAACCTCTACATTGATTTTCTTGATGATAGCAATATGTTACTTACGACCTATTGCAAATTTGCTCTAGAATTGTTGGTTCTTTGTGTAAATACAGCTGATCTGGCAATAACGGAGTAGCATCCGTGGGCGGTCAATCATGCTCATGCTCATGCTCAGTATTTAGTCACAATCGTTTGACGTTTTCCTTCTGTCAAACCCTTAATTGTTGCACTTGAGTGAAAAAGTATAATTTTAGCTGCCTAATTCCCCTGTTTACTATGCCGAGATCACGCGTCGCCGCCGAGAAAACAGCTGTCAAATTAAGTCATAGTCGTTTTCGTAAAGCAGCTTCAAGGTGTACCCATAAAAAACGATACGGTCTTTAAAACCATCAAATGCATTCTTCTACCACACCTGCACCCATACAAGCATTGAGTCGTTTGCGGAACCACTTCCCAAAATTTGAAAAGATGTGTGACTCATGCGGCCTATTATGGCGACCAATATTGAATTCAGCACTGTTTCACCTAAAAAAAAAATTGAGATTCCAGAGCTCACTGCGAACGGACTTTTGGGCTTTAATTAATTTTTTGCAAAACGCTGCGGGTTTTTAAAAAACGTCATTTTTTAGATTTCTTTATTATTTCCTCAATGTTAAATAATGGGTCAGTTTTTTTTTGTTCTCAAACAAATACATAAAAATGTTCTATTCGCTACAATGATTTGTTGTAAATGCATTCTTCGGCGAACGTTCCTTTCGCTCACTCACTCTGGATGCAGCGCCCGCCATTTTTTTTTACGTTATCATGTATTTATCTCTTCTATTACCGGAATTTTCGAGAAACAAAAATTGTTCCGTTATTAATAAGAAAAAGCAAACAAATGGTACCTAATGTTTAGTTGATAAACCTTTTTTGAAGGCTAAAAAAATTTAAAGAATAGTTGGTTTCTAGAACGTCGAGTTTTGTTCATTTTGATATTTTGAGTCCCTAAATTTTTTATAAATTTACATTTTTATTTGATCCAGTCGTGTCGAGTGCAGAAAATAATTGTTTTCGACATTTCCATCCATTCATATACGAACTAACCTAAGTTTATGATTAACTGACGAATGATTACTATGATAAAGGAAGTAGCTGCCAGTTGGGAAGGGAAAACGAATAAAACTAATGGCAGATACAAATAACATGTGACGTATAGTGTAAATCTAATTTATTTGCCTAAAATTGAACATGTAAAAAGAAGAAATAAGTAGACAGTGAATTCTTGATGTGGTTTGTAGTTTCAGTTTACAAGTAGAGCACCATAGAGTTAACAGAGCCTTGTCAGTGTTCGCTTTTGATAGGTAGAAAAGGAGTTTGAACCTGTGATAAAATTTGAATAGGACAATGAAACAGGACTGGTAGTTTCGAAATGAGAAACGGGCCATTTCTAAGGATTTATAACATGATTTTTGAATTTTCAAAAGGTTTTGGATGAAAAGTTGGCAAGCACATTGTATACTTTATAAACAAAGATGAATACTGGTTAGTGGCTGTAATGATGAAATTTTCTAATGTTCTATTCCTGTCATTCTGTTCTTACATTTGCATGTATGTATGTCGTGATGGAAAACATAGTTTCTCATTTCATAAATAGAACTGAAATCTTTCTTCGAGTTGGTTGATATTTTGAAGTTTAAATATAAAATAGTTACTTGTTTGTTTGTTTGTTTCTTTTATCCTTCATATTATGTTTCTTTTGTTTCAGTCATTGATTGTATTCTCTTCCGAACAGTGTACCTGCGCAATAAAAAATCTTATTTCCTATAGACTTTTCAAGTGTCAAAGAAAACATTAGACCTAGTGTTCTTCAAATTTTATTGTTTTACAATGTTGTGTGTGTTTCACGAATTTTGTTGTTTTGCTAGCTGTACTTTGAATCAACTTTCTTTCTTCTCCTAGACAAATACTATCTTACACACTCTTTTGCTTTCTCTGTAATTTCTGTTTGCATTGATAATATGAGCTGTGAATGTGTGAGTTTTTTTTTATCGATTCGTGATCAATAATCTAAAAATTGTTCTCATTTATTTTCGTGATTGGTTGACTCATTATGCGATTCGAGCTATGACCGACTTAAGTGTGTCTCCTAGTGATTTGCTATTTTTTCTTTTTACAAATTTGTGTTGTGTAAATTTTTTATTCTACTTATGTTATAATTTTTCCTTCGATCTTCTTAGTTCAACAGTGATTGATAATCGTTTCAACTGAAATAAGAATGATGTTGCGGCGAAAAATCTAGAGATCACTCAATAAAATTTTGATTTTCGTTTACACAAACAGACTGTAATGGCAAACTAGGAGTAGCATATGTTTTAACGTAACACAAAAGTAGTATACATTATCTACGACACAAAGTAGCTATTACGAAAGGTTCACGTTAAAATAAATAAAATAAGTTAACCTAGAAAACAGTATCAAAAGTGAACTAATATTAGAGTTAGTCTTGGCGTTTAGCACTAAATGGTCGCTGCCGTCGAGCTGCTGTCAGACCTCCGTTTGCTGCACGATATTGGCCCATTTGACCTTGTTCTGTTTGGGCCGAGATGGCCCACCGGATGATAGAGACGAAGTGGATTGATGTTGCTGTGGTTGATGTGTGGGTCGTTGCAGCTGATCCTGCTCGTACTCGGAATCGTCAATTTCGCACAAGTGCGTCGATAGGTCACTATTCGAATGATTAGAACTATTTAGATTTCGGGGATGGCTAAGTAGGGAACTTCCTTCGCCTGAAAGACAATTTACGCATTAGTATATCTGCTGAAAATTGTAAAAAATCAGGGTTATTGCATTACCACCACTGTGAAGAACCAGATCGATGTCACTCGGTTCCCTTCGGTTGCGTCGTTTTTGCGGGAATCCGTAAGCTTGGATATCCTCGTCGTCGGACTCAACCAGCTGATGAGGACCAATTTCAAGTCCGTTCAGTAACTTTCGGCTACTAACACCGGTCAGTGGTGCACTCTCACCTTCCGTTTCACTCTGGATGTTGTACTTGGGTAAGTAACTGTTCGGGTGTCGTAGATAACTATCAGCTGTTAATACAAGAAGAAGAAAAATATATTGAAAATCATCATTATTCATATACCAAGAAGGGTGAAGTGCCTTCAAAGTACTTACGTGTATTAACTTTCAAAGGCACTATGGGTAAGCAGCAGTATTGGAAAATATTTCAAAGACAAAATCTATTGAGTACCGAAATTCGGGCCCTTGTATTGGTTCAAATCATTAACTAACCTGTATTGAATCTGTAGTCCTCACTGCCGCTATCGAGAGGATTCAGACATGGAATGGAAGTGTTTTGCTCGAAGCCCAACGATAGCGGCTGCTCGCTCTGGTCACACTCGGAGTCATCCACGAACTCGGACTCGTTGTCCTCGTTTAGTGTTTCGATGTCGCGTGCTGGGTCCACTGGTCCAAGGACTGCGAAGGGGAAGGCTGTTGTTAGTAATAGCGGAACAAACGCAGCGTTGGAATGTTTGGATGCTATGCTTCAAAATAGGCAAATACGATGCATGGACTAGAACATTGATCATAGCAGTTAGGGTTGACTTCGCTACAAATACTGATTTTCCGTTTCGTCTGATGTTTTATCTTATTATAGCTCCAAAAGTTGCTGTATTAACTCTTTTTTCAGTACCGGGTATTACCCAGGATTATCAGATTTATCTGGAACAGCCTGATTTTTATCGACAAAAAGGAAAAACATTATTATGACATTCATTATGCCATTTTTTAAATTGAGGAATATTGTCAATCAATAGCTTTTGAGTGGGTTGAGTTCGCCTACTATTAGCAGATGTATTCAGTGCCTCTATCTCAGACACCTCTGTCCAAGTACAAGGGACTGAGGAAGTCTTCAATTAGTAGATGAAATACGCGTATCTGCCAAAGGATAAGTAATCATAACGGAATTTAAAGAAAATAACTCAACTCCCTCAAAAGTTCTTCATAAAGAATTCCTTTGAGAGATTCGACTAAAATTGACAGAGGATTTTCAAGATTTCTATGCCTCAGTTTTGTTGTAAATCTTTTTTCTCCAAGCAGACCTTTATCAAACTTTTTTGAATCTGTTATTCAATTATTTTTATCAACAATTTCACTCCACAACGCTCGATTTGCGGCTGCATCTCTCCATCTTCGGCTACGCCCCACACTCGCCAGATCGTTAAGTACTTGGTCTGCCCATCTAGCGCGATGCGTTCCACGCCTTCTTTCACCAGCCGGATTTGAAACGAACACCATCTTTGCAAGGATGTCATCCGGCATTCTTGCAACATGCTCTGCCCAGCGTATCCTTCCAGCTTTTGCCACCTTCAGAATACTTGGTTCGCCATAGAGTTGAGGGAGCTCGTGGTTCTTTCTTCACCGCCACACACCGTTCTCCTGCACACCACCAAAGATGGTCTTAAGCACGTGTCGCTCGAATACTTGTTGTATTCGAGCGACAAGTGCTTAAAATTATCTTTGCTTGCAATTACTCTTTGAGCATGGTCAAAGTCTCATGTCCGAACCATCGGTCTTATAAGCGTTTTGTTCATGGTACATTTGGTACGGGGGTGAATCTCTTCCATCCTTATGGCAACATTCGGTTGTTTCAGTTGCTCTAGGTCGTACCGAGGTGGCCGTCGGTACCGTACATTGTTGATGACGGAGAATTTTTAGCGCAGTTTAACCACCACCAGGTAGTGATCAGAGTGGATGTTAGGTTCTGACGTCGATAATATTTCGGAGAAGTGCCGTCCATCAATGAGAACGTGGTCGATATGCGATTGCGTCTGCTGTGGTGATCTCCATGTGTAGCGATAAGGGTGGCTGTGCTGTAAGTAGGTGCTACGAATAGACAAGTTCATAGAGGCGGGGAAATCAATGAGTTATAGGCCGTTGTCGTTCGTCAGCTGGTGAGCGCTGAGCTTTCCAATTGGTAATCTGAACTCCTACTCCTGGCCAACATGAGCACTCAGATCTCCTATGATGATCTGGACGTCGTGGCTTGAGCAGCGGTCGTACTCGCGTTCGAGCTGCGCGAAGTCTGCGTCCTTGTCATCATCAGTGTTTCAGGAGTGCACGTTGATTATGGTAAAGTTGAAGAAGCTATCTTCGATCCTCAACCTGCACATTTTTTCGTTGATCGGCCTCCAACCAATAACGCGCCCCTACACATCGCCCTTCACGATGAAAGCTGTTCCCAGCTCACGTGTGTTGCCGCTGCTCTGGTAGATGGTATGATTACCTCTAAAAGTTCGCACCATGGTTCCCTTCCAACATCCCTCCTGCAGCGCTACGATGCCGAACCCGCGGACCTTAAGGACTTCGGAGAGTATGCTTGTGCTTCCGATGAAGTTGAGAGATTTACAATTCCACGTACCGAGTTTCCAATCGTAAGTCCAGATATTGGCGAACCAGCCCAGGAGGCTGAAAGCCACTCTAATAAAGACATAAAAAAAAGTCCAGATATTCCAGAGGACCAGGGCTTGTATTCCCGGAAGCTACGGGTTCTGCATTGGCATTTCCTCCAAATAGAGTGCTATACTAGGTGTGGCTAGGTTCAAGCGCCAGTCCTCCCCGGAGTGAAGTTTTTGAAGGGTGACCAGGAGATAACATTTAACCTGAGCTTCCACCCCCGAATCTGTCTTGAACACTTTCATTGGCTTTTGGTATGCGTCAATTATTAGTTTTATTAATTAATTACCAGCCGCTTTTTACTTTACTTAAATTTATCAGTGATTTTTAACTGCTCTTGAAATTATCAATATCAATTATTCTGTTACAGCTGCAAAAAGTCCCACTACTTTTAATAATGTTCTGTTAACATATCAAAACAGCAAACTACTGCCAGGAAGTCTGGTTCTTGGAAATCGTGCAACTTAAGGGATCCCAAGGCCAGCTTAAGACATGAACTTATTTGCAAAATCCTACAGAGATCTGGGCAGAAAGTTCAACTATGTTGGAAAAACAGTGAAAACTAATCAAGCTGTGATGGGTATTTAGAAAAAAAAAAAACGAGAAAAGTTAAACTGGTTGTTTCGGAGAACAAACGCTTGAAAACGTTATTCATAAAATGCATTATGAATGTTGAATCATACTTCAATTTGGATGGACATGGGTGGCAAGGTCATCACCCAAATAAAAAATTACATATTCAGTGAAAAATGTCCACCAGAAATTCACTTAACTTCCATGTGCTCCAGGAAGTGGAAAATGCTTCGCAAAATCCAGTGAATCTGATGTAAATCGTGTATTATAAATGATTAGTCAAGTAGAATTTCTATGTGTTGGTCATTTAAAAATCCCTTATTTTAGTATTGTAAAATATCTACATGTGCTTCCAGTAGTAGCTATTATTTCAGTGATCATTATTATGCAGCAAAGGAGGGCGTAAAAGATCAGGTGAAGTGTATAGATGATACAAAGTTTCCGAAAAAGGTGTGGCTTGCAATTAGTTTGCTTGGAACGTCTGAGCCGATATTTTTCGAATCGGTCTTAGCTGTGAATTCTTATTGGTATATTTACTTTTGATTGGCAAAAGTTGTTGATTTCATCTGTAAAACAGTGAAAACTGTGGACGCAATGGAGGTGTATGACAAACATTTTGAATAAAAGGCTGATAACCTTCCAAATGTACCACAACTGCGTTCAATAGAAACCGAAAGTGTATGCCAATCGTTTTCGACCTAAAATGATCAAGTGTTTGATCGAGAAAATCAAGATTGAGCTCTGCAAAATGCCAAAATGCCGTAGAGAAAATATACCTGCCAACTACCACAAAGCAGCTCGAGTGTGTACAAATTATTTTTACATTAAATGAGTAAACAGATAAATGTTCCCATATTTACAAAGAGAAAAATTGCTTTATTACCATATACCGGTTTGAACTTTGTCCAAATTTCATTCCGCATAAATTACGCTTGATAGTTTGTTCGAACTGACAGCTCCACCCCGGATCGAAAAAGTGAGACATCGTGAGGCACTTCGTATCTACCGGACAAAGGCGATCCGGAATTCACAACGTCCTTTCCCTTCTGGAGAAAAGCGAGAGCTTCGAAAGGAAGCCTGGTTCTGGCCGCCCGACAGTGCTACTTGACCGTTAAGCTGAACAGGAAGACCGACGGCAAGATGGCCACATCGATTTGCGCCTTGGGCCAAGAGTTAGGTGAAACCGACCAAACGGTGAAGAAGTACCTTGTCAAAATAAACATTGATCTGCGCAAGCGTCAGTCGAGGTCAGTCGTGTCTGAGCAGCTGGCCGGACGTGTCAAACATCTTGGATGTCGACGAAAGCTACTTGACGCTGGACGGCAACGGCTGGCAGAGAATCGGGAACATAACGTTGCCCACCAAGCGCTGGCGTCAAATATACCTCCCAAACCAAGGTCCCGAAAAGGGTTCTTCAGTGGCTGACAATCTGCACGAAGGCAATGTTTAAGCCACTGTACTTTCCTCCGGGGCTTGCGGTAAGTGGGGAGATATACTGTACGAAGTGCCTGCCAGAAATTGCCAGCTTCATCAAGAAGTATCACGCGAAGGAGGGTATGGTCTTCTGACCGGCCTAGCCTAGGCCCATTATACCAAGAGATCACTGGAGGAGATGGATCAGCTGAAGATAAACGTTGTACCGTGGAGCACCAATACGCCTAACGAGTCGTCAAAAAACATGTTGGCAAACATGTGTAGGCAAAAATCCGAAAATGTCGAAAGGCATGTTTTGGTGAAAATCCACATTTGTCTCCTCCTAAAGGGTTCTTTCGGAGCAACCACATTGTCCCAAGATGGGCCAATGACTCCATTTCTAGGCCAGAAGTAGACTACTTAAAAAAATCATGAAGTTTGAGCCGTCGAAAGGCATATTTCGGTGAAAATCCGTATTTTTCCCTCCTAAAGGTTTCCCTTGGGGCATCCGGATTACCTTTTAATGGTCAATATGGTCATTGGTCAAATTCAAGGCATAACTAGACTACTCATGAATAATCATGAAGTTTGAGCCGACGGAAAGCATGTTTCGATGAAAATTGGTTTCTTTCGCCGCCTAACAGATCGAGGCAAAACATGCCCTCTGCCGGCACAGATTCCTTGTAACCAATCGGGTCAATAAGGGCAGTACTCACCAGAAATTAAAAATTGGGACTCCAACAAGCATTTTGACTGCAAAGACTTTAAAAGTTGGTCAAATAAACCTTCCACAATGTGAATTGGAAATTCGGGTCAATATTACCCAAAACACCTTATTCGTAATTTTTTTTAAAAAAAAACCTTTCAGAAGTGTCAACAAAATTTAAGTTCGATGCAGAAATGTAACTTTATATGATATAGGAAAAGTCAAGATAAACTACTAGCTGCTTATTTTAGAAAGATATAACATTTTGATAATCCATTCCGGGTCATATAGACCCCAACATCAAAAGAAGGTTAAAATCAGCCAATTCCAATGTGAAAATGAAAATGAGCACCGAAGCACGCAATTTGACGACTTTTCTAGGTGTAAGTTTCGAGTTATATATTTTATCCTCCATGCAGTGATAGCTCTGAGCACAATTCGTCCAAAAACTTAAAGGTCATCCAAATCCTCCTCGAGCAGTGCCCACGTCTCATGCCCATTGAGAGCTACCGATCTTAATAGCGTCTTGTGCATGGTACACTACTAGGGTGAAATATACAGGACCTCTGTTTCATTTTGAATGGAATGTCTCCGAATTTCTGCTGCAGTTGTTATTCGCCGTCACCAACGATCTGAGGTATACAAGTTCATCCACCACCTATATGCGAGTTTCAGGATTTGTCATCTTTGCTCATGTCCCACGGGAGTAACGAAAGAAGATGTATTTGTAATCCAACTTTATAGAATTTAATTCATTCTAGGGACGAAGATTTTGTAGTAATAACCGTAGGCGATTAGATGTAACGAAGCAACAATCTCCAAGAAACAACAATACGCCTTATCGGATTTATTTGTGATATCCTCAGCAGCCGAATCTGAGCTGGGCAAAAGCGATCGCGAGAGCGCGGAAGATGGTGCACTAGAGAATTCTGGCGAGGAACCGGGTGGAAGTTCCGCCCACGGTGCAGATCAAACCATTTCAGGAGCTTCGAATCCGTGGCATACGCTTTAAATGTCATGAACTTCACGCAGGACGTACCAAAGTCACTGGCAAATGATCGGAAACAGGACGATTAGAGCAGATGGAGAAAGTGAATTCCTTGCTGAAGATTGAAACCAAGACAATGTCACAATTACAGGTAAACCGAACGCCGAGTGCGACCAAGTGAGTTTTCAAAATGGAGCGTGAATTGAATGGGGACAGGACATGTACAACGCTAGGTGGCCAGAGATTTCAGGCAGCGATACGGTTTCGACTGCTGCAAAACGTATTTATCCGGTGAGTAGGGAAGATGTACCTATATTAATCTCATCACTTTGAAATTCATCTTACTTGAAATAAAACGATATACACGTGACAGGATTAGTTAGTAATGTTTGTTGTAGTTATTAACCGAAAGCAAACATTATTAGAAAACGAAACCGATCCTTCAACTGCCCAATTGTTTGATTCATCGTAGGATGAATAAAGGAACAATGAAATTAATTGGGGGCAGTTTCCATAAATAGGATTATTTGATAACAGTGTTGGCTATGGCAAATAATGATAAGAAAACGATCAACCAGATGTATGTCAAGACCCAAAGGTTTCGAGAAGGAGAAGAATAAAGCCTATCGCTTGCAGCCGGAATTCTTCTGCAGTTAACTGTAGAATATATCCTTTGTTATCGTTTCAAGACATAGAAGTTTGGAAGGAAGGACTAGCGGATGCATCTGAAAATTGGCGTTTAGTGCGCGGTTCTCGATCATTCTGTCGAAGATTGTTGGTTGATTATCATTGGCAGTGCGAACACAGGAGAAGAAGGTAAGGCGGGCAGGCAAATCCACTACTACTGGTCTCCCAAACAGCATAGCTTCACGCCAAAGCAGGGTGTATTGTAGAGCTCCATCTTCGTCGGTCTTGAGCGATAACTTCTCCAGTTGCCCCGAACGTTTAGGGTTCCCAGGTCGTGCTCCACAGCGTATGCGTGGCCTTCCACGAAGACGTCGACCACTACCAGGGTCTCTACTGAATATTATTTTCGCAATCCTTTCTTCCGACATTCGCATTAAGGGGCCAGACAACTGAAACCTGTCATATTTTATACGCTTAATAATATTCGCTTCTTTATACACTTGATATAACTCGTGATTCATGCGTCTGCGCCACACACCATTGACTAATTTCCCTCCGAGTATTGTCGGCAAAACGTTTCGCTCAGTAACACCAAAGGAATACTGGTCTGTCTCTTTTAACGAGTCACTGGAAGAATCAGAGTTTTATACAGCGCGAATTTGGTTTCCTTTTGCAAGTTGCGGGACCTAAGCTGGATACATAGTTTTTGTTTTCGTTCTTGTAGAGCCTTTTAACCACTGCGTCCAATACTTAGGAATATTGTGGTATGACCCAGATTTAATTTAGTGCTAATCAAGTATCTAACCACAACTAACATGTGGTAAACATTGGTAGATGTAGCACACAATCCCAGTTAGGCTCGACTCGTGTTATAAAGCCTAGTACCCTACTGGGATTCCAGTTATTACCCTTAGGTCCTTTTCCCCCAAATTTAATAGAGCCCGAGCCTTTGCTGCACTGGGTTTTATGAACCTTTTTGCTTGCCGGCATGTAACCGTGGCATTCCAGTTGGATTCTACCATGGACATTTCCCAGGTTTTAAGTTTCATTCTCAACGAACACTCAAGGACAACACAAAAAGGGTCATGACCGACGAATCTCGAAGCAGAGCCTTGTCTTGCTAGTCCATCGGCGTTTTCAATTCCTTCAATTCCACAATAACCGGGCACCCAAGATAATATAACTTCGTTCCTACTAGCCAGTTGTTTCAGCAAAAGACACGTGAAAGACTTTAGCGCATTTAATGCTGCTTGACTGTCCGAAAATATACAGATCTTAGCAAACCTATAATTCCTTTTGATGCATAAATAAGCACATTCTATTATGGCTTGAATCTCTGCTTGAAATACAGTAGGACTCCGACCCATAGGTATGGCCTTGGTGATACCAGGGCCAAAAACCCCGGCTCCGGTATTCTCCCCCATCTTGGACCCATCCGTATAAAAAACAATAGATCCTGGACGTGTGCTAGGCCCCCCAGACTCCCATATATAGTGGCTTGGTTTAACCACTTTGAAAGGAACAACGTAGATGGTCTTCATTGGCATACAATCTTCAATTGTTTTCATATCTGAGTTCAAATTGAGGTCCTTCAGGATTTTCAGATGTCCAATCAGATCTCCATCTAGTATTCTATTGTAACGAATAAACAGCAGAGCACTTTTTGCTGCTTGTAATTTCACAAATTGATGTAAAGGCAGTATATTGAGGAGGGCATCCAAAGCAACTGATGGTGTACTTTTCATTGCCCCTGTCATTGATATACAGGCGATTCTTTGTAACTTACTTAACATTACCTCATTTGTTTTGGACCACCATACCAAAGAAGCACAAGTAATTTTTGGTTGGACTATTGCTGTATGAATCCAGTTTACCATGTTTGGTCGTAGACCCCATTATTTCCCCAACATTTTGTTGCAGACCCAAAGGGCATTAGTACCCTTGGTAATAGCCTTGTCTAGATGGGAGTTTCAGGTAAGCTTTTTGTCCAAAGTAATACCAAGGTATTTAACTTCTTCCGAGAACCAAATTTGATATCCATCCAATGAAAGCTGTGTTAGAGTAAGTTTTACCCTTTTTGTGAAAGGAACAATAACAGTTTTAGAGGGGTTTATATTTAGGCCCTCATTCCTACACCATTTAAGAGTAATATTGAGTGAAGTTTGTAACCGGATAGAGATCGTGTCATCAAACTTTCCACAAGCTACAATGGCCACATCATATGAGTATCCTATCACTTCAAAACCTTGATCGGCTAGTTTTTTAAGGAGTTCGTCTAATACTAAAGACCATAGTAATGGTGAAAATGCACCACCTTGAGGACAACCCTTCATTGATTTTATAGACAGTTGCGTACCTCCGAGATCAGTAGAAATGTCCCGATCTTTCAACATAGCCATTATCCATTCGATAACGTGTTCATCCAAGCCCCTTGCTACCATTGCTGTGCGTATGGAGTTATAGAATGCATTATCAAAAGCTCCCTGAATATCAAGAAAAGCTACCACGGCTATTTCTTTGGCCTGAAGCGATTTCTCGATTTTACTTACCAGCGACTGCAATGCCGTGATCGTAAATTTACCTGCTTGATAAGCAAATTGAAATTTGCTAAGAGATAACCTTACTAAACTTGAAGATTTTATAAAGTCATCAACCATTTTTCCATAGTCTTTAACAGAACAGAGGAAAAGGCTTTTGCAGTCGTTTTATCCCTTTTTCCAGCTTTTGGAATAAAGACAACTCGAACCTCTCTCCATGCTTTAGGTATATAGCGCATAGTAATGCTGGCTCTGAAAATTTCACTTAGGAGTGGGCAGAGCGCTTCTTTTCCTTGTTGGAGTAAAGCTGGGAAAATTTCATCTTTCCCGGCGGATTTGAAAGACTGAAAAGAACCCAATGCACATTCAATCTTTGACGACATGAAGATTTCACAAGCTTTTTGATAGGCATCTATAGACCATGCATGTCTTGCCTCATCTAAGTCCTGTTTTTCTTTCAAAAAAGGGATCGATCCTGGAAAGTGAGTTCTCATCATTTGAGAGTTGTTTCAGTAGAATCTACAGTGAAACTACCATCTTGCTTTTTGAGATTACCAAGACCATTCGAATGATCCTTCGAAAGGACTTTATGAAGCCTTGCAGCTGAGGGAGCGTTATTGATATCTTCGCATGCCCGTCTCCAGTCCTTGCGTTTGGCTAGTTTCAATTTTCTATTCCTTTTTGTAATGTACCCAATCGGAAGATAGCATTGCTATATTGAACAGTAGTCTAGGTTTCTTCCTCAATTCTGCTAGCCTATCATAGTTCATTAAAACACTCTATTCACAGCCGCAACACGTCTCCTTACTTCACGGGAAACGTCGTTGTCACATGTCACAAGTGTTCCAAGGTAAACAAATTCTTCAACAACTTCAAACGAAAGGCGGTCCTTAAAATGGCACCCCAAGATAGCGTTTTAGATAGCGAAGGTCGATCCCTCTTCCGACATACGTATTGACTACTTAGAGCCGCTGAAAATGCCCATCGGTTACTCGTCATTACCCCTACAATGCTTTTGAAGATGGCACATACCCTGACAACAGAATAGTGCAAAATGACGACTGAGTGATTCTCAAAGCTGCGTGGAAATCCAATCAGGATATTTTCAGAAAACGGTACATTCATTCGCTTACCCAAATAATTTCCTGAGTCATGTGAGGCTGGCTGTATGTCTACCGTCATTTGTCTATCAGTGGATTTAACTGAGGTTCTCGAGGTAGCTGCAGTATAGCACATCAGGGAGGAGACGTTGATGTTGCGACTGTTGAATGCGGGAAAACCTTCCGACTCCAAATAGATGACCTTAGCGTAATTTATATAATCGAAAAGCAGTGGTTGGAGATCTGGGGTTTCTCCGGCTAGCCCAGCTCCGCTATCATCTAGCCTGTTCTAGTTTATGCTCGACTGCGACGACAATCAGTTTTTCGATGCCTAGATTTGAGTCCACATTTATTCTCAGAACTTTAAAAGTTTCTATGGAACCGCGCTGATAAAATCAATATCGTCGAATGTATTTTCGGGTGAGAAAATCGTTCGACTGCCCTGGACCATAGGCGTATCATTATGCTTGCTATATACGGTTGTATGCTTTTGAATGGCAAAGAAGCTCCTCAATTAATAACTTCAAAGAACACTAATTTCAGTGGTAGAAAAAAAAACCACATTGGGCGTTAAAATCTATGTTGAAGGACACGGTTTCCCACCCTTTGGATTTTGATTGATAGTTTGCTATCTGTTCCATACTTCTGGTTCCATGATTCACATACACGGTGTTCAATAAGTTCGGATACACTTTCAAAATTTGTTAAAAAAATGAAAACATGTTTTTTTATTTTTTGGATTTATGTTATTGAAAGCTATGTTTACAAGGAACGTTTACAACATTTCTCTTGGAATGACCCCCCTTTGTACTCCTTAACGAGCTTCAAACGTTTCTCGAACGCGTCGCAGGCGGCACGCACGGACTGCATGGGCATTTCGTCCCAGATTTTGAGAATTACCGTCTTGAAATGATCCAAAGTGCTGACCTTGTATTCGTTCAGCTTCGCCATCATATAGGACCAAACAAAAAAGTCGAGAGGATTCAAGTCCGGGGAGCTGGGAGGCCACAAAGTTTTGTCCAGAAAGTCGGTTAAATTGTCCCGACACCAGGCTTGAACCACATTTGCCGTATGGGCTGGTGCACCGTCCTGCTGGAACACGTAGTGCTCATCGCCGTAGAGGCTTCGGAGACTGGGGGCAACAACCTTTTCCAAAACCTCAGTTTTGTAGTACGCCGCGTTGATTTTGACGTTTTTTTCAATAAACACCAAGGGTAGCTTACCACGTTTGCATACTGCCCCCCAAACCATCACCGACGCGGCACTTTGGAACCGAGGGATGTTTATATTGGATTCAGGAATGCTGTCCCTCGATGGCGCCCACACCCGGTCATTTTGCACATTGTGCGGCTGCTGCAGCACGAACAGTTTCTCGTCCGAAAAAACAAACTCCTGACCAGCGTGCCGAGAGAGGATCCTCTTAGCTCGATCCAACCGCTTTTTGCTGGTAGCCTCCGAAACGCCATGGACCTTACGTTTTTTGTAAGGCCTGAAACCAAGGTCCTTGGTGAGTATGGTGTGAGCGGTTCCAATGGAAACGTTGAGATCTGCAGCCGTTTTCCGGATTGCGCGGTTCTTTTTGCGTCGAATTCGCTCCCTCACGATCTTGATGACCCGTGGCGTCCTCGCTGAACGCGGCCGACCGGATCTCGCACGGTCATTGGTCGAGGACGTCTCCCGGTATCGCCTGATGGTCGTGTAGACAAAGTTCCGCTTGACCCCATGCGATTTCAGCAGCCGGAATATATCGCCGGGTCGCTCACCGTTCAAAAAACGCTTAATTACGAAGTCCCGATACTCTTTCATCGCGCGTAACAAACAAACAACAACTAACAGAATGTCAACACCGCGCACATTCGGTAGCGTATGAATGAAGCTAAAGCTGACACCAATACCAATGCAGAATATGTACATGGCGCATACCTACGCAATGATGAAAACTTGTATTCGAACTTATTGAACACCGTGTAAGGCAGATAAAGCAAGACCCAAGAACCCTAGTTTAAAATAAATCATATTCACTTACTTGGAGGTAGCAGGTTGTTCTTCGGATGAGACTCATTGCTCTCGTTGCTGTGGAAGCTTGACGAGTCGGGCACCTCGCTGCCCGGAACTTCGGTGATGTTTGGCAGTGGATGGTGCCCCCGTCCAACCCAGTCGGAGCAGTCCCAGTGGTAGGCGCCCTGGGACAGACCCGGTGACTCCTCGAAACTGTGTGGTGGCTGAAGATGGGTCGGTGAGTGTGGCATGTTGAGCAATCGGCCCGGTAAGATGCCCGTTTGCTGTTGCTTCAGCGAAACGGATCGGTGGGAATCTATCGATGAAATCGGACTTATTCGTTTCAGATCGTTGTTTATTTTGTTATCGGTGAAGGTTTGCATGTGTATCTGATCAGCCCACTTTTGTTTGTGCAGGGATTCTGTATCGCTGGAAGGATGACCACTATTGATGTTAACCATCTGTTGATTCGGACGGCATGAAGCTTTTCGATATTCTGGTGGAACGTTTTCCAGCTCATCACCAGCCGATCCGTAACTTCTCAGTGTGTCCAAATTATTATACTGCAGCATGGCGTTGCACGTGTAGGCGTGATCGTTGTTACTGCTGGGAGTATACGATACAGGCCTTTGTTGCATGTCCCTCTGGATGATCTCCAGATTGCTCATTTTAGACGATCTTTTATATTGTGAATTATCGGACACAGGATTCAGAACCATTGCCTTAGGATCGTTGTTAATTTTTTCGTGTCGATGAGTTCTTCTTTTCTTTCGGCAGACGCATACTACTCCCCATATTACTATCACTAGCATCATGATAACGATAATGCTACATCCGACAATAATCCACTGCTCTTGAGTTACCTGGTTGAAGGGTATTCGAAGTGGGAACGTATACATTGGATCCCCACAGCTTGTACCAGTCATTTCAGGTGGACAAACGCAACGGAAGCTACCAGCTTCGTTGATACACGTTGCTCCATTGCCACATGGTTGCTTCTCACATTCATCAATGTCTATTTCACACGTTAATCCCGTATAACCTCTACACATGCACAGAGGTCCATCATCGCCTTCTTCGCAAACGCCACCATTTCTACATGGGTTTGGCGTACAGAATCTTCCGTAGTCACACCG
Organism: Aedes koreicus; assembly: GCA_024533555.2. Lineage (NCBI taxonomy): Eukaryota > Metazoa > Arthropoda > Insecta > Diptera > Culicidae > Aedes > Aedes koreicus. The sequence goes on along the minus strand of JAHHFK020003576.1, from coordinate 749,586 downwards.
TATACCAGACATTCTAGCCGGGCAATCGCAGGTGTAGTTTCCGAGTCCTGCTTTGGTACACTTTCCACCATACAAACAAGGCGACGAAGCACATGGGTCTTGATCTTCTTTGCAGAATTTCCCAGAGAACCTCGAATGACACAAACACTCAAAGTTACCAGCTCCAATATCGGTGCAAGTTCCACCATTCCAGCATGGTTGCGTACCGCAAACTCCCAGTGGTACCAATATTGATGAAGCGTCACAGCTGAATTCTACGTTAGCAAATCGGCGAAGACTAGCTACAGAACTAGCTCCATTCATGTGTAATGGAACTGGAACTTTCGACAACTTAATATCATCCATGCATCCCGTATAACCACGCTGAATATCCTCGAATCCCAGCACCGTTGGATGTTGCTTCACTTCCGCTCCAAAGAAGATATCGTCTGACTGTAGATTCAGCACACCATTTACACCCGGAGCATTTCCACTTGCCACGTGTTTGTTGTCCACAATTACCCGTGCACTATTCCCTTCGCGTTCTAATCGAACCTCGTGCCACAGACCATCCGATACAAAAATGCTAGTCACACTGACCATTCCTTCTCCCGAGCCCAGATCGAAACGATATTGCACCACTCCGTTGACAATCTCCAGTATGTTGTAGTCCACCTTACCCGCCGAATACATGATATTTCCTGTTGGTTGCACCGTCCTTATGCGTAAGCTTAGCATCAGTTGATCCTCCAGATTTTTCCTTGCAATTTCTTTTTCCACCCGGTATTGGGCGTAGCTCTTTCCACTGAATGACACAGGATTACGCGGCGTGTAGCATGTTTCATCATTGCACTTGCTGATGTCTCGATCGCATTTTGGACCAGCAAACCCTTCCGGACAAATACAGTGATAACCTTGGTCGGATGAATCCGGAACACAGTTTTTGTAGTTCGGACAAGGTGATTTGGAGCACTCGTTCACTGCATGTTGGCACTTGTCACCGCCGTAGCCTTCCTTGCAGCTGCATTCCATCTTGTGGATGTGACGAGCCGATACAAAGCTTGTTACGTCTGTCGAAATTGGATTTACGATCTTCGGGTCCAGTACCAATTTGTCTTCGCATTCACCGTGAATACAGAAGTTAGGCAGGCATTTTGATTTGACAACTTCGTCTATTTGTAGCTTGGTGGCATCTTCGATCTCTTCCAGATTGTCATCGATTGCTTTGCGAATTTCGTAAGCAGAATAAAAGCCCATTTGTCCTTTTCGTACGGTGAACATCACATCCAAATCGTGTAGGGTTTCACGCCGGTTGCGAGACTTTTCGTATTTCTGGGTAATATTTTGAAGGCCATTTTCGCGTTTCAAGCGATGATGAATGAGATTAATGTCGTCGTTTGATTTCTGAACGGAGATGATAATGATGTCCTTGATCTTGCAACCCATTGAATTCCGCACCGAGCGAATGAAACCTTTCCTATGACTCAAGATGAAAGACTCCGGGCTTACCTTTGTAAAGCGAATTACAATCGAGTTCGTTAGCATTTCGTCCGTTACTAGCTCGACAGCAACCTTCACAATTGTGTATGAAGCAAACTTGCCATCAGATACCGTAACGTTAACCCGATAGTCTCCTACATCCAGTCGAGGGAATGCATATAGTACGCCATCATTACGGGAGATATTGAAGAGATTCATTGGAGAGTACAGGACTCCAGCGGTGGTTGCCAAGGCGAATGTTAATGTATCGTACTGGTCTTGGTCTGTAGCAAATACTTTTCCTATTACTCCACCTGGATATTCATCATGGAACGAGTTGATTGAGACATCTAGCGGTGTAATGACTGGAGGGTACTGAGATTCTTCAATTACTTTAATGGAAACCCAAGTGTCCGAGTACAGTGGAGGTGATCCGTTATCGAACACGCGAACCTGTAGCAAATAGGAGTCTTTGAGTTTACTATTGAAGCGTGCTGCCGTTCGTAAAATGCCATCTTGCTCAATTCGGAAAGCACCACCATCATTCCCCGATCGGAAATCGAACGTGTACGGGGCTGCATTTGGAGTAGAGTCAGCATCAGTAACTTCAAACTTAAGCAGCGTGTAACCAATCTGTTTATCTTCTTGAACAACTGCTGTGTAGTTTTTATTCGTGAATACCGGCGGATTGTCGTTGGCGTCGGATATTTCAATGTTAACTAGAACATAAGTACTCAACGGTGGGTTTCCATGATCACTTGCTTGAACCTCTAGCACGTAACTGGATATGGATTCACGGTCCAGAGTTCCCGCAACTGATATGTAACCAGTATCTTCCTCTATGGCAAACTGACCCATTCGATCGCCTCGTTCGATTCGATAACTGACACGGCTGTTTTCTCCCGAATCAAGGTCATTTGCCCGTATCTGTAGCATTTTGTCTCCCTTTTCGGCATCTTCGCGAATCGTAGCCATGTACGAGTTGGCCGTGAATTGCGGTGGATTATCATTACAATCTGCTACGGAGATATTAACCGTTGCCAAATTGCTCAGCGGAGGAGTTCCACCATCGACTGCCTGTATGGTCAGGAAATAGTCCTTGGCTCGTTCGTAATCAACATTATCTGCCAAAAATAGGATACCAGTTTTGTTGTGCATGGAAAACTTGCGATGTTCGTTGCCTCCGATGATTGAGTAGGTAATTTCCGCGTTGATTCCAGTATCCTTTGAGGTTGCTAGCACTCGGAGGACGTCTGAACCGACGGAGCTATCTTCTTGCACTGAGGCGAAATAGTGTTTAGAAGTAAACTCTGGTGGATTATCGTTGATGTCCTGAACGTTGACAATCAGGAAAGCCGAATTGGACAATGGTGGTTTTCCTTGGTCAGTAGCACGAACTGTCAAATTGTAGACAGCTTTGCTTTCACGATCAAGAGGTTTAGCTAAGGTTACGATTCCACTGTCCGGAGCTATCTTGAAGTGATCTTTGAATGAATCTATGAATGAGTATTTGATCTTCCGATTGATGCCAATGTCAGCGTCCGTGGCATGGATCTTGGTAACAAGGGTTCCTACTTCAGCGTCTTCAGGAAGCGTGACACTGTAAGGGTTCATTGAAAAATCTGGCGGATTGTCATTTAAGTCGGTGATTGAAATTTCGATTTGCGATGAACATTCCCATCCGGGATGATCACGGTCTTGAACGTGAGCGATTAGATGGAACTTAGATTGTACTTCACGATCGAGTTGTCGAGCGGTTTTCAGTTGACCTGAATCTTTGTCGAGGTTGAAGTCTTCTGCACCATTACCAGTTAGATAGAATCGTAATCTACTGTTTGCAGGTTCGTCGATGTCATTTGCCTGAATTTGCAGTACGAATGTTCCCAGCGGAACTCCTTCGTTAAGCTGTTCTCGATATCGATACTTCAAACAATATGGGGGATTATCGTTGGCATCCAGCACTGAGACCGAAATGTTTGTGATCGATGTGTATTTTCCATCAGTGACGATGACTCCCAGTTCATACTGAGAAATGCTTTCGCGATCCAGGGCCTTTACGACAAACACTTCTCCGGTGTTCTTGATTTGGAACTGAGATAAGGGATCACCCGAGATGATATAGTATTCGATAGGGGTTTTCAAATCTACGTCCTTATCTGTTGTAGCAATTTGCAACACCACAGTACCCGGCAGCGCATCTTCACTAACACTAGCTTTGTAGTGAGATTCTTTAAATGTTGGAGGGCAGTCGTTGTAGTCTTTTAACCGAATAATGACAGTTGTGCGTGTGGAATGCTTTGGTTGACCATTATCGGTGGCAAGAACTTGGAATTTGTAATCTTCTCGTTTTTCTTTGTCTAGAGGAACGAGAGTGGTTATCCATCCGGTGTAGGCATCGATGTCAAATATATTGACAATGTCTCCAACATCCGCAGAGAGTGAATATCGTATGTCTCCGTTGGAGCCGCTGTCCGAGTCACGAGCCGTAAGCTTCATGATCGAGCTTCCTTTCTCGATATTTTCTGCCAAGGAGAACGAGTATGGATTGCTTTCGAAAATTGGGGTGTTGTCATTTTCATCCTGCACGTGAAGATTTACATCGGTGACTGCTGTCAGAGGTGGGCTGGAATCGGTTTCAGCGAGTATGGCTATCAGATGTATATCATTTATTTCTCTGTCTAGTGTTTTAGCTAGTCTCAGTTCGCCTAAATTATTGATTGAAAACTGTGGCTCGTCAAGTTCATCCGATAGTATACGATACTTGGCAGTTACATTTCCGGAAAGTTTCAGTCTAGTGATAACCGTTCCTGGAAGTGAGCTTTCGGAAAGGAAGAGTAGTTTCTCCTTCTTTTCGAATACCGGAGGATTGTCCGCTGAACTCATAATGTAGATATCGATTGGTACATCCGAGTATAGCGATGGAACACCGCCGTCATTGGCACGGATGAAGAATTGGAAGAGTTGGTTCTCTGTGTCAAAACAATAGAATATAATTAATAACGATTACTCGAATTCATATAAACACTTACCCCATTGCATAGCACTTTTCCTGAGATAAATTCCACCAGTATTCTCATCGATTCCGAATAGATCTTTGATTCCACTGTTTTGCGAGTCGAAAATCGAATATTTAACCACTGCATTCTGGTTGTCATCAGTATCTATTGCTTTGACTCGGAAGAACGTCGTATTGATGGTTAGGTTTCCTTGTATCAACGTCTTGTATTCGCGTAGAAGGAATACCGGAGCATTGTCATTTTCATCGCCAACGTTTACCCTAACTGTGGTGAATCCCGCTCGGCCACCAGCATCAACGGCCATAATTGGTATCTCGTAGAGCTTCTTCTCTTCACGGTCCAACTTCTTCTTGGTAACAATTTCACCCTTTTCTTTGTCAATGGAGAAGTATTCCTGAGTTTCATCCGATATTATGAAGTACGACAATCGACCATATTCTCCAAAGTCCTTGTCCTGTGCTTTGACCTACAATGAAAGATACATTCACTCTTTAAGTACTATCAATTTATGTCGAGGATTGCTGAATAGTAAAGACCGAGTGCCATTTCATTATCGTTAAACTTTTCTGTTTCTCATCAAGCATGCATCCACCCACCCATCCGCCCACATATAGTCGGTGCTGAAACCTGACCTCATGAAAAATAATGGTAATTGTATCGTGGCAAACAATTAGCATTCATCGTTCCTTTGTTCACAGCTCTGCAGATTCACCATCGTGATAGGGGTGGTTCTCGCTAGGTACCTCACCAACCCACCATGCATCGACACAGTCAGTCAACTCAAAGTTCAGAGTTGGAGAAATTTGCATCCTGCAGCTTTGGTACCGCTTTGCTTTTAACACGTACCTACCTACCTACCTCCCAACACAAGCCAATACGCGGTGTGGCGAGGACCAATTGTATTGCTAAAATTGCAAGGATGCCGTGTGAAATCAGACGGCCTGAGCACTGATTTATATTCCATCATAAAATTTAATTATAAGCACGCGCGAGTGTTGATTGGCGCCACCGCCTCGGAACCTAACGGCATGTTCATATAAATATTACTTGCTCTGCTGGAAAAGCGTCGTACACGTTTAAAGAAGGAAACAATTCACCGTGGGCGGTACGAGGACTGAGTCTTACACTCATATACGCATAATGGCAGGCATGTGCATGTAAATAGTGTACAAAAGCTTGATTTACTTAGATATGTTAATATTATATCTACATGCAAATTTATCAAAAGAAGAGAAAATCTGTTCCAACAGTCTTTCCAATGTACGATGAAAACAACATTTATATTTGTTGATGACATAAGGGTCCGGCAATCGAATTGCTACATTACTTCAACAGTCATTACTACGTTGCACACGAAACTGTATTGGATGACTCCTCGTCGCTTTGTTTACATTGTGTCTTTGCTGTCAGTGGATGTATGTGTTACTTCTGTAATCGAGTGTTATCCGGAAAATGTATATCGCACAGAAACGAAGTGCTGTGGTTGTTCCGAGCTGGAAAACGGCAGATGGATCGGATCGAAGTCTCCGTCGGGTCCTGGAAGATAAACTTCAGACCAAGCCTTAAAAGATCCAGAAGGTTTAAGACCTTTTGGTAAGGCAGAAACAAGAAAGGGTAAAAACAGCGAAGGCACTGCAGAAGAGGGCCGCGGAAGGAAGGTTGGAGCCCACGACCGTGATGACCGGACTCCACTGGTGTTCGTCCCTGAAGGAGTGACGATCAACCAAAATACATACGGGAACTATTTCTACAGAACGTTGTCGAACGGTGGGTACGTCGTCTTTTTGGTTCCAGGGATTGGGTTTTCCAACAGGGCTCGGCGCCGACTTACAAAGCGAAGAAAACCCAACTCTGGATTGCGGAACATTTTCCAGGGTTCATTTCGAGCTCGAAGTGGCCGGCGAGTTTGCCGGACCTGAAGCCTTTCGACTTCGCTGTCTGGAGTTTGTTGGTGGCCGAAGTCTGCTCTAAAAACCATGAAGGTGTGGAAGTCCTGAAGCAACATCTGGGGGTAGCCTGGGATGAAATACCACAAAAGCACCTGCGTGCCTCGTACGACGTGTTCCTCGATCGTCTGAGGCGAGTGGTTAAAATCAAGGGCGGACAAGTTGAACTTGACCAGTGAATTTAGAAAAAAATGAGTTTTATTTTTCAAAGTAATTGATTGAATCTGAAATAAAACGATTTTGTTTTGATCAATTCATCTGTTTGTTTCAATGTAGCACCTAAGTTGCCGTACCCTACGCAAAGCACTCGGAAAAACTATAATTTCACCATTTATTTTAGTTGAATGAAGCAATATTTTTTAATTTTCTTTTCGCGAAAACGACGCAGCAAAAACAAAACACGTCATTTTCAAAGCACGACTTGCTGCGATCCTCTCACTTTTATTATTTCAGAACCTTTTGCAAGTTTTTCGGCATGCTTTCCACCATGTTCTTTAGGTGCTGTGGATCTTGCTCTTCCCAGGTGCACTTAAAGGCTTCAAAAGAATTAGTTTTATTCGTAACAGCTGTTTCGTAAACCCTGGATTTGCCCATATATTCTCGATGGGGTCGGGGTCCTCACTTTGCGTAGGCCATTCTGGTAGAATTTGGTCTTCTTGGCAGTATGCTTCGGGTCGTTGTCTAAGTTAATTACAGACTTCTCTTCTAGGCCCATCTGGATCAGCGAAATCTCCAGAGTCTCCTGCAGGATGTTGATGTAGGAATCTTCCGTCATTATCCCGTTGATTTTCACGAGGTGTCCCATTTTACTCCATGAAAAACACCACATTTCCTCCTCCATGCTTCACCTTTACCTTTATCTTCATACTTGGATGTGGTGCTGCTGAAGCTTCCCACCCGATCTGCACTACACACGAACCCGCCGCATTCGGTTAAACAGCACGAATTTGATTCGTCTGTCCAGATAACCGTATTCCAGAGCACTAGGGGTTTATCAGCATTCTCTTTAGCAAACTTAAGCCATTTGGTTCTGTTTACCTTGCTGATAAATGGGCGCTTCCTGGCAACTTTGCACTTCAACCGCTGTGCTAAGAGACGACGATAAACAGTTCGACCGGTAACTGATAGCCGATGGGTTTCCATGATCTCACGGACAGCTACCTTTGGGTTCTTTTTGACTTCGCGCATGGTTTTGGTGTCCGTTCTCGCATCCGTTTTGCGCTTTCTGCTTACGGCTTCTACATGCTTCCTGAACGCACGGCAGATCCTTATAATGTAGCTTGGATTCATTTCTCTCCAGGTACGGGTCAATGTTTATCTAAGGCTTGCTGTACTCGGGTGGCGTTTAAAACAGGCTTTGGCCTTCATGACGCGCCATACTGAGTAATTCAGTGGACTAAGATCAGGGCTGGATGGCGGCCACATATCTTTCGCCCAGAACGGTAGATGTTTCTGCAACCACTTTTGTGTGCGGTAAGACCGCTGATCCCATGTTCCTTCGCCATTCTTCTCAATGAACACACTGGAACATAAACATAATACGGAAATGACTACAAATATATGCGATTTCGACTTGAAACGTAGCAATACGATACTATCTGAACTCTGTAATACGAATTCAGGTTGTTTGGGTGGTCTATAAGCCGACAAATCCCCTGTCTTCGGCAGTAATATCAGAGCTTGACGTTTTGAGGCAAGACGCCCTCATTTCTCTATCGCAGATCTGAACCCTTCGGGAGACTCCATGATGGCCACTTTGATGGATAGGTTTGGAAACCCATCTGGTCCAGGTGTCTTGTTTATCTTTCACAATGAGTTTCGCGACCACCGTCAACTGCGTAATTATGGATGTTCGGCGTGTTCGCCGACTGGTAGCCGTATCGTCGCTACCTAGGTTCCGTACGCGCTCTTCCACAGTCGAACAGCCACGATGGCCACCTCAATCTCGCACGGTTCAAATGCATGAATCTTCCTTTTAACACTACTCTTAAGATCTTGAACAACGCTTGAACCAATTTTTTTATTTGCCGAAACCCATTTTTTCTTCAGATGTTTCTCCGACTTCACTTTCTTAGGATGTTTCCGAAGTGCCTGCTTCATAATGGACCGGTACTTCTCAATTGGCCGCAGTTCCGGTACGTTTGGGGGATTGAGATGCTTCGGCACCGCAATTGACCTCCATAGCCTTATACCACTCCAGAACTTCTTTATGAGGCTAAATCTGGCCAGAAAAGCGTAGGAGCATCGTGTGATCTCAGAAGTGAAAGCAGACGCTTTTGGAGGCATTCCTTTAGTTATACCTGCCCATTGACCGTCCCGGTTGTCATGAATGGGGCGCTACGCTTTCCGCACGAGAAAATTATGTACTTTTTGGCAAACTTTGATATCTTCTGCTTCCTAACGTCCTCAGGAACATCGAATTTATGATGACGGTAAAGAACAGGAGCCCCGGAATTTGCTGGAAGTCTGCTTTTACATAAGTCTCGTCATCCATAACAAGACAATGCAGTTTGGTCAATAGCTGGTTGTAGAGCTTCCGTGCATGTGATTTCCCCACCGTATTCTGCCGTTCATCGCAATGCGACGCCTTTTGGACTTGTTTTTTTTTTCCACATATCGAACTGAACTGTTTGAAATCCTCTTGAATGCTTTCACTATTCGTTTAATATATAATATATATATCTTTACACTATACTATACAGAGATCTAATTTGGCCACACTTTTTCATTCGATCGATGGTCAAACGTTCGTTGTTCCGATTTCAAACACGAGCTACCGTAGATTGTACCATTACTAGCTTCCTGATGACAGGAAATCCGAACTTTCGAAGAATTTGCGCAAAATATTGTTTGCGACGCTGCTGTTCTTCCGACTCCATCTTCGCAACGATTGCACAGTTACTAAGGTAACTAATACAGTGTAAGCAATACTTATTGAACAAATTTCATCCAAACTTTAAAAAGAAAATACCCAACAGGTAAAAAGTAACAATCATTTGAATATGATGCAATTTGATTTCGTACACCCTTTAAAAGACAGTGCCTTTTAATTGCGACATTTTCAATAGTTTACGATTGTTAAATATATATTTTGGGAATTAATATAATGGTCGTGAAAATTTCCTAATGATTGATGGAAAAATCGCAGAAATCATTAAGGAATTATACAGCTATTGACAATTGCATTCTCTAAGTGTTTATTTTTTCTAGAGAGTTGAAATTTGTCAAAAGCTCAATTACATCCTATTCTGGCTAAGAGACGTAGTAGATAAAGCATGAAAAGTGAACCTTGACGTGAGAAACGCGTACAATGCCATCTCGCTCCGACACCTCCGGGTTCCTGGGTTCCTGTACAGGATTCTGGGAAATTGCTTCCAGAATCGGTACTGGTTTACAACACATAAGCGGGTCAAGAACGTGTCCAAGTCACCACAAGAGTTCCGCAAGGTTTGATCCTGGGTTCGGTGCTCTGGAACTAAGGCTAGAGGCCTATGGGGCTAAGGCTAGAGGCACGAGAGAGTTTTTAGTGGATCGAGGGGTTGACACCCTAAACCCCACACCCTGAGTTCTTCAGGAGTCTGCTTGCAGATTTGCCTTCCAGTACAAAAAAAAAGAAGAAAAGTAAGAGATACAAAAGGTCCAATGTCGTGTTTGTACCAAAGGACATTAATTTTCCAACCTGCCCAGAGATTTGCACTATCGAAACTTTCTGGGCTTTGATGAAGGGGCACCTGATAAAACACGTGACAACATTAGAGTGTTGAAAAATTTACGAAACATTGGCCTAAAGTCGTAAACGTGGTAGGAGGAAGTACTGTGCAGAAGCTTATGAGAATTATTAAGAAAAATCAAGCAAACTGAATCAAACATGGAATGAAAACATTGTTATTCACTATTTCGGAGAATAAAAATTATACAGTGTGATCTCTTTTGTATGAGAAAGAAAGTGTATTTTATTTTTTAGGAACAGTCTATAGATGATGATAATGATAGCGTCGCGTCTCTTGTGAGTCTATAGGTGCGAATATTTTTCATTCTTAACTGAAAGCAGTTAGGTAGAATTTGCAAAGCAAATAGGAATGTTTGTATTCTTTGACCTGATACATAATTTTAACACAAGTTTGGACCCCCATAAAAAACAGGTATTATCACATCAACAGATTTCTAATTCTATAAATGTGGCAACATATCTTTCGAAGATTGTTACGTATATGAGCAATAGTGATGTGCATGAGTGTTTCAAACAGCTTTAAATGAGCCTTAATTTAACCACGTGTTTGTCCTTTTAAAAGCTAAGCTTCTCTTTTTGCTAGTGAAACCATCCACCTTATATAAAAATTCAGTCTGTTTAACATACTGTGTTACTGCACCTAAGTAGCTGATGTTACACGTATTATTTCCCACGGTCATGAAAGCACCTAACCAAAGTGCTTCAATCTCATGTGTGGCATAATTACAAAAAATAAACACAAAAACTTGCCTTATCTAAATTTTAAATCCACTGAAAGCCTCTACGTGTATCATTTTGCTGCACTAATTTTAAATGTGCTTTTAGCATAAATTATACCACATGTGGATGAAAACCAAGTCAAAAGCAAGATGCAATGTTTTCGATGAGGATATACAGCACGATCCACCGATGCCTTTCACCACACCCTCTTTGATACAAACAATGAATGTGTGCATGTTTTTGTCCGGGTTCCAGGATATATAAGAGCGCACGGCTAAAACAGGAAGAGGCCCACGGATGATGATAATGAGAATAATACACTTCAAAGAATGTCTACTTGAAGGCGTTTTCCTTCGCACTCTAGTCTAATGGGAAGTGTTGCATTTTCCGCTTTAGTCAGCAGAAAGTGATTCCGGGTTTCAGTACTTACCGTTGTCACCAATCGGCCAGCCAGTTGATTCTCGTTCACCTTGACATCGTAGAACATATGCTCGAAGGTAGGGTTATGTAGATTTGCCGGAAGGATCGATATCTTAACTCGGGTGAAACTGGTATACACTCCATCCGTAACGGAAACATTCAAGATGGTAACGTGCTTTTCGGCAAAGTTTTGCATGTTGACTAAGGTGATGATTCCGCTGACTGGATTGATGTCGTAGGTTTGCAGTTCATTCCCTTGTGCTATGGTGTATGTCAGGCGGTCGTGGTCAATGTAGTCCGGGTCGGAGGCAGACACCACTGTTACGAATTGGCCTCGGGTGGCATGTTCGGACAGAACGCAAGTGTAAGACGGTTGTTCGAATTTCGGCGGATTATCGTTCATGTCCATGACGGAAACCCAAACGTGAGCCGTAGAGCTCAGACTTGGGACTCCTTTGTCACTTGCTATAACCGTAAAATGGTGATGGCTCAGCGTTTCGTGGTCCAGCGATTTTTTCAAATAGATCACACCATCCGTTGGATCCATGTGGAAATACTCGGAGGTGTTCTTGGAATCTGTCTGCAGGGCGTATGTTATGACTTGATTGATACCTGGTATTAGAATAGAGAAAAAGAATTAGTAATGATGGTCACTGAGAACGACAAATGTGTTGCTATTTATAATAAATAAGCACTGGATCAGTGAACTATACATTGTTTCGTATGTAACTGAACTTTGCAGTAGTTTTGCTTTTCAAGCGTATTTTTCCCCTCAAAATCAGTGTTACTTACGATAGAGTACCCAACAAGTTGAGTGATCATTGAAGCTGTTGACACTATCACGTCTACAGTAATTATCCAATGAGCTTTTGTGCTACGTAATGACAATGTTTCACATCCGGTGCCACCTGTGTAGCTAAAGTTTCCGTTCACCACTTCGGAAGGAACGTAAGCAACCAACTAAGCTACAGTGGAAAGTGCAAAACAATAGGATGGAAAAGTTGAAATCGTCTCTAATTGCTGATAATGAACACATACACCACACAAGCAAGGACAGCACATATGAATGACCGGTCATAGCTGTAAACGGCGGTACAATCATCAATGAAGGAGTATGAGAAAGAGTCCTTCTCGAAGTGGATAAAAACAACACCCTCCCTGGAAGGGATGGGTGATAGCAATCAGGGTTTACCGGATGCAGTTGGTGTCCTCTCTTGTAAATACCATGCGTATATTCTGTAAACTCCGTGCAATCAGGGTCATCTTTGTACTGAAGTGCAGACGTAAGTGTTCTGGATGAGAATGTGAAATCGCACATATGGTTCAGTGACGGTGGTCAACCCCAAACCTGAAAAGTAATTTGCTGGCAAATTATTATCATACAGAAGGGGATCAGATGATAACAAGTTTATTCGAGTTGTTTTGCAAGCATGAACATGAACCAACATAATGGAGCTTAACCGTGACAGCCTGTTCGAAACTGTGAATAGTAGTTTTGATAACTTAATTTAATTTTCAATTTTTAAACGTATATTCAAGCTTATTGCTTATCACAATTATCTTTTGGCCTGCTCTCAGCTATGAATTTTAAAAGCATTTTAGCAGTTATTATTAGCTTTCGATGCCAGGGGACCAGTGATGTCCGATTTTCGCTCAGTCGATTCCTTTGGATGATCATTTTTGAGAGACATGAGCGGTGGATGAAATTTTGGACAAGGTTTAAAATTAAGATTTGAGTTAAAAATACGTGAAATATCCGTAGTAAGAGACTCATTTCGGCTAAATTCCGTAGAATTTATCTATAGATCCATAACTTCGTAAAGGTCGTCCATCTGCGTAGATCTACGGGAAATTCCGTATAGATGGCATCGCTGCTGGGAGCCTTCTTAGCATTAGCATCGTTGTGGGCAAGATAAGTTTTGACGTAGGACTACGTCTTTGTTTTCAATTCAGGGGTACACGTTGCGAGTACGAGAATATGGAGCGTCACGAAATATGCTTAGGTTTTGAACGTTAATAACTAGTTCATTTCATGACCGATTTTCAAAATGTTTGCATCAATCTATCTGCACAGACTTCATATTTAAGTAAGGAACGTCTCCTAGGCAGCCATGAATGATATATAGGGGGTACACCTTCGTATATTGCTTTAGTTTTTCGGCAGTCGTGGAGCTGTGCCGAGTAGGATCTGCTGTGGGAACGCATTTGCGGTAGCAAGCGTTCCCACTGAAGGGTGCACTGGCGAGCAGTCGTTGCCCAGAGAGGCGTTGGTGCAGTTGACTGTTGGTGCCGATGCTCCCGTCAACCTCACTTCGAGAAACATGGCCGCTGAAGCCTACGGGAAAAAGCCACACGCGACAACGAGACAAGAATCAATCATCTCACGTCACCTGTAGATGGCCACCGGCAATGACGAGGAGCTGAACCGAGAAAAAAGCCCAAGTTCAACCGCGAACCATATTTCTCCCACGTTAACTAAATCCGTCCTTTTCAGGACGACCAAATCAGTGTACCAACTAAAGAGTTTATTTTGTAGAAAATTTTCTCTTGTGCTGTTTGAAATATAGATATGGCATTGCTTTAAACGCCGCGTCCCGGAGTAAATGGCAATGCGCGTTGAACAACCAACGAACCAACAGATCCATAACTATCTTCTACGATAGTGGCCCTCTCAACAATCGTAGAAAATACAACTGGGCCGTATCATCATTAATGGCCACCAAATGCTATCTAAAGAGTTTACAATAGAATGTTCTTACTGTTTGTTTCTACTGCTATCGAGACGTGCCCATCCTTTAACCTGTCCGAAACAGACTTTGGATTCCAAACAGACCGCAACCATCTACAACGCAAGAAGTATAATGATCTCCAGGTGGTCGATCATAGCAAATGGATGTGCTCTTATGGTGCATTCTCGCTCCACCATCTCGGAAGGCAAACAGTTCCAGTAGCAAAGTTCGGAAGAAGAAAACGTATAGCACCATTCAATAACTTTTTCTCTGTGACTGCCGACAATAAATTGCATTCGGATGTTGTGTTGAGGATATTTTAAAAATCAAACTGTCCAAAATATTTTACCTTCAGATATTCTGTTTTTTTCGAATGCTTGTCAAATTGACCAACTAGCCCCATAGCCCGTAGGTTATATTTGTCAGGATATGGGTTAAGTTAGTCATTTAATGCAATACAATATGATACAAGGAAAATACTTCCTGATACAGGGTGTTGTGTTCCCAAAATTCAGCTATCATCATATTTGATTTAAAAAAACCTTCAACGCAAGTGATCAAATCTCAACTTTTAAAGTTTTTGTTTTCTCAAAATTAGCTCCACAAAAAGTAAGCAACATAGTAGTGCATTTTTTTCATTTCATTCGGAAGCTGAGTAAACTTTAACGTTAATAAATCGTTCTGTTATTAAATATCTACATTAAAATAAATCTCTCAACGCGTTCTTTGATTCGTTCTTTGACATCAAGGAGCTACAGGATAACTTTTATACAACGTGCTCTCGTTATAACATGCCCTCGTTCTAATTTTCCTATGTTCTAATGGGTATATCGATATTATGTGTGAAAATTTGGAAGAATCGTCGCTGAAAATGGGACTACACGTTTCAGCAGGATAACTATTCTGAGCACATAGCAATGAAAACACTTGCTTTCTTCCGTTCCTGTCACCCAGATCTGAAATTGCATTTTATTCATTAAGAAATTAAAAATTTCACCTAAATACTTCTGCTTGCTGCCGTGGAACTTTGGCCATGGGTTGGAAAAAAGAATCATGTAGGCATATTCTTCCGTTCCTTGGTCGCCTTTTTGATCAAATAATCCGTCGTGTTGGCCACGTAATTACTTGAATATACTCTCCTCTTCAAATTGGCCCAGAACATCTCAATTGCTGGGGAACGTTGGGAGGGTTGGCATGCTTGGGCACCACTGGAATCCCCAACCGCTCCGTTTCCTCCAGCGCCCGCGTCGAGTAGTGGGCCGACGCTAGATCCGTATAAAACACCACGTCGTCATCCTTGTGCTACTTTTTAATGAAAGCGGCAACTTCTGGGAGGCACTTCGTACTGTAGATCACACCGTTCACTGCCAGCCCCGACAAAAAGAAGAGGGGACGTGACATCCCCTTCTCACTGATTGTGAACCACAGAACCCCTTCTTTGGGAACTTCGTGTGCGCTATGTACTTCAAATCGCTGCTATTTTCTTTTGTCGGGGAGGTGAAGTAGCCTTTGCCTTGCCAGTCGTTAAACATCAAATTTTGGTTGGGCTTAGCTCAAGGAACCCAATAATTGGGTTGTCGATCTTAAGACCTTATTGGTCCGGAACCATTTTGTGGAGTCCCAGAGTGTGCTCTGAGGACTGACATAAAAAATTGGGAAATGTCCATGGTAGAACCAAACTGGAACTCTACGAATACATGCAGACAAGCCAAGAGATTTATAAGATCAAGTACTGTAAAAGCCCGGATCTTACTAAATCTTTGTAAAAAAAATTCCCGGTAATTACTGGTCTGTTGGCTGGTCACTGCCTGAGTAGGTATCACCTAAATAAAATTGGAAGAATTCATTCATCAGAATGTCGGTTTTGCCAATTTGAAACTGAAATTGCAGAACATATATTCTGCAGCTGTGGAGCATTATTCAATCAAATGATGTCAATATTTGGAAAGGGCCCCCTGAAATTTGGCAAAACGATCCTGGTACATACTTAGAACATTCTGTCAACAGCTGAACGTTCGGTAATCCGATTTAACGGATTTCGGTAGAATTTGACAAGTTCCGGTATTTTTTTTACCGTGAAAATTTCACAGAAATCCGGTAAATCGGATTACCGAACGTTCAGCTGTTGAAAGAATACTGCAAAATTTTCTAAGTGGGTAGGGTATTAAACTTTATAAATCAATTCGAGCCTAACTGGGATCAGGGGCTATGTCAACCAATGTCCATCACACCTTAATTGTGACAGGATATTTAACTTGCACCAAATAAAATATGGGTCATACAACAATAATCCTAATGAATCGATGCAGTTGTGTTTTGGCTCTACAGAATGACAAACCTTATGCCAGTGAGTTCGAGGATGACCAAATAAATTCATTCAGTCTGAAGTTTTATTGAGCATAGATCTCTAAGAGTCCACTGATATGGAAATGAAATATTATCAGGAGTTCATTGGTTATGCTTGTAGGGTCTTAAAAGCTTTTCTATGTCGAGATTTCGAAGAAACCTTGGACATCTGGAATAATTCCATATATTACTTTTATTTCGTTCAGTAAACCGTTTGGATATGCACCAACGCTACCATAAACCAATATCATGTCAATTGCTACCTTTGTTTATCTCAAGGCCTTTTTTCATCGAAGTTGTTTAATTAACTTTAAAGCCCGTTCTATACAATATGTTGTTTGATTTGGTTCGACGAATTTCCTGGAATTTAATAAGTTTAATAAGTTCGAATACAATTTTCCATTATATGCACCAACAATCAATCGTAAAATAACGATTTAAAATTGGCTCACTGCTTTAGAACCCCTTGGTCCCATGTATATCTTGCACTTAGCACCTTGCATTACATTCTTGCGCTTTTCGGTACTACAATATTTGTTTTTGTTTTTGTTCGCTGTTTCAATTTGGCAGTTTATTTGAGAGATTTTAACTTGGGACCTAGCCGATGAGCTGGTACTTCCTGAGTCAAAAACTATTTCCATTTTCTCCATGACTATCCGGCCCTGAATGCACCGTGTACATATTCTGTACGAATATTAATATCTGCTTTAGCTCCCAGACAACCAGAAATCGTATAACAGTGTTCAGATAGTATCGTATTTTCCTATATTTCAAGTCAAAATCGCATATAATTGTGCCCTTTATCGTACTATGTTTAAGTTGAATCGCATAGAGTGCCAATTTTCGACAATTATACGATGTGTCATTTAGCCATTGTACTGCGTTATAAATGGAGTCGGATTTACATAGTTGGACTTTTCAAATCGTATTTGTTATTACAGATTAAATCACATACGATGTCAAATAAACTATTTTGAGAATACTATGGAATTTGTACGTATATGGCCTCCATTTTTGTACGTATAAGCCATATTTTTGCATTCTATACGATTTGTTTGCTTACATAGTATATGTGTCCCTTGACTCAGCCTAATAACTCATTTTATTACGTCGGAAACATTCGAGGGATATGGATTTAATGTCGGTCTATAAGCACCAAATTGGGTCTATTCATGGATGCAACTTTGTCCCAATCGATAGATTTATTAATAAATGGAGTCTTCGTGCGGTTTTTTTTCCCCGATTACCTGATTTAAGGCATTGCCAGCTGTATTTACACATAATTTTGCAAAACAAACATAAATAAAACTACTTTAAAACACTTAATTGATTTTAAAATGTAATTTATCAGCCATTCTATAATGAAAACACTTCTATTCGCTATACACAGAATTTGTTTCTTTGATTTGTGTTTAGATGAGACATATGAAAATATTCATCCGAAACTCATACATATCCATTGGAACTTTTACCAATAACAATATTTTTACTACGTTATTAATATAACAGGTCATTGTTGGGGATATAGAAAAAAATGTGTTCATAACATTGGGTCTACGGTTATCTTGTTGAATGATTGTTATTTTAAATATGTTAACAGGTAGTTTATAACGTGTGGCTATTTTCTGTACATCTAGGGTGCATTATTTGGTTCATCGGTTCAATTTAGCCGAATTTAGATCATCCGAAGATCGTGAAGATAATCTGTTCAGTGAATTCATAATATCTTAAAGGTTGAGGAAATCAAAAATTACGTGGAAATGAACAACTGTAAATTGATTAATAATATTTCAATTACTTTGGAATAAATTGATCATCATGATAGCAATATGATTTTGTTGATTATTGATGAATAAATGACATATTTGGTACATAGGCCGAATGAAAGAGCTATGCTAACGTTACATGCCGTTACCGCACACAGGAAAAAATCTTGTAGTAAAAACTACCATTATACCTGAATATGCCTATCTTCAAAACTACCATGATATATCAGTCAAATTTACTACGTTTATGGTAAAACTTTCATCATTTGTGGTATATTTGACAGACCTCATATTGATATCAACCGCACCATGGTTGATCTAATCGCAGGCATGGTCAAATCAAACGCATTTATAGTCAGGTGAAAATTGTTGGTGTTTGTGCTTAATTTAACCCTCGAAATGGTAGTTTCTACTGCGGTTTTTTTTTTGCGTGTATGTTTTTTATATATAAAAAAAACAACAAAAAAAATATATTTTTTTTGCGTGGGTGGGGGGGGGGCTTGTTGTTGTTTGTCTATCTTTTGTTTTTTTTTTCCTCCGCGCGATGGATCGATATCGGGAAATCGTCGGGAACTATATTTTGAACGGTGATCGATCCGGTGACATACTCAGACGTCTGAAATCTCATGAGGCGACACAGCTTGTATTAAACAAGTTGAGAGTACTGTAAAATGACGAAAACAGGTTATCAATATAATTGTATAATACTTTATTTCATACTTTAATATGAAGTAAAGCCTTATAAAACATAAAATGGAAAAAAATATCATATTACTTTTGATATTGCTTACATAGCTTCGCCAAGCGTGGGATATGAACACTAGGCCTTGGCGTGATAGGTTTGTAGCTTCTTTGCTAGGCCAACTTCGATTGTTGGAAAGTCAAATCTGATTACCTATAATTTGCTTCCCGTTGGCAGTGAAACCACAAAAAATAAACACGTTTTGCAAAACATGGTTGGTGTAATGTAATTTCAACAGAATTTAAAACTACCCAGTCATCTCACTTCGTTCAGCGAAAGAAGAAAGTTCGTTCGATCCAGCACTCCGTTATTTTGGAAGATTTATTCGAGTGCGATCCTTGGAAATAATTAGTTTTTTTTCTCAAAATCTATTCACTTCAGTGAAAGGAGTGAAAGTGAGTTTTTTTTCTAAGAAGGCAGTGTGGTTTTCCAGTGAAATAAGAAAATCAAGCAGCGCTTGCTGGCGAATTATCACCCCGCTCATTTTCGCTTCATCTCCGCGTGGTGACGCTAACCAGCGATACACTACTACATCGCCAGCGGTCATCCGACATCGTTAAGCGAGTGCACCCGAAGGCGATCGGGATACACCCGTACACCCACGCAGCGCACCGCTCCCCGCTGCCCGCATAGAAGTGCGACGTTCAGGCAAACGGTGCGTCAGCAGCAGCAGCAACAGATCAGTAATATTAGTTAACTTTTTTTCCCCTGTCTCTCATCCCACTAGAGTTTAGCGTTAACTTGTGTGTGTTCCTATTTTGTGTTTGTGTGTGATTTAAATTTTTGGGGGCGTTCAACGCTCCCACGAGTAAGGCAAATCGTGCATGTTGTCTTCCAGATGGACGGTTTGGCTGAAACAGTGCCTTTGCCACCTGATGATGGGGAGGCACAAACAAAATTCCGACCGCGATCTTATCCAATGGACTCGGTCGGTCCATGGGTTGTCTACTTTCAGCCCAAAATTAAACCTCTGAATGTGTACCAAATAACTACAGATTTGACGAAGCGATTCTCAGCCGTGACAGAGATCACGAAAGTAAAATTTTTTATAAACTCCGTGTTGTCGTCTCTAACCTGAAGCAGGCTAATGAGATTGCTTCCTCCCAGCATTTTACACTGGAATATAGAGTTTATATTCCAGCTCGTGATGTGGAGATTATAGGAGTGGTCACAGAGGCGAGTCTGTGCCCTGAAATTTTGGAGAAGCGGGCGGTTGGCCGATTCAAGAATCCTCTGCTCCCCCCAGTTCAGATACTGGAAGTAAGAAAATTAGTTAAAATATCGCACAGCGAGGGTAAGAAAAAAGTTACCCCCACAGACTCGTTTCGGGTGACCTTTTCTGGCTCTGCCCTTCCTCACTACTTAGAACTGGACAAACTTCGGCTACCTGTGCGGTTATTTGTACCCCGGGTAATGATCTGCCAAAACTGCCAGCAGATGGGGCATACGGCCTCCCATTGCGGCAATAAGGCACGCTGCTCAACTTGCGGGGAGAAACATGAGGCTAGTCCCTGTGCAGATAATACACCAAAATGCGTTTTCTGCAAGGGAACTCCTCCCCATGCTCTCTCGTCATGCCCGGCGTACAAACAACGCGGGAAAAAATTGGAACTTTCTCTGAAACAACGTTCAAGGCAATCTTTTGCAGAAATGCTTAACAAAGCCTCGCCACCCGATATCAATACAAATCCTTTTGCTCCTCTGTCAGTTGACGAGTCTGATTCGGACTTGGTTGAGGAGGGGACATCTTTCAGTTTTCCGGAAGGTGCTTCACGGAAGCGAAGACGCATCCGAGCAGGGAAAGTAGCTGAAAAAAGCCCCAAATCAACATGCCCAATTCAAAGAGCAGTGGAATTAAGGATAAAACAAATCCTCCTGGTTTTCGAAGTGCCAACTACACACAGGATTTCCCAGCTCTCCCGGGGATATCCAAAACCCCTGATGCCCCGATTTTAAGAACAGAAGCCCCCTCTTCATCTGGGCTGTTCTCATTTGATGATATTGTGGAAGGTATTTTCAAGTACCTCGAAATGTCTGATTCTCTTAAAAGCATTGTTATGGCAATGCTTCCCACCGTGAAAACTTTTTTGAAGAAATTAACATTAAAGTGGCCCCTCCTTGCAGCTATCATTTCCTTCGATGGATAATTTGCCAAAAGAGGTCGGGGATTTGATCACTGTTCTGCAGTGGAATTGTCGAAGTCTTATTCTTAAATTGGAATCATTTAAATTTTTAGCTCACAATATCGGTTGTGATGCATTTGCTCTTTGTTAAACATGGCTTTCACCCAAAATCGATCTTCCGATTCACGATTTCAACATTATTCGGCTTGATCGTGAGGATTCACGTGGAGGAGTAGTACTTTTGGGGATCAAAAAGTGCTACTCCTTCTATAGAGTGAATTTTCCTCCTATTCCAGGTATTGAAGTTGTCGCATGTCAGGCATTTATTAAAAATAAAAGCCTTTGGATTGCTTCCGTTTATATTCCTCCTAGAGCCTCAATAAACCAGAAACAACTTTCAGATATTTTTTCGGTTCTTTCTGCTCCGCGGTTGGTCATGGGAGATTTTAACTCTCACGGTACAGGCTGGGGAGAACTGTACGATGACAACCGGTCTTCCTTGATATATGACCTCAGTGACAACTTCAATATGACCGTTCTCAACAATGGAGAAATTACACGCTTGGCTGGTCCATCCTCACTTGGCAGTAGATTAGACTTCACACTTTGCTCGAATTCATTATCGTTGGACTGCACGTGGAATGTGATCCAGGATCCCCACGGTAGTGATAATTTGCCTATTAAAATTTCGGTTGCCACCGGGCTCACTCCGCCGGAATCCACCAACGTCACGTATGATCTAACTCGTAATATCGATTGAACAAGGTTCAAGACAGCAAAAGATAAAGCTGTAACAACGGTAGAAGGGCTTCCACCGCTGGAGGAATATAACTTCCTCTCCAACCTGATTTTGGAAAGCGCGCTTCAAGCTCAAACTCGACCAGTTCCAGGAACGTCATTTCGCAGGAAACCTCCTGATCCTGGTGGGATCAGCAATGCACCGAGGTTTACCGTAAAAAGTCCGACGCGTTTAAAGTTTTCCGTAGACGTGGAACACCTGAGCACTTCGAAAGGTACACGGCTCTCGAACGAGAATTTAAGAGCCTCATCAAGGCCAAGAAACGCGGTTACTGGCGACAATTCGTGGACGGGCTATCGCGTGAAACGTCGATGAATACCCTTTGGAATACGGCGCGAAGATTGCGTAGCTGAATTTCGAACCACGAGAACGAGGAGTATTCGGACCAATGGATCCTCAAGTTCGCGCGAAAAGTTTGTCCAGATTCTGTGCCGGCACAAATGTTTCCTCGCGAAACCACGAATTCGATAGATGAGATCAGCCAACCTTTTTCAATGCTAGAACTCTCTCTCGCACTCCTTTATAGAATCAAGTTCAACTTACTTAAGAACCTTCCAGACCTCGCTAAGAGGCGCATGTTGCACTTGTTTTATCAGTTTCTGGCTCTCAACATTGTACCGGATGACTGGAGACGGGTGAGAGTTATTGCCATTCAAAAACCTGGTAAACCCGCGTCCGACCACAACTCCTATCGATCCATCGCGATGTTATCTTGTATTCGAAAGTTGTTGGAAAAAATGATCCTTTTCCGTCTGGACAAATGGGTTGAGAGGAATAACCTGCTTTCAGATACTCAATATGGTTTCCGTAGAGGTAAGGGAACGAACGACCGCCTCTCGTTGCTTTCCACAGAGATTCAGTTAGCTTTTGTTAAAAAAGAGCAAATGGCTTCTGTATTCTTGGATATCAAGGGGGCTTTTGATTCAGTATCTGTTAAAGTTCTCTCAGATAAACTCCACGCTTGTGGCTTTTCACCATTAATGAACAATTTTTTGCACAATTTGCTGTCAGAGAAACACATGCGCTTTTCTCATGGAAACTCTACAGCTTTTCGATTTAGCTACATGGGCCTCCCCCAGGGATCATGTTTAAGTCCTCTTTTGTATAATTTTTATGTCAAAGACATTGACGGTTGTCTGAGTGACAGCTGAACGTTGAGACAACTTGCAGATGACGATGTAGTGTCTGTCACGGGACCCAATAGGGTCGATCTGCAAGGACCCTTACAGGATACCTTAGACAATTTGTCTACTTGGGCTCTAGAGCTAGGTATCGAATTCTCTACGGAGAAAACTGAGTTGGTAGTTTTTTCTAGGAAGCATAACCCTGCACAACCGAAGCTTCAAATTTGGGGTAAGGGGATAACTCATTCATTTAAATATCTTGGGGTCTGGTTCGATTCGAAGTGCACCTGGAGATCCCACATTGAGTATCTGAAGCGAAAATGCCAACAAAGGATCATTTTTCTCTGCACAATCATTGGGACCTGGTGGGGAGCGCATCCGCAAGATCTTCTAACGTTGTACCGGACTACGATTTTGTCGATTATAAAATACGATAGTTTTTGTTTTCAGTCAGCGGCTCGGTTGCACATTATCAAACTGGAACGTATTCAGTATCGGTGTCTTCGTATCGCGTTAGGTTGTATGCACTCGACTCATACCATGAGTCTTGAAGTGCTGGCTGGCATGTTGCCACTCTCGAATCGGTTTTCAGAATTATCTCTCCGGCTCCTCACCAGGTGTGAAGTTATGAACCCCCAGGTGATCGGAAACTTTGAGAAGCTCCTTGAGTTGAATCCTCAAACCCGCTTCATGACTTTGTACCATTTGTACATAACACAGGATGTCAGCCCTTCGCTGAATATTCCCAATCGTGTTTGCTTCTCCGATTTCGGCAGTTCGGTTCATTTTGATTTATCCATGAAGCAAGATCATCGTCCTATGATTGCTCCGGTGATATTTGCTGCAAAGTATGGCCTAGTTGAACGTTTTTCACTGACGGGTCTTTGATAGAGGAATCTGCTGGCTTTGGTGTATACAATGAAAATTATAGCGTCGCTCGTAAACTTCAAGCACCTTGTTCTGTTTTTGTCGCGGAATTGGCAGCATTTCATTTTTCTTTAGTAAATGTTGCCTCTTTTAAACCAGATCAATACTTCATTTTCACGGATAGTCTTAGTTCTATAGAGGCTATTCGCTCCTTGAGGCCGGTAAAGCACACCTCTTATTTTCTTAAGAAAATACGAGGTCTTCTAAGTGCTTTATCTTCACGTTCTTTTATTATCACCTTTGTGTGGGTCCCTTCTCATTGTTCGATTTCTGACAATGAGAAAGCGGACTTGCTTGCAAGGGTGGGCGCTATCGAAGGCGATATTTATGACCGACAAATCGCCTTCAACGAATTTTTCTATATTTTTCGTCAGATATCACTCGATAGCTGGCAGTATAAATGGAGTAAAGGAGATTTGGGGCGATGGCTACATTCTATCACTCCTAAGGTGTCTAAGAAATATTGGTTCCGGGGATTGGGTGTGGGTCGAGACTTTATTCGTGTCATGTCTCGCCTCATGTCCAATCATTATTCTTTAAACGCTCATTTGTTCCGTGTTGGGCTGGGAGATAGCAATCTCTGTGAATGTGGACAAGGTAACCAGGACGCAGATCACGTTATTTGGTCTTGTGCTGAGCATTGTGAAGTCAGATCTGAGCTTTATGATTCCCTTCGGGCTCGAGGTAGACAACCCAATGTACCGATTCTAGACATTTTAGCTGCACGTGATCTGGAGTTTATGAAACTCATTTATGTGTTTTTGACTAACATTAGCCTTAGATTGTAGTTTGATTAACTTACTTGTTTAGGTTAAATTTTTGAGGATTGTCTGCTTCGTTGTGTGATACAAACAATACAAACAATTATAAATCATTCTAAAAAGATATTTTAGATCAAGTCATTTCCACAGGAACCGTCCACGTCACTATTGTAGTATCGGTCCTACCTTTTTATAAGTAACTTGGTTTGTATAAATCTTGAAATGCACCTGAGCATGACTATACTTTGAAAGCCCTACCTGAGCAAACGGCACCACTGGTGTGATAATCAGGGATGCTAGATATACAGAAATGTCTGTATTTATACAGACATTTCATCATGCATACAGACATCATAAAGATTACAGACATCATATAAGATTACAGACATCATAAAGATTACAGACATCATAAAGATTACAGACATCATAAAGATTACAGACATTTGGAAAATGTTACAGACATATACAGACATTCATTTCGGTGAACTTCTAGATTTAAAAAAAAACATGACGATAGGGAAAGTAACATACGCCACAGTATGCAAATTATTGACAGTCTGAAGTTGGACCATTTTGTTGGCGAAAAAAACCAGTGAGGTACAAGTATGTGCCTGGCTGTTTTATAAGGCTGTTTTCACTGATTTGACCTTTGTCTAAGATGTAGCACTGAAACGAACTAAAAATACGGTCATCAAGACGAATTTCCTTGGCGAATTGCATCGCCAAGAATTGGTACAATGATGCGGTCCAAACCATTTAGTCTTATAATCGATGAGTCAATTGGTCTTAGAAGTGAGGACTTTCTATTGGAATGGCAATGAACTGTCGATTCGAGATTCTTTTAATCACATACTCGAGCTTGCTAAGGCGAATGCTACTACTATACACAGTGCCATTGTTACTAAGTTTAATGAAGACTTTGATTTTGTACAAAAAGAAGCTAAGGGGGTTTGGTGTAGACGGATCGAGTGTTATGCACGGTGGAAAGCATTCTGTTAGTGTACTATTTAAAAACGACTGTCCGAATTTATTCGTACTGAAATGCATTTGCCATTTATTTGCATTGCATCATATTCATGCAAGAATATTCCATCTTCAGCAAAAGTCCTTCAAAAAGAGCAAAGTTCAACGAACTGCAGCACCTAATAGAGCTAAAACTTTTAAACGTGTTACATCCATCCGCGACCCGATGGCTTTCTTTGGACCATGTTGTTAACCGTGTTCTTGAAGCTGGAAGTCTTAAAAGTATATTTCAGTTTTCGCGATACATCAGCAGGATGGAAAAAAACAAGAAAATTTACGAGCGGTCTCAGCGATCCATCAAACCACCTATACTTGATCGCAATTAACCACATCTTACCGAAAATCAACAGGTTGAATCAACTTTTTTCAATCTGAAAAGCAAATGGTGTACAAGTACTTGCAAAGAAAGAAACTTGCAAATTGATGTTCTTGATATTGGATTGTTCTATGAAACCAGGATTTTTAAAAAAATTGAAAAACCCTGACTTTGTGAACCTGATCCCCAATAACTTCTGCAAGTTGGAAAAACTGTACGAAGGTGTCGAAGGGCAGGCCTTGATCAATGAATACACTAGAAGTGAGAATTTAAGCATGGAGCACTTGCATCAATTCCGACTGGACATGATGAATTTCCACATATGCTGCTGTAATAAAAATTGACCTTAGCGACCAAAAAAAAAAAAAAAGAATTGACCTTACCGACGATACCCTCAACGATTTAGTTGATTGATCCTGACAATATCAGAGTAGAAGCCCAACCTACATTTTTTCACCTTAACAAAAGATTTGACCAATCAACGACGAGCTCCGGAAATTGAGATTTTCAGTGGCGGACTGAGCTTTTCCGTGTCTACAACAGCTCATTCCAGCAATATTGGCTATACCATATTCGACGGCCACTGTCGAGCGAATTATTTCAATTTACAATATCAAAAAAAAACCAATGCCCGCAATCGCACTGCCACATAAACCATGAGATGCATTTTGTCGGCCAAAGAGTACAATAGATTGCACAAAAAGTTGGTTGAAATTTCATCTAATTTGAAATGTCTGTTCAAAAGCGATTTGTACAGCACAATTTAAGTTGCTCAAGCCTTTGGAATTAATTTATTTTGTAGTAGTGAAGTGAAGGTGAGTTGTTTCTTAATTTTTTTTTGATTTTGTTTCTGTATTATCGAGATTTTCAGCCTCGGGCTGGTTCATCTCCCGTCGTAGTCACTAAACAGCTCTTTTGGTGTTTTTCGTAACTTTTTCGGGGGTGAGATTTGAACTCTTGACTTTGGCGTTAGAGGTATGAATGTTAACCACTACGCCGTGGTCGCCCCACTTCTTAAAATTTATGAATGATGATAATAAACGATTTGCCTAGAATTTTTCAAAACATCAAATGTGAAAGATCAAAATATTTTGCTTTGTTCATATTTAGTGATTGAAAAATGACAGTGATTTAATCGAATGTATGGAAGTTAAAGGAAAGTTGACATTTAAATATAAAAGTTGAAATTGCGTTAGATTTTTGTTTTTGCGATGTTTACAAAACATAATCTCACCTATACTCGTTTGTTAGCATCGATAAATAGCGATTTTCATCATTCCATAGATCATTGCACTATGGCGTCATCAAGGCAGTTTTGACAGTTCAGGGAGCTTGTTTACGTGGACTTACAATATTTTCGGTAAGATCGGTTTGAGATTTTGTGCTCGGAATTTATTACGATTGAAGTAAAATTTCCGGAAAACAGACACCAGTGTTTACATCATTTCCAGAATCTAATCGTGCACTGAAACCGGCCAGTACCCATTAATGGGTAAAATATCACCCATTTCGAACTTAAATGGGTTAACTCCTTTAATGGGTAAAAGGATTTTACCCATTAATGGATAAAGAGCCTGTACGTCAGGCCATCGGGTATTTTTTACCCATTTTTCAAAATGTTTGTTATTTGGGAAATGGGTATGAAATACCCATTTTTCGAAATGTTTGTTATTTGCGAAATGGGTATGAAATACCCATTTTTCGTGATTTGTTTTTAATTGTGATATTGAATAATGAGCACTAGAATAAACATAATAGATCACAATAACTGAATGTGTATTTGTATTTGGACAACCCTTTAGCCTCAGACCTTTTACCTATCAGGTATGTTAAGTTTCGTTCGGGAGTTTTCACACCGGCAAATATTCCGGCGACGTTCAAGTGGTCCATATCACATCGTTATCCTCCAGAGAGGATATCCGTGGAATATATCTGAAAGAATTTAAATGATTTTGACGTCAACTTGATGAAAGCTTGGATTTTACGCCCCGGAAGAGACACATACTCGGAAGAACGATTCTACTGATGAAATTGAAGCATTTTATATTATAATATTAAATTATTAACGTACCTCTTAGTTTTTGGAAGTTTTCGCTATCCAGTTTAACCTTCAGTTCTTCCATACTCTTCGCGTTTTCGTGGAATGCATTCCGCGAAGTTTTTATATTTTTCGAACCACGCACTTTCAAATAAACAAAGCGAGCTAGGAAAATGCTAAGATATTTTTTACCCATTAATGGGTAGAAAAATACCCATCTTTGGATCTCTCATTCAAAATAAAAAATGGGTCTTTAGTATGCATTATTTTGATTTTTAAAGTACCCATTTTTTGACAGTTTCATATACTATCGAAAAATGGGTACATATTTACCCCTAAATGGGTACTGGCCGGTTACAGTGTGCCGAATCCGGCAAAAAACAATGAAAAATTTCGTTTGAGCGGTTCAAATTCTAACACCTTGTAAACAAGCTCCCTGAACTGTCAAAAAACTGTGGTTAATACATTCCGTGCAATGATCTATTGAAGCACCTTAATACCAAAACAAAATCCCTTATACAGACAAATACAGACATTTCAATGAGATTGATACAGACTTTTGAAAAAAGTATCTGGCATCTCTGGTGATAATAAAGAATGCATTGTTACTTCTTCTACCAACGAGACGATACGTGTGTGCAAATCACTTTGATTCCGAAACAACGCGATTCTACAACTATCAGTAAGAACCGTGAGATAGTAACCATCTGAGAAAGTAAAAAGTAGAGAAGGTAACCATCTGTCAAAAGATAAGCTATCTGTAGTGGAATTTAACGGAATTTGCTCCCCTGTACTAGTGATAGTTTAAAAAGTTGTTTCAGTTTTTTATTTTTTTAGAAAAAGTGTTCAAGTGAAGTGTTAGTTTAAATTTTCCTAGTTTTTCAATTACAATCGTTCTACTAATACGCTCGCAGAAGTGTTTTTTAAAAATAAGTGAAGGGATCAAAAAGTGGTTGGATACTCTCTTGGCACACTGGTCACGACTTCATTTTGTCGGACGATAAACTGTTTGTGCTGGATTCGCAAAACCATCGATTGTGGGCGATAACAAGCAAGCATTCCTGTATCCTAAATAAACATTCCTCGGTTCCAAAGTGCAGCGTCAGATGGGTTGGGGACAGATTTTGGAGAAAGTTGGTGCCCCAAGTTTATAACAACTCTTCGAAGATGACGACTTAGTGTTTCAGCAGGACACGGCAAATGTGGTCCAAGCTTGGTGTCGAGACAATTTAACCGACTTTCTGGACAAAACTTTGTGACCTCCCAGCTCCCCGGATTTGAATCCTCTCGAATTTTTTGTTTGGTCCTATATAATGTCGAAGATGAACGAATACAACGTCAGCACCTTGGACCAGTTCAAGAAAGTTATCCTCAAAATCTGGGACGAAATTCCCATGAAAGATGCGTGCCACTTGTGACGGGTTCGAAAACATGATAGAATATAAAGATTGCAGCTGATAAAGAAATAAAAAGTGGGAGGTTAATCCAAGAGATATGCTGTCATCGTTAAGCGTCTATAAACAGTGCTTTCAATAGAGTGTACCCAGTATTGAATATATGGCTCTCTAATTTTTCGGACATTTTTTTTTTAAATGCGTCCGATCTTATTGAACTGGTTACGTTTGTAGATCTTTAGACTTTACTCCAGGAATTTTTGGGATGACACATCTATTCAACTAAATTAACTAGTTCGTTAAAGTTAAATATACTAGGATCGACTCTTCTCATTGATTTTATGCTTTGCTAATTGTTCAAGAGCAAATGCATTTACTGAGTTGTGTTCGACTATGCAAAATAAATGAGTACCTGCTTCGTCGATGGCCAAAAACAAACAATTATCACATCACCAAAATTAACCCGCTATGTATATTCGATAAGCTTGATTAAGTTGGCATTTTTTTTTCGAGCATCGCAAACTGCAATCCGGAGCAATCTGAAAGGCTCCATCATTATTCCTAATCATGATGTAATAGCACCGTAATGGAAACTAACAGAACCGGATCACGACAGCGCAAGTGTCTCCGGTAGCAGTGTGACATGGACAAGACAAAGTAACCAGCTATAAAAAAAAGTGAAGGAGGGAGTAAATGACCAGCTCAGCAGAGGCACCTCTGTCAGCAGTCAGCAGAACAAGCAGCAAAAGTGTAAACTTACCGGTATCATTATCCTTGGCTTGCACCTTCAGTATGGCAGTACCGAACTGGGCTCGTTCGGAAACGGTGATGTTGTAGCTATCCTGCTCGATCTCCGGTGGACAGTCGTTGACGTCCTGCACCAGCACCGATACTGGCACTTCCGCCGACACGCCGGATACGCTGTCCGTTGCTCTAATTAAAAGTTCATAACTTTGCTTCTGTTCGTAGTCCAGCTCGTCTACCACGTAGATCGCACCTGTGTAAATGGACGGTGCCATGGTTCACGGGATAATGATGATATTGTTTGTTGGTTGTTGGATGTTGATGTTTGTGTTGTTTTTTTTTTTTTGTCAGCGTGTTCCCGGTTCCGTGCCGAACGGTGGTTTCGTTAATGTTCCGGAGCAGTCGTTGAAAGGAGGAAAAAGAAAAAGGGAAAATATATGGAGGATTAACAATTTATGATATTATTAAAATTTTAAGCCCACGCCACCGGGCAGTGCACGTTAAACAGTGTGCTGACTTTATGAGCTTTTGATTCTTTTCTTCTGCATTTCGGTGCAAAAGGTGTTAGTTACAGTGTAAGTAAAATGTTTCATTTTGTAGTAACTATCGGAGTGGATTCTAGGTAAAAAAAAAAAAAACGATTCATGCAATTAGTTATACATAAGCAACCTTCAATGAATGAATGAATGATTTTTGATGCAAAACATTGACTGGCTGTAAATTGTGTTTCATCGATTATTTAAAACCGATACATTCCAAAGAAAATTTGCGCAACAAAATACACCTGGTTTCAGTAATAAAGCAAGGATTCTAGCTGAATTATAATTAAAAATCAGTCCCCCAGATTACTCCTCAACGAAGCAATTTCGCGGATCGCAGCCTGAATTTCGTTTGCTGATAATCAAAATTCTAATTATGCGAAATTTCTCACCCTTTTGCACAAATTGCGGTTTATCTATCTGTGGTTTATATTGGATTTCAGTCCGTGTACCTTGTTCCCATACATATTCCCGTAAATGTCTACTGCATGCTAAAACAAGTAATCGTAATTGGAATTTGCGGTAAAACTAATAAAGTAGATTCGAGGACTGAAGTTGAAACAATTTGGACACAGCTCGAAAAAGTTTCGTTAGTTTTTGTTACATTGATGCACATTAATGGCGATCAAGGCATCTGCTTCAATTTTATTAAAGCGTAAGCGAGATACAATGCCAACCAATCATGCGGGAAATGTGTCATTTCATCAATATTTGCCCACATCTATCGTTGTATCTCGACCACCTGACCAACATGAAGCGTGAACATTACTGTCGATTGAAAATCAATAACGAATGGAAATCAATTAAAGATGTAACAATCTAGTCATCAAAACCAAACAAATTTCATTTGTTTGGATGCAAATAATTTTCCTATTGTGGATCAAATCATTTCAGAACTTTGGCGTGGCTTTGAGATTAAATAAATCAATTTTGTTAATTGGAGTTAAAACTAAACATTTTATGAATCCATTCATGTTGAAGTTACGAGAATTCCTACCTGTGTATTCAAACTAGAGTACAACATTAACCGCACCATGGTTGTCATACAACGCCATTCGGCGTGGCGGAGAATAGTATCTATGGAGTTGCCCAAAAATTAACCGCAAATCACGTTTCACAATTACGCGCTCAACCGGTCTCACGCATTTGTAATCAGACAAAGCTCGAAAGAGACTGGCAGATTAGGTTCCGGTTGGTTTTGCGGTGGTCGTGGGCGACAGTGACAGCGAGTTCACTACAATGTGTAGTGCGAACTTTGAATAATTTGGAGCCCGGATTTAACGGGCAGTAAAAAAATATGGAAATAATTCGAATTGAATTCGTAATTATCCATGGATTCAAGAGTTAGGCGAAACTACAGGGCGGATGACAAAATATAATGAAAGTGCGATTATCGACCAATAACCGAAGAAGCACTTTTGTTAACTGTGCCGCGAAAAACTACTTGTTTCGATTCAATGAGATGCACTCCCAAGCAACACAGCTTGTATTAAAAAAGTTGAAAGTACTGTCAAATGACAAAAACAGGTTTTCAATCAAAGTGTATAATACTTCATTTCATACTTTAATAGGACGTGAAAAGCGCAAAAAGTGAAGCCTTATAGAACATAAAATGGAAACAAATTATCCTCATACAAAAATATAACATCGCCAATCGTAGGATTTGAACACTAGGCCATGGCGTGATAGGTTTGTAGCTTCTTTGCTAAGCCAACTCCCATTATATCTCTGAGTATCTATGATTTGCTTCCCGTTGGCAGTGAAACCACAATCATGTACAACAAATTCATCGTTATGAAAAAAAAAACACGTTTTGCAAAACATGGTTCGTGCAATGTAATTTCAACAATATTTAGAACTGTCAATAAAATCTTGTCCTGTTTATGTTTCATAAATGTATGGAACTATGTTTTTAAGAACAATAATAAAGTATGATCACTTGCAACAGTGAAAAAAGTTTTTTTTAGCTCGACCGTTAGTCAGAGTGATATATAGAATACGAGAGATCCAAACCGCTCCGAACTTGACATGTGTTGCAATACGTTTATAATACATTTATAATACAAACAATTATAAACCATTCTAAAAAGATGTTTTGTGTGTTACTTGGGCTGGTTATTTGCTTCAGAATGTGATTTTCATAATAAGTATGTAGCTAAGGTGTGAGAGAGAACATTAAACGTGACATTGGACTAAAGAGTGCGTTAAAAAAAAATGACTAAATGTTCCGATTTTTCATGCGATTAGTGTCTTCTCGAAGTTGCTGCCTTCATTAAAAAGTATCACAAGAATGACGACGTGTTGTTTTGGCCGGATCTAGCGTCGGCCCATTACTCGAATAAAATGCAATTTGGTTTCTTAAAATATCTTTATTTATTTGACAACATCTTCGACACAAAAGTCGCACGGACTGGTTGAGCAACACTCCTAATCCTAAATTTAAAAACTGCTTTGCTTCCAATAAAATCGAAACAGTCACACACTTCATTGAAACGTCTACAACATAAATCCAGTGGGTTGTTCAGGCCGTAATTTGTTAGATGGCTAGGGATCCACAACAGTTGCCGATTTCGGAGCGTAGGTTTATATAACCTCACATTTTCGAGAAGGCTGCTGCAGTCGATGTTGCATTTAAACACGTTGAAAATGAACAACCTTTGCAGCATCACTCGACGACTCACCAGCGGTTGTAAATCGAGGAGTACGCATCGATGTTCGTATGGCGGTAGGTTCACTATGTCGTTCCATGGCAGGCCGCGTAGAGCATACCTAATGAAGTGCTTCTGGAATCTCTCAATACGAACGATATGGACGGCATGATACGGAGCCCAAACCTGCACTCCATATTACAGTACACTGCGAACAGGGCCTTCAGTGCATGTACGTCATTAAAATGGGCTGTGTTCCGGCGTAGGAAACCTAGCGTCACATTGGCGTTCGGATTCGTCACTGAGATCTTTTCGTAAAAGCGTAGTTTACTGTCAAGTATGACGCCAAGGTTCTTGTTTAACGTGGCTCTTTCTAATGGCAAATTGTTCAGTCCGTAGTCAAAAGATACAGTAGTCTGACATCGAGTGTACGTCATTACTTCACATTTTGCCGCATTCATCTGCATTCCGTTCATTTCGCACCAAGTTGAAAAACGTTCAATGTCACCTTGTAACGCAACGTAATTCACAAGCGACTTAATCACTCGAAATAGCTTTAAATCATCGCACATATCATTGATGAATGTTAGGGGACCGAGATAACTGCCCTGCCGGACGCCGGAAGGAATATCACATACGTTCGACCTAGCATCGTGCACTTTGACAAAAGCTTTGCGCGCAGACAGATATGATTTCTGCCACTGAATGATTCAAGAAGGTAGTCCCAGGCTGGTCGATTTTTCAATGTCCAATTCGTGAGGCACCTTGTGAAACGCTTTTGAAAAGTCAACCTGACACCGCCTCTCCAGCTCATTGATCACAGTAAGTCATGAGGTTTGACGTGGTTGACCGGCTGGGAGCGGACGCGTCTTCGCTTCCGTGGGGCACCTTCCGGAAAACTGACTGATGTTCCCTCTTCAGCCAAATCAAAGTCAGACTCGTCATCTGACAGAGAACCAAAGGGATTTGTATTGGCATTGGCTGATGGGGAGGCTTTTTTCACCATTTCGGCGAAAGATTGCCTGGAACGCTGTTTTAGCGAGCGTTCTAATTTTACCTCGTGTTGTTTGTACGCCGGGCATGATGAGAGATCATGAGGAGGAGTTCCCTTGCAGAAAGCGCATTTTGGTGTGCTGTCTGCACAGGCGCCATCCTCATGTTTCTCCCCGAAGTTGGAGCAGCGTGCCTTATTGCCGCAATGGGAGGTCGTATGTCCCATCTGCTTGCATTTTTGGCAGATCATGACCCGAGGTACAAACAACCGCACAGGTAGTCGAAGTTTTCCCAACTCGACGTATTGAGGGAGGGCTGAGCCAGAGAAGGTCACACGAAACGAGTCTGACGGTGTAAACTTCTTTTCACCCTTATTGGCCGATACTGTGCCTAGTTGGCACTCATCCAGTATCTTAACTGGAGACAGCAGAGGGTTCTTGAATCGACCAACACCCTTTAGCAGGATCTCAGGGGTCAGACTTGTTTCGGTGACCACACCTTCAATTTCAATACCCCGAGCTGGGATATACACTCTATATTCTAGTGTAAAGAGCTGGGAGATAGCAATCTCATTAGCTTGCTTGAGGTTGGACACAACGACCCGAAGTTTATTTGGCCTGACTTTAATTATCTCGGTCACGGCCGCGAATCGTTTCGTCAGATCATTACTGATCTGATAAACGTTTAGAGGTTTCGTTTTGGGCTGGAAGTAAACAACCCATGGACCAGCTGAACTATCTGGATATGCACGTAATCTGGTAACTCTATGAGCTACCTCATCATTTCGTGCCATAGATGATTCATCTTGCGATAAATCATCCATGGCTCGCTTGTGTGAGCTTATGACGCTCAACCACGAACGCAATTATCTACAATCAATCACAGATAAACATATTAAACCTAAGCACACTCTCTCACACGCTCTCACACACTCTCACTCACTTTCACTCACTCTCACACACAATACAAAACAATATATTCAGAAGAAAGAGAACAAAAGCTTATCTCATATATATCACTGATCTGCTGCAGCCGGGCGACGAATGTGCTGCTGTCGAACGACGATCCGTGGCCGCGTGTGCCGGCTAGACGTTGAGCTGAACGATGATGATAATGATGACGATGATGATGTTGCTGGTCGGTGGTGGTTAGCAGATGATCGACTGTACGCTATTTTATTAATTATAATATAAATGTTTATTTTAATATTATTATAAATGTAAAAAGGTTATGCATAAAATTATTTTTTACATCCTATTTTATCCTGTTTTTTGAAAATAAAATTTTACCCGTTAATTCCAATGGTAATGTTTTGAAATTCGATAAAAATATAAATAATTCACACACAACAATTCACTAACGAAATATTTATAATTATAATGTTATGTTAAATGCTATCTGAATAGTTATAATGAAAAATAATAATTATAAGTAATTTTAAATGGTATTTTCCCTACACAAACCCTACCTTGTCTTCCGTTCATTTTCTTTGTCCTTTTTCGATTCACAAGCCAAGTTAGATGTTTAAAAACTTTCTCTTAATATTTGTTTAACAAATTTTAGTCGGTACTCATTTTGATGTCCCCGGTGTGGCAAACAGTAACCAAGAATGACTACTGTGATAGCAATGACCGGTTTGGAGATGGATGGTTGAATTAAGAGCGCTGGGCGCAACGAAAACAACAACGACCGGTGTGGTTGCTCTTACAAACCCAAAACGCTAAGCATGGGTCAATCGTGTATTTCTATGGACGCTATCCCGCCTTTTCTTCAACAGATGCTTGCGGATACGGAAGTTTATGTCGATCTAGTAACGGTTGAGTTTACTGCTTATGGTAATCTGATTGCTTCAGAAAAATGTTAACACAGATAAAAAACCGTTCCCGAATCCGAGAACGGCAGCCATGAATTCGAGAAGCAAAGCAAAAACACACCGTGAACTGAATCCCAAAATCGTCAACTAGTCAACATAAATTTAATGCTGCATAACAACTTGTACAATAAGTATTCGCTCATTCAGCTAAAATCTTGTTTATTCAACTTTGAATGAACTCAAACTGTTTGCTGATTAGTTTACGTTTTTGGGTAAACATTCTGAAAACGTGAACTAGTTCACAGTCCATTTTTTTTTCGGGAACAGTTTGGATTTTTTTTTTATTAGCAACGCCTTTTGGAGAAACGCATAAGTTTATCAAACAATAGAAGTGCCAGCCCAATGTGGTATCCATTGAAATTGTTTGCACAATTAGTTGACCCCAACCAATCAACGATTAACTTTTTCTCACAATATCATGATTTGAGTTCATGAGCTCCCGCTTTCCGCTCACCATGGTGTTAAAACCCATTAGGAAACTGTTTCATCAATTTGATACCATGTAAAAATTAATTGCACTACAACTAGCAGTGGTATACACTTAGCTGTATACGGTTGCTACACTCTATAGTTGAAAATTTCTGAACAACTCAGGTCAACAAAGCCCTGCTTGTGCGTTCAATTCAGAATGATGAGGATTTTGTACCTGTAAAAGTTGGATAGAAGTAAACACCCTTTTTCCCGTTGCTTTATCAATAGTAGCAAGGAGTTTCCTCTACTGATTGGTACCATCGCTGTCGTTGTCGTCGTCGTTCTAGTACCTACTTGTTGTTGTTGTTGTTAACGGGAGGAACCGCTCCTGGTTGATTGTGCTTCACCTGCACAAGATCGATGGAGCTCTCGGTAAACATACTTGGAGTGGTCCTGCTCTTGTACCGGGATGGTGGTGTAAAATTCAATCCATTTAACAACTAATTTCTTTGTCTGACGGATGGACTTTCCAGAGCATGCTGATGATCGGAACCACCCTGATGCGGATGGTTTGTTCTGTTACTTTGTTTGTTGTTGCACCTGAACGAAAGTGCCCATCAACTTCCGGGCGTGAAGAAGTGAAACCAACTATGGAGCGAGAGTATCGATTTCACCGTTCTTGGCCAACCATCATCGTTGGGGGAAGCCAAAACAACTTAATTTTCTTGTTGGGTAAACAGCAATAACCGCAAAACAAAAGAGCGTTTTCCTATCGTTTTCTTATGGTTTTCTTAAGGCTTCATAGTCTTTCATACATCCGGTGGGGTGGAGTGTAGTTTGGAAACATCGAGTATCGGAGGTTATCATCTTCGTTTTACTAAATTTAATTGCCTTTGAAAGCAAACAAAGAACGCATAAATGGTAAGTCATATATAATCAAGCACATGCAGAATTTATTCACATTTCGAGGCCAATTTTTTTTTAGCGACAACACATAAACAAACAAACGCACAGCATGACTGTTTTGGAAGCTAAATTTTTGCATATTTCTAGGTTGGCTAAATATTGTGACATGACGTGGGAAAATTAAATACGAATGGCAACTTTATTAAAAATGTTCGTATATGTACGTGTTTTCGCCTGTTCCGATTTCCAGCCCGCCAAACCGTTCGTAGAGAATTGGGTTTTTTTTGCGCGACGACGATACAAGAGATGCTAATTTTGATGGCAGTGTAGAAAAAGTTGTTTCATGCTCAGTAGTGGTGTAGCAAAAAAAAATAGAAAGTCAAGCAACAACGACCTGGATTACACGTAGCAGAAGGTCAACATAATAAAACATGACGGACCATGATGAAAAAAAATGAAAATAATGAAAACATAAAGAAGTATGCAGCAGAATCGGGTTCTATCCTCTGAAACAACACATTCAAGTATACGACTTTGATGCGAGTGACATAGCAAAATATTATTCGTGCATGGCGGTACATGATTCTTAGTTTGTGGGGACACACAAAACACTGGCGAACTTGCAATAAATTTTAGAACACACGCAAAATCTAAACATGTAAAATGGCGAGGGTGTTGCTACATTCCGACCAATAATACTCACATGGACCGTTTGTACTGTCTGGCGCTATGGTGTTTTTGGGGGAAAACAAGAGAAAAGCAAACATTTTTTTAATTACACTGATGACATACGGATAAGCAGATGTGGTAATAATTTTGCTGTTGTTCGGAGTTAATCTATATGAATACGAAAAATATTTACGACCGGCCTTAAATGCGGTAGATATTCCTGGAAAATCTGGAAGATTTCTAATGTTTTTTGGCAGCGTTGTACCAACCATCAATATGAAACTAACGATTTACAATTGTGGTTGTGTATTCAATCTAACACCCATTGGCCAGCAATGGTATTTTGTAATAAATCTGCTTGCAACTGTCCTTGAGAAGACCATTGAAAGCAGCTTTAATACGGGAGCTAGAACAGACAGCTATATTGCAGATCCAGCAACCCGTTTCTGAATGTCTTGAGAGTCACGCCCATTCCTAGGTTACTTTCATCTAAAACAAGCCCCGCATGTAAAAATTACCGATATAATTTGAATAAGGGAACTGCAACACACTTCCAGATTTGGAAATTCATAATTTCCAAACCAGGCACGTATTTAGTATTATTTGAGAATTGGTTTTTGTAATATACTAATATTCAGATAAGTTTCATCAAAAGCCGCCATCTAAAAAGCTCTTAGCTTGTTCTATCGTAAACATGAAAATTTTCGATGTTGATTCATAATTTATTTCGTGCACTCGCGAGAAAAACATGCATTAAATAAATCAAATTAACGTTGCTAAGCCGCCCGCTAGATATATAACCAGCATTACAAAAACGAAGCTGAATGTGTGCACCTGAAATTCTGTGCAAGTCTCGCACAATATGCGTGTTGGCTTCGTTCGTTGCTTCTGACCAGCAAATGGATGTTTTCTTCATTGCACTGGCTCACTTCTCATAAAAAACAATGGCAAAGGGTAAATTCACCCTTCTTTTTGGGGAAATGCTCCTTAAACTTTGTAAAAATGCTCCTTAGATGTGTTTGCCCGGTATAATGCAATCGGAGGTATTAACCTTCTGGTTAGCGCTTGCCGGGTCTTCAATTTCTTCAAGATTGTATAGTTTTGACGGGTTTTAAGTTTCTGAATTTAAGAGTCATCAAAACGAAATTAAAACCCGTCAAAGCGAAATTAAAACTCGTCAAAATGAAATTTAAACCCGTCAAATCTACGTCAAAGATTGCAGAGCGAAGCTCCGCTATACAATCTTGAAGAAACTTAAGACTCGTCAAAACAACCGGCAAGCGCTAACCATAAGGTAAATACCTCCGATTGCATTATACCGGGCAAACGCATCTAAGGAGCATTTTTCCAAAGTTTAAGGAGCATTTCCCCAAAAAGAAGGGTGCATTTACCCTGCTGCCAACACCTTCAATCCACACTCTCCCAAAATCTAAATCACCAGATATGGAGTGACACTCAATCGATCTTCAAAACAGCCTCTTCTAAGCAAAACGGTAATAATTATCATCAATTTACACGTGACAACAACGGAAACTGCCTTTACTCCATCTTTTGTCACGGAAGCTCTTGCGAAAATCGACCGGGAATGCACATACTTTTTCCACAGCAGTGAGGAAACCCCGTTCAGAAGCACTTTGATATTCTTTCATTAA
Source organism: Aedes koreicus (assembly GCA_024533555.2). Classification (NCBI taxonomy): domain Eukaryota; kingdom Metazoa; phylum Arthropoda; class Insecta; order Diptera; family Culicidae; genus Aedes; species Aedes koreicus. Next base: position 709,772 of record JAHHFK020003576.1, on the reverse strand, counting down.
CAATTTCGGTCGAAAGCACGGCAATTTACCAACTTTGCAAAAAAAAAATTAACTCTGGAAACTATCCATTTACAATTGGCTTATTTATAACGTATTTTATGCAAGACCCATTTGGTCCCAACTTCGTTTGCTATGGGTGACCCTTGAGATTAACTTTTTGAATCAAATCAGTTATATATATATATATATATATATATATATATATATATATATATATATATATATATATATATATATATATATATATATATATATATATATATATATATATATATATATATATATATATATATATATATATATATATATATATATATATATATATATATATATATATATATATATATATATATATATATATATATATATATATATATATATATATATATATATATATATATATATATATATATATATATATATATATATATATATATATATATATATATATATATATATATAACAGAGTGGCATACGTAAGACCGCTACCCCCCCAATTAATTGTTGACACAATTTTGGGAAAATGAATACTTAGAAAATGATAGATTTTCAATACATTATGTATGGTATTTTTTCGTTTTGATCGAGTTATCCTTGACATGGATCCTAGATGACGTTGATAGTCCACCGGATATTGTTGGCGCAATTTTTCAAGTGTCCTTTTTGTTCTGCTTTTGGTTAATGTCAGCGGTCAGCAATTGCTAGAAAACGACACTCATTGGGATTCAACTCTTGCGATGCCATTGTTACTGCACCTGCGAATCAAATTCGTACCCAGTTTGTGATCATCATTTCGACATGTTTTCCATCAAATATAGTTGAATTGTGGAACAAATACAGGGATGACATGATATTTTACATCGAGCCCGCACAATCACTTTAAATTGCGAGCTGGAAATTAATGATCAGATTCGAAATGAGGCGCTCATTTTGATCGAATACATGTGTTTGCTCATGTGCGGCAGTTTGATGTCCAAATCGTGCAATAAACAATGCATTCAATCGAGAGTTGGAGCATGGACGAGAATACGATCATGACGCATTGAGACAAGTGGTTCGAACAAACGTACCGTTGTTGACTCCTCAGCAAGAGGACGTTTACGACACTTTGATGAAAGCGATTGACGACCGAAATGGATGTATTTTCTTCATCGATACACCTGGCGGAACTAGCAAAAAGTACTTTATTTCATTACTATTGGCTTCGGTTCGCTCAAGAACAGATATTGCGCCTCTTCAGGAATGGCAGCCACATTGTTGGAACACGGTCGAGAGGTTCAGTCTGCGTTGAAGCTGCCGTTGAATCTTCAACTGACTGACGAACCGACTCACAACATTTTGAAGAATTCGGCAATGACGAAAGTGTTGCAGTGTTGTAAGATCATCATCTGGGACGAATGCACAATAGCACTCGATCGAACTATGCAAGATCTGCGCAGTACCTCGAGACTTTTTGGAGGCGCAATGATTTTGTTGCCAGTTGATTTTCGACAAACATTACCTGTCATTCCAAACGCCTTAAGCTTTTGTATTTGAGACGATATGTAAAGAAGCTACAGTTGACGACAAATATGCGAGTTGCCTTGCAAAACGATCCGTCTGCCGGTATTTTCTCGAATCAATTGTTGGCGATTGGCAATGGATTGATTTCGTTCCCGCCGAATGTCTGCCACTTCACAACGAAGAAAGAGGAACTCATTACGAGTGTTTTCCCAAACATCGTCCAGAATTATGAGAACCACGATTGCTTAAGTGCACGTGCGATATTGGCAACTAAAAATAAGGATGTCGAGGATTTGAATTGCGTAATTCAAAATGGAAATCCTTGACAATAACGTTCATTCAACATAATTGATTTTGTGACTAATCCGGACGAAGGAACCATTTATCCAACAGAATTCATGAATTCATTGGATTTACTAGAATTACCACCATATAATATAAGACTGAAGATTGGATATGTTATCATCATGCTCCGGAACCTCAATCAACCGAAATTGTGTAATGGAACAAGATTGGTCGAATAACAACTCAAGAATCATGCCATTCAAGCAATGATACTCAAAGGCAAATTCAGTGCAAAGAAGTGCTCAATTCAAGAATTCCACTTATTTCAAACGATTTACCTTTCGAGTTTTAACGAATACAATTTCCGGTTCGTCTTGCATGGTCATGGTGACACAACAATCAATAAATCACAAGGTCAATTTTGATTAATTTCGAATGCTTCTCGCATTGTTGTTTATTTATCTTTGTTTAGTTACGCGCCGGACAATAGAACAAAGAATGTAGTCTATCACAAAGTATTGAATTGAACTGGCGCAAGATTCTGTCATCCTCTAAAATAGAGCATATTAATTCAAACAAATTCGAAATCAATATCATTCAATCAATATCTTAAATTTGAGTGTCGTAATCTGTTATCGATTCCAAATGAACGACAAACAAATTGAGGTGACAAACAAGCCAAGCCTAGCTTAAAGTTAATAAAAAAAAATCATGAATGTTCGGAATTATTAGAATCATAGAATCGGTTAAAGCGGAACTAAGTTCGTCGGGTCAGCTAGTTTTTTCATAGATTTCAAATCACTTTACGAGACAATTGATCGAGACCAGCTATGATAGATCATGCACGAATATGGATTTCCAGCTTTGCTTTGGGTTGCGCGTAAGTGTATCTGCTTACGGGCCCACAATACGTTTTTGGCCCTTCATACAGGGACATGGTGAAACACTTTCCACTGTACAACCTTCATCAAATCGTTTAATTAAAACAAGTCAGTGCTATAGGTTGCCTTGCTACATTAAAGGGCGAACACGAAATTATTGCGACACGGAAAATGTCATGCCAATTTTCTTATAATGTTTAGAATCAAACCAAAATTTTAGGGTAGTTTTATACATATATTTACTTCACAAATCAAAAGAAAAGTTAATCAATGGAGCCTTGAGTGTAAAATTGAACGCATTTTCGCTTGATGCCCTCCATCAAAGTCTTTACAGTGTCATCCAGTATCAGTTTCTCAGTTTTTTTTTTTCATTTTCTTAACATGTCCTTCTCGTCTTTGACTGTCTTCTTGCTCTTCCGAAGTTCCCGCTTCATCATTGCCCAGTACTGCTCCACCGGGTGCAGCTCCGGACAGTTTGGCGGATTCATGTCCTTTGGAACAAAATGGACAGAATTGGCCTCATACCACTCCAGGACACTTTAAGAATAGTGGCATGATGCCAAATCTGGCCAAAATAGCGGAGCTTCGTCGTGCTGCTGCAAGAACGGCAAAAGGCGCTTCTCGAGGCACTCAGATTTGTAGATCTCGCCATTTACTGTGCCCTTTGTCACGACAGGCTCACTCCTCAGTCCGCAAGAGCAGATGGCCTGCCAAATGAGATATTTGGAGGCGAACTGCGACATTTTCTTCTTCTTAAATTTGTCGTCCACATAGAACTTGCTCTTGCCGGTGAAAAACTCCAACCCCGGAATTTGCTTAAAATCGGCTTTTATATACGTTTCGTCGTCCATCACACAGCAGCCATATTTTGTCAGCATCTTCTCGTAGTTTTAGCCGTCGATTGTTGCCGCTCATCGCGGTTTGGGAAGTTCTGTACCTTGTATGTATGTAGTCCAGCTCTCTTCTTTGCATTCTGGACGTAGCTCTGCGACATGCCGATCTTTTTAGCCAAATCACGGCTTGAGACGTTGGGATTTGCTTTAATCATCCGCTTCACCTTTCCCTCCGTCTTTTTGTTCTCCGGTCCCGGTTTTCTTCCAGCTCCTTTGCCGTGGTCCAACGTCAACCGCTCCTGGAACCGCTTCAACACTCTGGAGACGGTTGAATGGTGAATGTTCAACATTTTTCCCAACTGCCGGTGCGACAGGTCAGGAAATTCCAGGTGTTTGGAAAGAATTTGTTCTCTCAACTCGCGTTGGTTCACCTCCATTTTCGTTGAATCGCAAAACACGACTTCGAGTTTGACAGCATGTAAACAATACACATCAATGAGAAAGTGTGCAAAATTTGGTTGATTTTTACCCAATGGTAAAAAAGTTATGCCCTGTTGAATGTGTCACAATGATTTCGTGTTCGCCCTTTAGATGTTAGTTCACATCATCATCATCATCATCATCAGAAAAATTGACGGAGAACGCCATTGTTTACAAAATGTAGAGTCGCCTTTTTAAAATGTTGGCGCTGAATTTAGTTTTCTTTTTTGGTTGCGAACTCAAACTGCACTGGTTCTTTGAAGATTCTATGGGAATTACCAAACTATTTTGTCTTCGTCCTCCTAGTTTTTTTTTAGCATAATGACATATAGGAATAATTTATAATTTTGACGTAGGACTACGTCTGTGTTTTAAATACTGGGGTACACGTTCGAATTGCGAAAATTTGGAGCGTCACGAAAAATATATAGGTTTTGAACGTTAATAACTAAGTCATTTCACGATTGATTTCCAAAATGTTTGCACCAATCGATCGGAACATTTTCTACGCTTCGATTTAAATATTTCAAACTATTGATTTTTAGCATGCAACTAATAAAATTAACGCAAATATGAAGTGATGTCTTATGATATCGATTTTTCATAGTAAATTTACCAAATACACAGTACTTTCCGCGCACAGACTTCATATTTAAGTAAGGAACGTCTCCTAGGCAGCCATGAATGTTATATAACGGGTACACCTTCGCATTTTGAATTAGTTTTCCGGCGGACGTGGAGCTGTGCATAGTAGGATCTGCAGTTGGACGAGCAGTCGCTGCCCAGAGAGGCGTTGGTGCAGTTGGCTGTTGTTGTCGATGCTCCCGTCAACTGCGCTGCGATAAACATGGCTGCTGAAGCCTACGAGTTGGCGGGAAAAGCCGCCCGTGAGAACGAGACAAGAATCAATCATCCCACGTCACCTGCAGATGGCCACCCGCAATGAAGATGAGATGAACCAAGAAAGAAAGTCCAAGTTCAATCGCGAACTGTTTCTCCCCCGTCAACTAAATCCGTCCTTTTCTGGACGATCAAATTAGTTTGCCAACTAAAGAGTTTATTTGATTGAAATTTTCTCTTGTGATGTTTGAAATTAATTTCAATTACCGCGCCCCGGCTGAACATAGCATTCATTAAACGTCGGGTACCGTAGTAAATGACAAAGAAGGTTGAACAACCCACGAACGGAATTCGAGCCGAACTGCGTCACTTCAGACCGACCATGTGGTTGAGTTCGTTGTAGTTCCTAGCTATGCATAGCGGATTAGTTGCTGGCGGTGGCAAGCAAATTAGGAAAGGTTCGATTAAGAAAATCATCCGTCTTGCGTGTAATAATTAAAACTATTTATTGTGGCGCAATAATTGAAGTTCGTCCCCTTTGATGCTATTTGTAACACATTGCCTTCGTTGGTACCGCCTTCTTTTGTGCACTAGCATCCGATGCTTTTACCTAACAGCTTTTAGCAGAACATTTTGATTCAGTCTTACGACAGTCGTTAAGCTGTGCAGTGACTGTAGGATCGCAGTAGGCGGCGGCGAGCAGTCGCTGCCCAGAGAGGCGTTGGTGCAGTTGGCTGTTGTTGCCGATGTTCCCGTCAACCTTGCTGCGAGAAACATGGCTGCTGAAGCCTACGAGTTGGCGGGAAAAAGCGGCCCGTGACAACGAGACAAGAATCAATCATCCCACGTCACCTGCAGATGGCCACCCGCAATGAAGATGAGATGAACCAAGAAAGAAAGTCCAAGTTCAATCGCGAACTGTTTCTCCCCCGTCAACTAAATCCGTCCTTTTCAGGACGACCAAATTAGTTTGCCAACTGGAGAGTTCGTTTTGATGAATTTTTCTCTTGTGCTGTTTGAAATTTCCATTACCGCGCCCCGGCTGAACATGACATTGCTTTAAACGCCGCGTCCCGGAGTAAATAGCAAAGCGCGTTGAATAACCAATGAACCAACAGATCCATAACTATCTTCTACGCGTTAGAGATAGTGGCCCTCTCAACCATCGTAGAAAATACAACCGGGGCCGTATCATAATTAAGAGCCACCAAATGCTTTCTAGAGAGTGTACAATAGAATTGTCTTGGCCCTTTTCAGGACTTACTTAAATCAATTAGCGGATGGCCCTGACGTGTATGGGAATTAGATTGCTGCGTAGTCCTACGTCACCTTTGCGCACAACTCCATTGGGCTGTACCCTGTAGTTTTTTTTAATCTCTTTAACTATCAGTATTTTCGCCAAAGACCACTTTTCAACGTCAAGTTATGATAATGAATTTTTAATTGATTTCTACGGCTGTAACTGTTTGATATCAATAATTCAGCCAACAGCGTTAAAAGAAACACTGTTTGCATACTGATATAGGAGCCCTTGTTGTTTACTTCATTTTTCGCACAAGACGAACCAATGTTGCCTGCTGAGCAGTTGACGGAACATAGCAAAAGAACATCATCTCTCTATTTAATTAATATCTAATTATGAATCTAATCCAATATAAATTTAAAAGGGGGGGGCGACCCCGCCGTAGTAGTTAACATCCATACCTCTCACGCCAAAGTCACGAGTTCGAATCTCACCCCCGGAAAAGTTACGAAAATGCCCAAAAGCGGTGTTTAAGTGACTACGACGGGAGATGAACCAGCCCGAGGCTGAAAATCTCGGTAATCAAGGAACAAAAAAAAAAAAAAAATTAAAAGGGCCAGTACAATTCGAGTTCCCAACTAATTTAGGTCAACAATTTGGAATTAATCAATTAATGTGGAGTTGAATCAATATTTTGAGCTACCCTTATCCTATACACTTTTCATATAGAAACCAAATATCGGACATGTGGACTGTTGACTATATTTTTAACATTTTTAAAAGAGAAAATGCTTATTCTGATGAGCAATAATCGATATGGGATGGATATTTTTATTTTATTTTATTAATAAAAATATTAAGATTTTTCTAGTACATGAATGGTTTGGAATTATGCGGGCATTGTGTGTTGTGACCAGTCTTGATAAAAGTCATGCTTGTACGGTTCAAAAGCGTGGATTTTCAGGCAACATAACATTGACTACCTATAAGTTCCATGCGAAAATCAATTTCAAATGGCCAGTGCATGTGAAAATAAAATGATAACTCGTGACAACAAACGTATCCCGAAGAATGAACGTTCGATTTTCAAAATGCTTTGATATTCATTTACCTATGTAAACAAGTTCATTTTCAATATGAATTTCAAAATGTCAGAAATGAAATTCAATAAACCACAATGAATATCAATTACCCGTCGGGATTGGAAAATATCCAAGGGCAGCCCAGTCCAGAGTCTCCTTGCTCAACATTGTTAGCATCTACTCTTCTGGGATGATGATGATGGCCCTGGTTGTTCCATGTTCGTATTAGGATTCAAAATCGCTTAGTAATAAAAAAAAATCATCAAAAGAGATGATAGTAGACCGCGCTCTTAAATTTACGTGTTTTGCAATTTTACTCGTAAATTTTTACGCGAAGACAACTTGACAATTGAAATGGTTATGTTTTCGGGTTTGTACGGGATCTAATATGGGAGAGCTTACTTTAAAAGAGAGGAGTTTCCAAAGGACACCCAGTTCAGGTTTACCGTTTCTTACTTGAGTGTAGATAATTGTGTTTCCCAGAAATCGTAACGTTCGGTTAATTCTGAGAAAGGGGCTCATGAATAGAAATCGGTAGTCTGATAAATTCAACACGACCGATGGATTATCCATTGCGAGAGTGGCGCTTAAGCTATCGTGTTTATTAAAGTCTTCATTTCCCTCACGGTTGCAATTTTCGAAATTTCATAAGCAATTCATCAGATAATCATCATCAAGATATTGGTCAAAAGTGCCAGAAACTTCATGGTTATCCCGTAGCAAATTCTGTAAACCCTGCGAATGTACCCTGATAAAAGATTACCTTAAACGAACGATATCACAAATTCTCCAACCATTTCTTTAATGGTTTGGATGATACTTCAAATGGGTCGTTAAGAAAAATAACCATACGAAATTTATCAGGGTAGCCAAATAATAATTTCAATAGAAGCTCTACACATTGAATCGACACACGGACTCGCAGAATTTCATAGGCTATTCGTCTTAATAGATGCCAATGATTCTGAATAACATAAGAAGACTCTATAACAGGTGTCAGAAGCCGTAAAAGTAGCCAAATAATTGTTTCAACGGATGCCAATCTTGCGACACATGAAAGTTTACTGAATTTCATGGGCAATCAATCAAAAATCAATATAATCTTCAGTAGAGCCATTTGACTAAAGTGACCAGACGTCCCGCGTTTATGCCAAATGTCCCACGTCAAAATGCATCCCACGAATTGTTCCGCATTTGTGCCCTATCCCTTAAATGTCCCGCTATTTCAATTGCATTACTGTATTTTCTGCTCTGTTGAAGTCATGTTCAAAACACCATTAACATCTTTTTCAATATTATCAAGAATATCTCTCACCTCTAAATATACATTTGACAGCTGCTGCTGGGGGATTGACGCCACCAATACAGATACTTTCATCGCATGCATACGTTGCATCTGTTGTCATTTTCCGACTTGAACGTATGATCAACAATCAATGTGCAACTAGCGATTTGAAATTGGTTCACTGTTGTAGAACCCCTTGTTCCGAAGTACAGCTTGCAGTGTGCACCTTGCCATGCACTCTTGCGCTTTTCAGTACCTTTTGGCACAACTATCTTTGTTTCATTGCAAATCATTAAGCTTGTGACCGAGCTTGGGACCGGTGTGCTAGTTTTTCCTGAGCCAAAACAATATTCGTTTTCTTCATGACTATAATTGTGCTTGAAAAATAGCGCGACAGACTAATCATTCAGCGTGTCATAAACTGACAAACATTTTCGGTGGCTTAAGTTCAATATTGGACGTGCAGCGTGGTTTTAGCAAAGATCGAGTATTTTGAAAGGAATCATTGAGAAATTGTTGTTGCTTTTGAAAAGTATGTAAATGAAACTAAACATTCTGATATTTTGTTTGATGCTTATAGGGTAGCGAACGGCTTAATCAGGGGTGACTGTTTTAATCAGTTGCTAGGCAATATGTCTAAAACTCCCACATTATCGCAATTATTTCACTTTTAATGATACGATCATAAGCTCTATCTATCGGGCAAAAGATTTGATGTATAAATCAAGATTGATTTCCAATTAATTACTGCCAGTTTGAAGATTAAAAATACATCATCTAGAAAACCATCGGTTTTCTATCTGCTGAAGAAGTTCGCTTAAATTTTGCCTTTGCGCATTTTGCATTTGATCGCGTGTACCCGGAGGGCATGTCTTCGTCAGCTCTCTCTCACATTTAGGCTTGTTGCCATAATGTGATGTTGATAATTGAGTTTGAATTCATTTCATATTTAGATGATCTGAAATCACTATTTATTTCATGTTTCTTCCAGTTATTTGAGGTTGATCTTTGCTTATGATTATATTGTCCCTCATCTGGCACTATCATATGCAATAAAAATATGTTTCGGAGCTGTCCAATAGTACTCAACGATAAATAATGCTACGCTGTTGAGCGGCAGCTATGGCATCACTGTTGCTTTTGAGAGAGCCCATGTTTCCTCTCTTCTTTGTTCACCATGGATACAGCGCACCGGCATTGTAACGTGAAGCCTGCTGTCTCTTACATTTGTTTGTTTTTAAACGAAGCATCCCGTTTGTCGTCACTGTCGCTTTGGCTAACATTTGGGTGAGAGTAAATGAAATAAGAAATACACATTGCCAATCTAAAGATCAAAGACACAATAAAAGTTTGGTCGTGTAGGTCTGTCTCATAACCTGCTAGTAGACGAGTTTGTGATCGTAGCAATCGACAAGTTTTAGTTGATTGTTTTCGAGAGCGGTTGGGTAAAACGAAGGAGCGGGTTGAGGAAATTGACGTTTGCAGCAAATTGTGAACTGGCCTATTTCAGTTCGCCTTCGCACACATGCACGGAATCGTTCTCATACAATATTGTTTGTTTATGTACAGATTGCGGAGCTGAAGAAAACATTGTTTTGATCGGAAATCAATCCGCATGCTTTCAAAAAGTCCCTGCAATTGGGAACTTTACTCCATGGCTATGAAATTTTCTGAGTTCAATGCTCGTTGCTGAACGTCTGTATGTTTCGATAAATCAGAAATAAGCAGAGGGATTAACGTCTAAATATTGACAGTTCTAATCATAGATTACATACAGCTTCATCAAATGTCCCAGGTGCTGCATAAACTACTTAAAACCCGTCCCGTACCCCATACACACTTAGAAAATTTTACAGTATTCGGTATTTTTTTACCGAACTTTAAACAGCTGAACGATCGGTAATCTGATTTAACGGATTTCTGTAAAATTTGAAAAGTTCCGGTTAATTTTTTTTAACGGAAAACTGTAAAATTTCACCGAAATCCGGTAAATCGGATTACCAAACGATCAGCTGTTGTAAGTTCGGTAAAACATTACCGAATACTGTAAATTTTTCTAAGTGTGTAGGTTTTGACAACAATTATTTCGAAGAAGCGCCAATGCTTGTGGTCGGACGTCCTATAAAACAGGCTTTTCCCTTCCTGAAAAAAGGCAAGAACCGCGAGCAACGTCTTCTGTGAAAAGTGCAGCAGCGAGATTTCCATCGGATCAGGACAATACTAATTACGTCAATGGACTGTACATCGAAGCTTGTTTGTTCTATATTTGAACCAAAGTTTTCCTGGAGTTGCACAAAAATGGAAGCGATTGCTTAATTGTGCTCTGTCGAAAAGATTACAGCGGGCCATAAGTTGTTTCCTTCTGTAATTCGATATTTTGTTATCAGCGTGGTACAACAATTAGATTTGATTGTTAAAAATCTATCTCTTCCATGCGAAACATCAGACATCTTTGCAGGATCCTTCTACGATTTTTTTCGTAAATTTTGTGTGGATAACGCCAACACAAATTTTGGAGGCCTGCATAGGAAAGTTACAAATATTGTTTTTTTGCTAAGCTAAACGATCATCTCAAGAGGTCAATATTGGGTCTCGGGTGATATGTGCAGCGCACAACATTATTCAAGTGGCAGCAGATCAACTTTCCGTGAATATTGCGGGTATTATTGTCAAGATTTACAGTCATTTTTATATTTTCACGGTCAGGGCAAAGAAAATGAAAATCTTTTGCGAGTAAGCTGAAGTGGAATACATGAAGATTAAACAACAAGACCGTTGTGTGTCTCTTCCTCAAACATCAAAATTTCTCCAAACTTTTTTGGGCACCAAACTCCTCCTTCTACGCTTTTTTTAAAAAAACCCTAAATGTGATTGTAAGTCAGGATCAGGACAATACTAAAACAGATATTACACGGTGTTCAATAAGTTCGAATACAAGTTTTCATCATTGCGTAGGTATGCGCCATGTACATATTCTGCATTGGTATTGGTGTCAGCTTTAGCTTCATTCATACGCTACCGAATGTGCGCGGTGTTGACATTCTGTTAGTTGTTGTTTGTTTGTTACGCGCGATGAAAGAGTATCGGGACTTCGTAATTAAGCGTTTTTTGAACGGTGAGCGACCCGGCGATATATTCCGGCTGCTGAAATCGCATGGGGTCAAGCGGAACTTTGTCTACACGACCATCAGGCGATACCGGGAGACGTCCTCGACCAATGACCGTGCGAGATCCGGTCGGCCGCGTTCAGCGAGGACGCCACGGGTCATCAAGATCGTGAGGGAGCGAATTCGGCGCAAAAAGAACCGCTCAATCCGGAAAACGGCTGCAGATCTCAACGTTTCCATTGGAACCGCTCACACCATACTCACCAAGGACCTTGGTTTCAGGCCTTACAAAAAACATAAGGTCCATGGCGTTTCGGAGGCTACCAGCAAAAAGCGGTTGGATCGAGCTAAGAGGATCCTCTCTCGGCACGCTGGTCAGGAGTTTGTTTTTTCGGACGAGAAACTGTTCGTGCTGCAGCAGCCGCACAATGTGCAAAATGACCGGGTGTGGGCGCCATCGAGGGACAGCATTCCTGAATCCAATATAAACATCCCTCGGTTCCAAAGTGCCGCGTCGGTGATGGTTTGGGGGGCAGTATGCAAACGTGGTAAGCTACCCTTGGTGTTTATTGAAAAAAACGTCAAAATCAACGCGGCGTACTACAAAACTGAGGTTTTGGAAAAGGTTGTTGCCCCCAGTCTCCGAAGCCTCTACGGCGATGAGCACTACGTGTTCCAGCAGGACGGTGCACCAGCCCATACGGCAAATGTGGTTCAAGCCTGGTGTCGGGACAATTTAACCGACTTTCTGGACAAAACTTTGTGGCCTCCCAGCTCCCCGGACTTGAATCCTCTCGACTTTTTTGTTTGGTCCTATATGATGGCGAAGCTGAACGAATACAAGGTCAGCACTTTGGATCATTTCAAGACGGTAATTCTCAAAATCTGGGACGAAATGCCCATGCAGTCCGTGCGTGCCGCCTGCGACGCGTTCGAGAAACGTTTGAAGCTCGTTAAGGAGTACAAAGGGGGGGTCATTCCAAGAGAAATGTTGTAAACGTTCCTTGTAAACATAGCTTTCAATAACATAAATCCAAAAAATAAAAAAACATGTTTTCATTTTTTTTAACAAATTTTGAAAGTGTATCCGAACTTATTGAACACCGTGTAAAGAAGATTTTAAGGTACAGCAAGACTCGTTGTCTGGCTCTGATGCCTTCAATTGAACGAGTGCTAAAAATGTTTTCTCCATTGAAATTCTGTTTTTGGGCAATCGATAACAGTCCTCGAATTCTACGCGATTTTTTTAAAATGAGAACTCTGAAATGTGATTGTAAGTCATGCATAGTCAGGCAGCGGTATTTGACGGTACGGTAAAAAAATCGAAGGCAACAACACTAACAACACTATCAGGGGTGGAAGGTGAACTTGATGATCTCAAGTTTAAGCTTCATAGGCAAATCAATAATCAGTATGTACCACTAAAGGCCGTTCACACCAAAATCTGGACAAAGTATTTATCCTGTTTCTTAGTCAAATCACTACGAAATGGAATGAAACTTGTTATGTACATAACCAATACATAGACAAACGTGAATCACACACATTGTTTAGAAAACCGCATTCTGTATTCAAGATGACGCCGTCTGAACTGGCACGCAGGAAATCTATCTTGCACAAATATTTGGAAAATCCCAAATCTACTTTTCGATTCATCGCAAAATCGTTAAATGTGCCAAAATCAACTTTTGCAGATATGATAAAACGTTATAAAGAAGGTCTTATTGTCGAAAGGAAAGCTGGAAGTTGTGGGGAACATGGACAAAGAAACACAAGGAAGGAGAAAAGAGTCCTTGCTGCTTTTTACGCAAACCCGAAGGTGTCAACACGGACAGCCAACCGGTGTTCAGCAAAAAGTGAAGTCCAAGGCTGGATTGAGATCATTCAAAGCTCAAACATACCCAGATTGCAACGCCAAGCAACAAAAGTAGGTAAAAACACGCTCTAGAAAGCTTTATGAACAACTTCTCACAAAATTTCATTGTGTTGTTATGGATGACGAAACATACTGCTTCCAAAAATTCAAAGAAATCTCGGGAACGGAATTTTACACTGCAACTAGCCGGAAGATGCCCCTGAACATTTGAAACGGAAGTATAAAATCAAATTCCCTGAAAAATATCTGATCTGGCGAGCAATATGTTCCTGTGGGATAAAATCTCAGATTTTCGTAACCACAGGTACCGTAAACGCTGAGATTTACCGGCAGGAATGCCTCAAAAAGCGGCTCTTACCTTTCCTGAGAAAACATGCGATTCAATCCTTTTTCTGGCCAAATTTGGCCAGCTGTCATTACGCTAAAGATACAATCACTTGGTATGAGCAAAATAACGTTATTTACGTTCCCAAGGATTGAAATCCACCAAATTGTCCACAGCTCCGCCCGATTGAAATATACTGGCCAATGGTCAGGGGAAACCTCAAAAATCTTGGTGGAGAGGTATCGACGATCCAAGAATTTCGTTCTAAGTGGCTTACTGCTTTGAAGAAAATTGACAAGGACACCGTGCAAAGATTGATGAAAGGAGTGAATAAGAAAGTGCGCGCAACAGCTTATGGAAATAAATCCATATAAATCTATATGGAGTTGTGTTGAGTATCACATTTGTCAATAAAATTAAATAAATAATCAAAAACATGCTGTTGTTTTTCTAAAATATTTTTTTGTATGTCCGGATTTTGGTGTGAACGGCCTTTAAATGTTCGAAGACAGATCTCGAAGAAAATTGTTGGTCGAAATCAAAATTGTTCAATTCTAGCATGATTAATTTTAATCAGAAATTTATTAATTACCTTGAGGCTGGAGTTTCCCATTTTGATCATGTTGAAATTTTCAAGTACGTGCACCTTAAGACCACCGTTGATTATAAGACTGTACAAACGTGTTTCGAATATGTCCGTAAGTTTTAAAATAAAATAGAAATAATGTCTCCCGTTCAAGCTCGGGACATCTGGTCACTTAACATTAGACATAATGTTACTTCGAAGTAGGTTCGGTAAGCCTGCTAGCCGTGCTAGCCTTTGAATAAATGTAGCCTGTATAGTAGGTTCAGGAAGCGCCATATCAAAATTTGCCGAACATTCACGGTGCTGAGGGTGACATTTCTATTGCTATCAAAGCTAGCCTTGATAGGAAATGAAGCAAAAATTGGGTTTTCAAAACCAATGTGCTTATTTTTGCTTTTCAAAACAGTCATACAAGACAAGCTATTTGTGAAAAGCCAATTAGTCAGGTTATTCTACAAGATAGCACTCTCGAAGCAAACAGATCAGTAACAACAGAGTCAAACGCACTCTCAGTGCCAATAACCAAGATCAAGGCTAGTCCCTAAAGGGAAAAAAAATCGGTATCTCGGTGCTGCTGAACGTCTGATATAAGGCAATACAGCATAGTTGGTATGCAATGACATTCAACCGAATGGTTGCTTTTGTGTTTTGGAAAATATACACATTCCGGATGCAAAAGTACAATCCGAAACCGTAGACCGGTCATGTACGGTGGTGGTGGGTGGTATGCGGTATGTATAACCATTGCTTATTTTCAAAGAATGCTTAGCCGAACAATTGTAATATTCCGGGTTGTCCCTAGTCCTCTCTCTTCTCTCCGTGCTTCTCTTAAGTGCTAGGATAAAATATTTTCTTTTGAATTTTTCCCTTGAATAACGTAGACATTACCTTTTTCCACCTGGGGCACAATGGTGCCAGCCCCAAGAAAGGTAGCAGTGCAAAAGTGAAAACCTTTTTTTTATATTCTCGCCTATGGTCACCTAGTAGTGCATAAGCAGATATTGTATTGTATCATGCCCAAGATATGACTGCAGTTGGGAAAAAAGTTTGTACTTTTCTTCTGCCAGATGTGGCAATATAGGGCAAAACTATCAAAGACATTTCCACCAGCAAACAAAGTGAGAATCGCTGCTCATTCAACAGACCGACGACCAACTACGATGGCGTCGACACCCGGTTCGAATAGAGCGAGCAAAAGAGCTGAACAACGCAAGCACAAGAATATTATTTGCTTCACAGATTTCATAACAATGTCTTATTTTCCGGTTTAGTTTAATTTTCAACAAAACGGAAAATAATAAAATTGTGATGAAAAGAAGAGCCGCCTATGAGAGAGGGTTAGGAGCTGGTTGGGAATGTAGCTTTCGTTCCGAGTACCTAGACTTGCCCAGCAGTCAGAATCAGGGTGGATGTGAACGGAAAAAAATAATTCCGATTGAAAGAGCTAACGAAAAAAAAAGCATTTCTTGCAGCTATGCATGCTTAAATGCAGACTCTGCTGCTTTTATGCTAGTCAAAATTGCCAGCTCGTTGTTATCCACCTTCTTTGTGCAAGTGCTCGTTTTGTATCTAGTTATTTCTTTTTCTTCCCTTTCTTCCTCTTGTTGGGATCCTGGCGGGTGCATTTCATGAGATTCGTTGCCAGTTGGTGCTTGTTTGTGAATTAAAGCCACTAAACAGGTTTTACTATTCGGGGGAATCTTTTTCGCGTTTGTTTCGTTTTTGCATATTCTTTATCTTTTCGAAATTAAATTAATCTCGCTGAACGTTGGTAAATGAGGAAGGAAGGGTATTTTATGATTTGTTTAAAGCCAGCGAGAATTCTTTATGGTGGTGATTTTTTATCAGTTTTATGGCAGCTCATGAAGAATCTTGGTTCCATCTGGCGAGTTTGATGTGGAAATGACGGTGGTAGTATAGTGCTAGCAAATATCCTCAGTTTCTTCCGTGTAATAAAGTATTCAGGCGACAAATAAACCACAAGATAAACCTGCAGGAGACGCTACTCGTTGGCATAGGCGTGCTTCGGCTGGAGAATTAAAATTATTGGCGTACTATCACGCTTGTTCAAGGTTTATGACAACAAACGAAAAATTACTCAAGCATTTTTAAGAAGCTTTCCCTTGGGATTATACATTTTAAGGGTTTACCATTGCCTTTGTTAGCTGTGACCACATCAACCGCAAGAAACAGAAAAAAAATTATAACTAATTTTAGGTTGATAAATGCCTTTGCACACCATTGCCTGCATGCAGCTACCACAGGGTTGTAAATTTTTCCGAACTTACACGGTCCCATTGCAGTGGAGGTAAACCATGACCGTTCGTTCCTTGTTCACCTTTCTTTCTCCCCCTTAGGTGTCCTCTGGTCAGCCACTATCCAGCACTGCTGTGGAGTGTGGTAGCAAACTTTTCCAAGCGGAGCCGAAAAAGCTACTGTTATCGCCCATTATTTATAGCAATGCAGAGAAGTTAAATTCCCGGTGTGAATTTCCACACTTGCATATGACACCTTGCAAGCGAAAATTACAGACTGTGAGAACATATTCTGCGCTCGTGGCCCTCTTTTATGTCGCTTTATAAACCATCCTTTTTCGTTTATAAGAGCTGTTCCGCGTTGCTTGTTCCTAAGAGCTGTTTCAAACAATCATTTCTAGTTTAACAGTTTAAGCAAATTTGCGGTTGACGCTCCGTTTTCCACACTCACACCGAAAATTAAAATAATTAACGGGGTCTATTGTAATGAAGCATCTGAGGTGAAACAGTTTACCTGAGGCGTTTAGTCGAGAGCCATTTTAACAACTAAAATGTATAATAATATGAATTTGCTTTTTACTAACACTTCTGCCGATCCGATTGTTTTACAAATTTGTCAAACAAAAGTTTTATGTTTTTCTGAATGAACATTTTTATTATTTTGGAGCGATAATATGTGTTTATATCCGTCTTTCGGATGCTTCACCGCTCCGAGGACTTATTGACCTGCTTATTCCTATATACAGGTATGCCTCGATAGTACGTATATCAACTTGCTTACTTTAAATCGCAATTGCATAGAAACTACAGATTGATCTGAAATCATATACAACCAAAAGAAAAAGCAGAAGGTTGCTCTTTCTTTTGGGTATAGTAGATTTCAGATAAAACCAGTAGTTTTTATCCAATTGAGATATGAAGTGAGAAAGTTTATTTACGTACTATCGAGGTATACCTGTAGTTGGAAACTACTTCAAGCAATTGACTGTATCATGGCCCATCATTGGTGAATTCATATCTTTCGATGAAGGATATGAATTCATATCTTTCGAGTGAGGATCAAGATATGATCATTGTATTGCAATGGAACTGTCGTAGTCTAATACCTGAATTAGAGTCGTTCAAGTATTTGATTCACAATTCTGATTGTGATATATTTGCTCTATGTGAAACATGGCTTTCTTCTGAAGAAGAATTAAACTTCCACGATTTTAACATTATTCGCCTGGACCGAGATGAATCATATGGTGGCGTACTTTTGAGTATCAAAAAGTGCTACCCTTTCTATAAATACTCACTCCCAATAATCTCAGGCATTCAAATCGTCGCTTGCCAAATACATGTAAAGAATAAAGATCTTTGCTTAGCTTCTGTCTATGTCCCTCCGAGGACATCAATAAACTGCCTTCAACTTTGGAGTTCAGTTAAATTACTTCCATCACCAGTTTTTATTCTGGGCGATCTGAACTCCCACGACACTGCTTGGGGCCAAAAATACGATGACAACAGAGCGGGCATTTTCTATGACTAATGCGACGATTTCAACTTGACCGTCTTCAACACTGGGAAAGCAAAACCTCCTGCCAGGGAGATTCGACTGTAGAAGGTTATCAATGATCCCCATGGTAGTGATCACCTACCAATTATTATCTCAGTTATAAATGGTTGTCTAAAGACAGACCAGAATCCATGTTCCTTATGACCTTGTGTAGAATATTGATAGGCAACATTTTGCATCAGCAGTAACCCTTGGTATTGATTTTACCGATCCTCTTCCGCCATTGGATGAGTATTGTTTCCTTTCCGAATAGAAGTACAAAAGGGCATTTGAAGCTCAGAAACGACGTGTTCCAAGTGCACCCCTCAAAAGAAGACCCGCCACCCCTAGATGAGATGACGAATGCACTAAGTTGAATCTTGAGAAATCCGATAAGTTTAAAGTTTATCGCAGACATGAAACATGTGAGCTTTTTGATAAGTACCTAAAGCTTAAAAACTTACTCAAAGCAAAGAAACGGAATTACTGGCGTTCGTTTGCAGAGAGACTATCGAGAGAAACCTCGATGACAACACTTTGGAGAAAGGCTCGCTACATTCGAAACCGCTCATCCTCCAATGAGAGTGAAGATTCTGAAGAATACCCCATGCAATGAATATTTGACTTTGCTAAAAAGATTTGTCCAGACTCTGTCCCAACACAACCGAATTTACAGGATACCCCCCGAAATAATGGTTCTCTGGATGAACCATTCACAATGTTGGAATTTTCAATGGCACTTCTTTCATCGAATAACGTTTGCATTAAAACAAAATGGACTTTTTTCGGATGGTGGTAAGACAGATAATTGCTTTCGATAAATTTTCCATGGAAGGTAATTATTTAAGCTTACTTGCAAGTCAGCGGCCTTCCGGCAGTTAACCGGAACATTCATCACGGTGGACGAAAACATGCGTGTTGGCATGTTTTTGAGTTCGTTCTTCGTTTTATTTATCAATTCCTCCACAGTTTTCACGACAAAAATACGCTTCAGGTTGGCCCAGAAATTCTCGATGGGACACAGCTGGGGGACGTTGGGCGGGTTCGCTGACTTGGGTACCACATCGATATTCAGCTGCTCCATCTCCTCCAACGAACGCTTTGAGTAGTGGGCTGACGCCAGATCCGGCCAGAACAGCGCGTCTTCTCCCTTGTGGTATTTCTTGATGAACGACGGAACTTCCGGCAGGCATTTCGTACTATAAATTTCCCCGTTCACGGCCAGTCTGGAGAGAAAGAAGAGCGGCTTTGACATCCCCTTCTCGCTGATTGTCAGCCACAGCAGTACTTTCTTGGGGAACTTTGTGTGTGAAATGAACTTCACCTCGGAGCTCACTTCCTTCGTGGGGGAAGTAAAATACGAAGTGCCCTGCCAGTCGTTGCCATCCAAGGTGAGATAGGTCTCGTCGTCCATCACCACCGCCACTACGCGGTTCGCCGGGAAAATCGAGTTGACCATCTTATTCAGCCGCTTCCGCTGCGTCATTACCTGCAGCTTCGAAACCAGTGGATGTGATTTCCGCTTCCTGAAATGTATGTTCATGTTTGCCAGGTACTTTTTCACTGTTTGGCCGGTTGAACCGACCTCCCGGACAAGCGCACGCAGCGATGTAGCCACTTTTCCCTCGGTCTTCCTCTTCAGCATCCTTTGGAGCTTCTTGTCGCTCAGGGTCGTCGGCCGTCCACCGGACTTTCTTTCGATGCTCTGATTGTTGTCTAATAGTGCCAAGATGTTTTAGATGCCGGAACGGGCGTATCCGGCGTCCACAAAGTGCCGCACGATGTCCGTTTTCGACGCGGTGGGGTGCCATTCTTTGAACACGCACACTTCTGAACGGACTTGCTTCACTGTTTTTGCTATCACGGTTAGAGTTCGACTGATAGAGCTCTCAAATTTTGTCTGCTGACTCATGGGTTACTATGACTGATGTTGCATGGGCATTTTTGTCAGTGCGGGTGAAAGTAAACCCATGAAAAATCGGCAATTTTTGTTCATTTTTTTAAATGCAAACGTTAACTCTACTCCGGGAAGGGATATTGCTTCAATTAAATAACCTTCTAAAAAATCTCCCCGATATCGCTGAAAGACGGTTACTTAAACTTTATAATACTATCATAGAATTAAACATAGTTCCACCCTCATGGAGACAGGTTAAAGTAATAGCTATTCATAAGCCTGGGAAACCAGCTTTTGATTACAGCTCTTTCCAACCGATCTCTAAGCTATCATGTTTAAGGAAATTGTTAGAAGAAATGATCCTATCAAGACTTGACCATTGGATTGAATCAAACAACCTTCTATCAAATACGCAGTTTGGTTTCCGAAAAAGCAAAGGAACAAACGGTTGCTTAGCGTTGCTTTCATTTGATGTACAACTGGCCTTTGCATACAAGGAGCTCATGGCTTCAGTATTTTTGGATATTAAGGGCGTATTTGATGCTCTTTTCATAGACATACTGGCAGATAGGCTGCACAAGAGTGTTTTACCAGGAATTTAAAACAATTTTTTGTGTAATTTACTGTCAGAAAAACAAATGACCTTCAATCTAGGCCAACTGCCAACTTCTAGAATTAGCTACATGGACTTACCTCAAGGTTCATGTTTAAATTCCTTACTTTATAATGTTTATAATAAAAACATTGATAACTGCTTGGAAAATAGATGAACGCAAAGACAACTTCCAGACGATGCTGTGATCTCCCTTAGAGGTCCACGTGTGGAAATCTTGCAAAGACCATTGCAAAATTCCCTAGATAATCTGTCCATCTGCACTAGAAATTTGGGGATCGAGTTTTCACCGCATAAAAAACGAATTGGTAGTGTTGACTAGAAAGCGGTTCCCAACCCAACTGCGTCTCAAGCTGTTGGGAAGATACATTACCCAATCTCAACAAAGAATCAATTTTCTAAGATCAATTTCCGGGATATGGTGGGGTGATCACCCGGAAGACCTCATTAAACTTTATAAAACAACTATTCACTCAGTTCTCGAATATGGCTCTCTTTGCTTCCTCTCGGCAAGAAACAGCCACCTCATTTAATTGGAACGCATTCAATATCGTTGTTTACGTATTGCCCTTGGCTGTATGCATTCAACGCCCAATATGAGCCTGGAGGTTCTGGCAGGAGTAAACCCCTTACAGAACCGCTTCTGGGAGCTCTCATCTAGAATACTGATCAAGTGTGGAATCAGTAACAACCTTGTGACTGAAAACTTCGAAACAATGCTCGAATTGAGTACCAGTCTAGATTCTTCCGATTTTAGTTTCTCAAGCTAAAATTCTCCTAGTGTACGCTTCTCTAATAACAGTTCCTTCATTGATTATGATCTCTCCATGAAACAGACTATTCAAGGAGCTCCAGATCAACTTCAACCTATTTTAATTCCCCATATTTTTATTAAAAAGTACCAACATGTCAATAGAAGAATTTTCCCTGATGGGTCGCGTATTGATGGATCCACTGGTTTCGGTGTTTACAATGAATACGCATCTGCCTTCCGGAAACATCAGGAAGCTTGTTCCGTATATGTTGCTGAGCTGGCAGCAATCAATTTCGCATTGGGGAAGATTCCTGACTTTCCCATAGACCATTATTTCATCGTCTCGGATAGTCTCAGTTCTATTGAGGCCCTCCGGTCGATGAAAACAGTGAAGCACTTATCTTACTTTTATTCAAAGGTGGGCGTACAAGAAGGCGAGGTTTTTGAACGAAGAATTTCACATGATGAATTTTTCGCATTAGTACGTCAGAGTTCTCTTCAAAGTTGGCGAAACGATTGGACAAGTAATTCTCTTGGGCGGTGGTTACATTCCATTATTCCAAATATTTCGTCGAGATCATGGTTCAAAGGTCTGGATGTAAGTAGGGGTTTCATTCGTGTGATGTCAAGACTTATGTCCAACCACTACTCGCTAGACGCACATCTCTACAGAATTAACCTCGTCGATAGCAACATATGTAGGTGCGGAACCGGTTATGATGACATCGATCACGCAGTTTGGCATTGCCCGGGTAATGATGCCTCTAGAGCACGACTACTGGATACCCTAGTGGCCCGAGGTAGACAACCCTTCCGTGAGGTAAGAGATGTATCCGCGAGGTAAGAGATGTGTAATGTCATCACCCCCGCCCCATCACTCTAGTAAACTCCCTGCCATTGTGTTCCAGTTATAAATACCATCCTTTTCCGAGCTTCTTGTACCTGTCCAACAAGGAGTGGTCCCCAATCTGCGGTTTAGATCCTGAATGGGACGATAGGGACCGAGGATTTGGTAGATGTCGCAACCAACTTTATGTCTTTATACCGTTTATACCGATCAAACTCCTAAACAGCTATGTTGATCAACCTCCAATGGAGACGCTTTATACTTCGTGAGTAGTCGGTTATTTCTGAAATGCATTACACTAATTCACTCCCCTCGTTTCTCAATCGTATCGTAGCTAATCCCTCTCTGCACTCAGAAGTAGATCTATTGTGACACATTCATCCCTTTTTTTCCATTCTCTCCATTATCCAACAACAAAGTCTCGATTTTCTAAGCAAAATAAAAGCTGGATAATGGAATCCTTCACTGTTTTCTTTCCATCTTCTGCTTTGGGGGTTGAATATTTACACAACCCCGTTCGGTTTGTTGCAACAATCTCTCGTTGGAATGAATCCAGCAAAGGCAAATGGTCAAACACAGAAAGTGAAACGTATTATCCTCAGACAGTTTGTGGAAGAAGGACAAGGGGTCCGGCTGGAAATCAAACAAGACTAATTCAACTGATGAGTAAATTCCAATACTGGGTGGGATGCAACTAACCCGAGTCAAACCCAATCAACCGACAAACCGAAGATAGTCAACATTGTTACTGATTGTATTTGTCGATGTGGTGGAGATTGGTGTTTTCAGGTTTGTTGATGATTTCGTTTCAAATTACCAGACCAATTTGATGGGTAATTAAAGTGGTCAAAGCACTGCCCTTCACCGATTGGATGTTAGTGAACAAAACAACTGTGTATTGATGTGAAATTTTATCCGGTTTAAAGATACACGCAAGTCCACCAATAAAGCGTTGGATTTTTAATCACACAAGCTGGATGGGATGGGAAAAATCCCAACGAGGGAAAATCAAATCTAACGATCTGAAAAATTAAAAAAGGCAGCTCCATTACGCGCAGGAGAGGCAAACGGAGGTAGGACACAAAGGTGGTAAATTGATGATCCTACTAGGAACCTCGCCTTGCCACCGTTTCGCTTAGGGTCCCTATCCGGGAAGCGATGATAGTGTAAGCCTTTGCCTATGGGCAGAAGTGGTATAAGTATTATGTATGAAGCCAAGTTCGTACCTGTGTTGAAATCAACGGCGAACTCCTCCATCTCGTTTCCCTTCACGATGCTGTAGATCAGCTTCCGGCCCAGCGGACTTTCCGCCTGGATTGCTACCGAGAGCGGCGAATGTAGTTCGATGTTCTCCGCCACCGTGTCCGAGTAGAACTGCTTGCTGAACACTGGCATCGATTTGTCAATCACCTGTGCGCGGTAGAAAGTGGGTAGAAATAGGAAGAAAGGATGCATGAGAGATTGTGAATCAGATTTTGTTAGTAGACTCGTTGGTATCGTCGACGGAACCATGATTTTTTTTAATATTACAAAAAAATAAATTACGACCAAATTAGAATCTAGTAGCGACATCTTGTTTCCCAATGCATTAAAATAACGCATATATTTCTGTACCTTTCATAATTCCCCCGGTACTGCACCGACTATTGGAAACACAAAACAGCTCACAGGATAGCTTTGTACCTATACTGTTCCGGGCAGTGGTTGACTACACAGAACTATACCCGGGAGGGACTATACTGCGCAAAAAAAAAAGATTCTCTCCCTGGTGGGTAAAATCCGATTGCCAGCGGTGCAAGGTTCCTGTACAGCTTCCAACAGCAAAGGCCATAAACGGAGGGAAAACTAAATCGTCGAACGGATGAAAAATAATCCAATATAGGCATGGTTTTATTACATTTTATCCGCTCCTCTGGGTTGCGCCTTTTTTGAACACGCTTGCATCCATATTTCGGAATGCTGCACCAATGTGCGAGAATAGTGAGTGTTTGAATTTGCTTTTTATCTACGATATCGATCTCCGTTATTGCTTTTAAACAGTTGCTCTAGATTACCATGATACTGGATATTTAATTAGATGTTTTGATGTTTTTTGCTAATCTCATCATGGCCAATTATTGTGGGATCGCATTCCACTGTGATTCTGCAATATATCACACGAACCTAGTTCAGCTCGTACGAAGTATAAAAATTGGATGAATTTTTCCCCGCACAAGTTTTCGGTCTGTGTAAGAATCATTGTTTTATGCAAATTCTCAATCGGATTCGAACGTCCAACCAGTCACCATTCCATTGCAGCGGGCATTGATAGAGTTTACTCTTTCCGATGCTAGCCCCATTCGTGTTCGATGGCTGATCCCATTCAAGTTCAAATTACATCGGCTCAATTTCGATTGAATTTTCCCTGCGAATGGTGTTGGAAAGCAGTTCGAACGATGTGAACGAGGACATTGTAGTCCTGAATTTCCTACCACGCACAAAGACATTCTAATCTGTCGCTTGTTATACCTTTACAAAAAAAAACGACATGGTTTTACCGGGATTGCATATCCTTTCGGTCCGCAAACCGCAAAGAGAGAAAATGAACGACAGTGTAGAATTTACAATTGACTTACCTTCACATGTACTGTGACATCCGTTGAGCATGGCGTAATGCCACCATCGTATGCGGATATCAGCAGTTCGTAATCCCGGTTATGTCCCTCGAGGGTCTGCTTCAGTGTCACTTCACCGGTTTTGCGATCCACTTTGAATAGCTCACCGTGCCCTCGTTTCATCTCGTAACGAACTTCACCGTTCTCATAACTATCCAAGTCGAGAGCGTGAACCTTCGTAATCACTGAACCACGTGGATCATCAACCGACACCACCGCATAGTACGGTAGATTTACAAACATTGGGCAATTGTCGTTTATATCCAAAATGGTGACATTTACAATCACATGAGCTACTCGTGGTTTTTCTCGATCCGGCAAATGCGAACGAGCTTCTACAATCAGTTCATAATTATCACGTACTTCACGATCGAACTTCTTTCCAGTTGTCTGGATCGCTCCGGATGTCAAACCAATTTTGAACATATCAGTTGGATTCAAGATACTGAACTCAATGTGCTCGTTAAGATTCGATCCAATCACATTCACCACCGTAACAGTTGTAATTTTTGTACTGTTTTCCAGTATTGAACCTTCGTAGATAGATTTCTGGAAAATCAGCCCCGAATTGTCGGATGTTTCAACACTAATGCTCACGTAAGCTACTTTGGAAAACTTTCCATCCGATACGCGAACTCCGAGCTTGTAGAATGAACCGATACTCTCCACATCCCTGGTGGTAATTACTCCGCTGGTGGCATCGATCATGAACACCTTGTCGCGGTTGCCTTCGATCAAGTCGTACCGTAGTGTGGAGTTCTCTGAACTGTCCTGATCGGTTGCATTGACTTGTATGACGGCAACGTTCTCATACGTCGGAAGCAGCAGTGTGACGTTGTACTCTTTCTGAGTGAAGGCCGGAGCACAATCGTTGACGTCGTTGACCGTGATGCGAACCTCGGCCGTAGTTTCTGAAGTGAGGCGAGGCTTGCCCAGATCAGTTACCTGAAAAAAGGGTTGTACACAATGAAGGTAATTAATTGTGGTAGTGGCTTAATATAAAAATTATTAAAAATTTAGAGATGTAGTGAACAATAGATAATGTGTTGAAATTCATTTAAGTTTTTGTATTTCTTAAATCTCAAGATTTTTAGTTTCGAGTTGGTTCATCTCCTATAGTAGTCATGTCAACGTTATTTTGTGTTTTTTGGGGGTGAGATTCGCCATTTGAAATGAGATCAATCCCGAGGAACAAGCAGAAAGAGAGCTGTTTTCAAGAGCGTATTTATCTCGCGTATCAACCTTTTTGGTCAACTCCCTTCATCAAAAGATGGCGTGGCTACAACAGAATTTTCCGTAGAGTTGATTGAAGAATACACAAAATAACAAAGTCTGTTTCAAACTAACAAAGTTGCAAGCAAAGTCAAAATTAAGTTTGTTTCGCCATAAACCAAAGGGGAAGTCGGTGCCCAAGTAACAATTTGGGTTTTATCAAGGATCTGTAAATCACGATTTAAACTTATAGAATGCTATAAAACAACGATAAAACCTTCAATTTTACTTGGGTGATCAGGGCTGATCCGATTTCTGCCGTAACATGAGACATAGGACATGGTACGAACTAAACAGAAATTACAGCATCATTATCCAGCTGTAGTAAGTAACACACGTATATAATTCCGTTTTTACATACAGGGATAGACAAAATGATCGGGACAGGCAAATTTTTGATCAACTTGCTCTAACTTCATGAAATAATACGCGATTTAATTTTGCCAAGAAGCATTCGACTGGAAAATTAATGTTGTTTTATATCTTGGTAACATGATTGGCCATGGCCCCTGGACATCGGAGTTGTTTGGGGTTTCCGGAGAGGCTATCTCACATGTTGAATTAAGTGACATAACTGCAAAGTTGACGTAGGACTGCTTGTTGATGTGAAGAAATTGATGTCATCGAATTGATAAATTTCTACAATATTTTATTCAGTCTAAAGAACCATGAAACGCTACACTCTTAGAAAATATCATGTAAATTTAAATCTTCTTGGATGCACATAAAAGGAGCGACCCGTAACACAGAAAATTGCGCCTGTTCTTAAATTTACAAGACTCAAAAAAACTCAAAATGATAGCTTACATGACATGGCGTAAAAAATAAGTTAAAGAACACAAAAAGATATTTTACAAATGCCGCTACTAATAATTCAAAACCAAATGCTTCATGATGCCCGTTTTGATCCCAAGGACCTAGTTCTAGTTGTCATCAGAACAATTCAAAATTCGGTAACCAAATTGAATAAAAGAAAAAGTTTTTCAAGGTCATCCATTGTAGTGGTAAAAATTAGCGCAATCTTAACCTGTGGGATTATTTTGGTTCCTTCATATCCATCTCCATCTTTAATATGCAAGAATTACAATAATGTGCAATGATAATCATTCTGTTAAATATTTTATTTAACGGTGAGCACTCGTTTTAAAATCGATCACGGAAGAGAACAAATTTTAACTTGTACCTTGTCGTGACAAGGTGGCAAAAAAATGCAATTGCAGTTTTTGCAATCATATCTTGAGAAATCCGCATAATTCAGAAAAGGCTATTTGGCCCATTTTGATCCACAAAGCGTTTTATGGTACAAATGAATCTATGCACGTGTGTGCAAGCGACTCGCAGGCACAAATAGCTCGAAACAAATTTATCGCTGTAGTGTCCTTATTCAATCATCATCAACATATCAATATAGGGGAACTGCCCCCATATTAATCTCATTGTTCCTATATTCATCTTACGATGAATCAAACAATTGGGCAGTTGAAGGATTAGTTAGCAATGTTTGTTGTAGTTATTTAACGTAAGCAAACATTATTAGAAAACGAAACCGATCTTTCAAGTGCCCAATTGTTTGATTCATCGTAGGATGAATATAGGAACAATGAGATTAATATGGGGGCAGTTTCCCTACAATATGGATGAGTCGATAGCACAAAATGGTGCAACGCTATTGGCCACTGTTGTAATGCCGCCGTCAAGTGTTCGGGGGCGACCCCGACGTAGTGGTTAACATCCATACCTCTCACGCCAAAGTCACGAGTTCGAATCTCACCCCCGGACAAGTTACGAAAATACCCAAAAGGTATTTGAGTGACAAAGATGGGAGATGAACCCGCCCAGGGCTGAAAATCTCGATAATCAAGGAAAAAAAAAAAGTTTGGAAATTTTCGTTTTGCAAAAAGTTCCACAGGCTGGAGCGGGAATCGAACCCTCCCTTCATGGCAATGAGCGACGGGTGACGCCGCTAACCACTTGACCATGAAGATGATCTGGGCGATTGATTAGGCCATTTTCTCCGGGACGCGGCTTTTTCAACGCCATATTGAGCCGGTATTTGGTAATGAAAATATCGATGAGCTCAAGAGAAATTTCTATCAAACTCTTTAGTTGGCAACTTGATTTGATCGTCCTGAGAAGGGCGGATTTTAGTTGTTTACGGAGGGAACATGGTTCGCGATTGAAATTTTCCTCAGTCTTCTTGGGCTGCAGGACACCACTCTGTGAAATGGTCTCCCCGGAGAAAAGCTCCTCGTCGTTGCGGATGGCTAGCTGCAGGTGACGTGGATGATTCTTCTTAGTCTGGTCTTCTTGTGTTCACGGGCGGCGTTTTCTACCAACGTGCTCGCCGAACACATCTGTAGCATACCGATGCACAGCGAGAACTGATGGTTGGATGTTGTTATTAAATTAATTTAGAAGGATTTTAACATCTTCTAGGATTCATCCCTATAGCGGTCAATCAAATTTCATCATAGAGATTAGTGGCTTTCAAATATTGTAGCAATTTTTCTTCTTTAGGTAGTGACAAAGCTTCTTCCAAAGAGTTGCCGATAGAATTTGCCAAACGTTCTGTGAAATGTGCTCTACATAAGGGTAAAATGTGGGGAACAGACAGGGTAACACTGCAAGTGCGGCAATCAGAGGGTGGTTCTCTGTTTATTCTGTAGCTATGGGTGAGGCGAGTGTGACCAATTCATAGTCTAGTGAGGACACGACGATCTTTGGAATTTTTGCTATCAGGCCAACATAAGGTAGAACTCTTTATCCTTCGTAGTTGACTAGTCCTATCTCTGTACCATTCACAATCCCAGCTCTATCCCACCCTTCACCTGATCCATCATACGACATCCGAAGGAGGAACTGACAGACCTGGAACAGGAAGTTCACGACCACTTCCTGCAAGCCTGTCAGCTTCCTTGTTGCCACGTATACCCGAGTATCCTGGAACCCAACAGAAAGTTATGTTGTTTTGTATTGCCACCAGTTCTTCTTCGATCAGCCAAGGATGACGTACCGAGTCAGAATTCATACCACGAAGGCAACTAGCGGAATCACTAAAAACAACACAACGTCCCACGAGGTCAGCATTTACACCAGAGGTTTTCATCAGGGCAAAGGCTTCCGCGCTAAAAATAGAACAAGCTGAGGGCAGTGAGGAAGTGAAATTAGAATTGGTGGTGACATCAGATAGACCATAACCTACCTTACCATCTGATACAGATCCGTCGGTATAAATTTGATGGTGGTTGTTGTATTTTTCTCTGAGAAGTTTGTAGAAATGTTGTTGAATAATAGAAGGAGGATTGCCGGCTAACTATGTTGAGTAGAGAAAGGTCTATTATGTTGAAGTTTGAAGTGAAGTTTGATTCCAAGGGCAGGTTTTTGTTCTGGGAAAAAAATGAGATTGGAGGGAGATTTACATGGAATATTGACTTTAAAAGACTATTTGCTCTGGTGACTAGTGGAACATCGGTACGACCTGATGGTTGGTCGGACGTCACCGAAAGTTTTATAATCACTACCACGGTAACAGTGGCAGTATGAACCAATCAGAGCGAGGCGCAAACATGATGTCATTTTCGACCAATAGCTTTGTGCGCTGAGACATTTTTCTTTTAAGTACATTTTAATTAGTTTAAACAAATATTATGAATTAAGTTTGCAACAGGGATTCAGCTTTGATGTTCTACATTGCGAATGAAATACTTATCGTAAAATGTCTGTGGGCCAGAGATATTATCGTTCAAAGTCTCCAAACCCGCGTAACGCTTGCGATTTCAGAAATTTTAGACAGCGCCCCTATACAGGAATAGAAAAGAGAGACGTAAGTCCTACGTCAAAAGTTATCCTGCCTCTGGGTGCCGCATAAGCTCACTCCTGACCAAAAACACGAATGCGAGAGCACTTCAAAACAGTGTTTAGACTTGCTGATGCGAAATCAGAAGAACTTTTGGCGTCGATTGGTAACTTTTGATGAAACCTGGATCCACTATTACACACCAGCGAACAGAATGAGTACCCGGCAATGGACTGAAGCCGGCACGAGTGCTCCGAAGCGGCATAGAGAGGCTCAATACGTCGGAAAGAGTTTGGCATTGATATTCTGGGATTGTCATGGCAAACTCTTCGTGGACTGCCTCGAAAAGAATAAAACCATCAGCAGAGAAATCGGCCGAAATCGCTGCAAAACGACCTCACATGAAGAGAGAAACAATTTTGTTTATGCAAGACAAGCTGGCGCACAAGAGCATCACAACCACGGCTAAAATCAAGGACTTACGGCTCCAGTTGCTTCCGCATCTACCGTATTCACCCAATTTGGCTCCGTCGGACTATTATCTGTTCCCAAACCTCAAAAGATGGCTCAGCAATATAAAATTTAGTTCACGCGAGGAAATCATCGACACTGCGGAATAGTATTTTACAGACCTTCCGGAAAATTACTTTTCGGACGGGATCGAGAAGTTGGAAAATCGCTGGAATAAGTGTATCGAGTTAAAAGGGGACTACATTGAATAAAATAAAAAAAAAAAAAAAAAATTTAAATAAAAAGAATTCCCCCCCAATAAGGATTTTGAATAAAAAAAAAAAAAAAAAACGAAAAAAAAAAAAAAAAAAAAAAAAAACCACCAAAAAAACAACCGAGAAAAATTTTTATTTAAGTTTTGCCCCCCCCGTATCCGCAAAAAAACAAAGAAAAATAAAAGGGTTTTTTTTTATATTTTAAAGAAAAATTTAAAATAAATAAGTTTAATTTTAAAGAGGAAAAAAACAAAGGGAAGTTAAAATTTTCCTTGTTCCCCAATTCCAAGTCCAAAAATTAAAAACCTAACCCGAAAAGTTTTTTGAAAAAAGTGGAGTTTCCTAAGGAGTGTATCGAAAAGTAGTTATAAACATTCGATGCGTTATTACGCATAAACTACTGTATATATTTTTAGCGTGTAAGCGCCATTTGCTTTGTTTACATGTCAAAAATGATTATTCGGTTCATTCATTTCCGTTGATAAAGTTGTATTCAAAATGTCGCGAATTGAATTTGAGACTAAAAAGAAAATTCTGCACACTTGGTGCACCGAAAAGGGTGTTACTTACAACCAGATTGCGAAAAGAGTAAATGTTCACCCGGCAAGTGTAAAACGCATCATCGAAAAGTTTGGTAAGGAGTGCTCCCTCAAGGATTTACCAAGAAGTGGCCGGAAACCCGGCTCCAGGAACCCCGATTTGGACCAAAAAGTTGTGGATTATATTCAACGGAACAAATCTGCCTCTACTCGCGATCTAGCCAAGAAGTTCAGGACCAGCATCGGAATGATTCAACGAATCAAGCGCAGGAATGACTTGAAGACGTACAAAAAGCAGAAAGTGCCCAAACAAACTCCGGAACAAAAGTCTCGTGCCAAAACCAGGGCTCAAAAGCTGTACAGCTGCATTTTGGACAATGTCGACCAGTGCATTTTGATGGATGACGAAACATACGTTAAAGAAGATTCAAGAACGCTACCGGGGCCGCAGTTTTATACTAAATCTGTTGGGGAACGTGTGCCAACCGCAGATACGACTGTTGCGATGGAGAAATTCGGTCAGAAGGTGCTCATTTGGCAAGCTATTTGCACATGTGGCTTGCGTTCTTCAATTTTCTATACAAAAGGAACTATAAATGCTGAGATTTATCAAAAGGAATGTTTGAAGAACAGGTTGCTACCATTGTATAGAAAGCACCAGTCCCCTCCTCTCTTCTGGCCAGATTTGGCATCGGCACATTACGCCAAATCCACTCTACAGTGGCTGACGGAGAATAACATCAAGTTCGTAGAAAAAGACATCAACCCACCAAACTGTCCCCAGTTGCGACCGATCGAACGCTATTGGGCAATAGTCAAGCGTATATTTAAGAAGGATGGTACAGTGTCCCAAAACATGACCGATTTTAAGAAAAATTGGGCAGCGGCATCCAGGAAGTGCACAAAGGTCACTGTGCAGAATTTGATGGCAGGTGTCAAATCAAAGGTACGGGCATTCTACAGAAATGAACATGATGACTAGTTTTTCCGTTTGGATCTTTTGTAAACATGTTAAGCTATAATAAACTGAAATAGTATGTTAATTTTAACCATGTTTTCATGCCTATTTTATTATTTGGAAGTTTATAACTACTTTTCGATACACTCCTTAACATCATTTCCCCCACCGCCCAAAGCCTGTCTTTCCCGGCCATGACCGCCCCCCCCATATTTTTCCCCCCCCCCACCACCAAATTTTTTTTTTTTTTTTTATTACAATTTTTTTTCACATCATATTTATATTTTTTTTTTTTTTTTTTATATTAAAATTTAATATCCAATCCATCCTCGTCTCCCCTTTCTCCTTCCCCCCCCCCCAAAGCTGAAGTAAGGAATCTTCTCGTGATCCAGGTTCATAATCGTTTTAATGGCTCCGGTGCTGGAATCGATGTGGAAGTAACGCCGTGGCAGCATCTCCAATATGTCGTAATGCAGCAAGGAGTTCAGTCCCGAATCTGCATCCTTAGCTTTGATTACCAGTGGCAGTGATGCATTCGCCAGCAATTGACTGCTTTTGGTTGGATTGTCAGCCAACGTCAACACCAGCGATCCGATTGGAGCCGCTTCGGATACTTCCCCTTTGTAGACTTGTTGTTCGAAGTATGGCGTGTTGTCGTTCTTGTCCAATACGTTGATGATTACAGCGCACGTTGCCGAAGCGGAAGCCATGTTTGTAGCTCGGATAGTCAAATTGTAAAATTTGTGACTCTCGTAATCGAGAATGTCTTTGGTGGTGATGACCCCCGTGGAAGGATTGATGAAGAACATATCGTTGACGTTTCCTTCTATTATCTCAAACTGCAGCGAGGAAGTGCTTCGTGCCTCTATATGGATAACAAATGTACCGATGGGTTGATTCTCGTAGATTTCAGCAGCTGGATCGACGGATATGAACCGGGGAGGAGCATTGTCTGCCATATTGATCATCACGTGAACTGGAATCTGGGATGAAAGTGAAGGTTTACCGCTATCGGAGGCCTTAACCTGTAGCATGTACTCGGAGAGTGCACTTATATCCAAGTCCTTGACAACGCTTATGACACCCATGTTGGAATCGATATTGAAAACATTTCCAATGTTTCCACTTACTATTGAATAAGTTATTCTAGCATTGTCGCCAATGTCTCGGTCGATTGCATAAACTTGAACGACCCTAGTTCCAACTGTAGCAGTTTCGTACACCCTTCCTTGAACAATTTTGCTGGTAAACTCCGGTGCGTGGTCGTTGTGGTCATGCACTGTAATGATAACCTTCGCGTAATTTCGTTTGGCTGGAGTTCCCTGATCTTTTACAATCACAATCAACACGTGTTCCGCCAGTGCCTCGCGGTCCAATTTATGTGCCATAATAATACTCCCACTAACCGAGTCGACCCGGAAAAGTTTAAGTGAAACTGGATCACGTGCCGCATGTAAGCTGTAAAACAACTTTTTATCCTCGTCAGCATCGGTTGCGTGCAATTGTAGCACCTCGGTTCCTTCCTCAATGCTCTCCGAGATGTCCACCCGGTACAGTGACTCCGTAAATTCCGGTCGATGATCATTTATATCAATTACCGAAACGTACAGTTGCGTGTAAACAACGTGCACCCCGTCTGAGATGCTTATCGTCAGATTGTACTCCTTCTGAGTTTCCCAGTCCAAATATTTGGCTAGCAGAACATTGCCATTGTCTCGTCCGATGTAAAATTCATTCCGCTCGTCCCCACCTGGAGTTATAGGATTTTATTCACCACGTGGCACAGACACAGAAGGTGGTTGAAATCAGATCCATTTCCGGCAGCAGGGTTTTTTTTTGTGTTGATGGGATTTGGTCCGGATGCGAGATTTTGTTTGTGCAAGCGATTGTGATAAGGATCAGTGTTGGAATGAGAAAAACGAGAAGTCGGAATTAGAATAAATATTGAATGGTGGTTGTTGGATAAACTTAAGCACGGATCTGATTCCTTGTGCTGTTGTTGGATGATGGAAATAATGAAAATGGAGATAGAGTTGCTCCATAGAGAATGGAATGCAGGATTTTCAATCTTTGAATCGTTTAAGTGAAAGTATTCCTTACTGCCATGGAGCAACCCCTTCATAATTGATGCAAAATGGAAGGTAGAGCACTTACCGATTATGTCGTACCACAGTTGTTCGCCATCGTAGTCGATGGCTTGGATTAGGGCCACCAGGAAGCCAGGGGTGTCACTTTCTGTCACCTCGACGTGCTGGTCGATGGTTTTTATAACCGGTGGGTTTTCCGATTTCCCCGGCACCTCGACAACGGCGATACTGACGCGAGCCTGTTGGGACTTTTTCGGTACACCATTATCTTCAGCACGGACCATCAAATCATACTCCGAGTCCACTTCAAATGTTTTGGCCGCATAAATGATACCTGTGTCCGGGTCAATGCGGAACTTTTTCGCCTTTCCGCGACCGGATTTGATGGAGTAGGTTACCCGACCATTTTCTCCAATGTCTTGATCGGTGGCCAGTACCTGTGAGAGGAAGAGAGTAAATAAAATTTCATTAGTGACGATGTGAGTCCGTGAATTTTAAGTTAACAGGCTAAGGGGTTTCATGAACATAACTGGAAATGGTGCACCACAGAAATGAGCATGCATACATTTTTGACAGTTAGGAATTCTGGTTCGGCTACTTAGTTTTATACTCATTCTTAATCAGATAATGTGTTGGTTGCATTCTTCAACTTTTGTTTCTCAATCAATAAATCTGTTACTTGATTGTTAAAAAATGTTGTCATACACCACATATTAAACGAGCTTCCAATTTGTTGTTGTTGTCTATTTTTTATTTACGAAAACGCTCCTGTCAATCTCTTCCTCCATGATTCATCAATCCGTTATTCATGAAGCATAAGTTTTGTTTGCAAGCATTTGCTAGAGCTATAGAGAGTGAGTAGTTGGAATTATCACTAGGGGGGTACATCTTTCATTCTTATCGGAACGGAATATTTAGTCGTTCCCAGTTGGATGCAAATTCTGTGCATTTATCAAAACGAAATTTGAATATTTAATAACAATATTTCAAGCTTGATGTAGATGTCTTTTCCTACAAGCTTATCTCGTAATGAAACTTCCTGGCAGAACACAATCAACAACAGAATGCTACACATACACACATACCCACTCACTGTACGTATCTTTTTCGTCTTGGGAGAAGTGCAATGCAATCTTTTCTCGAATAGATAAGAGCAGATTTTGCTTTGGTGATAAATAAAACTCATTCAGATTCCCTTGCCCGGAACTTTCTTCACAGGATATTTTGCGGAATAACTTTCAACTAGTGACAGCCATGCGGCATGTCTAATGGCCATCAGGCATCAAAACTTTCACACCATCCAACAACCAGGCCAGTCCAGACAACCTACTTTTCCCCGGTGGTAAAACTGCTGCACTCAGCTATCAAACGATTTCATTATCATTTGCATCATCATCATCATCATCATCATCGTCGTCGTCCTCGTCAGCACGGTTAGTAGTCCCCCCCGGACCGTTCCCGTGATCGTCGTTGGAGCATCATAAAATTCATTATCATCATTATTCATCTCTTGGTTCTTTGTGCAGCTGAGCTTTTGCGTTCACGGTATTCGGAATTGACATCTCTCACCACCCGATACCATTCCAAACTCCCTGGTATCTCCGGTTTTCACCCTCCACAGCCTACTTATACACATTGACATGGCCGCCCACTGCGCCGAGGACTGCTGGCATGGGAGGAAGATGGTTGAAGCAGACCCATCGGTACTGCGGAGAGCGGAACGAAACATAACCGACTGAGATGATGGAGGGTGAGTTGATGTTTTGTCGGCAGCAAATGAGCTTTTCACATCGCAGCTTATAAATCTTTACACCGATGATGCTGTCGGATGGGTTGCTTCCTACTCATTTGAAGTCGGGTTTCGCTTTTTCCTCGCTTGCTTCTGTGATCAGCGATAGAGTTATCCGGAGGTTGGGATGCGGGAGGCCACAAATGAGCGTTGGCACCTTTTCCACGAGAATAGGCGACGGGTTGAACAACCCGCTGAGAAATGCGATTAAGGATAAGGTGATGTGCATTTTGTTCAGAAAGAGAGGACCAGAAACGTGAGACGTTTGAAATCGCTAATGATTGGCTGACAAATGGTGCAAATGTGTACGGAGAAAGAGAATTGTTGACTAATAATGAAGTGGATTTGCTGGACGACTTTTGCATTTACTTGGGAGTGCTTCTGTGCATGAATGATTCTGAGGAAATTGTCAATTCCAACAATTTTAAAATATTAATATTTAAAACAAACACGAGTAGCTTTTAACGATATTTTGAACTTCTGAAAAAGGAGTTTGAAGTTCAATGATTCTAGAATGAATTCATCATCTAAATAATTTGGAAATAAACTATGTGGTTTAAGCACATAAAAATACCTGGATTGTTGACTAAAGGGTGTTCCAACAAAATTTGGTCAAACAGTTATGTGTGTGAGTCGATCAAAGTTTTTATTGATAAGTCAAATTATTTTTCTTTTTCATGTTCAGTTAATACAGAATACAGGAGAAATATTCAGCTAAACTTCCTTTTTACCGAATGCTTATTGCCGGGTCTTTTTGAGTCTTCTTAAGGTTCCGCATGACGATAGCTCAATATTGTTCAATTGGGCGGAGCTCTGGCGTGTTGGGAGGGTTCTTGTCCTTGGGCACCACTTGAACGTTGGCATCATACCACTCCATGGCCTTTTTTTTCTGTAATGGCAAGATGCCAAATCCGGCCAAAGTAGAACGGAACAATTGTGTCGCTTCAGGAAAGGTAGACGTTTTTGTAGGCACTCGCTCAGATAAATTTCCTGGTTGACGGTTCCGGTCGCAATGTAAACGTTGCTCTTCAAGCCACAGGTACAGATGGCCTGCCACACCTGATATTTCTTCGCGAACTATGACAGTTTAATGTGCTTGAAAATATCTGCTACCTTTCCCCTTCCGGTTGCCGTATAAAATTTCTGTTCAGGAAGCTGTTTAAAGTCTGCCTTGACGTAAGTTTCATCGTCCTGTACCACACAATTAAACTTCGTCAGCATCGTCGTGTACAACTTTCTGGATCGTGCTTTGGCCGACGTGTTGTGTTTATCGTCGCGATTTGGAGTCACCACTTTCTTGGCAGTCGACAATCCAGCTCGTTTTTTAACTCTATCCACGATTGAAGGCGCCACTCCCAGCTTCTTTGTGACATCTCGGACGGAGAGGTTGAGGTTCCGCTCGAAACAGCTTTCCTGGCGGTCGACAAATGTTCACCGAACACTTTAAATAAGTTGGTAACAGTTGATTTAGCCACATTCAACAATTTCGCCAACTTGGCGTGACAGTAGTTTGGATTTTCGTCATGCACTTGCAAAACTTTGATGCGTTGCTTCTCTTCCTTCGACGACATTTAGATAACTGAAGTGTTAATCTCAAAATCAAAATTGAGGCATGCTGCTACACGCACACATCTTCAAAATGAAGGGTGTGCAAAGTTATAATGCACGATGAAAGGAAATGCGTCAAGTTTAAGTCGACCAAATTTTGATCGAAACACCTTTTAGTATATGGTAAATCAAAGGGTGTAATAACGGAAAATGGCTTCCTATCGGATTCTTTTGAAACTTGTAGAAAATGAAGATCAACTAATAAACTATGATTTATATGATACATATAATACTCTTAGGGCTGGTTCATAAACCACATAGACTCATTTTTGAAAAACTCTGACCCCCCCCCTTCCCCTCGTAGACTTTTCTTCATACATTTTTTGGAAATTTTGTATGGAGCGTAGACTTTGGTCAAACCCCCTCTCCCCCCAAAAAAGTCTACGTGATTTGTGCATAGCCCCTTATGATACTCTTGATTCTATACAGCAAGTTCTGAACCACAGCTTTTCCCATTTGTTTGATCACTTTCAGCCAGACTTTCTTAAATTCTTGCTCAGGTTTGATTATTTTGGGACTCTTAGGATGTGCTGACTTCCCTTTTGTAACGCGATAGAAAGCAGAAGCACCACTCAATTTTGATGGAATGTGCTTCATCGTGTTTTTCAATACACTGGTAGATGATTGTCATTTTTTTAAACAGTTTGAGGTTATCAAAATGGAGTGAACTGATATTTGATTATTCAAAAGGACTACAAGGGACTGTCTTGTAGACATATTGCCCCAATTTAAAAAAAAAAATTAAGACGATTCCTAACAAAACAGTTGTGCTAACAACTCGTAGTTTTGTTTTGTATACTCGCGAATAAATAGTTAAGAAAAAATCTCCGCGTGCTTTTTGTAGGACGTAGTGAATACAATCGATTGCCACCCGAAATTTGTGAGTGTCGGTAGTATTTCCCTATTTTTGGTTTTTTTTTTGTGATTCGCCCCCGCACCCGGAAGAAGAGTTACATCAGCTAAGTTTTGTTTATTAATGGTAGTATTGTGACACCCGGACATAAATTATTAAGTTTGATTTTTTTTCCGCTTTGTCGCGAGTGAATCGATGATTATTAGCAGTTTTGAAGTTCCATTAGAGTCGTCTCAGCGAGGATTTTGATTATTGCCAGAGTGTGGAGTGAAAAAAAGGATACGAGTGCAATGTCCAAAGCAACAAACGAGAACGACGCGCATGCGCGCGTAAAAGGCTGGCACATTTTTCCAGATGCATTAACACGTACATCCCCTACCCCCTGAGAAAGAAAAAATAAAATTTAAAATTGATGATACACGATCGTTAGCCATCGGGTTTTGATGCGACTTTTTACAATCGATCACAAAATTATTCTTGTTTGTGAATCTGAATTGGTTATTCCAAAAATGTCCGCAGTTTCGGTTTCCAAGGTGGGAGTACTGGGGTAAGTACCTGTCCAGGGATGGTGGAATAAATATTTTTAGATTCGAAACATGGCATGCGGCATATAAAATTTTATGATTTAGCAAAACTAGGTCATCAGAAGACATTTTGAGGATTTCTGACCATACTGGCCACTAAAAGAAGCCCTGCGGGATCCGAGTTCCTCCGGGAAGGTGGCCATATTCAATTTTTTTTCCAAAACCTGGCTTGCGGCATATCAAACTTCATGACTTAGCAAAACTAGGTCATCATAAGACATTTTGAAAATTTCTGGCCATACTGGCCACTAAAAGAAGCCCACGCCGATCCTGCTGACTTGTGCCGTGAAATGGGATAGTAAAGAACTTACTTCGGAAGCACACCAATTCCCGTCTTCCATCGCTATCACTCAGCCATATTCAAACCATATTGCTACATTCTGCTGGACTCCGAAGTCCACCCCATATGGACAGTATGGACAGGAATTCTCAGAACGTCCGATGACCTTATCTTGCAAAATCATGAAGTTTGATAAGTCGCAAGTCAGATTTTGGTAATGATTTGAATATGGCCACTTTCCCGGACGAACTCAAAATCCCGCAGTGCCACCACCAAGTGCCCAGTATGTTAAGAAATTCAAAGACTGTCCTCGAAAGAAAAAGTTTTGCAAAATCATAAAGTTTCATGTGTCGCAAGCCAGGTTATGGAAACGATTTGAATACGGACACTTTTCCGGAGGAACTCGGATCTCGTAGCGCCACTTCATGTCAGATACCCTCAGAATGTCCTCTGCAGACAAAGTTTTGCAAAATCATAAAGTTTGCCATATCGCAAGCCTGGTTTTGGAAAAGATTTGAATATGGTCACTTTTCCGGAGGAACCGGATCCCACAAGGTCTCTCTGAGTGGCCAGTATGGTCAGAAATTCTCAAAACGTCTATTCATGACCTAGTTTTGCAAAATCGTGGAGTTTGATGTGTCGCAAGCCAGCTTTTGGCAACGATTTGAATATGGCCACTTTTCCAGAGGAACTCAGACCCCAGAGGGTCGTCCTAAGTGGCTAGTTTGATAAGAAATTCTCAGAATGTCCTCCAAAGATCTATTTTTGAAAAATCATAAAGTTTGATATGTCGCAAGCCAGGTCTTGATGATGATTTGAATATGGCCACTTTCCCCGAGGAATTCGGATTCCGCAGGGCCTCCTTAAGTATGGTCAGACACCCTCAGAATGTCTTCCGCAGACAAAGTTTTGCAAAATCATGAAGATTGATATGTCGCAAGCCTGGTTTTGGAAAAGAATTGGAAAAGAATTGAATGGACAGGTACTTACCCCAGTACTTCCACCTTGTAATCCGAAACTACAGACATTTTTGAAACAATTAGTGCAGATTCATAAACTAGGATAATTTTGTGATCTATTGCGAAAAACAACATCAAAATCCGATGGCTAACGATGGAGTATCATCAATTTTAAATTTGAATATGTCTTTCTCAGAGGGGTTGGGGACGTACGTGTTAACCACGTGGGGTACAGAGTTTTGTTATGCAGGTTGCATATCGAACGGGCGGTTTAGCAACGTTAATTTTTGCGCTTATTTTGTCGCGAGGCACTATGGTGCGAATAGCCAAATTTCACGACAAAAATCGATAATTCTCACGACAAAAATCGATAAACTTTAGACAAATGATGTCTTTGGAAGATTTAGTCTTAAAAAAAAGATCTGTCGTTTGGTTTGGGTGGTGACTAGGGTGGTCTTTTTATGTTCATAATAAAAATTCTAACTTTTTATTCTTATGTTTTAGGGGAATTGATGCTCCTAGAGAATTGTAGATAGTTTAATTTGATGAAACTTTGCTGAAAAAACCTAACTTATTTCAATTTGAATTTGAAAACTTTATTTAGATAACTTTTAGGACATAAAAGGACGCATATTTTGAAGATACAAGATGGTTGCTGGTTATTGTATAAAAAAAGTTATAGAGGTTGAAATGTAAAAAAAATGTGTTTTTACAGATATCTTACTCACTTATTTGCAAACACGGATTACGTGAACTGAAAGTAAAAACTTCCATCTACAAGACCAATGCAAAATCGTTTGTCCCCTTTTTTCCCCTTGTGGAGAAAAAGCTTCCAAGGATTGTTGCAAACAGGTTTTTCCATAATACCATTGCCGGCCAATGGGTGTTAAATTGTACACAAACAAACACACACACACAATTGTAAAAAATCTAAGACTGGTGTGCACAAAATCATCAAAAAGTTTGGAGAGGAGCTTACTGTCGACGATCTGCCAAGATCCAGAACCAGAAGCGGCCCTGTCAACCCGCAAAAGGAGAAGAAATGTGTTCGGCAGGTTGCCAAGAAACTGGGAGTATCCGTTGGATTTATCCAAAGCGTCAAAAAAGAGAAATAACAACAGGACATACAAGAAGCAAAAGACGCCAAAACGGAGCGCTGATCAGCTGGAACGAGCCAAAGTGCGATATCGGAAGCTTAATAAAATGTTAAGAAAGCATCACAATCTTTGTCTTTTGATGGATGACGAAACACATTGCAAACTGGACACAACTACGCTACCGGGGCCGCAGTTGTATAATGGGTTGTTGGGGATGTACTGATGACAGAAGAACCATCGGAATGGAGAAGTTCGGCAACAAAATTTATTGTGTGGCAGGCTATTTGCTGATGTGCCAAGATAAAGTTTGCCTTTTTTTAGCACTGCGACCATCAACGGTGAATTTTATCGCAAGGAATGCATAAAAAAACGTCTTGTTCCTCTGTATACAACGTCCCCATCTGTTCTGACTTGATCTTGCATCCACTCACTACGCTTCTGCTACGCTGGATCTGATAAAGGAGCACGGTATCAGTTTTGTGCTAAAAGAGGATAATCCACCAAATTGTTCTGAATTGCGTCCGGTCGAGCGCTACTGGGAAAAAATCAAGAAGCACCTCCGAGAGGATAACAAGGAGGCACAATCTGTCGATGGGTTCAAAAAAATGTGGTCATCTGCTTGCCGAAAGGTATTGCAGAGAACTGTGGAAAGGCCAATGAAGGGTTTTCGTCAAAAAGTGCATCAGTTTTAGATCTAGGAGCATTTTGATGAAAATTTTATTTTTATTCGTAACACAGAGACAATAGTGATTATTGTCCTTGAAACCGTCTTTGAATATGATTATCAATAAATAAAACATCTGCAAGACGATGCGTCCTCTTTATCAAATGAGCATTCGTTATATCGTTAACTTCACATATTGCAGCACCTTTGACGTCTCCCAGAAACATTAACGTGTGTAAACAGGCAAAACACAAACGTTCATCATCCAGTTCAATTTTCTTCGTAAGACTCTCTAGTGATTACGAATTTCTGTTCTATTGTTGATTTGGTTGAAGGGTTCATTGAGTTAATCGTTCCTTAAATATTGTACTTGAAAAAAAAAATGCAAATGACAAAATGATCACCAAAAATTCATTTTAAGTTGGATATTTTTGAAACTCTCAGCAAATAAATAAACACATATCAGTTATGTATTTGCAAATTTGGTTTATTCAATCTCCTCACCTAGGTCAAACGCCCGCACCTTGGACTCAACGCTACCCATCAAATCCTGTGCAACACATGCGCCATCTTTCTTATAAGCTTTCATCCACTCTTTTTTTTCAAATCCTTGTCGTTTTTGAAGACCTTCCCTGTTATCCGGAGCTTGCCCTTCATAATTGCTCTGAATTTTTCAATTGAGTGCCAGATCCGGCAAAAATAGAGTGCCATCTTTGTGGGACCGAAGAAAGGGCAGAAGGCGCTTCTGGAGGCATTCTGCTTTATATATTTGGCCGTTGATGGTGCCAGTTGTTATGTACGGCTTGTTGAATTTACCGCACCCACAGATCGCCTACCACACCTAGTACTTATTGGCAAATTTGTTGACCTTCTTTTTCTGGAACTTCTCCGGAACATCTAGGCGGGACTTGCCGATGAAAAACTCCAGGCCGGAGATCTGCTTGGCGTCCACTTTAATGTATGTCTCGTCGTCCAAAACGATGCATTTCGGCTGCACCAACCACTCGCGGTACAGCTTCCAGGCGCGGGATGTGGCCACCGTATTTTGTTTATCGGTTCGGTTAGGCACCTTCCTTACCTTGAAGTCCGGCTCATTGTCTGCTGAACGAACCAGACGGAAGAATTGACCTCATGGACCACTTCCCGAATCGAATGGTTCGGGACCTTTCTTGCGCTCACGGGGTCGGTCGCCTTCGCTTTTCTTCCGCTGCCAGCTCGCCGCTGCGTCGTCTGGGTCTCCTTGAACGATTTAACCACACCGGACACGGTCGAATTGCCGATTCCCAACTGTTTTGCGATCCACCTTTGAGACTGGCCTGGATTTTCCACGACTG
The DNA here is from genome assembly GCA_024533555.2 of Aedes koreicus. Lineage (NCBI taxonomy): Eukaryota > Metazoa > Arthropoda > Insecta > Diptera > Culicidae > Aedes > Aedes koreicus. The sequence continues at coordinate 666,344 of JAHHFK020003576.1, read as the reverse complement.
CACCCATATTTTTTTGTTGAAGCACACCTTGCTTGGAATTCCCACCTCGATAACCACTTGACAGATTTAGAATTTTGCACATGTAAACATTACACTATTAACTAGTTTTATCTAAAATTTCATCATTTTAACCCATGCAATAAAAAGTTATACACAAAAGCAAGTGTTGCATTTCGAGTACAATCTTTATTGCTAATTGAACTTGAACTTAATTACGTATGATTAGAGACTGAGGCTGAAACCCTACTCTCAAACACTACATTTAAACTAAATTTATAGGGTAAGTAAACAAACGGCTGCCCGCGTTGCCTTCCGTAGAGATTTAATTGGCTTATGCTGAATAGGCCTTCTATGGTCGTGGATATCAGAAAGCATTTTGATTAAGTATTTGTTGTATTTTTAGTATTTTTTCACGTAAACTTCATGTTAGTGGCGTTTAAAAATAATCAAAGCTTTTTTTTGCTTAGGCTTCTCTTAGGCAAAGTGCAGTGGACCTTCAAAACAAATCCGCCGCGAATCGAAAGTCAATTTGCCAAACATAATTTGTCAATGGAACAACTGCCGTAATATTGGAATACATAAAAGATATTGTTATGAAAAACATGACAAAATTCCCAAACACACTTAAAATGCAGATTTGTGCCATTGGACGGACTTGCAATGAGCGGCAATTTATTAAAAAGTTACTTCATTATGAAAAGTAAACCACAAGCGTTTTCAATTCAAACATATACTGGAATTGATTCATTTGATCACATAGCGACATATTTTTAATGCTTAGCCGGAGCCAACCGCCTATTATCTTTTCCTACAAATCTACATTAGTTCAAATGCAAACAAGCGAAAAAAAAACCTGCAATCTGAGGACAATCGAGGTAAGACGGGTCGCTAAGGATTCTTATGGCGGTGAACTCCAAGGAGGATTAACTTTTTATAAAGTCCCTGCTTAGAAGACCTCTCGGATGTGAACATAAGATCAGCTGATTAAATATTGTTGATCGGAATTCAATCCGAGGATAGTATCGGTCGAACAGTACGATTATTTAAACAGCTCTTGCAGGAATTGTCTGTACTACATCAATTCATACTTGCAACGGAACATAAGCAAAACTAGCCTCACAGTTCACAAAATCGTCAGATCGTTATTTTTCTCCACGAACAACTGCAATCTTAAAAGAACGCCCATCTTACCCCCACCAGCCCTGCACGAATGTGAGTCTTGTTCATTTTTGACACACATGTCTCCGCACTCTTCTGGAAAAATCAAGCTGCTCGTTACCTTCGTTGCTGTTTTGCTTCCACCGGGACGAGAAGGAGAAAGGTTTCCCCGAGTGATCTTGTGAATCACTTAACGAAGGAGGTTGAGACGAGATGTGAATTTTTGGAACAAGCGAAAACCATCGCCATCGTCGTCGTTGGCGTATTTCGATGAAAGCATTTTGGTAAAAAAAAAAACATTGCAGTGTATAGAATAAAACTTTTATTGTCAAACACGACTGCCAACAACTCGTAGTCGTTATGCTGTGCGAGAACGCTCATATCGGGGAGTATCAAACGCCCTAGCATCGAAACAAATAAACTCCCAAACAATAAACATCTCGACATCATAAAATTTATGATTCTATTTGAACTTCGTATTGTCTCTCTGAATGGCTCCGTAACTGGGTGCATACATACACCATAAGTGGCCCACGTTGCATCTTCCTTTGAAAGCGTTTTGTATCCTCTCGGCGGAGACTTTTCGGATCAGTGTTGATTTTCATACTTTATACATCAAGTGACATCGAGTCATGTGCTTCTGCAGTATGTGTGTGTGTGTGTGTTTTTGTGTTGAAGGGGGAGAGGGTGCATGCTGGAACATTTATTCATGTATGCAAGTTGATGCAATTGTATCCTGTTCAAACGATAGATGGAGATACCAATGCACTTTGCATAAATCTCACATTTCGTGAGAATGCGGAATTCTTTTGTTCCGATGACGATGCTTATGCTGTTATGGCAATGTGACACAAGCTGTCTGAAAAATAGGATTCAGTTTAGGAGTTCAGCTCACGAAATGATGAGGATTTCTGTCTGTTTTTCGGAACTCCGTTTAAAGTAACCGAACGGTGCTGTTATAAACCGTTGAAGATTATCTTTTGTGTTGTGAAGATGAGTTTCGTAAACGTGTTTGGGTAGCAGAAAATTTCAATTTTATTCTTATTAAATGTTTAAATTTCTTCGTCTTCGTTTTCTTTTAACAATCTACGGAAGAAATTTTCATTCACAACTAATCCCAGTTATCACCTGGAAAATTGGGTTGGAACAGGATCGTAATTGGTATGGTTATCAAAACCAAGACGTTGTGTTTCATCGTTGCAAATAGAAAAATTGAAAACTCTGATTAGCCAATATGAGCCGGTAGGTTCAGCTTTATCAAATCAAATTTAATGCCTTTTCGAAAACGCAGCATCTATATCGATCAATTCTTTCGCCTGGAAATAGCAAGTTGCCTAACTGAACCTGTTTGCCATAGACTGTTCCAGAAATAATTTGATTTTTGGCGTACGACTATGTTTTTGTTTTTTAGACTGGGGTACAATTTAGAGAGAAATTTGAATTGCCAAGTCACGAAAAATGGTCAGATTTTGAACGTTTGTATCTCAGTCTCCTAAGGTTTTCAAAAATTTTGCACCAATCGATCGGAAATATTTCTACGCATCGATTCATTGTTGACATGACATTGTTGATTTCGGGTCACATACTATTGAAAAATTCATAAATGTTAAGCCTTGTCTTAAAAAGTATATTAATTCAAAGAATATGGCATTATAGAGGGTTTTCCTTTAGGCGTCTCCTATTTTCAAAGTTGAAATAAACAATCTGAGTGTGAGATATTGACGAGATTTATTTTTATAAATGGAATATTACATTGTTCCAATGCATCCGAGAGGTCAAATTTTCCATGACTCTGGCGCACAAATCTGGCTGAGTCTCGTTGATGGTTTGAGTAACGTTGGCTTTGAGGGCATCGGTGTTTTGCGGCCTATTGGCATAGGCTTATTTTACTGCTTCAAATGGTGTTTCCCAAGCGGGCCTTCCGCGTCCTATCTCTAATATACATGATTGTGATCATCAGTCCTAAGTAACACTTTTCTGTCACTATGTGCTTTATTTTGAACAGTCAGATAACTACCCTGATCAAAAATTTGAAAATGGTGCAATTACATGCAGTTACAGTATGTCCCATAAAAAAAATGCGAAAATCCATACCTCAGTTTCAAATAGGGTTTTTTTCAACGAAAGAGATAAAAAAAATCATAAAAAATTATTTAGGGAATCGTTTATTAAGCCTTTCATGATTACATTACTCAATATGTCCACCATTTTCCTCGATCACCTTCTTAAATTTTTCTCAACTTTGTTACTCGCCAACCACTGTTTTGTTTCCATCGTCTCAGAGTATACAGTCAGATGATTACACATACGCATTAAAACAGTCAAAATAATGTTTAAAGCTACCAAAAAATAAGCATTGAAAACATTTGCATTTTTTTATGGGACATACTGTATTATACCATGAGAAAACCAGGCATTTTAGTTATTCATTCCATAAAACAACAAGATAAGTTGCCATGAAAATGAAAAGTGTACTTTTTGCCGTTTCTCTTAGATTGAAAGTAAGAAGTCTAAGAGTGAATTGTGGCATAACCCACCAGCATCACACCTGATGTTAGTGCGTTTATATAAAAGTTCTACGACGTGGCAAAGAAATAAATGTGCAGAATATGTGATACTTTCACCACTGGTCAAATTTTTGGTCTCACATGCATGTTTATAGCATGAGATAAGCCCTCTCCCCGTCGACAAGGCGAACAATTTGACCCACGAGAGGAAAGTCAGAGTCTGTTTCCAACTGCTTCAAAACCCATTCAGCGAACACACGGCGGTGTCAATGATCGTTAAGCTTGAGCTTGAGGTATGAATGCAGACCCAAGTCTCGACGCAGAATTCACCAAGTTGAAGTCTGCGAGAGGCCGAGTCCATGTGCGCGGCACGGAATCGACTGCCGTGGGTTCTCGTGCACACTTTCGCGTGCAGCGGTGATATTCTCGGCAGACTCGGCGTTTCGCTGACGTACGGGTGGTGGTTGAACTTTCACCGAACCAGTTTCCTTGAATTTGAACATCAATTTGCGAATAGTCCTCTCGGTAGGACGATTATTGCGACCGTAAAATGGGCAAGGCGCTCGGAACGTTGCTCGTAAAGAACACTTATTTTGATATAACAATTTTATCATTTGCACGGGTTGTTGGACGCTATGATGCTCCATGGCAATTTGGCAAGACACAATGTCAAGACAAACTTAATAAATGGCAAACACACTGTGTAAATGACAGCTAATTTGACTCTTGTAGCCTCACCAATATGGCTGCAATCAACTTTCAAAGTAAGGAAATCCCTATTTGAAAAACCCTTCACAATCAAAATGGCTTACATTTAGTAGTGTAGTCCTACGTAATCATTTCGAACAATCCAATTAGGCTGTACCTTGTATTTTAACGACTATTCCAGAAAGTATAACCACACCTTATTTTAACGGTCACTTTGAATATAATGAAATATTTCAACTTGTTTTGGCTGCGTCCTTTTGTTTGCACATTTCTGAATGACATAGCATCAAAAAAGTGCTCAGTTTTGTGTTACCTATCAAAATGTGCGGTCTTACTCCGGAACAACGAAAAAGTATCGTGCACAAATGGTGCACTGTGAGCGGACTCTCCTTGAGAAAATTGGCCAAGGAAGAGGGTGTAAGCGTCAGAGCGGTACGATCTGCGATTCGAAAATATAGAGAACAGTGTACGTTTGAAGATGCGCCGAAGGGTGGTCGGAAATCCAGTCCTGTTAGTCCGGATATCGATAAAAAGATCAGGGATGCCTACAAACGAAAACCAGCGACTTCTGTTGGGGATGTTGCGAAAAAATTAGGGACCTCGTCGAGTAACGTCATGCGTGCCAAAGAAAGACTTGGGCTAAAAACATACCGGAAGCAGAAGAAACCCAAAAAGAACCCAAAAACGGCCGCGTCCGTGAAACCACGGGCCCGCAAACTCTACGATTCGTTATTGTGTAGAAATTCTGGGTGTATAATAATGGACGATGAAACGTATGTGAAACTAGATTACAAAACGCTTCCCGTACCACAATTCTATACTGTAAGGTAAGACAAAGACATTCCCGAAACGGAGAAGGCAATTTTTACCGAAACATTCGGTAAGAAGTTTATGGTTTGGCAGGCAATATGCGAGTGTGGTAAAACATCTAGTCCGTACATCACAACGGAGACGATGAACACTCAGAAATACGTTAAGGAATGTCTCCAAAAGCGATTATTACCGATTATCAGGCAGCACGAAGCTCAAGTAGTGTTTTGGCCTGATTTGGCGTCATGTCATTACGCAAAGGACACTTTAGAATGGTACAAAAGTCAAAATGTATGTTCCGTGCCGAAAGACATGAATCCGCCGAACTGTCCGGAAGCACGGCCAATCGAGACTTTTTGGGCTTTAACCAAAGCAAAGCTTCGAAAAGTCATAAAACCAGCGGGCGACATCCAAAAATTTTAAAAAGATTGGCCAAAAGTGGCCAAAATGGTGGGAAGTACCACTGTGCAGATGATAATGGGTCCTGTTCGAGGAAAAGTTAGGAGTCTTGGCTATGATTAAATATTTTGATTAAATGAGAGTAAAATATCATATAAAACACAAATACATGTATGAATTGCCAAATAAAATTATTAAAACTAAAACAAAACATGACTTTTTTGTTATTTGGAAAGTGTGCACAAATGGTGCACTGTTAACGAAGAATCCTTAAGAAAATTTACAAAGGCAGAGGGTGTGAGTGTCAGAGCGGTATGAACTGCTGTTAAAAAACATGAAGAACAGTGTACAGTTAAAGATGCGCCTTGGAAAGACCGGAAATCTGGTTCTGTGGCTCCTTCTATTGACAAGATCATTAGAAATGCCCAAAAACAGAAACCATCGAGTTTCTTTCCGGGATGTGGTGATAAAATTAATGACCTAACGCGATGCACGTCAAAGCGTAACTTGGGATCAAGCCATATCTGAAAATGGCAGATGGAGTAGCAGGCAATACGCAAGTATGGCAAAATATTTCGCCAGCATGTCACAGCGGGGACAATGAACACCCAGGAGCACATCAAGGAATGCCTGCAAAAAAGGGTGACCCGAAAAAAATCCAAATTGGCTTAGTTAAGCCAAACAATCAACCAAGTCAAATCAGTCACTAAGCTGACTATAATTCATTTAGTTCTTTCTGTTTGCTTGGCATCGCTTTCTGTTTTAATTTCAAAGTTGGAAAAAACGTGACATGTCAGCGCACAGTTTGAAAAAAAAAAAAACGTTTAATTCTCTGCGTTATCTAATGCACATCATGAGAATGCTAGATTTGGCTTAAATGAATGGGATCTTTCATGTAAATTTAAGCCCGATATAGCTAGAATCAGGTCTGTAGTATGGAAGATTGCAAACAATGTTGTATGCTGTATGAAAGATTGCAAATAATTACGTTGCTTACAAGCGAGTTTGGCGAAAGAAAATGGCGAAGTTATGAAGAACAATTGTATGAAGTTTCATCATAAGTGTATGAAATGATGTTTTCTCTTGTTTTTTGCTTGTTTTTTCTTTCTTTTATTTCCTGTTCTCATGCCCAAAATTGGAAATTGAGTGAATTAAATGAAAACGCGCCAACACTTATTCATTAAATGCCTATAGCCAATAACTTTCATAAGATGTTAATAGCTAATAGCCTCCACAAAGTTCGACAACTCATTTTTACTCACTATATGAAAAGTATTTTTTTTTCGATCAATTGTAGTCATATTTTGTACAAATGTTTCCAACAAATCCACGTTAAATATGTATAAAAATTACTGAAATCCATCAAAAATTATAGCTGAGTGTGGTTCAAGCTTTATGTCGGGACAATTTGAATGGACAATTCTTCTCACGCCTGATCGAAACTGCATTAAAGGGTGTCCCACATAACATTGCATCACGGAAAAAACGCTGTAGAAAATTACTCATTTGGTATTTTCTCTTGGAAATTTGAGGAGAATTAGTTAAGAGTGTTTTTTGTTGTTGTTGTATTTTTATTGCTGTCAATTTTTCAAAAATTGGAAAAAATGGCGTCACCCGAAGAGCAACGTCGCGAATTGATTTTGAGCAAGCACCTGGAAAATCCTCAACTATTTCATCGGGACATCGGAAAACACCTCGGAATCGTGCAGTCAACGGTGATTATACGTTACTAAAAAACTCGGAGCATCGAACGGAAGGAGAAATGTGATCAGAATTGATAGTTATTAGTGAAGCGTGTGGTGAAATCGTTTAAGCGGAATCCCAATGCTTCGGTCAGGGATGTGACCAAAAAGTTGAATCTGTCCAAGTCTTTCGTTCAGAGAGCCAAGGACCGAGAGGAACAGCATACGTACAAAGTGCAGAAGGTTCCAAATCGTGACAAACGGCAACATACGGTGGGGAAGCCACGGACCCGGAAACTGTACACCCAGATGCTGACGAAGCCTCATTGTCTCATCATGCATGATGAGACTTACGTCATGGCGGACTTCCGGGGCTACTGTTCTTCACCGTGAAGCTTAAGTTTGATGATCCGGAGGAAGTAAGGAAGCAAAAACTTTCAAAGTTTGCCAAGAAATACATGATTTGGCAAGCGATCTGCTCATGTGGCAAACGGAGTACGCCGTTCGTGACTACCGTCTGCCTAGCGTCTGGTTCCTCTGTTGAAGTAACACGAGGGCCCTACGATCTTCTGGCCGGATCTAGCTTCGTGCCACTATTCAAATATTGTCCTGGAGTGGTACGAAGTCACTTTCGTACCCAAGGACATGAAACCCCCCAACGCACCGGAACTAAGGCCCATCGAAAAATGCTGGGCTATTATGAAGCACCCAACAAACATCAGTGTCGAATAACCGCTTGTTCAAACAAATTTGGAGAAGTTATTCAGCTTTCTAGAAGAAGAAGCTGAACAACTTCTCCAAATTTGTTTGAACAAACAGTTATTCAGCATTGATGTTAGTTGGGCAGGCACTACGGAAGCATCCCAAGGAGGTCAAATCTGAAGAAGACATGAAGAAAAAATGGGTTTTCGTACAGAAGAAGCTGCAGCCAGTAGTACAGAACTTAATGAGTTTAGTTGAGCGTAAAGTGCGTGCATACGGTTATGGCATTGAAGTTAAATTGAAATAATTATGCCAACAGCTTACTAATGGAATGTATTTTACTGTCTGAAAGTTTGAAAAGGATAGGTAAACAAGGTAATACAGCGTTTTTTCCGTGATGCAATTTGATGTGCGACACCCTTAACCGAGCAAATAGTTGAGTCGTTGACACTATGCTGGTGGATTCAAATGTGCTTAAGCGGTTCTGAATACCTACTATCCAGAAAATGGGGTACATTTTCAACCGAAAGCCTTCAAGTTCGATTGATGATCAAAGTAGTGGCTCGATACGGAATCTGAATAGATAGAACATTGGAAAAATGTTAGTAAACTCTTTGGAGCTTACTACAAAAAAAATCTCTCTCTCTCTCTCCACTTTCTGCTAGAATTTTTTGATTTGTTTATACTTGTTCAATTTTGCACAAAAGGCCGTCAAGACAAGAAGCATTTCGCGAGCGCGTTGTACAGTTTTACGAACTGGACAGAAATAGATACAAAAAGTATTCGGTACAATATTTTAAAAGCGGAAATGTTGCGCCTTCGGCTGTTCACCATATACAAAGATCACCGATAACTACTCGTTTGCAAGGTAGTGCCAGACCAGCCAAAATTATTCACCCAAAGGAACTACGTTCTATTTCTCGTGCCGTCAACAAAATGATTCACTGAGCCAACGGGATGCCGCAAACAAGTTCAACTCTAGGATTTTTTTTTTCAATAGGGCGAATTTAACAGTGAGAGATTCTCTCCTCTCTCGCTTTCTTTCATTTATTACAGCGCCATTATAAAACTTTAGAGGGATAAAGATACTTTTGAGGGGTACAGATAGAAACACAACCGTGCTGGCTTGCATACTCTACAAATAGTAGAATGAAAAACGTAAAGCTGAATGGAATATGAATGAAAGAGAAAGTAATTAAAGAGAGTCTCTCAATTTCAGATTCGCCCTAATGAAAAAAAACAAAAAAACCCTAGAACTGTTCTCCCCTGCACCTTCTCATCCGCAACACATTGAAAAGAGTCGGAATAAAGTGCCGAACGAAGACAACAAACCTGGAATTCACTAAGAAACAGATTTCGACGCTGAAATCCCAATTCCGCTGGTTGATAAATAAAATATTATGGAAAATGTTTTGTTTTGGATGACGAAAGTTGCTTCGCTCTTTCGAAGACTTACATTCCCAGAAACGATCGATACTATTCCATGGAATGTCCTACTGCATCTCCGCACATAAAATAGTAGTATAAACATAAGTGTAATATAAGTATAAACATGTCAGAGCGTATGTTTGAAGAAAATTTTGATCCTGTTTTTACAAAAACATCATGCAGATGGACAATACGTGTTTTGTCCGGATGAAGAGTCGTCTCATTACGCCAAAGACAAAACACAACCGTTCCTGAAAACCCATTCGATCCCATTTGTACCCAAAAACCACAACCCGACAAATCTGCCTCAGTGTCGCAAAGCTCCTGTTCTGACATCAAACGGAAGCTTCGCCGAACAACCGATCACGGACTGTTTTCAAATGTTCACTAATTTTTTATTTTTGAATCTTTAATTTCAAGCAATAAGATTTCAGATCTTCAGATCTTCAAGTATTTTTGTCTTTTTTTTGACAGCTTGACAAAGAAATTTAAAAATTTTAGTTGCCACTTGTTATTAGCTGATAACATGTTTTTATGACATTATAATTTTTCGTTCCGAAAATCACCTACCAAGAGTTTACATGAACTAGAGAAAGCCTGGAAAATCACCATGAAATACTCAACAATGTTGCAAAACTAATCACTCAATCCATCATTTATAGTACCTAGCTCATGTGCCGTCAATCCAAGTGACTTCCGCCTAGAATATGGCACATTTATCCGGGTGCAATCGTTCATCTTCGAAAAAAAATCCTTCTCCTTGGGGCCGAATGTTTAACTTCATTTTAATTCCATTACACCCACATCAATTTTCAGCAAATATTAGCTTTCGTTTCATCTTCTTCATTCTGCAAGTCTGGAGACTATATGTTTGCCCTAGGTCATAAAATAGCAGCCATCGCTTACTTTTACCCGGAGAATACGTTTCAGTTGGTTTTTATATCTTCGTAGCCCACTTGGTACCATATCAACGAACGAGACAATATTGGATAGTAGCAGTTCAAACATTTAGTACAGACGTTCATTTTTCTGCCCATGCCTGTGGGACAATTTCGTTTGAACCACATGGCTCGAAAACTTGTAAAAGTGGTCAGAGAATATTCACGCCTGCCTTACTCCGCACAAGGCTGTTGAAATTTATCTCGTTCAAATATTAAACAAAGTGGCCTACCTTGCCAGAACCCACCCAGTTTAGAATTTCACGCCATGGTTCGTTCCGGTAAATGTGGGTTTGGAAAATTTGAAAGCCTACATTCGGAACGAACCACAATACATGGATTTTTGCTCAAGGCGTAAAAAAAATGCACTTTTCAGATGTATGTGTAGGTGCTTGTGATATGGATACTCTTTCTTTTTTTTTAAAGTCCGGTGCACAGTTTGGTTTCACTTTACGGCGTAAGAACTTTTCCTAGATTTAGAGCAGATTATACCGGGTCCTCTATTGACACCGGTTCTGGTTTCGTCCAGCAGCAATGGATGTAAATTTTGGGTTTCATTTCCTCTTCGACCAAGGCATGAATGAGGCTTCTTCCTATTGGTGGTCGAGGTGGTGGTGTATAGGCTTTACAGTTTAATGGCTTAATTTCCTTTTTGTCTTATCTGTAGCCCGGTTTTAGCACTATAACTAAGCATAATGGAAAACTGTATCGTTCTAGCAAATTTTTGGCTACGAAGACCACACCAGCATAACATTGGAAGTGTTGATGCCCATCAACGGTAGCAGTAATATCACCAGCAGAGAAGAGGACACTATTATAACAAGCCGACAGGATCAACACTAGAACTAATGGCAGAGAGCCGACTATATGACACTCCAACGAGGGAAAGTGGGTGTTTCCTATTTAAGGCGTGCAAACGAGGGCAAGAAATTTCCTGATTACGTTGCCCTAATCTTCGGTATGTTTCTTTGCGATATGAGCTCGGAAAAGGATGATGGTCTAACTTCTACCGGAAACTCGGTCCTCTGTCTTGATAGGTATGTGCATCCGGAAAGGTAGATGAATATTCGAAATCTCACTGTACATCTCGAAAAACCCAGTCGGAGGCGGAACACCCAAATAGGAACTAAACGGCCTGATACTCAATATCGATTTAATAGTTATTAATGTTCAATAACGTAGTCTTGTCTGCTTCTGAGCAAGGGTCAATATTTTGCTTTTAATTGGCTCTTCTTGTCGGAACATGTTTATTCTTGTGATGGAAATTGAGTTCACGGTAAGAGTGGCTCATGAAATCAGAAATTTCTAATAAAAGAACAAGTCACTCGGCACCTAGAAAGCCGTTCAATGCAACTATTCATTCGAGTCATTAAATATTAAAAAAAAAAAAAAAAAAAAAATATATATTTTTCTCCGACAAAAAAGAAAACACACAAAAAAAAAAAAAAATTTTTTATTTATAATTAAATATTTTTTATAACAACACTTCTTTGCGATATTTTATAAAAATTTTATGCGACAAAAAAAAAATAAAAAAAATAAAAAAAAAAAAAAACAACGTAGACAAACTTTCCCCCCCCCCAAGAAGAAAAAGCTTAATCTCAAGCTGTAGTATGTTTATTTAAAGTCACTGTTATCAGGTGTGATACTAGCGGGGTTTGCAGTTATTCACTAAATTTTAGACGAAGTTAATAATTCTTAATATATAATCTAAGAGAAACGGTTTAAAATACACTTTCTATTAGGTGCGCAACTAAGTTCCCGCTGTTTAGCAATAGATGACGCCAGTAGTAAGTGCTGGTCGAATGTTGTACATCTCAAGCGTCATAAACCAAGCTCAGACATATGGTTAACAAACCGCTTTGCCAAATCAGTGATTTTGGTTTAGTGTTATATATTTTGGTTGTTTGAAGATGTCTGATTTCATGCCAAATAATCGTCATTTGCGGGAAGTGTTGATTTTCTTCTTTCATTCGAAGAAAACGGCAGCTGAAGCACATCGAGAGCTCGAAAAAGTTTACGGTGATGCTGTTCTGAGTGAAACAACGTGTCGTGATTGGTTTCGTCGCTTCAAAAACTGTGATTTCAGTGTTGATGATCGTCCGCGTGAAGGAAGGCCAAAAAACTTCGAAGACTCTGAATTGGAGGCATTGCTCGATGAGGATCCGTGTCAAACGCAAGAAGAGCTTGGTTCAGGGTTAGGAGTTTCTCGCCAAGCCGTTTCTAAGCGATTGCATGCGTTGGGAATGATTCAAAAGCAAGGAACTTGGGTTCCTTACGATTTGAAGCCAAGGGATGTTGAGCGTCGTTTTTTCGTCTGTGAACAACTGCTCCAGCGGCAAAAAAGGAAGAGTTTTCTACATCGCATTGTGACGGGTGACGAAAAATGGATTCATTAAAAGTAACCCAAAACGGAAACATTCATGGGGACTGCCCGGGCATGCTTCAACATCGTCGCCTAGGCCGAATATTCACGCTGCGAAGGTTATGCTGTGTATTTGGTGGGACCAAGTTGGAGTTATTTATTATGAGCTGTTGAAACCAAACGGAACCATTACCGGGGAACGGTATCGAACTCAATAGATGCGATTGAGCCGAGCACTGCACGAAAAACGGCCACAATACGAGCACAGACACGAAAAAGTGATTCTTCAGCATGACAACGCTCGACCTCACGTTGCGAAACCCGTGAAAACCGCTGGGGAAATTTGAACCTAGACCAACAGAGTTGTGGCACCCAAAAGAAACAACTGAGTTATTTTATTAGGTTAAGGATATCTAAAAAAAAACCATACGGTTGTTTTGATTTTCTAGCAACTAAGCGGTACTGCAATGAACACAAATGAATCTGTTTTCGAGAAATCTGTGAGCTGACCGTCGCTTTCACACACTTGCATGGCTTCGTTTAGTCCATGAAATGCTTTGTGGATCAAGATGGGCAAAATTGCCTTTCCCGAGGAGTCATACGGGTTTACAAGATATGATTGCAAAAACGACAATAAATGCGTGTCGCAGATTTTGCCATGTTTTTACCTTATGTGTGTACTAACGAAAAAATGTACGGTTTAACCAATCCGAAAGTGCCAGTTTGGATTTTTGTAAAGGTCTATAATTTTTTTCCGATTTTGAAAGATTCTAGAGCCTTTGGAATAATTCAAGAAATCAAGCCCCAAAGAAAAAGATACTCATTTATTTAATTTTTAATTTAAGACTTAACAATGAAGAATGGTGAACGTCATTAACATCATCGTCGTTATTTGCATCACCATCGCTTCTTGGGCAAGACAGCTTAAAAGACGGAAAAAAATAATAAATGTATGAAGTTGAGAGGTAAAGATTTCATGTCCATTCAGAAAAATCCATAATTAATAAATATTTATTGTTTGTTTGTGTTAATCGCATATGTGTTGTATGTGCCATTTTTAAGGAGACGTTTCTGCCACCGTTTTACATGTTCAGCCGACAATGTCCATATTATCCGCGAAGCAATCAAATTGGGTGGGTTTCTTGAAAATCGCACACCAGCTGTTAAACCCGATTAGTCACATGACACCTTCTAGGGCATATTGAACAGAAGGCAGGTCTATCGCCTTTTAGAAGTCCCCGGCGGGATTCAAACGAACTGGATAGTTTGCCTGAAATCTTCGCGCAGCTTTGCCTTGTCCATCGTTGCTCTAATCATTTTTGTGAGCTTCCCGGGGAAACCGTTCTCGTCCATGCGTCTTGTATATGTTACTCTTAGTACGGGAGTGAAGTTTGCCAGACCTCAGGGTTTTGTGGAGTTCATAGTAAGCACGATTTCCAACAATAATGCGTCTTCGAATTTCTCTCCTACAATTACTATCCGAAGGCACCGATTATCCAATGTACACATCAAATTCATTTCCGTCGATTATCACAAGGCCTATGCGAGCTCTAAAACGCTCAGTTTCTTCTGTTTATTCTCCAACATATTCACCTAAAAGCTTTTCTGTTTCACGCGTCAGCTTGATGCCACTTGGCACGTTCTTCTGAAAATGTATACGTCATCAGCGAAACAGGTGAACTGGCTGGATTCATTAAAAACCATTTCATTTCGTTTCTAACGACTGTTCCAGAAAGTATAAGCACACCTTATTTTAACGGTCACTTTGAATATAATGAAATATTTCAACTTGTTTTGGCTGCGTCCTTTTGTTTGCACATTTCTGAATGACATAGCATCAAAAAAGTGCTCAGTTTTGTGTTACCTATCAAAATGTGCGGTCTTACTCCGGAACAACGAAAAAGTATCGTGCACAAATGGTGCACTGTGAGCGGACTCTCCTTGAGAAAATTGGCCAAGGAAGAGGGTGTAAGCGCCAGAGCGGTACGATCTGCGATTCGAAAATATAGAGAACAGTGTACGTTTGAAGATGCGCCGAAGGGTGGTCGGAAATCCAGTCCTGTTAGTTCGGATATCGATAAAAAGATCAGGGATGCCTACAAACGAAAACCAGCGACTTCTGTTGGGGATGTTGCGAAAAAATTAGGGACCTCGTCGAGTAACGTCATGCGTGCCAAAGAAAGACTTGGGCTAAAAAATACCGGATGCAGAAGAAACCCAAAAGGAACCCAAAACAGGCCGCGTCCGTGAAACAACGGGCCCGCAAACTCTACGATTCGTTATTGTGTAGAAATTCTGGGTGTATAATAATGGACGATGAAACGTATGTGAAACTATACTTGAGCGATGACAAAGACATCCCCGAAACGGAGAAGGCAATTTTTACCGAAAAATTCGGTAAGAAGGTTATGGTTTGGCAGGCAATATGCGAGTGTGGTAAAACATATAGTCTGTACATCACAACGGAGACGATGAACACTCAGAAATACGTTAAGGAACGTCTCCAGAAGTGATTATTGCCGATGATCAGGCAGCACGAAGGTCAAGTAATGTTTTGGCCTGATTTTTCGTCATGTCATTACGCAAAGGACACTTTAGAATGGTACAAAAGTCAAAATGTATGTTTCGTGCCGAAAGACATGAATCCGCCGAACTGCCCGGAGGCACGGCCAATCGAGACTTTTTGGGCTTTAACCAAAGCAAGGCTTCGAAAATTTATAAAACCAGCGGACGACATCCAAAAATTTAAAAAAGATTGGCCAAAAGTGGTCAAAATGGTGGGAAGTACCACTGTGCAGAAGCTAATGGGTCATGTTCGAGGATAAGTTAGGAGTCTAGGCTATGATTAAATATTCTGATTAAACGAGAGTAAAATATCATATAAAACACAAATAGAAATTTGATTTGCCAAATAAAATTATTAAAAATAAAAAAAAAACATGACTTTTTTGTTATATTGAAAGTGTGCTTATACTTGCTGGAACAGTTAATATTCAAACATCATATAATCATTTGTCTTTAGTTCGCAAGTTTCATAACACTTTCGAACGCAATATTGAACAGGAAGCAGGACTACCATGTCGAAAACGCACCCAATGTCCTTTCACTGTACAGCATCCATTGTAGCCATGACCAGTTTTATCAATTTAACGGGAGAACCGTTCATCTCGTCCATAATTTTCCATAGCTCATGAGGATCAGAAGTAACGTATGCATAAAAAATGGAGTAAATTCGAATGGCGAAAGAAAAAACTACAAAAGATAACTCAATAGACCACATTTTTCATAAGTTCTACTTCTAAAAAACATGTTTCGACCCCCTGCCGGGGACCTTATAGCAGTTGGCCGGAACCAGAGCCATGTTCGATGAAAAATATGATGACGGAATGTTACTTAGCTCATTCGTGGCCTTGGTGATCAGCTGCTCTTTCGTTTGGCCACGAAAAATGTCCTCTGTTTGAGGTTCGTCCAAAAAATTCTATCGGTCGCTTCGGTGGGGGATATTGGGAGGGTTGGCGGTCTTCGGATTTGTTTTTTTGTGTTACTTACGGCTGCTGCAAATCAACTGATAATGTTCTCATTTTTTCTCTGTACACAACAGGGTTGCTTCGACTAACAAATGGCAGAGTTATTGCATGAAAAATTGCTTAAATCAGTTCATTCTTGGATCGTTGATGCAAAGACTAGAAGCACCGTTGCTGGACGAGGGGGAAGTGTTCAAAGCCAGACTGAGAAGTAGTGCTTCAATGGTCTTCAGCAATGCAGCAGAAAAAGACATAAGGTTCTTGGAAAGAAATCGACGGAACGAATGGTTCGACGAGGAGTGTCAAATAGTTTTGAACAAAAATAATGCAGTGCAGGCGATAATGCTGCAGGAAAAACACCGTCAAAATGTGGAGCGATACTAAATAACAGAAACGTAGACAGAAAACTTATTGTTTCCGGGACAAGAAGCGTCACCTGTTCAATGATGAAATTTGATCATAAATCCAGTTTTTGTGTGGAATTGTCTGTTGAACCAGTTTTTTTATGAGCTAAAATAAGTTGATATTTTACACAGAACATGACCGCAAGAAATTTCTCATGAGAAACAAATAAAAAACATTGTTAAACATTATTATATTTTGAAGACTACACTGCCGGTCAAAAAAACTTGACCGATGATAGAAAAAACAATTTTTAGACTTTTCACTCCTATTTATGTATTGAAAAAGTTCTAATTGAACTATTTCCGAGAGAATTAACATAACTGAAATTTGTTTAACACTTTGATATTTATTATCATAAAAATGATAAAAGAATTAAACATAATCTGATAAATACACTTAAACGCAATTTTCATCGAAGTGACCACCCTTAACTTTAATAACAGCCGCACACAATCTCGGCATTCTTTCGACATCCTACAACATCCTTGCTGACTGAAAACAGTTCCAGAGATAGGTTTGGTTTTTTGATCGAAGTTTTCTGACTTCTCGATCGAGTTCTTCCCAAAGCAATTCAATCGGGTTCATATCGGATGATTGTGGGGGATGATCCAGTATTTTCAGCCCTCATTCTTCTTCATTTTTCCTCAAATTATTGACACAATGTTACGAGATGTGTTTGGAGTCATTATCTTGTTGAAACGTCAACCCAGGCCCAATCAAACGAACACCATGACTGAACCGCCACCGTGTTTGACTTTAGGTGCAATACAAGCTGAATCGCAATGTTCATTTACATTTCGGCGTACGTACCGTCGACGTATTGAACCAAATAGTTCAAACTTTGTTTCGTCAGACCACATGACAGATTTCCATTGATTAAGAGTCCAATCTTCATCATTTTGCGCATATGCCAACCTTTTTTTACGATTGACTTCACGAATGTAAGGCTTCCTTACTGCAACACGACCGAACATAACCTTTTCTCTCAGTCGCTTTTGAACAGTTGACACCGAAATTGAAATATCTTGACTTCGGTTAATTTCAGCTGCAATATTCGTCACTGTGTTGAATCTGTTTCTCTTGCAGAGTATCCCAATTCTGTCATCAGTTACTATTGATACTTTTCTGTGCCTCCCAGAGCCCTTTCGATTTGAATTCGATCCAGTTACAGCTGAGCGCTTGCAAGTAAACATAACTGTGGTCTTCGGGATGTGCATACATTTGGATATCTCCCCGAACGATATGCCACTTTTTCTCAAAATGACATTTTGGGCCCACTTTTCGACTGACAATTGTTTTTCGCTTGCCATTATTGATATATGATAATAAATGACACGTGGGAAACCTGCTCTCAAAAATATTGAATTAACTTTTTGTTTTAAAATTTTATCATATGCTTAGCAGTGAGAAATTTACCTTTATTTCCGTATTTCTAGTTATTAAATGCGTATTATTCATGAATGGTCTTTATTATTATTATTTATTATGCACTCAGTATATCACTCGTGATAATAACAAATAATTAAATGGTGAAAAGTGGTATTCATGTTGTCGGCGATTTTTGACAATCAACAAGCAATGATGCGTTATCGGATGCGCTCGGCTGCGTTTTTTCGAGCTGATGCGATTGCGGCCGAGAAAACTCGATAATAGCCGAAAATCGATAAATTACGATTCAAAAAAATATATTCTGTTTCCTGTCACCTCGAATGTATTAAAAAACATTAAATTGTACATAAAATAGGAGCGAAAAGTCTAAAAAAAAGTATTTTTTCATCATCGGTCAAGTTTTTTTGACCGGCAGTGTATAAGTGTTTTGGAAGATATTAAAAAAAAAAATATACAAAGTTTTTACATTTAAAATGCGTTCAATACCAGATTGATTTTCATGTTTTTCGATTCAACACCAATTTCCTTTCCATTTTCACATTTCCCGCAACTGTCATGGAGTCAGCATTCCCAAGCCCCATTTTCAAATAAGCTATAATTTTTCATCAATATTATACCAATTTAGCGACCGCATGGCTTTCAGTGCCCACCTACTTTGCGGGACGGTCATATTTTCCCTTTTTTTGCCATTTGTAAACCCTAAACTTTCTCCCATAATCATCCTGCATGCCTCGTTCGTGTGTGCATGTGCGGTCGCAAATTAACCCAGTATGTTTCTAAGACCACGATTTCTGCCAGCGCAAAGTTTTTCGCTCCTTGGGCTAGCATTTTTGTTCGCATAGTTTTCCCTTTATGCTGCAGTCATTTACATGCACAGGATCTTTGCTGGAATACTAAAGCCAACAGTCTTTTCCAACGAAGGATGTACACAGAAAAAGAACGCTTTCCGAATAATAAAAAGAGTAAACGTTAACTTTTCCGCAATTTTCTACAACCGAGCAGTTCCAGACCAAATAGAATAGAAAATGGAATGTTTAGTTGGTGATAGGAAAAGGATTCGTGGAGATTTTTCGAATTTCTTTGTGATTGCCACTCAATACCAACATTCATACATTGGCTGCTTTTGATTAAAATCTAACAAATAACTATGTTTAGAATCAACAGGAAGGAATGAAGAAAAAGATCGGCCATTCCTGTTTAAACGTCGATTTTATGTAATATTTTTTTTAAATATTCACGCAAATCTAGTCTCATCAATCCGTAATTTGGCATGGAATTGCTCTAGTGTTTGAGCTGAAATTTTTTTTTAACTACTCTAGGTAGTAGATGTAGCGCTGCAGAGAAGGAAAACTTACGGGACACGAACGATGAAACGAAGCAATTTTTCTTCTCAAAGTCCCAGAATATGTGCGTTATCGAAAGTTTTGTGGCTAAGTTTGTTTGGTTACGATTAAGTTGTGTCTTGCTGCAGAATGGTTGCTTGCTTTTCAAACAACTCAAAACTTATCATACTTCAGCAAATTGTTAACCGTGTGGAGTTGTGGTTTGGGAAACTTTTCTTGATATTAATTTACAATTTTGTTACAATGTAATGGTTTGGTAATTGAATTTACCGTTTATAAATAAATCACATTCAAAATTTAACAACTTCCATGAGATAAAAGGGACAGGAAAATTCGACAAACGACATTCTTTTCATTAGAAGCACGGCAGCTCAGGCGGAAGGCCCCGAAGGACCCTCATGGTACTTTTCTAATGATGATGATGACTAGAGCCGGTGAGAGCAAAGTTGAGTTCATCATCAACAAGTATAGGTTCCCAGGCCGGGTTTGAACGCAGGCTGGCACACCAGTCCTTCTCACTATACGGTAGGTAGGTTGTGATGTACCTGATTTTTGTATTAAAACTAACGTTACCCGGTAGACTTTCCACGTACATTCACATGGACGTAGTATTTGCAGAGCCAGTTTCGGTTCATCATCATCGTCACGGATGAGGGATAAGTATTACAGCAAACGAGATCTGCCGGCATTGACGGTGACGGTGGAAGGCACCTAGAATTCTCGGTCGTAGATACTGGACTACGGTTGTACATACTCAAAGACCGTCTAATTGGGGCATTCAGATTCTGGTTGAATGAAAAGGAACATTTGAATGGGGGCCGTAATTTGCTTATGCTTCCAGTGAGTATCGTTACCAAGGGTCATGTCAGGGGAATATTTTTCAGAGCTACTTGCAAGCAGTTTCCTGTATAATTCCTTGATTCTTGTGCCTTAATGACTAAATTGATTTAATTATTATTAGTCGCCGTACCGTTTGTACGTCAACAATGCGGTGAGTTTCTAACATTTGTTGTACAGGTCAGTGATATGTAGAGACAAATGTCAACTTCGTTACCATCACTTTAATTAGACTTGGTGGCAGTGATCAACATTTTGAGCTGCATCATGAATTAAACGCTCCGTCAATCGTTTGGAAATTGCATTTTTTTGCATACCAAGACTTTTTGGATAAGACTATTTGAAAACGAGTATAATCAAATTGCTAATTGGGTTCTTGTTCGATAAACATTGCCAAATAGGAGAACGAACGAGAAAATATCGTGTATTAATTTAAACGAGAACCTCTGGTTTCGATTCTACAGGGTAGGCCCAAATAACTGACGCATAAAACAAAGACTGTATCTCCCACGAAAAGACAAATAATTTAAAGGTTTCTTTGTTATTCTGTTTCTTATATTTTATTGTTTATGTGTACATGTTTACATTTCAATTCTATCGCCTTTAGCTTTAATTTCTGCCTCCATTCTCTTCGGAAAGGCATTACAAGCGGCACGCATCTGATTTTCGGGGATTTCATCCCATATCTTCTGTATGGTAGCTTTAAATGTTTCAATACCCATTGGTTTGAGATCTCGAAAGTGAGCTTCCATGATTCCCCAACTAGAGAAATCCAGAGGATTTGCATCTGGCGGAGATGCTGACCATAATTCCATAGGAATGAAGTCTGACAAATTCTTGGTGCACCATGCTTGGGTAATCTTTGCTCCATGCGACGGCGCAGAATCCTGTTGAAACACCCATTTACGGTTACCGAACATCGTTGAATTATGCTTCTTCAAATGTTTTTCCAGGACCTCTTTTACGTAGTACGCTGCGTTGATTTTTACACCCTTGTCAATGAAAAGCAGTAGTAGACGACCTTCCGCACTCTGTTTTTTCTTGTTGGCTTCCGAAAGTCCATGAATTTTTCTTTTCATGTACGGCACCAATCTCAAATGCTGTTTGAGAACTGATCTGATAGTTTTCCTGGAGACGTCCATATCCTGAGCCAGTTTATAAGAAGAACGACAAGGATCTCGGCGAGTTCGCTCACGCACCGCCTTTACAAGCCGTTTGGTACGTACACTGCGAGAACAACCTGTTTTTTTTTTCTTTGGATCGATGGTTCCCCTCGTCCTGCATCTTTTCAACGTCCGGTCGATTAATGTGTGGCATATTCCTTTTTCCGGATCTCGGCCAGTATCTGGTTGGGACGCTTTCCCGCCATATGCAACTGCAAAATCCGTTGTCTTTTGAAATCCATATTTTTCTTAGGCACTACCTGTTGACGGGATCTAGCGAACACTAGTTTGTTTACATATTAATCAGTCCCTTTTTAATATGCTGGCAACCAGATGGCTCTTGCGATGGCTGGAAGAATTCCACACTGAAACAAAATACTGCGTCACTTATTTGGGCCTACTCTGTAGTTAGTCAACCATTCAGCTATATTTTGTAAGTAATACATTCGCATAAAAATATTGTTGATATTAGAATTATTGCCTTTGAAACTAGTTAAATAGTTACAGTTGTTAAGCATTTGTAGTATAACGTCTCTTTTCGACAAACCCTTCCGAAGGTTGCGGCGATACATTTTGATTCAGAAAAATTTCCTGAGAAATCGAACAGCGTGTTTGCACGACTATATTCAATTTGGATTAAACAACTAAAAACTTTCAAAGGAAAAGAAGCTTCAAACAAAAGAAATCAGTGGGATTGTTAGTCTGATTGATGCATTATTATGTTCAACATGTTAGATTAGTTTACTTGGTTTTGTAGCGGAGCAACTGGAACGCAGATACTGTTCTAATAGGACGTTGGATCGGCATACATTCCCGTTCAGTTCTTCTTAGTGACTGAGTAGAATTGTTATTCTTTTTCTTTTTTTCACACGGATATGTTACTAAATTCTCGTAAAAAGTAGATCTACTCAAAAATTCCGTTGATCCACTTTTTATTTTTGGAAAAATTGAGTAAAATTTTCGTGTGAGAAAAAGAGAAAGGAATACAATTCTACTCAGACAGTGAGTAGAATGGAACGGGAGTGTAAGTAAGTAAGTAAGGACTATATCTTAAACAAACTTGCAACACATTTTTCTCATAGTATGAAATAAAGAAGCAACAAGAACAACAGAAACAACTGTATCATTCAATTCAAGCCTTGTTCTATTAGTTTAAGCAAAAACATGAATGAAAACAACTTTATTTCCAGAATTGTCTGCTTTTGGATTTGACTACACTCATGAGGTTTTGAACAATTGGCTTGTCGGATTTTCTGGATGCCGCAGGCCAATTTTTTTTAACTCTTCCATAGTCTTGCACTCCTTACCACTCTTTTTGAAGTTGCGCTTTACGATTGCCCAGTAGCGTTCAATTGGCCGAAACTTTGGACAATTGGGAGCATTGATGTCTTTCACAACGAAATTTTCTCAATTTTCTTGCATCAATTATACTGTGGTTTTGGCGTAATGAGCTGATACCAAATCAGGCCAAAACAAATAAAAAATAAGGATAACGAATACATCCTTTTCTGCAAACACTCAATACGGTAAACTTCGGCATTCACCGTACCTTTAGTGTAGAAAATCGATGACTTGGAGTCGCAGTAACAAATCACCTGCCAAATTTCCCTACCTCAAACGACTTTTCAGAGATGCTCACATCTTCGTCGATGACCTTGGTGTTAAATCTGTTTCACATATGTTCAATCATCGACCAAAACACGCTGTGTACTTTTTTACTCTGGTTTTCGCCGTGGATTTTTACTCAGCACTTTGTTTTGCTATTTTCTGCTTCTTATAAGTCTTCAGGTTGTTGCACTTCTTGTTCCTTTTACCATTCCCATGGAGGTACCAGCCTTTTTGGAAAAATCACTATTCGTCATCGATCTGTTCCGAAGGATACTTTACGTTCCAATTTTGGGTCAGCTGGACCTGGTTTTCTTTCTCTTCTTGGCAGCCCATTGAACGAGTAGTGTTTCCCGAACTTGTTGATAATAGATTTTATGCTGTCTTTATTAATTCCGAAACGTTTCGCTATTTTGTTCATCGATAAATCCTTCTCATGGAGGCACGTGTCCACCACTTGAATTTTAACACTCTTTTCGATTCGCGGCATCGCAGAAGCTATCACTGTTTACCGCTAGTTCAAGTTGTTGACAGATGAACACGTTGAATGTAGGTAGCCTCAGACTGATAGTTTTACGCGTGTATGTGTGAGCGCATCATAAGAGTTGCCAGTTTATTTTCGATACAATCATTAAGTATGTATGTTATATGTGATTTGCTCATTAGAAATTATTGGTGAAAAAGTTTTAATTAAACATCATTAAGCTTTGCTATCGGTAAAGAGGAAATAGTGAATTACGCCTTATGTTTCCAACCTTGAGTTGAAGGCCCTTCTCCAGCGTTCCAACCGGTAGTTGGCAACGTATTACCTCTAGCTGCTTTAAGTTTCGCCCGATAACAACGAGCAGAAACCATCATCGGTACATGGGTAAGGAGTGTATCGAAAAGTAGTTATAAACATTCGATGCGTTATTACGCATAAACTACTGTATATATTTTTAGCGTGTAAGCGCCATTTGCTTTGTTTACATGTCAAAAATGATTATTCGGTTCATTCATTTCCGTTGATAAAGTTGTATTCAAAATGTTGCGAATTGAATTTGAGACTAAAAAGAAAATTCTGCACACTTGGTGCACCGAAAAGGGTGTTACTTACAACCAGATTGCGAAAAGAGTAAATGTTCACCCGGCAAGTGTAAAACGCATCATCGAAAAGTTTGGTAAGGAGTGCTCCCTCAAGGATTTACCAAGAAGTGGCCGGAAACCCGGCTCCAGCAACCCCGATTTGGACCAAAAAGTTGTGGATTATATTCAACGGAACAAATCTGCCTCTACTCGCGATCTAGCCAAGAAGTTCAGGACCAGCATCGGAATGATTCAACGAATCAAGCGCAGGAATGACTTGAAGACGTACAAAAAGCAGAAAGTGCCCAAACAAACTCCGGAACAAAAGTCTCGTGCCAAAACCAGGGCTCGAAAGCTGTACAGCTGCATTTTGGACAATGTCGACCAGTGCATTTTGATGGATGACGAAACATACGTTAAAGAAGATTCAAGAACGCTACCGGGGCCGCAGTTTTATACTAAATCTGTTGGGGAACGTGTGCCAACCGCAGATACGACTGTTGCGATGGAGAAATTCGGTCAGAAGGTGCTCATTTGGCAAGCTATTTGCACATGTGGCTTGCGTTCTTCAATTTTCTATACAAAAGGAACTATAAATGCTGAGATTTATCAAAAGGAATGTTTGAAGAACAGGTTGCTACCATTGTATAGAAAGCACCAGTCCCCTCCTCTCTTCTGGCCAGATTTGGCATCGGCACATTACGCCAAATCCACTCTACAGTGTCTGACGGAGAATAACATCAAGTTCGTAGAAAAAGACATCAACCCACCAAACTGTCCCCAGTTGCGACCGATCGAACGCTATTGGGCAATAGTCAAGCGTATATTTAAGAAGGATGGTACAGTGTCCCAAAACATGACCGATTTTAAGAAAAATTGGGCAGCGGCATCCAGGAAGTGCACAAAGGTCACTGTGCAGAATTTGATGGCAGGTGTCAAATCAAAGGTACGGGCATTCTACAGAAATGAACATGATGACTAGTTTTTCCGTTTGGATCTTTTGTAAACATGTTAAGCTATAATAAACTGAAATAGTATGTTAATTTTAACCATGTTTTCATGCCTATTTTATTATTTGGAAGTTTATAACTACTTTTCGATACACTCCTTATTTCCCGTTGGTTTGATCTTTACGCGCTTCCGAAGTTTGCGCATACGGTTGGCATCAATATGATTTGGCTTTGCACTAATACCCACTTTCACAGTGTTTCTTAACACTTATTTCTTCCTAGAAGTAAAACGCAATCTAACGCGAATCGTTAACAAAAAAGAACAACTGTTCCTGAGAGTACTGATTGGAATGTACAGAGATAATTTATTCGGAACTAGCTGAACCCGATGCGAGCCTTGCTACGCTTGACACTAAATGAATGTAAATAAAATAGAACTGGCACTTTAATGTTTTTTTTTTAAAATGAGTTTTGTTCAAATATTTTCGTTTGCTAATGTGTGTAATTTCGGTAAAATTAACCGTAGGTGTGTATTTTTAATTAGATCTTTAGTACCATGGTAGAGGTTTTTCTTTCTGTGTAGAAGTATTTCATTGACAAAACATTTATCTTCAAACTACGCCATATCCTTTCAGTTTGAACGTCATTTTCTCTTGCATAATCTTAGATTAAATTCTTGTGCATAATGTAGCACTGAGAGTAACTCAAGCATCCCCCATTCTTGACTTAAAAGGGGTTCAAACTTCTATCAGAACATGCTGGTTTCCCAATGAAATTCACATTTTGTGTTTTAGTTGCCTGGATAATTCTCATGTTTTGTTGAAATTTCTCTTTCATTCGTATGAGAGCCTCCCCCCCTCCAGAGAGGGGAGGAGTCTTGAACCGCCATATAAAAAAATTCTGCCTCCAAAACCCCTACATGCCAAATTTGGTTCTAGTTGCTTTATTAGTTCTCGAGTTATGCACAAATTTGTGTTTCATTTGTATGGAAGCCCCTCTCCCCCCCCCCCCCCACTTTCAGACGGGGAAGGAGTCTCGAACCATCGTAAGAATATTCTCTGGCCCCAAAAACCCCTGAATACAAATTTTCATAACAGTAGGAAGAATTCTCATGTTTGGTTTAAATTTGTGTTTCATTTGTATGAGGCCCCTTCTCTAATCACCATGAAAACATTTCCTGCCTTCAAAAACCTCCACATGCCAAATTTGGTTCCATTTGTTTGATTAGTTCTCGAGTTATGCAAAAAAAAAAATCTATTTCATTTGTATGTGAGCCATCCCTTCCTGATAGGGGAGGGGTTTCAGACTACCATAGAAACATTTCGTGTCTCCAAAAACCCCCACATGCCGAATTTGGTTCCATGTTCTTGGTTAGTTCTCGAGTTGTGCACAAATTTGTGTTTCATTTATTTGGGAGACCCTCCCCCCTTTCAGGCGGGGGAGGAGTCTCGAACCATCATAAGAACCCTTTCCGGCCCCAAAAACCCCTGCATATAAATTTTCATAACAGTAGGAAGAATTCTCATGTTTGTTTTAAATTTGTGTCTCATTTGTACGAGACAACACCCCCCCCCCCCCCTACCAGAAAAAGGAAGGGTCTCGAACCACCGTAGAAACATCTCTTGCCTCAAAAATCCCCACATGCCAATTTTTTTTCCATTTGCTTGCTTAGTTCTAGAGTTATGCAGAAACTTCTGTTTCATTTGTATGGTAACCTGTCCTCCTAGAGAAGGGAGGGGTCTCAAACTACGAAACATTTCTTGTCTCCAAAAACTCTCAAATGCTAAATTTGGTTTCCTTTGCTTGCTTAGTTCTCGAGTTATGCAGAAATTTGTGCTTCGTTTGTATAGGAGCCCCACCTTCCAGAGATGGGAGGGGTCTCAAACTATCATAAGAACCTTCCTCGGCCCCAAAAACTCCTGCATACAAAATTTCACGCCGATCGGTTCAGTAGTTTTCGATTCTATAAGGTTCAGACAGACAGACAGACAAACATTCATTTTTATCTATTCCCCTCGTTTAATTCCAAGCCAAAGGAAGCGTAAACAACAAAATCTGCAATTTGCAATCTTTCATACAACAGGCTAGATGCAGGCGATATCTGGCTTAAATGTACATGAAATATTCCAATTATTTTCTGCCAAATCTAGAATTCCCTTTATGTGCATTACATAACGCAAAAAAAATTATTTATCTGTGTAGCCAGAGCCTACTGAGCCATCGGCTCTCTGGCCAACGGTTGCTTGCCAAGCACCTTCAAGGGTACTTGCCACCACCAGCTATCAATACAATACAGGCTCATTGCCGCTCCAAACAGCTCTAAAACTGCCGATGGAATGAAACCGCTCGCGAAGGTGTACCCCTTATAAATATATCTCTCATTGCTGCATATAAGACCTCGATTAATCACATTTGAAATCTGTGATAGGACAATTCTGTGAATTTAGTGAATTTAGTCTGCAAAACGAAATTATAAGACATCGTCTTTTATTTCCGTTATTCTCAATAGTTTAAAATTGCTGGAGGATAATTTTTTATAAATGATTAGGTTAGAAAATTCCCAATCGATCGATGTAGATATCTTGAAAATCTATCAAGGATTAATTGAGTTATTAGCGTTTAATTTGTAACAATACAACATGACAGTCCCAATTTTTAGATTATCATATGACACCCTACACAGTATGAAAGAAATATTTAATTTTCTGCGTTATCTAATGCACACAAAGGGAATGTAAGATTTGGCATAAATTAATGAGATCTTCCATGAAAATTTAAACCAGATATTGCTGGAATCAGGTCTCTTGTATGGAAGATTGCAAAACATGTTCTATGCTGTATGAAAGATTGCGAACAATTGTAAACAATTGCGTTGTTTATGCTTGCTTTGGCTTGAAATTAAACTTGGGGAAATTTTACTGTGTACCCTTACCAGAAAATGAAAAGAAAGATTAGTAATTTCCATTTGATTTCCAACTACCTTCATTGCGTATCCTGACAGATACGCGTATTTCCTCTACAATGAGTAGATTTCGTCAGTATCGTGTACTAATACTTGACGTAGTCTACGTCAAAAAAAAAATTGTGGAGTTATATCGTAACATAAATAGCAGTTTAGATTTTCAAAATTACGCCATTTTCACAAGCTAGTCTATTTATTTTAATAGAATTTTGTATTACTTTTCCTTGGGCCTGTTCATAAACCACGTAGACTCATTTTTGGAAATCTCAGACCCTCCCCTCCCCATCGTAGAATTTTCTCCACACATTTTTTTTGAAATTTTGTATGGAGCGTACACGGAAAAAAATCCGTGCCCAGATCCGTGAACTGCAGTCATGGATTCGAGAACAAGCAAAAATACACCGTGAACTGAATCACGTTATCATGAACTTAATCACGTTTTTGAGTAAAAATCCTGAAAACGTGAACTAGTTCACGGTCCGTTTTCATTTTCGTGAACGCTTTTGTTTCTGTGTAGACTTTGGTCAGACCCCACCCCCCTCCCCACAGAAAAGTCTACGTGGTTTATGAACAGCTCCTGTACACAAATGGCTGCTTGCAGTGTTTTCATGTGGCGTATAATTTGGTTCAAAAGAGACTATAAGTTATTTTTTAGATCTTGAGTGAATTTTCACGATTTTTTTTCTTCTAGAAGTGCATTTTCAACTATTTAAGCCACTAATGACAGCTATTATGGCGCTCAATCGACTCTTTCCCTGTTTCTGCTACCTTCATATGCGTTTGAAGCAATTAAAAAAAACAAAAAAAACAAACACAAAAATTTTCATTTTACAACCCTTACCTTCTCAATTTCGAAATAAATTGCTACAGCAGAAATGGTCACCAATCCCCCATCGTCTAAAACCAAGTTAACAACATAAAACCGTACCAAAAACTACTCTCATGTGCACTTAGGGTTTCTTCTTCATATTTTGTTCATCATTTGCGCAGTTTTATTTTAAATTTTTTGCGCAGTTGGACACTTTTGAGTTATTTTTGAATCTTGAATAAGCAATCATCCTCGCAATATTTCTTATTTTCCGTGCGTTCATTGACGTGTGAAATGGATTATTAACTGCATGAAATCAAGTCGCAACATAAATCTAGTCTCGCGAAATTGGCAATTTGCAATTCGATCAGCAAGCTTCTACCGGAAGTAATCAATTGAACAGGCAATCGAATCGAGTATATTTAGAAAAACGGGCATTTCCGATTCAACAATACACCAAGTATTGTATTCGATAAACTTCGTGTAAGTGACCTATGTTGCATTGGTGGGCGAGTTTATGATTCGTTGAAACCTAATCATTAATTTTTATTGGGTTCAACCATATAAATGCCAGCAGATACGGTTACTACATTTTAGTTAATGGCAAAATAATTGGATGATTTGCTTGCTCGCAACTCCTACCCATTCACGTAGTTATGAGTAGGACACACATTTTAGTTGTTAGTATTTTGTTATCCAGCACCGAAAAGGGGTATCCATTAAAGACCACACCGGTCTTCAATATTGGATTGAATATTCGTCACTATGGATTTCTATGCCGTTGAAAGGTTTCTACACGGGTGATGTGGAGTGGATAGGTTGATTTATAGATTGGAAAAATATTAAATTCTTCCGCAAATTGTTGCGCACAATATTCATTTGCCGTTCTAACAGGTGATTTATCTGTTGTCAACATAACGGCGGATACACGAATGAACGATAGAGGATTTCCCGTGCGTCGATTTAACTGCATCACGGGATATGAAATTAATTTCATTATTTCGCAATAGTTTTAGAGCAGGGATTGAATCCATCCCAATCGATAAAACAAGGGTTAGAATGAAGTCGGATTTTTTTCACATTCGGTTAATAACATTTATTCACTTGTTGATATACCAAAACTGAGAGTTTTGAATCGACACACGTTTGTCCATTTAGGGAGTAATAATTCTTCAATCCGACGGAATTTATATGTAATCCTTTTGTTAGTTGTGAATATGATTCAGCAGCATCTGTGATTGTGGCATTTTTATGACTTGAGGTGATGAATTCGATTCCCGAACATAAAAATTCATATGCCAATTCACATAGAAAAATCACAATCTACAACTATTTAAGTTCTTACTCACAATGTTGAGAACCAGCTAAGCTATTGCTACAGTAGCATGGAAAACTGAAAGAAGAGGATGATTTTCTCCCATCCTAGATGGTAGAAAAATATGCTTCGAATCTACAATGTATTTTCCAAGGATTAGCGAATGGGGTTTCTTCAAATGTATTTCGAGTCGAGAACATAAAAAATATCACCCCAAGCTTAAGGGACGGCAGGTTGGCATGCAGAATTGATGGGAGGAAGAAACCCGAGTTGAAAAAAATATCTAACGGTGATTTATCAAAATTAATATCCATAAATAAATACAAAAGATGGTCTCAGAAATAGCACTTCAGTGTAATTCAGTCGTACCAATTTGGTATAAATATCCTTTTAATCTGGTATTAATTTTGGATATATTTTCATCTATCATCAAATTGATTCATGTAATGATTCTACCCGGGATGGTGGCAGCCTGTTTCGAGTCAGAACGAGGAAAAAGTTTTGTTTTGTCATATTTTTGTAGCCGGAATAAAACATTTTGAAATGGGTTTTTAGTCTGGCTGACAATGTTTCGAGACATGACAAGCAAGTGGGCCGGTTTTTTGGCGGTGGAGTGAGTATGATGAAAATCTAATATGACGGTAGAAAGGAGTCTTTATTTTATTGGCACCGACTTTTTGAAATGGTTTTAGCCAACTTAATGTCCGTTTAATGCATTTTTCTGCGATGAATTCGAAATAGTAAACAAATTGACAAATTGAGGTTGTGATCCGAATGATATTAGTCAAGACTTGACGATACGGGATATATAGGGGAAGGTTACTGATAAATAATATAAACCGTAGCAGAAGATGTTTATCTTGTGACCAATTGAGTCAAAATTAAAGGTCGAACGCCATTATGCCAAATAGGTCATTAGGTCGAACACTACGTGCTGCACGCAATCAAGCCAAACGCCATCAAGCCGAACACCATCAGGTCGAACACCATTAGGTCGAATGGGTCATTAGTCCGAACTTTGAAAGGTACACACTTATAGCGAATTCGTTTTTGTTCCAGTTACAAACTGGATCGGGTATCAGAATTGGGTTGGCTTGTTGTGTGTCAAAAATCAGTGTCTATGTATTTTTCTGTAACTCCTAGGGTCTATTCATAAACCATGTAGACATTTCAGAGGGGAGAGCGGGGTCTGATCAAAATCTACGCTCCATACAAAATTCCATAAAAATGTATGTAGAAAAGTCTACGATGGGGGATGGGGGCGGGGGGTTGGTGGGGTCTGAGATTTTCAAAAATTAGTTTACGTGGTTTATGAATAGTCCCCTATCAGTTTGAGGTTTGCACTGACAATAAGTTCGGGTATCGCAGGTTGGAACTAGTTCCAACCCAGGTTAAAAAACGAATTCGATATTAGAAATTATGTATTTTACACGAGTTTTTCATGTTTGTAAATAGTCGCTGAACGTAAACAAAGATTTCGTGTTAAGTGGTGTCTCCTGAAACTGAAACATACGCAATTCGACAAAAGATGTGTTTGAATTAATTTATTCTCTGATCTCTTTCAACTTATTCTTATGTGCTAAAGGACACTTGCATGTGTCGGTCTCAGGGGACAGAAATTTATATGACATTTTGGTAGTGTGTGGTTATAATATTAACCTTACACTGAAAGTTAATTTTAGTTTATATTACGAAATCGAAGGTAGAACTAACGAATCTGTTCGTTGTTTTCAGCAACGAAACTGATTTGTACCGTTTATGAAGATACATTCGTAATTAATGGCACACGCGCAACTGTCAAAAGCAGGAAGCATTTGTTGACACAGAAACTACATTCGTGCATTGTACGAAAACAATACAAAGAGCTACGAATATTTGATTACAAATAAATAAAAAACGTCTCTCTGATGGTTGCCTGAATGACTGAGAGATCTACTTTATCGACTCGAAATATAATAGACATTATAGCTCTTGACAGCGCTTTAATTTTTATTTTGCGATAAATAAATTATTCCCGCCCACCCCAGCAGCAACATCACCGATGCAGCGATTGGCTGGTCTTCACAAAATCCATTTAGTGCAAATATACAAAAAAAGTGTAATGATAGCATTTCACCAGATAAAAAGAAATATGAATGTTTCATACAATATACGAGACATTTGTTCTATGAACAAAATCCATGTTTACGAAACGACTGAAAGCTAATTTACGAAAATAAATTTTCAGTGTAGTATTTTTATAATAAAAAAAAAAAAAAAATAAATTATCGAATATATAGATTATTTTACTTTTTTTTTTTGTTGGGTGGTGTGGTTTATTTTTGTTTTTTTTCTTTGTGATAGAGAGGCGGGGGGTTGTTTCTCACCCCCCCCCCCCCCACATTTATTATTAATACCTCTCTCCCCCCCCCCCACCACATAAAAAAAAAAAAAGAGTTTTATGCTTTTTCCTCCCTCGTTTTTTTTTACCACATGGGGCCCGATGCACCACCTTCTGTGTTTATGAAAACGTTTTCAGCTGTGTTAACATTTCTATTATTTTGGCGTTTCCATAATATGGCAAAAATATGAAAACCTTCCCAAAATATGGAAAAGCTTATTTACTATGTATGTTTTAAATCTGGTAAAATGTCGTGGTACAGTCCTTTAATCCTGAATACCAAAGCTATTAAAGAAAATCGTGAATGAAAAATGATTAAACCAGGTCAAAAAAAAGAATCACGTCTAAGCAGCATGGGTACAACAACAATTTGCTCGAAATCGTACGATCTATGGTGCAGTGTAGATGTAAGACGGGACGTGGAGGAGGCGAATGAACCAGGAATGACGGGAGAACCACCCATCGTACACACCGCTAAAATCGGTCCACTATGGTGGGCTGGGCATGTTGTAAGAACGTCGGACAATAGCCCAGTTAAAATGATTCTTGAAAACGAACCGACAGGCATAAGAAGAAGAGACTCGCAACGAGCAAGGTGGATCGATCAAGGTTAAGGTTACCTGCGGACGCATCGTAGACTGCGAAGCTGGCGAAATGCAACCATGGACCGAATAGAATAGAGACAACTTCTGTATAAAGCAGAAGCAGAAGTATTTGTTAAGTCGTGACGTTTAATACTTCAGCATTGCAACGTCCAGTACTGCAGGTTAGCTCTGAGGGCTGATTAATAAGTCCGTAACATTTTGAATGAAGCATAGGTTATTGATTTTTTTATACTTCACTTTTTGGACTGCTATTTGGTCTCTTGTGTGTTGTGGTGCATCCACGTTTCGTCCATGGATACGAAACGGTGCTTAAACTTGTCCATATTGTGACTTAGCAACGCTAAACAACCCTGCGACGTTGTCACAATGTTGTGTTTGTGGTCGATTGTTAGCAAACGCGGCACTTGCGGAAAGCTTTCTCATACCAAAGTGATCATTCAAAATTGAAACCACTGGACCATGTGAGATGCCTATGGCTTTCATAATCTCTCTCACATTCAATCTCTGATTGGTCAACACCGTATCGTGAGTGCTTACAATTGTATAAGATGTAGAGACCTCAACTGGTCGTCCAGAAAGTTTGACATCTTACGTGCTTGTACGTTCACAATCAAATTCAGTTGAACATGTTGAAACCATCTTAATATATGGGCAGAGTCCCCGTAGTATTTGTCAAGCTTAGCTTTGGTATAGGTGATGCTTTATTTTCAGCAAAAAATAATGCCTAATAGCACACGAAATTAACTTTTTAGCATTTGTTTCTCAAAATGCGCGGTAGTCTGCTATCAATGCATGTCAAACACAAACTAATTGACGCGGTTTTGACAGGAGTAAACTGACAGTTGCCTGTTGACAAGAGCAGTGTTGCACTGTGCTTTGTTTCATTCTCGGTAGACTAGTGGTTTTTTTTTCAAAAAAAAAAATAAAAAAAATTGGAAATGTTTTTTGGTACTATTTGTTCGATTTTTGTTCCCAGATGATGGAACTTTTGATTAATTAGTTTCAGATTCAAAAACATTTGCTGTTCTTCGATGTTCAAACCAAAATTCAAAATAAACCTCACAACAGCTCTATATTCAAAATATTTTAGTTGCTAAGCAATGAATAAAAAAATATTTCTGTATTTCCTCAAGAAAGTCTTCAATGGATCGTAGGACAAAAATAAAATAGCGATTTTTCATTGTTTGAAATATGAACAGAATGTTAGGCTACACATTTGAAATTTTTAATTTTACATGACAAGTAAGTCATTTTTGACGTTCATTAAAAGTCGTAAACAAAGTTTCCATGTAAAATCATGTCTTTACAAAACGAAACAACGCAACAGTGTGTTTGTATGGATTTATATTATAATTTTTTGCAACTTATTCTTATGGTTTAAGGGACGCTTGCTTGTGTAATTTTGAATTTTTAGTAGTGTGTAATAACACGAAAATATTTACATTATTGTACACTTATTCAGCCGAATGACTCATTCGATGGAGAATATCAAAACTCGAGCTGGACTACGTACGTTTAAGGTTCAAAAGCTTCCAAACCGTGACGAGAAACAGAATACGGTCGCAAAAAGCTGTGCCTTAAAGTTGTACGACCAGAGGTTAACGAAACCACACTGCTGCGTGATGGATGACGAGTCATATGTGAAGGCGGACTTCAACCAGATTCCAGAAAACCTGTATGTGACTGCCGAGGATAAGTGTGATGTTCTAGAGAACCTCCGGACATAAAAGAATTCGAAGTTCACCAAGAAGTTCCCAATTTGGCAAGCGATTTGTACTAGCGAAAAGCGGAGTACACCTTTCGGTACCGCAAGCACCATGAATGGACAAGTGTATTTGGAAGAGTGTCGTCAAAAGCGGCTTCTCCCTCTTCTGAAGGCTCACGGCGGTCCGACGATCTTCTGGCCGGATTTGGCATCATGCCACTACACGAAGGACGTGCTAGAGTGGTATAAGGCGAATGATGTCGATTTTGTGCCGAGAGATCTGGCACTCCGGAACTGCGTCCAATAAAAAAAATACTGGGCCATTATGAAGGAGCACCTTCTTAAACGACCTAAAGTGGTGAAGAACGTAGAAAAAATTGAAGAAAGCATGGGTTAATATGCAAAAAACTGTCGATTCTGAGGTCGCGCAGAAGCTCATGGCTGGGGTTAAGGCCATGGTTTACGCATTTGGATATAAAAGTGAAATAAATTAAAGAAATGCTGTCAAAACTAATTTTAATTGTTTCCTTTTACTCCCTGAAAATTTGGGGATAATCGGATAAAAACTCGAATTTTGAGAATTAACTTTGTGTGTGCGGATTTTGAACGGTACACCTTCTTCTTTTAGCATTTCAAGCTTATTGCTTTCACAATTCGCCTATTGCTTGCTCTCAACTTAGTGTTCTAAATGCACTTCCACAGTTATTGATTGAGAGCTTTCGATGCCAGGTACCATTTTTGCCTTAGTATGATTGTGTGGTAAGTAGTTTCATACCCTATGCCTAGGGAGTCGAGAAATTTTCCCTAACGAAAAATACATAGACCAGACCGAGAATCGAACCCAGTCACCTCCAGCATGATATTGCTTTGTAGCTGCGCCTTTACCGACTGAGCTAAGGGAGGACCAGTGGTATACCCTTTATGTCTTTATCAGCCGCCCAAAATTTGAAGACATTTAGTGTTAATGTTGTTTTAGCAATTGGAATTATTCAATCCCTGCTCTACAAATATTGCAAAATAATGGAATGAATTTAAAATTCCGTGGTCCAGTCAAATCGACGGAAAATCCTCTATCGTTCATTCGTGTATCCGCTGTTATGTCTGAAAACAGATAAATCACCTGATAGTAGGGCGAACGCATTTTGTGCGGTACAATTTAATATTTTTCCAATCTATAAATCCACCTATCCACTCCACATCACCCGTGTAGAAACCTTTCAACGGTATAGAAATCCATAGTGACGAATATTCAATCCAATATTGAAGACCGGTGAGGTCTTTAATGGATACCCCTTTTCGGTGCTGGATTACAAAATACTAAAAACTAAAATGTTTTCTCATAACTACGTCGATGGGTAAGAGTGGCGAGCTAGCAAATCATCCAGTTATTTTGCTTATAACTGAAAAGTAGAGATCGTATCTACTGGCATTTATATGTTTGAACCCAATCAAAATGAATGATTAGGTTTCAACGAATGATAAACTCGCCCACATATGCAACATAGATCACCTATATGCAGTTTATCGAACACAATACATGAATAACGTTGAATCGGAAATGCTCGTATGTGGTATATACTCCATTCGATTGCCTGTTCAATTGATTACTTCCGTTAGAAGTTTTTATATCGAATTGCAAATTGCCAATTTCTTGTGCCAAGATTTATGTTACAACTTGGATTCAAAATAAACCAATAATCAACTACTACACGCTTCCGCCAAGTACTTAGCAGCGTATTTCAGAACATCTGAAGAGTCACGTCCATTTCAAAGAAACTTTCACAGATAATAAGCCTCGAATGTTAACGTTGCCGATATCATTTAGATAAGGGCACTGCAACACACTTCCAGACTTGAGAATTTAAAATTTCTTATTCAGCCTTTTGTTGTTTATTCAAAATCAGACCGATCTCACCAAAGGCCACCTAAATAACAACGCAAACTTGTTCAGTCGTAAAATGAAAATTTCGATCCTGATTCGTAATCAATTTCATGCACTCGCGACGAAATCAATGTAATTTATAAATAAAATTAACTTTGCCTAACCACCCGTTAGATACATGCAACCAGCAATACGAAATCGGATCTCATAACGGGGTGAGTGTGCTAAAAATAACATTGGTGAGTGTGCATGCATGTATGCGTTTTGGCTTCGTTCGCTGCATCAGACTAGCAATTGGCATTTTTATTCATTGCACTGGTCTACTTTATCTTAATAATTTTTGTCACTCCACACATCAACATCATCAATTGGGATGATTCTTAATCCAACAACAAAACTTTTTTTTTATCTAAGACTACGTCTTTGTTGCCTATACTGGGTCAGGTTTTGAGCGTTAATATATCAGTCGATTCTCAAAAGATTTTCAAAAATGTTGCACCAATCGATCGGAAATATTTCCACGCATCGATTCCAATATAAGACATTGTTAATTTTTGGCCACATACTATTGAAAAATTTATAAATGTTAAGCCTTTTTCTTCACCCGTCGTTACACACGTCGTAACTGGTAATTACCTTGAAGTATGCAGACGTAACTATAACGACCGCAGCAC
Organism: Aedes koreicus; assembly: GCA_024533555.2. Lineage (NCBI taxonomy): Eukaryota > Metazoa > Arthropoda > Insecta > Diptera > Culicidae > Aedes > Aedes koreicus. The sequence goes on along the minus strand of JAHHFK020003576.1, from coordinate 629,035 downwards.
GCCGGGAACGGAAATTTCCTCAAAGTGATGACAATGCAATGGTCTTAATTATTCGCCAAAAGATAAAAGATAAAAGACAACTGTTATTAACTGCCACATACATGTGTTATAAGTATTGAAACTCTTATAAAACTTAACACTTATAACAACTAGTATCGATCCGTTCGCTAACGCGTTCACTTCTCGAGTTTTTACGTCGTCCTTATCTCATGAGTCTGTCCCTTGTAGTTTTTTTTTATGTAGAACGGCAATGATAATCATCAATTCACTCTCGAGAACGCGAAAAAACACTCTTACTTTATTTTCTGATATGGAAATCGATCGGAAATTCACACGGTCAGCCATTTCAACTCAGTTTTGAGTCGTTTTTGACTCACTTTCGTCAAAAGTGGAGTCACTCAAATTTGAGTAAATGTAACTGTGATTGACAGGTCGACCAATCAAAAACATCCATCTCATTGGAGTCGATGTTTTTGATTTGTCGACTTGTCAATACCAGTAACATTTACTCAAATTTGAGTGACTCCACTAATGACGAAAGTGAGTCGAAAACGACTCAAAATTGAGTTTAAATGGCTGGCCGTGCACAGTTTAACACCAGTGAGCAAAAGCTCTTCCTTTATCAAACTGGCACCCAGGAAGAGAAAGAGTCTAACCTTCTCGCACGATAAGCTTTTGCTCACGACTTCGCCTCGGCTTTTTTTTTTTGCACCGATATTTCAGCATGGTCAATATCGAGTGAAAAAGGGAAATACTCATGTTAGAGCGTCAACTTTGACGCCAGCTGTGGTACAAACGACTTGATGGAAACAATTCAAATTTTGTTCACATAATTTTCTATATATTTTTAGGCTATGGTGAAATTTTAAGTATTCTACCAAATTTTTTCACAGAAATACGGATATATGAAATTGGTATGGCCAAAAACGACTTTTTTCACATATGTTATTAAAGCTTCAAATGTATCAACCTTATCAACATTTGATCACACAAGTTCAATCTATTGGTTATAGTGTTATCAAATTTTCAGACAAAAATATTGATGATTGGCAAAGTTACAGAAGGCTGAACATGATGTTTTTGAAAGCTAAATTTTGCTCGGCTTTTTTGTCTGGTACTGAGTGTACGTCACGTATTCAAGCATATTTGGTGAATATTTTCGAACGTAAAATACATAAGAAGATTAACGTGGGACGGTATAGATCATTCAAACTGTCTTAGCGTTCAGAACTTAAGATCTACAATTGAAACAGTAATTTTTAGGTAATACAAAGCAACAGTAAACGTTTAAACATACTCAATTAATATTCTTAAAGGTCAAGAAACATTATAAAGTAATATGACATGTTCAAAGTCATCCAAACTTTCCTTGAGATCGGAATATAAGACCTACAGTTGTAACACTTTCTGGGCAATGCAAAGCAACGATGTGTATTAAAACATATTCATTGAATATCTTGGAAGAACAAACAGACATTATGCCGTAATCATCGGATGTTCTAGGTTATCCAAAGTATCCAGAAATTCAAAACATAAAAGCTACAGCTTTAACTGTAACTTTGTGGACTGAACAAAGTAACAATATGTATTTGACCAAATTAAGTGAATTTTCTGGATGGTGAGCACATATAATAAGGTATCTTTTAGGATGTTTTCTGCCTATCCTTGAGTTCAGAAGTTTGGATCTACAGTCGTCACAGTAGCTTTATAACCTAAGAGAGGTGACGATATCCACTCAAACATTCAGTGAATCTTCTATCTTGGGATGTTCAAGTTTATAAAAAAATACCTTGGTTCAGAACTTAAGATACACATATATGACATAAAATATACATTAGCATTAGCATTGACGTTTGCACACCTTGTGGATGGAGAGCTATGATGAGAAATAATTCGTTGAAAACATTACATGTCACCATGAAACGAACCCACTTAAGGATACGTTTCTTCACGCAATAATCTTCACGAAAACACTCTTCGATCGCTCACCTAGCCACGTCTATGCAACCGTTGGAGATAGGGAGAATTTGGTATCTACTTACTTCTTAAGAAGACACGGAAAACCCACGTAGCCTTCAGAAGATATCAAAGGAAAAGGGAGATGAATAGTCGAAGAGAATAGTTAAACAGGCTGCCCTGTTTGGTGTACAGAAAAAAAAAATTTGTCTAAAAAAGTAATGTGATGCTCCATTTCTCTTCAAACGGTTGGGACTTAAGCATTAACTTCAGTCGTAGCCGCATATGGCTTATGGTTATAGCGCCAATACTTGGTTGCTGAAAAGAGAGGAATGTCTGAAAATGCCCATCGTCATGTAGCGGTTGGAACCTAAGCATTAATAATTAAATGTCCTAGCTTTGTACGGCTCCTGGTTGAAGTTCCCTTCCACACTCTCTGAAGAACATCTTAAAAAAGAAATGCCTCACCCAACTCTTCCTGCGAACTACACCCGGACCACACACACACACACACACACACACACACACACACACACACACACACACACGCGCGCGCGCGCACGCACACACACATACACACACACACACACATAAACACAACGCTTGGGCGCTCGAGTGGGAGAGCCGCCTTACCAACCCTAGGGGCCAGATTCTTCTGGAAGCCTTGGCTAGGCTCAATGTGGACCTAGCCAACGTGGGTACCAAGAGTACCTACCATAGAAACGGAGCGGAATCGATCATCGATATAACATTTAGCAGTCCTGGGCTAATTAGCAATTGGAGGGTGGATGATGGCTACACCCATAGCGACCACTTGGCAGTACGTTATTGTATCGTCCACAATACAAGGCAGCGCGCGGAAGGAGGAGCATCCACTCCATTCGCCCGCAGATGGAGGACGTCCTACTTTGATGTAGAGACTTTTAAAGAGGCGCTTGAGAGGGAACGAAACTTACGCGAAACCCAGGAACCTTGCGGCAAAAGACTCGTTATGACACTTACACGAGCGTGCGATGCGACCATGCCGAGGGAAGTCAAACCGAGGAATGGATGATCGCCGGTGTATTGGTGGACGGAGTCGATCGCCGACCTCCGAAGAACATGCCTCCACGCAAGACGGAGGGTGCAAAGAGCGCGGTCAGACGCCGATAGAATCGAGCGTAGAGGGGCGCTAGTCGCCGCGAAGGCCGCACTAAAGAGGGAGATAAAGGCCAGCAAGCGAGCCTGCTTCGAGGGTCTGTGTCAGAAGGCCTATACGAATCCGTGGGGTGACGCCTACCGGGTTGTAATGGCCAAAACCAGAGGATCGGCGGCTCCAACCGAGCGTTCATCAGAGCTGCTGCAGGTGATCGTTGGGGGACTCTTTCCGAGCCACGACCCAAGTCCATGGCCCCCCGCCGCCATAGATGTGTTCCATGACCTGCGTTCCAGTATCCCAGACATTAATGCTGTCATAGCGACGGAAGGGTGGACGGCTCAGCCGAACACCCGTGACCACGTGGGCACTGACAACGGCACAACGGGGGTCGGCGACGAGGCGACGGTGACGAATGATGAACTCATTGCGATAGCAAAGTCGCTAAAGGTGAACAAAGCGCCGGGACCGGATGGTATTCCGAACCTGGCCATCAAGACGGCTAACTTGCTGGATCCCGAAATGTTCAGGGTGGTGATGCAAAAGTGTCTGGACGAGGGCGTCTTCTCGGACGCCTGTAAAATTCAGACCCTTGTGTTGCTACCAAAGACAGGGAAGCCACCAGAAGATCCATCGGCATATAGACCTATATGTCTGTTGGATACAGCGGGTAAGGTGCTCGAGAGGAATGCGTTCAATAGCGCCAGTTAGGCGGCTATCGCCGACTCGCTCCAACGCCTTCAGGTTCCTGGGTACCTGTACAAGATTCTCGGAAGCTACTTCCAGAATCGCGTACTGGTATATAATACAGAGGCAGGCCAGAAACGTCTGCAGATCACCGCAGGCGTCCCACGAGGTTCGATCCTGGGTCCGGTGTTATGGAACACGATGTACGACGAGGTACTGCGGCTTGAGTTCCCGAGCGGGGTAAAGATAGTCGTGTTCACAGACGACATCACCCTAGAGATATGTGGTGAATCCATTGAGGAGGTCGAGTTAACGGCCTCACACTCCATCGGCATTGTGGAGAGATGGATGAGCTCCAGGCAATTGGAGCTAGCCCACCATAAGACCGAGGTCACGGTGGTGAATAATCGGAAATCGGAGCAACATGCGACGATTAGTGCAGGTAACTGCAAAATAGAATCGAAGAGGTTCTTGAGGTATCTTGGGGTTATGATCGACGACAAGCTGTCTTTTGTCAGTCACGTCGATTACGCTTGCAAGAAAGCCTCTATGGCTATATCGGCATTATCCCGCATGATGTCGAATAGCTCGGCGGTGCAAGGGAGTAAGCGTAAACTCCTGGCCAGCGTCGCCCTGTCCATAGTAAGGTACGGTGGGCCGGCATGGATCACCGCCTTGAGTACCAAGAGCTACGCAAGTAAGCTAGAGAGTACACACAGGCTTAAGTGCCTAAGAGTGGTGAGGGCATACCGAACGGTATCACGCGACGCGGTCTGCGTCCTAGCGGGGATGATGCCAATAGGCATTGTCATAAAAGAGGACGTAGAGTACTTCGAGCAACGTGGAACAAGAGGTATTCGGAAGACCACTAGAGCCGCATCCATGGTTGAGTGGCAAAGGGAATGGAACAACTCCATCAAAGGTCGGTGGACCCACCGACTAATCCCGGAATTAACCGGGTGGGTCGGTAGGCGACACGGTGAAGTGAACTTCCACTTAACGCAGATGTTGTCTGGCCACGGCTGTTTTAGACAATACCTGCACAAATATGGGCATGCACAGTCCTCCGCATGCAGCGAGTGCGCGGGAGTCGAGAAAACTGCGGAACATGTGTTCTTCGCATCTTCGCATGTCCTCGCTTTGACGGCGCGAGATCCGGCATGATTGCCGTAAGCGGTCACGACACGACTCTGGATAACTTGGTCCAGAGGATGTGCCGGACGTCTGGGACGCGGTATGCGTAGCAGCCTTCCAGATCGTCCTCGATCTCCAACAAAAATGGCGAAACGACCAAAGGCAGGTCGCAGGGACCACCTAACTAAAGCCCTAAGTAGTTAGACATAGTGGGTGCTTAACAAGCACAATAGCCCCCCTCCCCCAAGTAGTACCGAAAGGTGGTCCCGGGGAGGGTCCAGGGCTTAAGGCACGGGTGGGTTTTTAGTGGGTCGAGGAATTGGCACCCTCATCCCCACACCCTGAGTTCTTCAGGTGTCTGGTTGCAGATTTTTCATCCCGTCTAAAAAAAAAAAAAAAACACACACACACACACACACACACACACACACACACACACACAATTTCTCCACTGCTCACCTGACATCCGCCTACGATCCGGATTATTTTTTTTGCACATTTATTTACCCCAGGGTCGAACGATTTAACCATTCAACACTACGAGAACTCAGCCACCGAAATGTTTCACAAAACGTCTATAAAAACAGCTTGAAACACGTAAAACCGGAAGTCAGTTTGGTCATAACATATCTCATGATTATCTCATAATGTCTGTTGTTCTGCCATGGCATTCATTTAATGTGATTGAATACATACCGTAACATTGTACAGCGGATAAAGCTACTGTTACAACAGTAGATTTTAACTTCTGAACTCCAGGACAGTTAGGTAACTTTGTAAATCGGATAAAGTTCGTAACTTTGTATATCGGATAAAGTTACTGTTATAACAGTAGGTGTTCAGTTCTCAACTCCAGGACAGTTTGGATGACACAGCATATCCCAAGATTACATATCTCATTATTTCTGTTGGTCTCTCAAAACATGAATTGAATATGATTGAATACATACCGCAACTTTTAATAGAGGATTAAGCTACTGTTACAACTGTTGTTCTGAACTCAAGGACAGTATGGACGACGCAGCAGATCTAAAAAAAAAATCCCTATTTTTTTTTAACATTTATATATTATTGAGCATAAAATCAATCAGTATACGTCACATTGTTTGTATAATAACGCCAGCAAAAAATTTAGGCCTGAAAGGGTTAAGACCCTCGCTTTAGTTTTCGAACGGTTATAAACTTCAAATTTTAGCAAATGACGAGATTTTCATTATGAAGAACAGCTTTTAATTTATATAAGAATAAATCTTCCATAAAATTTCATCGGTTACATATCAGAAATGATTTCAAGAAGTACTGAATTTAATCTTCCACATATACGAAAGAATTGCTTGATACTGCATGATTTAACGAAGAAATGAAAGTCAAGTCATTTTTGGTTTCACGTCGCGAAGATTTCAAATAATCATAAACTAAATTTTCCACATGACATTTTAACAGATTGAAAGCACTGGTCATAGTTTAGAGAGGGAATAATCTCCCATGAAAGTTCATTAGCAAAGATTTCATTAAATGTTAACTTCAATCTTCTACTTTCCTAAATTCGGCCTAATGACCCATAAGACCTAATGGCTTTTGGCTTACTGACCCATTTAGCCTAGTGGCCCTACATCGAACCACCCTAATGTATATCTTTCTATGGGGAATTCACTAACTAAGGATGGTAGGAAAAGTACCTTACATTCAATGTTTATTTTTGGTTTGCGTGTATTGTAACTAATCTTAGCATCCATATCAGGGCAAAACTTTAGATCTTAGTGAAATTAAAATATCTGTTCATCAAGCATTGATTGTTCGGAGGAACTGTTAAAACAGATATTTTCCATATCTGCAAATTAATTTTGATTCAATTGAAACAAATTAATTACTCATCATTTATTCATAACATTCAATTATATGTGGACCAGGGTGCGTGTTCATACGGATAGCAACAGTTTACTTTGATATTGGTTTGCTTCCATTGTGTTGAATAATTGCCTGTGTGGCTCAATTGTCTTAAAAATCAATTAAAAAGTCGTTGATACATATGAATTTATTATAAGCATAATTCAAATATCGATATCGTGTCACTTACCTTGAATTCAGTCCACTACAATTCTTAATCAATGCCAATTGATAAGTCACATCGATCATTTTTACCAGCCTTTTTTTCCAATATCTCCCTAATTAAACATGCACATTCAGACAATAATTGTTCACTAATCAATCCGAAAGAACGGTGATTTACTCATAACCATAAACTACCAATCGAAGGCAAATTAAATGCGAAACGATTCACTAATGGATGCTTTTCCGTCTATATGAGTGCAAAATATATGACCCCCCGGTTAAGGCAGTGCATAGTAGCCTTCCGATATCGCGAATGACTATTCATAAAACATCAAAGACTACCAACTACTGTAACATGCGCACGTACCCACAATGCATTGGATTCGCGCTAATTGAAATGGAGGAAGGAAGAAAACGCGGGTTGAAAAGTATAAAGGCAAAACAAGCAGGTGAAAGGATTTCCAATTAGTTCATGGACTCGGCTCGAGGAGGATGATGATGATGATGATGGTGGTGATTACGTCGTTTGCGGTTTCTGCTTCACCGACCGGCAGTTATTACAATCTTGACGTTTTTTTTTCTCACAAGTCATATAATGGGAGCCACTACAACGCGAAACGATGCAAAATGGTGGTCGTCTCTTTGCAAAGAGCTTTGCTTGCCTCCGGGAGCTCAACTCGTTAGTATGTATAGTCGGTTGTGAGTTATGAGTGGATTTGAGGTCACTACGGATTGGCCTACAAACTGGTCGAACAATGTCAAAATGAAAAGTGAAGAACAGAGATGAGAAAGATTCAAGCAAATGTGCAACTGAAAATGAAATTAGCACCAATATGCGACTATAAGGGGATGAAAGTCTTAGTTTTTGAGTTCTAACTAACGAAGGTCAAAATGCGCAATGCTAAACGGATTTTAATCTCCCGGTTATTCATAGCAGGAAAACTGGACAGACTAATCCGCTTGACATGGAACGAAAAATAAAAAAATAAAAACACGAAACGGAACGTACCAGAAACAGCAGAATGGATTAAAATAACTAACGAAACATGTACGAGAAACCAGAATGCGGAAAGAGTTTTAAAGAAGAGAAAGTTAAACAGAGCTAACATTACCCTGAGAACCATTTGCAGTCCGCGGAAATCTTTCTCCGGATAGCTTTCCCACGTAGCCGCTTCGAGTCCGGCGTCCGGATCGGATTGCATCAGGCTGAAGTCTAGTTCCGCCGGTTCCGGTTCGGAGTGGTCGTATCCACTTGCGTAATCGTTCTGTCCGGGGTGGTTTTTTTTATGTGTTTGTGTTATTTTTTCGATGGGTTTGGGGTTGGCAATTTTTTTTTTCGGTTACGGTGGATGTTGTGTGCGGTGCAAGCATTGGGAATTGAATGAAGAAGAACGAGCCAGATGTTGCACAGATAGGCACCCCAGAACCCAAAAGCACAATAGTTGCGTTGTTGTTGTTGTTGTTGTTGATGATGTTGTTGTTTCCGTAGTTGTTTTGTTTGTTTGCAGTTTCCACATGGATTATGTGTGCAGAAGGATTATTTGTAGACAATCACACATACACAGTGGGATGGGTGATACAGGTTGTGTTTTATATTTCGTTTTGCGGGTGGTAATTTTGTGCGAAGTAGATTTTTTTTTGGGATTTGCAGCGCATAACGAGGGTGGTGGTTTTTTGTAGATTTTTTTTTTGTTGAAGAGAGAGAAAATAGAGAAATAAATAAATAAAAACAATTCAGAATTGTTATGTACACGTTTTTATATTTGCTTATGTGACATCGGATAGTGGTGATTAGCTGGAGATGAGTGCTACACTAAATTTATTGTTTAAAATTCCAATGAGTAGAGGGTGGGTTGAAAAACAAACATCATCATGCAAAATGCGTCTGAATAAATGAATTTGTTTCGTGATGAAAATCTGATGTGAAATAAATGATGTAAACTGTTTGCTCGAGTGACAGTGCTATTTCTATTATTTAAGGGGGTTCGCAGTTGGTTTGGCGTAGTGCAGTAGATGTAGAGTGGTCAGTGCATTTTACAGATTGGATTGCATAGTTTTTTTTTTGCGCATATTTCAGATAAGTTTTCGAATTATTTTGTTAAATTCTAAATGTTCTCTTATTCTGAAGAATTGCATGATTTCCAAGGCGGAGTCTATTTTGCTACATCTTAAAATCTCGTGAAAATGTGTGCAACTAGTTCTCCGACCTTGTCGCGCTAGTTTGAAACTACAATTTAGAATACTAACGGCTATTAATGGGTAGAATCAAAATACTGAAGAACATTAGAGGTAATGCCAGTAAAAAAATCTAGACATAATTCAACAAAACCGATTGTTTATTTCAGTATAATGAAGATATGTATATATAAATAAAACAGTTGATTAAGATTTCAATCCTTCTTTCAGTTAAAAACTTGAATTTTCTGTGGTACACCCGCTATAAAATTGCGTACAGTTCAGATACGCAAGCGGTGGCGATGTTTCCTAGAAATCGTCGATCCCATTTGCTTTGTTCTTAGTTTCAAAGAGTTTCCGCTTAACCAGAGCCCAGTCTTATTGCTATCGGGTGAAGTTCTGGAAAGTAAGGCGAATTGGCAATTTTTGGCGTTTTGGACTTGTGCCTTATACCATTGCATGACGGATTTTGCATAGTGACAAGAGGCCAAATCAGGCCAAAACAGAGCTGATAGCAAAGACATTTGCAGACATTGTTCTACGTACGAATCCTTGTTGACAGTGCCGATAGAGACGACACTTTTGGATTTTCAACCACAACTACATATGGCCTGCCAAACTAAATACTTCTTGGCCTATTTAGACACCTTATTTGTCCGGAATTACTCGGCAATGGCGTTTCTTTGCATTGCCGAGTAATTCCGGACCCGGAACAACATTAAGTCTTCGAACACATGTGGTACAAGATTTTTTTGCATCAACTCGATGTAAACTTTTGGTGCACTTGGTGCACGACTTTTCGCAGTAACATTTTGCTTTTTATCACGGTTGGGCACATTTTTCATGAAGTACGCCTTCATCCCATTGCTCTGCTTTACTCTTTGCACATATAATTTTGATTTTCCAACTATGCGAGCCACATTTCGCACAGAAAGGTTGGGATTTTTCTCAATAATGGCTACCACCGTCGTCTTGTTCATATGATGTGAGCATAATTTTTTGATTTGTTCCGCTTCCAACCTTCCGATCCACAGTCAAGCACTGGTCAAACAATTTGCAAACACAAAACACGGCACTTCTTGGTAGTTTTAGTGTCTTGACAAGATTGCGTACCGGCATCGTCGGATTTTGTTGTTGCCGTTCGTTTAAAATGCGTTTGCACACTTCCAATTGAATCGACAGATATTTTTTTAAAAAATGCAACAAAAGTGTAAACATGTTCCACGAAATAAAGTTGAGAATTTCAGCTGTGATACAATTGAAACGTTTCAGCAAAATAATTCAAAAACTACACGGAAAGAAAAGTGTTCAGAATTTAATATGCACAGCCTTTAGTCCTCTTTTGGCTATAGGCTTTAAGTTATTTGCTAAATTTCCTCTTTTTTAAATACCGTATTTTAATCCTGATAACTGAATATGATACTGATGAACATGACATGAGAAGGAAAAGAAGAATAATTACTAACAATTGAATGCTAAATACCATGCAGTTAAAAAAAAAACAAAAAATTGAGGTGAGTTATATCTGGGATATAGCCACGAGGTTCACGTAGGACCGCGTTGGTGTATAGTAATAATGGTATCATCTAATTTATACATTTCAGAACACATATGGTTGGTTAATATTAAAATGTTTTTATTATTTTACTTTGACCCGCCCGTTCTTATCAATTGTTTAACAAAATGAGCCATTACTTTTTCAGTTCAGTTTAATGAACAAAATTCAGTTCGCAGTGCTGGTAGCGGATTTATGGATAAATAATAGTGACTTTAGTGACTAACATAATAAAAATAGTGACCAAATAGTGACCAAATAGCGACCAAATAGTGACTAAAAAGGGATTTCCAAATTTTAGTATTTTTTTAATCTTTAATACATTTGTTGTATAAGTACAGTAAAAGCAACTGGGGTGTTTGCAGAAATGAGTAATACTGAGGCGCAGTGTCACTTTTTAAGTTGTTTTTTTTTTTTTCTGTAAATAAGCCTGTAATCAAGCGACTTTATTTTTCTCTTCGACCTCCTACACATAGTGCGCAGCTCGTTTTTGCAAAGCCTGGGGTCGCATTGTGGATCTCGAGACGAAGAGCTTTTTCTCACAAGCATTCGTACAAAAAATCCTTCGTTTCGAGCTGCGCAATGCCACCCATGTTCTTTACGCACGGTCGAAACGCCTCCTAGAATCACAGATAAAAAGAAACATTGAATTTTCTGCGTTATCTAATGCACATAAAGGGAACGCTAGATTTGGCACAAAATATTAGGATATTTAATGTAAATTTAAGCCAGATAACGCCTGAATCCAGCCTGTTGCATGAAAGATTGCAAACATTGTTGTATGGCGCATGAAAAATTGCAAACAATTTCGTAGTTTACGCGTCCTTTGGCTTGGAATTAAACGAGGGGAAATTTTACGCGCATGTTTTTTTTTTTTTTTTTTGAATTCATTTATTTGTACAGGCTCAATCGAATCAACTTTACAGAGCCAAGTTTTCATGTTTATATACATCAGTTATCTTAGAACTAAGGTTAAGGGGGTGGAACCGATTACTCGCGGCCGTCTCGAGGTTAATAGGAATTACAATTTTATGGATGGGAAAATTGCGGTGGAAATTTTAAACAAAGCATGAGGAACAATGGTTTTCTTATATCTAGAATTTCAAATTACATTTTTTTAATTGCACGTTTCCAATTAAAAAAAAAAAAAAAAATCACCACTCACTCACACAACAACACTCACACACACAACCACAATCACACACCGATGCACACAATCTTCAAAAATTTAACCTAAACAAGTAAGTTAATCAAACTACAATCTAAGGCTAATGTTAGTCAAAAACACATAAATGAGTTTCATAAACTCCAGATCGCGTGCAGCCAAAATGTCTCGAATCGGTACATTGGGTTGTCTACCTCGAGCATGTATGTATGTATGTAAGGTAGCCACCATCCCTTCTAAGACCTTGTCATGTATGCAGCTCCACTTAATAGCAAGATCAAATTGAGTTACCGGTTTGCATTCACAGTAACGCTGTATGAAGGGCCAAAAACGGTGGGGCGGACCCGTAAGCAGAGACACTTACGCGAAACCCGCGGGAACATAAGAATCTCCTTCCAACGATACGATCCAACAAATCGAATAACCCAATTCGCAATACTCATTAAGCTTTCTACGGGATGGCTTGTTAAGAAGGGCGCGTCACTCTCACTGAAATTGTTGGAGTAGAATTCACAGCACCACAATCGAATCGGTAGGATAAAGAAAATGATACTGTTTGTTCCCTCCTAGACGCCGGTTGTCATACCACTCCATTGTCCAATTCCAGCTTGAGTGATACCCTGATGCTCCCTCCCTTCCCAATATATATTTAATGTCATATAGTAATGTATAAAATATAGTGAATTAATATTATAATTATAATAAATATAGCGAATGAATATTATAATGACAAATAATATAGTGAATGAATATAAGAATGAAAATAACAATTCCATTTGTGGACCTGAAAGTTTAGACAATGTAGCTGCGAGAAAAAAAATTGATTTAAAATTATCTCATCAAACTTGGAATATCCATGGATAATCTGAAATTATATAGCAATAGAATAGTAAACCTAAAATTTCGATGTGCTGTTCCGTTTCCTTGCAATAATTTATGTAGTGAGTCTCATCTGAAATAGCGATTTTAATGAAATGAATTTAAATGCAATTATGTCACATCATTTAATATCACAACATAAAATAATAAACTGACGTTAAAATATAAAATAATAATACCAGCAAGCCAGTAAACTATAGTAGAATACATATATCCGTAACTAATCTGACCATCCACTCATCGAAAGACTGTTGCAGTTTCTATTGAAATAAGATTTACTAAGATTAGAATTTGTTTTCACAATAATAGTCAGAGAACATAATAAGCGTAGGTACAAGATATATATGACATCTACTGGTATGTTACTGAAAATAAAAATTAGATATGTATTAATATCATAATAATATTAGAAAAACTGAAGACAGCTAATAATAAGGCGAAATAAATTTCAGATGAGTATGAATCTAAAAACTGAATCTTAATAAAACTAAAATAAAAAATTAGGAAATTGAATTTTTCTATAGCTCTTGTACACCCATAAATGATTCCTCATGTCTGTGAAATAGGAAATGAATGATTGTAAACTGTTAGGTTTTGAATTAATATATATTTCTGATGAAGAAGGAAAGTGCTGTTTTAAGTAGAATTTTTCGAATATGATCCTTTCTAAAAAAAAAAAACATTAAAAACCTTCCTATCTTTTCAAATACATAACGTAGGTTAGATGAGCTATAACTGACAAGGATGCATAAATGCGAAGCTGAAAATGACTTATAAAAAAGCATACAAAATGTAGTGAATGGATGTTATAATATAAAACGATAATAATTTCATTTGTATTTACGTGTCTGCAGATTGTGGTCCTGCTGCAATTGTATACGGACCCGCACATCCACCATGAACCTGAAAGCTTAGATAATGTATCATGGCCACCAGAAAAAAAAATTGATTTTAAATTATTTTACAAAACTTGGGATATCCATGGATGATCTGAAATTGTATAGCATATAAAGAATAATGAACCTAAAATTTCGATGTGCTGCTCTGCTAATAAATGTGATATAACCACAATGGAACTGACTCTTAGCTTCGGGTCTTGATCCCTACTGAGCCCTTGCGGCACGTCAAGCCGGCCAGTTCAGCGCAAGACCCACAAAAACACCAAACAAAGAGGCCCCCCCCCCCCACCCCACCCCACCCACAAACCCAACCATCAAAACCCCCCCCCCACACACAACAAAGCCATTTACCGCCAATTTCTACCCCCCCCGCCCCCACACCCCAGTAAAAACGTTTTGGTGGAATCAACTTGGCCAAACTTGGCAGCAAGTATCACCGGAGCAATCATAGGACGATGATGCTCTGGGATTCCACGAAGCTCCTGTTTCATGGATAAATCAAAATGAACCGAATTTCCGAAGTCGGAGAAGCAAACACGATTGGGAATATTCAGCGAAGGGCTGACATCCTGTGTTATGTACAAATGGTACAAAGTCATGAAGCGGGTTTGAGGATTCAACTCAAGGAGCTTCTCAAAATTTTCGATCACCTGGGGGTTCATAACTTCACACCTGGTGAGGAGCCGGAGAGATAATTCTGAAAACCGATCCGAGAGTGGCAACATGCCAGCCAGCACTTCAAGACTCATGGTATGAGTCGAGTGCATACAACCTAACGCGATACGAAGACACCGATACTGAATACGTTCCAGTTTAATGAAGTGCGACCGAGCCGCTGACTGAAAACAAAAACTACCGTATTCTATAATCGACAAAATCGTTGTCCGGTACAACGTTAGAAGATCTTGCGGATGCGCTCCCCACCAGGTCCCGGTAATTGTGCAGAGAAAATTGATCCTTTGTTGGCACTTTCGCTTCAGATACTCAATGTGGGATCTCCAGGTGCACTTTGAATCGAACCAGACCCCAAGATATTTAAATGACATAGAATGAGTTATCGGTGTACCCAAAATTTGAAGCTTCGGTTGTGCTGGGTTATGCTTCTTGGAAAAAACTACCAACTCAGTTTTCTCCGTAGAGAATTCGATACCTAGCTCGAGAGCCCAAGTAGACAAATTGTCTAAGGTATCCTGTAAGGGTCCTTGCAGATCGACCCCATTGGGTCCCGTGACAGACACTACGCCGTCATCTGCAAGTTGTCTCAACGTACAGTTGTCACTTAGACAACCGTCAATGTCTTTGACATAAAAATTATACAAAAGAGGGCTTAAACATGAGCCCTGGGGGAGACCCATGTAGCTAAATCGGGAAGCTGTAGAGGTTCCATGAGAAAAGCTCATATGTTTTTCTGACAGCAAATTGTACAAAAAATTGTTCATTAATGGTGAAAAACCACAAGCGTGGAGTTTATCTGAGAGAACTTCAACAGATACTGAATCAAAAGCCCCCTTGATATCCAAGAAAACAGAAGCCATTTGCTCTTTTTTAGCAAAGGCTAGCTGAATATCTGTGGAAAGCAACGCGAGGCAGTCGTTCGTTCCCTTACCCCTACGGAAACCATATTGAGTATCTGAAAGCAGGTTATTCGTCTCAACCCATTTGTCCAGACGGAAGAGGATCATTTTCTCCAACAACTTTCGAATGCAGGATAACATCGCGATGGGTCGATAGGAGTTGTGGTCGGACGAGGGTTTACCAGGTTTTTGAATGGCAATAACTCTCGCCCGTCTCCAGTCATCCGGTACAATGTTGAGAGCCAGAAATTGATTAAACAAGTGCAACATGCGCCTCTTAGCGACGTCTGGAAGGTTCTTAAGCAAGTTGAACTTGATTCTATCTACCCCTGGAGCCGTATTGCCACACGAAAGGAGTGCGAGAGAGAGTTCTACCATTGAAAAAGGTTGGCTGGTCTCATCTATCGAATTCGTGGTTTCGCGAGGAAACATTTGGGCTGGCACAGAATCTGGGCAAACTTTTCGCGCGAACTTGAGGATCCATTGGTCGGAGTACTCATCGCTCTCATTGTACGTAGTTCGGTTACGCAATCTTCGCGCCGTATTCCAAAGAGTATTCATCGACGTTTCACGCGATAGCCCGTCCACGAATTGTCGCCAGTAACCGCGTTTCTTGGCCTTGATGAGGCTCTTAAATTCGCGTTCGAGTGCCGTGTACTTTTCGAAGTGCTCAGGTGTTCCACGTCTACGAAAAACTTTGAACGCGTCGGACTTTTTGCGGTAAACCTCGGTGCATTGCTGATCCCACCATGGGGAAGGAGGTTTCCTGCGAAATGACGTTCCTGGAACTGGTCGAGTTTGTGCTTGAAGCGCGCTTTCCAAAATCAGGTTGGAGAGGAAGTTATATTCCTCCAGCGGTGGAAGCCCTTCTACCGTTGTTACGGCTTCATCTATTGCTGTCTTGAACCTTGTCCAATCGATATTACGAGTTAAATCATACGTGACGTTGATGGATTCCGGCGGAGTGAGCCCGGTGGCAACCGAAATTTTAATAGGCAAATGATCACTACCGTGGGGATCCTGGATCACATTCCACGTGCAGTCCAACGATAATGAATTCGAGCAAAGTGTGAGGTCTAACCTACTGCCAAGTGAGGATGGACCAGCCAAGCGTGTAATTTCTCCATTGTTGAGAACGGTCATATTGAAGTTGTCACAGAGGTCATATATCAAAGAAGACCGGTTGTCATCGTACAGTTCTCCCCAGCCTGTACCGTGAGAGTTAAAATCTCCCATGACCAACCGCGGAGCAGGAAGAACCGAACAAATATCTGAAAGTTGTTTCTGGTTTATTGAGGCTCTAGGAGGAATATAAACGGAAGCAATGCAAAGGCTTTTATTTTTAATAACAGCCTGACAAGCGACAACTTCAATTCCTGGAATAGGAGGAAAATTCACTCTATAGAAGGAGTAGCACTTTTTGATCCCCAAAAGTACTCCTCCTCCACGTGAATCCTCACGATCAAGCCGAATAATGTTGAAATCGTGAATCGGAAGATCGATTTCGGGTGAAAGCCATGTTTCACAAAGAGCAAATGCATCACAACCGATATTGTGAGCTAAAAATTTAAATGATTCCAATTTAGGAATAATACTTCGGCAATTCCACTGCAGAACAGTGATCAAATCCCCGACCTCTTTTGGCAAATTATCCATCGAAGGAAATGATAGCTGCAAGGAGGGGCCACTTTAATGTTAATTTCTTCAAAAAAGTTTTCACAGTGGGAAGCATTGCCATAACAATGCTTTTAAAATGGTCAGAAATTTCGAGGTACTTGAAAATACCTTCCACAATATCATCGAATGAGAACAGCCCAGATGAAGAGGGGGCTTCTGTTCTTAAAATCGGTGCATCAGGGGTTTTGGATGTCCCCGGAAGAGATGGGAAATCCTGTGTGTAGTTGGCACTACGAAAACCAGGAGGATTCGGATTATCCTTCTTTACACTGCTCTTTGAATTGAGCATGTTGATATGGGGCTTCTGTTCAGCTACTTTCCCTGCTCGGATGCGTCTTCGCTTCCGTGAAGCACCTTCCGAAAAACTGAAAGATGTCCCCTCCTCAACCAAGTCCGAATCAGACTCGTCATCTGCCAAAGGAGCAAAAGGATTTGTATTGATATCGGGTGGCGAGGCTTTCTTAAGCATTTCTGCAAAAGATTGCCTTGAACGTTGTTTTAGAGAACGTTCCAATTTTTCCCCGCGTTGTTTGTACGCCGGGCATGACGAGAGAGCATGGGGAGGAGTTCCCTTGCAGAAAACGCATTTTAGTGTGTTATCTGCACAGGGACCAGCCTCATGTTTCTCCCCGCAAGTTGAGCAGCGTGCTTTATTGCCGCAATGGGAGGCCGTATGCCCCATCTGCTGGCAGTTTTGGCAGATCATTACCCGGGGTACAAATAACCGCACAGGTAGCCGAAGTTTTCCCAGCTCTATGAAGTGAGGAAGGGCAGAGCCAGAAAATGTCACTCGAAACGAGTCTGTGGGGGTAACTTTTTTTTTACCCTCGCTGTGCGATACTTTTACCAACTTTTGCACTTCCAGTATCTGAACTGGGGGAAGCAGAGGGTTGTTGAATCGGCCAATCGCCTGTCTCTCCAAAATTTCAGGGCACAGACTCGCCTCTGTGACCACTCCTACAATCTCCACATCACGAGCTGGAATATAAACTCTATATTCCAGTGTAAAATGCTGGGAAGCAGCAATCTCATTAGCCTGCTTCAGGTTAGAGACGACAACACGGAGTTTATTAAATTTTACTTTCGTGATCTCTGTCACGGCTGAGAATCGTTTCGTCAGATCAGTTGTAATTTGGTACACATTCAAAGGTTTCTTTTTGGGCTGAAAGTAGACAACCCATGGACCGACCGAGTCAACTGGATACGATCGCGATCGGAATTTTGTTTGTGCCTCCCCATCATCAGGTGGCAAAGGCACTTTTTCAGCCAAACCGTCCATGTCGAAGAAACCTCTTCAACATGCACGATTTGCCTTATTCGTGGGAGCGTTGAACGCCCCCAAAAATTTAAATCACACACAAACACAAAATAGGAACACACACAAATTACGCTAAAGTCTAGTGGGATGAGAGACAGAGGAAAAAAAAAAAAAAACTTAACTAATATTACTGATCTGTTGCTGCTGCTGCTACTGCTGCTGACGCACCGTATGCCTGAGCGTCGCACTTCTATGCGGGCAGCGGGGAGCGGTGCGCTGCGTGGGTGTACGGGTGAATCCGATCGCCTTCGGATGCACTCGCTCGACGATGTCGGATGACCGTTGGCGATGTAGTGGTGTATCGCTGGTTAGCGTCACCACGCGGGGATGAAGCGAAAATGAGCGGGATGATAATTCGCCAGCAAGCACTACTTGATTTTCTTATTTCACTGGAAAGCCACACTGCCTTCTTAGAAAAAAAAACTCACTTTCACTCCTTTCACTGAAGTGAATTGTTTTTGAGAAAAAAAACTAATTATTTCCAAGGATCGCACTCGAATAAATCTTCCAAAATAACGGAGCGCTGGATCGAACGAACTTTCTTCTTTCGCTGGACGAAGTGGAATCCCTTCTTATATTATTTAATTTTTTTTTTTTTTGTCCCCTCAGGGAGTTTAGGTGCACCCACACCCGTCCTTTTACTAAAAAAAAACCCCCCCCACCCCCCCCCAAACCTTACCCGAGACAGCCCTCCCTTCTTTAAAAAATATTTTTCAATACAAAAAGAAAATATATAAGTTAATCTAAAATAATATTGCCTATAACATCACAATATTTAATTCATTCCTTAAATTAACGCACGGCCGGAGGGGTGAAGCCAATAATATTTAATAAACCAGTTCTCACAACATGATTTTTTTCCCACCCCCCCAACAGGAAATAAATTTACTCCCTCCCTTTCTATTTTAACTCACTCCCCCCCAACAACAACAATAACATCTGGCAGCAAGCCCACAATATCCCCCTACCATCCGGCCCAACAACCTCGCCCGCCGATGGTTTGCACAAACCCTTCCAGCTCAGTGCACATTAGATGTATGAGTGGTTCTTCCCTCTGGAAGAAACCTTAGATAATAGTATTGAAATAGTATCAGTATGCTTATTAACAGCTCTTATACTTTATCAAAGTTTTTTAGACCAAATTCTACTTAACAAGTTTTGCAACTTTGCCGAAATAATATTCGTATTTACAACAGTGAAGGAAAATCAGAATACCCTTAAGTAATTGATGAATTATGAATTTTTAATATCTACACAGAAAAAATATATGTAAACTAATATTCACGTAATTTGAACTCACATTGAAAATATGTCGACATAGTTTATGCCTGACCGGATTTTTGAATTCAATGTATCGTCAATATCTAAATGAATGAGCTGCACTAAAATTTATTTCATAGTTGAGATAGTTTTCCAGTTTTAATTTACACAAAAAAAAAATCGGAATTTTAATTGTGATGTAAATATCACAGCATGTAAAATTGTACTTCATTCCACACGAAGCCGCAACTTGCATGAAATACTTCTAGCAAAGATGAGCTTTTGCATACAATAATATCGGCAATGTATGAAATGTCCCAGAACTTTACACGATGTATAACGCAAATGTTTATGTTTTGTGACGCTCCATTTATGTGCATGATATTGAACAGAAATTCACACTACTTTTTCGAGCTGTGTACATTTTTCGAGTAATTCAATATTAGGGCCATTTGTAAACAATGACTTTAAACGTTGATATCTCACAAATAACGAGAATTCCACTATATCCAGCTACTCCATATGGTAGAACTAACATTTTTCTGCCAAATGCTGCTTTCATTTCACTAGAGTGATTTAAGATTCAAGATAAATCAATATTTAAAGTCATTGTTTACAAATGGTTTTTAAGTCCTTAACATGAATTACTCGAGATTTGTAGTTGATAGCATATTGATATCCGCCTTGAACGCTGGAAATTTACATGACCTCAGCACAACTTAGCACCGCGCGGCATGTTAAGGCCTCACCAAACTGCAGCGTTTTTAAAGTAGGACTACGTTTCTCTTTTCTATACCGGGTGTCATTTCAAAATTTTGAAAAATTAGAGCGTTACGCAAAAGTGAAAGGTTTTTGAACGCTAATAACTGTCATTTACTTCATTTATACGCCATTTGACCAGGAAAACTTACAAATGTTTTGCATTAAAATTTAAATTAAGTAATATTAGTATAAGTAGTTCTATTTATCTCTTAAAGATGACCTACTTTTGCTCCCATACAAATCTACACATGAACAGGTTGAAAATATAGTTTTCCCTCTCCGGGTCCTCAAAAGCGGGTAACAAATTGTCTTCTTTTTATTTCATTTAGTTTTATTCCATATTAAATACAGGACTATCCACACCCCTCAGCTGTACAATTATTTTGCTTTGTTGCCGGTGCCTGATTTTATAACTGAAACCTGTACCTTCTTTTGAATTTTGCTTCGTACTGCATTTTCGTGCCTCTATTCTTTGGAGGCAATGCTTTCAACACCAGTATAAGGCACACGATTTGAACCAAAATGATTTCATTGGGATATTCATGTTCGATTGATCGATGGTTGTATTTTTCGCTCTCGTCACGAAGATCTTTTCTCGGTTTTTCTTTATCTCATCCGTTTTCTTGCGATTGCGCGTCTGGCTCCTAAATTATCGCCTGCGCTTCCTCATCTACAAACCAGAAGGAAGCGCAAAGTTTTTCAAGTTTCCCCGCTCAACCTATTGCCAATGTTGGCAATGGGTCGTAAAAATCGATAATCCGCGCGGGCGCATTCCGCTTTCGAAGACTCTTACCGGAGCCGGGCACCTCCCAGCGCAAAACGATGTTGAAACTAGATTAATAGAATCATCCCAATTATCTTGCCGTCGGCCATTCACAGCGACGAGGAGTTTAATAAACTACTATTCGGATTGAATACAGCACATTATGGTGTCATGCTGGCCAATAAACCAAAAATAGAAATTGAATTCTTAGGCGTATCATAACCATCGTCCTTTTCAGGACGACCAATTTAATTATGCAATAAAAGAGTAAGTATTTATTAGAAATGTTCGTGATTTATCCTGAACAACCAGTGCATATTATCAAAACTAGTACATTTTGGATTGTTTGAGGCATTCAGTTGAGAGTGAATTTGGCAGAGATTTTTCATCAAACCCGAACTGATTATTTTTTAACTAAACTGAACCGAATTTCATAGGAAGGGACGGGTCAAGCAAAATAATAAAGACATTTTAATATTAACCAACTATATGTGTTATGATATGTATAAATAAGATGATACCATTATTACAATGCACAGCTCGAAAAAGCAGTGTGAATTTCTGTTCAATATCATGCACATAAATGGAGCGTCACAAAACATAAACATTTGCGTTATACATCGTGTAAAGCTCTGGGACATTTCATACATTGTCGATATTATTGTATGCAAAAGCTCATCTTTGCTAGAAGTATTTCATGCAAGTTGCGGCTTCGTGTGGAATGAAGTACAATTTTACATGCTGTGATATTTACATCACAATTAAAATTCCGATTTTTTTTCTGTGTGCACCAACGCGGTCCTACGTGATCCTCGCGGTTATATCCCTGATATAACCTACCTCTAATTTTTTGCCGTCGCCGCAGTGAAATCACCGCGATGAGATTACATGGCGGTTTATGGGAGCGCACAAACCGACGCGATTAAAAAACGCATAGCTTCGGTTTGTGCGCTCCCATAAACCGCCATGTAATCTCATCGCGGTGATTTTTTCGCCGCGATTTCACTGCGGCGGCGGCAAAAAAAAAAAACGCTGCCGTTTGGAGAAGCCTTTATATAGAATTAAAAAGATACCGCTGCCATATTGTTAATGGGCAAGTTTCATGCGCAGAGTGCAAAAATATTAAATGAGTTTCATACATATTAAAAGAACAGTGTTTGACTGTGCCAACTCAGTGATATATTGTAGGTTTTTATTAGCTTCATCCGAATCATAAAAGTGTTCCTACAAAGATGTTGAAAACACATCTTCTATGGATAGAATGGAAGAAAGAGTTGATTTCGGGGAATTTGCAGTCATCGATTTGAAGTTTGCAGAAAAGAAAAAAAATCCTCTTTTGATCCCTACTCCTATAATTCAACGGACATCAAAGAAAGTGTAGAAGCATCATCACTTTCAAAAAAGTCAATAAATAAAGGGTGATACGGTCAAAATTTGGTCAAGGGAAAACGCGTGTAAATCGGTGAAATCGTTTATTTAAAAAATCATATTAAATTTCTTTTTCAAGTTCAATTAGTATAAAATTCAGGAAAAATATTCAGTTAGGCTTCCGCTTTTCCAAATCCGAATTGCCGGGCCTTACGCTTGACCCCTGCCATCAGATTTTGTACAGCCACCTTGTCCACCTTCTTCGCCGCAGAAAGCCAGTTTGCCTTGAACTGCTGCTCGTCCTTAGCAGTTTTTTTGGTCTTCTTTAGGTTCCGCTTGACAATAGCCCAGTATTTCTCAATTGGGCGGAGCTCTGGCGTGTTGGGAGGGTTCTTGTCCTTGGGAACCACCTGCACGTTGTTGGCGGCGTACCACTCCATGGCCTTTTTACCGTAATGGCAAGATGCCAAATCCGGCCAAAACAGTACGGAACAACCGTGTTTCTTCAGGAAAGGCAGCAGACGTTTATTCAAACACTCTTTCACGTAAATTTCTTGGTTGACAGTCCCGGAAGCTATGAAAATGCTGCTTTTCAAGCCACAGGTACAGATGGCTTGCCAAACCAGATATTTCTTTGCGAACTTTGACAGTTTCGTGTGCTTGAAAATATCTGCTACCTTTCCCCTTCCTTTTGCCGTATAAAACTCCTGTCCCGGAAGCTGCTTGTAGTCGGCTTTGACGTAGGTTTCGTCGTCCATTACCACGCAGTCATACTTCGTCAGCATCGTCGTGTACAGCCTCCGGGATCGCGCTTTGGCCGTCGTATTTTGTTTATCATCGCGATTTGGAGTCACTACCTTCTTGTAAGTCGATATTCCGGCTCGTTTTTTGGCTCGATGCACGGTTGTAGACGATACACCCAGCTTATTTGCGGCATCTCGGAGAGATAGGTTAGGGTTTCGCTTGAAACTACCGGCAACTCTCTTTGTCGTCTCAGCGGCTTCCGGTTTTCGATTTCCCCCCGATCCAGACTTCCTGGCTGTCGACAAACGTTCCCCAAACACTTTAATTACATTTGTAACGGTTGATTTGGCAACTTTTAGCGATTTTGCCAACTTTGCGTGCGAGTAGCTCGGATTTTCGCGATGCGCGAGCAAAATTTTGATACGCTGCTCTTCTTGCTTGGACGGCATTTTGACAACTGAAGAGTGAATTCCAAAATCAAAATAGGAGCAACATTCTACACACACACACACCTTCAAAATGAGGGGTGTTCAGGTTTTTTAAATGCAAAATTGAAAGAAATACGTCAAGTTGATATTGACCAAATTTTGACCGTATCGCCCTTTAGGAAGTAATTGAAATTATTTACCAATTCTTTCCCTTCGGAAAAAAACCTAACCTTAAAATATGATAAAGGCAAAATCAGGCAGATATAATTTTACAAGTCCTTAATATATAAGACATGTAAATTCACAGCATACTACAGTGAAGTAAATTTAATTTGCAAAATATATTTCTATTAAATATGATAGAGGTCAAATTGTTACATTCAAGTCCCCATAATTTTACAAGTTTCATTTGTACTGTGTACACAGAAAAAAAATATTAATTTTAACAAGCGCGTAAAATTTCCCCTCGTTTAATTCCAAGCCAAAGGAGGCGTAAACAACGAAATTGTTTGCAATCTTTCATGCGCCATACAACAATGTTTGCAATATTTCATACAACAGACTAGTTTCAGGCTTGATCCGGCTTAAATTTAAATGAAATTTCCCATAATTTTCTGCCAAATCTAGCATTCCCTTTATGTGCATTAGATAACGCAGAGAATTCAATGTATCTTTTTATCTGTGTATTGTATCAAAACCTAAGAATATTTGTCTCAGAAATTTTCTAGAAAAAAGTATAAAATTTTAATGTATGAGTTTTAATGGAACAATAAAATCTAGATTCAGAATTACTGAATTTTCTCGATTATTTGGATAGCAAAAGAGTAGTCCGGTGTAGAAGAAAACTGAATTTAATATAATATTTTTGAAATAAAAGTTAGTGCAAATAAAAAATTACTTGATTCTTTTATCTAGTTTCATTATTGGACATTTTATTTGCATATTAAGTAAACTTTTTGAGTTTTCACTCCTATCCCATCAATATTTGCAAAATCCAACATTTTACGAGCGCGAATGGCCGCCAAGATTGAATTTTATTTCTGGTAGGGAGCAAACGATTCAACTTTTGGCTTAGGTCGTTTGACAGCTAATCGATGATTTGATCGATTCTCTGGAAAACGGCCTAACCCAAACGTCTATCGCGTGCTCCCTGTTAGAAACCGAGCTCAACCGAGACGACCATTTCTAAAGCCCTCGCGTTCTCTCCTCGTCGACTTCTGTATATTTCTCGACATTTGTATAGTGTTGCAAGATCACTTGATTTGGTTGACAATAATAATAGGCACAAGTGATTTGTTTTAACTTTTTACAATCGGCGGTGCAAAAATAGTGACTTTGGTGACCATTTTCCGAAAAATAGTGACTTTAGTGACTTTTGGATGCAAATAGTGACTTTTTAGTGACTAGACTCAAAAAAGTTACCAAGTCACTAAAAAGTGACCTGCTACCAGCCCTGAGTTCGGGTGTAATGAAAAATCTCTGTCGAATTTACCACCTTCGACTGAATGCATCAAACAATCCAAAATGTACTATTTTAGATAAGATACAAGGGTTATTTAGGACAAATCACTGATATTTCACTTAAAAATTAAAAAAAAAAAAAAATTGTAAAATTTAATTGGTTATGATACGCGTAAGAAATTAATTCAAATTTCTGGTTTATTTAGCCAGAAGTACACCATCATTTGCTGTATTTTTCGATACTTGGGATGAATCTAGTAATCTAATTGTCACAAACATCGTTTTGAGCTGGGAGGTGCTCAGCTCCGGTAAGGCTTTGGAAGCGGATGTCGCCCGCGTGGATTATCGATTTTTACGACCCATTGCCACGGCAATAGTTCGAGCGGGCAAACTTGGTTTGTAGATGAGCAAGAGCAGGCGATAATTAGCGAGCCATACGCGCAATCGCCAGAAAACGGACGAGATAGAAAAAAAATGAGAACAAATTTTCGTAACGAGAGATTAAATAACACAACCCGCTCAATTGAACTTGAATATCCCAATGAAATCATTTTGGTTCAAATCGTGTGCTTTATTTTGATGTTGATAGCATTGCCTACAAAGAAGAGAGACACGAGAATTCAGTACGAAGCAAATTTCATAAGAAGGGACGGGCTACAGTTATAAAACCAGACACCGGCAACAAAGCAAAATAATTTTGCAGTTGAGGGTGTAGCTGTTGTTGTATTAAACATCGATTGAAACTAAATGAAATAAAAAGAAGAAGACAATTTGAACCATTTGTTACCCGTCTTTGAGGACCCGGAAAGGGAAAACCATATTATCAACCTGTTCATATGCTGATCTGTATGGTAGCAAGAGTAGGCCATTTTTTTAGTAAACAATTGAACTACTTATACTAATAGCACTTAATTAAAAATTTTATCCAAAATATTTGTAAGTTTTTCTGATCAAATGGTCAATAAATGAACTCAATTTGTTCAGTCAAACGAGAGTGATACAGGTTTTTAAACCTTAAATAAACGAACTAATTATAAAAAAAAAAGGTTTTTAAACCTTTCATTTTTGCGTAACGCTCTCATTTTTCAAAATTTTTAGATGACACCCGGTATAGAAAGAGAAACGTGGACCTACGTTTAAAACTTCTTAATTCTGCTGCGAAATACAGTTTGTCCCATAAAAAATGGGTAGCTTTAGACATTATTTTTACTGTTTTAATGCGTAAGTTTAATCATCTGACTGTATACTCTAAGACGATGTAAACAAAACAGTGGTTCGTGAGTAACAAAGTTGAGAAAAATGTACGCAAAAGAGGGTTGACTAGTTTGCTGCTCGCCCAAAAGCCCGTAAAACAAATTGCAACGATTGTGGGATGCCACCTGGCTTCCGTTTACCGTATCCAACGTTCACTCCTTGATGGACCATGTCCACGGAAGCCGGGCAGTGGCCGTCCACGGTCCGCTCGCACACCGAAGGTCACCAGATCAGTGAGAGACAAAGTGAGGCGGAATCCTATCAGATCGACCCGGAAGCTGATATTTCAAAAACTACCATGCAACGGTGGGTCAAAGATGACTTGAAATGTTCGTCCAGGGTAAGAGTAAAGCGCCACCTTGTAGCGAACCGAATCAAACAACTACGGCTGGAGCGCTCGAAAAGTTTGGTGTCAGCATTAAAAAAGAAGCATACCATCATCGTATTCTCCGATGAGAAAATGTTCACCATCGATCCCGTATTTAACACACGTACAGACGGGTTTATTTCGCCGAAGAAGATTGAGGATGTTCCAGAGAACTTAAAATTCAAGTTTTCAACTAAACATCCAGCCGGAGTCATGGTTTTCGGGGCAGTTGCGTCCAATGGCTTGAAAATGCCTCCAGTATTTATCAAAGCTGGATTAAAAGTTAATACCGAGGTTTACATGGACATTTTGAAGGACCACGTTCTGCCATGGATCAAAGCACATCAGAGCACACAAACACGTCATTTTCTAACAGGACGGAGCACCGTGTCATATCTCAAAAAGGACTCAAGCGTGGTTGAAAAAAAACATGGAATTTTGGCCAAAGGACATTTGGCCTCCTAGCAGCCCGGACTTGAATCCTTTAGATTTCTCAATATGAGCATATGTTCAGGCTTAGGCCTGTGGACTTTCTCATCCCAGTGTTGGCGCCCTGAAAGCTTCTGTCCAGTTAGAATCCGGTATCACTTTTTGTGTTGCAGTTGCACGGAAAGTGACCTTTTAATTTTTTTACAGCGGTTTGTTTTCCTAGGCGTCCACTTTCTGTGGTATAAGTTTCACGGTGTTTCGAGCAGTGAGTCAAAAGTTATTCCAGATGGAAGCCTAGAGGAGACAAACAATTTTGCACACCCACGTTGATAATCCAACGTGGTCCGCAATAAAAATCGCAAAAACGTTGTCGCTTCCAGCATCCCAACGCCAGCCATTCTCTTTTCGAACTCACGCCAACGCTCGTCACATGTTTCGAGCGTTTTAAATGCACCATTTTCTTCGAGCAAGCCTTCAGCAGACGTCACAACACCAGGATGCACGCCTGCAAGTCTCATGGAAGCCCCAAATCCTCTCGTCACAGTCGAGCCACTCCTGCCAGCGACCTGCAGCCATCCCGGCCCTGTGTATGAGTTTGGAGAAGGGGTCTTCCAAATCGTCAATGCAGGCAAGTATGCACATGTTAGGAGTTTTTCTCCCTCAGTAATGTCCATCGCTTCTAGTCGCCACACGCTAACCGAACCTCACTCCGAGAACGAAGCTATCGAGATTGTTGAACCATCTATCACTAAAGCGAATGCACCTAACATCGCCTCACCTAACATGCCAAGAAACCGTCAGGCATCCCATGCGCCTATCGTGGAGGATTGTGTTCCCGATCGCACTCTTTCCGCGTACTACCAGAATGTCAGGGGCTTGCGCACAAAAATCCCTCAGCTACGTTTGGTACTGTCTAGCTGTCATTATGACGTGCTTATCTTCACGGTAACATGGCTCCGGGCAGATATTGATAGCAGAGAAATTTCCGCATGCGATTTTGACTTGGTAAACTCCATTTTTGTGCACATTGATTGGGAACGATTATTGAACGACGGTGCCGTGGACCAGATGCTTTCAGCTTTTTATGGATCACTCTATGATGTTATCAATCGCCATGTTCCTCGAAAAAAACCTGCTTCGATCTCAGTTTTCAACCAACCGTGGTGGATTCCCGATCTGCGTAACCGTCGCAACCATCTTTGTAAGATGCGTAACCGATATTTCATTACAAAAAAACGAGTCCGACAGAGCTAGACTTTGCGAGCTTGAATCGGAGTATAAAGCCCTCCTTTCAGCAACGCATGAAAGCTATTTGATCAGGATACAGACAACGTTATTCTGCACCAGTATTATATGGGATCGGATTCTCTGGAACGTGTAAGTTCTATCTGTGATCTGGGTGTTACGATTGATTCGAAGCTGAGGTTCAATGAGCACATGAGCATCGTTATTGCTAAAGCATACACTGTACTTGGTTTTATTCGTCTTCATGCATCAGGCTTCACTGACGTTTATTGCCTTAAGACGCTTTTTTGCTCGCTAGTTCGCAGCATCTTAGAATACGCCTCACCGGTGTGGTCTCCATCTTACGTCACGCATACTCTTGCAATTGAGCGGGTTCAGAAAAGTTTCATGAGGTTTGCTCTGCGTCGACTCCCATGGAATGATCCAGTTAACCTTTCCGCTTATCTCGACCGATGCAAGTTGATTGATTTGGAAACCCTCTCAGCCAGGCGTATTAAACTGCAACGGCTGTTCATCTTCGACCTTATAATGGGCCATGTGGATTGTCCCGAACTCCTAGAATTAATTCCGTGGAACGCTCCTCCTCGTCGGTTCCGAAACTCCTCATTACTGGCAATTCCGTTTCACAGAACGAACTTCGGATTTAATCATTGTTTTAACTTGTGTTTGCGATCCTTTAATGATGTATGTAACGAATTTGATTTTAATTTGTCTAAAAATGTGTTTAGTGCTAGAATTAGAGGTTTAGATTAAGTTATTCTAAGTAATCAGTCTGTACGGCATAGTCAAAGATGGTGTACAATGAATAAATAAATAAAAATCGCCAAATCCACCGTGTACGATGTGCTCAAACGTTTCAGGGAGCGAAGGAGCGTGGGTCGAGTGCCTTAAGGTAAGCGTCGTAGTGAAACATATGACTGTAGCCTGAACCAGAAGGTGTTGAGAACCGTCAGAGCCAACCCTGGACTATCAGATAATGAAATCGCACAAAAATACGCTGCTGCTCGCAGTACCGTTCGAAGAATCCGTTTGCGAGCAGGATATCGTTTCTTATCGAGCCAGCAAGCAACCAAACTGAACGTTGAAGCAAAGTTTCGTCACCAAAACTCGAGCTTGGAAATTTTACCAGCAGGTTTTGACGTAGTACCAAGGATGTCTGCTCATCTACGATGAAACCTACGTCAAAATGGACTTCGGACAGCTTCCTGGCCAAAAACTCTACATGGTGACGGCACGAGGAGATGTTCATGCGAAGTTTAAGTTTGCTTTTATGGACAAATTTGCCAAAAAACTGATGATTTGGCAAGGGATATGCAGTTGCGGAGCAAAGACCAAAATGTTCGTGACGAATAAGACGATGGACTCGAAGTTGAACAAGGAAGAATGCCTCAAAAACCGCGTACTACCTTTCATTAAAGCCCATAAAGGTCCCGTGAAGTTTTGGCCAGATTTGGCTGAGTTGCCACTACAGCCGGGAAGTCATCCAGTGGTACCGCGATAATAACGTAGATTTCATCGATAAAAACATAAATCCACCCAACTGCCCGCAGTTCCGGCCCATTGAGAGATTTTGGGCAGTAATGAAGCGGAAGCTTAAGAAAAGTGGAAAAACGGCTCGGGACGCGACTCAGATGACCAAAATGGGGAACAAATGTGCCAAGGAAGTTGACTCCGGAGGTGTGCAGCGTTTGCTGGGAGGAATAAAGAAGAAAGTGCGATATCATTAGAAACGAAGAGAAATGATTTATATTGATATTTTTCCTTAAAAAACAGTAAATTACCTTTATTTTGATGCATTAAACTTCACAGCTCGAAAAAGTAGCGTGAATTTCTGTTCAATATCATGCATATAAATGGAGCGTCACAAAACTTACAAGTTAACATTATAAATCGTGTTAAGTTCTGGGACATTTCATTCATTGCGGATAATGTTGTATACAAAAGCTCATCTTTAATACAACTATTTCATGCAAGTTGTTGCTTCGTGTGGAACGAAATATTTTTTTACATGCTCTGATATTTACATCATAATTAAAATTCAGATTTTTTTCTGTGTTATTTGTACGTCAATCCGTTACAGAGATACAGATGATTTTATTATTCCGGATTCTAAATGGACATAGCTTAACCAAGGCATGGAACTCGATGAATGACTCATACATTGAGAAGATATGCTCTCGATTCCGTCCCCGTTTGGAGAAGCTGATCGAGAAAAATGGTGGACATATCGAATTATGTAATCATGAAAGGCTTAATAAACGATTCCTTTTATAAAATTATGATTATTTTTTTTTATCATTTTCTATGAAAACAACCTATTTGAAACTGAGGTATGGGTTTTCGCATTTTTTTTTATGGGACATACTGTAATAACTGACTCAAAATAGTATTGGCATTATATTGTGGGAACATTATTTTAGTACTTACGTCATGCTTAATGTTATCAACATTAGTTATGGAGATATCGGCTCGAGTAATCAATATTCAATCGAATAATTACTCCAATTAATTTGAATCAACAACTTTAAAGCCATCCGCTTTCACCCGCCCAGACCGAACGACTCACCAAATACAATAGTCCTCAATATGTCTTCTATGTGACATAAATCAAACACAAAGAGATATCCTGTATCGACAGCACGTACCCTGCGAACAACCGATGCTTGTTCGCTAGTTAATCGAGTCGCTCTAATGCCGTTTCGACAGATTTGCTTCATGATCTGATTCGGTTCTATCATTTATGGCATCGGAAGGCTGTTACTCCCGCTTGTTCCCATAATCGCTCATTATTATTGAATGGCATTAATTTGCATGTCGTGTCACCGCACCCGCCCCTGCACTATGCGTCACATCATCGCGGATGATGTAACAGTAAAACACTCCGCGAGCAGTTCCGCATTAGCGCACAGATCAATTATATGCCGTCCTTTTGTCGCGTTTATTTGTATGCATAACACATCCCATGCCCTGGGAAATTGCTTCGACAATATCTGCTCCATCGACAGCAGGTAGATATTTCAATTAAGTTTTACGCAACAATCTATGCATTCATTAATTGCTGCTACTGTATGTACCGTGTAATGATTTCCGATGCTTTTGAACCTGAGCTTTGCGCTTGTTTTCCATCAATATTGAAATGTTTTAAAAAAGTCAACAACACGAACTCGATCACACAGGTTTTATACAATGGTGGACATGGGTTACGTTGGCTTTTATATGATTTAAATTTATAGCCGAACTGGATGTTTTTGCACCGTGGGGGAAAGAAAGCTTTTTCCGTACGACTCGCCGCGTGGCTACAGTAAATGTGGGTCCAGCTTTCGAAAACCGGGCCATGATTCTGATAGAATGCTTTCACATTGGTTGACGGTCAGTAGGCAGCAGAAGCAATTCGGCTCTGGACACACGTTGCAATCGCCTGGCAACGATACGGACGAAAGAACCAATCAACGTCACGTTCTGAAGTGTTGTTTTGATATTGGAACCCGGAGGTACGGTGGCAGTACTAAAAAGACCAAAGCTTGTTCGCAATCACTCAAAAACGGACCGGGCTCGGCCCATTTTGTGTTAGGTTTGGTTCAACAGATTTAAATTTTAGGTGGCCAGGCGAATGTGTGTAGCCAGCAAAAAAGGGGTGATGGCTTACCGAGTATGAAAAATTACCAGTGTTTGGAATTGAGCCGCTCTCTGTGACAAACATTTCCGGCGAATAGTCGACCGGTGTCGGTGTGATGGCTGAAATGGCGCGGTGTTTGTTTTCCGTCATGAGGATTATTCTTTTTGGAACGCTGAAGCTAGATGTAGGTGCCTAGGTACACTTTCCGAGAGATGATTCCATTCGAGAGGAAATTCATGCTTTCCAAAATACTCTTGCTCAGTCAAGTTCATGATGATTTTTATTTGGGGTGCTTGTTCAATCGGTAATTTGTACATGGGGACATTTCGAAAACGAAAATCTGTTCCGAACTGGTTGAAAATGCAGGATCGGTAAGTCAAAGAGCCGCTACAGTTGAATCGCTTATTTTTGGACCATCCAACTAAAGCTTGTATCACGCTATTTGTACAGTAACCAAATATTTGTTATAGGCAGACAGTTGTCTTTCTGAATATGGCAAATATTTGGTTGAATACTGGGCAAAATTAATAACGCGCAATATTTTCAACTAACGGATCGAGGTACAGCAGAGAGTGTAGTCTTGCGAAATATTACAAAGTTAGTGAAATCATTCATGTATTTATCAAGACGTTTAATTAAACTTGCAGGTTTCAATTAGACATTTCCTACAAATTTCTTATGTAGGAAAAGTGAAGATGCGATGCTACTGCAAAAAAGGTTATAGTGCCTTGTAGTCATATTGTCCTTCATATTAAGGCATACACGCCAAATTTCAGTGCGATACTGTCCTTAGTTTTGTTTTGACAGCTGACGTGTGTGGCATCATGTTGAATATGGATAAAAACGATTTTCGTTCTCTCATAAAACATGCTCCGTCAGATTACACCGTTAAATATTGGTTTCGAGAGTTTCGTGGGGCCGTAACTACACTACCGATCAAATCCGCAGCGGCAGGCCCTCCGATGCGGTTACAGAGGACAATGTCAAAAAAAGTTCATGAAATGGTGTTAGCTGACCGGAAAGTGAAGGTGCGTGAGCTAGCAGATGCCACAAAGATTAGTACTGAGCGCACAAGTCATATTTTGGGTGAGATTCTGCATATCAAAAAGTTATTCCGCGCTGGGTGTCACGCATGCTCACTCCTGACCAAAAACACGAACGCGAGAGCACTTCGAAACAGTTTTTAGACTTGCTGATGTGGAATCGAAAGGACTTTTGGCGTCGATTGGTAACTTTTGACGAAACCTGGATCCACTATTCCACACCAGCGAACAGAATGAGTGCCCGGCAATGGACTGAAGCCGGCACGAGTGCCCCGAAGCAGCCTAGGGAGGCTCAATGGGTCGGAAAGATTTTGGCGTCGGTTTTCTGGGAATGTCATGGCATACTCTTCGTGGACTACGTCGAAAAGAATAAAACCATCAACAGTGAAATCACTGCAAAATGACCATAGATGAAGAGAAAAACAATTTTTATTTTGCAAGACAACGCGCTGGCGCACTAGAGCACCACGACTAAAATCAAGGACTGACTGCTCCAATTGCTTCCGCATCCACCGTGTTTACTCGATTTGGCTCCCTCGGACTATTATCTGTTCCCAAACCTAAACAGATGGCTCATCAATAAAAAAATCAGTTCACGCGAGGAAATCATCGACGCCGCGGAGGAGTACTTTGCAGACCTTTCGAAAAATTACTTTTCGGACGGGATCAAGAAGTTCGAAAATCGCTGGAATAAGTGTATCGAGCTAAAAGGGGACAACAATGAATAAAATTTTAAAAAAACATTTAAAAAAAATATTTTAATTCCCAAGGAGGTTACTTCTTACCCCTCTATTATAAATAGTAACCACTTTGAACCAATTTAAAACAGCAGTAAGGATGATCTTGGTGTACAACAGTAAGGATGAAGTGTGATAGTAAGTTTTTAATTGAAAAAAGAAGTTAATATTTATTCACGTTTTAGTGGGTTTTTCATAACCTCCCGTTGTTAAGTCTCTAACTAAAGACTTAAGAAGGGCGTTCGAGAACCTCGAAAAAAAAAATTCGCTGCATCATTAGCTTGGTTAGCTCAGTAAGGGCTTCATACTGTAAAGGGAGCCCTAGTATTCAACAGGCTCCGTTTGCGATTAGGATTTTGTTAGAACCACTTACCGTTCATGCGTGGCACGGTAACGTATGCATTAAAAAAATTGACTGTTTTTAACGATTTTTCATGCTAATTGAAGCAACCCTTTTGTGTACAAAATAAAATTACAGCGAAAATGGTCAGTCAAGCAACTACGCTCGATGGTTTGTTCGTACCACGGAGCATGTTGGACATCCTGAGGCACTTTGTGTCCCCCGAATATAGCCGATCCGGGCATTTACAACATCCTTTTGGAGAAAGTCGAGAGCGTCGAACGGAAGCTTGGTTTGGGCAGTGCTGCACGACCGTAAAGTGGTCAAACGAGACGAGGCCAGCCGTGTCTAAGCAGCAGACAAGACCCAGAAGGAGCTGCCAATGTGCAAGAAGAAATATTCAATTTCACCAATTTTGGCTAATTGAGAAATTTTGAGCTATCATAAAGTGTAAGATGAAGAAGACATGCAAGGTGGGTTGAGATAGCAGTAGCATTGCATGACCGACCAAACACAGTTTTGGGTGAGCAGTTGTAGGGATGATAAAGTGATAGAAAAGCAGTCTGAGAAATGACAAGCTCTTCTTTCATCGTTCCCTTTGTTCAACAATTGGTTTAGTTCTTCTGATTGGTGGAGGTAGAAAGGATGTTTTGATTAGATGTCTACTTAAGCAGATGCCGAGTGCCAGGCTACCTTTATAAACATCTATAATGTATAATATTCTTTTATTATTATTATTATATTAATACGACACCCCAGTGCACAAGATCGCATATGATAGAAAAGAATGTTCATTTAATAAAGTGGACACATTTTTTTTACTTTAGCTACCACATTTCCTTGATATTGTCAATGGAGCCAACTTCTCTTCCATCCTTCTTGAGATACAGTTTGATAATTGCCCAGTCTTCCAATGGGTCGTAGATCAAGGCAGTTTGGTGGGTTTTGCAGTTTTTCGACAAAACTGATTTATTCACTTTTGAAGAGTTTCAAAGTAGCAGCAGCATAGTGAGCAGATGCTGGATCCGGCCAAAATAATGGGCGCTCTTTGCTTCTTATATGTTCTAATATTGTTACGCTTCTTCATATTTTGCAAAGTTGCGTTACTAATGCTCAGCTTTTTGGCAATTTCGTGAACAAAATCCGATTTCTCTGACTTAAAAAGATGCACCACTGCCAGCACCTTTTTGCGGCCCAATGGCTTCTTTTCTGCATTCGGATTTCGGTAGATCTAGCGAGAACCAGTTTCACCATATTTCTTCACGATTTTGAAAACAGCAGACGAAGTATTCAATCGCTATTTTCGCCAATTCTCTAAACGACAGCTATTCGGAACACCATTTGTGCAAAATTAATCAAGAGTAGGCAGTGCTTTAAGGCATAGAAGTTGGTTTCTTTCTCCGTCATATTTTTTTTTGAAAATTTTAAAATTATCGTGTTTTTGACCAAAACTAATATCTAACGTGGGTAGATAGGTTACACATACACATACCATTTTTTCAGAAGAAATCTGCTTGTTTTTAGGTCGATGCGACTATTTTTTTGTAATATGTATCTAGTTTGACAGCTATCAGGTGTGTTTCCAAATAGTTGATTAATTTTTGCTTCTTTTATGCATTATTCAATGGTAAAATTTTCAATTTTCCATTCCTCTATAGAAAATTCAAGAAATCGAAAATTTTACAATTGACTTCCGAAAATTAAAGAAGCAAAAACTTGTATCCAATATATCCTCTTTGTCTTTGACATACCCAACCCAGCTAAGCCTCTGCTACTGGTGCTACACAATTGTGACCCAGTTACAGAAAACATCGCATGAGTGCGATTGCGGTCAACTGATGACGACGGAGCTTCAGATGTGTTCTTGTTTTAGTATCGAATGAAATATTCAACCGGTGGGTGAGCCGGCGCGTGCGTGATCCAATTTGTGTTTATACAATTATGGGTTAGAATTAGAAAATATACGTGTAAGCATTAGAAAATAAACGAGTTAGAATCTAAAAATAAATGTTGTAATTAGTGGAATAAAAGTGAATTGTGTTGTATGAACTGGTTTACTTGTGCGTTTATTTTTTGTTTGCAACTACACCGGCGAGTGTTGGAGAACCCCGCATCGAAGGAACGGAGGTAATTGGGTTCCTCAACATCCTTATTAGAAATGCTCTTGGGCAGTCTTATTTTAACTTTAAAAAAATGCATTTTTACAATAACCGGTTTCCGTTCTTCTTAAACCTAAAAAATTGCATACTATTATTTGTCCATGATTCAAAATATCTCAATTGCTCAAGAGCAGGGTTCGATTCACGTCCTCATATGTTTGAGGGGGTCTTTCTCTCCACTTGCCTGAGCAAAGAGTATTAGTGTGGTTGCCACACATTATACAAAGTATTGAATTG
The DNA here is from genome assembly GCA_024533555.2 of Aedes koreicus. NCBI lineage: Eukaryota > Metazoa > Arthropoda > Insecta > Diptera > Culicidae > Aedes > Aedes koreicus. The sequence continues at coordinate 592,616 of JAHHFK020003576.1, read as the reverse complement.
TAGTGTTATAGAAATCTCTCAATTAATAACTGAGGAAGTGCTGCTAGAATTCTAAGTTTAGAGCAGGTGAAAGCACGTTACAAGGAACGTCAAAAATAAACAACTTATTTTTTAAAACTAAAGCATTCGACAGTGAAGAACTTTGTGAGTCGCAGACATATCCTATATGTCAAAAGATAATCTTTTACTTGAGGAATTTAAATAAATTTGCTCGTGTTTACCACTAATAGTTTGAAAAAGCGTTTCCAATTTTTTTTGTTCTATTTTATAAAGTAAACAAGTGAAGTGTTAGTTTATATTTTAGAAGTTTTCTAGTCAAAAATAAGTTAGAAGATCATCTAAACCCTATTTGAAGCATATCGATTCTGTTGAGGATAATTGGTTCAAAATAATACATTTTCATGTTTCGATATTTTTTCACCCAAAGTCAAGGAGATTCGATGTACGAGTTTTTAACAAACCGCTAGAATATGCGTCACAATTATAATAATATTTGCTACTGTTACAGTACTACACATTAACAATCAGGCCAAGGCAGGAGTGACCTTTGCTGTATACAGAAGTTGTGTTCTATTTGGTCCATGGCTGCACTGCGCGAGGCTCGTAGTCTGCAAAGCGTCTGTAGATCATCTTCTACTTGATCGATCCACCATGCTCATTGTGTGTCTCCTTTTCTTGTGCTCGTCTGATCGATAACAAGAATCATTTTACCTGTGCTGTCGTCCAAAATTCTTACGATATGCTCAGCCCACCGTAGTCGACCGATTTTAGCGTTGTGGACTATGGGAGCAACTGATGAAATTGGTGGTTCTTTCGCTTTCACCGTCTTTCACCTGCACTCTACCGTAGATCGTACGCAACACCTTCCGTTTAAAGACAACAAGAGTGCGTTGCTCCTTCACGAGAAATGTCCATGTTTCGTTGGTATTTTCAAACCCATCCTAACCTAATTTTGAAAAAAAATCATCATATCAATCAATGATATAATTTGAGATATCATTTTTGTTTCTTTAGGAAAGTTGTTTTTAAAACTACCTACATTTTTGTAGAAGTATGAGTATTCAATCTCTAGCGCTAAAGGTTTTCGAGTTTAATTTTTGTCTAGAAATTTAGCGTTTTCGACCATAGTGAGAAGTTTCGAATTTTCCAGCGATGGAGAAAAAACTGCTCCACGATGCACACGCTGCTTCGGCAAGCCAGGAGTACAGTTTCCTAGAGTTTAATTTCAAGTATTCAACTTTATCTCAGTTCTTTTCAGAGCTAAACCTAAGAGAAAAAATGTACATCCCCAGCGTGAACCGATATTTTTTAATACAACTGTAACTTTGTCAGAAGTTGGTCTGATTTCACCGAAATCACATTCTCATAATTAATAAACTACTCTTTTTTTCTCAAACATTCATTTTTTTTCTCACAAATATTACATTTTATTCAAACTCTCTCACTATTCCTGCAATCCCACAGTTAACTGCTTCAAGTGCCCCACGCCCGCAACTTAGTAATATGCAAACAGCCACAAAACTGCATGAACATTTACCGTTTACAATGTTCCACTTTATTTGAGCTTGTTGGAAATAGGTACGTGAAGTCCATCTATAATCACACAACCGGCTGGATGCCCATGCGTGGGCACCACGTGGTCAATCGTGCGACCGGAGCTGCTGCTAGAACGGTCCTGAGTGAAAATGGTAAATACATCACCTCGAACCCAGATTTATAACATTTCCCAGGCACCATCCAACCCTGCATGCTACTCAGTCAGTGCCGAAAAGCTTACGTTTTGGTTCGGTGTAGCCTTGGGATGCCATGGGGTGAACGGTATCGGTGTTATTACTTTCAGCTAAATGAGATTTTAATGAGAGAAAGCGGGTGGATTTCCTGGAATGCAGAGGGTTGTACGTGGAAAACCGCTGCCTTCTTTGTACGTGGGAGGTGGTTGGATCCCTTCCTGACGATTCGTGCAAAACACTGTCGCTCGGTTGGTACCGTACATTCAGGTACGGAAACGTGAGGGTCCTACGTCGAAGGAGCAGATATGCGAGGGTGGACCACGAGGATGACGACGACATGCAAGAAGACATTAAAATTCTGAACGGAGAACCGTCATGCACAGCACGGTATCAGGGAAGGATTAGCACCTGCGGTAAAATTAATTTCGTCGCGTGTATGGGACCATTTTTTTTTGGGCGACTGGGAGCGAATGTTTCTGGCGCACGTGTGATGAAGGTATGCTGGAAGATGAGTGATGTGTGTTTGTCGAAAAACGCGTTGTTATGCCAGACGATGACAAAGGTGATTTGTGTCAAGTAGATGAACGGAATCACAAGGGGTGCGATGTGAGTATGTAACGTGAATGTACGACATCTAATTAGAAATGAAGAGACTTAGTTCAAGTCTATCTCTCACGTTAGAAACTGATAAGGTGTGTCATGCCAATGACGTGTTGAATTCATTAAATCATAAAACGATGATCAGATAATGTGAGAAAAAGGATAAAAATTCAACAGGGTTGTTCCAATATGAACGAGAAAGAAAATTTTCAGCAAGCATTAACAACAATTAATCGAAAGGAATGAACAGGTGTTGATGGGCGTATTGAATATTGACGCTTACCTGAAACAGGGCCTGATCTACTTTGGCGTTGGCCGGAATCTGAACCTTGTACAGTTTCTGGTCGAATTCGGGCGCGTGGTCGTTTACATCTTCAACCAGTACGACGACTCGGGTGGTGGATGAAAGCTGCGGAGCACCATTATCCATCACCAAGACCTGCGAATGGAAATATAAAAGTGAAAATGATTAAAATTTATTATGGGGTGGATGGATCAAGAGTACTTTTTGAGGATTTCTAAGCGCTTCAAGATGTAACTAGATCCGACTGAGAGATTAACTTTCTTCCTATTGAAATGTCAAAAGTTATTGCATATCGTTATTAATTTTTTTGTTTCTGAAAAATCTTTCTTGTGGATTTTCTTCCACCGATTATAAATTGCGAAGCTTTCGATGCTAAGCCGCACGTGAATATTAGGATTACTTCCCAATATTAATCTCACTGTTCATATGTTTATCACAGATTGGAGTTTAAAATGGTTGGGTTCTTTTTATAACACGCTTGCTTATATTTAATAACAAATACAAACACTAACAATATCAATCCTATGATTGTCAGTAAGACTATTTGCATGGTAAGTACAATAATACTTGCTTCTGTAGGATAGATGATACATTTATAACCGAAATAATTTATTATAATGGGCCGGGAATGGAACCCATGAAGACAGATTTGTTGCATAGCATTCAGCAAATCATTGACTCCTAGCTCCGGTATTATTGATAGGGCTTAGAGAATTCTAAAACCTAAAGTAGACCTTTAAATTTGTACAAATTTTTTTGAGAAACCATTTACTGGCTTGGGTGCGTGCATCAACTATTCCAATAACTGAGACGTATTTTTTTTGATAATATCGAATGTGTATTATCAATTTCCGGAGTGTTAGGCTGTTGATGGCATTGAGAATCTGAAAAAAATGGAGGCGCAAGAGTTTTAGGCGGTGAATAAAATACCAGGTCTTGTTTGATGAAATCACTAACACATGTCAAATTTAGCTTTTCATACGATTATCATGGGTGAATGAAAATATTAACACTATTGGTAAACCTATACTACCAGTCAATAGTATCGACTTTTTCCGAAAAGTATTGTAACACACACTTGAATATTGCATCACGCTGAAAGTATCGACTCACCTAGAATAGAAGAATTTATGATACTACCCAAGTAACCACGAGGCTATAATAGCATGCATATATAGGGCGTATGCATTACATTTAGTGCATCATTGAAGTTGGATTAAAGCTGAAATGGGCCCCACTAAGATCGAACTAATGCCATCTCTTTTGTCATGCCATAAGACATTGCCAAAGTAGCATTATTGCATTGGTGGTGCATCATTTTTTTTTTTTTTTTTTGTTTCTTGATTATCGAGATTTTCCGCCTCGGGCTGGTTCATCTCCCGTCGTAGTCACTCAAACACCGCTTTTGGGCATTTTCGTAACTTGTCCGGGGGTGAGATTTGAACTCGTGACTTTGGCGTGAGAGGTATGGATGCTAACCACTACGCCGGGGTCGCCCCCCGGTGCATCATTATATTCCTAAAACTAAACTAACACTTCATTACTTGACATATGTTGTATTGATGCTATCCCGCATTAATGATGTGGATTTTGGGTTGAATAAGTGCAATAATATAATGCTTGTGGTTACTTGGGTATATCTTGGAACGTTGATTACCTGCAAAATTTTTGATGTCAGCAAAGTCGTTCAAAAGGTTAAGAGCTTTCAAATGGAGGAGAGTATGGTTGGAAAAATTGACACAACGTGGTGGTAGTGTGCATGTAAAAGAGTTCAATTTTAACGACATTATATCGTGATCCTTACAACCTAGAAAGTTTGAACCTTCAGCAAAGTTGTTCAGAAGGTCAATGGGTTTCGGAAAGTGGAGAGTATGGTTTGGAATTTCATCAAAACGTGGCGCTAGTGGGTATGCAAATGAGAGCATTTTTGAACGAATTTAGTTAAAGTTCAAACTAGTTGTTCAGACGGTCAAGAACTTTTGGAAAGTCGAGAGTATGGTACGGAATATTGTCAGTATGTGGCGTACATGTGGACATGTAAAAGAGAGCATTTTTCAACAATTTGATATCCTAATCTCTCTTTCAGAAGCTGTAAAGTGTTGTTCAGAATTTGGTCTCTTCGTGGCGTTGGTGTGCATGTAAAGGAGAGCCTTTTTCAACGAGTTTATATTGCGATTCAGAGCACCTTGAAAGCTCGAACCTTCAGAAAAGTTGTTCAGAAGGTAGGGGACTTTCGGAAAAATTCAGAGTTCTTGCTTTGCGTGGCGTAATAGGCTTGTTTAGCAGCTGTTTATATTAGACAAGTTTTTGTGTTTTGTCGCATTTCAAAAATTTTCACATTTATTTTAATTGCGCTGATAGGCCAATGTGCCTCCGTGTTTTCAGCCAAACGAAATCAGGTTTAGAAATAAAATGGATTGTTGAAGTTTAATTGAAAAAAATCTCAACTTTGTTTTTTCACAACTAATCCAAATATTATTCACTTGTTTTTTTTTTCGCCGGTGATTACCGGGCTAAAAGATGAAAATTTTGCAGAATATCAGCTATCAACAAAAAATTTACAGGAAAATAATAACTGCTTGGTTGATCGGCTGCTGGACATTTTGCCGAGGTAGAGTGAGTATGTTGAAAGGCGAACAAATTTAAAATCCATCTGCACAAAAAAAAAAAATCATTTATTGTTAATGTCCATTTGAGTTAAAAGTGCACTTCATATGCCAAGAACCAAGTCTGAAAACCCTAGCTTGGGCAAAAAATCAGACCAGACAAATGTTATGATCCACCAATGCTCTTCTTTTAGAAAGTTAAGATTAAGATTTGCGGACCTGCCCTGTTTTGTATGATGTGTATCGAAATGTTCTCCGGAGGGGTAAATCCACAGTCAACACAATGCAACGCCGGTGAGAATAAAATTTCGTGGTGGGCCTGCAAATTGGAGACATTTATTTTAACGTTGGGTTCAATTAATTCCAGCTCATTAACTTATATCGGTAGGGTTGTTCCCGGTAACTGACCCACAACGAGTGCTCAAGCTGTGAAGTTCGAATTTAGGATGTCCGTGATAAAAATGGGCTTTCTTGAATTTGGAACTGCTTGATAAAGGTGAGTTAGATTTAGGAAGGAAACGACTTCGTTAGGGTGTGGTTGTTTAAAACAGTTGAGGATGAAATGGTTTTACAAATCACATCATTTCATTATTGCTCCGAAATGTTCTCTACTGGTATGTTCGACATTATTCATCTTGAATGCTTAAAAAAGCCACAAACACACACACACACACACACACACACACACACACACACACACACACACACACACACACACACACACACACACACACACACACACACACACACACACACACACACACACACACACAGGTGAATGTGGTTCGCACTCACACGGTGCACCTTGGAAACGTTAAGCTCCCCTTAACGGCCAAACGAACTACGGAGGGAGCGTCATATGACGCATTGGGGTGGATGCCAGTGAAACCCCAATTATGGCAACTGGCTGCGAAAAGATTCACGAGTGGTACCGTTGTATTCAGGCTGGCGCCTGTGTCGTCTCCCTCAGTACTGCCGGGTGACACCGAGTAGGAAATGGCGAGGTTCCCGCGGCACAGGTCGTCTCCGTCCCATTAAAACCCTGGCAGGCCTCCAGTACGTTCCATTCTCCACCGTCCGACCTCGCCAGTCGGGCGGGAGTAGAAGATCTTAGATGTCTGGTTGACTCTATACCTGTCTGGCTTGTTCCGCTCTGAACACGGTTCCCCATGAAGGGCCGTGTCAACCCTCGCATGGCCTCCCTGCTTGCATAGATAACCATGGGATCACAATAGCGACTACTCCACGTGGGCTTGGATAGCGGCTGGAGGGGGACCCAACAACATGGAGGAAACAAAAAAGACACAAGAGAGAGCGAATCCGTTCGCTAAAGGCGACCTAGCGAGGTCCCCACCGCGTAAAACGGTGGGATCGGGCGTGAGCGACACCTGCGGTAGTGCTACGGCATCGGAGGCAGGTGGCACCAAGCTAGGCGTGGCCATGGATGGGCCAGGACTCATCCGGGCCATGGATAGGATGCGGGAAACCCTTCCTAAGGTGATGGAGGTCTCGGAGCAGTTGGATGCGATCATCGACTTTACGTCGTCGCGCAACAACATTGCGAAAGACCTAAAGTTGAGCCTTCTTAGGCTACGCATGACAGTGCAGGCTGCATGCAAGGAGAGGGAGGAGCTGGAGGCCAAACTGCTAGCCGAGCAAAGTGCCAAAGAGTTGGCACGGCTAGCGGCCACCGAAAGGGCGAGGGACATTGCCTCGAAGCAGACGCAGACGGAATCATCCGTCTCCGTCGGAGAGTCCACCCTATCCATGGGGGCGGGGACCTCCAAGCGGGCTAGGCAGTCCCCGGGCGAGACGGCACCCGGCGCTTCTAAGAAGCGCATCGTGTCGGAAGCCCCAAAGGGGAAACGAACCTATGCGAACGTGGCGGCGGGGTCAGAGGGTCCATCCTCGCGACCAGCTTCGGCTTCTCGCAAAGAGAGAGGCCCCGGCGCTAAGCCCAGCGCGAAAGGCGCGTCGACCAGCTCGCGTGTTGTCTCAAGCGCCGAAGGGGGCCCGAGCGGCAGGGCTCCAACGACAACAACAGCCATAACCAGCACGGAGGCAGATGCCAGTGCTAGGAGGGGGACAAGCGATGACCCCAGGCGGGGCAGGGAAGCCCCATGGAATAAAGTGAGGAAAAAGAGAAATAAAACAAAAAAACAAAAAGATAAGCGACAGGTGGCCCGCAAGCGTAACCGCGGAGAGGCCCTCATCGTTAAGAAACCCTGAGGGTAGCGGCAGTCGACGCAGACGCGGCGTTGAAAGTGGCGAAGGTGAAGGTGGGATGGTCAATATGCCCACTAAGCCTGCACCAGCCGCCGAAGGCATGTTTCAGATGCCTAGAGAGCGGGCACATGTCCTGGGAATGCAAAGGCCCAGATAGGAGCAACATGTGCAGAAGGTGTGGCAGCACTAGCCACAAGGCGCGGGATTGCAAAGGTCCCCCCAAATGCTTGATGTGCGCCGGGAAACCGGACGATAAGCACGTCATGGGGGGGGGGGGGGGGGGTCAAGTGCCCGGCCGCTAAGGGTATACCAACGAGCCAACCGTAATGCAGGTAACCCAACTAAACCTGAACCATTGTGAGGCAGCCCAGCAACTGCTGTGTCAGACAGTTAGCGAGTCGGCATCGGATATCGCCATAATTTCCGACCCATACCGCATCCCATCCGGCAACGGGAACTGGTTTGCGGACAGGGCTAATATGGCGGCATTATGGACGACGGGTAAGTACCCGGTTCAGGAGGTTGTGTCCAACACAAACGAAGGCTTCGTGGTTGTAAAAGTGAATGGAGTGTTCTTCTGCAGCTGCTACGCACCGCCAAGGTGGTCGATCGAACAGTTTTCCAATATGCTTGATCGGATGACAACGGAGCTAACTGGCCTGAACCCGTTGGTAATAGCGGGGGACTTCAACGCTTGGGCGCTCGAGTGGGGGAGCCGCCTTACCAACCCTAGGGGCCAGATTCTTCTGGAGGCCTTGGCTAGGCTCAATGTAGACCTAGCCAACGTGGGTACCACGAGTACCTACCATAGAAATGGAGCGGAATCGATTATCGATATAACATTTAGCAGTCCTGGGCTAATTAGCAATTGGAGGGTGGATGATGGCTACACCCATAGCGACCACTTGGCGGTACGTTATTGTATCGTCCACAATACAAGGCAGCGTGCGGAAGGAGGAGCATCCACTCCATTCGCCCGCAGATGGAGGACGTCCTACTTTGATGTAGAGGTTTTTAAAGAGGCGCTTGAGAGGGAACGAAACTTACGCGAAACCCAGGAACCTTGCGGCGAAAGACTCGTTATGACACTTACACGAGCGTGCGATGCGACCATGCCGAGGGAAGTCAAACCGAGGAATGGAAGATCGCCGGTGTATTGGTGGACGGAGTCGATCGCCGACCTCCGAAGAACATGCCTCCACGCAAGACGGAGGGTGCAAAGAGCGCGGTCAGACGCCGATAGAATCGAGCGTAGAGGGGCGCTAGTCGCCGCGAAGGCCGCACTAAAGAGGGAGATAAAGGCCAGCAAGCGAGCCTGCTTCGAGGGTCTGTGTCAGAAGGCCAATACGAATCCGTGGGGTGACGCCTACCGGGTTGTAATGGCCAAAACCAGAGGATCGGCGGCTCCAACCGAGCGTTCACCAGAGCTGCTGCAGGTGATCGTTGGGGGACTCTTTCCGAGCCACGACCCAAGTCCATGGCCCCCCGCCGCCGTAGACGTGTCCCATGACCAGCGTTCCAGTATCCCAGACCTTAACGCTGTCATAGCGACGGAAGGGTGGACGGCTCAGCCGAACACCCGTGACCACGTGGGCACCGACAACGGCACAACGGGGGTCGGCGACGAGGCGACGGTGACGAATGATGAACTCATTGCGATAGCAAAGTCGCTAAAGGTGAACAAAGCGCCGGGACCGGATGGTATTCCGAACCTGGCCATCAAGACGGCTATCTTGCTGGATCCCGGAATGTTCAGGGTGGTGATGCAAAAGTGTCTGGACGAGGGCGTCTTCCCAGACGCCTGGAAAATTCAGACCCTTGTGTTGCTACCAAAGACAGGGAAGCCACCAGGAGATCCATCGGCATATAGACCAATATGTCTGTTGGATACAGCGGGTAAGGTGCTCGAGAGGGTAATCCTCAACAGACTGACAACATACACGGAGGGTATACGCGGTCTGTCAAGTAATCAGTTTGGCTTCCGTAAAGGGAAGTCGACGGTGGATGCCATCCTGTCCGTCACCAAGACGGCCGAGGTGGCAATCCAGCGCAAGAGGCGAGGAGTACGATACTGTGCGGTGGTCACCCTTGACGTGAGGAATGCGTTCAATAGCGCCAGTTGGGCGGCTATCGCCGACTCGCTCCAACGCCTTCAGGTTCCTGGGTACCTGTACAAGATTCTCGGAAGCTACTTCCAGAATCGCGTACTGGTATATAATACAGAGGCAGGCCAGAAACGTGTGCAGATCACCGCAGGCGTCCCGCAAGGTTCGATCCTGGGTCCGGTGTTATGGAACACGATGTACGACGAGGTACTGCGGCTTGAGTTCCCGAGCGGGGTAAAGATCGTCGGGTTCGCAGACGATATCACCCTGGAGATATGTGGTGAATCCATCGAGGAGGTCGAGTTAACGGCCTCACACTCCATTGGCATTGTGGAGAGATGGATGAGCTCCAGGCAATTGGAGCTAGCCCACCATAAGACCGAGGTCACGGTGGTGAACAATCGAAAATCGGAGCAACATGCGACGATTAGTGCAGGTAACTGCACAGTAGAATCGAAGAGGTTCTTGAGGTATCTTGGGGTTATGATCGACGACAAGCTGTCCTTTGTCAGTCACGTCGATTACGCTTGCAAGAAAGCCTCTATGGCTATATCGGCATTATCCCGCATGATGTCGAATAGCTCGGCGGTGCAAGGGAGTAAGCGTAAACTCCTGGCCAGTGTCGCCCTGTCCATACTTAGGTACGGCGGGCCGGCATGGATCACCGCCTTGAGTACCAAGAGCTACGCAAATAAGCTCGAGAGTACACACAGGCTTATGTGCCTAAGAGTGGTGAGTGCATACCGAACGGTATCACGCGACGCGGTCTGCGTCCTAGCGGGGATGATGCCAATAGGCATCGTCATAAAAGAGGACGTAGAGTGCTTCGAGCAACGTGGAACAAGAGGTATCCGAAAGACCACTAGAGCCGCATCCATGGTTAAGTGGCAGAGGGAATGGAACAACTCCACCAAAGGTCGGTGGACCCACCGACTAATCCCGGAACTAACCGGGTGGGTCGGTAGGCGACACGGTGAAGTGAACTTCCACTTAACGCAGATATTGTCTGGCCACGGCTGTTTTAGACAATACCTGCATAAATATGGGCATGCACAGTCCTCCGCATGCAGTGAGTGCGCGGGAGTCGAAGAAACTGCAGAACATGTGTTTTTCGCATGTCCTCGCTTCGACGGCGCGAGATCCGGCATGATGGCCGTATGCGGTCGCGACACGACTCCGGATAACTTGGTCCAGAGGATGTGTCAAGACCGGGACGTCTGGGACGCGGTATGCGTAGCAGCCTCCCAGATCGTCCTTGATCTCCAACAAAAATGGCGAAACGACCAAAGGCAGGTCGCAGGGACCACCTAACTACTAAAGCCCTAAGTAGTTAGACATAGTGGGTGCTTAACAAGCACAATAGCCCCCTCCCCCGAAGTAATACCGAAAGGTGGTTCCGGGGAGGGACCAGGGCTAAAGGCACGGGTGGGTTTTTAGTGGGTCGAGGAGTTGGCACCCTCATCCCCACACCCTGAGTTCTTCAGGTGTCTGGTTGCAGATTTTCCATCCCGTCTAAAAAAAAAAAAAAAAACGATACTATTAGTTCAAAAAAAAAAAAAAAAAAAAAAGGGAAGGAAACCCCAAAAAACACTCGCAAAAACACACGCCCCCCCCAAAACACCCAAAAACTTTACAGGTAAGGATTCCACGATATCATAAAAACATCGATACTTTTACTTCAAAGCAATAGCGAAAGAAAGTATCGATACCAGGAAAATATCGTATCGAACATATCGATACCTACGGGGATCAAATGAATACTTTTCTGTTAGCTCAAAGTAAACTACTGAATTTATCAAATTTGTAAAGCAATTAGAATTGATCTTGTAAGGTATCTTCTAAACATATTTTGAAAATTTAGCAAGTTGGCAGTCATTTTTAGACATACCTCGCCATACAATTTTAGACTGCAAATGAGGTCTATCACCTAATTTTGGGTGTAACACAAATTACTAGTCACCCTGTATATAAAAGGGGTATTAGTATTTATGAATTTAAGGAGATACGCCAGGATTTACATGAGAGGCTAATGATTTCATTAGCACTCATTACAAAGAGTATTCATTTGAATCAAATATTTTCAATTCATACCTTCTTGGTATCGCATTGAAATGTAACAATTACAATTATTTTATCCCTAACAATAGGAAACAATAAACCGTCTTGAAAATACCACTCGTTTAATTTACGATGTACGTGTTGGAGAATTATGCCGATGGAAACCGTGGAAGACTGGACTAGTTATATGCACGAAAGCCATTATCCGACTGATCTTACGATTTTTTGCTAGTGGTCACAAGAGGATCTTCACTTCCCGCTTTGTTCAAGACTGTCTGGAGAGCCTTTTTTCAGCTATAAGATCCAAGCAACGTCGACCCACACCACGGGATTTTGGTAGAAACTTAAAGACAGTAACATTATCGCAGTATATGGCTCCTGTTCCAAATTCGTCATACTCATTTGACGACCAGGAACATCTGGTAGGAATGGCAGATTTTCTTTTTCAGCGTCGCAAGCAATCCAACGAGCAAAATACAACAGCATCAGATCGACAGATGACAGTTGTCGACAACAGTGATGCAGTAGATATGGATTATGAAATGCTGCAGGAAGTTTCCGGTGAGGTGCTGGACCGAGGAGAGCTGAATGCGCTCTTCTACGTTACGGGCTACGTGTTAAAAAGTCTAGCGAATAAGGGTACTGTTTGCAAGCAATGTGTCAAAATGACGGAGAGTCCAAAGGGTGCTCACTCCGACTATCAAAGCTTCACTTTCTATCGAGCGAACACCATTAAGAAAAACATCCACTTTCCATCCATTGATACCTTCAATTTTTTCAAAGCCATGGAAATCGTGTATCGCAATTCGATAAACTTTATCATTTCGAACAAGGATAAAAACAATGTTGAACAGAAGGTAGTGAATGAATTGGCACTCCTTCCGAACATTTTCCACTGCTCATCCTTCAAGATGACATTGGTGCGACGTTATGTATCATTCCGGCTAAAGTCAGGGCAGAAGCGTAAGCAACGGAAGAAAAAGTTCGATAGCAGAAGTATGCTATCATAGAAGCTGGAATGGTGAAGGGAGAATGCATATTTGAAATAATAAATGAGAAATATTAATCTGTTTAAAAATGTAAAGATCATTTTCTTGTGGTACCTTTTTTTAATCCTTAAAATACATCCACATTGTTTCTCTATGGCTAGCAAAACAAATATTCATTAATATTAAAGTTTGCTCTTACTAGAAAATGATATACTGTTGGGTTTTTGGATTTGGAAAAATGATACTTTCTGGAAAAATAAAGATCAGAAAAAAGCTTACGAAGATTTAAAAATAACGCGTATTATTTATTTGAATTTTTAATATCATCCTTTTCTTCCCTGTAAGGCAGTTTTGTATTCGTAGAGCCTCAAATTCACGAACCTCTCCATTTAAAATATTGACAATTGTTAAACGTTTACCTTATTGAATATTACCAAATATTAAAAGAATATTGACGAATTTTGATTATATTTTTAATTACATTATTTTCAATAGGATTACTGTGTAAACATATCTGCCAACACTGGAGCGACCCCCGTATCATAGCAATCATAAATTTATAAGAGGTCATCTCTCTCTGAGCTGACAGGTCCTGTCCTAGTTTTTTTTATATTGTAAATTAAAATAATTCACTCGACAGTGGCCGTCGAATATGGTAGAGCCATAGCTGGAATGAGCTGATGCATCATTAATAATGTTATCAAATCGCTTGTACTCTGATATTGTCAGGAGCAATTAACTAAATCGTTGAGGGATCGTCGGTAAGGTAAATTCTTTTGGTTTTCTTGACGGCATCGTCGGTAAGGTCAATTTTCATTTCAGCAGCATATGTGGAAATTCATCATGTCCAGTCGAAATTGATGCAAGTGCTCCATGCTTAAATTGTCACTTCTAGTGTATTCGTTGATCAAGGCCTGCACTTCGACACCTTCGTACAGTTTTTCCAACCCGCAGCAGTTATTGGGGACCAGGTTCACAAAACCAGGGTTCGTCAATTCTTTTAAATAACCTGGTTTCAAGAAACAATCCAATATCAAGAATATCAATTTGCAAGTTTCTGTTTTCAGCTAGTACACCATTGCCTTTGCAGATTGAAAAAAGTTGATTCAACCGGTTGATTTTCGGTAAGATGCGGTTAATTATGATCAAGTACAGGTGGTTTGATGGATCGATGAGACGCTCGTAAACTTTCTTATTTTTTTTTCATCCTGCTGATGTATCGCGAAAACTGAAATTCACTTTTAAGACTTCCAGCTTCAAGAACCTGCTTAACAACTTGGTTCAAAGAAAGCCATCGGGTCGCGGATGAATGTAACATATTAAAGGTTTTAGCTCTATTAGATTCTGAAGTTCGTTGAACTTAGCTCTTTTTAAAGGACTTTTGTTGAAGATGGAACATTCTTACTCTGAGAAAAATTTCATCGTTGTACCGACAATTAAATCATGGTCAGGATGACTATCGCATATAATGGTTTCAATAACCATGAAAATGGTCGAATTCACCACGTCCATGGCATTTTTGACTATGATCATGGTAACAAGGACTATTCCAACATTATGGAAAATGTTGCATCAACTATTTTCATTGTTAGTTTTGACCATAACAGTCCCAACAAACACAACATACCCCAAACCCACCCACCCCAAAAAAAAGAAAAATTGACCAAAAAATCCCACTCTGTGCACAAAAATAGGACACACACCACAAAAAAAAGAAAAAAACAAAATAAAATAAAAAAAAAAAATAACCCAAAAAATTACTTTTCCCCCGCTACCAACCCCCCCCCCCCCCCCCCCCACCCCCAACCCCTTTTTTTTTATACAAAATCAAAGTCTTCATTAAACTTTGTAACAATGCCACTGTGTATCGTTCAGGCTAGATAGTCCTGAAGAAAATGAATATATTTTGGCTCAGGAAGTACTAGCACACCGGTCCCAAGCTCGGTTCCAAGCCTAATGATTTGCCCCTAATAACGTAACTCGCACCAACACACCCTCAAATATTCTGTCAAAATAACATAGCGAATCAAAACAAAGCCAAAGATACTAGTACCGAAAGGTACCGAAAAGCGCAAGAGTGTATAGCAAGGTGCAGACTGCAAGGTGTACTTCAGACCTAGGGGTTCTACAACAGTGAACCAATTTCAAATCGCTAGTTTCATATTGATTGTTGGTACCCCGCCCGATAAAAACAACCAAGACACACCCACCCAAACACCAAACAACACCCAAAAATAATGGCGGACCCCCCCCCCCCTCGACCGCCCCCAAACCCTATTTCCTTGTTTTTTTTTGTTTTTTTTCTATTTTTTTTTTCCCCCCCCCCCCCCCCCCCCCTTTTTTCCCCCCCCCCCCCCCCAGACACTAAACCAGCCCTATTCATTTTTTGGTAAATAATTTTTGTGAGCAAAACTTAATTTCAATTTCGGAAAACGATACTCGAAAGCTAAGGACATGTGAAGAATCATATGATGAGAAAATGGTGAATTTTTTTTTTAACTACATCCCGCGTACTGGGGGAGTTGGACCGTCTCTATCGCTTCAGTGCATCGATAGATTGATGAGGTTATCATCACGTTCACCGTAGCATAGTGGTAGAGTGCCCGTTAAGCGCACTGGGAGGTGTGGGATCGATTCCCACCGGTATATAGTGAAATTTGTTTTCACCATTTTCTCAACATATGATCATACATGTTCTTAGCTTTCGAGTATGGTTTTCCGTTGTTCACAGACAAAAAAACGACGCTCAACATCTCTTGGCTTCAATTCGTAAGGAACCCAAGTTCCTTACTACCCTTTGAATCATTCCCAACGCATGCAATCGCTTAGAAACGGCTTGGCGGGAAACTCCTAATCCTGAACCAAGCTCTTCTTGCGTTTGACACGGATCCTCATCGAGCAATGCCTCCAATTCAGAGTCTTCGAAGTTTTTTGGCCTTCCTTCACGCGGACGATCATCAACACTGAAATCACCATTTTGAAGCGACGAAACCAATCACGACACGTTGTTTCACTCAGAGCAGCATCACCGTAAACTTTTTGGAGCTCTCGATGTGCTTCAGCCGCCGTTTTCTTCGAATGAAAGAAGAAAATCAACACTTCCCGCAAATGACAATTATTTGGCACGAAATCAGACATCTTCAAACAACCAAAATATATAACACTAAACCAAAATCACTGATTTGGCAAAGCGGTTTGTTTACCATATGTCTGTTTATGACGCTTGAGATGTACAACATTCGACCAACACTTACTACTGGCGCCATCTATTGCTCAACAGCGGGAACTTAGTTGCGCACCTAATATTTGTGTACAAATATGCATACTTATGATACTACGTCATATAAATATTTACATATTGTTTTTTATTCCGAGGCAACAGTGAGAGACACACATGTGTCGTGACGCTTCGTAGCCATCAGACGTGTTTTCACAAAGCTACCGGTTTAACCAAAATGGCTACGAAGCGTCACGACAATGGCGCAGTGGACGCTCCCGTCCGTTAAGTAATTTTGCTACCATCTAATTAATAATAAAAAAAAAACATCTTCAAGGATAATGTGGTGAAAGTGATGAAAACTAAAAATAGTGATTGATTGGAAATCAGTGTCTTTATTAACACAAGTGAAGTTTTCGAGAAACTTGGAGGTAGGTTTTTTTTTTTTCAGGAGAAAAATGGCAGATGACTCCGTTTCGTGAAAAATGTTAACCGCGTGGCAACTCGTGTTGAGATACGTATGTCGGAAGTATTTTTGAGGCCAGAATAAATAATTTAATAGTGAATTATTGACAAGTAGTGATTATATTACATTAAGTGCAGATTTTTCCGGACAAAAGACTTGAGCAGTGTAAAATATTCAATAATTTGTTTTGGAGCGATAGGACTCCCCTTGAGAATAGTTTATTTAAGCGAGAGGACTTTAACACTCAAAGAAAATGAGCACAGAAAAAAAAGACTCCTAGAAATCGATAAGGAACAATTGGATTCCTTGAAGGATAAATGGAGCGAGAGTTTGTTTGTTTGTTTGTTTATTAACGACACAATAGAATTGAATTAAAAATGGAGCAAGTGGACTTCAAATGATATAATTGGAGCGAGTAGACTCCTAGAAATAATAATAATAATAATAAAAAAAAAAAAGATTCTGTTGACTAAATTTGTGACGATCAGACGTATTTTCACAAAGCTACCGGTTTAACCAAAATGGCTACGAAGCGTCACGACAACATGTTTCGGTTATTTCAATACTAAAATAAATTTGCTTACTTCTGGACACAATTTGTCACCCTATTCAATCTAGAGTCGATTAATATATGCTATTGAAGGGACCATCGAGATCGACATATAGAACAAGAAAAGCCTACTTGTCCACTTCAAGGTACCGAGATATCCATCGACACAAAGAAAAGGGTCACATATCGAGATATCCCAAGTAACAATTTTAGTTTTATTCCAGCCGTATAACACTCCTCCCGGCTTTGTTGATAAAACTACATTCAAAACTGTTTTGTCTACCAACACCTCCTCTATGCTTCTTTAGAACCGAAATTTGTACAAAATGGCCCACTCTATAGACGGTTGTGAAAACAAGTTAATAAAGGGTGTCCACGATGAAATTGCCACGCTATGAAATTGCTCTAACTTTTTAACCATTGGGTAGAATTTAATGAAAATTTGGGTGGATTTAGTTCATAGTGCATTATTTACATTGTGCAAGTTTTAAAGTCCTGTGATCAAGACTCGCGGAAATGGAGTCGAAAGAACAGCTCGTGCGTGATAAAATCTTGCGCATTCATCCCGAGAACAAGGATCTCTCGCATCGTTCCATCGCTAAAACGTTGGGAATCGCGAATTCCACGGTGTCGCGAGTGATTAAGCGGTTCGAGGAACGGTTGACCACCGATCGGAAGCCCAGAAGTGAAGGAAAAAAGTATTCCGTACAACACCAAAAATCACAACCGCGTAGTTGGGGCCTTCAACCGAAATCCGAACGCCTCCGTTCGGGATGTGGCTAAGAAGCTGCACCCAAGCCGAAGTTTTGTCCAGAAGGCCAAAACTAAGGCTGGGCTTCGAACGTTCAAGGTACAAAAGGCCCCTAATCGCGACGAGAAGCAGAACAAGTCCGCCAAAACCCGTGCCAGGAAGTTGTACCTCAACATGCTGACGAAAGTTGAATGCTGCATCATGGACGACGAAACGTATGTGAAGGCCGACTTCAAACAGATCCCCGGCAACCTGTTTTTCACGGCCAAGGATAAGTTCAGCGTTCCGGAGCATGTCCGCACTCAGAAGATATCCAAATTTGCGAAGAAATTCCTGGTTTGGCAAGCCATCTGCACGTGCGGGAAGCGGAGTGCACCTTTCGTGACCCAAGACACGATGAACGGACAGGTGTACATAAAAGAGTGCCTCCAGAAGCGGCTGCTTCCTCTCCTGAAGGCCCACAACGTCCCAACAATCTTCTGGCCGGATTTTGCCTTATGCCACTACTCCAAGGACGTGCTGAAGTGGTATGCGGACAATAAGGTCAATTTCGTGCCGAAAATGTTCAACCCTCCCAACACTCCGGAGCTCCGCCCCATCGAGAAGTACTGGGCGATTATGAAGCAGCACCTTCTTAATCGACCTAAGGTAGTGAAGACAGTCGAGGAACTGAAGAAAGTATGGGTTTACATGCAAAAAACGGTTGATTCACAGGTTGTGCAGAATCTTATGGCTGGGGTTAAGGCCAAGGTGCGGGCATTTGCGTATGGACTGTAAATAAAATACGAGTAAAATGGTAAAATGAAGTTTAATAGTTATTTCTCAATCCCTGAAAATTTGATGGCAATCGGATGAAAACTCGAATTTTGCGAATCAATTTTGTGTGTGGCAATTTCATCGTGGACACCCTTTAAACCCCTTTAAAAAAAAAAAAATTTTGAAAATGTTCTGGTGAAAGATGTTATGACCACTTGAGAACCTTCATAAAACCTATTGGCTGCCATGAAAACCAGCATACGGCCAAATGGCCGCAGCTGTCGAACTTCACTGTGAAATCGAGGTTGTTTTTTGTTGTTCTGCTTTGTTCGATTCTCTGCTCTTCTGATTCATTTAGCAGTAAAAAAGTAAAGGTCTTGAGTTGCGGGAAATTTTGTTTGCTAGCAAAATATCCAAAACAAACTGTGTTTTCTACAGCGTATTATGCTTCAAGTTATATGCGCAATTATTTTTATGGTGAATATTGGCACGATAAGAGCCGAAAATTAAAGCGCCTTATGCGAATTTACAACAACATAAATCAAATTAAAACCAATATATGTTCGATAAATGAATCACGAATTTCCTGAAAAGTGCCTGGAAATGGATGAGATTATCTAAAAGAATGCCGAAATTAGTCTCCGATCAACAGTTTATTTGCATACGATTGAAAATTGCATGCATTTATTTTTCAACATTTCAATTATTTCCTATATTTCAATATGGCGATTGGAAGTAAATCACAGTTTTGCCATAAAGCCAATTTTACTTCGCAATGACTATTATAAAACTATTTGGTCTTATGGTGACTTCCGTCAATGCCAATTTGCCGTTTAATGCATTTACTGGAGGTAAAATGGGTCAGAACCATCTTTGGTGGAGTACAGGAGGACGGACTATGGAGGCGAAGGATGAACTATGAGCTCGCGCAACTTTCCGGCGAACCCAGTATTCATAAGGTGGCCAAAGCTGGAAGGATACGCTGGGCAGGACATGTTGCGAGAATGTCGGGCAACTATCCTGCAAAAATGGTGTTCGACGGGACGTGAGGCGCAACGAGCAAGATGGTCAGACCAGGTGGAGCAAGAACTAGGGGATACAAGGTGCCCAAGGGATTGGAGAGGAGCAGCCACGAATCGGGCATTATGGAGGGATATTGTGTATCAGGCTATGTTATGCACAGTTAATAAAAAAAATGTAATTTTCAATTTATTTTCATGCGCATAATTGGAGCAATAAAAAAGATTCAAAATTACAGTCGAAAATAAAATTACATGAATAGAAAAAAACATGGCACTTAAATTTTACACGAATTGAAGACATATCATGTAATTTTAAATGTTATAAAATTTATGTAAGCACTGCACAGCAAAAAATATATGAAAATTACACGTGATGTAAACCGATTCAATTTGAAAAATACATTAATGTTTAGTCTTAAATTAGTTAGAATTTCAGTTAAAGATCATGTACATGAGTGGAACGTTGAAAACCATCGAAAAAAGCATTCATATTAAATTAAATGTGTACTACACCGTATTTTTACATCACGCTGTGAAAATAAAGCGTGCCTCTCTCCTTGTTCAACGCATTAAAATGAGAGTTTACAAGAACGTGTAAAATTATATGTTCGTTCACGGAAACTAATAAACTATGGCGCCCGATTCTTTGATTGCTTGCTCCTGCTATCATTCATTATCTAACACTTAACATGATCTGAACCGAAATCTTAACACAATTGATAAACTGAACAAACTGATAGTTCGCATGTTATATTCATGACGAGATATATCTATAGTTACATTGTTATAATCTTGGATACGAATGTTTATCAACAAAGAGAGGAGAGCAGTGTAAATTTGTTGTTGTCACTAGAGAAAAGAAATCTTCGGAATGAAATTTTATAACATAATAGTGATTAAATTTAATGATTCCTGTACGAGTCTTCTGTGATTATTGAAGGCAATGTATGCTCGTGATTTAAAATGTGGGTGTATTTTCACATTTAATTCGATCAACTTTGTTTCAGGCACACAGTTAAAATTATTTTGTAATTTTCAATGAATATACATGCACATAAAAGGAGCATGCAAATGAATGTTATATTCAATTAGTTTTTAAATTTACATGCCTGTAAATATCAATGCATGTAAACTTAAAGCTCGATTGAATTTTACGCATGAGACTTGGTACTGAACTAGTATATTTACATGCTCAGTTAAAATTTCATGATTATTGCTTTATCGCTCCCTGAAACATTATATAAAAAAAAAACTATACTTTGTTTTGCGGAGGATGTTTTTAGTAACAAAAGTGAGGTGCCACAATAAAAGGTGAGAGGATTCTTCTCTCAAATCAAATGGAGAATTTCTTCACCGTGAATAAAATGTTGTCACTCCACATCATTGAGGCTATGATATGAGCTGTGTTGTTTAATTCGCCAATTGCCTTTGATGAGTGAATTTGATGAGTTGCGCTGTCAGTTTTTGTATCGTATAGTTCAACCGTGACACACGATTCACGAGTGTGCTACACAGTTTTTGTTGCACATATTTTTGAGGGTGTGCGTGTATTCAAACAAATTCATTGCTTTCGTGCACACTCCCCAAGTAACCACGAGGCTATAATAGCTTGCATATATAGGGCATATGCATTACGTCTAGTGCATCATTGAAGTTGGATTAAAGCTGAAAAGGGCCCCACTAAGATCGAACTAATGCTATATCTTTTGTAATGCCATAAGACATTGCTAAAGTAGCATTATTGCATTGGTAATGCATCATTGCATTGGTAATGCATCATTACATTCTTAAAGCTAATCTAACGCTTCTTTACTTGACAACTGTTGAATTGATGCGATCCCGCATTAATGATGTTGATCTTGTGTTGAATAAGAGCAATAATATAATGCTTGTGGTTACTTGGGTCATACATGATAGTGGGGACTAAAAACAAAATCAAAATAAACTAAATTTGAAATCAACTTTGAGTAAATTTCTTGGTAGACTTTGTTCCAATCATATTTGAGTTTATTTTTATTTCTTAGTTCCATAGTACATTAAGAATTTGAAATATAGCAAAAATATATTTTCATGAGTTGATATTGTTTCGTTTGGATTGAAAATTATTTTTCAAAGCTGTATGCAGATGAATAGATATTTATTTCAAAAATTAATCACTTTGAATTCAAAGAAAAATCTTTTTGACTCAGGGCCTAATTTCAATTTTCTTTGAATCAAATATTAACGATATTAGTTTCAAAGCAATCATTTTTTTGTTTTAACAATCTAGCTTCCATACGACTGGATGTAGATTCAAACATATTTTTATTTGAGCACATCGTTATTTGAATCAATTTTTTTTTTACTTCAATTATGTGCTTCTTTTTAAATCAAAACAAAATCGCTTTGACTCAAAATAAAATTGGATTTGTTTTAAGCCCAGTATCGACTTAAAAAGTAGAGAGGCTACGGAATTTTGTTCAATATTACCAAGCGGAATTTTCACAATTGATCTGCATGGAGCGAAATGTCACCTTCACTTACAGAATAGTCGAGCGGAATATTTTTCCGAAAGTAAGGTCGGTATCGAGTTCGAAAGAAATTTCTGTTTCTATCTCTATCTCCCATGTTCAATTTGAAAAATAAAATTGGAATTTGTTTGGATTCCACGCAAACTAATGGTAGCTGTCACTTTTACTTTCGGAAAAATATTCCGCTCGATTATTCCGTAAGTGAAGATGACATTTTGTTCCATGCAGATCAATTGTCAAAATTCCGCTTGGTAATATTGAACAAAATTCCGTAAGCTCTCTATTTTTTAAAGGTCGGTATCGTGTTCAAAAGAAATTTCTTTCAATTCTAACTGTTAAATTCCGTTTACTGAAACGGAAAAGTAAGGAATCGAAAAGAAATTTCTGCAGCAGTATCCACCTGAAAAGAACGAAATATTATTAAATAAAAAATCAAAAATAAAATTCGAATTTGTAAGGTTTCCAGGCAAACTAATGGGAGCTGTCACTTTTACTTTCGGAAAAATATCCCGCTCAATTATTCCGTAAGTGAAGGTGACATTTCGTTCCATGAAGATCAATTGTCAAAATTCCGCTTGGTAATATTGAACAAAATTCCGTAACCTCTCTACTTTTTAGGTCGATACTGGCCTTAAGTCGATACTGTTTGTTCGAGCTTAGTGGGTCCTTTTCAGCATTAATCCAACTTCAATGATGCACTAGACGTAATGCATATGCCTTATACATGCATGCTATGATAGCCTCGTGATTACTTGGGTAGTACGAATAATAAAAAATCTCAGAATAAACCGAATTTGTCCCTCTCTACATAACCTCTTAGTTAGTTTTAGTCAAGATTTATAAAAATCTTAAAATATTGCTACATATATAAAATATATTTGGTTATCTATTATAAATAAGTTGTCGATATATGATCATTTGTATAAAATAACTCATAATAATAATCTTGACTAAATTTATTTTATAAATTTGTTAGATTTTGTTTTATTTATTATGTATTATTTTATTAATCACATTGAATTATATTTAATGTATTACATAAAATCACATGTTTATTAGTTTCTCAGGAAATTGTAAATTCAAAGAAATTTTTTTTTAGGAAACGGTATATTCGGAGTTAACCCCAGGAGTTAAATTTTTGTT
Source organism: Aedes koreicus (assembly GCA_024533555.2). Classification (NCBI taxonomy): domain Eukaryota; kingdom Metazoa; phylum Arthropoda; class Insecta; order Diptera; family Culicidae; genus Aedes; species Aedes koreicus. The sequence continues at coordinate 569,583 of JAHHFK020003576.1, read as the reverse complement.
TAATGTAAACCAAGCATACAGAATTGGCAATTGTTTTAACTAGAATTTTTTAATTGGCAACACATTTTGAGCCTAAAATATGTCTACAGGCAAAGTAAAAAGAAATGTAGTTTTTCTTTTGAAAATTTATAGATATAGATGATCAAACATTAAAAGCAAGAGTCCGATCAAAATTTATATAAAATATGCGAAACGAATAGGAGGCAGTGAGTTCACTTTGGAGTGTTAAATTCCATTCCAGCAGAAATATTAAGGTTTTTCTTAAGTTTATTTCCATAGTTACTACTACAGTTTTTGCATAATTTGTCATGAAGACATTACACATTAATTTTCAAGGGACTTCTCTTGCGTCTTCTTAAGTAACATACCAAAACCGTGCTGCAACTGAGATGCCATCACCTTGAAGAAGAATACTTTAATTCAGCTGCTGGCACCGGTTCTTAATCAAATCACGTAGTCGTCATGCTGTCCGTATTCTAATCTGTCTTACTGTCTATATTTTCACAATTCACAATATCCATGACAGATTTCATTGCAGAGCTTTCGTGTTCCTTCTTCTACTGGTTGTACACATCTTGTAGCTCTTCGTTTGTATCAACACTGGTATGCACCTGTAAAATATGATTTTTATGATTATCAATCAATTGAATAAAGAATCAATAAAAACAATTAACCTTGATAGTTCATTGGATCCCAGCAAGAATAACAACGATAACATCAACGCATAGCATAAAACATCATTTTTACTGAGAGCAGCACAATTCACTCCACTCCACTTCACAGGGAATTTGCTAACCACCGCCCAACGGTACATTCGTCGGAGAAAATCCATCTGGCCGCAGTACTCTCTCCGTCTCTCTTAACTTGCTCTTTGATTTTCTACAAAAAAGGTTAACATCAACCATTAATGACACGTAATATAATAAATAAAAATTACTTACAACTTCAAAAGCGCACAGTTTCAGGCACAACACTTTTTCTCCACCAGCTTGATTTTAATCTTCCTAGAACTGTCAAGACAAACATTTGCCTTCTTCTTTTGCTCCACTGCACAACTCAACAGCTCATCGTAATCCACCTTACGGTGGATTGATGAGTTGAATGATGGTTGCACGTGAGCTTTTATCGTGTAGCGCGACATCGCTGTGACATTTCCAGGCAAACTCATCAAAAAGCGATTGATGAGAAAAACAACAGCACTACCCCCACCCCTTTTTTTTTTTTTTATCAAAATTAAAAGGAATTTTTTATTTTTAAAAAAAAAAAAAAATAATTTTTTCCCTCATCCCCCCCACACACCCCAAAAAAAAAAAAAAAACCCACCCCCCCCCCCACACACAAAAATATGGAGAAAAAAAACTTCTTTGCAGAAAAAAACAACCGCCCCCCCCCAAAAAAAATTTTTTACTTGTGGGGACCTACAAACATTTTTTTTTTTCACCCACAAACAAAAAAAAAAAAAAAAAAAAAAAAAAAAAATCGTTCCCTCCAACCTTCCGAAATCAATATCACAACACTAACACTGGATTATTTCGGACATTTTCTGCATCGCGGTAACGACACACGCTACCTAGACGCCGACGTCTGAAAACTGAAACTTAGTTTATCTATCGGCCATATTGGATTTTTGTTTCAGGTTTATATAAATTTACACGAGCATGTAAATTTAAGGGGATGTCGTTGAAAAAGATGTGTCCTCCGTTAAGATTTTACACCGCAATAAATAAAATACCTACTGGGTGAAAATTAATAGATCAATTGTGTAAATTTGTAAGTTTTACCATGCTTTTATTATGTGCAGGTTTTTAAACTGAAAATTTAAGCAAAACATAGATTAAAGCGATGGATTTTTTAAATACTCGCCATTTACACGACATGTAAAACTAATGATTTTTTGCTGTGTACCTGTGGGAGAATGGAATGTAACCATCTGCCCAAATCCGTTGAGTTTGATCTGGATCCGTTGAGTACGAATGATATATTTACCATTGATAATAACGAATTCATGATGTGTTCGATGGTTGTATTTAAAGTTTTCGTTACTTACGCATGTTTGAATTAAATTTATTAAATATTCACAAAACCATTATGAATGTTACAAATATCAATGAATTTACTATTTACAGATTATTATGAATTAAATAACTATTTACATTACATGCATGTAACATACGCTTACCTGTTACGATGCCAACCACCCCACGAGGTTTCCGTCCCATCCGACTCAAATTCCACTGATAACAGAAGAATACCACCCTCAGCATCCATCAATAAGGATACTACTAACACACGCCCACCGAAAGCTCTCGCTCTATTTGGATAAAATCTCTCAACAGATGATCACGCGAAGCGAACCAACTTTCCATTCCAACACACGAACACACACTGCCCTTCTATGCAAAATCATAACAGAGTTGGAAATTCCTGTGGAGGAAAATCCTTCGAGTCATCGCGAGAGGGGCCGCAAGCTCTCTGCCTATGTTTTTCGATTATCCTGAGTCGAATTTTCCACCGATACTTGCCGATACGGGCCAGGAGCAGACCAGTGTTCAGTTGGCCGTCGTCGTTGTCGTTGTCGTCATCATCGTCATCCGCAACCGCCTTCGTCTACGCCGTGTGTGTCGTGTTTGCTGCCTTTGACACGGGCCGTCGGATGTCAAACTTTTTTTTTTCTTCTATTGAACTGTGAAGGAAAACGAACTTGAAGACTGTTTGACCATTTAAGGCCTGTCGGGTGAAGGTTTCTTCGTTTGCTCCGATCGGTATGAATTTATATCTATTAACTGGAATGGCATAAAGGACATAAAAGCCTCTTGAGACAAACAGTTATCTTGGTTATCAGGAATTTGGACGATCCCGTCGTTCCTGGAAGGATTTGATTCGCTGATGTTTATAGGGGAGTAACATCTTGAGAGTGTCGGTGATTGCTAGAATTACAATGAATGGTGTTTCATCAATTCAAGTGCGACAAAATAGTTTGAAAATAGGAAAGGTTTTTCCAGATCAAACCAATGGATTTTAAGTGGGTGGTGCTGGTGAATAAGACGAGATACAAGGAAGACATTGCAGCCCTCCCTCTTTTAGCTGAAATTGGTGAATAAAGGCTGACAATAAACCGTGCCTAATCGCTGTTGATCTAGAAGTGATTTCAGAGTTTTTTTTTCACCGAAAGTGGAAGAAGGAAAGCTTGGAATTAATTGGCGAAATGATGGTGCCCTAGAAAATGTCAAAATTTTCATACATAAAATATCGATCGCCAGCACAGTTTCAGTGATGTTAAATCTTACTGCTACATAAATATACGTAATAGGGAACAGAGCCACACATACACACACACAGGAGCACAACGAACGGACACCCGACTTGTATGTGTGAGTGGGTAGCAGCAATGTCAGCCAGCCGTTTTTCGATGCCACGATGGGTGGTTTGGGTGGGAAAACAAGGTCCTGTTTATGGGGAGGAAGAAAGGCTGGACCGAATGAACTGAAGTGTATTGGTACGCACGAACAAGCAAATATTGCGCACACACAAACATTCGCACGTTCACTGTGCGTTCAATAACAAGGTGTCTGTCCGTTGGGGAAACGCAAAAAGTGTTTGCAAGCAGATGATTGAGATTACTGTCTCAAGATGGATGTTTTGTTCGTGCTGGCTCATTACCGTTTTTCCTTCTGTTCATTGGTTGTCACGGACAGCCGATTGGTCGGTTGTTAATGAAGGTGGCATTGCGAGTTTCTTATTCGTGATTGTCGGTTCGTCCTTGTGTCTCCACTAGTTTTGTTAGAAACGGTAATTGGCTGTCAAACATATGGTGAAAATTGCTTAATACTGCGGAACGGAGGTTAAAACAGTAAGGAATAGTTTTTTCGAAGTTGTTTCTTATTGTTTAAACTAAAAACCTGAAGGTCTGATTTACAGCCTGTTTAATTTGGAATTTGGCCGCACAATATGGGCGATTTCTCCGAGAGGAAATACCGTAGAAAAAATAACGGCATTACTTTGTAGGTTTTTTTATTAAGCTTTAAGAGAAAAATACCAAAAAATTATTCGTCAGCTTTTCTGATGAATTTTCTAACTTTTCGCTGAATTCCACTCATTATTTCTTACTCAGTACTAAAGGGTGATACGATCAAAATTTGGTCAAGGGAAAACGCGTGTAAATCGGTGAAATCGTTTATTTAAAAAATCAAATTAAAATTTCTTTTTCAAGTTCAATTAGTATAAAATTCAGGAAAAATATTCGAGTTAGGCTTCCACTTTTCCAAATCCGAATTCTTGGGCCTTACAAGTGACCCACTGCCATCAGATTTTGTACAGCCACCTTGTCCACCTTCTTCGCCATAGAAAGCCAGTTTGCCTTGAACTTCTGCTCGTCCTTAGCAGTTTTTTTGGTCTTCTTTAGGTTCCGCTTGACAATAGCCCAGTATTTCTCAATTGGGCGGAGCTCTGGCGTGTTGGGAGGGTTCTTGTCCAAGCAGGAACCACCTGCACGTTGTTGGCGGCGTACCACTCCATGGCTTTTTTACCGTAATGGCAAGATGCCAAATCCGGCCAAAACAGTACGGAACAACCGTGTTTCTTCAGGAAAGGCAGCAGACGTTTATTCAAACACTCTTTCACGTAAATTTCTTGGTTGACAGTCCAGAGAGCTATGAAAATGCTGCTTTTCAAGCCACAGGTACAGATAAGCCCAGCCAAAACCAGATATTTCTTTGCGAACTTTTACAGTTTCGTGTGCTTGAAAATATCTGCTACCTTTCCCCTTCCTTTTGCCGTATAAAACTCCTGTCCGGAAGCGCCTTGTAGTCGTCTTTGACGTAGGTTTCGTCGTCCATTACCACGCAGTCAAACTTCGTCAGCATCGTCGTGTACAGCCTCTGGGATCGCTTTTTTTCAATAAAATCGTATTTTGTTTATCATCACGATTTGGAGTCACTACCTTCTTCTTGATCGGTCGTCCGGCTCGTTTTTTGGCTCGATGCTAGGTTGCTTGGACGAAAATCCCTTGGCACATTTTATGCATCTCGGAGAGATAGATTGGTTTTCGCGAGAAACTACCAGCTCCTCTCTTTGTCGTCATCAGCGGCTTCCGGTTTTCGATTTCCTCTCGATTCTGGCTCCTGGCTGTCGACAAACGTTCCCCAAACACTTTAATTACATTTGTAACGGTTGGTTAGGCAACTTTTAGCGATTTTTGCCAACCTTGCGTACCGAGTAGCTCGGATTTTTCGCGATGCGCGAGCAAAATTTTTTGATACTTTTCTCTTCTTACTTGGACGGCATTTTGACAACTGAAGAGTGGGGTACCAAAATCAAAATAGGAGCAACATTTCTACACACACACACCTTCAAAATGAGGGGTGTTCAGGTTTTTTAAATGCAAAATTGAAAAAAATACAATCAAGTTGATATTGACCAAATTTTGACCGTATCGCCCTTTAGACTCCTTCTATTCCATCAGTTGGAAGTTTACATGGGTAGATTTTTTGGGGGGGGGGGGGGGGGGGGGGTATTACGAGAAATTTACGGAAGAAGCCATTGTTTACGTTTGTCAGTTAGGCCCTAATGAAAAGTCTTTGTCGAAATATGGCTCATCAAATTAATCGATCACCTTTAGGAAGCAAAGGTACGACAGGCATTACAGAACAAACGAACTAACTCTTTCACACTCGCTTCGTATCCTATGTATAATGACGTAACGATGCGCACATATGAAAATGATGAATGTTTGAAAGAACAGGTTGATGCATTTATCCCAACCATATATTCATCATATTGATACTGAAATCGATGTGAGCTACAGTGAAATGTAATCAAATCCTTAATGATCGCCCCCCCTGGGATAAAGACATTGAAAAATTTCGCTTGATCTGTTCGAATCCTTGCACCCTAAGAACCCCCCCCCCCCCCCCCCCCCCCCCCCCCCCCCCCCCCCCCCCCCCCCCCCCCCCCCCCCCCCCCCCCCCCCCCCCCCCCCCCCCCCCCGCTCCTCGCTTCCTGAAGCTGTCAAAAAAGCGAAGCTAACACTTTCCGTGCAATGACGATCTATACCCCTCCATTTTTTTTTGGACTATCCAGCCGCCGATTATACGAGCGGCTGGATAGTCATGAAGAAAAAATGAATATATTTTTTGGCTCAGAAGTACCAGCACACCGGTCCCAAGGCTCGATCCTGCCCCCCCCCCCCCCCCCCCCCCCCCCCCCCCAATCCTATTCGCTCCTTATACCGAAATTCACACCATCAGCTACACCCCCCCCCCCCCCCCCACCCCCCACCCTAATTTTAAATATCTTGCCCCCCCCTTCCCAAAACTAATTGTGAATCAAAACAAAAAAAAAAAAAAAAAAAAAATAAAAAAAAAAAAAAAAAACAAAGATACTAGAACCGAAAGGTACCGAAAAGCGCAAGAGTGTATAGCAAGAGCAGCGACCCTATTTTAATCGTCAAGTTAGGTGAGAATGCAGACTGCAAGGATTAATTCGCAATGGGACACAGCCTAATTCCAGCGTGAACTCAGTAGGCAGTATAATCAACAATCAATATGAAACTAGCGATTTGATATTGGTTCACTGTTGTAGAACCCCTTGGTCCGAAGTGCACCTTGAAGCCAGCACTTAACTATACATATTTGCGCCTTTGTTTTGATTTGCTGTGTTATTTTGACAGAATATTTGAGAGTGTGTTCGTGTGAGTTCATTATTAGGGGCGTATTATTAAGCTTGGGACCGAGCTTGGGACCGATGTGCTAGTACTTCCTGAGCCAAAAAATATATTCATTTTCTTCATGGTTATCCAGCCCCTGGATTAAGTCTGCTACTCGAGCTGACTTATTTCTGACACACGGGAACTCAATTTTGACAAACACCTTATCGAAAGTTTGTTGATCAATAACAAAGGGATTTTAATCGATGAATTGTCAAGTTTAAGTAAAATTAAAATTAATTCACGAAATGATACACAGTCATACCAACAATCAACGTGCAACTAGCGATTTGAAATTGGTTCACTGTTGTAGAACCCCTAGTTTCGAAGTACACCTAGCAGTCTGCACCTTGCCATGCACTCTTGCGCTTTTCAGTACCTTTTGGTACAAGTATCTTAGTTTTTGTTTTGATTCGCTATGTTATTTTGACACAATATTTGAGAAGGTTTGTGCATTTGGATATGCGGAGTGGTATGACAACCGGCGTCTAGGTGGGAACAAACAGTATCATTTTCTTTATCCTACCGATTCGATTGTGATGCTGTGAATTCTACTCCAACAGTTTCAGTGAGAGTGACGCGCCCTTCTTAACAAGCCATCCCGTAGAAAGCTTAATAAGTATTGCGAATTGGGTTATTCGATTTGTTGGATCGTATCGTTGGAAGGAGAATCTCATGTTCCCGCGGGTTTCGCGTAAGTGTCTCTGCTTACGGGTCCGCCCCACCGTTTTTGGCCCTTCATACAGCGTTACTGTGAATGCAACCCGGTAACTCAATTTGATCTTGCTATTAAGTGGAGCTGCATACATGACAAGGTCTTAGAAGGGATGGTGGCTACCTTACATACATACATACATATTTGAGAGTGTATTGGTGCGAGTTACGGTCTTAGGGGCGAATCATTAAGCTTGGGACCGAGCTTGGGACCGGTGTGCTAGTACTACCCAAGCCAAAAAAAAAAAATTCGTTTTCATCATGACTATCTACCCGCTGGTCCTACTTTACTCAAAGTTGAATATTTATGTTAAGTAAAATCTGGAATAACATTACAAAAGAATCGAAAAGCAAATGGAAGTTACGTTTTCACTCGTCTGCTAAACTGATGTTGCAAAGTCTCAATTTCCAGTCATGTAACTATTGAATGGATACTCTACTGAGCTTCGTGATCACGTGGCTAGTGGCGTCACTCGTCGTTCAGGCGATTGCCATGAAGTGAGGGTTCGATTCCCGCTCCAGCCTGTGGAACTTTTCGCAAAACGTAAAATGTCCATACTGGTCCACTGGGTGTTAGGTTAAGTTGTCCGTTGTTATTCGCTCTATGTTCAATGTTCAATCTGCACAACCTCGAGCTTAAGCCGGTGTAAAGGTGTAAATGTCTTTTACATTGATAGTGCCTATAGCAACCTAGGACAATGTTTTAGCTGTGCCATCAATAATCATATTTTTTAAATGGGATGAACATATGACAGGGGGTAAGTCACTCGGCCACCATGTGTTAACACTCTCAAAAACACAATCCGCCACAATTCAAACGCACCCGCCACCACATGAAGATAAATTAATTTCTGGCAACACCTACACGAATCGAATGTTTGTTTTCTCACTGTTTTGTTTCCCACTCGCTTGCACTGATGTTCTTCAGCTGATAATAACATCGCATAAGTGTGCGGGTATTAAACATCAAAAAGGTCCGTGGTTACCAATAAGCAATTTTCGATAAGTTAAGTTGAAACACAGAAACACCTTCTGACACACTGAAACACAAACACAAAGTGGCAGAGTGACTTACCCCCTGAACTGTACCGGGACTGTTCCTGAATTCTAAGATGTAGATTTCACAGTTGTTTTTATTTTTGTTGTTGCTGCGTTTACTCGCACATATGTTGGTTTTAATCAGTAAAAATTTTATACATCAAAGAACCATTTTTGATAGTTGAAAGCTCCGTAATTAATTTTTACAATGCTTGTCGACCGCAACATTATTGACGTATTCAGCAATACTTGCCAATTTCTCGCCCATATTTTTTAGAAGACGATGCTTGATAAGCTTGTCGATATATTAGATGTGTCTTCTAAAATTATCCTCAACAACCAAGCTGCGTAGAAACTAGGGGGTAAGTCATTCGGCCACCATGTGTTAACATCCTCAAAAACACAATCCACTACACTTCAAACGCACCCGCCACCACATGAAGATACATTAATTTCTGGCAACACTTACACGAATCGAATGTTTGTTTTCTCACTGTTTTGTTTCTCTCTCGCTTGCACTGATGTTATTTAGATGGTAATAACATCGCATAAGTGTGCGAGTAATAAACATCGAAAAGGCCAATAATCATAAATTTTCGATTGTAGTATTGCCAGATAAGTTGAAACACAGAAATACCTTCCGACACCCCGAAACACCTTCCGACACACTGAAACACAAACACAACGTGGCAGAGTGACTTACTCCCTGACATATGATAACTAAATTCAAATAAATTTAAGAATTTCATACGGTTTAACTTATCAATGTTCAATTTGGAATTTCAAACATTGACTTATTCCATTTCAGTGTTAAACAGTTTATTTTTTACAAATCTAGAGCAAATTTTCAATACTTCGTAAGTAACATATTGCTATCATCAAGAAAATCAATGTAGAAGTTGAAGTTGAATGTTTGAAGCAAATATGTGGAACTAACAAAGTTTTGGTTTACATCCATAAAAATTTCCATTTTGTTGGATTCCAAATCGAATTCATTTTTTTATTTTTCCCCCGAGAAAAAACCCCTATAACCCCCCAAATACCCCCCCCCCCCCCCCGCCCCCCTCAAAAATACGCCCCCCCCCCCCCCCCACCCCTCCCAGTTCCTTCCCCACACAAACGCCGAGGCGGGCGGCAACAAAGCACTAACAAATTAACACCCACGAAGCGACAAAAGTGCGTATTGAGTACTTTGTGACTTAAGCCAAATTTGTTATATAATATATAGCAGCCATTCGCTGCAATTCATATTATCTTGTGTACACTGAGCCAAGAAATATAGCAAAAACCATAATAATACCTTATGATTTTTTGCTATAAGAAGTCTTTGTAATCTTTCCTCGATTATCTTATGATTTATTTGCTGTTTGAACCAGAATGAATTTCAACAACCAACCTTATGAAAAACGCAAAGACCATGGAGAAATTCATAGGTGAACCTTATGAAAAGCATATGCGTTCACATAAGAAAATCATATCGTTCAATATGAATTTTATGTAGCTTGTGCTCCCTCACGGGCTCGGGATAATGATTTCTGAAGCATTTTGCAAATAGGACATAGGATTTATTATGTATGCATTAAAACAAATGTAATTGATCATCTAAACATATATGACCTAAAGGTCTTAACACGTCTTAACAATTATTTAAACTACTCAAAATTCAATATTCCGCACGATGTGTTGGTGGCGGTAGGTTTAGGATTTTAGAAACATTCGATTTAGTTAGATGTTTCAACAGTTGACCAATTCGATTGTCGATTTTGTTCGGTAGCTGTCGGTAGACGGGTGGTGGATCTGATTGGACTTGTTTCCGGTTCTGGTAGTCTATTCAAATCTATAGCTTTTCCAAAGCGACTTGACATCGATTCGATCCTGCGGAAGTGTATCTGAAATTGGACAGAGTTGAGGAAAAACTCCTCCGAACCGAAATGACTTATAATTCTTACCTCCTTGCAAGCAACATATCGTTCTGAAGTCTCTCAAACCGAGCAACTTCTTGAATTGCATTCAATTATCATTCCTTTATTATATCGTTATGCTAAACAGACGAAATCGGTAGGTCGTATTCCTTTCGGTGCTTGGTATTGTAGTTGTAGTACTGTATCTTGGATGTTCCCGGATCTGTTCGACAGTTTACAGAACTTGGAATCGTAATCGACAACTTTGAAGGGCTGCCTCTTGGCTGTGTTTAATTGAGGAGTCTTCTTGGTTGATCCACCAACTTTACCGCCGGTTTTCGGGACGATTCCAGAATGGAGTGATCCATGACTGTGCTTGTGGGAAATGAGAGCAGCCTTTTTCTTTTTTTACGCATTGTTCTTATGCTTCAGCATTTTTATGAGCTTCACCAACATCCTGGAGGCAATGTGTGTATTCCGGTAGTCTGCTTGCAATTCCCTTAGCTACTTCTGCTTCAAGTTTTTCTACTTCGCTTGCTTCAGCTTACCCACATTCGCCAGTTCCTTCTGTGCTACATTCGCCACCAACTGTTTTGATTGTTGTCGGACCTGTATGTTAGATGGTTGAATCGACAAAATTGTTATCAAATAAAACACTCTCGCCAAACGAGAACTTACCTGTTCCAGCCGTGTTTTGCGCGGCTTTTCATTTTCGGCCTTTTGGACACTTTCGAGACAAACCGATTTTTACTACTGAAGAATAGTCGTGTTGATTCTTGATGCTTGAGAGCTGTTGATGCCAGCTCTGAATTCATAAGGTGTGCCTAATGAGTTTTTCACATCAAAACTAGTGACGAAAAACATAACTCATATCTTATGAAAATTACTCGCACGTAACTTCTATGAAATTTATAAGGTGCTTGAATGAATCTCATAATAGTGCATCCAAATATCATAAGATACTTAATGAAAATGAAAATTGATCGTTCTTCTATATTTCATAAGGTTAAACTTATGATTATCCTAAGGTAATTTGGTTGAGTGTATAATTCAAATTGAGGAGTACTCAAGCTACACACTTAGAAAATAAAACCGAAGTCGGTTGAATTTCAACCGAGTTTTTATCTGCTGAACGCTCGGTAGTCTGTTCGGTTGAAATTGGAACAAGCGAGTTCTCGTTAAATTTTTACTTTCTAGCAATCGGTCAATTTATCCAATCAGCAATATCCGAACATCGGTTTACTCAAATATTACCGAACGCTGTCAAACAAACCGACTTTTAAGGTGCAGCTACGGAATTCGGTTCTTTATGGCAGAGCTGGAATTTTGGTTGAAATAACTTCGAATTTCATAGTAATAAAACCAGTTTTGTCAGTTACATTGTTTATTGATGAAAACAATCCTGATACATTACTAAATGTGCATCCGCCTGTTGTAGTCTCTCGGTTATTTCGACAAAGATTTTTTATTAGGGCCTAACTGACAAACGTAAACAATGGCTTCTTCCGTAAATTCCTCATGTCACAAAAGCTACCCATGTAAGCCTCCAATTCTATCGGATAGATGAACGCTTGCTCTTCAGAATGATCGCAGTGGATTGATTAGGCGAGTTTCGAATGACGAGAAATTCGCGGAAAAATCATTGTTTACATTTGTCAATTAGCCCCTAATGAAAAATATTTCTCGATTCTTTCCATTTCCACCTGACAAAAAAACACGGTACGGAGAATTTTCGCAAACAGACATTCTTCGCGCAAACGCGAGATAAAATGGGTGATTATTTTTCAATCCTTATTGAGTTAGCTAAAATAACCGAGTTTCTCGGTAAACTTAGCCGTCGCGGAATTGACTCGAAGAGAAGTTTTTGACGTTTAAGAATATTCAGCAAATGATCGGTTCTGTTTACCGAGTTTTCTCGGTTTTCCTGTACTGAACTCTTTAATATCCCTGGTTTACCGTACTGTTAGGTTCATCTTTCATTTTTATCTATCAAATATACCATGTAGTAACCGAAACTCGGGTTTGACTCTAACAATACACCCGAAAACAGTATATATAAACGAATTATAGGGTGTTTTGTTGGTAATCGATGGGGTTCGGTTGAAAATTGAACCGGGTTCGATTATAGACACTGTATATAGACCGGACAACAATTGTCTTATGCAGCCAAACGACCTGTCAAAAAATGCAGCCAAACGGACTGTCAACTTAAATGACGTTATTCTACCACTCGAATTTTCAAATAAAACAATAAATTAAGAATTTTTCACTGGTTCCTACTAGTCTTTCCGTTCATATCGAAGTAGAGATCACTAACAAGAAAATGTAACTGAATATATTTGTTATAATTAGTAATGGAGAAAAAAAAATTATAGTGTTTTGTCTTTACACTGCACAGCCTATGGCTTCCTAGAATCTGAAAATCTGCCGTAAGGCCGCAGAATGCAAGCCATTTCTGCCTTATATTATCTTTCTTTGGAAACCGGAAGAAACCCACAGAATTCACTTCACATCGCGAGTTATAGCCACAATTCATTTTTTTATTCAGACAATTCATTGTTTACCCGGCACTTTTCACTATGCTTTTTAATGAATATCTTCAAACGGAATTAAAACAAACTACCAACATCGAAACCGAATCTTTTTTTTAGCCTATTGCGCTGTTTACTTCAAGTTTGTACAAATACAAGTGGTGCCAGATCAATGCTCAAATTTATGACATTTTTCAGGGTTGGCAGATTGTATGATTTTGCGTTGTCCGGTCTACAGTGTCTATAGGTTCGATGTTATTTGCTAAGTGTGTATCATTCCGTGAAAAAACATCTTTTTTTTTTTAAATTGTTATTAACGACCTATTGAAAATTTGCTCTCGTGAAATGTTAACTAGTCATTAGTGAGCGAATGTCTTTGACAGCATCTGTTTTGTTTTGTTTTCTACAGCATTTGTTTTGACAGCATCTGTTTTGTTTTGTTTTCTATTACCACTCCAACGGAGGCATTCTAGTGTATCTAGACTCGAATACACTGTAAATTTTGACCAAGTGTGTCACGAATAAATCGTCTGTTCGACTTCCGTTACTAGGCCGTAGTAGAACCAGCGGCTGGAAAGTCATGAAAAAACTGGATATAGTTTTTTGGTCAGGGGGTCCCAAGCTCGGTTCTAGCATAGACTAACTCTAAGACTAGTAGGTCCCGAACAAATACGATTTTTTTCTTGGCTCAGTCAGTGCTAGCACATCGGTCCCAAGCTCGGTCCCAAGCTTAATAATACGCCCCTAATAATGAACTCACACGAACACACTCTCAAATATTCTGTCAAAATAACACAGCAAATCAAAACAAAGGCGCAAATATGTATAGTTAAGTGCTGGCTTCAAGGTGCACTTCGGACCAAGGGGTTCTACAACAGTGAACCAATTTCAAATCGCTAGTTGCATATTGATTGTTGGTTCAGCTTTTGAGAATTCGGTAAACTTTTAAAGATTTCTGTAAAAAATCTAAGTGTGTAGTTTGGAGTGCCTTAGGTATTCTAGAAATACTAAAAAAATGTCTACTACAGTGTTATGATGTTTCGTGGGGCTTTTTCGGCTTTATTATGTTGAAATACGTTGTAGAAAAAAATCCGTATTGAATCGGTTAAAGTATGCCTTATGTGCGACCTTCCATTACACGTTAATTGGGAATCATTATTGTTCTCCTTAATTTCATCGACATACAAAGTTAGAGACTATATTTAGTCTCCATCTTCTAAAAGCCCCAGCTCATAATTGATAGCTTACCGAAACTGCTGGGAAGTGATTCCCTTAATCCTACTGTCGCGTTGGTTAACCCAAAGCATGAACATAAGGTCTCGAACTGCTTCCCCAAAGTCCTATCCTTACTCCGAACAAAATGAAAACACTACCGTCTGCTTTTGTGTATGTGTGGCTCTGTGTGGGTGGATCGACTGCTCCCTGTGTTTCTGTTGTCAGCAGGGAAATTTGCGAGTGTTGTTTCGGTTTTTCTTTCCCCAGTGCTGTGTAGGTTACCACTGACTGTGTTGGTGTGGTTTGGCACCAATTTGGCCAACGTGCCGAGAGTGTATTAGTGTGTAGCTTATTTTTCGCATGTTCGACATGCGAAAGGAAAATTAGATGGTAAATATTTTATGCAGATTTGCAAGTTTTTCCTCTCTATTCCCCGCTATTTAGAAGGAGCAACGAAGCACGCAGTTCCTGTCGAGTGCTGTGTTGTGAAGCAAAGGGTAAAGTCGACATAGTACTTACCCTGGTTTGATGGTGGAAACTCTGAAACGTGCCTGTGTGTCTGGCGAAAAGACTGAGAGTGTTATCATTAGACGGATGAGTTATAATCCAAGTGCAACCAGTAGTAGTGCGATTATCCTCGCTTTGAATCAAAGAAGAATAAGAAATGTGTCATCCCAAAAGCAGCAGTAAGGATACCACCACCCAATCCGTCGTTGTCGAGTACCCCTCTGATGGGTGGGTCGGTCATGCGGTGTGCGGAGTGAAAAGTGATTAAAGGTTCACTTGAAAGTTTTCCGAGTTTTTTCGAGAATGTATTTGTGAGCAGCAGGGTGCTTTTGAGGTTGGGCTCGATTTGTTGTTATTCAGTCAGTTTCGAGGCCGTGCCAGCCGAACCTCGTCAAAAGTCGAAACAAGATTGAAAGTGCAAGAAACAGCAATTCCTTGAAGAGCGTGGAACAACATCCTTCAGCTGGGCGGTGGAAGTTTGGTAATAGCTTTCGTTTCCGAGAATTGTGTATCTGTTGGGCTCTGGCCGACGCCGTCGTCTGTGATGGAACGTGGTGTGCGATGAAAGAACAACTGTGACTGCGACGGGTGTGTCGTTTGAAGAAAGGGGACAGAAGTGAATAATATTGCTATAAATGAGTTATACTAAAAATGTTAATTAATGCTACATCAAAGTGAAAGTTCTAGTTACTTGGAGTAGATGGATATACATACTTCGTGGACGGTACTCGTCGGTGGTCGCCCGTTGGGTCCGTGGGATTTGATTTACCCCGTTCGGGGGAATAATTTGCGCGAACACAGCAACGGCGCAGCAGGAGCTTTGGAATAAGGAAATTTAAATTAATCGAAAACAGGGTGTTGGAACACGCGGCGGATTACCGCAGCAGTGGGCGGGTGCAAAAGCGAAGCCAGACCACAATCCACGTTTTGCACTGATTTGATTGATGCAAATGTTTTGCCTCAGTGGAGCGCAATCGAACCGGAAGGGGAAAAACTAATCGGATTTGAATCGCGAGAGTGCAGTGTGTGTGCGTGTGTGAGTGTGGGCTTATTTGTGAATGGAAGCACTAGGAAAAATATCGAATGAAAACAATTAAAATGCGAATTGATTTGATGCCGTCGGTCGTCGTCGGTGCTGGTCCTGCTGCTGCTAGTTGCTGCCAGTTGAAAATGGTGAGGCTCCGTGTAGGTGATCGTGAGTGGAGGAAATGGAATGAAATTCAACTGTAGGACTGGAAAGATTGTGCTGGTGCACGAAACCGGAGCCGGAAATTGATTTAGCTGAGTGAAGTGACGGGGAGAGTTGTAGCACGAGTTTTGAATCAACTGAAACACATATATTGCCTGGCAGTGGGGATCGGATTTGAGTGCAGAGCAATAGCTGTTTGAAAGAGCTGAGCTGTCAAGTGCCAATGCCGGTTGGAAATGTTCCCTATCACCATCGTAGGAAGTACTCGCCCCAGGTTCCACCGGATTACCAGTGAGTACCCTTTCTATTATTGCAGCATCATCGTTTTTGATTTAATGTATTATATGTCATGGTTGAAGATCAATTTCGAATAGTGTACGACCTTTCATCTGTTGAGTTGTGCTTGAATGCTTTGCATTGGCGAGGGGGGTATATTTCTGGAACGGTTATAGTAATATCTCTAAATGGATTTTGAAAGTTTTATTGAATCAGTAAACATTGAAATTGGTGCTAGATCCAATTGTCTGTGAACTGGTTCTGGGGTTTTTGTTGAGCTCACGATTTTCTCGAATATGTTACCAAACTTAGAAGAATAATTAAAAGTCCTCAATTGACTACCGAACAGTTTGTCATGAATTAGTTTACAGGTAACAAGTACTACTAAGAATATATCACTCGCGTAACAGGCATGACGAAACACATGAAACAGATTAATCAGTTTTGGATGGAATAGGCCTGAATATCTGTAATTACACAGAGAACCAACAGATAATGTTTGGGACTAACATAGACCTTCAATGTGTAAAACTGATGATCCTTAATTAAGGCAATATCGGCCTCGCCCAAATACAAGTCAAATAAGGAAAGGTAGGAATGTGTTGCCGTGTTACTCGCTTTTTTGGAAGCCGAGGAATCTTCTGCACTTTCACGAGATATCACTGGGATGTTGGATCAAAGGGTTTGGTTGGCAGCAGGGCTCGTTTTGGTGAACAATACGCAGAATTCTTGTTTATCTTTGTTTTCAGATAATTCTGCATTGAGTTGGTTTTAAGGAGATGCTCAAATATATATTTAGATATAAGTACCGATTCAAACCAACGGTAAGTATGCCATCCCCCCCACAAAATTTTTTTGGTTGTTTTTTCTTCGGGGGAAAAACAATTTTTTTTACGTTTTAAAACTACCGCACTACAACAGTTTTTTTTTTAAAAAATTTATTTTTTCCCTTGCCCGGCCACCATGAACGATTCGCATGGCCACTTGGATTTTTAAAGGCACTAATGTAAGAAATTTCAAAGACTTCACATGCTACAGTTCAATAACTTGGTCGAATTTTAACCGATTTTAGTGTTCTAAGTTTCATTGGATCGGTATATATATAATTTCTAAGAAAACAATATAGATTGAATCCGGAATATGGTTCCGGAGACATTCCAGAATCCGTTGAGGTAATAGATTGTTTTAGCGCGAACAATTTTCTTATTTAAGCAGTATTTCATCAATATTTTTTCACGGACAAGATGTCAAATAACCAACCAATATCTTGTGACCACGTTGGATACTCTGGAAGCACCGGACCATGATCCGGATTGGATGTCCCAGGGAATGTGGCCACTTTTTGACCTGCACCAAACTATACCATGTAACGTATCAAACTTCATGATTTTTCAAATGTTGGTCAGCGGTGGCCATTTCAAGCCCCCGCCCCCCACCAACCACGTACACCACCCACCCCCCCTATATAACAAAACACCCCTCTTCAAGGTTTCACACCTTTTTTTTTTTTTTTCTTCCCCCACACAAACAACCCCTCTCCGCCACCACAATACCCACCTTCCCCAAACAGGAATTTTTTTTGTTTTCCCGAGTATCCCCACCCCAAAACCCAAACCAACTATAAAAATGAAGCTGTCGAAAGTCACACGGCTGTCGGTGGAATATAGAGGCACTAAGAGCCGGGTGACCTGTTTGCCCTGCTGCTGTTCGGGCTGGTTGTGCATTTTTCCTGAAAAAGCTCATGATGACGATTTTACATAACTAAAAAAAATGGTCCACAGTCTCCTCGCAAAAATGTCAAAATTACACACCACAGGATGCCACATTTTGATGCCGTATCGACGAAGCTTGCTTTTCACCTAGATGCGAAAACCGCATCTGCCTCGATATGGTATCATGCGCTCGTCTATAGTCAGGTCCTGAGATGGGAAGTATGCTTTCAATACATTTTGCCTCACGCATTCAGTGACCAACCGTACAGATTGCAAACGATCCATGGATGAAACAACAGAAGACTTTATGTCATTTTGACGAGACCTAGATCAATGTTGTAGGCAAGGGTTTTTCTGTTTTGCGCTGCTTTGGTTTTTAGTCAAACGAGCAGGTCGTGGTATTGAGTCATTGAATCGTAGGTAGCGATAGATCATTTTAAATCTAGAATTGAATGACTATTATTGATAATCTATGTTTTATTTGGCAAACTGAATCTACCCACAACAGCTGAAGAAAAACTCCACATATCTTTGTAATTCATCTTGGAATCGTGATTCTTTTAAGCTGCTATAACTTAGCCCATAGATCGTCTTCCATAACACCTTGGAATTTCTGCTTCAGAATTTGGTTCGGGTGGACGTTAGGACCAGTTCACCACACCTCATTTGGACACAAATATGTTTGAGTCATCATCTTCGAAATTGCTTCCAAAAAGTGACTCCTTGGATCCACAGAATATTTCATCCTCCAACCCAACATTGCACAGTGAGCAAGAACTGATGAAAACTAAAGAAAAAATCTGTAACTTTTGTCGCTTTTAAGCGCGGCTTATAAACAAGGCCATTTCCGCTCGGAAATTGTCTGGGAAATCGGATGGAACTGGTCAATCACCGCACGAATATGGTTGTGGAGTTATAGAGCTTATTTTACCTCACTTCCCCTTATATTCTTGAATAATTTATATATATATTTGTATGGAGACGCTCGAGAGAAACAGAAAAGAGCCAACCCCATATGAAATATCCCTTGCAAAAAAAACAAAAGTTTTTCACCCCCCGCGCCTCGCAGCGCACCAATATGTGGGTTTTCTTCACCCTCCCCCTTGTTCTTTATAATATTTTTTTTTTTCTTTCCTCTCCTTTTTCCATTTTTGGTAAAGGTGGCGACTCAAGAGTTGGACCGTCATATTTCCATTCCATGCTGAATATGACAGAGTGGATCATGCGAATTCCACAGTGGTCGGAGATGGTCAAATCACGAACTTAATTGTATAGCGCCTTAAATATTAACTTTATCCAATAAGAGTCTTCAGGCGAATTGTTCACATATGTGTTGCGCATAGTTTGGTAACTTTAAAAAAATGTCATCGCCTACTATGAAAAAAGTAAAAAAAACTAACTTATTTTCCTTAATATATAGAAAGATATTTTATTCTGCAAAGTTGTAGATCTATTCAAAATGTGAAACTTTGTTGAAGACAAAAAATTTCTTTGTCAAGTAGTTTTGGAGATATAAGTCGTTTTTGGTGACAACCCCTTTAAAATTAGTTTTTATTACTTAACTTTTCATATATACAGTTTTTATGCAAACTATGATTTGAACAAATGTAAACAACATAAAAGCAGATGTTTTGGTGAACACAGCATGTAGATTAATGCATTCCTTACCAAGTTAGAGCACTTTTTAACTTCATTTTACCACAACTTTGACTGCATATAGGGGAGAAGGTGGCAAACTGGGAACCAAGAACAGCTACTTATATTAAAGCTTAGACTTAGTACTTTGATGTTAGGAAGATTTTGTTAGCGCCAATTCATAAATGAATGAGTAAGATCACGTTAAATGGTCGCATGTTTTTGACTTTTTCTATACAGAATTGAGCATGTCACCTAAATTTTGCAAAACAGCATGAACATTTGAGAACCAGATATCATCAAATATAGTCATAATCAGCAAAGAAATGTTTCTGGGGTATTCAGAGGTGTTTGTATGGAAAATTGTGTGAAAATGTATTGCATTTCATTTGGAGTGTTTTTCTTTTAGTGTTATTTACACAATTGTAATGAGACGACTAATATAACTCTGTTTGAAAAATCTAAAAACCTTCGACCAACGGATATCAAATAGATATCTGGTTCTCAAATGTTCATGCTGTCTTGCAAAATTTAGGTGACATGCTCGTTTCTGTATAGAAAAAGTCAAAAACATGCGACCATTTAACGTGATCTTACTCATTCATTTATGAATTGGCGCTGGCAACTTTGCAGAATAAAATATCTTTCTATATATTAAGGAAAATAAGTTAGTTTTTTTACTTTTTTCATAGTAGGCGATGACATTTTTTTTAAAGTTACCAAACTATGCGCAACACATATGCGAACAATTCGCTTGAAGACTCTTATTGGATAAAGTTAATATTTAATGCGCTATACAATTAAGTTCGTGATTTGACCATCTCCAACCACTGTGGTAAAGAAATGGCGGCAAAGAAAGCAGTGCCCATCAATCCGGCACTAACACACCCCGAAGTTGTAGCTGAAGCTAGACGTCAAGGTAACCAACTTGAAAAACATTCCAACCTCAACATTAATCGACCGAAAATTGGAGGAAGTGGAAGTTCGAATACCAGGAATATGGCACGGAGACTCCTTGATCAACCTGAGGTATTTGCCAAGGTTCTAAACATCAATGTAGAGCCTGTAACGAATTTACGTTTGATATCTCGATTGGCACTATCATCAAGGAAATTTGATCCTGAGAAGTTAAGACAGCTGTAGAAACGAATAGAAGTACAAATTATGGATGAATTTCTATTTGTGAAATGGCTCCCACCAAGCATCCATAAGTATAAACACCTGCCGGAGGTCGTTGAACTGGTAAACCTTCTCATTCAACAAAATTTAATTGATGCTAAATGAACCAGTTACCTTTAATTTTTCAGCCATTTTCGTTAAACTGTATAGACGAGCAGGCCGGCGAAAGGTGCCACAAAAAGCATAAGTTTTCTCGAACGGATTTTTCAAGAAAGACTTCCGCAGTGGATAATTTGACGGATATGATGCGTGTAGCTTTAGCATAGTCAGACCCCAAAATGTCGTATTTAGCTTACACAAGGGGTCTTGGAGTTAAATCCATGAAACGTTTCGAAGCTCTAATGAATGGATATGTGGCCATTGACGCAGGTGAGCTTCCAAGCATGTCATCCAGTGTGGAGATTTGCTCGGATGGCTATTCCAGTGATAGTGACAAGAGCAGTAGCGATAATGTTGATGGCAATGAAGACAGTAGCGATGATAATAGAAGTAATTAATAGGTACCAACTACACCGACGATAAACGGAGGTGGTTATGAGAATGACGATGAAATAAAGAAAATAAATATTAAAGCTATATTGAAGAGATGGAAACTTTTTGTGTGAATCAAAATATTCGTGAATCAACTAAATTCAATTTTCTTGAAAATATCACATTGAACTATCATTATATTGTCGATCTAGAGTAAAGATAACTATAAATTATTCAAGAATACAACGGGAAGTGGGGTAAAACCAGCCATATCTTCGTTCACAGAGCCGTGCGGTAGTTGAAACAACCTTTTTTCGATTTTCCAGGAAATTTCACATAGGACTAGTCCTATTTTGTTGATCTTGAGACACTCCTAGCAAAGATATATACTAACTATTCAAGAATACAAGGGGAAGTGGGGCAAAACCATCCAAATCTTCGTTCACAGAGACGTGCCGTGGTTGAAACAACCTTTATTCGATTTTCCAGGAACTTTTACATAAGACTAGTCCTATTTTGTTGATCTTGAGACACTCCGAGCAAAGATATCTAAAAACTATTCAAGAATACTAGGGGAAGTGGGGCAAAACCAGCCATATCTTTTTTCAAAGAGCCGTGCGGTGATTGAAACAACCTTTATTCGATTTTCCAGGAAATTTCACATGGGATTAGCTTTATTTTGTTGATCTTGAGCGACTCCTTGCAAAGATATCTATAAATTATTCAAGAATATAAGGGGAAGTGGGGTAAAATAAGCTCTATAACTCCACAACCATATCCGTGCGGTGATTGAAACCAGTTTTATTCGATTTCCCAGACGATTTCCAGACGAAAATGGCCTTGTTTATAAGCCGCGCTTAAAAGCGACAAAAGTTACATTTTTTCCTTAGTTTTCATCAATTCTGGCCCACTGTGCATTGTCTTGATTCAAGATGCTGGATAGATCAGAAAGCCTTTCTCTGCACCAATGATTTGAAACAATTCAATAATGTACATTCACAAAAGATTTGTCGGATTATAATTATAAAGATTATAATTGGTCAAACTTACTTCCGGAAAGATGCACGCTTCTGATTTACTCATCCTTTACTTAGTAAAAAAACAGTTGTCAGTATTCTGTAGAGAAACAGAAAGAGGCATCAAAACCGAAACATGGTCACGTGGTTCCAAGATAGCCAAAAATGCTTGAAATGGCCATCACTGACCTTCTTTTGAAAAATCATGAATTTGATACGTCACATGGTATAGTTTGGTGCAGGTCAAAAAGTCGCCACATTCCCTGGGGCATCCAATCCGGATCATGGTCCGGTGCTTCCAGAGTATCCAACGTGGTCACAGAATATTGGTTGGTTACTTGACTTCTTTTCTGTGAAAAAATAATGACGAAATACTGCTTAAATAAGAAAATTGTTCGCGCCAAAACAATCTATTACCCCAACGTATACTGGAATGTCTCCGGAACCGTATTCCGGACTCAATCTTTATTGAGTCCTTAGAAATTATATACAATTACCGATCCAATGAAACTGAGAACACCAAAATCGGTTAAAACTCGTCCAAGTTAGAGCCAATGGAAGAAATAAATGTTGTAACAAAAACGATTTTAGTACCGCAAAGGTTAATGCCGCATTGAATCGATTCAAACCAACTGTAATTATGCGATTAAAAAGCCAAGTACAAGCTGTTTGTTTAATTCCTCATCGTTGCATCTTAGCGGCTGCTCAGGCACCGCTGGCTGTCAACTGGCAAGAATATGCAACGGTTAATTAGATGATATCGAGAGAAATTCCCATCGTACAAGCTGGTTAGCTGGGGAAAATGAATTGGTCGTCGGATTGTAGATTGAATAAGAAATTCACACTACTTTTTGGAGCTGTGTGGTCAGCATGGTCCGTGATTGAATTTAAGCCTTCTTCTCGGTCTTTTTTGGACGCAGGTTATTTCACTGCTCATCCTTTCTCCTTACTAACGGGTGGCAGCAAACATTTTGGATTTTTTTTCTCAAACTGTCAAAAAATGACAAACATACTTGAAGAAGATATGTTTTATTGAAATTAATGATACATTGACCATTGTTGAAAAAAAAACTAGTGAACATTTGAAAACGGTCCATAATCGGCTGTTCGGCTAAGCTTCTGTTTGATATCGGAACAGGAGCGTTGTACGGCCTTCATGTCAACTTTGCGAATGCATCTCTTGATTATACCAGCCAGCTGTTTGCAATTCCTGGCTCACCAATCATTTTTGCACACCAAGGAGTGTAAAATCCCGAAGAAATCTTTGATTGTGTGACAATTTGGGTACAATTGGGATCTAATAAGCATTCAGGAACGATTGTGTTTTTTGGCATACTGCGAGAACGCTTTTCCGACCAAAACACGTTTTGTCCATCTGCATGATGTTTTTGTAGATCAAAATGTTCTAAAACATTCGTTCTTGAACCATGGCTTAGAAATACCTCTCTTGGAAATGGCACAGCATCATTTTCTGTTTAAACTTATATTTTATGTTTGGAGATACCGTCGAATCGTCCATGGAATAGTATCGATCGTTTCTGGGAATGTACGTCTTCGAAAGAGGGAAGTAACTTTCGTCGTCCAAAACAAAACATTTTCCGGAACATTTTTTTTTTATCAACCATCGGCATTGGGATTTCAGCGTGGAAATCTTGTCTCTTGCTCTTGGCTCGAACTTTCTGTGGTACACCCGCCATCATGTTCCTCAGATACGCCTGCCGTGACGATTCTCCATCTTCTCTTGAAATCATCGGTACCATTTGCTTTCTTCTTAGTTTTGAAGAGCTTCCGCTTAACTAGAGCACAGTATTTCTCTATTGGGCGAAGTTCTGGACAGTTTGGCGGATTGGCTGTTTTTGGCACGTTTTTGGCATAGTGACAATCAGGCCAAAACAGAGCCGGAGAGTTGTTGGCTCTGATAAGCGGTAGCAACCGCTTTTGCAGACATTCTTTCTCGTACGCATCCTTGTTGGTAGTGCCTATAGAGACGAAACTTTTTTCTTTTCGACCACAAATACGTATAGCCTGCCAAACCAAATACTTCTTGGGGAATTTAGAATTTTTTCTTTGTCCGGAAATACTTGGTAACGGTGTTTGTTTGCCTTGTGGTATAAAGCCAGACCCAGATGCTGTTGACAATCTCCGAACACATATGTTGTGTCGTCCATTATGGTACAAGAATTGTTTTGCATCACTTTGTTCAACTTCATTCCATGCCTCTGCTTTCCTTCTTGCACATATGATTTTGATTTTCCAACTTTGCGAGCCACATTTCGAACAGAAAGATTGGGCTTTTTCTTAATAAGAAGTGTATCGAATATAAGCTATCCACATACATTTGCGTTGTACGCATGTATTTGTGATGGTTTTTTATGCTCTGAACCCTGCATGCTGTGCGTTTGACTGTCAGCATTCTTTTGTTTACTTGTTTGTGCGGTTCAAATTCTGCGTTTTCAAAATGTCGCGTATTGAAAAGGAAGTGAAAATTAAGGTTCTGGACACATGGCTAAGTGAGAAGGGTATTACTATGCGAAAATTGGTTTGGAATTCATCATGCGAGTGTTAAAACCATCATTAATAAGTTTGGGGAACACTATTTTTTGGATGAGCTATCAGGAAGAGGCAGAAAACCCGGTTCTTCCAACCCGAAACTGGAACAGAAAGTGGTATCTCTAATCATGAAGAACAAATCAATGTCAATACGTGATTTGGCCAAAAAAGCAGGAACGAGTGTCAGAATGATCCAGCGTATCAAGAGGCGAAACCACCTGAAGACCTACAAGAAGCAGAAAATCTCGAAACAAAGTGCAGAACAGAAAAAGCGAGCAGCAACAAGGACCCGGAAATTGTATTCGCGTCTTTTGCAGCGTCCGGATGCATGCGTTTTGATGGACGATGAGACCTTTGTAAAGGAGGACTCAAAAACCCTTCCAGGTCCACAATACTTTACTGCCGTCGTTGGGGAGGATGTGAGCGATGCGGACAAGTCGATTCAAGTGGAGAAATTCGGTCGAAAGGTACTGGTATGGCAAGCAATATGTTCCTGTGGTTTGAAGTCAACCATTTTTAACACTACCGGAACTATAAATGCGGAAATCTATCGATCTGAGTGTCTCCAGAAGAGATTGTTGCCTTCATATAAGAAGCATAGTAAACCTTCACTGTTTTGGCCGGATTTAGCGTCGGTTCACTATGCCAAAACCACTCTCAATTGGCTTGCGGAAAAGGGTATAGATTTCGTTGAGAAAAATATCAATCCACCAAATTGCCCTCAGCTTCGACCCATCGAACGTTACTGGGCAATCGTGAAGAGGGTCTTCAAGAAGACTGGTAAGGCAGCTGGGAACATGCAGGAGTTCAAAAAAATTTGGGCTCAAGCGTCCAAAAAATGCGATGCAACACTTGTCCGGAACTTGATGAAAAGCATTCGATCCAACGTTCGAAAATTCGCGAAGGAATAACTTAAATTTCATCCGGTCTTCATTATGTTCAAGTTTAACCTCGTACAATAAAGGATCAATTTTTTGTATGAATAAAATATCGGTTTTCAACATAATTTGAAAGAAAGTTTGTGGATAGCTTATTTTCGATACACTCCTTAATGGCTACCATCTTCTTGTCCATACGGCAGGAGCATGCTTTTCGGTATGTCACATTAAAAAAAAGAAATTCCCATCGATTGGTGCAAGTAAAATGAAATTCGATGCTTTACAGAATCATAAGCGTTCAATGTCGCACAACTTTTCGTCAATAAGATATACCAAGTGTGTCGACCAATGTTTGACCGTTCCACCCTTTATTAGCAATAAAGCTTATAACGTCTTGGTGTGGTAGTGTGCCTTCTTGAAATATGGTAGCGCGTTTTGGACGAAAACAGCTGTCAAAAAGATTAAAAAGGGTAAGACAACTTTTAAGTTATCTGTGGGAAAACAAACAATGTTTACACGACAATAGACACGATAGTGTGGGTGCGTTAAACGTCACTAAGCTTAATGCGGTACAGGGGTTTGAAACAGTAACTTCCATAAACTTCCATTTCAAAAGATAACGATTAACATTCCTGTTACTGAGCAATCAATCTTCAATGGTGGATGTTGCCGTCAACTTCATTGGAAGAAGACTCATTTCCGTTCATCAGCACCAGCCATAAAATGCATTTCGATTTTACTATTTATCAAAACTTCAACAGAAATTTCTTGACTTCTCCCTGGAGTGAAGTTCAGAAATCCTCAAACTGTAATGCCCCTCAAATTGCCACTGCCGTAAAGCGGCTTAAACAAGACTCATATTCGTTTGAAGAAATGACATACAAAGAAACCATCCCAAACATCCCGTGTCTTCGGAGAAATCCCAGCATATTTTTCAATCATGGCGGATCAACAGAAGAACATTTTCCCGGGAAAATGTGTTTGAACCCGCCATCGGATCGAAGCGCAAATCCATCGCACGTGTCTGTTGGTGCAAATTAAAATGAAAAATCATACGCACAAAGGATGCCTACCGCCTCCGGGTCATCATCGACGGAGTTATTGTTGCTGACCCATTCGAACCGGAATAACGTTGCGGATTTTGCAAATATGCTTTTCGATTTCAGCAGAACTGCATAAACACGAGGAACTATGAATAAATGAATACTAATTATTGATGCTGTTCGGGCGTTGTCGATTGGTTAAGGTTGTTTTCGTTGAATAACATAATGATTAAATCATGGCGTCGCCAAAGTGCTTATGTCTGATTAATATTCATATTAAAAGTTTTTGTTAACCTCTTTGTGCAATAGTTTTGAGCTAACTGTTTCTTTTCTATGTTTCCTTCTCCTCAGGTCACGAATATTTTTCGGTGATTTCATGCGAGAAAATCGAGCACGCGTGGGAGGAGGCGTTGCTGTAAATGGAGGAACCGGATCACAGGCTCCAGTATGCGTAGATGGTAGTGCTAATGGTGGTGGAGGAAGCGGCAGTGGAGCATCGGTGTGCAGTGGTGAAGAGCCGTACTTGATTACGGGCAGTTCGGCACCGTCGGACACTTGTAATAGCAATATAACAGCGGTAGCAGTAGCCAGCAATTCTAGCAGCAGTGGCATCAGTGTCAGTTCCAACGGTAGTAGTACTAACTGCAGTGCCGGTGGCCAATCGGCTTGTACCGTCGGGAGCACCAGTGTGAATAGTGTCAATAATTTCGCCCCCAGTAATAACGGCAATAATGGTAATGGACCAACCTCGCCGCTGTCTTTACAACAACAACAGCAGCAGCAGCAACAGCAGATAGGTTCTAGCGTGCTAACGCAGCATCAGCTCAAGCTCCAGCAACAGCAGCAGTATTCGGTACAACGGATCGTTTCGACTGGGGGCGGCACTGTCGGGGGTAGTGTTGTGTCGGTAGCCAATAGTGCTAGTTCTGTTAATAATAATATCAGTAATAATAACAACAACGCCGGTGGCTCTGCTGCTGTCATTGGAGGATTAGCTGCTAAGGGTGGCCCACTGGTAAACGGCAGCTTATCAGGTGCATCAGCTATCGTGAGTAGGGGTAATAACAGTGACACTGGCAACAATAATGACGATTGCGACCACCAAAATTCACCCGGTAAGTACCGAAAATGCTCCTCCTAATGGCATGCAACCGGTATGCTGTAGGATACTGCATTCGAGATGTACAGTTCCATGGCTGCATGACGTTAATTAAGCGACGGTTATCTGATATAGCTATCCGCAGTGGGTGAGTGTATTTACCGACGAACACGTTCTGATGGCTTCAAATATAGCTCCTTAGTTAACAGGGCAGATTACTTCGTTCGGTGGAAATCATGCTGCCCCATCGGCAGTTTATGTTTGATGTAGGTGGATTGGGATTATTAACGACATTGTTATAACTTCATAGGGTTTATGTCGCTATTATTGCTCTGATTATACCTTAAGGTTTTTCCCTTTTCGATTTATTTTCTTCGTTAGAGAACTGCTTTTGTAAACAATTACGTCAAGTTTTGCCGAATATTATGATTTGCATATGTGAGCTTTCATGTGCGAATAATCATTTTCCTTTTTCTTTTCTCTCGTATATATTATGAATCATTCATATTGCTTGTTATCTAGTGAAATGCTATCATTACAACTTTTTGTATAATGCACGAAATGGATTTCTTGAAGATCAGCCAATCGCTGATTTGCTGATGTTGCTGCTGGAATGGGCGGGAATCATTTATTTATCCCAAAATACAAATAGAAGCGCTGTCGAGAGTTATAACTTCATACTCATTATTCAAATATCATCTCATGAGTCACCATGGCCTAGTGAGATGAACCTAGGATGCAGTTTCAGCTCTCTCCAAAAATATAGGATTGAATCCCATGTCAGAAACATTAAAAAAAGACGCTGGACAACTTCACGTGGTTGCGCATTTTTTTGTCAATAAAATTTCGAGTCGACAGAGTAGATCTCTTAGTCATTCCGGCAACCATTAGAGAGACGTTTCTTTTAAATTGGTAACAAAATGTTCGTAACTCTTTGTATTGTTTTCGTAAAATGCACGAATTATGTTTCCGTGTCAACAAATGCTTCGTGCTTTTGACAGTTGCGCGTGTGCCATTAATTACGAATATATCTTCATAAAAAGAACAAATCAGTTTCGTTGCTGAAAACAACGAACAGATTCGTTAGCTCTACCTTCGATTTCGTAATACAGATGTTGGGGAAGTTACCAGTTACGTTGGGATGAAAGTGAAGCGGAATGTTGATAAGTGGATCCTACGAATCAGCCAGCGAGGATTTCTTGAAAGACTGCTTCAACTGGTTCAACATGCAGGATTGTAAACCTACCTCGACGCCAATGGAATGTGGTTTTCGGCTGAAGCAAGGAGAGCAAGCTCATAAAACGGACAAACCCTACCGTGAATTAGTCGGATGTTCGATGTATGTTGCGTTGATGTCTCGAACCGATTTTTGTGCGGCTGTTAATTATTTCACCCAGTTTCAGAGCTGTTCCACTGAATAACACTGGGTTCATCTGAAGAAAATGTTGCGGTATGTTAAAGGAACGCTTGATCTTGGATTGGTCTATGAGGGAGGAAGTGAGGCTTCGATTTTGGAGCCATTCGTGGATGCAGATTGGGTGAATGACGTAACAGATAGGAAGTCATTGTCTGGATACGTTTTCCGGATGTATGGCAGTACTGTTTGTTGGCTCACCAGGAAGCAATCGACAATCTGGCTATCTTCAATGGAGGTGGAACTTGTATCGCTGAGTACGGCGGTATGTCATGGAACATGGTTGTTACGCTTGCTGAAAGATGTTGGGATCAAAACGACTAATCCGGTCACCTACTTCGAAGACAATCAATCGACTATCCGTGTGGCAGAGGATGAACGCAGTATGGGTCGACTAAAGCATGTAGATGTCAAATACATGTTTGCAAGAGTTTCACTTGTAAAATGTCAACATGGAAATTGAGAATAAAAGAATGATACTTAACATACACGGTAATCTTAATTTACGCTATTATGACTATTAAGTAAGCTTTTTCGAGGGAAACTGGGACTACGCCAAAAAGGAGTACATTACTTTTACTTCCTTTTGCGTAAACTGAATATACGTCAATATGTGCATACTTTTTACTCCTTTTGGTAAGTGTAAAAAGCATACTTTTTACTCCTTTTGAAAAGTAAAATATGCATACTTTTTACTCCTTTTGGAATGTAACTATGCATACTTTTTACTCCTTTTGAAAACATAACAGATGTATACTTTTTACATATTTCACAAAATCAATAAAGCTCGAGTTTGGCTAAAAACGGCTCAATTCCGAAATTCACATTAGAAAGTAATATGTCATGTTTATTAATATAAAAATAAAAATTATAAATACATATCTAGTGGTTTTGCGCAAAAATTTAATCACGCATTTTATTACAGAGTTGATTAACAGACGTTCTGGAACTATTTATTTTAACCTGATAGCAGTGGCTGGATAGTCAAGAAGAAAATTAATATATTTTTTTTGCTCAGGAAGTACACGCACATCGACTCCAAGTTCGGTCCCAAGCTTAATGATTCGTCCCTCATAATGTATCCGGCATCCGGCCACAGCGCATGGAAGACCTGTTCTGTTTCATACAGTGTAAAACATTTGTAATTACTGACGAAAGCAAATATTTAACTTACCTGTCAACTTCGCGAATACGTCTGTATTCAACGTATTGGATATTTCCTCCATTTTCTATACTGCAACAGCCTAAAACAATTCCGGAACTTAAATACGGTGCTTAAATAATAAATGCTTTTTTTGAAAATGGCGTCAGCATCAAGTCACGGGCAGAGTTAATTTTCTTTTCTCAGCTGTGCCTACTTTTTACGCTTTTTTTTGTCGCCGTTGATATACTTGAAAAGGCGAAAAAGTACTCTTCATTAGTGTATAAAAACTAGTCACTTTTTGACATATCAATTATAATCTTGAAAATGTGCAACATATAGTCATAAAAGGAGTTTTCCAGATTTACCGTGTAGATCGATGGAGCCCAATGTATAAGGGATAGGAAATTGTCCATCCCAACATACACTACACTGAAACTCTTATAACAATAATAAAATACCATTTTTGAGGTAAGCGAGGTAAGCTTTTAAAAAGAGTTAACTGTGTTCAATCATTAAACACCTTCGTTTCATTTTACTGGAGACTGAGTAGAATTGAATTGTTATATTTAACTAATAATGGATTTTTTTGATTGGCTTATCAGATATCTTTAAATCTGTAGAGTATTGTTTTCTATGGGAGTATATTACTACTCGACTAGTACACAATACTGAAGGAGTCTGCACATTATAGACGAAATACGCGTATCTGCCAAGGTAAGCAATAAAGGTAGTTGGATTCAAATGGAAATTACTAATCTTTCTTCTCATTTTCTAGTTACATGTATTCCTCTTAATAGCTCACACCCACCAGGATTCATAAACAAACTGTTAAATTATCCTTCTAACCCCACATGCGCCCAATATTTCTACGGTCGTGAATACTCATTTGGCCCTCTCTTCCCCAATCTGATATTTCTCTTCTGTGGTGAGTTTCACGTTAACTAATTAGCTCTTCAATCCTATGGAGAAATCCTATAAGCAGATGTCAGTACTCGTGTGAAACATGGTAGTGGTTTTCTTAGTTAGACACTCCACCGGAAATTCTCGCAACAAAGTGTCAATCTTTGCGTAAAAAGCCACGTCTTCGAAAGTACTGTCATAGATATGTCATAAACTATTTCAGTTGCACTGACAGGGAGGTGGAAGTGATCCACCTTGTCATTCTTTTCGTAGATGCCTTCCATCCACTCCTTCGGTAAACGCTCTTTCTCTTAAATTTTGTTAATCATCCAGTGCAGCGCCTTAGTTCATCATCGTTTGAGTGCTGTATGATAAGTACCTGTTTAGGCAAGAAAACGCATTATTTTCGCTTTTTTTAATTTATTTCTCAATACTGTCTCCTTTCAACCCGATAAGATATTCCAAATTTTTCAAGCCATCCAAAAAATATGCTATGTGAAATTGACGTTTGACGTGAATCGCTTTCCACCAAGCCATTTTTTCATGTTTGTAAACAAAAAGAAATTGCATGGGGCCAAATCTGGAGAATAACAAATTATTATGAAATTCTCACAGATTGTACATCTTTTGGACTATGGAATTGTGGCTTAACTCTATTATGCTGAAATAAACAATCGGTTTTGTGGAATTATGTCTAGAGTTTTTTGCTGACATTATCTTAGTGTCCGAAATTTAACATTGACAGGCTTTAAATAACGAGTCCTTCATGCAAGCATTGATGAGTGCCGAAAGATCTCCTGGCATCATCATAATAATGTTCAGCACATCCACATCCCGGGTACGCAGTCTCCAATCAATCACTCCAAGAGCCACGCATAAATTAAAACACCTCTCAATTGTTAAGTAATTTTCCCACCCATCTGAACCAGATGTTGGCAGCACAGATCGACCTCAGTGCAGATCCGACCGCGGTCGCGGAACGGTGCCAATTTAAAAATCAAAAGCCCACGCACGTGTAAACACAATCCAAATATTTCGAGCCTGCGGTTTGGCCGATGCGGCAAAATTATATTTTCTGCAAAACTTTTGGTGTGTTTTATTTTATTGTTCGGCGAGATTCAGCTGCCGTTTCTCTGCCACTTTTACTTCCGTTCCGAATTTCGTTCGATCCAGGCCTAGGCCAAACCTTCCATTAACCAGTGCCAAATGGAACCCTGAAAGCCTCGGCTAGCCATGATGTATGGATGGAATGAGAGGAAAGCAAAAAGCACCATCATACACATTCACCGGTAGTGGCACACGGGGCGGAAACGTTTTATCATCAACCAATAAAACCTTTATTTCCGCCATCTGACAGACAATCTCACTTGCTGTCCGCTTACCGCACAATAGTGGCGTGGGAGTGTTTTCTGCTATGTCAACTAACGATGTTAAAGTATCCATATTTTGGATTTTTGCCAATCGGACTGCCAAGTCAATTGCGTCTAATTTAATAAATTACCTATTTCTGAACATCCCTACAAATCTCCCCGAAAAAGAACTATCTGACACGTGTCGTGGACTACATGGGCGCACCTGAGGACGTCGCTTCCGACCAACCGTTTCCACGAACACCTGAATGATGCGGCGAATATCCTCCTATCATCGTATTGGACGAACCAAAAGCCCTTATCGAATGCAATTCTAGCCGAAATTCGGTGGTTTCCAGCATTCATCCGTCGTATTTTTCATTCCACATTGTTTGATCGTTTCTGTTGCCGCACCTGTGACTCTCCGGCGGCGAGTGGTGAAGCTTTCAAAGGCTCGCCCACACATCACTTCCCAAAAGTGGGGGACATTTCGGGGTCGGATGTTTGGATGGAACTCTTTTGAAATTGAGACATGCTTTGCTTGGCTTCAGAAGCGCGGAATGGGGCGCAGCTGATGCCTGATGCGGAATCTGTGGGAGAAACTTTTTGTTCGGCTTGTTACGTTTATCATACATTCGTCGAATTACATTTATTTCCCGATTCAGTGGTTTCCGCTAATGAATATTGATTTTTCATGTTCGCAAACCACAGCTGCTGCTGACTGTAGTCAATTGCACTGGGGGAGGTACTAAGCTTTCGGGAGAATTGGTAATTGGAACACATTCAACATAGCAAACATGTTGTTCCTTAGTTTTGAATTGCCATAACATTATTCTTGGTGTTTGTCCGCATTTTCGACAATGCAAGCCTTCGTGTTAAAATGCCTGAAGTGTAAGTGTACTTCTCGGTATCTGAGAAGCAAGGCTTCACAAACAACCTAGAGCAAAGCTTTACATTTCACCGCTACTTACAATTCCACCTATATAGAAAATCTCAACCAGCGAACATCAAAAGCGCTCTGAATTTCTGAGACCACACATGCGAGTGATGCAAGAACTAAAGCGATGGCAAAAAAAGAATACATGCTGACTATGGATTGGAATCTCGGTAAGAGCCATATCTACGCCAAGTACCGTTATTCACCCCCCCCCCTCTCCCCCTCCTATTTTCGCAAGTAATCTCAGGATGTGGCAATTTAACTTCGGAAAATCCACCTAAAAGAATGGAAAGCAAACAATGAAACCAGCAAGCTCTCTCCAGGCAGCAGAGGAACGAACAGATTCCACTTACAGTGCCAGACATTCATCTCGATTCGATCCACCACTAAAAGCACTGGTCTGGAATGGGAAAGGTGAAGAGCATGCAGACCGTAACTAACTAAATCAAAGTTTTGCTGTGAATATTTTCCTGTTCCAAGAAGGATGATGCTCTGGTTGCATCCACCTGGAAGAATCTTCACTGGCGAACTGTATTAACGTTTGCATTAAAAAAAATTGACAAAAATAGTACCAGGCGAACATGAACATACATGTCAGGAAGCGAAGTCGCATCCACTAGTTTCGGAGCTGCAGGCAATGACGTAGTGGCAGCAACTGAATAAGATGGTCAACTCGATTTTGCCGGCGAATCGCGACGTGGTGGTGCCCTAGTAGCACACTTGTTGCCATTCTGTTGCGATAACATAAATATGACTTGCAAAGTCATAATCAAGTTATTATGGTCGTAGTGTGCTACTTGGGTGGTGATTAATGACGAGACCTATCTCACCCTGGATAGCAACGACTGGCAGGGCACTTTGTATTTTACGTCCCTCACGAAGGAAGTGAGCTCCGAGGTGAAGTTCATTTCAAACACCAAGTTCGCCAAGAAGGTGCTGCTGTGGCTGACAATCAACGAGAAGGGGCTGTCAAAGCCGCTCTTCTTTTGCTCTGGACTGGCCGTGAACGGGGAAATTTATAGTACAAAATGCCTGCCTGAAGTTGCGTCGTTCATCAAGAAATACCATAAAGGTAAAGACGCGGTGTTCTGGCCGGATCTGGCGTCGGTCCACTAATCGAAGCGATCGTTGGAGGAGATGGAGCGGCTGAACATCGATGTGGTACCCAAGTCGGTGAACCCACCCAACGTCCCCAAGCTGCATCCCATCGAAAATTTCTGGGCCAACCTGAAGCGTAAGATCTACTCCAACAATTTTGTCGCGAAAACTGAGGAGGAATTGATAAATAAAACGAAGAAAGAACTCAAAAACATGCCTTCACGCATGTTTTCGTCCGCCATGGCGAATGTTCCGGTTAACTGCTGGAAGGCCGTAGAATTTTTGCAAGTAAGCTTAAATAATTACCTTCCATGGGAAATTTATCAAAAATAATTATTAGCTTTTTTTATCACCATCTGAAAAAGTCTATTTTTTTTAATGCAAACGTTAATACATAAAAAAAATCTTAGAAGCAGTCGAATGTGCATAATATCAATAAAAGCAGAAATCATACACGGTGTTCAATAAGTTCGGATACACTTTCAAAATTTGTTAAAAAAATGAAAACATGTTTTTTTATTTTTTGGATTTATGTTATTGAAAGCTATGTTTACAAGGAACGTTTACAACATTTCTCTTGGAATGACCCCCCCTTTGTACTCCTTAACGAGCTTCAAACGTTTCTCGAACGCGTCGCAGGCGGCACGCACGGACTGCATGGGCATTTCGTCCCAGATTTTGAGAATTACCGTCTTGAAATGATCCAAAGTGCTGACCTTGTATTCGTTCAGCTTCGCCATCATATAGGACCAAACAAAAAAGTCGAGAGGATTCAAGTCCGGGGAGCTGGGAGGCCACAAAGTTTTGTCCAGAAAGTCGGTTAAATTGTCCCGACACCAGGCTTGAACCACATTTGCCGTATGGGCTGGTGCACCGTCCTGCTGGAACACGTAGTGCTCATCGCCGTAGAGGCTTCGGAGACTGGGGGCAACAACCTTTTCCAAAACCTCAGTTTTGTAGTACGCCGCGTTGATTTTGACGTTTTTTTCAATAAACACCAAGGGTAGCTTACCACGTTTGCATACTGCCCCCCAAACCATCACCGACGCGGCACTTTGGAACCGAGGGATGTTTATATTGGATTCAGGAATGCTGTCCCTCGATGGCGCCCACACCCGGTCATTTTGCACATTGTGCGGCTGCTGCAGCACGAACAGTTTCTCGTCCGAAAAAACAAACTCCTGACCAGCGTGCCGAGAGAGGATCCTCTTAGCTCGATCCAACCGCTTTTTGCTGGTAGCCTCCGAAACGCCATGGACCTTACGTTTTTTGTAAGGCCTGAAACCAAGGTCCTTGGTGAGTATGGTGTGAGCGGTTCCAATGGAAACGTTGAGATCTGCAGCCGTTTTCCGGATTGAGCGGTTCTTTTTGCGCCGAGTTCGCTCCCTCACGATCTTGATGACCCGTGGCGTCCTCGCTGAACGCGGCCGACCGGATCTCGCACGGTCATTGGTCGAGGACGTCTCCCGGTATCGCCTGATGGTCGTGTAGACAAAGTTCCGCTTGACCCCATGCGATTTCAGCAGCCGGAATATATCGCCGGGTCGCTCACCGTTCAAAAAACGCTTAATTACGAAGTCCCGATACTCTTTCATCGCGCGTAACAAACAAACAACAACTAACAGAATGTCAACACCGCGCACATTCGGTAGCGTATGAATGAAGCTAAAGCTGACACCAATACCAATGCAGAATATGTACATGGCGCATACCTACGCAATGATGAAAACTTGTATTCGAACTTATTGAACACCGTGTACAATTATGATACACCGATAGGCAAAATAAAGTGCCCACCTCATCGTTTTTTCAATTTCTCTCATTTACTTGTTTCAAATTAAAGTAAACACACTGTATTTTTTTTATTATCTTATTTTTAAAATTCTTTTTAAGTTTCACTTAAGGAATACTGAAGAAAAAGGAGTTTTACTTAAAGAAGAAAAAAATCAATTTGTGTTGAAAAAAAACAGTGACAAAATAAAGTGCCCACTTCAAAAATCGATATGTTTTCGATAAGTTTCCATTGGAAGACCCCTCGATTGTTTATGTTTTGATATTTTGACATGTTTGCTTAAAACGTTTGGATCAGTGGTGGATCGCCCTGGCAGAGGCAGGAAGCGGAAAACGGATGCGAGAACGGACACCAAGATCATGCGCGAAGTCAAGAAGAACCCGAAGGTAACTGTCCGCGAGATCCAGGAAACCCTTCAGTTATCAGTTTCCGGTCGAACTGTTCGTCGCCGTCTGGTAGCACAGGGGTTGATAAGCAAACTTGCCCGGAAGCGCCCATTTATCAGCAAGGCAAACAAAGCCAAACGGCTTAAGTTTGCTAAGGAGTATGCTGATAAGTCCCTAGAGTTCTGGAAAACGGTTCTCTTGACGGACGAATCAAAATTCGAGCTGTTTAACCGAAAGCGGCGGGTTCGTGTTTGGTGCAGATCGGGAGAGGAGCTTCAGGAGCGCCACATCCAAGGCACAATGAAGCATGGAGGAGGAAATGTGATGGTCTGGGGGTGTTTTTCGTGGGGTGGAGTGGGAAGCATTGTGAAAATCGACGGGATAATGACGGCAGATTCTTACATCAACATCCTGCGAGAAAATCTGGAGGTTTCGCTGATCCAGAAGGGCCTTGAAGAGAAGTTCGTATTCCAGCAGGACAACGACCCGAAGCATTCTGCCAAGAAGACCAAGTCTTTCTTCCGGTCTTGTCGGATCAAACCGCTGGAATGGCCTCCACAAAGCCCGGACCTCAATCCCATCGAGAATTTGTGGGCGATTCTCGATGCCAGGGTTGACAAAACTGGTGTTACCAATAAAAATAACTATTTTGAAGCCCTGGAGCGCGCCTGGGAAGAGCTAGGTCCACAGCACCTAAAGAACCTGGTCGAGAGCATGTCGAAGCGCCTGCAGGAGGTCCTGAAGGCCAAAGGAGGACACATCAATTATTGAAATGCTTTTATTTTACTTGAATTTATGTTTTCTGTAGCCTAAATGAAGTGGGCACTTTATTTTGTCACTGTTTTTTTCAACACAAATTGATTTCTTTTTCTTTAAGTAAAACTCCTTTTTTTTCAGTATTCCATAAGTGCAACTTAAAAAGAATGTAAAAAATAAGATAATAAAAAAAAATACAGTGTGTTTACTTTAATTTGAACCAAGTAAATGAGAGAAATTGAAAAAACGATGAGGTGGGCACTTTATTTTGCCTATCAGTGTAGGTTATATCACATCGATGCACTTTTTTCCGTCTAGTTTGTGTACTTTCGTTTTTCGAACAAAATTGTAAATTACACCATACTTTTGACATAAGTGATGTGCTTCTTTGATGCGATATTCATTTTTATTTTTTGCTGTGCACCTAGTTGAGTTGGTTTTGTATTGGAGGGAGAGGAAATGCCTGTTTTCTGTTGATAAGGACTGTATCGTAAATAATTTATCCACACATTTTTCTTCCAAATCATATAAAAAATGATGTTTTATTGAAACAAATAGATGATTCTTTATTGTACGGGATTGAACTTGAACATTGTGAAGACCGGATGAAATTAATATTATTAATTTTCGAATTTTCACCAAGTTCCGGACACGTGTTTCATCACATTTTTTTGACGCCTTAGCCCAATTTTTTTTGAACTCCTGCATATTTTCAGCTGCTTTACCAGTCTTTTTGAAGACTCTCTTCACAATCGCTCGATAGCGTTCGATGGGCCGAAGCTGAGGGCAATTTGGCGGATTGATGTCTTTCTCCACGAAGCCTATACCCTTTTCCGTGTGCTAACTGAGACTTGTTTTGGCGTGAAGTGCTGACGCTAAATCCGGCCAAAACAGTGGAGGGGTAGTTAGTTTCTGATAATTATTTATTTATTTCCGTCAAGCAAAGTAGACTACACACAATGGTTACAATGTTTTACTTACATCCCAAGCAACATACAAGTTTTATAACGGTTGAAAATGCTTTTATATGACTAAATTTGGTTATAAAGAAGCTTACTCAACACATAACCATGAAATTGTGTTACTCGGGATGCTATGCATTATTTCTATTCTATTTTAGACGAGATTTAATTAGTTCTATAGACAAACTGATGCCAATATATTCGAAATGTAGATTATACCGGCGCATCATTCGATTGATGGCAGCATTTTTTTGCATAATGGGTTCTGTATCATTTTTTTAAGAATAATTTCCGTGTGGGAGTATTCAAATTCATTTGCGAGAGTAGTACTTCTGATTTTATACGATGTGAAATAATGTCATTGATGTAGAAAAGCATTTCAAATTTGCGGCGTTCCTTGAGTGTCTGTAAATTGATGAGCATGCAGCGCGCTTTATACACACTTGGATTAAAAGGTGTGCCGATCAAAAATTGGTCAAACAGTAATGTGTGTGAGTCGATCAAAGTTTTTATTAATAAGTCAAATTCTTTCTTTTTCAAGTTCAGTTAATACAGAATACAGGAGAAATATTCTGCTAAGCTTCCTTTTTACCGAATGCGAATTGCCGGGTCTATTGTTTAACACCTGTCATAACATTTTGTACAGTCTTCTTGTCTTTTATTCACCGCAGAACGCCAGTTTGCCTTGAACTGTTTCTCGCTCACAACAGCTTTTTGAGTCTTGTTAAGGTTCCGCTTGATGATGGCCCAATATTGTTCGTTTGGGCGGAGCTCTGGCGTGTTGGGAGGGTTCTTGTTCGAACACATCATCAAAATGAGGGGTGTGCAACATTTTTTAATGCACGATGAAAGGAAATGCGTCAAGTTTAAGTCGACCAACTTTTGATCGAAACACTCTTCATATGCCGAGTCTCGGCTTTCTGAAACCAAGATCCACACAGCCGACCTCTCGGTTTCTATCTCGGCTTTTTTATGTTATTCGATAATCTCGGTTTGGCTCAAACTGAAAACTCATATAGTTAGCTGGGAATCTCGGGATGAGCAAACTGATATATCGGTTAAAATTCGTAACAAACAGAAATGAGGTTAACCGAGCTTTCGGTTAAATTGTGTGTAAATATTTGAAATTTTGAATTAGATTTTCATCGAAATATTGAATATTTCATGCCTATCGAAACAAACATAATTATTTTCAAGCTAAAATGGAGAGCTGGATATCCTAACCACTAGACAATATGGGAAGACAATTTGACAACATCATTTCAGAAAGAATGCAATGGGCCCTAAAATTTACCCAGTCTTGGTGTATCAAGGAGGGCCTTAGCATAAATCCATCAAAAGTAGTAATTGTACCTTTCACTAGGAAACTGAACTGGAATGCTCATCTTGAGTGTGTGATCGGTAAGGCAACCAGTGCTTTCTGGATATGCTCAAAAACATTTGGCAGAAAATGGGGTCTAAGACCAAAAATGATAATGTGGATTTATACATCCATAATACGTCCAAAAGTAACGTATGCTTCTCTTGTGTGGTGGCCAAAAACAAAAGAGGCTACTGCACAGAAAAAGCTTACAAAACTTCAACGGCTAGTATCCATTGCTATAACGGGAGCGATGCGCAGCACTCCATCAAATGCGTTGAATGCAATTCAAAATCTGCTGCCTTTGCACGAATACGTGCAACTAGAAGCGGAAAAGAGTATGCTTAGACTTAAACGGCTGAAAACTTTCCTGTCTGGTGACTTAGTCGGTCACCTGAGCATTTCACAAAGCTTTCAAAATGGGCCAGTGATGTATATGAATGGAGACTGGATGAAACCTGTGGAAAACCATGACATCCCTTACAACATATGTGAAACGTCACGTATAGATTGGGAAGTCGGAGGTCCCACTGTTCGCCATGGCTCCATAAAATTCTTCACAGATGGCTCAAAAATTGGAACAAAAACGGGAGCAGGAATCTTCGGCCCTGGGGTAGAAATCTCAGTGGCGATGGGAAACTATCCAACGGTTTTCCAAGCGGAGATCTTTGCTATAATAAAATGTGTTAACGTTTGTCTGAAGAGGAGATATAGACATGCAAATATTTGTATTTTTACAGACAGCCAAGCGGCACTCAAAGCGTTAAGTAATTATAAATGTACATCCAAACTTGTCTGGGAATGCATTCTTTTATTGCGAAAGGTGTGCCAAGAGAACTTGGTAAATTTATTCTGGGTTCCGGGACACTGTGGCATTGAAGGCAATGAAAGGGCAGACGAGCTTGCTAAATAAGGTTCAAATGCACAGTTTATTGGCCCAGAACCATTCTGCGGTATATCATACTGTGCCATAAAAATGGAATTAAAATCTTGGGAAGTGCAAAGGGTGATGACCAATTGGTTGGTCACCACAAAGTGTGTTCAAGCGAAAAGGTTTATAATTCCAAATGTTACAATCAGTAAAAAGCTTCTGGAGCTCAATAAGAGAGTTCTTTGTACCTATACTGGCCTAATAACCGGACATTGCCCGAGTAGATATCATTTGAAAAACATTGGCCAGGTTCAGAATGATATCTGTCGTTTCTGTAACATGGAACGTGAAACCTCGGAACATCTGCTTTGCAGTTGTGATGCTTTGTACAAGAGCAGACTTAAATTTCTGTACAGTGGTTATATGCAACCTACAGAAATTTGGACTGCAAATCCTGGAAAGGTGGTGGGTTTTATAAACTCAATTTTGCCTGACTGGGAGACGCGTCTTGGGCTGGTCACTTGACAAATCGTGATCTAGCTTTAAGATGCGAATTAGAATAGTAAACAGGGGTATACCACAAAAGTTCAACTCAGTGGACGCAGTGGTTCTACGCCCCAACAAAAAAAAAAAAAAGCTAAAATGGAACAGATAAGTAAACTAATTTGTACTTACTAAAAATATCGTGCAGTCTTACATCCTCCTGCTGTAATTTATCGAGTAGTTTCTCCATTTTCACCGTTTACTCGCCGTTTTTTTCACCGTTCCACAAACAACATACAGTCGCTCCAAAAATTAAAGTTTTACTGACCGTTTTCTTTGATTTCCGCGGTGTCGTCCATTCTGAATTCCTTCCAGAAGGTCGAACGGTTAACAAAGAGTATTATTTACAAGTTATGAGACGTTTGCGTGAGGCAATTCGAAAGAAGAGGCCAGAATTGTGGCGCAATAATTCGTGGATTTTACACCACGATAACGCTCCATCACACACCGCGCTCACTATTTGTGAATTTTTGGCCAAGAACTCCACCAATACCATCAAACAAGCACCATATTCACCAGACCTTGCCCCGTGCGACTTCTTTCTCTTCCCAAAACTGAAAATTCCGCTCAGAGGTAGGCGTTTTGAATCGATTGATGCGATAAAAAAGAATTCGCTGGAAGAACTGAAAGCCATACATTCATCGGCCTATAAAAAATGTATGGATGATTGGATAAAGCGCTGGCATATGTGTGTTGCCTCTAATGGCGAGTACTTTGAAGGCGATAATAAAGATATCAATTAAAAATTGAAATAAATGCGTTTTTTTTCAAATTACCGGAACTTTTTGATCACAAGGTACAACTTACTCCACTTGCGAATGAAAACAATACGGTGCATGGCGGTTGACAGATAAAAAGCCGAGCCTCGGCTTACAACACCGCTAAACCGATATTTCGGCATGATAGGCAGCTGAGGTCGGTTGAAGTTTGGTTAACGTTTGTGCTCGGCTCCTAGTGTTGCCAGGAATCGGTTTAATAATGAAGTTACCCAATATTTCAGTTTCAAGTGATGCTGAAACTCAGCATCGTCGATTTATCAGTTAAATTTGACAATGCCGAGTGAATTTAGCTTAATGTTTAACCGAGCCCGTGAATATTTTTAAAGTGTGTGGACCG
This sequence comes from Aedes koreicus, assembly GCA_024533555.2. Lineage (NCBI taxonomy): Eukaryota > Metazoa > Arthropoda > Insecta > Diptera > Culicidae > Aedes > Aedes koreicus. The sequence continues at coordinate 527,298 of JAHHFK020003576.1, read as the reverse complement.
TCTAATCGTAGTCATTAAGTATAATCAATTTAATTAAATGCTAGTAAAAAATGTGTTGCAAATATCATGCAGAAGGGAAAATTTTTTATTAAAGTGTACCACCCTAGGTGTACACCTTATCAAACAACAAAAAAAAACAAAAAAAAACGGCTCCTTAAAGATAATTCGATTGAGTTCACCAAATAAACGAACTAGCTTAAAATAAATTAATTTTATAATTGATAGGCGTAAAAAAATATAAAAATAGACTATAGAATATAGAAAATTCATTTAATCCTAGGCGTACCCAAGAGGAAGGGTGGAGGGCCAGGGGGTGGCGTTACTTTTGATTTCATTTTTAGTTTTTTAATGTGCTTTAGTGTTTTATTACTTAATTTTAATGCTTGTCAGATTGCCCCTTTGCCTCAATGAAAAAGCCAAATTACGCGAAGTGGTTTCGATTTTTAGACAAGTTGAAGTAAAAAGTGCAAAAAGTAGACATGATTTTTTTTTTTAAATAGTAAATACTACTAATTTTATTACTATTAGACAAGCACTGATTGCTTTTTACCCCGCCAGCTGAAAGTTGAAAAAGTATTGCTCAATTACATTTCCAGTTCATGGCAATCAAAAAACGGAATACTTAAACCAATATTATAGCTTTCGCCAAATGTTACTAGATTACAAAACATCATTAAAAATTAAAAAGTACATTAAGGGAGCGGATTTTATCTGTTTCTATGAGCATGAGCAAGATAATTAGCTTGATTGACCGCCCGAAGTTGCTACTTCGTTACTGCCAGATCAGCTGTTATCACACAGTGAACCAACAGATGGTGCTTGGGACTAGCATATATCCTCAATGTGTAAAAACTGTCCCAAAATAAAGTAATACCGGCGCCGGCCTCGCCTGAATGCAGGTCAAATAAAGAAAGGGTATGTTGACGCGATACTCGCTTTATTGGAAGCCGAGACAACCTCTGCAAAAAAGGCCCGGTTTTTTAAAAAAAAACCCCCCTCTTTATGAATTTTTTAAAATATTAGTACCGACTTCTGATTTGAACCGATATATACCAACAGTAAGGATGCTATTGGGGTCACTCACTAAATGGGATAGTGTTTTACTTGCTCCAGGATATGGTACCACGGCGAGCATAGCGAACCAATATTATGGATCACAATCATTTGGGATCCGCACCACCGGCCCACCGCCCCGGGGAACCACCACATCTCACCAGGAAGCCTTGTTGTTGTTTTTTTTCTGTCCTCCATCGATCACTCGCATTGCCGAATAATAGATAACCAAAACAATTCGAAACGCGCCATGCCCGATAGCAAAATAGTGCGTTAAAGAATCGACACAACCTTTTACAGCCGATGCTCGAAGCAAAGTCTTTTTTTTCGAAAACTTTCAATTTTTACAACTGAATCCTACAAACTGTTTTACTACTGAAACTAATATCTGTATCAATCACGTAGAAGCTTCTAAAGAACAAACTATGCTAACCCATTTAAAATTGCGATTGAGGGATTTGGTGCGTATATGCAGTTCATGCCTTTTGGCAACTTTATGCTTCGAATGATGTTCAGGATCATCGGTTTAGCACCAACCGGGGGAGACTTGGCTCTTTACCCTATGATTTTATTATCTCCAACCCGCTCAACCAATCGCAATGTTTTGTGATATATTGGACGGATTATTATAATTTTAGATAGCTCAACGCAGACGTCTTCCAAATTTGTCAGAACGAATGGCAATCGTTGGACCTGGACCCTCATAGTAAGATGCTTAGAGGTGGACTGGAAGATGCGATGAGCAACCTCCCCCTCAAAGATTTTATCGGATGCTATGGGAGAAAAACACGCCGAAACCTTCGCCGAATTTATGTGCGATTGACGCATGGTAAACAAACCCGCTTTGACACATTAGTGATTTTGTTTTTGATTGTGTAAAATGTCTAATTTTGTACCAAACAATCGGCATTTGCGGGAAATGTTGATTTTCTTCTTCCACTCGAAGAAAACGGCGTCTCAAGCGCATCGAGAGCTCCAAAAACTGTACGGAGATGCTGCTTTACACGAAACAAGTGAAGGAAGGCCCAAAACATTCGAAGACGCTGAATTGGAGGCATTGCTCGATGAGGATTCGTGCCAAACGTAAGAGCTTGCTTCAGCATGAGGAGTTTCCCGTCAAGCCATTTCCAAGCGATTGCATGCGTTGGGAATGATTCATAAGCAAGAAACTAGAGTTTCATATGATTTGAAGCGAAGAAACTTTGAGCGTTGTTTTTGAGCACCTGCTCCAGCGCCAAAAAAGGAAAAGGTTTCGTCATCCATCGTGATGGATGATGAAAAGTGGATTCATTACAGCAACCCACAGAAGAAAAAAAATTAAGCTGCCGTTTTCTTCGAATGGAAGAAGAAAATCAACACCTCCTTCACTTCCTACAAATGACAGAGCCGATAATTGATTGTTTTTATTTTATAATAACAGGACTTAATACTACGATTAGGAAGGCGAGACACATGCGCTCACGCGGCGAGGCATTTTTTTTTGCAATAATATCCAAGTAACATTTCCATAACTATCCAGCTTTAATAAGTTTTATTAAAGTTTTATGAAAACCACAAGAGATATATTTTTTTTTTTTATTAAACCAACAGAGTAGAATAGATTTTTTTTTTCCCTCTTTGTTCCGGACATATTCCCCACCGCTAAATATTTTTTTTTTTTTTTATATATCCCCCTTCTTTTTTTTTTGGCCAACCAACCCACTCTCCAACAATAAAAAATAATGAAGTATTTGTGGTTTTTTTATTGTTTTTTTTTTTTTTTTTGGACAAAAAAGTAGGTTTTTAAAAAAATTCCCCCCTATACAAACCCTTGAGGGGGAAAAACCACCCTCAAAGGCGTGCCCCTTTATCACACAGCAAAAAAATATGAAAATTACACGAGATGTAAACCAGGCCGATTTGAAATATACACAACTGTACTCACATAAATTAGTTGAATTTTCAATTGCATACTGTGCACATAAACCGAGCATTAAAAACCTTTGGAAACGCATTGTTTTTCAATGAAATAAGTGCTACAATTTATTTTTACATAGTGCTGTAAAAATTTAGTGAAGCGCTCACTATTTTCAATCAATAAAAATTGAAGTTCACATGAACGTGTAAATTTCTAGGTTCGTGCATCAAAACCAATGAAACAATGGCGCCCGATTCTTCTGCTGCCTTATCCTCTCGATTAGCTGTCATTCGTTTCCCAATATCATACGAAGTGGTCCGGAATCTCAGCGCAGTTGGATGTTTGTAATTTTTTCAAAATCAAACATCAAATCCCGTTTGTATATTTGGTATATCCACACAGATATAATAATTAAACCACAGTGTGAAGTTGCTGTTTAATTCCAAGAATCGGAAGATTAATTGATTAGCGAGAACGAGAGAATCTCAATATGTTTTTTAGTGATATACATGTTTACTTTTTTTTTTTTGAACATAAATCTCTCTGAAAAGCGATCCCCAATATGCTCGTGAATCAGAGTATTCATGAAATTAGCCATTACTTGTCAACTAAATAAATTTTGTTTTGAACCAAGCAAGCAAAAATTAAATAACGTATAAAGTTACATCTGATGTTTTCAATACGTGTAAAAATAAAGTCGCATGTAATTTTCAACTCGTGTAGCTCAATTTGAACCTTAATTTTGAATTTTTTTCCATGCTCCAATTATGTGCATGAAAATCAATTTAAAATTACATAATTTTATTAACTTTTTGATAAAAAAAAACTTCGAAGAACTTCGATGACATTATTCAAATCATTGTAATGAGTTCAATTCAGCTTTGAAGTGCCCAAGGTTTGTCTGAGTTAAAGTTTGGATCGCACATTTCTCGAGTAATTCATGATAAGGGCCTGAAAGCTAATTGTAAACAATGACTTTCAACGTTGATTGCTCACGAATCACAAGATTCCTATGATATCCAACTACACCAAATGAGATAGCAAACATTCTTCTGCAAGATGTGTTTACAATAACCTTTTAGGCCCTAATCATGAATTACTCGAGATTTGTAGTTGCATCCTACTGTTAGGAGATTCTCACTCCAGTTCGAAGGATCAGCTGTCTAAGTTGTGGTCTAATTAACAATAAATTGAGATTTTATGCTTAGTGAACAAGTATGGCCCACTTTAAAGATAACAGAAACCTTATCATGTTCTGACAATAAATCAAAATATTAACACTTATCCATATCTTCAATCATTTCAAAACCCATCCTACTTTTAAGCAGAGGAGGATTTCGTAGCACTTCGCCAGTTCTTGTGCAAAAGCAACAGTTTCGATTATGCACCTGTTGTTCAGTATTTGTCAACAAATGCAAACTCCAAAATGTCAGATAAACTGATCTGAACACTAACAACTCTCATCTAGGCAAAAGCCATCGTTATCAAGAACAATTCTCTAGTAATTCATGATTAGGGCCGAAGAGCCAATTGTAAACAATGAATTTAAACACTGATCTCTCACGAATCATAAGACTCGTACGATGTTCAACTACACCAAATGGTAGAGCAAAAATTCTTCTACCAGATGCTGCTGTCAATTCACAAGAGTGTTTTGAGATTCGTGAGGTATCTACGTTTGAAGTAATTGTTAACAATTGGCTTTTAGGCCCTAACCATGAATTACTCGAGGAGCTAAAAATGGCCAACGTTGATTAAATTCGGATTTGCAGATTTTTTTTTTGTTCGTATCACACTCTAGAAATAGTTTACCCTGTTTTGAATAACTTGAGTTTTGCTCAGTTTAGGTGGATTATGACACAGCGTATGGAGCGGAGCAATGGTTACTGAAAATCATCACTAAATGTTCATACCTTCCATTTCAGTTTGGTTAGTAAACATTGTCCGCAAACTTCCATCATGAGCTAAAACTCTTTGAAGACCCCGGATAAAAATAACCATAGAATTACAGTACAATAATATACAATACCAATCAAATCTATTGCCGACCATGAAAATTACTGTTCATGTATCAGACTAATGAAAAATGCGTACTTCCATTACAATAGATCTACTTTACAACCCCATATGCTAGAATTTTCAACAATTGTGTAACAATACAGTTAATAGTAAATTTGTTCAGAAAAAAAGTGATTTTTTACTATCTTTAAGATACAAAACAACCTCCTTATTCTATTGTTGATGTCTCAATTTACAAAAGAATAAGTCCTATTATTATCTAATCGTCACAAAAAAATACGTTCGATTGTGCAAACTGATGTATGGTTACAATACACTTTATTGAAAATCTATAATCCTTTATTTTTTGGGCCTCCAAGCATGTAGCCGCTTAGCACTTCCATATGAAAACTTTCCTGAACTTTGCCAATCATGACTGAAAAGCGTTGCCTTTAATATTCTTTTGAGCCAAAATAACTCTTAGCATGTTCTGACATGGGCGTTGTGAAAATTTTGAAAGTTCATTTCAAAATTATTTGTTTACTTCAATAAGGTAGTCTCCAGGGTATATAGCCATAGCCAATAGCCCTTCTTCACTACCATGACCGCTGTCATCGCGACCAGAAAGGAAAATAAGAAGGTGATCCCCAGTAGACTAGAAATTGGCCATTTTATTCGGAAATAACTTCAAATGCTCGTTTGTGCAATCCTGTTTGAAAATCGGGAAGTTAGATACCCAATTTTTTTTAAACAGTATGGAATTGGTCATTATCATCATTATCGACGGCTTTCTGCTCTTTTTATCACCAATTACTATCCTTAGATAGCTCGAAAAATCATTTTTCACTAGCGCCATCTACGACGATTAAGCAGCGGCGGGATACACGACCACGAATTTACATTCAATTTTGAGTCGTTTTTGACTCATATTCGCCAAAAGTGGAGTCACTCATATATGAGTAAATGTAACTGGGATTGACAAGTCGACATATCGTAGCCATCGACCTTAATCAGATGGATGTTTTGGATATATTAGTGACTCCACTTTTGGCGAATATGAGTCAAAAACGACTCAAAACTGAGTAAAATTTATGGCCGTGTAGTCATGAAGAAAATGCATATATTTTTTGGCTCAGGAAGTACTAGAACACTGGTCCCAAGCTCGATCCCAAGATTAATAATTCGCCCCTAATAACGTAACTCACACCAACACACCCTCAAATATTCTGTCAAAATAACATAGCGAATCAAAACAAAAACTAAGACACTGGTACCGAAAGGTACTACAAAGCGCAAGAGTGTATTGCAAGGTGCAGACTGCAAGGTGTACTTCGGAACTAGGGGTTTTGCCCCAGTGAACCAATTTCAAATCGCTAGTTGCATATTGATTGCAACCTCACTTTTGCGGTACCAGGATTCTTCATTAGCTGTCTACAGATTAAGAGCAGGTTCGCAAGTTGCCTTCGTTCTTTAATAAATATCACGTGCACCATAAGCAAGTGGGATTGGGCTGCACCTACTTTCTAGAATGATTCATACAACCCAAATTTTTTTCGCTGAGAATCAGCAATATTTTGCTGAATTTTCATTAATCATTTCAGCAACATAAAATTACTGATTTTTTCAGCAATGCGAAATGTCATCCGGCTTGACAGATGTTTGCTGAACTTTCAGTATACATCTGATTTTTGCTGTAAATTCAGCTATTTTGGCTGTTCCGTGATTTGACGGCACTTTGCTGATATAATTTACTTACCAAACAACTCCTCCCCATCACAACGATCTGCCTTAAGATTGAGCAGAGCTTCCTGCACTTCCGGATCCATGAAGTCGTCGATAATTTATACAAATTTCAACACAAAATTTTAACTAAACCGGTCGCAAACTGCACGAGCGCTGCCGAAAAAACAATGAAAGCGTTTTTTTTTCCTTTTTTATCAATTTGACAGACTGACAGTCGGGTGGTGAAAGATGCTGAGTGTTCAGCAATCTGGGTCAGTTTACTGGTTTTCAGCAAGAACAAATCAAATTGCTGATTTTCAGTAAAACGTAATATTGCTGATGGCTCTTCAGCAAATCATTTTGCTGAAATGTTTGATCATGTTTTGGTGTGTAGTTATTTGTTTCGTTTCTGGAATGATTATCTACCAAGTATCATACTTAAAGTCGATTGCCTATACACACAAGTTCCAAGTTGAATTTGCAAGCTCCGTTCAAAGTTGTTTCAAATATTCAAACTGTCTACATCGTTGAAGTCACCTCGGAACATTCTTGAAATTACTCGCGGAGTTTCCTTTAACTTTTTCACTACTCGGAAAATCTCTAAGTTACTTTGGAACATTCCTCTGAAATTTTCACTATGCCACCTCGGAATATTCGTTGAGTCACTTCGGAACATCCCTTTGAAATTTTCGCTGAGTCACTTCGAAACATTCTTGAAGTTACTTCGGAACGTTCCTGAAGTTACTTTAAAACATCGCTTTGAAATATTCACTAAATTGCCCTGATTTTCTAAATATATTGAATATTTCACCTCAGAATATTGCTGAAGTTACTCTCTAAATTCCCTCTAAAATTTTCATTAAGTCACCACGGAAAATTCCTAAAGTTGAATCAGAACATAAGTGAAGTTCTTTAGACCTTTACATTGAAGTTTTCCCTAAATCCACTCAGAATTTTCCTTAAGACACTTTGGACCGTTCCTGAGGTTATTTTTAAAGTTCCCGTTAAAAATATCACTATGTCACCTCGAAACATACTTGAAGTTACTTCAGAACATTCGTGAAGTTAATTTAGAACTTTCCTCAAATTTTTTTATAAAGTCACCTCAGAATATTCCAAAAGTTACTTCGGAACATTCCTGAAGTTACTTCGGAACATTCCTAAAACTTCTGGGCAGACATTGGAACTTCCCTTGATTTTGTTTTTTTCGAAGGAACCACGGAATATTCCTAAAATTACTACGGAATTTCCTGAAGTTGCTATAGAACTTCCCTTTGGATCTTTCCTGAAGTAGCTTTAGAATTTCCTTTCGAAATTCCACTAAGTCACATCGGAACATTTCTAAAACTACTCGATTTTGAAAGCTGTAGCAATTTCATAAGGCAAAACATAACAGTTTTGATAGTCTTGTTGCCTGAATGCACCATAGAGTACACGCTATTTTGAGACAACTCAGTGACTGAGTAGATTGTACTGATTCTGGGAACCAGTTAACTACTTCTACTTCGATGAGAGGAATCTACCCAAATTCTAGGGAAATGATTAAAATAGCAATTTTTTATTAGTTCAAAATGGCGTTCTCGAAGAAAATGAACGGGTGATTTTTGAGCCATTAATGGCCGTTTGAAAACATTTTTTTTGTTATAATTTCTGTAAGATTTTTAAGGTTTTGGGAAGTTAGTCAACATGAAATTGTTAAGAGCCATGCGATTTCTATTAAGTTCTTTTTGGAAGGCATTTCAGCATAGTTGTATTACCTTTTGAAATTTTAACTAAGTCACCTCGGAATATTCCTGAAGTTGTATGGAAACTTTCCTTTTAAATTTTCTCTAAATCACTTCTGAAGTTAATCGAACCATTCCTGAAGTTAATGTAGAACTTCCTTTTAAAAATTTTACAAAGTCACTTCGTAGCAATCCTGAAGTTACTTTGGAACATTCCTGAAATTCACTTTGACAAGTCATAGAATGCCTGTCAATGTCTGCCCCCTCGGAAGCTAAGAATAAGAGTCAGTTGGTATTCAAAAACGTCCTGAAAATATCTTAGAACTGAATGTCACCAAGGAACCGTGTTGTGTCAGAACATGCCTGATGTTCCTATAAAAACAATTACTTAGTCACCTCGAAACATTCCTGAAGCAACATTGGGACGTTCCTGAAGTTAATTTAGAACATACTTTTGCAATTTTCACTAAGTCACCTCGTGACATTCCTAAAGTTGCTTCCGAGCATTCCTGAAGCATCTTTAGAATTTCGTATTAAAATTTTCACTATGTCACCTCGGAGCATTTATGAAGTTATTTTGAAACTTTCCGTTGCCATTTTCTCTTGAATTCTTGATTTCTTGAAGTTACTTCGGAACTTTACTAAAGTTAATTTTGAACTTTCTTTTGCAACTTTCACTAAGACACTTCGGAACATTTCTGAAGTTACTTTAGAACTTCTCTAAGTTTTCACTAAGTCAGCTCGTATTATTCTTAACGTTACTTCCGGGCATTCCTGAAGTATTTTTAGAACTTAATTTTGAAATTTTCACAAAGTCACTTCGAAATCTTACTGATGCTACTTCGAAACATTTCTGGCGTTAATTTAGAACTTTTCTTTTAAATTTGCACAAAGACATCTTCAGTATTTCAAGAAGTTGCTATTGAACTTCGTTTCTAAATATTTAGTATGCCATCTCAGAACATTTCTGCAGAGCCCTATGCAATCTTCACTGAGTCACCTCCACATTCCTCAAGTAACATCCAAAAATTCCTAAAGTTACCTTAGAACTTCCTTTTACAATTTTCACTAAGTTACCTCGGAACACTCTCGGAGTTTGTTTGGAATTTTCGTCTGAACATCCTTTGAAATTTTCACTAAATCACCTCGGAATATTCCTGACCCAAGCAACACACAAGTTTTATAACGGTTGAAAATACATTTATATGACTAGATTTGGTTATAAAGAAGCTTACTCAACATTAAATAACGAAGAGGTGTTACTTGGGGAAGTTACTTCGTAACATTTTTCAAGTGACTTCGAAACTTTTCTACAAAATTTTCACTGAGGCACATTGAAAGACTCCTGAAGTTACTTCGGAATTTCCTGAAGTTGCTTTGAAACCTCCCTTCAAAATTTTTGGTAAGTCATCTCGGAACATTCCTGAAGTTACTTGGGAACTTTGCTTTGAAATTTTCACTAAGTTTCCTCGAAATATTCCTAAAGTTACTTCGGAATTTCCTGCAGTTACTTCCCCTCTAAATATTCAGTAAGTCATTTCGGAGCATTCCTGGACATACTTTTGAATTTTTCTAAAGTTACTCTAGAAGTTCCCTTTGCAATATTAACTGAGCCACCTTAGAACATTCCATAAGTTTCTTCAGAAATTTCCAAAAGTTGCTTTAGGACTTCCATTTGAAATTATCACTAAGTCACCTCGGAACATTCCTGAAGTTACTTTGGAACTTTCCTCTGAATTTCGTTTGAAATTTCTATTAAATCACCTCGGATTATACCTGAAGTCACTTAGGAACATTTCTGAAGTTCCTTAGAAACTTTCCTATAAATTTTTCACTAAGGCACCTCGGAAGGTTCCTGAAGTAGCTAAAATTTTCCTTCGAAATGTTTAGCAATTCATCTCGGCACATTCCTGAAGCTACGTCGGAACATTCCTAAAGTTACTTCGGAATACTTCCTGAAGTTTCTTTAGAATTTCCTTCTAAAATTTCCACTAGGTCACCTCGGAACGTCCCTGAAGTTAGTTCGGAACATTCCTGAAGTGACTTTAGAAGTTCCCTTTGAAATATTCACTCAATCGCCACGGCAAAAAATCTAACTCCATTGAAAATTTCACTAAGACACCTCAGAATATTCCTGACAAAATATCGGGACGTTGCTGAATTTTCTTTTGAAGTTCCCTTTGAAAATTTCACTAAATCACCTCGGAAAATTCCTGAAATTACTCGCGAAGTTAGTAAGTCATCTCGGAACATTCCTGAAGTTAATTCGGAACATTCCTGAAACTTCTAGGAAGACATTGGAACTTCTCTTTGAATTTTTCACAAAGGAACCACGGGATATTCCTAAAGTAACTTCGGAATTTCCTGAAGTTACCACAAAACTTCCATTCGGAACATTCTAGAAGTTACTTTAGAATTTCCTCTTGAAATTCCACTAAGTCACACCGGAACATTCCTGAAATTACTCGCAAAGTTCCTTTTAAAATTTTCACCAAGTCTCCTCGGCACATTCCTGAAGTTATTTCAGAACATTCGTGAAGTTACTTTAGAACTTTTTTTTTTTTGTAATTTTCATTAAGTTGCTCGGAACATGCCTGAAGTTGCTTTCCTTGGAACATTCCTGAGGTTAAATTCAAACGTTTAATTGAAATTTTCAATGAATAAACTCGATATATTCCTGAAGTTGCTTCGAAACTTCTTTTTGAAATTTTTACAAAGCTATTACGGAATAACCCTCAAGTTACTTCGGAATTACCTGAAGTTGCTATAGAACTTTCCTTCGGAATATTTAGTAAGTCATCTCGGAATATTCCTGAAGTTACTTTAGAAGTTCCGTTTTCAAATTTCACTTAGTAACCTCGGTACATCTCTGAAATTACTCGCGAAGTTTGTAAGGCATCTTGGAACATTCCTGAAGCTACTTCAGCCTTTCCTTAAGTTACTTCAGAACTTTCCTGAATTTACTTCTGAACTTTCTTGAAGTTACTTTAGAATTTCCTTTTTAAATCACCTTGAAGTCACTCGAAGTTCCCTTTAAAATTTTCACTGCTCGGAAAATCCCTAAGTTACTTTGGAACATTCCAGTGCAATTTTCACTATGCCCCCTCGGAATATTCCTTAAGTCACTTCGGAACATCTCTTGGAAATTTTCACGAAGTCACTTCGAAACATTTTTGAAGTTACTTCGGAACGTTCCAGAAATTACTTCAAGACATCGCTTTGAAATTTTCACTTAATAACCCCGATTTTCTAATTATATTGAAAATTACACTAAGTCTCCTCAGAATATTGCTGAAGTTACTCTCTAATGCCTGGGACAGACATATGACGTACGTACAGCGTTGTACTCCTTTAGTCTAGTACGTGTTTTTCTGTACTGGATTAAAGTATATGACAGTTCGTACAACGGTCAGCGTTGTATGTCTGTCATAAGTATAAGTTCCCTTTAAAATTTTCATTAAGTTACCCCGGAAAATTCCCGAATTTACTTCTGAAAATTTCTTGGAAATTTTCAGAAAGCCACTTCGCAGTCACCTCGGTATATTCCTGAAGTTAAATCAGAACATTAGTGAAGTTACTTTAGAACTTAGCATTGATATTTTCCCTAAATCAACTCAGAATATTCCTAATGACACTTTGGAACGTTCCTGAGGTTACTTTTGAAGCTCCCTTTAAAAATATCACTACACACTTAGAAATTTTTACAGTATTCGGTAATTTTTTACCGAACAATCAACACTGCTGAACGTTCGGTAATCCGATTTACCGGATTTCGGTGAAATTGTACAGTATTCCGGTAAAAAAATTACCGGAACTTGTCCAATTTGACCGAAATCCGTTAAATCGGATTAAAAAAAAAATTGAAAGTTGGGTAAAAAATAACCAAATACTGTAAAATTTTCTAAGTGTGTATGTCACGTCGGAACATACTCGAAATTACTTCAGAAAATTCGTGAAGTTAATTTATAACTTTCCTTAAATTTTTTACAAAGTCACCTCAGAATATTCCTGAAGTTGCTTCGGAATACTATGAATACTATGAACATTCTTGAAGTTACTTCGTAAAATTCCTGAAATTACTTTCGAACTTCCTGTTGAAATTTTCCTTAAGTGACTTCGGAACGTCCCTGAAGTTACATTAGAACATTGCTTTTTGCCTTGACAAAAATTTAAATCAAATTGAAAATTTCACTAAGTCACCTCAGAATATTCCTGATAATACATCGGGACGCTCCAGAAGTAACTTTAGTACATCGTTTTGAAAATTTCACTAAGCCACCTCGAAACACTCCTGAAATTACTCTCTAAGTTTCCTTTAAAATTCTCACCAAGTCACCTCGCAAAATTCCAGAAGTTCTTTCAGAACTTCGTTTGAAATTTTCACCAAGTTACCTGGAAACTGAAGTTACTTCGGAAAGTTCGTGAAGCTTCTTTAGCCCTTTGAAATGTTCACTTAGTCACCTCAGAATATTCCTGAAGTTACTTCGGAACATTTCTGAAGTTATTTCGGAACGTCTCTGTAAAAAAAATTACAGTAGAGTTACTCAAGAGAAGAAGTTATTCCAATTCAAGCGGCACTCTCTCGCAAACTTACCTCGCTATTTCAAATTTATACATCTCGATTGTCAGTGAATAAACATCGAATCGAACTACATCAGATTACTCACAGCAAGTAAGCATACAACCTGATGTGATGAAATATTCAATATCTAGTACAGATTCTGAGTTATATCAATTCTAAATTTTGAGTTAATGGCTGCCGACGAAAATGCTTCAGCATAAGCCCTTAATCTAATCTAATCTTATCTAATACAAACGCAGCCAGTACGAGAGAGGATAATTCCAATTCAATCGGCACTTAATTGGAATTTGTAAGGTTTCCACGCAAACTAATGGGAGCTGTCACTTTTACTTTCGGAAAAATATTCCGCTCGATTATTCCGTAAGTGAAGGTGACATTTCGTTCCATGCAGTTCAATTGTCAAAATTCCGCTTGGTAATATTGAACAAAATTCCGTAACCTCTTTACTTTTTAGGTCGATACTGGCCTTAAAATCTAAAATTGAAAAGTTTGGGTCAAACTCAAATCGAGAAAAAACAAAACCATCTCAACGACAGCCGAACTCCGCGCAGCGCAAAACCTTTTTTCCAGCGCCCAACATGCATTGGCCCCGCTTCAAAGTAGCCAACCACAGCAACAACAACAACAACAACAACAAATAACGCAAACAACTCGCAGTCAGTGGATATACCTATTATAACACTTACCACGCACGATCATGTTCAACAGCTCCCCTACGTAGCGAAGAAATCAGCGCGATCTTCTCCCATAACCTTGCCGCCAGTGACCCAGTGAGACCATCGAAGAAACATGATGCAGTTAATGAGCATCCAAGCAGGCGGGTACTCGGAGATCTCGTTGTCAGAGGCAGCTTGGATACGTTGCCTACATCACAATGAAAAAAAAAAAACACAAAAACCGGCAATTATTAAACACCGCTCCTAAAGAGCGCTATCAACAACAACCGATCTGATGGGCGTAAAATGTGTTTAAGCGCCGAAGACATTAAGCTGGGATTATCAAAATATACATACCGACAGATCCCATGCAAGTGGCTGAAAAACGGGCGTTCATCTGTGGATAATCAATTGATTAGCCTGTTTATGAATTACTCACGTGGAACGGAGTAATTGAAGACAATTATTATTCTTCTCAAACGATGAACGGAGGTGCGGCTGTTGCTTCAAACCTATAGCAAGCTGTGCTGCTTCGAAATTTTATCAACTGACATTTTCCTACACTGAAACAAATTTCGCATTTAAGTTGCTACAATGTCCTCAAGCCCATTATTGCGCCTCATCAAAATCGAAACGAAAAGTAAACAAAACAGAAATGAGCAATTATCGAGCAATGCAGTCGAGATCCAATCAAATCCGCACCGTGAGGCAGAACCCGCCCCATTCCGGCTGTTTCCGCAATGACAACCACAAACACAAGGGGCACTTCTCATTGACAGCATTCAATTATCTACTCGAAGTGTGGCGCTTCTGGCTTTCGGTTGTTGTTGTTGTTGTTGTTGCTGTTGCTGTTCAGCGTACTTTAGCACACGTGCTTAGCGAGGAGGAAAGAAGATGATGATCTTGTCTCACGAGGTGAGAAATTGCGCGATTGATCATCGTGATCACCTGGCATCATTATGGATGAGTGAGTAGGTACTTTGTGAATGTAAACAAACATCACTTTCAAGAATCTATCGCCAACAAGCAGTTCGAAGGAAGCTCCGGGCAAAAAATGATGAATATTTTTACCGGCCGATGTCCTTGGAGGCAGTTTGAAACCCGATGCCCATCGACAACTGTGTGGTCAATGCCGCGACGCCATTTATGGCCGCAAACGGGGATTGATTGATTAGGTATCCGTAGTGTTGTAATTCAAGCAATCTTTACTGTCGATGAGTCGTGCCCATCACCCATAAGGGATGGTCGGAGTCGTGATCGAAAATGCTTCTCCTCCCGCTACTTCAGATGGGGAGGGGCTGACATGGTGTTCACATGTCGTCGTTAAATGTCAAGGAGCTCCAACAATCGGAGGAGCTGCTTTAATCTTCTAATTGTGCTCTAACGAGAAAAGCGTGAGTCGTTCGTGAACTGATCTGCCGTGAAACCGACTCAGCCAATTATCTCTACAATTTACCAACCCATGCCGTTGCACCACGTTTCAGAAATGTTCATCAAGCTGAATTATCTTTTGTTTTTCCGCAGATCATCGTCTCCGCCCTGGCCGCCGTTGCCCTCGCCCAGAACCCAGATGCCGAAGCTCAGATCCTCTCGTCGGACAGTTCCGTGAACCCGGACGGTTCCTACGCCTGGAACTACGAAACCAGCAACGGCATCCGTGCCCAGGAGGAAGGCGTCGGAGGCCAATCGGCACAGGGTAGCGCGTCGTGGACCGACCGGGACGGAACCCCAATTCAGCTGACCTACGTCGCCGATGTCAACGGATTCCAGCCACAGGGTGCCCATCTGCCACGTGAAGGCCCAGCGCCTGCCCATGTCCTGAAGACTCTGGAATTCATCCGAGCCAACCCACCCAAGGATGACCCCAACTTCAACATCCAGGCTCTGGAAGCGGAAATCGCCAGACTGCAAGCCCTTCAGTAAATCCTGAGTCCACCAAAACCCAGTCGCGGGAATCGGAACTCGCAGCGACCTGTGCTCATACTCAAAAACAAACCAATCGCTAGGAAAAAAGCAAAATGAAAACCTATGAAACCCGACGAGGAAGAATTTCTTTAAAATTTTGTGTAAATTTGTTGTACATATTCGTTAGTTTATAATTTACCACTTCCCTTCGATGAGCGACACGTCAACTACCCTTTTAACCTTGTTTTTTACTTGTTCTGTTCCAGCAAGCATTTAATGCACTGTTAAACTTGTGACAAACGACATCTCAATGTGCCCATATCGCAACTTAATTACCACAACTTTCCAACCATTTACGATTTTTTTTTTTTTTTTTACTTGTTTTGTTTCTGATCAACGAACGCGAACGAGATTAGCTTAAGACGTTAAACGTCATTGGATTAAACTGCAACCGATCTAATCGAAAGGTGAAGAATATCATCCCTTCCACAATAAGACCTTAAATGAGAAAAATGATAATGCGAAAGAACAGAAGAAAAAAAAATCAAACTTTTTATAATGACAGAGATCAGAGAAAGAGGGGAGAGGCGAAGATGATATTAGAACAACCTTTTTTTTTAACTACTATTATTACCTTTTATTATTTCTTAAAAACAGAAACTCAGCTAAGAATAGGAGAGAAAGTGAGAGAGAAGATACTATCTCAATGGATAACATAACTTGTTCATACAAACAATAAAGGATATTACTTTTATAAACCTTAAACATGCGATTGAATTTCAAATAATCAAAACTTCCTCTTATCGACTTTTGCGCTTTTTAGGCTGTCTTGCTGAATCGTGTGGAATGTTGACGTTTACGGAGGGAGACTGGATAGTCAAGAACAAAATGGATATAGTTTTTGGCTTAGGACATCGGCTAGTAAGATCGGCCCCAAGCTTAATGAATCATCCCCGAAAACATAACTCACAACAAACAACCCCTCAAATCTGTCAAAATAGCCCAGCGAATCAAAATATAAACAAAGATTCTAGACCAAAAAAAACACACCCCAACCTTTTTTCTAAATATATTTTAAAAAGAAAATTTATTTTTAACACAAAAAAAAAATTTTTTTTTACGAGGTTAAACTTAAACCCAAATAAAAACCGGATGAAATTTAATTATTTCTTTCCCGAATTTTCCAACTTTGATCGAGATTCTTCCCACGACCCCCCAACAGTTGTTCCGCCTTTTTTTTCGCCTGTTGCCCCCAATTTTTTTAACTCCCCCGCATCCCCCCCCCCCCCCCCCCACTCCTCTAAAACCCCCCCCCCCGATTGCCCAGTAACGTTCGATGGGTCGAAGCTGAGGGCAATTTGGTGGATTGATATTTTTCTCAACGAAATCTATACCCTTTTCCGCAAGCCAATTGAGAGTGGTTTTGGCATAGTGAGCCGACGCTAAATCCGGCCAAAACAATGGAGGTGTACTATGCTTCTTATATAAAGGCAACAATCTCTTCTGGAGACACTCAGATCGATAGATTTCCGCATTTATAGTTCCGGTAGTGTAAAAAATGGTTGACTTCAAACCACAGGAACATATTGCTTGCCATACCAGTACCTTTCGACCGAATTTCTCCACTTGAATCGACCTGTCCGCATTGCTCACATCCTCCCCGACGACGGCAGTAAAGTATTGTGGACCTGGAAGGGTTTTTGAGTCCTCCTTTACATAGGTCTCATCGTCCATCAAAACGCATGCATCCGGACGCTGCAAAAGACGCGAATACAATTTCCGGGCCCTTGTTGCTGCTCGCTTCTTCTGTTCTGCACTTTGTTTCGAGATTTTCTGCTTCTTGTAGGTCTTCAGGTGGTTTCGCCTCTTGATACGCTGGATCATTCCGACACTCGTTACTGCTTTTTTGGCCAAATCACGTATTGACATTGATTTGTTCTTCATGATTAGAGATACCACTTTCTGCTCCAGTTTCGGGTTGGAAGAACCGGGTTTTCTGCCTCTTCCTGGTAGCTCATCCAAAGAATAGTGTTCCCCAAACTTATGAATGATGGTTTTAACACTCGCATGATGAATTCCAAACCGCTTCGCCAATTTTCGCATAGTAATACCCTTCTCACTTAGCCATGTGTCCAGAACCTTAATTTTCACTTCCTTTTCAATACGTGACATTTTGAATACGCAGAATTTGAACCGCACAAACAAGTAAACAAAAGAAAGCTGACAGTCAGCACTTCCTTTTCAATACGCGACATTTTGAAAACGCAGAATTTGAACCGCACAAACAAGTAAACAAAAGAAAGCTGACAGTCAAACGCACAGCATGCAGTGTTCAGAGCATAAAAAACCATCACAAATACGTGCGTACAATCCCAATCAAACAAATTTCAAAAACAAAAAACTTTTTAAAAATCCAACATAAACAAATTCCCTCAAATCACCTTTTCAGTTATTTTTGCAACAACTTTATACTTGATTTGAATCAGCAAAACTTGAACATAACCAACTAAAATAGACCAACTCCGCGTTCGCCGCACCGGTGTTGTATTTCTTGTAGCTAAACTCGCTAACACCTGTCATCCTGTCAATCATTCACCATCAGTGACCAGAGGTATTGTTATCAGAGATCCCGGTTTTTTCGCAAACTTTTTGCCATGGATTGGTTTGATCAAATAATGTTTACTGCCAGTAGTGCGTCGTTAGCAGACGACAAGGAATACTTGCCTTTCCTTTGCCTGAAGGTTTAACAACATCTCGGAAATGCTATTTATTTCACAGAAAGTCCACCAAAGTTTAGCAAATTGACCAACTTCCCAGATTTTTTACAATTTTTCGTAAATTATTGAAATATTTGTGATATTCTACTTTTTATCATAAAAGATGTACCAACTTAGAGTCCAAATAACTTCTGGGAAGCTAAATCTGCTGCTCAAAGTTGCGGTAATTTCCAGAAAGTTGTTTCTATTCCATGGATGATCAGCAAACTTTTTGGAAGTTCAACCAAGTTTCCAGAAACGTTGAGAATTCTTAGGCAATTCAATGGACTTCTCTGAAGTTCAACCACTTCTCTTCTCCAAAGGGTGTTACCATGCTGACTGGTAACATGTCCTGTAGGACATATTTAAATTTATTTAATTGAATTATGGCTCCCGTCGAAAATCCAGATGAAAAATATATATATTGTAAAATTAGAATTTAGGGTTGTGTGGTTTTTTACATCACGGGATTTGCCATTTCTTCGAGGTTAACTAAATTCGATGACTTTGTGAAAAATCAAAGAGGTGGAAAATTGAAAAACTATATATTTGTAGGGCACCCGTGGCTAAACAAAAAAATGTTAAAAAAAACACATAACACAAAAATAACTAACACCTAAATAAATACCCCAACAATTAGTTACCCAGCACCAAACATGAAATACCCAAGTAACCACAAGCATTATATTATTGCACTTATTCAACCGAAAATCAACATCGGTAATGCGGGATCGCATCAATTCAACAGTTGTCAAGTAATGAAGCGTTAGATTAGCTTAAGAATGTAGTGATGCATTACCAATGCAATAATGCTACTTTAGCAATGTCTTATGGCATTACAAAAGATATAGCATTAGTTCGATCTTAGTGGGGCCCTTTTCAGCTTTAATCCAACTTCAATGATGCACTAGACGTAATGCATATACCCTATATATGCATGCTATTACAGCCTCGTGGTTACTTGGGTAGTCCTGTGAGACTTAGCATGCAGTACAAAACGAACAATCAAAAAAAAACATAACTAAACGATAAAACCAATACACGAGAAGAGATTTCGCCCCATCGAGCGGCGAATTAAGGAAGGAAGGAGGAGGTGAGATGGAAAAAAGGAAGATCGAGACAGTTGAGCTTGGACAGTAAAACGAGCCACAAGTGCGCGACGATTATCCTCCGTAAAGCAGTTTTTTTTGGATCTCGCGTGTGAACTTGAGTAGTGGTGGCACCCGTCATCGAATAAGTGCCCGAAGAAAGGCGGAACAGGTGGTAAAGCCAAGTCCACCGAGCTTTGGAACTCCACCGGATTGTGGCCAGCTACTTTTCGTCGGCCCAGCCCTTCGCCCGTTTGTGTGGATAGATATCCAAGGAATCATCCCCGACCATCTTCCGAAGGACCGCCACGTGAAAGCCGATCGCCGCCGAATTCCGGAAAAACTCCCTTCTGTCGGGTCAGCATCATCGACCGGAGTCGGGTGGGTGCATATCCCCAGAATCACCCCCGATCGTCACTCAAGAATCCGTCAAGATACCAGCTCAAGCCTAACCCCGAAAGCCGCAACATTTCCGCGTGCTCAACCCTCAAGATTGCCGGTGGCCAACGAGCCCCAAACGCCATTTCGTTGGGCCACACGCGGCGTGAAAAGGAGGACGGACGTTTTGGAGGTAAAGGACCGGTAAGTTCGGAGGGTTTGCCGACGTTAACTGGAACCCTGATCGATGAGTCCCCTTTCCGTCGGTGGGCATTCCCGGAAGCTTAGTTTGGAGGCACCTTCCCCAGCACGTGGCCTCGAACCCATCATCATCCGCAGGAACGACCTTAGAGAATCGCTGCCAGCATGAAGGCCGCCTAATCACCAGCCCTCCCACGTGCCGAGCCGCAGTTCCAGAAGGTATGAGTTCCCTCCGTTTTTCCTTCCTTTCTGCATGTTCCTGCTGAACGGGCCCCACCGGTTCCAGCATCGGCCGCATCAAGAGCTCCAACGGTACCCACAGTTTTATGTATAAAAAATTATAAAAAATCTCAGTATGTTTAAGCCTATTTTTCCATATGTTTGTTCCATTTTATTTCTGAGCCTGTATATGACGTCTGTACTTTGCCCTTTTGTGCCGTCTTTTCCCCTTCGGTGGTGAGTCCGCCCTGAACAAGTCCGCCGACCCTGAGAGGGTAAAGACCGAGCTAGTCGTAACTTACAAGGGAGTGAGAAAACTTTATAATTATCTTGAAACTTCCAATAAGTTTATTCAACTTCCGAGATGCTGAATCAACTTTTGTCAGGTTCATTATCCTGACATCCTTCCAATCTTCATAGATATTCCGAAGTTCATAGTAAGTCAAAAAATAATTTTCAAAGAGTTTGTTTAGTTTCTAGCAGCTAATATAAATTCAGGCCAATTCATGTAAATGTCGAGGTTGTTTAAAAGCTGTAGAATATGCAATAGACCTTTCTTGTGGATTTTTTTTTATTGGCTTATCAGATACCTTTCAAACTGTAGAGTATACTTTTCTATGGGACCGATGTTTTTTGAAGCCTGTAACTATTGAAAACCAATAAAAAACTGTTAAATAACCATTTCACCCCATATGCGCCCACTGGTGAATATCCATTTGACCCTCTCTTCCCCAACCTGATGTTTCTCTTCTGTGGTGAGTTTCACGATAACTTGTTAGCTCTTCACTCCTAAGGAAAAATCCTATAAGCAGATTTCAGTGCAAGCGTAAAACACGGCAGTTGTTTTCTTACTCAGTCACTCCACCGGAAAGTCTCGTAACAAATATATCGAATTCGTTTTTGAACATAGGTTGGAACCAGCTCCAACCTGCGATACCCGAACTTATTGTCAGTGCAAACCTCAATCCGATACGAGTTATAAATAAAACCATACACACTTACGTTTAACACACAACAAGCCAACCCAATTTTGATACCAGATCCAGTTTGGAACTGGATCAAAAACAAATTCGATAATAGTGAATTCGTTTTTGATTCAGTTCCAACCTGGATCGGGTATCATAATTAAGTCGGCTTTTTGTGTGTTGAAAGTCAATGTGTATGGTTTTAATTGTAACTCGTATCGGATTGAGGTTGGCACTGATAATAAGTTCGGGTATCGCAAGTTGGAACTAGTTTCAACCTAGGATTAAAAACGAATTCGATGATACTGTCATTCTTTGCATAAAAAAGAATCCCGTGTATCACCTGCAGGCATCGGCATCGGCATCGCAGTAGATTTCCCGCGTTAGTTGATCCAAGCTGCACCACAAAGTTATGTGTATGAACAATGTACCGGAGTACCCTTTTTGCTTCAATCCAATCCTTAGTCGTAGGCTTGCTGACGGAACGTCCCAGCAACTACTGGAGTTATCCGGCCGTGCATTCAACGCGATAAACAGCAAACCTACCTGTTGGCGTGGACACGCCAGCGCGCCGCTACTGTAAACTTCCCTGCAACTCCGTTACCATTATCGCGCACGATCGCAAGCCCGATGCGCACCGGCCTTGACAGTTCTCCGTGTGGATGTAATGGTGAGTGGGTTATTGATGATCAGAACAATGCTCTATTGTTCATATATAAACAAAAGAGAAGTGTTAGAATTATTAGAAACAATAATAAGTGCGGAAATCTTATTTCAATTGATTAGGATTAAAAGCTAAAATAGTCTATGTAAATGGAAATGAAATTAAAATTGGAATTTAACTTAATATTATTGGTATTTGGACAGGAATACTTACTATAGGTGCTTAAAGGGTGATACGGTCAAAATTTGGTCAAGGGAAAATGCGTGTAAATCGGTGAAATCGTTTATTTAAAAAATCAAATTAAATTTCTTTTTCAAGTTCAATTAGTATAAAATTCAGGAAAAATATTCAGTTAGGCTTCCGCTTTTCCAAATCCGAATTGCCGGGCCTTACGCTTGACCCCTGCCATCAGATTTTGTACAGCCACCTTGTCCACCTTCTTCGCCGCAGAAAGCCAGTTTGCCTTGAACTGCTGCTCGTCCTTAGCAGTTTTTTTGGTCTTCTTTAGGTTCCGCTTGACAATAGCCCAGTATTTCTCAATTGGGCGGAGCTCTGGCGTGTTGGGAGGGTTCTTGTCCTTGGGAACCACCTGCACGTTGTTGGCGGCGTACCACTCCATGGCCTTTTTACCGTAATGGCAAGATGCCAAATCCGGCCAAAACAGTACGGAACAACCGTGTTTCTTCAGGAAAGGCAGCAGACGTTTATTCAAACACTCTTTAACGTAAATTTCTTGGTTGACAGTCCCGGAAGCTATGAAAATGCTGCTTTTCAAGCCACAGGTACAGATGGCTTGCCAAACCAGATATTTCTTTGCGAACTTTGACAGTTTCGTGTGCTTGAAAATATCTGCTACCTTTCCCCTTCCTTTTGCCGTATAAAACTCCTGTCCCGGAAGCTGCTTGTAGTCGGCTTTGACGTAGGTTTCGTCGTCCATTACCACGCAGTTACAGTACTGGAAAAAATAAAGTGCTCACCAAAACGAATAATCTTGAAGAGTGACACCCTTTACACATTCAGAGAAAACCTTGAGCTGTATTCGACATAATTCATCTTATTCTTCCGTTTTATCGTTTCGTGCAAAGAAAATAATAAAAATCTAGGACTGGAAATTTATCTCTTAATTTTTATTGAACCTTTTCTGTTATCGACTGGAAAAAATAAAGTGCTCACAAGAGAAATTGTAAAGAAAACACAGTATATAAAGCTTTTAGTACTTAGTATGTCCACCTTTTGCCTGGATCACTGCTTGTAGACGTCGTGGCATGCTTTCGACGAGGTTGTGCAGATATGTTTCATCGATGTTCTGCCACGCTTCATTTAAAGCTTTGAAAAGCTTGGTTTTGTTCGTCACTTCGCCTTTATCCACCTGTCTATCCAAAATCGACCACAAATTTTCAATCGGGTTGAGGTCAGGTGATTGTGGTGGCCATTCCAACAGTTTAATGCGATTTGCTTTGAAGAATGCAGTTGACTTTCGTGCTGTGTGCTTTGGGTCATTGTCCTGCTGGAAAATGAAGCTTTCCTCAAGCCCCATTTTAAGAAGCGATTCCTCCAGATTTTCATTGATTATATCAATGTAACGATCAGCAGTCATGATACCTTCGATTTCTACGAGATTTCCAACGCTGGACCACGAGAAGCACCCCCAAACCATAATACTTCCGCCACCATGTTTTACAGTTTTCTGCACGTTCTGATCCAATAAGCGTTCTCCCGACTTTATCCAAACACGAGGGCGCTGTTTCTTGCCAAACAGTTCAAATTTGCTCTCATCAGACCATACCACTCGTTTCCAGAATTCTACGGGCTGTTCCGCATACTTTTGAGCAAATTTCAATCGTTTGATTCTATTCACTTTTCTGATTAGAGGGCCTCGACTTGCATACTTGCTCTTCAATCCAGCTTCTTGCAGCCTGTAGCGAATAATTCTTTCGGATACCTTCAGATTCAAGTTCTCACGTATAGCACGGCTGGTTATTGATGAGCATCTTCTTGCTTCTCGTACGATTCTCGAATCTTCGCGTGGTGACGTAAGCCGCTTTCTCCCACGACCTGATTTGTCTGCCACACTTCCACATTGTTCGAATTTCTTCCATACCTTCCTTACACCAGAGTAGCTTAAAGCATACTTAGCAGCAATCTTCCGGAACGATTCATGGTTCTGGTGGTCTCGAACGATGAGTTTACGGATTTTTAGGGGGATTTGCTTACTTTCCATCTTAAAACACGAATAACGAACAAGTAAAACGGGGAAAAATTGTTCTTGAATATACCGCGCATAAACAACAATAAGAGGATATGTCAATATCAGCGACTGGGAACGAACAAAACACCGTAAAATATTATAAGGTAAAAGTGAGCACTTTTTTTCTTCCAGTTCAAAAACAACTTAATTTAAGTAAAAAAAGTTTTTTTTGATTTCAAGAGAATAGCAATTTTTTTTCTACAAAAACTGAAAGATAACGCAAATTAAGTCAACTTTGCAGAAGAAAGCTAAATAATATAATCAAATTTGATGAAGTTATGAAGCAATGATATAATTATTTCCGGGTGAGCACTTTATTTCTTCCAGTACGCCTCGAACCCCCCCCCCCTTCCCCCCCCCCGTTGGCCGCGGTCCCCCGGTCCCCGACTCCCCCCCCCCCCCCCCCACAACACAACCAGGGCCCCTATGGGGGTGTACCCGGGTTCCCCCCCCGCCCCCCCCCCCCCTCCCCTCCAAAGGATTTTTATCATGGCGCCCCCCCCGGTGAACGTTCTGTAAATAATACACAGGCAAAAATTCAAAGGATTTTTTTTTTGTTGTGCTGGTGGTGGTGGGGGGGGTGGTTTGGTGTTTTTTTGTTTTTTGTTTCACGATTGTGTTGTTGTTTTTTTACACGCGCCGCTCTTTTGTTTTTCGTGTTTTTGGTTTCAGTTTCCCCCTCCCCCCCCCGGGGGCCGAGCCCCCTCCTCGATGTACCGCCACAGGTTCTCCCTGATCAGTAACATCTCCACCTTGAACCACCCAAACCGAGTAATTGGAGTTAAAGGGTGATACGGTCAAAATTTGGTCAAGGGAAAACGCGTGTAAATCGGTGAAATCGTTTATTTAAAAAATCAAATTAAATTTCTTTTTCAAGTTCAATTAGTATAAAATTCAGGAAAAATATTCAGTTAGGCTTCCACTTTTCCAAATCTGAATTGCCGGGCCTTACGCTTGACCCCTGCCATCAGATTTTGTACAGCCACCTTGTCCACCTTCTTCGCTGCAGAAAGCCAGTTTGCCTTGAACTGCTGCTCATCCTTAGCAGTTTTTTTGGTCTTCTTTAGGTTCCGCTTGACAATAGCCCAGTATTTCTCAATTGGGCGGAGCTCTGGCGTGTTGGGAGGGTTCTTGTCCTTGGGAACCACCTGCACGTTGTTGGCGGCGTACCACTCCATGGCCTTTTTACCGTAATGGCAAGATGCCAAATCGGGCCAAAACAGTACGGAACAACCGTGTTTCTTCAGGAAAGGCAGCAGACGTTTATTCAAACACTCTTTCACGTAAATTTCTTGGTTGACAGTCCCGGAAGCTATGAAAATGCTGCTTTTCAAGCCACAGGTACAGATGGCTTGCCAAACCAGATATTTCTTTGCGAACTTTGACAGTTTCGTGTGCTTGAAAATATCTGCTACCTTTCCCCTTCCTTTTGCCGTATAAAACTCCTGTCCCGGAAGCTGCTTGTAGTCGGCTTTGACGTAGGTTTCGTCGTCCATTACCACGCAGTCAAACTTCGTCAGCATCGTCGTGTACAGCCTCCGGGATCGCGCTTTGGCCGTCGTATTTTGTTTATCATCGCGATTTGGAGTCACTACCTTCTTGTAAGTCGATAGTCCGGCTCGTTTTTTGGCTCGATGCACGGTTGTAGACGATACACCCAGCTTATTTGCGGCATCTCGGAGAGATAGGTTAGGGTTTCGCTTGAAACTACCGGCAACTCTCTTTGTCGTCTCAGCGGCTTCCGGTTTTCGATTTCCCCCCGATCCAGACTTCCTGGCTGTCGACAAACGTTCCTCAAACACTTTAATTACATTTGTAATGGTTGATTTGGCAACTTTTAGCGATTTTGCCAACTTTGCGTGCGAGTAGCTCGGATTTTCGCGATGCGCGAGCAAAATTTTGATACGCTGCTCTTCTTGCTTGGACGGCATTTTGACAACTGAAGAGTGAATTCCAAAATCAAAATAGGAGCAACATTCTACACACACACACACCTTCAAAATGAGGGGTGTTCAGGTTTTTTAAATGCAAAATTGAAAGAAATACGTCAAGTTGATATTGACCAAATTTTGACCGTATCGCCCTTTATAAATGCGGAAATCTATCGATCTGAGTGTCTTGTTGCCTTTATATAAGAAGAGAGATTGTTGCCTTTATATAAGAAGCATAGTACAACTCCACTGTTTTGGCCGGATTTAGCGTCGGCTCACTATGCCAAAACCACTCTCAATTGGCTTGCGGAAAAAGGTATAGATTTCGTTGAGAAAAATATCAATCCACCAAATTGCCCTCAGCTTCGACCCATCGAACGTTACTGGGCAATCGTGAAGAGGGTCTTCAAGAAGACTGATAAGGCAGCTGGGAACATGCAGGAGTTCAAAAAAATTTGGGCTCAAGCGTCCAAAAAATGCGATGCAACACTTGTCCGGAACTTGATGAAGAGCATTCGATCCAAAGTTCGAAAATTCGTGAAGGAATAACTTAAATTTCATCCGGTCTTCATTATGTTCAAGCTTAACCTCGTACAATAAAGGATTAATTTTTTGTATGAATAAAATATCGGTTTTCAACATAATTTGAAAGAAAGTTTGTGGATAGCTTATTTTCGATACACTCCTTAAAAACTCATAATGCATCATATCATAATGATTTTCTTTCCCTTGTGCGGTTCCTGTGGCCAGAGAAAATACCTGCCTAAAAACCTGTAGAATGCTCTTTTATAAACCAACAGGAGGCGGCCATTCTTTGAAACAGAACTGATTATTTGTCAATAAAGCGTCAGAACTTATAGCAATTTGTGTCAAAGTTATAACAATTTGTGATGTATGTTTGATATTGGCTACCACCGTAGCGATTGTAGCACGGAAGCTAAGTCCGACAGCAATGGGCTCTCTTCTGCATTTGACTTGATCAAGCTTTAATAACCACTGATTATCTCCATCATGCCATTCTATGAGGGGCCAAAAACGGGTAGGGTGGATCGATAGACAACATTACTTATACGTATCCACAGGGATATAAAGAATCTCCTTCCAACAACAAGATTGAACAATTGGTCAAAAGAGCGAGCTATATACCATGAGGATGCCCCAATGGGCGGGGAAAAGAGCCCGCCCTTTTTTCACAAACTGTTAGCAATGGGAGAGATAGCATAAGAAGCTGAAAGTGTCATATAAAATATAGTGAGAGAGTTTTAAAATATAAAATGATAATAACAATTCTATTTGTAATTACATGTCTGCTGATTGTGATCCTGCTGCAATTGAAGAAAGACTTGCGTATCCTACAACTTTAGACAATGTATCAAAGACACGAAAAAAAAACTTGGGAATTTCATGGATGACCTGAAATTATATATCGTATAAAAATTGTTTATCTAAAATTTGGATATGCTGCTCCATTTCCTTGCATCACAATAATCATCTCTATTAAAAAAGGAATGAAACATGCTTCCTCCAAAAGTCATTTTATTGTAATTACGAAAATTGGAACTTCTCATCTCTCTCTCCCTCTCTCTTTCACTTTTCTGCAAATTTGATATTCCAATAATCAGCATATGACACTTGTACATACTGGAGAACTCATCATCAAACGGGTTACCCTTTGCCATCGGTGAAATCGCCTTCTGTTGAAATTGGAGTCTTTGGACTGGGGAGCAGTACTGGTGAGGCCGGGAATACTCTAGAACTGGGAGCACACATCAAACGCGGTAGAGGTGAAGCTGTAGTTTTTCGGCCACCAATCGTCTGACGATGACCCAAACACGGAAGCGGAGGAAGAAGCGGGTTGAGAAGGTGACGGACCGGCAGGTTTTAAGTTCTTATTGTCGAAGATGCAAAGTAGGTGAAACTGACGCCGCTGCTGCTGTCGCTAAATGCATCCATCAACATCGATGCTAGTGGCGCTGGCTTTGTCGGTGTAGGGACATGCAATGGTCTTCTGGGGCTGATCTTGGTGGAGGCTGTTTCACCTTCTTCAAAGGCTGCACAGGACTAGGTGATTCCGGTCGAGGAGGTACAACCAACTTACTAGGGCTAGAAGTGAGTATTTTATTAGCGGTGGTTAATTAGTGGAGTGAGCAATACAACGAATGTATCGCATCGAAACTCGTCCTTCGAAGTACCTTGCACGGTTCCATGGCGTTCGGCGAACGGAACCGTTGCCACACCGATCGACGAAGTAAACGGATCACTTGATTTGTTGTCAAGTACACTGGCAAAATCATCCTAGAATCCGGCGCTTTTAAATCCATTGCGCGTGCCGTAACCGTTAGCCTTCAAATGCATCACGTTTGCTCGCATTTTCAGCATCTTTTTCTTGAAGGACCAGCTTAATCTTCCTGAATTCTGGTTCAATTTTCAACGAATAATCGAATAATCGAAATAGATTTAAAAAATCGTGCTTTTTATAACCACAAGACAAAAATTTGTAAACATCAGAGTCTTCAGAATGGGATGCACTGACAGAAAGGCACTGTTGCCAGAAAAAGTTTTGAATAACGTGGTGTCTACAATTTCACTACTTTACAGAGTTGCCAAAACGCCTCACATCTGTTCCACATGGTTATATTCACCATAAAATGTGGAACAAATTGGAGCTTTCAAAAATTTGTAACAAAGTGAGGAGTGCATGGAAAAAAAAATTATTAACGCTTAAGTTATGAGAAGTTCATTGCCTTTGAAGGAAAAATATAAAAAATTAGGGTTAGGTCTGGCGAGAAAGGTCTATTGAACCATATTCTTACGTTGGTCTGCTGCTGTTGTTGTTGCTGTCGTTTGCTTTCACCTTCGTCGTTCTGATCTTCATCGGTGAGAAATTCACGCTTTGGATAAGGTATAGGGCAGCTGGCAATGACGTTCACCGAATACACAATAACATTTATAAATTTGCTCTTATTTCTGTAGCAGCAAGCTCAACAAAACCAACAACAGCAGTCAAATGTAAGTGGTTTGAAGACGTTAGTACGTTTCAATTATTTTAATTTTTTTTTATCATTTCTCAAACATCATAATCAGCAGCTGGCAGACGAAAGCCACACTTTTAACCTTTTCCTCAATAACCATAAAACCTAGCAAAATAAGGATTGCCCTTTCAACAGCAACAAAACCAGAAATCTCAACAGCAGCAGCAGCAACAACAACAGCAGAAAATGATGGTCTCAATCATCAACAGGGCGGATTCCAACAACGTATTAATATTCTATGTGCGATCAGTGTGTGGGGCATCATTTCCAGATAATTTAACAAACCATTTAAGTGTTCATTTATACGTATAAAATATTGTAAACCATGTGAAAATAATATCGTGTCGTAGGCTGTTTGAAGGCATTTACTGTTTGGGGAAAATATTGGAGAACATTAAATCATAGAAGAAAGCTTTGTTTTATTTAGTTCAAGCAACGTCACATTGCATTTTTTGATCCATACATCCAGCCCTTACTCTAAGACCTTGAGGATGGCCGGCGTATACACTTAAATTGGATTTTGCTGTTCGGTAAAAAAAATTTACGAAATATTTCGGTAAACATAAAATATTACCGATTTTTTGGTAAATATACATAATTTTACCGTAATATTGTAACACTTTACCGAACGATCTGTAATGTTATATTTTATTTACCGTATTCGGTAAAAAAAAATTCAATTCATACGGTAAAAACAAACAATCACTGAATACGGTAAGCACTTACAAAACGTAAAATGGACTCTGAAAGAACGAAGCCCGGTAAAGTGTTATTAACTGTCAAACTGTCAGCCATTTTCTATGAAGTCTCGTGGTTCCAGTGATCAGTTGTGTTCCAGAAGGTTATTTTGAAATTAGTTAATTTTAAATATTCCATTTAAAAAAAATTACAACTATTTCATCAGGCTAGCTATAAATGTTTTCAATGTGCTGATTACACGATTCGATGTAAAAGTGGATTTAAATACGAAATGATACACATTCAAAATATATTTTCTTTATTGTATCCATCCACAGGTAGAAGACAACTTCACTGATGCATCCAGTGCAGCCGACACTCATCGTTTGTGATCGAATTCTAAACGTATTCCGTTGATTGCGCCATATGCTGAAAAGTTCTCAAGTCTAGGTAGGAATCGAATGAATAAATAAGACAATATACAAATAACAACAAATATACTATTATTTAATAAAATTTTGATTGTTGTTTTTGTTTTTTTATTAATGTCAAAGATAAAAGCAAAACAAAAAATACCGAAACGGTTCGGTACCAGACTACACAGCTGTTGAAAGTTCGGTAAAAAATGACCGAATACTGTAAAAATTTCTAAGTGTGTACATGCAGATCTATAGCAATATATATTGAATATAACTTATTATATTATATCCCGTTTCTTCTCGTCCTCGTCGATGGCACCACAGAGAACAGACGAATTGGCTCATACGAATAAAGCAAAAAATCATGTGTATGCTAATAAAGTGGCGACGTAGTGCAGCGACATTCCATACTAATTACTGCCATCACTGTGAAAGCAATCCACCCAGGGGAAGAGTTATTTTTCTCCATGTAATTTCTATTTCATGGGAAAAGCTAGGAGAAATTGACCTACCGTAAAGTTGAAAAAACTCATGAAGTTGTATAAAAACCTTACGTTCTACAAATTTAAGTTCTTTTGTCCTTGGTTTCCACGTATAAAGAAAGATGGCCTGTGAAAAAAGTTGTAAAAATATATTACTCTTCTCTTGGGTAAGAAGCGTTCATCGTGCAGATCAATTTTCGATCTATCATCCGGCACCCATGTAAAAAAAAAAACAGATCTGTCAATATATCTTGGGTTGTAAATTTGTAGTCCTTGACTTGGACCTGCTGATTCTGGGGGCATAATTTCAACCGACGTATCATAATGGACATCTTTTTCATCCGTTTGAACATCAACCAAGTTTGATGTCTCTGCATGTGAAGTTGTTACCATCCACCTCTGGAAGTCTACATCATGTTCGTGATATTCGCATTCCATTGGGTTATCTGCTGGAAAATTCTTGCTATGCTCTTTCCCAATCAAGCACCAGCTCATCGGAATCCTCACCGGAACCTTCGCCGGAACCACAAGGGAATCCACGCGTGGAACAGCATTAGAGTGTTAATTGCTCTGTTCTCAAATGTTTGCGTAATTAACTTACAAATCATTGGTATCCAAAGACTTGTCACTTCGTACGTGACTTAAAATAGATTTACCCAGTAGTCGCGCACTTCCATCTGGAAAACCCTCATTGTGTTTGGGAGACCTGTGGAATGTTTTTCCCAAAGTATTTCCATGCTGATTTGTGCACCAGTAGTATTCAGATTGTCGTCTCATTTGTACCTTTCACCATCGCTTTGTTTACCAACATTGATAACGTAACAGAACAACTCTATGTCAATGTCCCTATGTCAAAATTGAAACACTAGCGCCACCCCATTAGACATTCCATACTAATTTGAATCGACAGTTCCGTTTATGATCACAAGCGGTCGTTTGAGCCTGGACGTCTGTTCTCTGTGCCCCCCCCCCCCCCCTCCCCCCACCTCCTCCTTTCCCCCTCCCCATTTCCCCTCCCCCCCCTCCCCCCCCCCCCCCCCCCCCCCACCCCCCCCCCCCCACCCCTGTTCCCCCCCCCCGATCTCTATTTTTTCCCCCCCCCCTTCCCCCCCGTTCCACTCCCTCTTCCTCCTTCCTTCTCTCCACTATTCCCCCTTAAATTTTTCGTTTTATTTAAAAATTTTTTTTTCGGTTGAGTGTGTAAATTTTTTTAAAAGTGATTCCTTTTACCATGAAAATTGTAGAACTGTCAAATCCACCAACACAAAAAGCAAGCCGTCTTCGTATGATAGAGAAAAAAAGAATCGGGTTTACCTGTCAAAGTCGTCCTGTTCTTTTCGTACGTCCGGGAAAACATTTAAGCTGCTCACGGATATTGTTCTGTTGTGAAGGGATTTGTCGAGGATTTTAAGGTGAGACTCGGAGGTACATTTTCTATGAAGATTACATTCGAAGTTTTAGCCTTATAGTAGTACGCTCTGACAAAGTACTCTTTCCACCGATAGCACCAGCTCGCCGGACAACCCAATAAGCAACATGAAGCAGCATAACACCCCAACGAACAACAGGAACAGTTAACTTTCTTCCAATTACGAATGTCTCACCGGCAGCGAATCGGATCCGAACTACGAATCCGTCCGAACAAACCCCGTCGACGACCGGTCCATCGTCAACGATTCGCTCTTGAAGTCCGATTCCTAGGCGACGCCAGGTGTGCACCAGGCAACCGCCACGACAACGACGGAGGACACCGGGTCCGACACTCTTCCGGCCGAAACAGAAGCGGAGACGCCTTCGATGTGCGAACTGGAAATCACCAGCGTCAGTGACTACTTTCAAGACTGATTTTTTCAAGCCAATTGTGAGAACCGTCGTGCAGTATAAGTTTATTAATTGTTTTTTATATGTGGGAATGCTGTTATATCCTGCCGGCGAGCGAAAAACGACTCCAACAAAGTTTATTTAGATGATTAATATAATCCGAATGCAGCGTTTGAGTGAGGATTATGCATTAGTAAGAAATCCGTTGTTTAATACATGAACCAGTAACAAGAAATATTTGTTTACATAACGAAAAAATAATGTTTTATTAATTATATCCCACTTTCATTTAAATCAAATGATTTTCAAACAAATAACTGTCTTATTGAAATTTATAATGATTCATCTGATAAAACCAAACAATTTATGTTAAAACTATTTTTATTTCAATATTATTAAAATTTTACTTTTATTTGATTTGCACGACTTTTTAAATTTGAAAGTTGATTTAAAAATAAACTTTGTTTTTTTTTTTTACAATGACACCGCTTTGACTATTTAACAATTCTATTATTCTTTTTAATATTTTCAAATATAAAATAAACCAAAAGTATAATTTTGATATTACAGTTTTTATTTTTTTGTATGAAAAACGACCTCCCCACAAAAAAAAAAAACCAACGAAATTTTTTATTAACAATAATATTTTTTAATTCTAACAATCATTATTCTTTGTATGTAAATGAAAAGCCCATAAAAAACATGATATTACCGTGGTAGCTTGGGCAGTGTCCGGCTACAATGCCTTCATGCAAGATTACGTTGTTGAGCTCAAAGTTTATGTTAAACACAAGGGGTAAGACAGCTCCTTATCGCGAGCAATTTCAGAGTTTCCTTTGAGGTACCTCGAGTAACTCACGTTGCTCAGCAAGCGAGCTCTGTAATTTGTTTTCTCTCTGTTTTTGCACACCAGCTGTCAAACAAACCGCTCGCTAGTACATGAGCTGTCGTGTGTGCACAATTGTATACAAGCAATTCCTCTATTTAACTCTGATTTTGAAAATAACCTATATTCGCTCAAACTACATATCTGCTCGTACAATTTGATATCGTATTGACTACTTCTAGCGTTAGCCTTTGTCTTTTTCGAAAAGTTATTTTCATGTCTCCAAGTAAGTCATACTTTGAATAAAAGCACCGGCTTGACCTGCTATTTGTTATAGTAGCATTATTCCGCCAGACGGTCAGACTATGAACTGGTGCTGTGGAATAAGGGCAAGAGGACAAACGAGCTCAGCCCGCTGCAGTCCGACTCAAGCTTCAAGCTTCTTAGAATTGATGTTTAGCAAATTACTAATCTAAAAATACCGATATCACACCTGATAATTGTATCACATATAAAATATTCCTAGAACCCTCATAGTCGTGAAATAGGGCTAGCCGTTGTTCCACCTTCTATTGCCATTAGCGGAATGTCCATTATTTTTTCCAAACAAATTGGAAATCAAACTTTTTGAAGCCCTGGCAACCGATAATAATCGATTAAGATTGATTCAATTTTAAGCTATATTGAGTTACTCGCAAGTTACTCGCAAGTTACTCGGTGCATCAAAGCAACTCAGAGTAGAGCTGTCTCACCCCTAGGTTAAACAACCCCACGACTTGACCACCACACACCAGAATACGCTCTTCTTTTTTTTTTATTTTTTTTTTTTTTTTGGTGTTTGTTTCTTGTTAGTTTGTTTATTTTTTTATAAAGATTTGTGGTCGAGGTCAGCGAGATGCGATGAATGAGCGTCGGGCGGGTGGTTATGTTGAGAGTTTTTTATATTTATTTATTTTTATGAAATCTAAAGGCGGTGTCCCATTAGCGCGTGGGGCGTGGCGTCGCGTGGGCGTTTTTTTTCTGCGTTTGTATTAAAACACGGTGTCGACGCCCTTGACGCGTTGGCCGCCACAATTCAACTTCAAAGTTGAAGCGTTTGTTGTTATTTTGAATTGTCATAATGTTGTGTAGATTTCGGCGTTTGGTTTGATTTAACATAATCAGCAAGCAAGAAATTGTGTGAAAAACTCGCTCCCGAAATACCATGAACCATGAAATACCAATAAGATACTCCAACTTTGGGGGTTATTCCAGAAATACGTTTGATAATCGACTATTTGTATTCTTTCGTAGGAAAATTTCTTACAGGAATTCCTCTAGAAAATCTTCCGGAAGTTTCGTTCGAATTTTTCACTGGAATTTTGCCCAATATCTCTTCTAAAGTACAACCAAAAAATCTCCTAGATTTTCTCCAGATTTCTTCCTGGAATTGTTCCTGGAGTTCCTCCATGTTTTCGCAGGAGCTCCTTCAAAAATTTCTCCTTGCATGAACGCCAGATATTCCCAATTTCCTTCAGTGGAGTTCCTAAAATCCTTCAACAAAGAATTTTTGGAGGAGGATTTCGTGGAGTTCTTTCTGAAGGAATTCATTAATTTTCTTCATTATGAATTCCCGGAGTTCCTTAAGGAATAATTTCTAGAGACTTGGAGAAGATTTCCTGGAGTTTCTTCTGATGAAATTTCTGGTTTCTCCATGATGAATGCCTTAAGATTCTTGGATATAAATTCCTGGTGTTTCTTCAGAAGGAGTAACTGTAATAATTTCTGGAACTCCTCCAAAAAGTGTTTCTGAAGTTCCGCAGTTATTTCTGCAGGTAACCGTCTATGACCTCCGAATAACCGATTACTATTGGGAAAAACAAATTTAAAGGGTTTTATAAAATTTAAATTTAGAGACATATTGAAGCTTTTTGTTGTCCATTAACTACAGGTATACTCGACAGGAATCCTTTTTCAGACACGGACCTAAAACCGAAGATAGCCCAATTATTTTGCTATATAAATACACCATAATCCTTTCATGTGAATTTACGATGCAGAATATTTCAATAAAGCTATTGCCCTTTGCGCTGAAAATTTTACTGTTATTTTAGTGTTATATATTCACCTTGCGAATGACTATTACCTTTGTTTGTAAACCTTGCTTACTGTTATACCTTGACACTTATAACCTTGCGCTCCCCCCATTATATATACCTTGTCACTTCCATTGTAACAAAGAAGATAAGTACACGTGAATACAATTATATGTTATCGGAAAGTATTCCGGAGTGTTTTTACTTTTCCCCGACGCCCTAAATTCTCTCGGCCACAACAGTTAATCTGACGACGAGGATGTCTGATGAAGAAAACAACGAGATTCGTAGAAATCGACTGCGTGATGCTGCTGTTACTGTGAATGCTGCCCCGGGTGTTGGTACTGCGGATGCTGCTGCTGCTGCTGGTGCTCCTCTGGCGATGCAATCAAATTTCACCATCGAACCATTCGATCGTCATCGGATGAAATGGTCCCGATGGGTGGAGCGATTAGAAGGTGCTTTCCTGCTGTTCCGAGTTCCAGCTGATTTGAAACGTCCGATGCTGCTCCATTACATGGGTGGAGAGAATTACGATATTGTTTCGGACAAGTTGGCTCCTGTCAAGCCACAGGACAAAACGTACGACGAAATCGTACAGCTGCTAGAAACTCACTTCAACCCCCGTCCGCTCGAAATACTAGAAAATTTTCGCTTCAAGTGCAGGAAACAAGGCGATGAACGAGTGGATGAGTCAATTGATGACTATTTAATTGCACTGCGGAAATTGGCTATTACGTGTAATTTTGGTGCATATTTGGACACTGCTTTGAGAAACCAGTTCGTGTTTGGCCTGAAAGATCGCGGAGTTCAAGCAAGACTCTTGGAAGTGCACAATCTAACGTTGGAAAAGGCTCGGGATCTTGCGGTTGCCATGGAGATGTCAGCGAAAGGCGGACAGGAGATTCAGTCTCGAGTCAAAGCCGATTTGAATTGGGTTGAACATCCGGCAAACAAGAGTGGAACATCGAAGGGCAACAAGTCGGGAACGCCTGATGCTAAACAATCGTTCCAAAGTGATTCTAAACCTAATTCGAAAAGGGGTGCCTGCTACCGGTGCGGAAATACGAACCATTTCGCAAATAAATGCATTCATGTGAAAACGGTTTGTAACTTCTGCCGTATGACGGGTCACATCGAAAGAGTGTGTATGAAGAAGAGTGCTTCTGGTACGAAGAACAAAAGTGATTTCCACCAAGTGGAAGAAAGTGCGGTATGTAAACAGAAGAGGAACGATGATGTTTACGTGGACGAAATTTGTGGCTTATACGACGCGGAGAGCCGAGTGGACAAATTCTGGATCGTTCTTTCGGTGAATGATTCGAACGTGAAATTCGAGATTGATAGTGGTGCTCCGGTGGCAATAATGAGCCTTGCGGACTATGAAAAGCTGCTTCCGGATTTGAAATTGGTGGCACCGGATCTATCGCTCATTAGCTACAGTGGGAATTCGATTAAATTGCGTGGTATGTGTAAGGTCTCGGTGCAGTACGCCGGTAAAGCTCACCGATTGTTGTTGTATGTCGCGGAAAACCGGAAGCATCCGTTGCTTGGGAGAAGCTGGATGAAAGTTTTGCGTCTCGATGTACAAAAATACTACGGAGAAGTAAATGCGGTGATGGACAACGTAGTGAATTGTTCCACCGATGAGTCGGTTAAAAAGCTTATTGCCCTGTACAGTAGTGTTTGTGCTGATACGATGGGGAAGATTCAAGGGCTTACTGCAAAGTTGCGGTTGAAGTCAAACGCCCACCCGGTGTACATAAAAGCAAGGCCGGTACCGTTTTCTATTAGAAATGCTGTAGAGCACGAAATTGAAAAACTAGTGAACGACGGAGTTCTCGAAAAAGTGAACCATAGTGACTGGGCGACTCCCGTGGTCCCCGTGATGAAGTTAAACAATAAAGTGCGATTGTGTGGTGACTACAAGATCACCGTAAACCCGAATATCGTGGTGGATGAGCATCCTCTCCCCACAATCGAGGAATTGTTTGCCAATGTTGCTGGTGGAGATAAATTCTCGAAGATAGATTTGTCTCAGGCCTACCTCCAGCTTGAGGTGGATCCTGATCAACGAGAAATTCTGACGCTGAGCACACATCTGGGCCTGTACAGGCCGACACGCCTAATGTACGGCGTGAGCTCTGCGCCTGCTATATGGCAACGCCTAATGGAAGAAGTGCTTAATGGAATACCGGGAGTGACAGTGTTTTTGGACGATATACGTGTGACGGGCCCGAATGATGAAGTACATTTACAACGACTTGAAGTAGTGCTGAAACGGTTGTGCCAGTACGGTATGCGAATAAACTTGGACAAGTGCGTGTTTTTTGCGGACCAAATAGAATATTGTGGTTACGTCGTGGACCGTCACGGTATACATAAAGTGCAAAAGAAGATTGATGCAGTGCAAAATATGCCCACTCCCGAGAATAAAGACCAAGTGCGTTCCTTCGTCGGTTTGGTGAATTATTACGGACGTTTTCTACCTAATCTGAGCACGATGATATATCCATTGAATAGACTGTTGCGAAACGACGTGCCGTTCGAATGGTCGAAGTCGTGTGAAGATGCCTTTAGGATGGTGAAACAGGAGATGCAGTCTGACAGTTTTCTGGTACACTACAACCCAGAGTTGCCATTGGTGTTGGCGACCGATGCCTCACCTTACGGTGTCGGCGCCGTGTTAAGCCATGTCCTGCCGGACGGATCGGAGAGACCGATTCAATATGCGTCCCAGACCTTGAACGAGACTCAACGTAAGTACAAACAAGTTGATCGTTAGGCTTACGCGATTGTTTTCGGGATACGACGGTTCCACCAATATTTGTATGGGCGCAAATTCGTTCTTCTCACGGATAATGAGCCTGTCAAGTAGATTTTTTTCCGAGACGAAGGGATTACCTACTATGGCAGCATTAAGAATGCAGCACTACGCTACGTTCCTGCAGTCGTTCGATTAATCAATCAAATTCCGTCCCACAAAACAACATTATAATGCGGACGCGTTCTCGCGGCTGCCGGTAGCTGATAAGCGGCCCGATAACGTTATAGAAGAAGCTGATATGTTGGAAATCAGTATTATCGAGACCATGCCTCTTACGATTGAGGACTTGGCCAAAGAAACTGCGGCGGACGTTTCGGTTAAGGTACTGGTTCAGGGCCTTCGAAATGGAAAGACAGTTGAAGCCAAAGATCGATTCGGCATCGATCAGAATGAGTTCTCGTTGCAGCAAGGGTGCATCATGCGGGGAATTCGGGTCTACATTCCTCCCGAATTACGGACGAAGTTGCTTAATGAACTGCATTCCACCCACTTTGGGAGTACTCGGCTGAAGTCGCTTGCTAGAGGGTACATTTGGTGGGAACGAATTGACAGGGATATCGAAGAGTTGGTCAAGAACTGTGCTACCTGTCAGGTTACACGTCCGATGCCTACGAAAGCCCCATTGCATTGTTGGGAACCTGCAACACAGCCGTTCGAGCGTGTCCACGTTGATTTCGCTGGACCGTTTATGGGGAAATACTTCATCGTTTTTGTCGATGCCTTCACTAAATGGCCAGAGGTGAAGATTCTACGGGACATAACGACTGCTACGACGATCAACACCTGTAGAGAGTTCTTTTCTGCCTACGGAATACCTTGCGTCCTGGTTAGCGACCGCGGTGTTCAGTTCACCTCAGGTGAGTTCCAGAGATTTTTACAGCTGAACGGTATTTTCCACAAGATGGGTGCGCCGTACCATCCGGCTACAAACGGACAAGTAGAAAGGTTTATCCAGACCTTCAAGAACAAAATGAAGGCACTTCGCTGTGACACATCAAGAATGCACACGGAGCTATGCAATATCCTCATGACGTACCGTAAGACAATCCATCCTTCTACGGGAAAATCTCCATCTATGATGCTCTTCAATCGCCAAATTCGCTCTCGTCTTGACTTGTTGTTGCCTGGTCCTTCGTATTCCGAAACTAATTACCCCAAAGTTCGATCTATTCCCGAGGGAGGAAGAGTTGCTGCTCGTGATTTCTTGGACCACGAGAAATGGAAATTCGGCCGTGTCGTAGAGAAGCTGGGGAAGCTTCACTACAAGGTGCAGCTGGACGATAATCGCATATGGAAACGTCACATTGACCAACTCCGTGAAATAGGACCAAACTTACAAGCCAGTCGTACTCTACCAGAGATGCCGATTTTACCTAATGCACCAACACAGTCAGTAGTCGCTCCGAATGCTTCGAGTAGCAATGCAGTGCCGGAAACCTCTGCATCTATGAATCCATTGATGATTCCATCTAGTTCAAGAACCGAGCCAGCCTTGGTGTCAGTTCCAGAATCACGTCCAACTACTAGTGTTCCAGCAAAGTGTGAGGAGTATGAATCAACAGGGTCGTGTCAGCAGATGCCCAGGAGATCGACCCGAGCGGTAAAAGCACCTGAGAGATTGAACCTTTAAAGTAAATCATAAGGGGAGAAGAGCTGTTATATATTCACCTTGCGAATGACTATTACCTTTGTTTGTAAACCTTGCTTACTGTTATACCTTGACACTTATAACCTTGCGCTCCCCCCATTATATATACCTTGTCACTTCCATTGTAACAAAGAAGATAAGTACACGTGAATACAATTATATGTTATCGGAAAGTATTCCGGAGTGTTTTTACTTTTCCCCGACGCCCTAAATTCTCTCGGCCACAACAAAAAAAAAAAAAAAAAAAAAAAAAAAAAAAAAAAAAAAAAAAATAAAACACATTATCTTTTTTTATATTTATTTCTTTATTCATTTATTTCTTTTCTTTTGATTTATTTTTTTTTTATTTTATTTTATAAACATCCCCTTTCTTGTCATAATTTCCCCTCCTTTCTTATATTCTCCAAAAAAAAATTCCTATTTAATCCCTCCCCCTCCCCTATAATTAAATTTTTTATAATTTATTCCCATATTCTTTTATAATCTATTTTCCCTTCTTTTTCTCTCTTTCTTTTTTCTCCCCCTTCCCCCTATTTATTATCTTCCCCCCCCCCCCCGCCCCCTTCTTCCCCCTCCCTCTTTTTTCTTCCCCCCTCCCTTGTATATTTTGGACATTAAGCTAGTACAGGACGTTAAAAATATCCACGCATCGGTTTCGAAATGCGGAATTGGATATCAAACTCTCGAAGCGTCTTGGAAGCGGTTAATTAGGAAACGTCGAAGAAGAAAAATCTCGACATCGGTGATGAAAGCGTTACCGAAAAGGTCCTCGGTATGTGGTGGGATACAAAGAAGGACTGCTTCACTTATAAGATCTCCGCACGATACGACGAAGAACTCATCTCAGGAAACCGACGGCCAACAAAAAGAGAAGTTCTACGCACACTACCATCATCATCGATCCATTGGGACTCATCGCGCATGTCTTGATGTTCCTGAAAGTGCTGCTCCAGGAGATCTGGCGAACAACAGTTGGCTGGGATGATCCGATCGAGGATTCACAGTACGACAAGTGGTTGTCATGGCTAGCGATCTTCGCACAGATAGCAACCGTTGAAATCCCACGCTGCTGTCGAGTTCGAACATCCGCGGCAGTAGGCAAATGCATACTTTCGTCGATGCAAGTGAGAGCGGCTTTGCTGCGGCGGTATATCTACGATTCAAGAACGGCGATACAGTCAAATGCGCGCTAGCCAGCGCCAAAACAAGAGTTGCGCCGCTGAAATTTTTGTCTATTCCTCGTTCCGAATTGCAAGCGGCGGTCATCGGTGTGTGGTTGGCGGATACAATATCTAAATCGCTCTCGATCAATGTCAGCAAGCGGACGTTCTGGGCAAATTCCAAAGATGAACTTTGTTGGATCCGTTCAGATCACAGACGGTACAGCCAGTTTGTGGCGTTCCGCGTCAGTGAAATTCTGGAGACGACGGATGTCAATGAGTGGCGCTGGGTATCGACGAAACATAGCGTCGCTGACGAAGGAACGAAATGGAAGCGAGCTCCCAACTTGGCTAGTGACAGCCGCTGGTTTCGTGGACCGGAATTCCTTCTCCTGAATAAAGAACAATGGCCTGAAAATCCGTCTTCTGGAAGGACCACCGAGGAAGAGCTTCGGCCGCACCTGCTTCTTCACACCCAACCTATTGATCCGGAGATTCGCCCACAAGACTTCTCCAAGTAGAGCAACTTGCTACGCCTAACGGATTCAGTCTACTCTACCAGTGGTGTGCCTTTCTAGACGAAAACGACGTGCTTCGTGTTAAAGGACCAACGAAAAAATGTGCGGTCATCGATCGAGATGCAGCCGAACCGATAATTCTCCCCCGAGATCATCCTGTTACTTGCCTCATTATCTTCGCAGAACACGCGCGTTTGAAGCCACGAGGCAGTAGTGAACGAAATATTACAACGCTATCGTATTGCTCGCCTAAAAGCAGCGTACAATCAGATCCGGAAAGACTGTCAACAATGTAAAAGCCTCCTCGCAAAACCATAGCCTCCAGCAATGGGTGACCTTCCTCCAGCTCGCCTGGCCGCCTTTACGCGTCCATTCACCCACACAGAAGTGGACTATTTCGGTCCTATGCCAGTATCGATTGGAAGACGTACTGAGAAACGGTGGGGGGTTCTCGCCGCTTGCTTAACCACTCGCGCCATCCACCTGCAAATTGCTCACACACTGAACACCGATTCCTGCGTAATGGCCATCCGAAACATCATGGCTAGAAGGGGTGTCCCTGCGACAATCTGGGTGGATGGGTGGAGCGTGGGAGCGTTTGATCCGGAGTATCAAACAGAACCTCGAACAAATGCAGACGACCATGCTTCCGAGTCACGAAATCCTGGAGAACACGTTAGTAGAGATCGAGAACCTTGTCAACTCTCGTCCTCTGACCAACATTCCAATTGATGGTGACAATTCTCCAGTGTTGGCGCCCAATCCTTTTCTATTGGGGTCATCCAACGGCCTGAGATCGTGGGTTCCCCTGTCTTGCTCAGGAACAGCTGGAAGCAGTCGCAGAAGATGGCAGACACCTTCTGGTAGCAGTGGGTTCGGGACTACTTGCCTACGATTACTCGTAAGACCAAGTGGTTCAACCCGGTGAAGCCGATCACAGTTGGCGACTTGGTGCTCATCGTGGATCGGAAGTTTCGCCGAAATTGCTGGCCGAAAGGCCGAGTGATTGCTACATGTCCGGCTCCAGAGGGTCAGGTAAGGTGGGCTACCGTGCAGACCACATCAGGAGGCATCTACGAGCGGCCAGCGGTGTCCTTAGCTGTACTCGGCGTAGGCGTTAAGACGAATACGCTTCAGCAGGAGTCTTTGCGCATTCCGGGGGGAGTGTTAGTTGCGCCCCGTAGAGAAGTGCACCATTTGCACCCACCGCCGATCTACGCTACTGAGTGATCAACGCAACCGAACCCACTGCCATGCGAAGGGATTGTCGCGCGTTGGTAGGACGAATGAGGGTTGCAAAAAGTAAACAATCAAAAACAAAAGTGAATAATCACTGTAATCACAAGAAGTGCGATTTCCTTAAAATTAGTTAAAAACTACTCTTTCGGTCTCTAATAAACCAACCTGGGAAGAAAGCTTATGGGTTTTTGATTCGCGCCTCACTGTGACCAACACGTTTATTTTCTCTATTAAAAATAAAAATGCATGCTTCGTACATATCCTTAATTTACATCGATCGTGAACAACAAAACAATCGTCCGGACGTAACCTTCCTCAAGATAGCCGTTCCTTATCAAAAATTTAAAAAAGATTTGGTTATCAGTTTACCAAACACCTGGTATGACAGCTCAATTCAAGTGAAAGACTCGACAGTACACTTGAGCTGCTCCACAGATATACCCAATAATAATAGTGGCCAATAAAAATGAGTAATCGTATACTAGACACACAAACTTTCCATTTTATTGTGCTTAGCATCTTATCATTACTTATCTCTCCGCCGTTTCTATCGGCGATTGGACGGATGCATTGAACATTCAGTCTTAGTTAAGAAAGGAAAAGAAATTGTGTAGTTTTGAAGTCAATTCATCGTTTGATAATCTGCATGGACCTTCGTAGTAAGCAACACACTGTTTATCGCTTCAGAATCCTTCTGTTATGGAATTTATGTCCCATTTAGTAGCTCTTATTGCGTAATGAAATTTCCTAACCAACGCGCCTAGATTCCGACAAAGTGATGCTTTTCTTTTCTCAACTCAAAATGCAGAACTGTGTACCCCTCGTTTGTTCATCCGTTCGTTGAAATGAATGAATGTTCACGATCTCAGCCCAGGCCGATGACTTGTGTGTAAGGTCCGAACCATCCGGCAGTTAGTTTTTATTGACAGCAAAACGTAGGAAGGAAAACTTAACAAAGCAAGCGAGCATCAGCGTCCAACTATCATACATTCTACATACGGTAGTGTTGAATCTTTTTAGTTACAGAAAACAGCTATTTCAAGTTAAACGACAGCAATGAACTACAAAAATCACCATTCATTGCCACCTTTACGACTAACCTTATATCAAAGGCATTATATTATATTATTATACCTTCTGTTCGTTTTTACCTGTTTTATTGTGACCACCGTTCGCGAACAGTGTTGCCAAAAGTTCTGAAGTTACTGTCTTGGATGGATTCCATAGTTCAATAATTCAATGATTGTCAAACTTCCTCATTCAATCAAACACATTCAATGAGGTTTCAAAATTGTAGCTCGCTTTGACCAATGGTATTAAACAAAAGTGCCCAATCAATTAAGGAAATCATCTCAATAACTAGTCCATTGATCACACAATCATATAAATTGTATCTTTTGTTTGCTGGACTCACGAATAAAGAGTCACCGCATCACTGCCTTCTCTCTCCAGTGGCTTTCTGCGCCGTACTGGAATGTCAAAACCACCACAAACACACCCAGTGCATATTCACTTCCCGTTTTCGAGAAAACAGCAAGGAACAAATTACTCCCATAACAAAGATTCGTTTTGCGTAACAATTTTCACCAGACAAGAAGAAAATGTCCACTTGAAACCGTGTTTCCGTAGATCATCGGAAAATGGCTCGGCACCAGCACCGCCGAACGGTGAGCGACGTGTTCAACATCGAAGTGGCTGGATCCGAGGCGCAGCTCTGTGCTGAAGGAGCAGGAGCTTTGGTTCAGCCCATTTTCACGGAAGCCAATAAGTGTTCGCCATCGTCGTCTTCCAGCGATTTCCAGAGCACCAGTGATAGCAACTTTCTGCTGCGGGAGGACGCCGCCTACAGACGCAGGAAGGAGCTGTACTATCATCGAACGGACGCTGACGGAGGTAAACAAAATCAGAGCATCGAACAGGATGATGGTGAGGTGCACGAGGCCGATGATGACGGGATACGGGAGTTTGCGGACGACGATGGGGACGCGGCGAGTCAGTTTGAGACAAGTGTCGTGACAAGCGATTGTAGCAAGGCGACCGTGAGCCGAGTGGCAGTCGACGTAAGTGGTTTGTCG
Source organism: Aedes koreicus (assembly GCA_024533555.2). Classification (NCBI taxonomy): domain Eukaryota; kingdom Metazoa; phylum Arthropoda; class Insecta; order Diptera; family Culicidae; genus Aedes; species Aedes koreicus. Next base: position 482,511 of record JAHHFK020003576.1, on the reverse strand, counting down.
CTAGCGCGTTGTGGTGATTTCGCTTACACTTTCCGATCTTTTTCCCCCCGTAGAGCTTTCGACGATGGTCCGCCAACTTCGGCAAGAGTATTAAGAACAACAAACGCAGCATGTACAACAAGACGATCCGGTTTATGCCGTCGCGGTTGCAGAAAAGTGAGTATCTTATCAGCGTTCGCACCTGGAAGGGCGTCCTTTGTTGTGAGGTATGTCAAGGTTGATTGATCGCATTAATCTTAAGAGTGGAAAAAGGGAACAGCGAGTGGAAAGGCGGTGAGGTTTGTTGACATTTTTGGTTGGGAAGTGAATCTATTTTCAGATGGGTTTAGCACAGTGTGAAAAAGGAGAATGGCGAAAAAGTTAGGAGATGGTACTTGATTTCGGTTATCTGTTGATTTTCATTTTAGATTGGTGATGGCATTTGGTAAGTGAAGGCAATGCCGATAAGGAACTAAAACATGTTCTGGGCCAACGAATTGATAAGAACGTCGTTGAAGAGGAGACATTTCAATAATGAAGATAACGTAGAATCAAAGATGGGAATATTGTTGGCAGGTTTTGGGCATCAATGGATAGGTGTGATGTTACTGATTCTTGGAAGAGACCATTTTATTGGCCACAGCATATCAATTGTTATTGAATAAAGATGTCGTTCTAAACCAAGCCCCGGAGGGCCAAGTGTCATATACCATCAGCCTCAGCTTGGCGAGATCGATTATGTGTAACAACTGAAAGAAAGTGATGAAAGCATACGCTAGAGAGGTCACTTTTTCCACGAGTCGTCCAGTGAAAAAACGTTCGCTAAAACCATCACTCAGTATGCTTAAAATCCGTTATAGCAGTAAGATTCACGGAAGAAAAAGGAATAGATGGTAAACTACCCTTTCTGGATCTGACGATCACCAGGAAGGAGGACGTCGTATTGAAATTCGGGATTGATCGCAAACCAATATCCATTGATCCGTACATTACATCCTATTACATTACATCTAATTACTTTGGCGTTCTAAATCAAACAACTTTCTATTTAGTGGCATATCGTATTTATGTTGAACTTATGGAGAATCAAAGATTTTAAGAAAAATATTATCACATTACTCATATCATATTATAGCAAGATAAAGTAAAAGTATATGAGCAGCCAATCAGGGAAAGAAAATCTACAAAAAAAACCACCCTACGAAAGCTAGTCAAAGGAGAAATCATGAGAATTACTCCATCGTTTTATCTTCAACTCACAAACCTATTCAAAAATAAATTCAAAGGTTCAAAACGAAAATACTTGGAGGACAAGCTCTCCCCAAATCAGAATGATGGGATTTATCTATTTCCCTGCCATAACCGCCCCTCTATGTACTTTGGACAAATCATGGTCTATCTTAAAGAATCCAAACGCACTGGTGATAACAAGAAACCATGACTGGAACAAACGCAAAACTCATCGAAACAGTACAATCGTATCCAACACGCCGCTAGATGATGGTACGATGGATGATCCGACGAACTATGAGGAGGTTCTACAACGGCCACCCAACCGAGATCGTTGGATGGTAGCTATTCGAGAGGGAATCTTGTTCCTTAGCGAAAATGACGCTTGGGTGGTCGCAGATCTGCCCAAAGGTCGGAAAGCAATTCGGAACAAGTGGGTGTACAAAACGAAGAGAGGTTTCGACGGATGCATCCAGAGGTACAAGGCTCGCCTCGTGGTGAAGAGCTGCTCCTAGACTAAAACGAAGTGTGCGACCGTCCGATATTTAATGGCTTTGGCGGTGCGTTACAACTTGGACATCGACCAAATGGACGCGGTTACAACATTCCTGCAAGGCGAGCTAAAGGGCGAAAAAATCTACATGCCAGAGGGGTTGCAGCATCGATTGGAAACGTTTGCAGACTGACAAAAGGCTCTATACGGTCTAAAGCGGTCCCTTTCGTGTATTGAACGCGCAGTTGGTATGGTGCTGAAACGGTTGAGCGTAGATCCCTACTTGTATTGGCTAATCCGTGGAGAGAAAATGATGTTCGTCACCATTTACGTCGATGATCTTCCGATTTTCACAAACGATCGGAAGCAGAAGAAGAAGCTGAAGGTTAATCTGAATAAGCGGTCCCAAAATGAAAGACCTCGGGGAGGCAAAACATAGTCTCGGCATTATAATCACAAGGACGGGTGAAGACTGGGGCTGGGCAAAAAGCGGCAACGCGTGATTGAATGGTTTCCGATCAATGCGAGAATGTGAAAGCTGAGGATCAAGGGTCAATTCTTCAACTACAGCATCATCAACGTACACTGCCCACACGAAGGGAGCCCCGATGACGAAAAAGAAGCGTTCTACGCCCAACTAGAGCAAGTGTATGATGGCTGCCCGCAGCGGGACGTAAAAGTTGTCATTGGTGACATGAATGCTCAAGTAGGACGGGAGACAATGTACAGACCGGTAATATGACCTAACAGCCTGCATACCGTATCGAACGATAATGGACAACGATGCATGAACTTTGCGGCCTCCCGTGGTTTAGTAGTCCGAAGTACCTTCTTCCCCCGTAAAAATATCCACAAAGCCACTTGGAGATCACCTGACCAACGAACAGAGAATCAAATCGACCATGTTCTAATCGACGGGAAATTCTTCTCCGATATCATCAACGTTCGCACTTACCGCAGCGCGAATATAGACTCGGACCACTACCTAGTGGCAGTATGTGCGCTCAACACTCTCGACGGTGTACAACACGCGTTGAATTCGAACGCCACGACCTAACATTGAGCTACTACGGGAAACCGGAGATGCCCAGGAATATGCGCAACAGCTAGAAGCAGCCCTACCAACGGAAGAGCAGCTTGGCGCAGCTACTCTTGAGGATGGCTGGAGAGATACTCGAACCGCCTTTGGTAGCACTGCCATAGTGACACTAGGTACTTCTGCACCGAATCGAAAAAATGACTGGTTGGATGGCGAATGCAAGCAGTTAGTAGAGGAGAAGAATGCAGCACGGGCGAGAATGCTGCAACACCGTACGAGAGCGAATGTGGATCGGTATAGACAGGCACGGAACAGACAAAATTCTATTCTTCGAAGGAAAAAGCGCCAGAGGGAAGATCGAGACCGCGAAGAAATAGAAGCACTGTACCGTGCTAACGACACACGCAACTTCTACGAGAAGTTGAACAGCTCGCGCAAAGGTTACGTACCACAAGCCGATATGTGCAGAGACCTGGATGGTGACCTTCTCACAGGAGAGTGTGAGGTGATTGAAAGGTGGAAGCAGTACTTCGACGAGCATCTTAACGGCAAACGAAAGTGGCACGGTAAAAAATCTAGGAACACGCGCAGAAGATGACAGGACCCCGACCCCAACCCTTCAGGACGTTGAGGAGGAAATTGGTCTGTTGAAAAACAACAAAGCTGCGGGTGTTGACCAACTCACAAGCGAGCTATTAAAATACGGTGGTGAAGCACTCGCCAGAGCGGGCGACAAGCTGGATTGCTGCAATTATCGTGCGATCACGCTACTGAGCGCTGCCTACAAGTTGCTGTCCCAAATTTTATGCCGCCGCCTGTCACCAATTGCAAAGGAGTTCGTGGGGCAATACCAAGCGGGATTCATGGGTGCCCGCGTTACTACGGACCAGATTTTCGCGTGCCCACACATCATCTTTTCATCGATTTCAAATCAGCGTATGATACATTCGATCGAGACCAGCTATGGCAGATCATGCACGAATATAGATTTCCGGAAAAACTGACGCGGTTGATCAAAGCAACGATGAATCGAGTGATGTGTGTCGTCCGAGTATCAGGGACACTCTCGAATCTTGGAGAGGGTTACGGCAAGGTGATGGATTGTCGTGTTTGTTGTTTAACATTGCACTGGAGGGTGTGATTCGGAGAGCTGGGATAGACACGAGTGGCACGATCTTCAGGAAGTCTGTCCAACTATTTGGCTTCGCCGACGACGTCGACATCGTAGCACGTAACTTTGAGACGATGGCAGAAACGTACATCAGACTTAAGGCTGAAGCTGGTAGGATTGGGCTTGTGATTAATGCGTTGAAAACAAAATACATAAAAGGAAGAGGCTCACGAAAAGACAATGTTAGCCTCTTACCACGAGTTCAGATCGACGGTGATGAAATCGAGGTATTAGACGAATGCGTGTATCTGGGCTCATTGGCGACCGCCGATAACGACACCAGCAGAAAAATACAGAGGCGAACAAAGCTCGCCAACTACAAAGTTGACCATCTACAAGACATTAGTTAGACCGGTAGTTCTCTACGGCCACGCAAGGTGGACATTGCTAGTAGAGGACCAACGCGCCCTTGGTGTCTTTGAACGGAAGGTGCTGCGTACGATACGGTGGAGTGCAAATGGAAGACGGAACGTGGAGGAGGCGAATGAGCCACGAATTGCATCAGTTGCTGGGAGAACCTCCCATCATACACATCGCAAAAATCGGTCGACTACGATGGGCTGGGCATGTCGTAAGGATGTCGGACGACAGCCTTTTGAAAATGGTCTCGAAAACGAACCGACGGGTACAAGAAGAAGAGGCGCGCAACGAGCAAGGTGGATCGATCAAGTAGAAGTCAACCTGCGGTACAGCCATGGACCGATTACTATGGAGACAACTTTTGTGTATAGCAGAGCCCACACCGGCCTTGGTCTGATTGGTTGACGCGTGAAGACGGCAAACTGTGGTTGGACCAAGAAGCCTACATCGAGGATATCATCGATCGTTTCGGGATTGTTCGGTTCGGCTCACCCAGTTGCAACACCAGCAGATGCTAGTATCAAGTTGGACAAATCTATGGCGCCGTAGACGTAATCAGAACCGGAAGAAATGCTGTCAGTTCCATATAAGGAAGCACTCGGGTGTTTGTTGTTTGTAGCTCGAGTTACCCGGTCGGATATTGGCTTTGCCGTCAACATCGTGAGTACAGTACCAACCCTGGCCGTCCTCGCTGGGATGCGGTGAAAAGAATAATTCGGTGGTCTTCAAGTGGTCCCGCAGAAATAGTTGGTTACAGCGAGGCCGATTAGGGAGGAGATGCGGACGATCGGAAATCCACAACCGGTTACGTATTTTTAATGCAGGGAGAAGCGATCTCTTGAAATGTAATGAAGCAGCCTACCGTAGCCCTCTCGACCTGCACAGCGGAATACATGGCAGTATATCCTAGATCCGGTAGACGTCAATATTGCCTTACGAACTTTTTCCCTCGCTATGGCATATGTAATTGACAGGCACGTATCTAAAAAGATCGTCCGGCCCGATCCTTGGGTACCGTGGATAACAACGCGAGTAGAGTCTGAGATCAAATAGAAAACTTAATATGATGTTGTGATATTGCCGATAATGATTACTAAGGTTGCTGTCATTTTGGTCATTTTAACGGTCAAAAAGATCAAAATTAATAGCAAACATTTATTCCTGTGACATCAAATTTAAAACTGATGCTGCTATCAGTGAGAGCAAATTGAAAAGTCAATTTGCTGTACATTTTTTCCCATTGCTGGCAAAATTAGTATTCCACTTGATGATCTAGCAATACATTGAAAACAAAACTACTTTTCTCAAAGAAAAGTGAACGCAAGATTACAGCAAGATGAAAACTGATATCAAATTTGACAATTGTGAAGTAACAACGTAAGGAAGTCGACTTACCATCTATGTCTATGGTCAATAATGGCGATACCGCTTGCACACAACAAGGAATTTGCGTTCTGTTCGATATTAAATGTATTAGTGTGCTCAATGACGATATGAATTGCGTTCATATCAATCCGAGGGGCTTGGAACTAATGGAGTACTTATGTTCTACAAATTTAAATATTTTAAACATACGTAACACTCCAACTTTTTTAAAGCCAAACAGAGAACCCTGGGCATTGGCAAAACCTTGTGGTAGCTTGATAACCATCAGGTCCAAGGGCTTATCTGGATCTTTACCCAAACGGGAAAGATGCAAACCAGTGTTGCCAGGGGTGATGGTGGACCAGAAGTGCATTTGCACTCACTAGTAACGGGTGTCCACTAAATAATGAGAACGAAAAGAATGGGTCAGGATAAAAAATACCAGTGAAGTTTTGTTCAAACTGATTTATTTTATTAAAAGGGTCAACTTAAATCTTCAAACTAAGTTTAGTGAATATTGTCATATGGTCCGTGGTCCGCCGTGCGGCGCAGCTTAGTCGTTATGCTGGAACATGACCGTTGGACGGCAGCCACATCGATTTTTCGGATGCAGCTTTTGATCCTGTTGGTAAGTTGCTTGGTGTTCTTGGCCTTCCAATTATCCTTGTATACCATGGAGCTCAAAATACCGAAGAAATCCTCGATAGGACGGCACTGTGGCAAATTTGTCGGATTCCGGTCTTTTGGGACATATGGTATATTTTGGCTCTCCAAAAACGTTAGCGTTTTTTTTTGCGTAGTGCGATGATGCCTTGTCCGGCCAAAACACGTATTTGCCATCCGAGTGATGTTGTTTAAGAAATGGGATGAGTATTTTCTGCAAACACTCTCTTTGGTACACCTCCTGGTTGATGGCCAAACCGCTTGGTTTGAACCACGGCTTCGAAATACCCTTATCGGATATTACGATGTATAACATAACCTTCGATTCAAATTTGTGCTTGAACTTATACATTACTTTTGGAGGAGTAGTAGATTTGTCCTTAGTGTAGAATCGGTCGTTTCCCGGTATCTGAGACTTCGAAAGAGGAAAGTAGCTTTCGTCGTCCAGAACGAAAGATTTTCCGCCGTAATTCCGAGTCATCCAGCGGCATTGGGATTTCACGGTTTGAATCTGCTCATCTGTGTACTCTGGGGATCTGGTTTTCTTTCTACACACTATTCCTTCTTTCTTTAGCGTCTTGCAGATGAGTGACTTCGAACAATGGAACTTTCGGGCTGCTTCCCGTTGACTTACCGAATCCTTGTTGTTGAACATGCTGCGCAGCGAGCGGAGCGTTTTCTCATTCATTATTTTCGCTGGACGGCCGCAACCTTTCTTCCGGGTTACTCTCATGCATGCCAGGATACGGTATACGGTGGATACCGGAACTTTTTCACGACAAAAATGGTCCACCGTGTATTTTTTTCCACGATCTTCGTTCGCTTGAAAGAATTGTACAACGCGCGCGCGCAGTTCTTCCTGTTTCGACGGCATGCTGAACACGACTGAACATGTTAGAGTGAAATAAGAGTGTATGAAAATTTTCTGGAGAGTGCAACGATTCATTCATCTAAAGTGACATTTCTAGCGGCCGTTTTTGTTCTGATGGAAAAGTATTGAAATCATTCTCATTTTTTAGTGGACACCCGTTAGTAGCATATTAACTTTGGTTTGGACAAATTTCCTTATTTTAAGACAATATAGAATTTGCATAATTTGCTATTCAAAGAATCGTCTATTAATTTCTATACTTTTGTTATAACTGAGTTTTATTATGGGTCTGCAATTTTCTGGAAAGCATAATCAAACAGATTCTACGTTTGGTTTGGCTGTTTTTGGCAGAGGAGGGAATATTTTTGTATACTTGTAGAACGAAAAAAGAAACAATACAAGAATCAGGAAGGCTAGGCTTGGAGCCTGGTAGGGTCACAGTGGAAGCAAATCCGAGTCTCATGGCAACGCAACCTGGATAGTCAAGCATCTCGGCCTCTGGTTGGAACAAGACCAAGAAGCCGCCCAAGAAAGTCCTACGTGGACGAAGCACATGCATGCGAGTATCATCTAAGGCGGTATGTTCCCATCAAATCAAAAGGTATAACACTTTAACAAATACAATAACTGATATGTTCTTCCTATAGCAAAACACACCAAAACCATTTCCCAGCCCACCTCTATCCTGGGGACCAACTGGGGACCTGGCACCTCGCCCCTTATACGTCAATAAAATAAAATCAAAAATAAACTTTTTTAAAGTCAAACAGAGATGAGGTGCCTGATATAACCCTATGCACAAATTAGTTTACACATGAGTTTAATAACTGGAGTGTCTCGGAAGAGGAATCTTTCGCTGATCACAGGTTCATATTTTTCGAACATTTAAATGGCTGTATGCAAGTTCCCCGTTTTAGGAACCCAAAAAATACAGACTGGAACGTTTACTCCGACATCCAGACTTGCATTGAAATTTCATCACTATCACCCTTCTATTGAAAGCCCGCATGACTTAGACGATGTTGATGAAATTACAACATCTTTCATTATGGAGTGTCCATTACGAACAATAAAATCAACAAGGGGTACACCCTGGTGGCACAACGAACTAACAAAAATACGTAAAATGTGTAAAAGAGCTTGGAATAGACGTCGTACAGAAGGAACTGGCGCTTTCAAAATAACCCGAAAGGCTTATAAAAAGGCTCTAAAGTCTCCCGAACGACAGGGCTGGAAAAACCTTTGCACAAATTTTTCAAGTGTAAATGAAACTAGCAGACTTAATAAAGTTCTTGCTAAATCTAAGGATTTTCAAGTAAATAGTATTAAGGAGGAAGCTGGTAACTTTAATAACAATGCTGATGAGGTGCTAGAAATACTCTTTCCAACCGAGTACCAAACAGTTCTTCGAAATCATAGCTTTCTAAGTGCAATGTTTCGGTGATGTTATGTAGATTCGGATCCATTTTTCCAATGCCTTTCCAACTAAATAAAGAACCCACAACTTGAAATAAAAAAAATGCTAGATGATAAATAAATACAATTTTCCGTCGTTTATGCGTGACTTAAATTTGATAGGTAAACAAGGTTACTGGGATTTCAGTAACATTTTTGACATTAGCTGTTTTTCATTTATTGGTGAAACCGATTGCTGGATCTCATGCAAAAAAAGGAATAATAATAAAAGGAATTGTTAACAACCAGCAAATAATTTTGCCAAAATGAAAAAACAAAATTTGGTGTTTCTTCCGATTGCCATCCTGTTTTTGGCACACGTCATTCACTTCGTTCTTGAATGTCATTTTCTCAATGTTTATTCACAATTGAAACGTCTGCTCAGTTGTTGAAATGAATTGGTAAACTGGACTTATTGATTGTGTTTTTCTTTTACACGGTGTTCAATAAGTTCGGATACACTTTCAAAATTTGTTAAAAAAATGAAAACATGTTTTTTTATTTTTTGGATTTATGTTATTGAAAGCTATGTTTACAAGGAACGTTTACAACATTTCTCTTGGAATGACCCCCCCTTTGTGCTCCTTAACGAGCTTCAAACGTTTCTCGAACGCGTCGCAGGCGGCACGCACGGACTGCATGGGCATTTCGTCCCAGATTTTGAGAATTACCGTCTTGAAATGATCCAAAGTGCTGACCTTGTATTCGTTCAGCTTCGCGATCATATAGGACCAAACAAAAAAGTCGAGAGGATTCAAGTCCGGGGAGCTGGGAGGCCACAAAGTTTTGTCCAGAAAGTCGGTTAAATTGTCCCGACACCAGGCTTGAACCACATTTGCCGTATGGGCTGGTGCACCGTCCTGCTGGAACACGTAGTGCTCATCGCCGTAGAGGCTTCGGAGACTGGGGGCAACAACCTTTTCCAAAACCTCAGTTTTGTAGTACGCCGCGTTGATTTTGACGTTTTTTTCAATAAACACCAAGGGTAGCTTACCACGTTTGCATACTGCCCCCCAAACCATCACCGACGCGGCACTTTGGAACCGAGGGATGTTTATATTGGATTCAGGAATGCTGTCCCTCGATGGCGCCCACACCCGGTCATTTTGCACATTGTGCGGCTGCTGCAGCACGAACAGTTTCTCGTCCGAAAAAACAAACTCCTGACCAGCGTGCCGAGAGAGGATCCTCTTAGCTCGATCCAACCGCTTTTTGCTGGTAGCCTCCGAAACGCCATGGACCTTACGTTTTTTGTAAGGCCTGAAACCAAGGTCCTTGGTGAGTATGGTGTGAGCGGTTCCAATGGAAACGTTGAGATCTGCAGCCGTTTTCCGGATTGAGCGGTTCTTTTTGCGCCGAATTCGCTCCCTCACGATCTTGATGACCCGTGGCGTCCTCGCTGAACGCGGCCGACCGGATCTCGCACGGTCATTGGTCGAGGACGTCTCCCGGTATCGCCTGATGGTCGTGTAGACAAAGTTCCGCTTGACCCCATGCGATTTCAGCAGCCGGAATATATCGCCGGGTCGCTCACCGTTCAAAAAACGCTTAATTACGAAGTCCCGATACTCTTTCATCGCGCGTAACAAACAAACAACAACTAACAGAATGTCAACACCGCGCACATTCGGTAGCGTATGAATGAAGCTAAAGCTGACACCAATACCAATGCAGAATATGTACATGGCGCATACCTACGCAATGATGAAAACTTGTATTCGAACTTATTGAACACCGTGTATTACTGCCAGGTGCCCTTACTTCCCGCATTTTGGTTAATAATTTGTAGTGCATTGTGATTTCCAAAATGTATTGTTTTCCTTATACACCATTCAAAAATGTATGTCTATATATATTTCTCAACTCAAAATATCTCGAGTAATTTTTTAAACAGAAGACGTATCTGATTGTGTAAACAAAGAGGGGAAGTAAGATTCAAACGATAAATTCTTGAAACTCTCAGCACTTTCATGCAAACTAGGGTCATCAACACAAAGAATAACGGTGGTGATGCTATTTTCCGTGAGCGTGCTGAGAGTTTTGAGAAATTTACGTTTGATTCTTACTTCCCCTCTTTGTTTACAAAATCAGATACGTCTGTTTGAAAAAGTACTCAAGAATCCTTTTAGAAAACCTATTTTGATTTGTTCAAATAACGTGCGAAGTTATTTATATTGATGTCTTTGAAAAAGTAGTCACAACTATCGCTAACCCCCCTTCGTACCACCCGGTTCCATTCCAGCCCTGTCCATCGATGGCGACCTCATCACGACGACCGCCTCCGACGTGGAGCAAATCACCCAGGAGTTGGAACAGCGCGAACAGCTCATGGAGGACAACCCGCGGTCGGAGCAGTTGCGCATCGAGGCGATCAAATCGATGGCTCAGACCCTTTCGATCAAACGGCAAATCCGCGCGAACCTGGCCCGAACAGTGACGCGGCGATCCGTCAGTCGGTCGAAACCGATCAGCTTCCTGCGCAAGTGCCGCTACAGCGGCAAGATGTACGGCAGTCAGTTTGCAAAGTTCCTGAAAAACGCGCTGACCAACTTTGAACTGTTCTACGGCAGCATGAAGGAAGTGGAGGGTCACTTCGGCAACCGCATCAGTGCTTACTTCAAGTTTCTTCGCTGGTTACTGGTGCTGAACGTCGTTCTGGTGATTTTCGTTTTCTGGTTCGTCAGTTTCCCTCAAATATTGTACTATGGCATGGAGCAGAAAAGTGGAAAGTTGGAATCCCCTGTTCAGGAGAATCCAACCAGCAAAACTATGCGGAATACTCGAGCAGAACTCAGCTTCACCGATCTTTTCACGGGAGAGGTAAGTGATTCTATATTCTGCCAAATCCATCTGATCCAAATCTGATGTAAACATTTATCTTGAACAAGCTTCAAAGGCCTTAGGACTCGGTCAGTAAATTTCTCTTGCAAACAAATCCCTTCAAATGTTCAACTCAATATTCAACCATTTCCAGGGCTACTTCACCGAATCGATCCTCTTCTATGGCTTCTACAGCAACGTCTCGTTCACGTTGCTTCCGGGAACTTCCGAATACAGCCTGCCGCATGCGTATTTCCTCACTGTGATCATTATGTACATCGCAACGTTCGTCGTGGTTTCGCTGAGCATGGCACGATCCTACCGGATCAGCTTCATCGAAACCAGCGGAGCCGTTCACAACGTCCTGACGCACAAGATATTCTGCTCGTGGGATTTCGGCATTGCGAACGAGAAGGCAGCTCAACTGAAGCATGCTAGCATCTACCACGAACTACGGGAATACATCACCGTGATCAATCGGCAGGATGGGCCGTCCGGTAAGTGGCAACGCCTAAGTAGTGCCGCTCTCCATGTGACGGCCCACTTGGCCGTACTAGCATTGATTGGGTCGATCGCATTCGGTACCTGGATGCTGCTGCAGGAATTTGGACAAACGGAGCACTTCAGTACCTGGTCGGCACTGTACGTGTCCATCACAACGAATGTGACAATGTTGGTCTTCCAATATGTTTTCAGGTTCATATCGAGGTTAGTTAAATCCCATTTTAAAAAAAAATCACAAAAACACTCAATTCTCACACCTTTGCAGAATCGAAAACTATCGCCGACCGTCAACCGCCCTCAACATCAACCTGATGCGCAACTTTCTTCTCCAACTGTGCATCGTCGGAGTGCTGATGTTCTACTGGCTGAACAAGACCTACGATCAGTGTTGGGAAACTTCGGTCGGTCAGGAAATATATCGCCTCATCGTGATCGACTTCGTAGTCTCGGTGTTATTCCTCGCCCTACTTCAAGCCGCTCGCTATGGCATTAATCGCTACTACAACCACTCCGTCTCATTGCCCGAATTCTGCATCTCCAACAACAGTCTCGGACTGGTCTACAACCAAACCCTGCTTTGGTTCGGTCTACTTTTCTCACCGCTCCTTTGCGTAGTCGTCACCGCAAAGCTATTCCTGACATTCTACATCAAGAAACAAAGCCTCATCTACTTCTGCAAACCCCAGAGCAAGTTGTGGCGCTCCAGCCAGACCCAGACACTATTTCTGGTCCTGGTGTTCGTGTCCCTGTTCGGCGTGATCATCACCCATGGTTACATCATAACTCAGGTTGCCGTTAGCGAAGAATGCGGTCCATTTAGAGGAAACACCTACATGTTCCAGCTTTTCATGCAAGGAATCCTCAAGCTACAGGAAGAACACATATTCTGGAAAATCTTCGCCTACATAACAAAACCGGCCATCATTGGAGGATTGCTTCTAACGATGGGTGTGGTCACGTACTATTTACGAGCGAAATCCAAAGCACAGATTGCCAAGGTCAAGCTCCTGAAGGAGATGCTGTGCATGGAAGCCAAGGACAAGGAATTCCTACTGGCCAACATAAGTAAGATTACCCGTGGCAAGGATTGGCACTTTGACCGAGAGCTGTTGAACGGCAGGAAGAGTAGCGCCGCTGACAAGTACTATAGTGATCCAAGCGGCACGTGGCGATATGCGGAGACCCCGAGGAAGATTAGCGGCACGTCTGTTTTAAGGGACGGGGAGGACAGCCCCACGGGGTCGGGGTATCATCGTGAGTAATTTTAATCTGTAGTCTTGGGAAGAACTGTATAACCCGGGCTGGGATGGGTTATTTAGTATGAGTATGACTCGTTTGCCGGTAGCTTATTTCAGCTGCTATGTTTTAAAAAATGGTGTATGGTGAACTTGTAGTCCATGTGTTTTTCAACAATGTTTTGTTTTTTTCTTAATATTATATAATATGCATACTGAATAACTGCGATTTCAGTTATTTAGCATGTGTCGGTGTTTGTTCAATTGTTCAATTATTCAAAAAACTATCCGCTACATGTTAATCATACATCATTTTTCTGCAGTTGAGCTTGTGATATGAATTACCGGCAAACGAGTCATATTCATAATAAATGACCCGTGTCAATTTAGTGCTTAACATTGATAATGTTACAGGAATCGACGAGTGCAACGAGGAACGAGTCAGGATGAGACGCTTTTGAAGCGGAACTTATACAGTGTTTTTTTTATAACTCACAAATTGTGAATATCTCAAAGTGAAATAATTATTGTTTGATTTTTGCTAGGAAGTCTGAGGTTGTCTCAGTATGAAACAGATATTTATTTATACCTTGATAGATTTAGTTTTAGTCGATTGACAATAAACGTTACTTTCATCACATTGGAAGATTCCAATAAGAATTGGGTTTTTATTTCGTGGTACAGAATCAGCTGTTTTGACAAACCCAAACAAACAAAAATGTTACGGGTTTTATCTATTAAAGTTCAGCACTACTATTACCATCCAAACCAAACGGGTTACAAGTTGCTACACCCACACGAAACCACTAGAGTTCATTGTTAATAGAGAAATTCATTATCGAATGAACTAGCTCGGTTGCTTGATTCACTAGTGAGCAGCTCAACGTAACGGATCCAAAGGTACAACCGTTAGTCGGATAGTGATGGGAGACTAATGTCATTAATATAAAGTCCGAGGCAGATCTTGTTACACGGAACAACTGTTTTCTGTGACGTAAAACTTTCTGTTCTCAGAAAGGAATGTTATGGAAGTTCTACGTCAATGCTCACCTGCCCAGCAATGTCTACAATCTTGCTGCTTCCATCACAATCAAGTTGCCTGATGGGCTGGACCTTATGTAAACGTCATTGATGAAAGACTTGCTTTCTATGTTTTCGTTTTCTATTTTTCCCAGTAACGGTTGTAGTACTGGTAAAAAAAATCCGGTAAAGATGTATCGCGCGTGTACAAGTATAAGTGCACACGACATTGTGCAGCATAGGAGAACGAACACAAGAATATTGGCATTCGGCGTAGCAAGTATGAGATTTTTTTTAATACTTTATTTATTTCGTCACACAATCAATCGTAGACTACATTAATGTCTTTATATCCTTTAATTACTCTATGTATTGAAATATTTTTTTTTTCAGTTTTATACGAGGCATACTCAGATCAATCATTTCACTATATAGATTATAAGCATTCATTATCTGAGTGCTCGACACTGAAGAAGTCTGTAAGTCGCAGACGAAATAGGCCTATCTGTAAAAAGAGAAGCTTCCTCTAGTGGAATTTAAAGGAATTTGCTCGCGTTTACTAGTGATAATTTTGAAAAAGTGCTTCAATATTTTATTTTTATTTTTGTTAAAGTGATCATATGAAGTGTTAATTTTAAATTCTCCTAGTTTCCCAATCACGTATTTAATGTTAAGGTGCATTTAGAAATATAGCAATGCATCATCACATTTTTAATGTAAACGTAATGCTACGTAGCATGGGAGTTGTTGAAAGAATGTGATGTGGCATTACTGCATTACTGCTGATAGTTGGTCGAATTAATGTTATGATACAATGGTTATGGGTACTTGGGCTTCGGTTTAGTTTGGAATTGACACTGCTCTCGAGCAATCCTGAACAAGCACCTTCGAAAGAGTCGAGACAGGCAGTTAAGTTTCGAACTCACCTGGTTAAAAGTATAAATTCAAAGTACTTGTAAGCACCCAAACCAGGAGAAGAAAGTTGGCTTTGAAAGCGACAATGTGATTCAAATAGTTGAGTTCATAGAATTTCCTGTCGAGAACACAATGATTAATGATAAAAATTGAGCGATGTAAGTTGTTAAACCGTCTTGAAAGGGTGACTTGAACATTATTGTGACACAAACTTACATAACCTTTTTCATACAGTGACCATTCGTGCATTAAAACATGTTTACATTGCCATTCGCTCATTGCAACATTTGACAGCGTCAAATCAACTCTCAAAAACTCGGGAACCCCTTGAGTGAAATGACAGATTACTGCTTGACATTTGCTTATGACAGTTAATTACTTTTTAATTGCAACGCGTTGCAATTAGTGAACTTGCAATTAAAAGACCTTGCAATTAGCGAATGGTCACTGTACTTGACCGAAGTTAGCCAAATTTTGCTAGTTCCTCATTAGAGTACATTATTTTCATCCGCTCAGTTGTACAATTGTCAGTGAAATTCCGGTAGAGATGAAAGAAAATCAGGAAACCGTTCGCGAAAAGCATTCGTTCACCCGAAAAGATTTTTTGTTTTTTCAATGACAATAGATCACAAGCTTGGCGAAAACCAGGA
This sequence comes from Aedes koreicus, assembly GCA_024533555.2. Classification (NCBI taxonomy): domain Eukaryota; kingdom Metazoa; phylum Arthropoda; class Insecta; order Diptera; family Culicidae; genus Aedes; species Aedes koreicus. Next base: position 466,741 of record JAHHFK020003576.1, on the reverse strand, counting down.
ACAACACGCAAATAAAACCGTGAGAAATAAAACAGTTCAATCGAGGGCTAAAAATCGATCCGGATTGAAAACGTACAACTGCCCGGAAACTCAACATGAAGCTGCTAATGAAACCCCGATGATGCGTAATTGGCTATGAGAACTACTTCAAAGCGGATTTGAAGCAGTTGCCAGAACATGAATACTATACAGGTAAGGACAAGTTTACTGTGGATGACCGATTCAAGCAGAGAAACTGTCGAAATTAACTTCGAAGTACCTAATTTGGCAGTCCATATGCACTTATGCCAAACGAAGTAAACCATTTGTCACTAAAGGCACGATAAACGGTGAGATTTACAAAAACGGCAGTTGCCGGATTTGAAACAGCACGATCAAAAACCGTTATTTTGGCCAAATTAGGCTTCAACAATGCTGGTGCCCCACTAACTCTGGTTTTTGACTAATTCTGTTAATTTTGTGCCGAAAAACGTGTACCCAGAAAACTGTCCTTAACCCCGTCCGATCGAAACCTATTTTGTCATGATGAAACGCGAACTTCGGAAGACCACAGGAGAGGTGTAGGACGTAAATTAAAAAGTAAATTAAGCCGAATTGAAAAAAAAAAACTTAGGAAAACGTACCGAAAACGACTGTACAGGCTCTGGAAGTTGGCTATATTCGCAAATATCGAGCATTTTACTGAAATTTATCATAAAATTTAACCAAGCTAAAATAAAAACATATTCTAAACTACTGTAAAAATTTGGGTTTTATTTCCACAACTATAGCCGATTTACCAACCAATCTAAAGTGTCGCAATAATTATTGACTCATCTTTTAGAAGACAATCTAGTGCTAGTAGACGTTCGAATGTTTTAGTGCATCTTGAGATGTTAATCATTTACATATATCCTGTATTCGTGAAATTTATTTATGTGACTACAAGAAACCAGTAATCAATGTACGACGCTATTTAAGATTTCAAGTTTATGTTCATTGGTTTCAAACATCTGTCAAAAACCCAAAATATAGGTTTTTCTTAATCATGTTAAAAAAGCCGAAAATTGATATCTGTTGCCTTTTTGATTTGAAAGATGCCGATGTGTCGGCATCGGTCGGTGTCAAACAAATGTGTTGAATAGCCCACGATGTGGACGAAGTTAACTTAAAAACAATCAAATTTTGTGCTATATTTTACTTTTTTTGTACTTATCGGTTGGATTTTTCGTCAAGCAGAATCACACGTTTTTGTCAGATAAGGCAACTAGTTATCCCTTTTTCAAAACTGGTTTTAATTAGAAATTATTGATCTTATCATTAAGGATTTAAAAGACAAAAAGTTTTCTGTAAAATGAAGCAGTTTAAGATTTTGATCTACACGAGGAAAAAAATATCTTGAATTAAAAGTTTCAGATCAATTGAAACGTAAAACAAGTCTGTTCATGCATCAAAAATTATCCTACTGTATTTCAAAAGTATTCCATGTTGTTAACCAGCTGACACCAATTTTTAATTAAAATTTTTTTGTTTTTTGTTTGTTTATTCTCTGAATTAAACACTAATTTAACACGCATATCTGACATCTTTAATTTCAAAATAGCTCAAATTGCCAGAACTTGAAATAACATAGCATAGCATAGCATATAATAGAACAATTCTAGTTTTTTTTTCATTAGGGCGAATCTACAATTGAGAGAGTCTCTCCGGGCTCGCTCTCTTTCATTCATATACCAATCACTTTTACGTTCTTCATTCTACTATTTGTAGAGTATGCTAGCCAGCACTGTTGTGTTTCGATCTGCACTAAAGAATCCCTCGAAAGTTTTATAATGGCGCTGTAATTAATGAAAGAGAGCGAGCCTGGAGAGAATCTCTCAATTGTAGATTCGCCCTAATGAAAAAAAAACCCTAGGATTACTCATATCGCGTGGGAGTCACCGAGATAAACCTATCCACTTCCACTTAACGTTTCACCAAAAACGATTATTGTTGTTAACTCGCTTTTCTCTGCACACCTGACCACGCCCTTACAAATGTTTGTCTTGAATTCGATTGCCGAAAGTATTGGGAATCAAAATAAGCTTCTGTAACGTTTTGATTTTTTGTAGTTACTTATTTAATCATAAATTAAATAAGTCTGAAGTTTTAAATAAATGTAATGATGTTTATATAATAACTTTAAAAACTTGTGTTGATGAAATCGAGCTACTCTTGTGCCCAATTATAGACCATGTTATAAAAAGTTCACTTTTGTGATATTTAAAGGATCGCCAGTCTCTCAATGTTCTGGTAAAACACTACACTTTTACAGTATCTCTAAAATGTCTCTTTATTATGCGATCTCTGGTCCCTTTCGTTCACCTGCACACACTCTTATGGCTGGCCCACAATTGATACGTTGCGGATGCGTTTGCGTGAATTTGACAGTTTTCCCATAGGATTTCTGTCAAATTTACGTCAACGCATCCGCAACGTATCAATTGTGGGTCAGCCATTACGACAGAACGCATCCTCACACACGCGCACGCTTAACTCAGAATACCACAGTGCTGAAAATGAATCGGGCGATTTGAATTCGCCATGCTTTCCGTCGCCATACAAATCATTTGGCGGGGTTTTTAAATAATGCTTCTAAAGAACAACTAAAGAGTAGTAATTTATAAATTGTTGAATAGGGCTTAGATTTTAAAAGAGGCACAGTTTCTTGGCGAAAACATTTCCAACACTCGAACATTTCGCGAAAAGTTCGGTTGGATGGCAGAAGTGCGCGATAAAAGCATAGACTAACTCTAAGACCAGTAGGTCCCGAACAAATGCGATTTTTTTCTTGGCTCAGTCAGTACTAGCACATCGGTCCCAAACTCGGTCCTAAGCTTAATAATACGCCCCTAATACTTAGCATACAACCAGCCGTTGTACGAACCAATACAACCAGTACCAAAAAACAGTAGATAAAATAAACGCTTACGTTGTATGTCTGTCCCAGGCATAATAATGAACTCACACGAACACACTCTCAAATATTCTGTCAAAATAACACAGCAAATCAAAACAAAGGCGCAAATATGTATAGTTAGGCGCTGGCTTCAAGGTGTACTTCGGACCAAGGGGTTCTACAACAGTGAACCCATTTCAAATCGCTAGTTGCATATTGATTGTTGATAAAAGTTTCTTACGTTTTTTTAAAAATATTTTGTACGAAAAATGGTCATTATACTCAATTATGTGAGTGATTTAACTTAATACAAAAGTGAATTCGTGTGGAACACGATTTTTTTTAGTACGGCTGGGAATTTCCGTCGTCTAGTGGTGACCATCAAAGGCACCGTCGTGGTGCAAACCACGAATTCTGTCTAAGGATCATCGAAACCCGTGTGTTCAGTGAAAGCCTGCCTCAAGTAGGCAGTTATTCGGAAAACCAAGTGAAGTCGCCCTAACTAGTTAAAGATATGAACCTCCAATGGGTCGTCCAAAGCCGAAGGTAAGGTCCCTTTTCGTTAATTTTTTTGGGGACCGGAGTAATCCAAGAGAGCGTGTCGGTGAAGATTTCACCGATCCCCGCTCCGCTTACAACTGGCCTTGAGGCCCTAATCATGAATTACTCGAGAAATTGTCTCTTTTTTTATGCACGCGTTTGAAAAAAACGAAAGACTGTCGCCGAGTTGAGGCGAGCATTCCTGCTAGCCTAATATTAACTTAAAAATTGATTTAAATATTCTTACTTTTATCTTATCCACGAATCATTAAAGCAAACCAACACCATCAGCAAAAAATGCATACGATTTCAAATTGTCTTCCAAAACCCTCCTATCGCCACACCGTCACACACTTCACAGATTCGTTTGTACGTTACTTTCCGAAAGCGTCCTCGTCGCTGCCTTGTTGCTTTTGTGTTCATCTCCCATCCCTTACCACCCGTCCGCCAACTGAACAAGGGCTGCCGTCGGTCATCACGTCGGTTCACGCTTCGCGGTTCCGATAGAGCCTCTCTTCATTCAAATAGTCAATGTGGTGTTGTTGGCTATTCGTTCCATGATAGTAATAGAATTCCCAACATTTTGCCACCCGTCAGTCATTATGCTTGCTATACATTCATCGTTATTGGTGTGACTTTGTTGCGAGCTAAAGAAGTTGTAAAGGTGCTACTATTATCACCAACTTTGTTGACATTATTAAGGGCGCTTAAAGAGCTTTGACGGAAGGGTGTTTGTGAACAACGAAAGGGTTGCATATGCCACGGCAAAAACAGGAAATAGTCGCGTCGTCGTCCACGGTCGCGGGTTGGAAAAACGCTAAAACAAGATAAACTTTCCATCAGAAGTTACTGAAAAAAGAGATAGGAGAAAAAGGTGTCAGCGAAAAGTGAGTGCTTGGATATTAGTGGAAAGTTTCCGCGGAGTTGTCAGTTTTGCCAAGTAGGCAGCCATCGTCATCGCAGTCAACAGAGAGTGTCTAGTTGTTCGGTTTAGCAAAGTGAACCATCTTCGTATTATTTAGTTTGAGATCGCGTCGCGGGTGATTTGTTCTCGGAGCAGACATCTCTGGAAGGTCGAAGAAACAAGACGGAGTCAGAGTTTTGTGGTGTTCATTCCAATCGATAGACCGAGTGTCTGGGGGGAAAAAAATTGCGTGTTTTGATACAATCTCCGGTGTGCCATACCAGAAGAGTGGCTTTGTTGTCGTCAAGCGTGAGCACGCAATATTACATTATAGGTATAGTGTCGTGGTCTACACACGATTTTCGACGCCAAGTGAGGTGAAGTGAGTCATTCTAGCTCCAATTTATATATTGCATTTCGCCGTGCCGTGAGGTTTTTTGTTTGAAACGTCGCTGGTTGTGAAAAGTGCGAACTGAAGAGGCGTCAAAATCGATAAATTTTTCGTCTCAATTTTCTGTGTAAGGACGTCAAAGCGGAGCAACGATGAACGACTACAACTCAAGGAAGCGATTTGCGTTCGATATCGATATGGAAATCGAAACGGAGGCATCCAAACTGATGATGGGTAAGTGTTGGAGCATCTTTTGTAAATTCTAAGAAACAGTTTCCAAACAGGTGAACGATTCAATCTTCGCCAGGTATGTGTGTTTATTCGCAAACCTGCCTTGGAGTGATTTATTTTTAAATCCGGAATGCTGGAGAAATCTTGCACCTTGCAAGAGCTAGCTATATCTGTGTCGATTTTGGTGGAATGAAGGGTAGTAAATTATTAATCCACGAATTAGTAGAGCAGCACAAACCGGAATTGGAGTGGAGTGAAAAATGTTCTATCGGATTGCGGTTGAATGGCGCTCGTTTATTGGACTAACGAGGCCGAACAAACAGAAATTCGGATTGACATAATGAACTTTTTATGATAAGGTTGGAGTAATAATGGTGCGCGATAAGAAACTGTGCGATGTTGCGAGGGACAGCGAGTGAGATGGTTTGTAGTAGATGTTGGCGGCTTTCGTTACGATGTTTTTCATCACTGCAAGACAATCAGCAAGGTCATTAAGTCGAAGACATATCGACGAATTTATGCGATTAAAATGCGAGAAATCTCTGCGTGACAGCTCAGGAGAACACTGCATTGAAAGCTATAGAGGTTCTTGAAACATTTCCAGCATTGCCCGTCGATTTTCACAATTTTCCAAAAACAATCTCTAAATGTTTTATCTAGTAGGTATTGATTTGTCCAAAACCACTTCGAAACATTCGCCAATATCCAATATCCAAGGTGTTCCATTAAGGATATTTTGCTGGAATTCAAGGAACGTTAACGTAGACTTTAAAGAACTTCTGCGTTAGCCTTTCCAGTTAGATAAAGACCACTTAGGTTTTCCGAAGATTATTATAATCTCCGAGATCTTCAGAAAATGTCTTGAAAAATAACAAGTAAAACTCGTGCCCACTTAACATGCACTTCAGAATAAAATTTTAAACGAACGTGAAAGAATATTGATTACTCTCCAAACTTAAAAATTCAGAAAATTATTCTGGAAAAAAAAGAATGCTGTTCGGAAAAACTTTAAAAGAATTTGTTAAAAACTTCCAAAAAGTACCATCTTCATATTTATGTGCGATCTCTCAGAATTTCATAATGTTTGGACCTCTAAATTGATTTTTGCAGTTGAACCCAAAAATGAAAGATTTGCATACATAAAGACTGGACTCGGAAAAAATGAGACACACAAAAATGATCACCAAAAATTCATTTTAAATCGGATTCTTCTCAAATTTTCATATATTAGCTATGTTTTGGCATAATTTATTTATTGAACTTCCTCCCCCAAGCTGAATGCTCGTTCATTTCTCTTAACACTGCTCATGAGATCTTGGGCGAGGCTTTGCCCATCTTCCTTACACAATTTCTCCCAGTTTTTCTTCAAAGCTTCATCGGTTTTGAATTTTTATCCGCTTTTCTTCAACTTCTTCTTCATTATCGCCCAAAACTTTTCGATCGGACGAAGTTCTGGTGTATTTGGCGGGTTCGCCTCCTTCGGGACCACATTAACGGTCTTCGCTTCGTACCAATCCATTACAGGCTTGGCGTAATGGCACGAAGCGAGATCCGGCCAGAACAGCGTGGGACCACGGTGAGAGCGGAGGAAGGGCAGCAAGCGCTTCTGCAAGCATTCCTCTCGATAAATCTGCCCGTTTATGGTGCCGGTTGAAACGAACGGCTTGCTGTACCGTCCGCACTCGCAGATCGCCTGCCACAACAGGTGCTTCTTCGCGAATTTGTCTATCTTTCTCTTCCGGAACATTTCCGGAACCTCCATGCGGGACGTACCGACAAAAAACTCGAGGCCGGGATTTGTTTGGTGTCCGCCTTGATATATGTCTCGTCGTCCATGACGAGACAGCCTGGCTTGACCAGTTACTCACGGTACAGCTTCCGCGCACGCAATTTGGCCACCGTGTTTTGCTTGTCAGTCCGGTTTGGCGCCTTCCTGACCTTAAAAACACGTAGCTCAGCCCGCTTCATGGTCTGCTGGAGGAACCACTTTGACGAATTGACCTTTTTGGCCACGTCTCGGGTGGAAAGGTTCGGGTTATTCTTAAAGTACTGCCTTATCTTCTCTGGGTATTCCGTTTTCGGGTTTCGGCCGCTTCCAGCGTGCCGCTCAATGATCTTCGTCTCCTGGAACATCTTCACAACGCGGGACACGGTGGAATGGTGGATTTCAAGCCTTTTGCGGATCCATCTGTGCGACTGACCAGGATTATCGATCACCGCGACCAAGATTTGCTAGCGTAGCTCTTCTTGTTTCGAATGCATCTTAAAAACTACTTGACAGATCGCAATAAAATTCGCAATAAAAACATATTTGACCCTGCACGACAACGACTAGCAGGTGAGGGTATATTTCCCCACCAAGCAGCAAGGTCAAGTATATCTCCCACATCAAGTTCCCGAAGAAGTTTCTCTTGTGGCTGACGATGAGTGAGAAAGAGAAGCCACTATTCCTTTCCTCGGAAATTGCTGTAAATGAGGAGATTTACAGTGCCAATCACCTACCGGAAGTGACCGCCTTTGTCCGGAAGCACCATGCGGGAGTGGATATGGTTTTTTGGCGAGACCGGACACCAGCCCACTACGTCCTTGGAAGAGATGGACCGCCGAAACATCACTGAGATACCAAAAAACGCGAATGCTTCCCACGTTATCCAGCTGCTCCAATCGCGAATTTGATTCAATTCACTGATCGAAAAAGCGAAGAAGAAGTTGAAGATTATCCCAACATAGTTCTCTTCTACGACTATGACCAAGATGATCGTTAAAAACTTTAGAGAACTCCAGGGAGTTCGGAGAGAACTTAAGAAATTTTCAGAAAGCACGTCGGATAATTTTTGGAAAATGGCATGAACTATATAGACCAAGATATTGACGTTCGGAAGGAACTTAATAATAATTTCTTAAAGACCTTAAGAAAAGCTTGGAAAGAGTCCTAGCAATGTTTGGTCAGGAGTTCAGACTATAAAGGATACAAATTAACAAATCTGAATGCGTCGAAATAAAGTATATTTAAACCTTATCATGTGGACTCCATGAAATTATATTATATTTTATCTTAAACTGGTGGTTCATCCTTAACAATCTTAAACTCCTACAGTTTAATCGGCTCAACTGAGCCGAAATCCTAACAAAAGCCAGAAACATTTTTTTTTAAATTCTTTGCAGAATCCAGCTTATTGAGATTTTCAGTCCTGGGCTGGTTCATCTCCCGTCGTAGTCACTCAAATACCTTTTTGGATATTTTCTTAACTTATCCGGGGTGAGATTCGAACTCGTAACTTTTGCGTGAGAGGTATGGACGTTACCTACTACACCGGGGTCGCTCCCAAACCCAGAAATAACTTAAATTCTCGTGTAGTCGAGATAAGCCTATCGTAAATCGCACCTGGCCACCTCCTAACAACTGTTCGAAAAATTGATAATTGTCTTGACATCTAGGGTAGGGGACGGCTTAATCAGGGGTCACTATTTTAATCAGTTGTTAGGAAATAGGTCTATAACTCCTACATTTTACAAATTATTTCATTTTTAATGATACGATCATAAGCTTTATCTATTGGGCCAATGATTCGATGCATGAATCATGATTGATTACCAATTTATTACTGTCATTTTGAAGATTTAAAATACATCATCTAGAAAACCATCAGTTTCTTACCAGCTGAAGAAGTTCGCACGAATGTTGCCTTTGTGTATTTTGCATTTAATCGCGTGTACCAGAGAGCACGTCTTCATCAGCTCTCTCTCACAACTAGGCTTGTTGCCAGAATGTGATGTTGAACATTGAGTTAAATTTATTACATATTTAGATAATCTGAAATCGCTATTTATTTCATGTTTCTTCCAGTCATTGGAGGTTGATCTATGCTTATGATTATATTGTCCATCATCTGGCACTATCATATGCAATAAAAAAATATGTTTTGGAGCTGTCCAATAGTACCCAACGATAAATAATGCTTCACTGTTGAGCTGCAGCTATGGCATCACTGTTGCTTTTGAGAGAGCCCATGTTTCCTCTCTTCTTTGTTAACCATGGATATAGCGCACCGGTAATGTAACGTGAAGCCTGCTGTCTCTTGCATTTGTTTGTTTTCAAACGAAGCATCCCGTTTGTCGTCCAAGTAGCTTTGGCTCAATGAGGTGTATACAGGTGGAGAAGAAGTGGTTAGGTTGTATTAGTGAAATGTAAAATTTTGTCATTGTGTTCGTGAGATGATGCACAGCCTGTTTTTTTGTAAACATGCGTGACGTAGATCTCCAAAAACAACAATACACAACAGCAGCAAATCACCAGGTTGAATGTTTATTTTCAGTAATTGGTATAGTTTTTGAAAGGTTTCGGCTGAAAAATGCCTTTTTGTGCATTAAAAGGATGCTAAACTTGCTTTGTTATTATTCGCTTGTTTTTGGAGTTTTACGTCACCACCCCAAATAATGGATTGTTTACACATTTTTCGTTACTAATACTGACAAACAGCTTGCTCTTCGCCACCTGTATACACCTCATTGGCTTTGGCTAACATTTGCGTGAGAGTAAATGAAATAAGAAATACACATTGCCAATCTAAAGATCAATGACAAACTAAAAGTTTGTTCGTGTAGGTCTGTCTCACAACCTGCTAGTAGACGAGTTTGTGATCGTAGCAATCGACATATTTTGGTTGATTGTTTTCGAGAGCGGATGGGTAAATCGAAGGAGCGGGTTGAGGAAATTGACGTTTGCAGCAAATCGTGAACTGGCCTATTTAATTTCGCTTTTGCACAGATGCACAGAATCGCACTCCTACAATATTGTTAGTTTATGTACAGATTGAGGAGCTGAAGAAAACATGTTTTAATCGGAAAGCAATCCGCATGCGTTTAAGAAGTTCCTGCAATTGGGAACTTTATTCCATGGCTATGAAATTTTCTGAGCTCAATGCTCGTTGCTGAAGGTATGTTCCGATAGACCAGACGTAAGCAGAGGGATTAATGTCCGAATATTGGCAGTTCTAATTATAGGTTACATACAGCTTCATCAAATGTCCCAGGTGCTGACTAAACTGCTATAACCCGTCCTGTACCCTATTGCCAAAAGTGCTAAGAACCCAAACAACCTTCATAAATGTTTAAAAAAAAGAATTTGGCGAGTTTCAATATTTTATTTGTGGCATGGTTATATAACGGGTGGCAACTAGAATTATGGAATTTTTTAGAGGCCCCTATGCTCAACAGGAAACGAGCTAAGAGAGAAATGAGGGTGTGTATGTATTAGCTCTCTCACACTCCTCTTTCTGCTAGTATTTTTAGTTTTGTTTATGCTTGCTCAGTTTTGCTCAAAATGCCGTCGAAACAAGAAGCATTTTGCGAGTATAGTTGTTTATTTCTACGAAATGCACCGAAATCTCGGCAAAAAGTATACAGTACAACATTTTAAAAGCAAAAATGTTGCAGCTCCGACTAATTACCATATTGTAAGATCCCCAACAACTACTTGCAAGCAAGGTAGTGGAAGACCAGCCAAAATTATGGACGCAAAAGGACTTCGTTCTCTTTCTCGAACCTTCAACAACAGGGATTCACTTAGTCAATAGGATGCTGCAAAAAAGGTCAACTGTTCTCACCAGGATATCTGCAAGACAAAGAATCGGAAAAAAGAAACACCGGAGTTGGAAAATCACGTTCATCCTCTCATTCATTCATAAATACTCACATGAATAAACACATGTACACACACATATACATAAAGCGAGCGAAGTTGACCAGATAGTAGCTCAATCCCTGCACGGCACCCACCAGTGAGATCAACGAACGGTAGCTCTCCTCCAGCAGTTGATCCTCGGCAACACTCATCCCGGTGTCCAGAAACAGGCTTGGTAAAAACACCAGACCGTTCTGCACGAGAGCCGAACTTGACTGCAAACACACCACCTGTAATTTACCACTTTAGTTTCGTGATGAACCCGCAACGCAATGGACGCGACACGAGTGTACAAGCTCGTGTTTTGCTTTTGACACCGTGTTTGATTTTTTAGTAAAATACCCGAGCCGAGTGGTTACGATCACAAGAAAGCTCTCAACATACACCCAGTATGACACTGGTTACCACGGATAGAGCAATGCTCGTCGGATGATTCATAAAAAATTGATAATTTGACTTTTAGGTTTGTTTTCTGTTGGGTCTTCTTTGTCATAAGTCATGATTATTTTTACGCTTAAGAGTAGGGTGGCCCTGAAAAAATTAGTATTTTTCGCCTTTCGTTTTTCATTTCAAGTTTTATGAAAACGGTGTCTTCAGCAAACTTTTAAAACTTGCTTAAATACACACTTTGATGAAGAAAAAACGTAATTTCATCCATTCGTTCAAAAGATATCGCGATTTTAGTCCAAAAATTACTATTTTTTCAAATTACACTATTTTTTAAAGGGGGAAAAACGGAGATACAAATAGAATTGCATATGAATGGTTAGATAAGAGGTCTCTTTTGTATATAAATGCTCAGGTGAGTTTAGAAGAATTTTTGGTTAAATGGTACTATGAATGTATGTCCTTTTTAAAATAAAATTCTTGATTTTTTCTTAAATGTTGATGGCAACGACGAATAAATCAGCATGTTTCAATAAAAAAACTAATATTTGCAATGTGCAAGCTCTAAACATTTGCTGAAGACACCGTTTTCTTAAAACTTGAAATGAAAAAGTTAGGCGAAAAATACATTTTTTTCAGGGCTACCCTATTCTTAAGCGTAAAAATGATCATAACTGATGACACAAAAGACCTACGACTATGGTTTCTGCAGCAAAGTTGCTTTAAATTCAATAAGGAGCAACTTTGTAGAACATTGCTTTATGTCAAGAAATGTGAAAGATAGAATTTTTAATTCAATATATTCAAGGACCACCTTAACTAAAACTGATGTCAAATTAAAGCCCAGATTATAAGCTGAAACTTTTTCGAAGACAGTTTTGTTCTAAAGTTGCATCTTCATAGTGAAAATAATTTATTCCGGCTAATTTTTCATTCTGGCCCATTGTGCATTGGTGTTGTACCCACCGCGTTGCGTGTTAGTCTGGAAGCACTAAGTCAAAGTGGTGAATTTAATACACGCGCTAGCGCGGTAAAACGTAGCTTGGCGTGCAGTGTAGTGTTTGGACATGGCTGTCCAGAACCCGGCGCTGCACAGTGATCGGAAAAACCTTTTTTCGCGGCGAAATTAATTACTCCTAAGGGTTACGGTTCCGAATCATGGTGTCTTCTACAAAGTTGTACTTAAACCAGTTGCCCATCTTGTGGTGGTAGTTTCGTAGTTCCAAACTTTACCGCTAGGGCAGCGCTGGTGCTAACTCTTGAACGAAACACAATAAAAGGATGATGTCAAAGACAAGTTTGTATGGAATATACTTTCAAGCTACTTTGCTCAAGGCACAATTTTTCTAGCTCTTCGTTCGACTATGATAGAGCTACCCGAACACTTAGCTCAGCAAAAACGTGCATCATATTTTTTTCTACACTTCGTCTGAAGGTTATTTTTTTCCAACAATTGAAATTGAAAAGTTAGAATGAAAAAAACAGATTTTTTAGGGACACCCTAATCTACACCAGCAAAATGTATGTATGATGTATGATATGTACTACCACCCATTTAAGCACGGAAACTAAGTCCGACAGCAATGGGCTCTCCTCTCTGTTAGACTTGATCAAGCTTTAATAATCACTGATTATCCTAATCATGCCGTTGTATGAAGGGCCAAAAAGGGGTTGGGTGGATCGATGTGCAACATCACCAATACGTATCCACAGGGATATAAAGAATATCCTTCCAACAACAAGACTGAACAATTGGTCAAAAGAGCAAGCAATCTAACATGAAGATGCCCCAATGGGCGGGGAGAAGAGCCCGCCCTCTATTCACAAACTGTTTGCAATGGGGAGTTGGCATTCCCACTCTCCCCATCCAGAGTGCTTCAATCGGGTGCCCTGATGGTCCCTCCCATTCCCATGAAATATTTATATAATAGTGTATATATTTATATAAATGGAAAATACTACAAGCATTCGTATCTATAATATATGATCTTCATGCGGTTGATCCTGTAATGCAATAAATGTTGTAAAATATTAAAGTGTAGAGTTCTGTGGTTCCGCGTTTAAGCACGTTTTTGTTCGTTTTCAGCGATAGCAGCAATTCAACAAAATCTTGATTTGAGGTATCCTGAAAAAGTTTGTATAATAGATTATAATAGCTTTATTGAAATTTTACAAAACTTTACAATTTATACATTTTAATTTACTGTTGCCATGGTCACTATTTGCTACTTGATGCTGATTTTATAACAGCAATCCGCTTTTATTTTTGCTGACCTTATAGTTATTGCTACTGAGTTAGGCAAGGGAAGATTTAACTGGAAGGGAGTTAAAGATAAATGGGCAAAAAAACAATAAGTAATCTTTGAATAATCTATGAAGTAAAATAAATAAAACAATATTACCAAACATAATGATACTGTAAGTTATGATGAAGTAATGCAAAGATTGAAATGTAAAATCAAACACCAAATGGCACACAGCGCTGCATGAATCAGATCAGCTCAGAATTGGTAAAAAGTCCATTTGCAAACCGGAAGTGAAAAATACATTTAGCAATAAGTGCAAAAGCCTACCACAGATTCCGTAATTTTCAAAAGCCTACCACAGATGTAATTTTCTGCGTTATATACTGGACATATATGGAATGCTAGATGTCATAAATTAAAGGTATATTTCGTGTTTAAATCGGATACCGTTAAATCAGGTTTGTTGTATGAAAATGTGAAGGTCATGATATGATGTAAATAATACGATGTTGTAAAGAAATACTACATAATGTACATATAATAATAAAATGCCGTTATTTGCCTCTTCCGCTGCGATGTTAGATGATTGAAACTCTAAAATAGCGAAAATTCCAACGTGATATAATGAAATAAAGTTGATAACCTGGCAGCCTAGCAAAATAGCTCAAAATATGAGTATGACTACTGCCCAAAAACGGAAACTCAAAAAATCCAAAACGAAAAAAATTAAAAATAAATGACAGGAAATTCTTCGATGACTCTTTTTTTCCTACTGGGACCCTAAATAACTCTCCACGTCTGTAAAATAGAAAATGTAGGATCATAAACAATTATATTTGTAAAGTCTGCATGTCTGCTGATCCTGCTGCAATTGTAGACGGACTTGCATTATCATAGCCACGGGGGAAGAAAACAATTCAAAACCATTACACAATACTTGGAAATTCCATGGATGATCTGAAATTATATACCGTATAAAGAATACTTCCATTTTTCGTGGTAGGGTAAGATTTCAGCATGCTACTTTACCGGGGTCACGCTGCCTAGATCGCCTTGGTGCGGCTGCCACCTAATGTATAGTTGACGCGATACAGCGTTTCTTACTCAACCGCTGGATGCCAGGACAGACGCTGTTTGAGCCGCACCTCCTTGGTGGACAGACGCTCGACACGCACCTCCTCAATCTAGCTGAAGTCAGAAAGACAACAGTGCCCAGGCTGCACTACCAGCTAAGTACGCAACCCTTAGCTGGCGGTCTTTGTAATCTCTTGACCCGTGGAAGCATGAGGTAGGAACTTGTGAGGACCTAGCTATGTTGCGGGGACGCACGCTCCATCCCAGGTGTCTACTCACCATTTTGCAGCCCCCCTAATCTACACCAGCAAAATAGCTCCAAACTAAAGCAGTGCACATAGATAGACCCAAAGTGGGATATAAATAATTTGATTTGATTCGCAAATTTTAAGGCATCAATATCTTTAAAACTGTGCTAAAGCGCTACTAAAAAGAGGTGTTTTCTTTCCGCCCCGCTAAGAAAGATTCTTCCCGAACAGTTTTTATCCAGGCACTTGTACACCAATAGATCCTGGATGACGGCCGCCAGTACGCACTCCCGAGTACTTAACGACGACGACTGCACTCGTCGTGGATGCGCTCGCGAACAATCTTTCCGACGTGCTTTCGATCGAGTTGTGTTGAGCTTCTGGAAAAGCTTCCGGTCCAAATCGAAAATCTCCTCATTAGCTTTCGGGAAGCGTTCGGTGGCTTTGATGGAACACTGTAGGAAAGCAGGCGCTCCATTGGATGCGTTGACTAGCGTGTCCAGCTAGTATTCTGATTCGGTAGAATTTTGACCGATGATCAAACCCGAGGTGGTCAGGATGCATTCCTTTGTCTTTGCGAAATACTGCGAATCGATGCACCCTTTTAGAAGAAAGAGTAATTTCTCCAACTCCGTTGCCAGGTCCAGCTTCTCGTTTTAACAGATTGCACAAATTTCACTGAATTCTAACGGACTAATCACTGGTTTCCTCTGTAAAACTTTAGTTTTTTATATGGAAATCACCGCCAGGAAATAATAACACGTCAAACATAGTGAACGGCACAGCCTACTCTTTAACGTTTAGGAATTTTCTACCAAAAATCTAGTTATCATCCACCAAATCGTCCTGTGAACTACTTCTGAATCTGTTAAGGACAGAATACGTTAGACAGTTAAAAATCTGATCATCGTTCAACTCTAGCAAAAGACAAGAATCGAAATGCAGTCACTTTTTGTGTTTTGAATTTAGGTTCTCTGCTGTGGATTTATTTTGACTTCGTTTGACATAACTAAGCAAAGTTTTTGGTGATCAACAGAGCATAATATCGTAGAAAATGAACATGCTGACAAGTTACATAGATTTTAGAAGACAACAGAACGTAATTAAACATTTATATTTTTGAAAATTCGGATTTATCAATTCACAAAAGAAGTCATCAAGATGCTCATTAATGGTCATATTGCGTGCCACACTGTCCACATACGGACATGTAACTGATACCTTCTGGATTGTAGTTGCGAGTATCCAGTACTTCTTTATTGCTCATGTGGACTTGAATCACTGTACAGTCGTTGGATTTTACGAAACCGCGTTATTCTAATGGCATTATAGGATACCATCTTCTTCTTTAGCATTTCAAGCTTATTGCTTTCAGAATTAGCTTAATGCTTGCTCTCAAATAAGTGTTCTAATTGCACAGTTATTAATTAAGAGCTTTCGATGCCAAGTACACGGAAACAAATCCGCTCCCAAAGATGGTCAAAACGACTCATGATATCATGAGCCTAGAGTATTTTCACTTTATGAAAATACACCATGATTTGGGTTCATGATATCATGATTAATGCTCCCGTAACGCACCCGAGGCGTTATGAATTGTATTGCTAAAAGGAAATCATGAATCGGAATCATGATATCATGAGTCACTGCTCCTCAAATCATGATTTAAGTTTTGAAGATCATGACCTTTTTTTAGGACCATGAATCCAAATCATGATTTTCTCATTATGAATCATGAAATCGGGTATGCAAAATTATAATATTATGTTTTTCATGAAACTAATTTTTGGATATCCATTAGAGATAAATTCATTTGTTTTTATTTAAATTAAATTTTAATTAATTGTTTCAATCATCCACACAATGAAGCAAGTCCCGTGTACTTTTTGGAAGTTCCAATATAGACGCCGGGATTTTAAAAAGATATGTCTGTATGAACATCCATAGTGGTTTGCAGTCCGGCGTATACTGTAGATTCAGCACGTATGTTATCTGGATGCATATGCACACAGCATGCAACATATTGTCGGCAATATACTCCGCACCACCGAAAGTCACCATTATCGCCATCGTCCCTCTATCCGGGCCCATTGCGACTATCTGGGGCTGGAGTGCCACACTGCTAAATTTCTCCTTAAGCGATTGAAGTCGCTGCTTGATTCTGCCCTCTATGTCACCTGCCGTCTATATAGAAGAGAAAACAAAGTATGTTAGTTAAAACCCGAGGTGATGTTTCGTCACAATAATAAAGAAATATTCAAAGACAATTTACTTATGAAAATTACCAATCAGAATAGAAAAAATAGCATTTTTTATAGGAAACCACGGGTTTTTTAAATAAGCTTTTTGCATTGATTGTACATAGATTTTATTTTAATTAGAAATTGATACCAAAACCTTTAAATTGAATAGGGTGGATGTACCAATTATGGCTATAGTTTGTCGCTTCCAGTCATATATTTGTCATCGTTGTACGCATGTTTTCGTGATACTACATATACTATACTAAAAACTGAGGCTTAATGTCTTATTATTAAGATAAACTTATCAAATTTCACGAATTAATGAACCTAACTAAATTATAATATAAATAAATATGCTTATTCCGGGTTCCTATTATAGCCATATGGTTCCTTTGTTCGTCATACATGTGTTCCTATTATGGTTTTAGTGAAATAGACTGTTGAGAATAGCTTTATTGAATGGTAAATAAGAATTATATATTAATTTATTATTTACTATTGTGACACAGATAAACAGACGTGATTTAATGAACATTTAAAAAACTATAATTTGGTGTTAGTTGGCGATATTGAGCAAACGACAAGCAAGAACAAAAAAGTTACGAGCGCCACCATTGTTGATTAACAAAATCGGGCACCATTGTTGATTAACAAAATATCGGAAAATTATTCAATGTACACAATAATACGTTATGATTGAAGACTCTTGTCAGGAAACATTGGAAGGCTTTAAAATTTTGAAGACAATGTAGATGAGCTTATTAATTAAGGGATCGATTTATTCATTCTCATAAAAATAAACAAATCTTTTGTTTCGCATCATATTATTAATTCATCATATATTTTATTAGGTATTTTAATTATAATAAGTACATCAATGGCTTATTTCAGAAAAAAAAGGATTATTTCTTGGTTTTCCGATTAAATTTCTTCTGTTTTTGTTCCTTCTTTTTTCGCTCACGTTCCTCCATTCTAGCCTTTTTTGCTTCCTCTCTTTTTAACTTTATGTCTTTTCGTTCAAGAGCTTTCCTTTTCTTTGTCTGTTCAATTTCCATTTTCTCTGCTTCTTTCTTCTGAATCGCTTCAAGACGTTCCCCGGCTGTGAGAACGGGTGTATACTGCATTGAATAATTCCGATGTTTTGGATTGCGTCGAGGTGTTAGTGGAATCTTCAATATCTCCGATAGCCTACGCTTAGAAGTGACACAACGTGTATAATCTTTTTGAATATTGCCTAGATCCGCGCAGGTTTTTGTTGTATCTGAGTAATAAATTAAATTATTGCATAATATGATATTCTTCCAATGGAAACCGTGTTTACCTTCAGCGTTCATTTGCAGGCAAGTTTCAGCGTCTGATGTTTCTGTAACAGTTGGTTCGTCTTGGTCATCAATGTGAATATCTTCTGTAAGATAAAATAATACTTTTAAAAATAAATTTTGCATTATTTTTATATTGCTATTGAATACCATGGCCACCGTCTGATGATTGCTCCACAATCGTATTTTCCACTGATTGCGTTGTGGAATCTATTGTAAACTTAGGTACATGCATGACATGTATGTCTTCTTCATTGGGCTCTGCTCTTATTTCTATTAAAATAGGTTCATCATTTATAGTTTGACATTCGGTGAAATCAGCGTCTGCAGATATTGAAGGTGGAAAACGAGGATTTTCATACAACTGAGCTGTATCGAGGGCGGGTTATAATTTCTTTTTGACAAGTCAGTAAATTTTACGTAAGGCCGGACAAACTCTCGATAGAAAAAACGAATCACACGTTCTTCACGTGTGAGCTTGTTCACATCACCTTCAATCTTTGCCATAGTATCGTAACCAATCAAGTCATATGCTTCTATAATTTTATCAATGTGGATGCTCACATACTCTGATGATTGCTCTGAAAATTCATTTAAAACTGGCAATTGTTCCGGTGTTGTCATATGATATGTAGCAGATCCTGATTCTGATGGGACTGGTTCGTGCGTTGGTTCTAGAACAGTTGGCAAAACAGGTTCTTGAAGAAAGCTAGAAGGTAATACATTGGTCGATGACGAAGATACTTTTGCGATGCACTTTGTGTAATCAACTGCATTTGCATCAAAGGGATGCAGCCCACACACTCGAAAGCCGTTCTGGATCGTACTGCTTTTAATTGCCCTTGAAACGGTTGTACTCAGCACTCCACCGAAGTGTCGCAATGTAAGAGAGTCGCCCTGATGTTCCATTCTCCATTCATCAACAACCTTTCTCCATTCATTTTTCAGCGGTCTGAAGACGGCAACATCAGCCGGCTGCGTGATATGCGTCGTATTCGGATAGAGCGAAATAAGCACGATCCCCAAGGTTTGGCACAAATAAGCTACTTCCACCGCTTTATGCGATGAATGACCATCGACAAAATAAATTATGGGAAATGTCACACCTTGTTTCACGAGAAACGGATGGAAAATTTTAAGGATTAATCGCGGAAGTTGTGCGTGTCCATCCACCCACGTTCACTCTGACCCAAACCCCAAACCGCTGGGAAACCCTGTGCCACTTCTTTTCGGATGCGTTTTCCCGGGACAATGACATGCGGACTTACGACAACTCCAGATGCTCCGAAAGAAAACATCACGGTGACATTTTGTTTCCCACCCGCCTGTTCAATTTCGTACACGTTACGTGAGCCAGTGCGTGCAATTACCTCCTTCGTACTAGGGTGAAGGTAAAACGATGTTTCATCACCGTTGTAAACACGTTTCGGATCATCCAGCACGTCAAGAAGATTGTTCTTCATCAACCAGCTGGCCACTGTCTCGAACCAACCTCGAAGGTCAGTTTCGGTAACTCTCCCGCTTGCCGTTGTTACTTTCTCCGGTGTTCGTAGGGAAAATCCTGGGTTACGCCGCATGAAACCCTTGAACCATTTTCGTCCTACATCATAGAAAGTTCATTATTTCAGAGTTCAGTGATCTTATTATACAAAAATACCTGGCTGATTGTTTTTAAACGGGTTTTCGCGTGAGTTTTCCGTTAGAAATTCGTTAACTTTGTACATTAACGCTTCACGCGTAACAGGAAAGCCGCGCTCCTGCATCCCACCAAGCCAATCGACAATCTGCTTCTCTTCTTCTGGCGTTAACACTGAGTCCAGGTTTGGCTTTTTGTTGCCACTTGCCGCTAAGCCTGTACCGGATGGTGGAAATCGGTATCCCAAACTCCTTACATCCTGCATAAATTGATTTGCCGCCCTTTATAGTTTGGAGGCGTGATTCGATAGCCTCTTCAGTGTATGGTGTTGAGAACGAAGTTTTCGGCATTCTACAAGTTAGGAAAGAGATCATTATGTTTTAACCCCAGAAAATTCAATAGTTATTATTACCTGAGATTTAAAAGCTCGAATAACAGCAGAAATCACGTGAAATCAACTGAAAACTGAAACTGAAAACTGAAAAATCGCCGATGTAAACATTGCACTATGGCTAAAATGAACGGGTTGCTGCGTGTAGTTTCGCCTGTAGCGATAAGTGGTACACCGAAGTAAAATTGTTCCAATTATAGTCATACTTAAAAATCATATTTTTTTGTAAAAACAAAACGTTTTGAGGTAATATCATGAAAATTCAACATGTCCACGACTACTTTGCATAAAAATAAATGTTACAAAATTTTTAATCTTACTTGTAGATCAAAACTTTAGTTGACTGTTTCTTAGCAATTTGATAACAAAAACTTGTTACGCATGTAGGTGCATATTTCCAAGCATGTTTTGAAAAGATTTTAAAGCAATTATATATTTTCTTCAGTAATTAACGTGTAATTAACATCAGAGAATACATAGTGTCCTTTATCTGATTGATTATACGAAGATTATTCGAAAAAAAAATCGTAAAATGCCCTTACTATAGCCATAACTGGTACTATAGCTATAATTGGTACATCTACCCTACTACAAATTAGTTTCGAAGGCAGATCGCCTTTCGGCCGTCAGACAAATTATAAAGATGAGATGGAGGATTTGTTATTTCCTCAATGAAACTCTTCCCAACGTCGTAATCTTCTGGGTCAATTATGTACGAATCTAAATGTTCGTCGATCTGATAGTTTTTATAAATATGGCAAATAAAAGTAATCAAGCTTTCGCTTTTAATAATATGGCTATGCTATTAACTCTAGTATATATCGCGGCATACGGACCAAATTGATTCAATGTACGACAGCATCTCTAAGCTGCTGGTTTGTTGGAATTGTAGGAATTAATTCAATCCACGGATTTGTTCAGTAAAATACACTCTTTTTCATCGGTTATTCAATTGATATGCTCACTTAGAGCACTGAGTTATTTGTTTGGTTTTCACTCACATACCGGTATTTGAGCGGACACGGGATGGCGACGGAACGCACGAAAACTTCCTTCTCACTACCGGGACCTATCAGACGGTACGAATGCAAGCACTGAGTTCATATAAATAATGATTAATTCTCGACAACTTATTCAAAACGACGTATCTGATTGTGTAAACAAAAAGGGAAGAAAGAATTAAACATGGATTTTCTGAAAACCTTAGCTCTTTCACACAATCTAGGACGATGTTGATGCTAATTTCCGAGGGGCTGCTATGAGTTTTGAGAAATTACGTTTGAATCTCTGTTCCCCTCTTTGTCAAAAAATTCATAAACGTCGTTTTAAATAAGTTGTCGAGCATTGTTTGACAATTCACTTACCTGTTGGAGTGGAGATGAAACTAGATGGCACTATTAGAGGCAACTGCCTGACGGGAAACGGGTATTGTGATGGAAAAAATCTAAAAAAGAAAACGAATTCTAAATTATAACAAGTCGGCAGCAAACAACTTATTCTTATATATGTTTGCTGATCCATTTTTCTAACTTACCGGAACTTGGACGGGCACGGGATGGCGACGGAACTTCTCACTACCGGGACCTATCGGATGGTACGAAAGCGAGCACTGAGTTAATAAAAACATGATTAATTGATTGACAATTCACTTACCTGTCGGAGCGGAGAAGGTACTGGACGGTACTAATTGACGCAACTGACTTTGGGTAACGGGTATTCTGTTGGAAAAAAATCGAAAAACAACGAGCACTGAATTCAGTCGGAAGTAAACAACTTTTTCTTTCATATTCTTGCTCGTTAATTTTACTCACTTACCGGTACTTTAGCGGACACGGGATGGCGACGGAACGCACGAACTTCTAAATAAAACAACCTAAAATCAACTCTTTGAAACCGTTCAAAATTGCACCTCCGAACGCGAACGGCGCTGAAACATGTTTGAGCACGTTTTGACAGATACACGTAACGCTGGCAGTGGTCATGATTTCTAGTTCATGAAAATGGTTGCGCTGAATCATGATATTGGTAATTTCGGTCATGATTCATGATGTGATGTCATGATTTCATGATTCATAGTCATGATTTCATGAAGGAATACAGTTTATGGTTTCATGATACGCAAATCGTGAAAACTGGATCAGATTTGTTTCCGTGTACCATTTTTTTATTATTATTTTTTTGAAACACCATCCCCTCCCCAGGAGTCGAGAAATTTTCCTTTACGAAAAAATCCTAGACCAGACCGGAAATCCAACCCAGCCACCTCCAGCATGGGGGATAGGATGCCATATACTTATTAAATTGTCGATGCTATCTTTATCCCATCCCAACTATTCAGCTCCGTCCCATTTGCTTAACTGTTTACCCATTTAATAAACACCTTTGCCAAAAGGCACGATCATCCACGTCGCAAACTAGTTCTCGGAATTCGATCTCCACGTTGAATCAAGCGGCAGTAGTTGGATGTCGTGGGTGGTGTCACAGCAAAGATGGATTGACAAACGGATAATTAATTCTACGTCGGTCGCGATCATTTCAACCAGCTAATCAATAAATCAATATTATCAATTAGCTTCTAGCGGTTTGAGGTTTGATTGTTTGCTTTTCAAACAATTCTTACATACGCGAGACAATCAGCTTCTAATGGTTACTTAGTTAGAAGCTCAAGATAAGGAGTGGCACCAGAAGAGCCATTTGCCGACTTACCATCGGTTATCTTATCAACGAGGCAATTCTAGTCGTTGTTAGACGCCTGCGCGAACGGCAGCTCTGGGTGGGCTTTAAATCATTTGTTTGAGATTTACTTCAACTGTTTGCAAGTTGATTAGCGTTTTAAAAATGCCGACGTTGATCAGATGACTAATTAGAAACACCACGTCTCGTTTATTGTGGTGCAAGTGCCCAACAAATTCCCTTTCTGCACCGCATTTATAAGCGTCCGATGCTCCGTTAAAAATACTCACCTCAAATCTAAAGGTGCAATTAATTATGAATTTCCTAGCGCCGCCACTATTCCGCGTTTGCCAAATTCGTAGAATTTATATCGTCTGCCACCCGAGATGCGAATCCCGTCCGAGGACGTCAGCTCAGCAAGCAGCAGCACACCGGCAAAACGTAAACAAAGTTGGATAGGTTCAGTTCTCCAACAGCTCGAGTGTCGCCCAGACTGGCAACGAAAACAACAAAGAAAGTGATTCTTCTGCTTGGAAAAATCACAAAGCAAATCACACCCAGAGACATGCGAAGTTCTATATTTATGTCTACAAGAGGAACTGAAATGGGGTCACAATCGGCACATCGTCGAAACAGGCAGCTCGAAACCGGAATGATCGCTTTAGTCGTGTCGAACTGACACAGGTAAATCACTTCTGCGTCCGCGTTGATGTCAAGTTCAATGCTGGTATTAGAAGAGGTGGTTATTCTCCATTCATAACCGCCTGAACCAAAAATATTAGGAGCTGCCTAGTGGTGGTAGTTGGTTTCCAACTTCAGCTCGTTATTTCTGGAAATGAGGGGAAAAATTGTTTTATCAATATCCATTGTAATCTGGCGCACATTTGCGGCGGTGTTCGGCTTGTTTATCATTCTAAACAACCACAGTCTCAGGTCTCATCGTGCCGTGACATTCGCTTTGCTGATAAGCGGTCGTCATACAATCATAAACGAATTTAACCAGTCATTGTGTAACTATCTGTAAATGCAAGCCCGGTGTGTTCTCCAAGGCCTAGGGGTGTTCAGTTGGAATGGGAACATGAAGATCAGGCAAGAATTCAAAGTGTTTTTTATTTCTCAGGAATGGACTTGAAGATAATGAGATTTGTCGGAACTTTTCATAAGCACGGTAATTCTGAAGTAGGCATTTTCTGACTACTTTCTATGCATTTTTATGAACATCTTCCATACGTCATAAAGTGCCTACTTTTTATTCCCAAAAAAATCATAATTTTAAGACCTTCTTTTTATTCCAGTGTGATAGAAAAATGCATAAAAACAACGCTATTAACAATGTAAAAATATTTACTTGTGCTAGTTACTGGCTTTGCCTGAAAATAAAAATGGGAGTTCTTTCGAGTAATACTTCAATCCAGTTATGTACAAGCTACGAGGCAAGTAATCTTTAATTGATTATTGTTGTAATGAAAATATACTTTATAAAGGTTCCAGCGTCCTATTACCGGGTGCGGTGCCCAAATTGATGGTTATGTGCAGCAGCTCAAACTCCACGTCAAAAGTAATCAAAAATGATCATTTAAATGAAACGTTGTGTTCTGAATAAACTCAAATCTATCTATGGAGCCTTTTTCTGAAACCAAAGCCAAATTCAGTGCCAAAGTTTCAAAAAGGTGGATCTGCTGTAAGCAATTGCTATAACTGTCGCTTTCTCGGAAATGAAAACTTTCTCCTGCAAATCAACAATCCCAACTGAAAAAAGAAACATTTTCCTGTATTTTATTTGCATGTGTGATTTTCCGAGAGGGTCGATAGGGAATGCCGTTGACAGGGCTGGTAGCAGGTCACTTATTAGTGACTTGATCACTATTTTGAGTCTAGTCACTAAAAAGTCACTATTTGCATCCAAAATTCACTAAAGTCACTATTTTTCGGAAAATGGTCACTAAAGTCACTATTTTCGTACCGCCGAAATCGGGATACAGTGCAATTTGACCAGCTTATAAAAGCGTTATGATTTCAAAGTTCCATTAAAACTCGTACTTGAATCTAAAAATTTTTGATGAAGTTTATGGGCTATTGATAAGCATACTGATCTATTTCAATGCTATTTTCTAATTTCTAACCGAAATTTTGGACAATATTGAGAACTTGCCACCTGTGGAAAAAGTTCATGTTGGGGATGAAGCAATGGTAGAGCTGGTCAAAATAAAGGAGATCGACAAACTCCACTTTTTCAACAATGCAAATAAGCATTACGTTGCTGCTGGTAAGCACTTAATCAAAAAGTACAAGGTACAGCCCGTTTGGGTTGTTCGAAATGATGAAGTAGGACTACGATACTAAATATAAGCTATTTAGATGGTATAATGCAATGTTCTTTGAATTAACCCTTTCAGGCCTAATTTATACAAGCAATTTGGTGAATTCTGATTGATGTGGTGCTCTATAACATAGACATGATTGAAAAAAGTAGGAAATATGTTTTTGAGATGTGCTGGGTCGTCAAAATTACCAAGGAGTTCAGAACTTAAGATCTACAGTTGTAACAGTAGCTTTCTCCGCTATACAATGTTATGATATGTATTCAAACATATTAAATAAATGTTCTCGAAGACCAACTGACATTATGAGATAATCTTGGTATATTCCTTGCCAAGCAAACTAACTTCACTTTGTATAGCCCATACAGCTATTGTTACACTTGTAGACCTTAAGTTTTGAAAGACAGTTTGAAGGACCTGAAACTAACAAGGTTATCCTATGATGTCTGTGGACGTTTCAGAATATTCATTTAATATTTTTGAATATTTATCGTAGCTTTGTATAGCACAAAAGGTTACAGTTACTACTGTATATCTTAAGTTCTGAACTCAAGGTCAGTTTTTATGAACTTGAACATCCCGAGATAATCTGGTATTGACTGGTGAGCTTACAGAAGCTTCACTGAATGTGCTTGAATGCATGTCGTCACCTTTCATAGATTATAAAGCTAACTTTACGACTATAGATCCTCTATAATATAGACATTCTGAACTCATTGGCAGTTTTGATTACCTAGAACATCCCCAGACTCACTTAATTTGGTTAAATACATAGTATTACTTTGTTTTCTCAAAAAGCTGTAGATTTTATGTTTTAAATTCCAGGAAAGTTTGGATAACCAAGAACATCCGAAGATTATCTAATAGTGTCTGTTGTTCTTTCAAAATATTCAATAAATATGTTTCAATGCACATCGTAGCTTTGCATAGCCCAGAAAGCTTTTATTACAACTGTAGGTCCTATGTTCTAATCTCATAGATAGTTTGGATGACCTAGAACATGTCATATTGCTCTATCATGTTTTTTTTTACTATAAGAATGTTGATTGAATATGTTTGAATATTTATTGTTATTTTGTATTGCCTAAAATTTACTGTTACAACTGTAAACCTTAATTTCTTTACGCCAAAACTGTCTTGGCCTAGACCTAGACCATCCCAAGATTATCTTCTTTTGTATTTTTACGTTCGAAACTGAATTTTGAATTATTGGCGCTGAGTTTCTTTGTTTCATCTTCATTTCATAAAGTGACTAGTTTTAACACACAATCACATTCAAAAAATGCATAGGTTCTAATCTCTTTCACATGCTGCAAAATGCCTCGAATTTAATCACTTTTTGACGTATAACCTTTTTAGGCATTTTATGCATAGTTCCAGTCTTCAAGCAAAGTGCCTTCTTTGAAGTCAAAATTGCATACTTCAGATTTACCGTAAGGTCGAATCTGATTTTCAAACGACAATTTAAACATTGGTTTCTCAAAACTTTTAGTACTTTACTGAAATTTTATACTACCATGAGGTATATTTAGAAATAAGTCTCTTTTTTTAAGGTTACTAGCTGCACACTGAATAGCGTCGAAACCTGTATGCTAGGTCTTGGATAGAATAGATTTCATAATACTTTAGAGGCACTTCACCACACGTAAAGAGTGTCCCACATAAAATTGCATCACGGAAAAAAACGCTGTAGAAAATTACCTAGTTGACCCATCGTTTTCAAACTTTCAGACAATAAAATATAACCCATTAGTAGGCTTTTGGCATATTTCATACATTTCATTCAACTTCAATACCATTACCGTACGCTCGCACTTTACGCTTAACTCCATTCATTAGGTTCTGTATGTAGTATTCCAAAATGATCATTTACAGATCATTTCATAATTCAAGTTATAAATCACAATAAGGCACTTGTGAGTTGCCAACACTCGCCAAATTTCGCAACAGACCTCTTTTCAAATTTATTGCATTCACATGTTTGCATAAGCATGTTATTTCTTCCAAATCATAAAATTGAATTGAGCCTTTACCACTTCAAAATAAAAGCTCAAATTACTGACCCACATTTAAGGTTCAACAGCCAGCAAAATTCCACCCGTGCAGGAAAGCTAGGTGTCGCGCGTATTGGTGGTCCGAGTCCACAACACATGTTCAACAAATTGCTTATTCAATGACGATTGGCTATCGTCTTTACAAAAGTGAATCCAAGCTCCTCCCCTATAATTAATGTTGTGTAGAGTTAAGATTTTCAATGAAGAGTTAAATTTGAATGTAATGGGAAAAGTTATCAAGAAATCAATCGAAGTTGTACTCTAGACGAGTGAACAAGTGTTCTGACTAAATGAGAAACTCCCGTCCGTTTTATGTACAACATCTGGCTGCAGCTTCGTCTGTACGGAAACCCACTTTTTCGTCATGTCTTCCTCAGATTTGACCTCCTTGGGATGCTTCCGTAGTGCCTGCTGCATAATAGACCAGTATTTTTCGATAGGCTTTTGTTCCGAAGCGTTGGGGGAGGGGGTTCAAACTTGTGAATTCCATTGAATTTGAAAAAAAAAAACGGAGAAAAACTAGTGAAACGTAATAAACATAGAATGGAATCTGTTACTACGACGACAACGAGAAGGTACGGTACTGTTGTGATCGGGAGATTTTCTTCTCCAGGTGTGAGTAGGTATGCCCATGGCCACGCTCGCTCGTGTGAAAGAAAATAAAGAAGTGCAGTGATCCTAAAGGGTCACCCACAATACATGCGTTTGCGTTCCGTTGACGTAAATTTGACAGAAAACCCATGAGAAAACAGTCAAATCCACGCAAACGCATCCGCAACGTATCAATTGTGGGCCAGCCGTAAGTAGTGCTTCGGAAGAAACGTTTCCTGAAACGATACAAACGGTAGTCAGCGGAGCCAGCGATGACCGGAAGTTAAGTACTAGGACTCAAATTTTAGCAACACCGATCATTGCACATTGGGGACCAGAACCTTAATTGTGTACGTAACTTCTTTAAAAAAGGACCTGAAAATTTTGATACTGTCTTGAAGTTTTGTTGTATGCGATACATGTAAAGTGAATTTATTATAAATCATGGATATTAACGCATGATAAAAGCTTATTTCAATAACACTATTATTTACATGTAGGTGTTCTTCAATTCTGTACATATTTTAGTGTAATAAGGCACTAATTATTGTACAACAAAATTATGGGTTATGCTGTTTTATTTAAAAATTGATAAAGTATAATTCCATTAAAGCTATAGTTTTGCAGATTTGAGCATATTTATTGAGTGGGCCATTCTACCCTACCAGTGCATTTTGTACTGTTCTCCCCTACGTATTCTGTCTTCCATCGAGTACGAAATTCTTGCGAGAGACGCTGAACAAATTGCAAGCGTGACAACGAGGATAGTTTTCGCTCCAGCAAGTTGACTTCTGGAACCATTTTGAATGCACGATCAATAAGAAGATGAGCAGAAGTGAGAGGTTGTGGGCTATTGGAGATCGGTGTGAGGGGCCTTGAGTTCATTGCTGCAGCAACCTTAGGGGGGGTGTGGACAGTTCTTCAAAGGTAAAGGTGTAAATGCTGGTGATCATCGACAAATGCTGCTTAGCAACCTTAATAGCTGACCCCCATAACCCTTCATGGTGTGGAGAACGAGCTGGAATAAAATTCCATTCCACTCCTTTGTCAGCTAACGATAGAAACTTCTCCAAGGTAACTTCGTCTTTGAGCTCCGACCTTTTTTGACACCACAGCTGCTTGCATTCAGGATCCAGTTTTTCGGTTAGGATGTACAGTAACCATATATCCCTACCTTCTTGGTTCATGGCTTCTAAGGCTCGAATCACTCCATCGGACACATCATGTAGAGAGCGCAAACCGGCAGCTGAAGCTGACGTCATTGCCGGTTGATTCAAGAATCGATGGATGTGTTGTGTTGCGATTTCAAGAGGCTTGTTTTGCCTGGCCTTCAGTTTGGCGATTGCAGTCGCGTAATTAGTGTCTGTGTTTGTATCGAAATACTGCCAAAACAAAACCCTACGCTCAATTCCAAACTACTTCTATTCAATTTCATAACCTGCCGAGCTCTATCGTGACCTATCGACACTTTCTCTTCACATCTTTGGTTCTAGCAGAAACGGCTGTTCACTACTGGGATTCCATGATGTTGAGAAGGTATTTCCAATTTCAAAATATGACAATCATCTTTAAACCTACAACTAGTTCTTAGTTTGTTTACCATTGTTCAGAATTGTTTCGAAAATTCGTTACGGCATCGAACTAACCAGTTTCTGTAGCATGTCCAATGGTATCTTTCGCCATTCTTCTCTTACGGCCGCTTGGAGCTCTCGAACCGGTCCAAACTGTCTTCCTCCGTTGTACACCCGACTGGTCAGGATTCCCCAAAGATTTTCAATGGGATTTAGGTCAGGACTTCGAGCTGGCCAGTCCAAAAGTATGGCATCTCGCTCGGCAAACCATTGTTGTGATACTATGCTTACGTGGATCGTGGCGTTATCTTGTTGAAAGACGAATTCTTCATCCATTACATCCCCAGTATACGGGATCAAAACACTATCCAGTAGTTCAACGTAGTCTTGAGAGTTCATTCTGGTGGAAACTGTCGCAATCGGCATTTTTCTTCTGCTTGAAAAGGCGGCCCATACCATAAGAATTCCACCTCCAAAGTTTCTGCTCAATTTGACCTCTGGATTTTTTCGCAGATCGTGCCAGTAGTACGCACAGCAATCGGATTCATCAAGGTTGAAGTTCTTTTCATCCGAAACACACAACTTTGTTCCACTCAGACTACCAGGACATGCATTTTTTTCGAAAAAATGCAAACGCGCCGCTTCGAAAGATTTGGTTTTTTGGCTTTTTTCATAAAGACCATGTGCCCGAATCCTTGCAGAATTTGCGAAACACGCCTTGTTGTGATGGGGACATCAAGCTCCTTTTTGATCTATGAGCAATGCAACTTTCCGGTCTCACCAAGCTGAATGATGCGGATCTGTTCACGATTGGTTATTTGCGAGTTGCCCATGGTCTGCTTCCGTATGCCGTAATTTTTACCTTGTTTCAAGAAATTTCGCACAACCGTTCCTCCTCTACCGATTTGTTTTGCAATGGCGCGGTTACTTAGGCCAACATCCTTCAACTCAGAGATTATTTTCCGCTCCGACTCGTCGAGAAACTTTCCTTTCGGCTTCTTCACAACTTTACAAAAATGTCGCTCCTTGTGGTTTTGTTTACGTTCCACGCGCTCACACATACAGCTGCAACTCAGAAGAATGACAGTTTACTACTGTTTGTGTAAATCGAGCACGATAGGTGTAGCATTGTCATACTGCGCTTATAGGAATTTCCTGTTATAATTATTATAATCTTTCACAGAAAAATTGTGACTCAACCTAAATTTATTTAATTACTTAATTTTGTGTGGTCATAGCGCAAGTAACGTTTTAGTAATTAAACAAAAACCCTTGCATTATGTAGTAGGTTCAGAATTTAAAAAAATGGGGTTGCGCTTATAGGAATTTGATGTGCTGTATTTTTTCTCCAAGTTACGATCCATAGCGAAAAAGAAACAAAATCATGCGAAATTGCATTACAATCTTGCTTTTGTATGTTTATTTTTATTTTGGGTTTATACGGAATAAAGAACATCGATGTAATACTACCTATCATATTTGTTAGGTATACGTTTGTTAAGTTATTACGTTCGAATTTTGGTGCGCTTAGCGATATTGCATTCCTGCTTTCAGTTACGTTTTACAAGGCGATTTGGGTTTTCCACTCAATTTAGTAGGCTCCTCATTTCTGTTTCTGCTTACAAGGCGATTCCGAATTTCCATTCAATTTAATGGGCTCTACATTTAATGATAAATGCCCATACACTTCCAATGTTATCGATATGCCGCAAATGATTTTTCACGCCAATAAAACAAGAAACGATAAAACTGAACACCCCCAGAACAATCACGCACACTTGCACTGCACTGCAGAGCAACCGACCGCCCGCCCGTCAACGTCGCTTGGTTTGGTTGCGAAGACAGCAACTGGCTTGCAGAGTAGTGCTCGCTTCTACTAAAATACAGGAAAAAATACACATCTAGGGCAGCAAATCGCAACACACGGCCGCGGATAGACAGATTCTGACAATCACAGAGTTGGTGTGTGCGGCGCGCGCGGTGTGCTAACAAAGATAAATAACAAAAAACAGTCACCATAAGCAGTGTGAAAATCCGTCTCGTGAAGTGAAGTGAAAACAGTTTGCTGTGCCTCGGCCTATGGTGCTCATCCACTTTGGTCGGCTGTGAAGAATTTATTATTTACTTTTCTATACACCGCAATCCTTCCGTCACATATCGTAGAAACGCGTGGAAATATTTTAAACTCGTGCTAAGTGAACTTAATTACTCAAGTGAAAACGGTGAACTTTTCCGTCCAGTGACAAACATTGTGCAATCAAAGCAAACTACGTGCATCGTGCACTATCCCGAATCGCAGCAAGCTGTGCTGAAAACTCCCTCAAACGCAACGGGTAGCGAGATTACGTAAACAATCGAACGGACGAAAATCGTTTTTCCTCAATTTCATCCTCTGATGATGTACGAGAAAAATCCAAATGCGCATCTCGAATCACACGTCGCGATCACTTTCGAGAGTCGGTTGGTCGGCGTGTTTCCTGTCAAATAGAAAAATCATTAATACGGGGTGAAAAACCGACCGAAAATATCAGGAAAAACACTTGACTGACACACAGCAAGCGAAGCGACTCGATGGTTTGTCGCGATAAAAACAGAGCAAGTGAGAAATGACGCAGCCACCCACTTTTCGCCGAAGAGGCATGCGGTGGGAGGGATTGGGGGTGGTAGAATTTGAGAGCAAGCAGCTGATCGAGCTGCAGCTTTCTCTTTGTGACGACAAATGCCCGTCTGTTGCGAATTGTTGTGGATTGTTGTTGGGACAATGTTCTGTCGACCGGCGGGGGTTGGGGTTTTGTAAATTAGGGGAAGGTCAATGTCAAATGGCGATAAATCACTGACCGGTGGCGTTGGCTTGGTTACGAGCTTGAGGTGACGAGTGACGGAATGGTATTTGCCGCCTCCTTCCTGTTATCAGCCAAATGGACTAAGTGCTCATTGTACTGAATTAGGTGTTTATAAACATTGTTTTTAATTTTATTATTAGATTTCAAAAGTAGGCCGTGTCGATGAGAGACCTAATGCCGTGCGGTCAGCGGAATGTTGTTGTTGTTGTTGAAATGTGGTGATTTGAGTCACTGCATTTTTATCGAAGGGGAATTCGCCTTAGCTTATCAAACGATACTTATTGACAAATAAGATTGGCTTGTGTTGGTTGCGAAATCCCGCCACTCGTGTTGCAGCCTTTCAAAGTCTTGTGAAATTGCGCTGACGGTGTCAACGACCTGATGTTTATGAGATTTTAATTGGAAAACAGGCAATGTGGCAAGTTGTTTGCGGTTGGAAATAGAGGATTAGGTCTTAGTACCTATGACGGTACCACATTGCGAGAAATTTTGAAACTAACCACATTTTAAAATTTTAGGAAATATGTGCGAACAAAAGCTTGACTTTGTTGTCGTGTGCAATCGATGTAAATATGTATGCATGGAAATTAGCATATTTAGTGGCAAATGAATTATGTTGCGAATTTTATCCTGGTTTTGATAATTTACAGCAGCAGAATATAGGGCTATTCACATTAGGCCGGGCCGCAACCAAAAAACTTTTATTTCATAGTCGGTATGTTTTGTTTACTTCACACTGTACCGGGATTGTTCTATGATTTAGATTCCACGAAAACATCAACGGAACTCAGTTGTTTTTGTTGTTGCTTCGTTTACTCGCTCATATTTTGGTTTTAATCAGACAACATTTTATGCATCTAAAATCTATTTTTGATACTAGAAAAATGAGAAAAAAGATTAGTAATTTCCTATTAACTGCAGGTGGCGAAGGTTTTCTTTCAGTCGAGTATTAGTACACGACACTGAAGAAGCCTGCACAATGTAGACGAAATACGCGTATTTGTCATGATAAGCAATAAAGGTAGTTGGAATTAAATGGAAATTATTAATCTTTCTTCTCATTTTTCTAGTAACATGAATTCCACTAAACAGCTCACACTCTCCAGGATTCATAGTTTTGATAGTTGAAAGCTCGGTAATTTTTTTTTGAAATCCGTGTCTATCGCAAAATTATTGACGTACTCAGCAATAATTGCCTGTTTCTCGCCCGTAGTTTTTAGAAGACCGCTAGATAAGCTTGTCGATATAGTCGATGTGTCTTCTAAAATTATCCTCACCCACCAGGTTGCGTAAAAATTTTACTGATTGAACTTGAATAATTTCGCTGCTTACCGCTATTTGACATTGACTTTGTTTCAAAATCAAATTAGAATACTCTGACAGCCTGTGGGTAGGGTACTTGAATGAAATGTTTACGGTTAACAAGAAATGACATAGAATTTTTCTAAAATTCACTTAATAATTACTTAATTAAGCTTTGTCTTCAGCTTGAGAAGCCATTTTCAGAGCTCAGATTATTTCACAATTCACGTTGATGCCAAATCGTAAGTTTCTAGCGATCGGATATGTCAATGAAATTCGTTTAGAAGTAATACCTATGCTAATCGTTATAATGCTTATGCTAACGATTATCCAACCATAAAAAAAGTTTCAACCTAACCATAAAATTTGTAAAGTAAAGTACACAGAAAAAAAAAATTAATGTTAACAAGCGCGTAAAATTTCCCCTCGTTTAATTCCAAGCCAAAGGAGGCGTAAACAACGAAATTGTTCGCAATCTTTCATGTGTCATGCAATCTTTCATACAACAGGCTAAATTTAGGCGTTATTTGGTGAAAATTTACATGAAATATCTCATTATTTTCTGCCAAATGTAGCATTCCCTTTATGTGCATTAGATAACGCAGAAAATTCAATGTTTCTTTTTATCTGTATACGGTACAGCAGAATCTTAATTAAATAGAAATAACAATTCTGAAGGGCGAGTGCTCAACTCGAGTTTCTCTTCTAGACATAAAAAAAGCATTCGACAATGTTTGGCATAAAGGTTTAATTGGTAAATAGAAAAAGTTTAACTTTTCATTGTATATAGTGAAATAAGTTCAAAATAATTTAACCGACAGATCGCTGCAGGTCAATTATCAGAATTTCTAATCTGATCGATTACCTGTGAGAGCTGGAGTTCCTCAGGGTGGCATTCTTGTTCCAATATTGCATAATATTTGCAGTTGGGACCCCATGATTTATCTTTTTTTCGCTTACGATACAGACATTTTCGATAAAGGGAGAAGTCTTCGTATTAAAAAAAATAGATCTATCCTCTTCTTATTTACAAAAATGGAAGATTGCTCCCAACGCTTCCGAAATTCAATTTATGATCATTTCTCATAGGCCCCGAATTTACTTCTTGAAAACAGTCAGTTACATAATAGTACTAGTTGAATAGTTACTATGAACGGAGTGCCAATTTCATGGCCAAGTCAATTATATTATAGCAAAATATCTTGGACTGATAATGCATAAAAAATTAACTTATAAATATTATATTTTATGTATTCAAGTCATACGTAACGAATACATAAAATATTAATATCCTCTTATAAACAGGAAATCCAAACTATGAATAATATAAAGAATAAAGAGTAAATTTGAACAAAGTTGCTGTCAAATTGAGATACGAATTTTAGTTAGTTTTGAAAATTATCGGATTTTTGTAAGAAACAAAATTTACGTCATTTTGCTGCATCATACTGGAATACGCCATTTTCAAAAGTAATAGCTAGTGCGTTACTTACGTCTGAGCGTTATGCGATGTTTTTGGCTGATACACGCTAAGATGAGAATACCTAAAGATTGTTAAAAAGTAACGATAATCGCTCAAAAGTGCACATACCCAAATTATGCGTAAACACTGATTACCAAATATTGGGTTATAGGATTGAAAGAAGATTAACGTTAAAAATTACCATTATTTTTATCGTTACTATTTACTAAAACTTGGGTATTATTTTGTAGTTACACACTTAGAAAATTTTACAGTATTCGGTAATTTTTTACCGAACTTTCAACAGCTGAACGTTCGCTAATCCGATTTAACGGGTTTCGGTAAAATTTGACAAGTTCCGGTAATTTTTTTTACCGGAATACTAAAAAATTTCACCGAAATCCGGTAAATCGGGTTACCGAATGATCGGCTGTTGAAAGTTCGGTAAAAAATTACCGAATACTGTAAAATTTTCTAAGTGTGTATATTTTACAGAATGCATAAAAAAAGACAATTTAACAATTTATACATTCGGATAAGTATGGGAAGGTCCATTAATTATGTCACGCAGTAAGGGAAAAGGGGCGGTTTGGGAAAACGTGAGAATTCATACAAAAATGTTTGAAGGTCCATACAAAAAACGTGACAAGGGGGGGGAGGAGGGTGTTATAAAAAGTCACTTTTTGCGTGACATAATTAATGGACGTTCCCTATTTCAATTTCGGAACTTTAAGAGAAACAAAATCTAATGTTCAAACGTATAAAATTCTCAATTTTGTTTCTATATTCAAAAAATAAGTATCAATAAAGTATGGAGGAATCCATGTTAAGCTAAAGTGAGGTTAAACATCGTAGTATCTAAAACTGAAATTGATAATAACTTTCTGACTATTTACTCTGCTTAAACAGCTCGAAAAAGAATTTTTCAAGAGCGCCATCAACGACGTTTAACCTCTTTTTTGCGTTACCTGGATTCCTCCATTACTGAAATATTTTTTCTGCATCAAACCAACATTTTGGGTTCACACACGTTCCTTTTTTCGCTCCGGAGTGAAGCCGAATTGCACTTCGGGATTCTCGTCGGAGCTAGAATCTAAAAAAAAATAATGCAAAAGTTATTGCTTCAAATATTGGGACATTTATTGAATGATTAATTAGAAACATAATTATGTTTTCGCTTACAAAAATATGGCGAAAGCGTTGCTTCAGTGTTGAAAATTTATTCAATTTTGGGTAAATAATAACGTCCAATATTGGCAAATGAACAATACCCAAATTTCAGTAAAAATTACTGTTACTTATCGTTTAATTTTACCGATATTTTGGGTATTGTCAACAATACCCAATTTTAGGTTAAATAAATACCTAATTTTAGGTATTATCATCTTAGCGTGCATGATTCTTCGTTGAAAAAACAGCTCAGTCCTCTGAATATTAACAACCAGAAAAACATGCGGCTCCCCATAATGCAGCCATATTTTTTGCTGAAATTTTAGAAACTTTCTGCTGCTAAGTCCAAGGTTAAGGAGAATAAAGATGACGATTCTGGATCTGACAGGCAGCTCAGCTCAATCATATGTTTCTAAAGTTAAATTTGAAAATGTCATCAAGATGATACTGCACCAATGCTACTTTATAGCTAGCAATGAAGCATTTATTGAGATAATGCAATAATGCATCATTTCATGCGTATTTAACGTTAAGTTGTTTGTAGAAATATAGTAATGCATCATAACATTTTTAATGTAAAGGTAATGCAACATAGCATGGGAGTTGTTGAAAAAATGTGATATGGCATTACTGTTGCTGATAGTCGGTCGAATTAGTGTTATGATATAATGCTTGTGGTTACTTGGGAAAAGTGTTCCCAAAAATGAAAACTGGCTGTGAACTAGTTCACGTTTTTAGGATTTTTACCTAAGAACGTGATTTCCTTCCTGATTATGTGATTCTGTGCACAGTGATTTTTTTTCCGTGTAGGCATTGATAATAAAATGAACTGAATCGTTGGGCGTGACAAGGCTAAGACAAATACTGTACACTCCATAGTTGTTCAATCTCCTTGGATGGGCCATACGTGTTTCCTCGTTGTGGCAATTCACAACCAGTTACATATTTACAGTTAGATATTTACCTATTTTCTTGACTTGATATAAAGTGAATACTAAAAAGTTAGCGTTATAAATAAATAAACATATTACAAATTACAATTTACAAAAACAGGATACATTCTTCTGTAGATGCTTTCATAATTCAATCACCCTAAAAGTATGATGTCTGCAAATTGCGATTTAGACTTTTTGAGGGATCTTGCTAAAAATTCAGAGCTTGTTTTGTTCGGATAGTTTTCGACTGTACTCGAAGAAGATTTTCAAGGGATATCGTAAGAAGTTTTAAGAATATCTTAGTCAGCATTCTGAATAATTCTCAAGTATTCAAGTACTCAAATAGGCATATGTAACATGTTGTGTTTGTTTAGATAACCGACTCGAAACTCTTTTGCTTTGTTTCCTATTTAAGAACCAAACGTTGTTTTGATTAATGAATGAAGTGTCAAAATACGACGTTTTTCACATAAACGACACTTTGAACAAAGTTTCTGTCAAATTGAGATACGAATTTAAGTTAGTTTTGAAAATTATCGGATTTTTGTAAGAAACAGAATTTACGTCATGTTGCTGCATCATACTGGAATACGCCATTTTCATAAGTAATAATGATAGCTAGTGCATTTGTCTGAGCATTACGCGATGTTTTTGGCTGACATGTCACTTACTCCAAAACGTTTCGTCACGTTAGGAAACTTTTGATGCGTCACATGGCTACGTCATTTTGAGGGATAAAAACTTACTAACGTCAAGCGTGTCGCTGTAGTCCCAAAAGAATTCAAATAAACCGGGTTTTTAACATAATTTATTATATTATTTTATATTTTTGAGATAATTTATTTACTTTATTATTGCTTATCTCATAATTGTTCTATTATTACATATCGTGCAATTATATTTAACGAAAAAATCATTTGTTTAGATTCGGCAACATACGCCTATTTGATAAAGTACTCGACAAATGATAAACTGTCAGTAAAACTTGCTGAAGCTTTCTAACGCTGAACATTTTGAACGGATTCTCTTCTTCTAAGATTCCAGGAAAAAATGTGATCACATTTTATTCGAGATTGCAACATGTAAAAGGCGAACACGAAATTATTGCAACACTTACATCATGCTGTAACTTTTTTTTTTCCCACTGGACAAAAATTAACCACATTCTGCACAGTTCCTTTTTCAAGTGTATTGCTTGCATCCTGTGTATTACGTAGTTGTGTGGTTTGTTGCAGTCAAGATGGAAGTGAGTCAAGTGGAGACGCGTGAAGAATGTTGTTCTATCACATGGAAAATCCGGACCTGTCCCATCGTGTTTTGGAAAAAATGCTGCAAATCTGTAATTCAACCGCCTCAAGAGCACTTAAAAGGTTCAACGACCGGTTGACTTTGGATCAAAAGCGTGTAACAGGTAGGAAACCGGGAGCAGCATGTGGGAAGACGGAGGGAAAGGTTAGGAGTAATTTCACCCGAAATCCCAACTTTTCAACACGTAATGCTGCCATAAAAGTCGGCGTTTCACAAAGTTACGTCCAAAAGGTCAAGGCAAGAGCTGAATTACATGCATACAAGGTTCAAAACTTCTCAAACTGCGTTAAACGGCAGCGAACTGTCACCAAGATCCATGCTAGGAAGTGGATAAATAATTGATCCAATGTACGTGAACTGAGCTTAATACATAAAGGGTGTACCGTTTAAAATCCACACACTCAAAATTCATTCTCAAAATTCGAGTTTTTATCCGAGTATCACCAAATTTTCAGGAAGTTAAAAGAAACAATTAAAGTTAGTTTTGGCATCATTAATTTGTCTAATTTAATTTATTTCGCCTTTATATCCGAATGCGCGAACCTTGGCCTTATTCCCAGCCATAAGGTTCTGCACGACCTCAGAATCGACAGTTTTTTGCATATTAATCCATGCTTTCTTCATTTCTTCTACATTCTTCACCACTTTTGGTCGTTTTAGAAGGTGCTCCTTCATAATGGCCCCGTATATTTTTTATTGGACGCAGTTCCGGAGTGTTTGGGGGGTTCAGATCTTTCTACACGAAATCGACATTATACCACTCTAGCACGTCCTTCGTGTAGTGGCATGAAGCCAAATCCAGCCAGAAGATCGTCGGACCGTCGTGAGCCTTCAGGAGTAGGAGAAGCCGCTTTTGGAGACACTCTTTCAAATACACTTGTCCATTCATGATGCTTGCGGTAACGAAAGGTGTACTTCGCTTTCCGCAAGTACAAATCGCTTGCCAAATTAAGAACTTCTTAGCCAACTTCGACATCTTCTGTGTCCGGAGGTTCTCGGGAACATCATACTTATCCTTGGCAGTCACATACAGGTTTCCTGGAATCTGGTTGAAGTCCGCCTTCACATATGTCTCGTCATAAATTACGCAGCAGTGTGGTTTCGTTAACTTCTGGTCGTCCAAATTCCGGGCACGACTTGTTGCGGCCGTATTATGTTTCTCGTCACGTTTTGGGGACTTCTGAACCTTAAACGTACGTAATCCTGCTCGAGTTTTGGTATTCTGCACGAAAGTCTTGCTCACAAGCACATTTTTAGCCGCATCTGGAACTGAGGCGTTCGGTTTCCGTTTAAAGGCCCCTACCACGCGTTTGTAATCGGTCTCGTTGACCTAACGGATTTTTTAACGGATCTTCGCTTCCGATCAACAGTTCTTCAAACCGTTTTACGATACCAGAAACCGTAGAATTCGCGATTCCCAACTTGTTCGCAAAAACATCTGGAATAAAACAAATTCGCTGTTAGTTCAATCCAAGATGCATTTTTTATTCATTTTATTGTGCATTATTAGTCATCTTAAAACTAATTACACTTACTTTACTAGACTGCATGACGAAACTACGAACTTTTGAGTTTACTCCAGCCATTAGATTTTTGATATTTTTTATAGTTGTAGCTTGTTGTTTATATTCTCCTCGCGAGAGCCCGATACCGCTCGATAGGTCGCAACTCCCGGTCAGTTAAGTGGATTCGCCTCCATTCTGCCGGTGCTTGGAAGTATGCACGAAAGTTGAGGACATTTTTATTTTTCTTGCCACAGTACATACCGAAAGATCTGGTCTCTTCTGCAATATTTGCTTCACCTTCGCATCCTTCTGGCGGTTCCTGAGATCCGTTTTTGTTCCACTCTCAGCCTTCCTGGCTGTTGTCAAACGTGTATCGAAAGATTTAAGAACGTTATGGACTGTGCTTGCAGGAAAACCAAGCTTTTGCAAGTTTTCTTACTGACAGATCTGGGTTTTCATTGCAACCGCACACACTTGCTGTTGGCACTTGCTCTTCTTTCGACGCCATCTTCGATCTAAAAGCTTGTAGTATAACCAAAAATTGATTTTACACAATGAACAGACATACGTTCATCAGTCTGCGAAATAT
The DNA here is from genome assembly GCA_024533555.2 of Aedes koreicus. Classification (NCBI taxonomy): domain Eukaryota; kingdom Metazoa; phylum Arthropoda; class Insecta; order Diptera; family Culicidae; genus Aedes; species Aedes koreicus. The sequence goes on along the minus strand of JAHHFK020003576.1, from coordinate 426,207 downwards.
TTCACGCGTTGATGAAGTATTTCCAGAGATATACGTATTTAGGGGTGTCCAGATTTTGTCGCGAACAAGCCTTAAATAGCAAGATAATTCCACGGAAACTTTTTTTTGAACATAAAGGCTTCTGATGGCTTTGTTGAACGTATTGTGTATTTAAAAAAAAAAACGGTCCGTTTTTTTATGTTTGACCGGCTGTTGTGAACATTGAACGACTATGTGACTTCGTTATTGGACAAAACCAAAAAAAAAAAAAAAAAAATCAAGGGAAATCATGTTGGAGATTTTGTCTTAACCCTAAAACTTTTTGGATTTCCATCGAAGCTCTTTTCTTAAATCGCTCCAAAAGCAGTCCTGAAAATTTGTAGCTAAATCGGGATGAATTTCTCCAGGGTTTATAAAGGGTCAATGAACTGAAATCTAATACTTGGAATTTCTGTTGGACTGTTGAGTTGCCGATAAATTTCTCCTAGATCTCCAGATAATTGAATCCACAAATGCTATGAAAGTTTCATTTGAGAACTTTGTTCTTTTAATCATCAAACATTTTATATCTCCACTAAACTTCATCTCCAGAAGAACTGCTAACTTGCTATAAAACAGCTAAAAACGGCGCCTAATGAAATGTTCCGGAATTGTTGAAGGTCATCAGGCCGAAATCGTCTGGTTTTCCATCGAAATTTTTCCTGATTCGCTCCTAAAAGACTGTTGACTTGCTTCATCAAACAGTTTTGATCAACTTCTGCAATCTCTTAAGGAATGACAATTGGATCCGCTTTTCTTTGATTTTGGAAGCTCACGAACTCCATTACCGTGCCGATTACCGAATTTACCAGATTTCGGTAATTTCGGTAACCAGATCGGTAATCGAGTTCGTGAGCTTCCAGAATCAGCAGAACTGATCCAATTGACAAAGCTTACTTTATTTACTATTTTTACTTATTTATAAGCACGTTGGGACGTATTAGAATATTTAAATGTGATTTGAGAACAACAATAGGAGAGCAATCAAATCTACCAGTAATCAGCCCTAAAGGGTGATACGGTCAAAATTTGGTCAAGGGAAAACGCGTGTAAATCGGTGAAATCGTTTATTTAAAAAATCAAATTAAATTTCTTTTTCAAGTTCAATTAGTATAAAATTCAGGAAAAATATTCAGTTAGGCTTCCGCTTTTTCAAATCCGAATTGCCGGGCCTTACGCTTGACCCCTGCCATCAGATTTTGTACAGCCACCTTGTCCACCTTCTTCGCCGCAGAAAGCCAGTTTGCCTTGAACTGCTGCTCGTCCTTAGCAGTTTTTTTGGTCTTCTTTAGGTTCCGCTTGACAATAGCCCAGTATTTCTCAATTGGGCGGAGCTCTGGCGTGTTGGGAGGGTTCTTGTCCTTGGGAACCACCTGCACGTTGTTGGCGGCGTACCACTCCATGGCCTTTTTACCGTAATGGCAAGATGCCAAATCCGGCCAAAACAGTACGGAACAACCGTGTTTCTTCAGGAAAGGCAGCAGACGTTTATTCAAACACTCTTTCACGTAAATTTCTTGGTTGACAGTCCCGGAAGCTATGAAAATGCTGCTTTTCAAGCCACAGGTACAGATTTCTTTGCGAACTTTGACAGTTTCGTGTGCTTGAAAATATCTGCTACCTTTCCCCTTCCTTTTGCCGTACAAAACTCCTGTCCCGGAAGCTGCTTGTAGTCGGCTTTGACGTAGGTTTCGTCGTCCATTACCACGCAGTCAAACTTCGTCAGCATCGTCGTGTACAGCCTCCGGGATCGCGCTTTGGCCGTCGTATTTTGTTTATCATCGCGATTTGGAGTCACTACCTTCTTGTAAGTCGATAGTCCGGCTCGTTTTTTGGCTCGATGCACGGTTGTAGACGATACACCCAGCTTATTTGCGGCATCTCGGAGAGATAGGTTAGGGTTTCGCTTGAAACTACCGGCAACTCTCTTTGTCGTCTCAGCGGCTTCCGGTTTTCGATTTCTCCCCGATCCAGACTTCCTGGCTGTCCACAAACGTTCCCCAAACACTTTAATTACATTTGTAACGGTTGATTTGGCAACTTTTAGCGATTTTGCCAACTTTGCGTGCGAGTAGCTCGGATTTTCGCGATGCGCGAGCAAAATTTTGATACGCTGCTCTTCTTGCTTGGACGGCATTTTGACAACTGAAGAGTGAATTCCAAAATCAAAATAGGAGCAACATTCTACACACACTCACCTTCAAAATGAGGGGTGTTCAGGTTTTTTAAATGCAAAATTGAAAGAAATACGTCAAGTTGATATTGACCAAATTTTGACCGTATCGCCCTTTAGGTGCCTCAAGGTTCTCATCTTGGCCCATTACTGTTTATTTTATAGGGTGCGGGACCAATTCCCGTCACCAATCGCTATTACTCAACCGTACAAAAACCAAATAACTTCAAATTCTGATAAAGAATTGTTTCACATAGACACTAGTCATGTACAAGAAATCAAATCAAATCAAACCAGAATTACATTACTCATAAAAAATTATTAAGTTTGAGCCGTCAAAAGGCAGATTTCGACGAAAATCTGTTATTGTCTTTCCTAAAGGGTTCTTCCGGGGCGTCTGGATTGTCGTGGAAAGGCCAATATGGTCATTGGTCTATTTCAAGGCTAGAAGTTGACTACTCATGAAAAATCATGAAGCTCGAGCCGTCGAAAAGCATGTTTCGACGTAAATTTGTATCTGTCAGCTTTCGATCAACAGTCAGACGTTCTTCGAACCGTTTTATGATACCAGACACCGTGGAATTTGCGATTCCCAACTTTTTTCCGATGGCACGATGTGACAGATTCTCAAAGTACTCGTGCAAAACATTTTCGGGCACGCACTGTTCTTTAGTCGCCATTTTGAAAAATTTTGCGCAATTGATGAAGTCAACTCACAGAGTTTAAACAATACATATTAAACTATGTCTACGCAAAATTTCAATTAATTATACCCCACGGATCAAAAATTACAGCAATTTGAGTGTGTGCGGATTTTAAACGGTACACCCTTTATATAAAATTTCCCTGCAAATTTGGTTTTCAGCCGATAAATTAATATTGATTTTATAGTAAACACAGTTTGTTGCAATAACTTCGTGTTCGACCCTTGAATCCGAAAAAAGGCGCAATCGTGGCGAATTTGCATCACCGCTTTGAATTTTTGCAGAAACTTTAAATATTTTGCAATCCAAACTTGTATACTGCAGTGCAACAAGATTTCTATTGATGTTTGACATGTAGAATCATTCTAGTTTTTTAGAATTGTGCCTCCGAAAATTCGAGGTGGTGATGCAAATCAGCCATATGGTGGCCATTTTCGGATTCTTAAGACTTATTATGCCTCGAAGAATCGTGAAACGTGTTATCCTCACTGAACTTCCTGATCGCTGTTTGCACGGCTTTTTCACTGACTCCTTCTATTTTAGCCAACTTCCTCAGTGACAGTCTGGGTTCTGTACCCCACAATATTTCGACTTTGTTCCGCTGAAAGTTCACGCTTTTTGAAACAAACTGTTGGATACGGTTGAACCGTTACACAACTGCTGAGAGATAAAGGTTAACAGCAAGATGCAGCCATAGAAAAGAACATGTTTTCAATTATTGCGAAATGGCAGCGGTTTCTGGCTGCGTCCATTCTTTCTGGGGCAGTCTCTATAAAATCCATTCAAATCAAACTTTTCAAAAAGAAATGATATAAAAAACCTAGTTGTATCATACAAGTTTGTAAAGGCTTTACCTCAAATTTCAATTTGGTAACACTGATTCACACATCTCAACATCAAACCCAATAACAATAACAATAGAAGTCCCATCACTTTAAAATTTATGAAATACTACCAACCCTACCATTTCCGTTTGACTTCGGTCCAAATAGAATTCCCTTTCGCTGCCATCGAGAGTGACAGTCGAGCAAAATGTTAACGATCCCGAGTTTTAGTCATTTGTAATGCTGAAGTCTATTTCGGCCTTCAGGGGAGTCATTCTCAACGCCAATTATAGAACCAAAAACATCCCCCCATTCAACGACCGTCACAGCCGACATCTTAAGCATGCATTATTTCTTTGCTCGAAAGTGATCGCACCTTCGGACGGCGCTTCTATTTAGTGAGACCGCAACGACGACGTGACCCAGTGATGCGAGAAATTTGACACTCTTCATGATAATGAAGGATAAACAGTTTTCGATCCAGATCAGTTCGATCGCAGCGTGCCGGGTGGGGGAAGGTGTCAATTGAAACAGACCGCGCGTGTTTCGGATTTCTCGTACCAAAGTGGAAGCTCCTGCGCAAGAAGCACCCTCAAGCCAGTAAATCGACGGCAGCTGTCGTGGTCGATCAGAGCAAAATTTTAATACTCTTCTGGGGAAATTATTCACGATTAGCAGTGATTGGCATTTTGCGATAATTCCGGAAAAGTGAAACTGACGGACGGGGTTCGGAGGAGGAAGAATTTTAAGTGCAAAATTCAGTTCGCGGGTGTGATATTATTAATTGCCTTCCGCAGGAGAAGAGGGTAACTGACATCAAGGTGAAAGAGAGGAAAAGCAAATAAAAAAAAACGGAAAATGAGTGCTCGTGGAATGCTGCTGAAAATTGACGCTCGGCGGGACTCGTCGGTGGATCAGTTGGAGATGATGCTTTCACCGCGATCGCCGCAAATTTTGATTACCGATTACTTCTCACCAGAAGGTAAGCGATACAGTGATAAGTGATTGGAGGATGTTTTTTTTTTTGGAGTGAATTTATTTGATGTGAAGTGAAATTTACCGTCTTCGACAAGATTGTGTTTGATTTATGACAATTTGGGAAAAGGTTTATATTTGCTATAAAATGGTAAATGTGAAGATAGTTTTCATTTTCAGTAAACAAGTTGACCAATGTGCTTAGTTTTATATGGAACTTGTTAAGATCGTTTAAACTGGTTTGCAATTTGAAGAAAAAAGTAAAAAAATAAGTTTTTACGTCTAATAAAGGGTGTTCCGATCAAAATGTCATCAAATCAGTAATGTGTGTGAGTCAATCAAAGTTTTTATTAATAAGTCAAAGACTTTTTCTTTTTCAAGTTCAGTTAATACAGAATACAGGAGAAATATTCAGCTAAGTTTCCTTTTCACCGAATGCGAATTGCCGGGTCTTTCGTTTAACACCTGCCATAAGATTTTGTACAGTCTCCTTGTGCACTTTATTCGTCGCAGAACGCCAGTTTGCCTTGAACTGTTACTCGCTCACAACAGCTTTTTGAGTCTTCTTAAGGTTCCGCTTGACGATGGCCCAATATTGTTCGCTTGGGTGGAGCTCTGGTGTATTGGGAGGGTTCTTGTCCTTGGGTACCACTTGAACGTTGTTGGCAGCATACCACTCCATGGCCTTTTTTCCGTAATGGCAAGATGTCAAATCCGACCAAAATAGAACGGAACAATTGTGTCGCTTCGGGAAAGGCAGTAGACGTTTTTGTAGGCACTCGCTCAGATAAATTTCCTGGATGACGGTTCCGGTCGCAATGTAAACGTTGCTCTTCAAGCCACAGGTACAGATGGCCTGCCACACCAGATATTTCTTCGCGAACTTTGACAGTTTAATGTGCTTGAAAATATCTGCCACCTTTCCCCGTCCGGTTGCCGTATAAAATTCCTGTCCAGGAAGCTGTTTAAAGTCTGCCTTGACGTAACTTTCATCGTCCTGTACCACGCAATCAAACTTCGTCAGCATCGTCGTGTACAACTTTCGCGATCGTGCTTTGGCCGACGTGTTTTGTTTATCGTCGCGATTTGGAGTCACGACTTTCTTGTAAGTCGACAGTCCAGCTCGTTTTTTAGCTCTATCCGCGGTTGAAGGCGCCACTCCCAGCCTCTTTGCGACATCTCGGATGGAGAGGTTGGGGTTCCGCTCGAAACAGCGGGCAACTTTTTTTGTCGTCGCTGTGGCCTCCGGCTTTCGATTTCTCCCCGATCCAGCTTTCCTGGCTGTCGACAAACGTTCACCGAACACTATTAATACGTTGGTAACAGTTGATTTAGCCACATTCAACAATTTCGCCATCTTGGCGTGAGGGAAGTTTGGATTTTCGCTATGCACGTGCAAAATTTTGATGCGTTACTTCTCTTCCTTCGGCGACATTTTGATAACTGAAGTGCTAATCTCAAAATCAAAATAAAGGCATGATGCTACACGCACACATCTTCAAAATGAGGGGTGTGCAAAAAATTTTAATGCTCGATGAAAGGAAAAGCGTCAAGTTTAAGTCGACCAAATTTTGATCGAAACACCCTTTAACAGATTGTGGAAATGATAAATTTGCATTTTAATTTCAATTCTTCAATTCGTATTGAGCAGCAGTTGCAAGAAACTATTCTCAAATATCGTAAAGAAATTTCTGATTATGTAGACATTGTAAAACTGGGAGCTGTGAGTGACCATCATAATAACCATCGTATGCATTTGTTTCTAGTCTCTTGCGCTTCCTCGCTTATCATACCGATTGGCAAAATGGGATGTTCAATCACATCACCACCATGAACCAACAGTTTATGCACTGTCATGTCGTACCAGCTGTATAGCTTATTGTAAAGCTCACGCGTTTCTTTCGCATACGTTTGGAAAGCTTCTACGCTAATATCAGCCCGACTGTTGATGTTACTCAAAATTATATGGAAGCGCTCTGATAATTCTTCATCCAAGCCTGTAATATTGGGAACTGTTTTCCAATTTGCAAAAAATCCCATCGCATCCTCATTTCACCATCAAGTGAATGTCATCATTTGACGAATAATAAATCTTCGATTTAAGGCCCAAGCTTTCCCACTTGTTCTGTATTGAAACCTGAGCAACAGATTGTTGGATATGGATACCTGTAAACAATCAGTTATATATTACTACACTATTCACCAAATGAAAGTAATATTACCATTGGGATGAAAATTCGATTTGGCATCTCTCACATGATTATACGCTGGATACATTTTAATGCCTTTATGTAATGACATCATGCGAATGTTCGTGTATTGTGCCTTGGAAAATCTGTTCTGGCATAGAAAAGCAAGTGCTTCATCTGGTGTGAACAAATCATCTCCAGGATCAGGATCGTTAGACGTTGTATCCATATTCTTTATGGAAGTTGGATCTGATGCAATATTCTCAACTGATTTCCCTGCCTTTCGAAAACCTCCAGAACAAACGCTAGAACCAGCAGCCAAGCCCAGTTCTTGAGGAGAATATTCCTGTGTCAGATTGCGTACTTTAGCTTTCTTTGTTTTTCTTCAGGAATCCAAACACGATTTCGAAAGACGTCCTACCCTGTTTTAGGAGTCAACGATGACTTGGTTTTGAATGAGGACAGAGATAACCATATTTTATTTTTCGAGAGAAATTGCTCTTTCATTTAGTTACGGCAGCTCCAACGCTTTTTAAATTCGAACCGTAGCTTGTATATGTGTGTTAACATTGCTTCTTTGCTTATTTGACCAACCGTATACTTGTTCACTATGTAGCGAAAGATCTCCGAGCTACTTTTCCCAGAGAAGAAAAGCTTAATTTAATCACCATTTTTCACATCTAAAACAGATTCTTGTTAAAAAAAAAAACCAACAAAGCTTTGAGCTTTGATTCAAACAACCTCTTTCCATTTTTGCGAATTACGGTGGTAGAACTTCAAAACTATTACAAAAAAAATCAAGCCGTGACTAAATTCATTTATAAAGATTTAAATTCAGATTCAGGAAGTATTGACAAGCGAGTACGCGGCACAACAAAACACTAGGAAATGACTGGTCATCCGCAGACAATCCGGTAACAACTTGACAGCTCCAGAGTAATGTCAATGTACCTCGGTAATCGTGGCTCACTAGCTCTGTCAAATCGAATGAATCTTAGAACAAAATATCAATTGAACGTATTTACATCGACTGTTATTTTCAAAGCTGTGAAGCTCAAATCCGTACTTGATGAATATAATGCTGACGATATGTTGTAATTTTTTCCTAAATGTTAAATAAGGCCTGTACTCGAAAAAAATGCACCATTTTTATCCGTGTGTAACTTTTTTGTCCGTGGGTAAAATTTGATGAAAATCTGGGTATAACTAGTTTGGAGTGACTTATTTACATTTAATTAAAAAATTTCATAACAATCGGTTCAGTGGTTATTGAGATGTCATCGAAACAAGAAGAAAATCGCTGGAGAATTTTGCGCGCCGTCATGGAAAATCCGACTGCGACCTTGAGATGGATCGGAAAACAACTGGGAATCACCCATACCCATCCCAGACGACCGGGCGGCGGGCTGGAAGTGGAAGAAAATCGAAGACAGCTGACCCTGTAAAGGCCCGGAAGGTGTTGGATTAGTTCAAATGTAATCCGAACCTTTCGATTCGCGACTTGGCTCTGAAGGCAAAGTGTTCCGCCTGGATTGTTCAGCAAACCATGAAACGAGCTGGGCCTTGTGTATTCAAGATCCGCAAGGCACCGAACCGGCGTGATCAACAAAACACGGCGGCCAAATCCCGCGCAAGGAAGCTGTATCGAGAGTGGTTCACGAAACCGATGTGTGTGGTTGAGGATGACGAAACCTACATCAAGGCAGACGCAAAGCAGATACCGGGGCTAGAGTTTGACGTTGCCAAATCACGGTTTGATGTTTCGGAAGACATAAGGAAGAAGAAAAGGGACAAATTCGCCAAAAAATACTTGCTCTGGCAGGCCATATGCCAATGCGGTAAACTGAGTAAACCGTACATCACAACGGGTACCATCAACAGCGAAATTTACCGCACCGAGTGCCTCCAGAAGCGTCTGTTGCCCTTCCTGCGGTCCCACGAAGGCGAGACATTATTTTGGCCGGAGCTGGCATCATGCCATTACGCGCAATCGGCGTTGGATTGGTACAGAGACAATAACGTTGTTTTTGTGCCAAAAACCGCCAACCCCCCAAATTCACCAGAGATTCGTCAGGTGGAAAGATTTTGGGCCATAATGAAGGCCAAAGTTCGAAAATCGTCAAAGGTGTTTAAGAACGAGCTGAAATTAAAGAAAGGATGGACGAAAGTTACCAAAAAGGTCGGTTCCACCATGCACTGAGGAAAATGATTGGTAAACGCAAATATATTCTAGTTTCAATTAACAGGAATTTCACGTTGAATCGAACACAAACATCATATTAGTTTGATTTGACTACCTACGGTGGTTAAAACAAACTAAAATTTTGAGTTATTGTTTCGGGAATTAGGCAGTTAAATTCAACTGACATCCGTTTGAATTTACCATTATGTTGGTTCCAAACACATGCAAACACAAACGCATACACGTTGATGCGCTTCATACCTAATGTTTTTGAGAAAACAACACAAGAAAGTTCAACCTCGAAGATTTTATAACCCTTAAACGCGCATGGCGTAAAAACAATTCTTTTTTTTTGTTTAATGATGTTATGTGGTTTAGTAGTACAATATTATAATTTTGGTACGTTTTTCGCATGTATGTTTATTATAAAAATGAACATATTGCAAATATTACAGGGTGCGGCAGAAAATAATGCGAAAGTGTTCAAACTTGAGTATTGGGTTAATTCGTGTAGCTAGTGAGTAATTTCTGTCGAAAGTGTATTTGTTTATGTTTACTTTCAAGTGCTCATCCAAACATTCTATTTGTTTTATTGCAAATTCGTCAAAATGTTCGCGAAAGAAGTGATCACCAGTTTGTTGCTCGCCCAGAAGAAGCCGAAAGAGATTGCCAGGGTGGTAAAGGGTGTCCACGATGAAATTGCCACACACAAAATTGATTCGCAAAATTCGAGTTTTCATCCGATTGCCATCAAATTTTCAGGGATTGAGAAATAACTATTAAACTTCATTTTACCATTTTACTCGTATTTTATTTACAGTCCATACGCAAATGCCCGCACCTTGGCCTTAACCCCGGCCATAAGATTCTGCACAACCTGTGAATCAACCGTTTTTTGCATGTAAACCCATACTTTCTTCAATTCCTCGACTGTCTTCACTACCTTAGGTCGTTTAAGAAGGTGCTGCTTCATAATCGCCCAGTACTTCTCGATGGGGCGGAGCTCCGGAGTGTTGAGAGGGTTGAACATTTTCGGCACGAAATTGACCTTATTGTCCGCATACCACTTCGGCACGTCCGTGGAGTAGTGGCATGAGGCCAAATCTGGCCAGAAGATTGTTGGGACGTTGTGGGCCTTCAGGAGAGGAAGCAGCCGCTTCTGGAGGCACTCTTTTATGTACACCTGTCCGTTCATCGTGTCCTGGGTCACGAAAGGTGCACTCCGCTTCCCGCACGTGCAGATGGCTTGCCAAACCAGGAATTTCTTCGCAAATTTGGACATCTTCTGAGTGCGGACATGCTCCGGAACGCTGAACTTATCCTTGGCCGTGAAAAACAGGTTGCCGGGGATCTGTTTGAAGTCGGCCTTCACATATGTTTCGTCGTCCATGATGCAGCATTCAACTTTCGTCAGCATGTTGAGGTATAACTTCCTGGCACGGGTTTTGGCGGACTTGTTCTGCTTCTCGTCGCGATTAGGGGCCTTTTGTACCTTGAACGTTCGAAGCCCAGCCTTAGTTTTGGCCTTCTGGACAAAACTTCGGCTTAGGTGCAGCTTCTTAGCCACATCCCGAACGGAGGCGTTCGGATTTCGGTTGAAGGCCCCAACTACGCGGTTGTGATTTTTGGTGTTGTACGGAATACTTTTTCCTTCACTTCTGGGCTTCCGATCGGTGGCCAACCGTTCCTCGAACCGCTTAATCACTCGCGACACCGTGGAATTCGCTATTCCCAACGTTTGAGCGATGGAACGATGCGAGAGATCCTTGTTCTCGTGATGAATGCGCAAGATTTGATCACGCACGAGCTGTTCTTTCGACTCCATTTCCGCGAGTTTTGATCACAGGACTTTAAAACTTGCAGGATGTAAATAATGCACTATGAACTAAATCCACCCAAATTTTCATTAAATTCTACCCAACGGTTAAAAAGTTAGAGCAATTTCATGGTGTGGCAATTTCATCGTGGACACCCTTTAGGGTGCCATTTGGCAACAGTTTACCGCATAAAAAAGTCCCTGCAGAATGGTCCTACGCAGCGGAAGCCGGAAAGCGGACGTCCGCGCTTTGCACGCATGCCGAACGTGATCAAATCGATCCGTGCAAAAATTGCTCGCAACCCGGTGCGTTTCATAAGAAAACTTGCAAAGGAAGCCAATATTTCGGAGAAATCCATGCGGAGAAGCATCAAAAAAGACCTGCATGCATCTTCCAGAGCCAGAGTGAAACGCCACTTGATTACAGACCGGGTCAAGGAACTACGAGTGACTCGTTCCAAGAGATTGCTTTCCTTGTTGAAGAAGGAAACAATGATAATCCTGTTCTCCGAAGAAAAGCTTTTCAGCATCGATGCTGTGGCCAACAGCCGCACGGACCGGTTCATTTCACCGCAGAAAATGGAGAACGTTCCGGAAAAAGTGAAATTCAAATTTCAAACCAAACATCCGGCTGGTGTCATGATGTTTGGCTTGGTGGCGTCCAACGGTTGGAAAATTCCGCCTGTTTTCATTGATGCTGGAGTTAAAATCAATACCGAAGTGTAAAGGACCAAGTGCTTCCCTGGGTGAAGGCCAACTTCTCCGAGGACCAAAACGTTGTCCTACAGCAGGATGGAGCGCCGTGTCACACGTCCAATCGAACCTTACAATGGTTGAACTAGTAGTCCAGATCTTAATCCGTTGGATTATTCGATTTGAGCATATGTTGAAGCACGAGCCTGCAAAACATCACACCCTAGTGTGAAAACCCTGAAGTCAACCATAACACGCACATGGCAGTCAATGTCGGAGAACTACGTCCGAAAGGCATGCTCTGGCTTCCGGCGTCGGCTTGAGGATGTTGTTAATAAAAATGGAGGACACATTGAATAAATTTGTTAAAAATGACTTTATAAAGATAACTGCATTCGAAAATGTTGATATTATTGCTTGAATTAGTTGAAAATGGGATTTGAAAGAAATAGAACAAATTTTCGCATTATTTTCTGCCGCACCCTGTAGTTTTTGTTTTTTTTTAAATATGGTGATTTATTCGTCGTTGCCATCATTATTTAAGAAAAAAAAGAAAATAAAAGAATTTTATTTTAAAAAGGACATACATTCATAGTACCATTTAACCCTAAATTCTTCTAAACTCACCTGAGTATTTATATAAAAAAAGAGACCTCTTATATTTACCATTCATATGCAATCATATGTGTATCCCCGTTTTTCCCCCTTTAAAAAATAATGTAATTTGAAAAAATCGTAATTTTTGGACTAAAAACGCGATATCTTTTGAACGAATGTATGAAATTACGGTTTTTTTTTTCATCAAAGTGTGTATATAAGCAAGTTCTAAAAAATTGCCGTTTTCATAAAACTTGAAAAGAAAAAGTTAGGCGAAAAATACCATTTTTTTAGGGCCACCCTACTCTTAAACGTAAAAATGATCAAAACTAATGACACAAAAGACCTACGACTATGGATTTTGCAGCAAAGTTGCTTTAAATTTAATAAGAAACAACTTTGTAGAACATTGTATTGCTTTATGTCTAGAAATGTGAAAGATAGAATTTTTATTTCAATATATTCAAGGATCACCCTAACTGAAACTGACGTCAAATTAAAGCCCTAATTGTAAGCTGCAACTTCCTTCCCCTTGGATATCTTGACGCGATGGGTGGGTCTACGCCATCAGCATTGAGATGGAAACCAAAGACCTATCCTGACGTGGTGGTATCACATGTTCACTATTTTTATTTAATGCCGCGTCACATATCTGGCATTGATGCATTAATTTTACACATGTGATCCATCCTGTCCTGGACCGTTGAATGCTGGTGCAGTCAGGTGGGGCTCTTTCCTCGGTAATATTGATGTGGGATTTCCTCTTGGCTGCAACACCTTTCTTAAGCGTTCCCTGACATGATGAGCCGTAGCCACGCTTAAATCTAAATCTAGCTAGATAGGTATATGTTGATAGACAATGTGTTCAAAATTATTGACATTCGTAGGGAATCGACTGTTGGATTCACTGAGTAGAAGTTTTATTAAAACCAGGAACGTGACGCCAGTCTTATTTTGTTATGTCTCACTTCAAAGAGCCATAATAAAAGTACCACACATTATAACAATGGTATTGAAACAAGCTTATAACGGCTTCATTCTCGATAATTTTATAATAATATATAGGGAATGGGCGTGATGAAGCTTGACTTTGCCACCGAAAAGTGAATCCAATAGCTGACCAAGACTCAAATAATTATTGTGAGTCTGCACATGCATGTAAGACTTTGAAGCGATTAAAAGACTTAGAGATTAGGATTAGACAAATAAAAAGGTGGCTATGAACGGACAAGCAAACGTAAACTTATCTACAACAGAACTATAGAATTTAACTGAATAACGCAGAAAACAAGAACTGACTAAGGCGAACAAAGTGATAGGTGAATTAAACGTGGTAAGACGAGGTATGCATCGATGACTTTCAGAGCACATGTGAACTAGACATCTATTATCTAATTTCTAAACGACTGAAGAAGTTACGAAATTCCCTCTTGAACATATAAACGTAACACCAACAGCAAACCATGAAAATTATACTGTTGGGACTACTGAGACCTTTAACATCAGAAATTACTAAAACTGGTTGAATTAAAATATCTCAACTACATAATAACAATTTATTTTTGATTCAAGAAAACTGCTCAGAAAGACATACGCAGCACATAAATGATGAACTAACTCACAGAAGAATGAAGAAAACACACTGACAAACTAAATAATAAAAAGACAAAACGACACCATACAAAACAGCGGACATGAACGTCATGAAAGGGGAAAGGGGAAAGGGGAAGCAAACTTTAAAATGTAACACCTTTTGAGGCAGTGTCAACAGCGTCTCTAGGAACGACATGATCCTTGCACGGCTAGTGAAATATTTCAAAAAGGAGTTAAGTTATATCTTTCTAACGCCCAAGTAACAATACAATAGCTTCTTATTTTTGGTTCGAGAAAACAGCTTCGGAAGACTCTCAGAGCACACGTGGCTCCTTCCGAGTCATTTGCAACAGCATCTTCTTGGACGACATGTTCCGTTTAAGGTTGGTAAAATGATTCGAAAGGATTTACGCAACGATACCATCCACGGCCTGGCGTAGAGGTTTCTACTCTATTCAGAGTCCCGCCATAAAAAAAATATTATAAGCTGCAACTTTGCCGGAGACAGTTTTGTTCCAAAGTTGCATCTTCATAGTGAAAATAATTTATTCCTGCTAATTTTTCATTCTGGCCCAGTGTGCACTGTGTTGTCTTTATAATAAATATTCTCAACCAAAACTAATCGTCAGTCTATTCATTAATTAAGGTGAATTGCTGCTCCCTGTTTTTTTTCCTATTTTTTATCTCTCTCTCGCAAATTTACCTCGATATATAAAATTGATAAATCTCGATTGTTAGTGAACTACATCAGATTTCCCACAGCAAGTAAGCATACAAACTGATGTGATTAAATATCAAATATCTAGTACAGATTCTGAGTTAAAACAATTCTAAATTTTGAGTTAAGGCTGCCGTCGAGAATGCTTCAGCGAAGTATTTACTCTTCTGAAGACACCGTGGTGATAAATCCATAAAAAAAAAGTTCGCGATTTCAAGCATCCGTACCACCGCAAACTGATTCAGAAGGCGAATTTGGACGAAAAGGTGCATTTTCAGCTTAGATTTGGAATGTCATCTTTCACAAAGTTGTTCCGAATAGTGAAGCCCTTCTTTCGATATCAATGATGACTGATGCCACATTTTGAGAGGCTATGGCTACTGAACAACCGATCAATCCCTATCCCACTGCACTGTGGGTGGTGCTATCCACCGTATAAGTTGACCATAACAAAGTGTAGAAGAAAATACTTATTTTCTTATCAACACGAGATTAGGTTGGTATTGATAGTTCCGTTAGATTAAATTTAACATAGAGCCATATCAATGGTTGTTTGAAATTCTGAGTAGTTAAATCAACAAACATCAATCACTTGGACTATTTCTCTCTTCGTTCATTTGAAACGACAAGCACGCAATACCTCATACTATTATAGTATCAAAGTACATACAAGCAAATTTACTTAATTTAATAAATGAAGTTAATAAGCTTTGAAGCTGTAATGATAGTAGTACAGATTCTGTTGCTGTACTGAACGTTTTTGAATGTGCAATGAATGGTATTGAAACTGTTTTAATGTACTTTGATTACAAATGTTCGACGATGTCGACTTCAAACTGTAATTAATGTGAATAATGTTCACCTTACTGCGTGCCCCTCGATTTGCAACCAGGGTTGCCACATGCACAGATTTATCTAGATTGACACAGATTGTTTTCATTTTTTTCATACGGACATCTGTATGTAAAGATTACAGATTTTTGAAATAAACCAAAATTTTTAAGATTTTTGAGAATTGCTTGTCCACTTAAAAACCTTAAATTTATAATATGTGTACATTCCAAGATCCAACTTTTTACCAATTCTACTTTCATTGTTTTTTTAAGGCCCATGAAGCAAAAGAAAACAATTGACACCGACACCAACAACCAATAAGAAACAAGCGATTTAAAATTGGCACCTGGCACCTGGCACCTTGCACCACGTAATTCATTCTTCCGCTTTCCTGTACAAGAATCTTTGTTTTTGCTTTGATTCGCGTTGTTAATTAACAGAATATATGAAAGGTTCTTCGATGTGAGCTAAATTTTTAGGGGCACACTAAAGTGACAGCTGACAGTCTATAGTCAGTTTGTGCGTGTGCCTCAAAATAATGTTATCATATTTTTTTTGAGATCATCTCTTAATTTTTTTTATAGAATTTCTCAAGGACTCTATGAAAAGTTTCCTTGAGATATTCCTTCTGGTGTTTCTATAGGTTTTCTTCAGGAGTTTTCTGGCATTCTTCTAGGGATTTTTTCAGGAGTTTCTTCTGGAATCTCATCGGCAGTATTTCAAAACATTCTTGTGGTAATTTTTTTTTGGAGAAATCCCTGAACTTGTACAGTTTTATGATTCTAAAGAAATCTCTGGAGGACACCTGAAAGAACTACACACAAACCATAACATAATTCTTGGAGAAAATCTTGATTTGTTTGGAGAAATCTAAGAAGAATTTTTTGCATGAATTCCATAATCTTATTTATTTAATTCTGAATTTCAAAAAATCCGCAAGGGGTTTTGAAGAATTATTTTTTAAATTTTGTCTATGATTTCTGAAGGCATTCTAACATATAGTTCTCCAAAAAATAATTTCTTCAAGTATTCCGCTGGAGAAGTATTTTCTCAATGTTCCTTAAGAGAATTTCCTACAGAGATTTCTACAAAAAATACTGTTCTTCCAATTGAGAAGCATTTTCATGCATTCACTCAGAGGAATTTTGGAAAGTTAGAATAATGTTCTCGATGATTATTTTTGCTATTCAAAGCATAGTTGTTTCGAACGTGATTTTTTGTTATGTTTAATGAGCTTTGGATCTGATGGAGCATCGGTAATAATGGTTTTCGACCCCCTAAACGGAACAGAAGCTGCTGAAACGTGACTGTCCACATTTTATAATTATCAAGTGTACTGGCTCCTTGTGCAATCTACGCATACGAAAAGCTGCCATTGTACCTGGAACAGTAGATCCGTTCCGATACAATCCAAGGAATTACAGATGATACAAAGTATCTTGGAATTGAAACCTTTAAAAGTTCTGCATCCATTCACCACCAGATGGCTATCGTTGGAGTCAATTGTCACGAGGAATTTAGAACGGTTTTCGGAGCTCGTCTAATCTAATCTAATCTAATCTAACACAAACAGATAACAGCTAACAGCTTCATATGGAATAGTATATAAAATTTACCTAAGGGACATTATAACGTAAAATGATAATCACAATTACACATGCCTGCCGACTGCTGTCCTACTGCTATTGTAAAAGGAATTGCGTATCCATTATGAACCTAAAAGTTTGGACAATGTATCGCAGCCACGAGAAACCACGAGTAAGTTTTTTTAACACAACTTGGGAATTTCTTGGATGATCTGAAATTAAATGCAGTCAGTATGACAAAGGATCCTTGAAACAACTGGGCTAGATGACGTCCAATTATCTTTCTTTCAATATTGTCGCTTGCAGCACATCAAAGACACAATACAAGCATCAGAGGGCCAGGCCAACTGCGTTGCATCAACTGCAAAAAAGATGTCATAAAACGAGCTGGATTCAAACGAATAGACCTGAACCACAACGCATCCCTCGAATCTACAGGGAGGAAGGATGGGTGGACACACCGCTTCACACGCTCCGTATCATGTCAAGTCGAATATAATAGAAACTTTCCACATTTGTATGAACCCAGTTACCTGAAATTGAACATAACAGAAACCTGCAAATACCTGAATATCGAACAATAAATAGTAATGGTACGATCTCATTTGTTACGTACAGAAAAAGTATTATTCCACGCAGATATCATGGTATCCCCTACGAATCCGCTTTTACAAGTGATATACCCCCACAAAACAACCTTGAAGAAGAAAATACGTGAATATTATTATGCAATGCTGAAAATTTTTGAAATAAAAATTATTGCTAAAATGAAACTCTATTTCTTGTCAGGTTGCTTCTACCTGCTTTCACATGGTTTTGGTGCAACCATCATTCTACTGGGGACGCTGAGCTAATTAGTTCAACGAAAATGGAAAATATGCATGGACAGAATGGAGGCGTTAATGTAATTGATTGATAGTTATTTATTGATAATAAAAGTAATATATTGAGAGGAGCAATGGTAGAATATACAATACAAATCAAATAGATTATAAACAGACAAAATAGTTCACTACTAGCTACTATCATGCTCGCCACATGGTGGTAAGTATTGGCATAACCTAGGTAGGTTTCTTCAAAGAATTTCTCACTGGACCCAATAGTCAACGTCCAACTTTTCCTACGCACAACATAAGGGGATCGACGTGGACAAGTTACGCCGGGTTCTTATTACACGACACTGTGCACTGATCGGGGCGTTTTTGTGTGCTGGGTGGAAAAGTCACCTAGTCTAACTGACTATTTCGTTCCCACCCAAAACAAGGCACGTCCCGGACACAGCACGGTTTAAAAAGAACACTTCTTTATGCTTGTAAAACCACCTGGAAACATGAGAGCAGGAGCAAGGTGTCTCTCACATATAAATAAGAAACCCGGTTGGGGTAAAGAGTCTCCCGGCTAAGAGACACTCGTCATCACCACTGTCACCAAAGCAGTTTAACCAAAAAGGAAACCATTTTTCGAGAAAAGGTAAACGAAAATATTCACCCATTTTTTTGAATAAAGCAAGATGATTGAGCGTAAAGCTATACTGCTAGGTCATCAAAGCTTTTTGCAAAAAGGAATATATTTTTAAATATTCCGCGGAGCGAGGAAAAAACCAATACGTATCTATGGCAACGATGGAAAAATTAACTTGAAGTGATGGGCAAGAAAATTTAACATAATGTATTTAATGAACGTTTACTTATCCTGATTACGATTCGTTGTTCTTCATCCCCATTCAAAATTGTACAGAAATCCGACCGTACAAAGTCTACCAACATCATGATTTTGACTCCCACGCCAGAAAAGATACATCTCCAGTTTGGCTGAAAATGTGCTACAAGCCATGTCGGCACCACATGCGGAAACAGAAGCACAATTCTCCATTTCTTCACCGTATGGAAAAACAAACTAAACTGAAGCAATATTCTCCACGACAACTCGAAAACAACGCGAAACGTAAATTTTATAAAATTATTTCACCGGGACTTTCTGAAATGCTAGATGAGCTAGACTAGCCAAACAGCAATAAACAGTACCGCTACCACTCTCATTGCTGAAATTTCCGAAACTTAATTCACAATTTCACAAATTAACATATACCGACTTTTAACAAACAGCTTGGAACGGTTTTCGGAGCGCGTGTTGTTTTTCTTGTTGCAAGCCAACTGCGACAACAATCAAACCACACAGCGCATTTTCTGACAATATAATGACAGGATGCCCATTATCAATAAAGCGAACCGTATCTTCCAGTCAAAAGTTCCGGAATTCCCGAACATGTGCAATGAGCTGAAGTATCACCAATGGTTCTCCTTGTAAATATGTGTACTACTGTTTTTTATTTAGAGAAACATCTTCGTAAGAAATCGGAAATATATATATCAGGGTAGCAGCAGGAGAAATGCTTAGTTCCGGAACTCTCGATGATACCAGAAAGGAGGCTTTCTCAATCTGCTGTGCTACCTATACCGAGTTGGTTAAACATATCACTAAGCGCTTTGATCTGAACGAATCCAGTTCTGAACACTGCATCAAGCGTTGACCCCAAGGCGCTGCACACTTTGAAGGAGTTCTACTGGATCAGATCTTCTTTGAAAGCGGTGATGAACAGGCCATAGAAAATGAATTTCGCGAGCTGAGGACGGCAATCATCGGCAAGGAAATTGAGGTGGAAAAATCGGATGACTCGAAAGCTTGTTGGAGAAAACTGCTGTGTTTCAAACGAGCAGATGGGAAGAATGCTTTTCACTTGCTAAGGAAGTTCATTGCGAACTTTCTACTAATTCCTGTACTACTAGTTTCCTTTAGAAAGAATATCCGTTTTGCTGTGGTGTGATGTAGGGAAACCGATAAATACACTTAAGCCCTATTGAAAAGACCGTTTTGTATCGGCCAATCACAATAAATGTGTTTTGATGAGTATATATATGTTTTATTTTGCATTCAACTCAATAGCAATTATAAAAAAGAAGTGCATAAGCAGGCACCTGAAAAGTTTCTATTCTAATTTTACAGCACAAAGTTTAAAGCTAAGATTTTTGCCAAGATTTTCTGCAGTAAAACACAGATAAACAAGATTTTTTTGGCAAAATTTAAAGATGGGAACGAAAAATAATGTGGCAATTCTGTTTGCAACTGTCTGGCATGATCCCGCTTTCAAAACAATGATTAAAACATCCACCGCAGACGACGCGGCATCGTTCGATCGCGATGCCGAGAAATGATAATCCCATAATTTGCAAAACAACATCATGTCCCGTTTTTCTTTTTCTTTTGGTATAAGTAGGTTACGTTTACATCCGAGCTTGTAATAAAAAAAACTTGCTCCGACACAGAGTGAGAGAGAGAGGTTGAATAAAAATGAGAAGATACAGATTGTCTTATAAAGTCGTTTTACAGTCGTCTGATAGGATTATCAGTGAATACCAGGTAACTTGTTCCAAAACCAAAGTCAACCAAAAATTCCAACCGACGCAGCGAAAAGAAGAAAGTAGTTCGAGCTCAAATAATTTTGCAGTGCAGTTGGTTGATAAGCAAGCGTTGCGGTGGGTTCTAAAGGAGTTGTTTGTAAAACAAAAATAACCTCAACATCACGTGCCACTCAAATTTTGAAATTTAAATTCTCCTATGAAGCCGCCGTTGCAAGCTGATCGCAGCCACTATCCTCAGCCGGGAATGTTTCGCATCCCACCCTCTTGTATGCACACAATACAATTGCGGAGGTCAGGTCATCTCTTGGTTTGAAGGAAGCTGGTAGTACTATTCCAGCGCTGGTCAAGAAAAGTCATTCATCCGCAATGCCTTACCGAGGGTATCGCAAATCGAAAGAAATAAACAACATCAACAAACAAGATACCCGTACTGCTCTGCAGATTCTCAGCGATCAACAACTGATCGAAGCCTTGAAACGCGTCGACAGTGCCAACTCGGGCGAAGATCTTGGTGAGGTGTCGCTTATCAATTTCAGAACAATTCCGCCATAAACATCGAGGAATCGGGGGAAAGGTCAGTTACTAACGGTTATCTCTCTGTTCTTTTGTTTTGCTTTGCAGTTCAAGGCAATGAATCGCCCGGAATCCACACGGCACATAGCGTCGGAGCAGGTGGCGGCGGCAGTGTCGGCGCACTCGGAGCGGGGCTCAGTTTGTCACAGGAGAATCTCGCCGGTGGACTACCGAATGAAATCTCGGCGCCGTACGAGGTGCCACAGTTTCCGATCGAGCAGATCGAGAATAAGTTGCAGTTGCAGCGGCAGCTGAACGCCAAGTGAGTATTCGTGGAGTGGAGGTGATCGGTTGGTGATAAGACTCATCGGGTGGTTTTGAAATCATGCCATTTGATGGTGCAGGTGCTCGTAATTAACCCTTTTGTGACCTTTTCATGTTTTACATTACGAAATTTCATGGTTTATTTTAAAACAGGAAGCTGAAATTCAGTGACATCTTAATAAAAGTGGGAAGGCAACTTTTTGAATAAAAACATTTCGCATAGTAGCAAGGGGGGCCGAAGGGGGGAGCTTCGATTTATTTTACCCCTTAGTGATCGATAGGGTACCCGGGTACCCACCAAATTCAAATGATTATAACTCTGGCAATTTTTGACCGATTTTAATTCTTTTGGCACCGTTAGATTCAAAAACTCATTCGCTTTAGGAAAATTATCAGCAATGACCAATTGAATTCATCTGATACCTGTAAAGCCGGATTTCCGGGGCTGTGTTCCGGTACGGAGACACAATTTCGGAACATCTATTGAATTTCCAGAAATGGATGTCAAAATCTTTGGAATAATTCCTAGAAACTATTTATACTCTATTGTGAGCCGTACACCGACTTGTTCCTAGAACGGCCATTCTGTAACAGGTTCCCGTGGGGCTTAGAGTGGCCATGAACATATTGAGAAGGAAACCCTTGCAATATGGGTATCAAAATTCATGACATTTCTTCAGTAGGATATTTCTCAACGTTTTGTGGCTAGCTTTGTTCATGGTCACTCGAAGCTTCCCAAGAACCTGTTCGGAGATGACCGTTCCGATGACAAATTATCAGATGGCCACAAAACGTTGAGAAATAATTGGTTTAATTTCATAAATTTTGAAACTCATATGGCCAAGGTTTCCTTCTAAACATGTTAATAGATACTCGAGACCAAAACGGAACTTGTTACGGAATGACCGGTCCGAGGACAAATCATCAGATAGCCACAAATCGTTGAGAAATATGCTACTGAAGAAATTTCATGAATTTTAATACCCATATTGAAAGGATTTTCTACTGAAAATGTTCATGGCCACTCGAGAACCCACGGGAACCAGTTCCGGAAAGATAAGTCCGAGGACAAATCATAAGATGGCTACCAAACGTTGAGAAATAGCCTACTGGCAAAATTTTATGAATTTTGATACCCATATTGCCAGAGTTTTCTACTTTGTCAAAACTTACTACATAGTTCAGTAACAAATTGTCGAGTGTGATTGTGTTGATTGAAACATTGTTCGTCTTGTCTTTCGTACGATTTATTTAGTCGAGAAATTCATTAAAAGTCATTTAGTCTTGGAAAAAAAAAAAAAAAATATGTACAAAATATTGGGGAAAATTTCGAGATTATTTCTTTTTTAGGAAACAAACTTTACAATAGTTTCTATGAGTAGATTACTCTTTATGTACCAAATTATGTTGCTTGGGGTTTTTGAGTTTAATTGGGGAATTTACCTACTCTCGAAAAGTTAAGGAGATTCTACCTTTATGAAAATTTTCTCAGTGTCGTGCACACATCTCCGTAACCCTCTAATCAACAGAATCATCCATAACTGCTTAAAAGTGATTATATAAAGCCAGTGGCGTCTCGTGAGAAAATTAACTTTCTTTCGAACCCTGACGTCAATTTTGATTTGAAATAAAAATACAAAAAACATTGAACACGTTCTCCACTTTGAGTTTTTGAGAAGCATTTTTATTAATGAACTTGATATAAATTATCGAAAGAGCAATGGAATTCTACGTTCTGTACGGCGAGCAAAACGATCGATCACATTCTCCATGAAATCGCTGCGGTGTTGAAGTTGAAACAGTAATTTGTTTTCGATAGCCATCAGCATAAGCCATTCCAGCCTCTCTTCTCCCATCGTAGACCTCGGATAATTTTTCAATCGTCGGAGTATCGAAAAGCTTCGTTCTACTGATGCTGTGGTCGATGGAAGCGTGAGTATTAGTCGAGTGAGCAGTGTAATCTCCGAAAATATATCCTCGATGTTGCTGCCGATCAGTGTTGCCATTATGTCGGGTACATTTTTCTCGGCAAACTCGGATTTTGAGTATAGCACGCGCAGTTCATTGCTCAGCTACACTTGATCGAAAACCGGAAAACGACAGCAGAGTTCATTGATGTGTTGTTTAGGGAAGTCCGTAGTATAGAGCTTAAATCTTGCACAGTCGAGTATACATAAGAAGCTTTGCTTATTGAGGTCAGCAAATCGAACATCTAGCTCTTCGATGATGCGATATATCAGTGTCATGTAAAGTCTACTGTATCTCAAATGAAGATTGCCATTGCTGCTACAGCCTGCCAGCTCCACGCATGCTGCCCAAACATTAGCGAATTTGTGTTCATCTTTCAAGTCTTCGATGTTAGCACAAGCATTCTTGGCGCTCTTACCGCATTCGATGTAATCGAGCTCTTTCAGTTGTAGTGACTTGTACGGAATGTCAGTGAAAGTAAAAATTGAAGCAAATACTTTCAAAAAGAAAATTGTCTCCAGGTCCAGCATGAAACCGTGTAAACCTCGTGCTAGGGAAGGTGTGTCGCCATCCCATTCAGAGTCACCCAAATACATCTCTCCCAGACAAGTGGAGCTGTACGCCCATTTAACTAATCTTTTTTTGCATGAACTTTTTCAATACGGAGTCCCGCTTTGGGCTTTGTGTAAAAAGTGAAGCCAATGAAGAAAGTGTGGAGAAGAACTTTCTTGTCTTCAGATGGTTTGTACAAGAGTGGAGTAAGACTAGGTTGAGAACATGTGCCTTGCAATGGATGAAATCAGCATTTGGAAAAGATTTCTTCACGATTGCTTGTGTCCCTCCTTTTTCGCCTGACATAACACGAGCTCCGGCGTAAGTTTGTGCGACCAGCTTATTACGGGATACGTTGAATTTTTGCAACAAGCTTTTTTTTTTTTTTTTTTTTTTTTTTTTTTTTTTTTTTTTTTTTTTTTGTTCCAAATTTAATTGTTCCAAATTTATTCATATTTACATTTCATGTTAATCTAGGTGCTCCAGCTACTACCGTAACGTATCAACCTTAATTGTTAAAATATGTATCTAATTTTGTTTACATTGTTCATGCCTTAGCAGTTCAGTATTTTAAACAGGTTTTTATTCCTGCGTGTCAGTATAACAATAATAATATTAAAACTAAAAACAAACTAAAATTAATCTTAACTAAGCATAAAGGGAATTAATCATTGCAATAGAAGATTGCAACGATTTTTGTCTGAAATTATTAATTATTTTGTTGGACATTTGTTCTAAAGTCTCAACATTCGAAATTCTATGTACTTCGTTAGTACTGTACCAAGAATGCAGCTTCAAAATCATCTTCAGAACTTTGTTCTGAATCCTTTGAAGTATTTTTTTCCTGGTAGCACAACAACTAGACCATATTGGAACAGCATAAAGCATGGCCGGTCTAAAAATTTGTTTAAATATTAGTAGTTTGTTCTTCAGACAAAGTTTGGATTTTCTGTTTATAAGAGGATATAAACATTTTATATATTTATTACATTTGGCTTGAATGCCTTCAATGTGATTTTTAAAATTTAATTTTTGATCAAGTAATAGACCAAGGTATTTCACTTCGCTTGACCAGGAAATTGGAACACCGCTCATAGTAACGATGTGACTACTACTAGGTTTCAAAAAAGAAGCTCTAGGTTTATGTGGGAATATTATTAGTTGAGTTTTGGAAGCGTTGGGAGAAATCTTCCATTTCTGTAAATAAGAAGAGAAAATGTCCAAACTTTTCTGCAGTCTCCTGCAAATGACACGAAGACTTCTTCCTTTAGCGGAGATGCCTGTGTCATCAGCAAACAAGGATTTCTGACAACCCTGAGGCAAATCAGGGAGGTCGGAAGTAAAAATGTTATATAGTATCGGCCCAAGAATGCTACCCTGAGGAACTCCAGCTCTAACAGGTAGTCGAACAGATTTGGAATTCTGATAATTTACCTGCAGAGTTCTGTCAGTTAAATAATTTTGAATTAATTTTATAATATAGAGCGGAAAATTAAAGTTTTTCAATTTAGCAATCAAACCTTCATGCCAAACACTGTCGAATGCTTTTTCTATGTCTAGAAGAGCAACTCCAGTTGAGCAGCCTTCAGATTTGTTTGAACGAATTAAATTAGTAACTCTCAAAAGTTGATGAGTAGTTGAATGGCCGTGGCGAAATCCAAATTGCTCATCAGCAAAAATTGAGTTTGTATTGATGTGAAGCATCATTCTATTCAAAATTAGCTTTTCAAAAAGTTTACTGATTGAAGGAAGTAAACTTATTGGTCTGTAGCTAGAAGCTTCAGCTGGATCTTTCTCGGGCTTCAAAATTGGAACAACTTTGGCATTTTTCCATTTGCCAGGAAAGTATGACAAATGAAAACATTTATTAAATAATTTTACCATGAAAGACAAGGTACTCACTGGGAGTTTTTTGATGAGTATATAGAAAATTCCATCATCACCTGGAGCCTTCATATTTTTTAACTTTTTAGTTATAGTTTTTACTTCATCCAAATCAGTACCCCAGGATTCATCAAAAATATTTTCCCTTGAGGAAATATTCAGATAATCAAGAGCAACCTGATTCTCAATAGGACTAGTAAGACCCAAACTGAAATTATGGGAACTCTCAAACTGCTCAGCAAGTTTTTGAGCTTTTTCCACATTTGTTAGCAATAATTTATCACCTTCTTTGAGCGCTGGAATAGGCTTTTGAGGTTTCTTTAAAATTTTGGAGAGTTTCCAAAAAGGTTTGGAACTCGGCTCTAATTTTGACACATTATTTTCGAATTGTTTGTTCCTCAGGGCAGAGAAGCGTTTTTTAATTTGTTTTTGCAAATCTCGCCAGATAACTTTCATAGCGGGATCGCGTGTTCTTTGATATTGTCTTCTACGGATATTTTTCAGACGGATCAAAAGCTGAAGATCGTCGTCTATTATAATTGTATTGAACTTTACCTCGCATTTTGGAACTGAGACAGCTCTTGCTTCAACTATGGAAGTAGTCAGAGAGTCAAGAGCATTATCGATATCATTTTTAGTTTCCAAAGGAATATTAGGATCAAAGTTATATTCCATGAATGTTTGATATTGGTTCCAATTAGCTCTATGGTAGTTGAAAGTAGAACTGTTGGGATTGAAAATTATTTCTTGAGATATTTCAAAAGTTACTGGAAGGTGATCCGAACCGAAGTCAGCATGGGTAACCAATTGGCTACAAAGTTGACATGAATCAGTTAAGACCAAATCAATAGTTGAGGGATTTCTGGCAGAAGAAAAGCAAGTTGGGCTGTTTGGGTATTGGATAGTGTAATAACCCGCAGAACAATTATCAAATAGTATATTACCATTGGAATTACTTTGAGCATTATTCCACGATCGGTGTTTTGCATTAAAATCACCAATAATGAAGAATCTTGACCTATTACGGGTAAGCTTCTGTAGGTCACCTTTGAGAAGATTCTTTTGCTGACCTACGCATTGGAATGGTAAATAGGCAGCTAATAGTGTAAGTTGACCAAATTTTGTTTCAACGGAAACCCCCAAAGTTTAAAAAACTTTGGTATCAAATGAAGAAAGAATTTGATGTTTGATACGCCTATGAACAATTATGGCAACGCCACCGCCTGGACTTTCAAGACGATCATTGCGGTGTACGAAATAATTAGGATCCCTTTTTATTTTATCACCTGGTTTAAGAAAAGTTTCAGTTACAACGGCAATATGCACGTTATGAACTCGTAAAAAGTTAAACAGCTCGTCTTCATTATTTTTAAGAGATCGAGCATTCCAATTTAAAATATTCAGTGTCTTAATACCCATTGCTGAATTTCAGGGGCATGACAATATTGTTTGCAAATTTTATACCAGTTTGAATTGCATCAAACATGGAGTTTGTATTTAACATTCCATTAATCATATCGATTAATGATTTCTGTAAAAAATCCATTTTTGGAGCGGTTATGCTACCTAAGTCAAAATCTTCAACATTTCTGGTAGAATTTTGGTTTCTACCGGCTGTAACGGCAGCGTAGGAAGCTCCATTACCTAGCTGTACATTGCTACCAGCAGGTAAGAATTGAGCGTTGCAAACTTGTGCTCTGTTTGTACTTACGGGTACATTTGTACTTCGCTGACCATTGTTAACAGCAGATAGCAGTGGAAAATTTGACGGTTGGGTATTGATCGTACCTTCCGGTACGAATGTTGGATTTCCTCCTCGATGACCGTTGTTAACAGCCGAGGAATAATTACTTGGTCGGGAACGTGAAGCGGTCCCTACCTGATGCTTAGCACGAGAATTCAAGATCGCTTTGCGAGTCTTGCATTCCCAAAAATTGGATTTGTGGTTTCCACCACAATTCGCACATTTAAATTTTTTGGGATCCTTCACAGGACAGTTGTCCTTGGCGTGAGAGGATTCGCCACAATGCATGCATTTGGCATCCATGTGACAATTTTTCGTCCCGTGACCCCATCCCTGGCATTTACGGCACTGGGTGAGGTGTTGAGAATTTCCTCCAGTCTTCCTGAAGTGTTCCCACTTCACTCTGACATGGAGCATAAGGCTGGCTTTTTCCATTTGATTTAAAATGAACTAAATAAAAATCGTTAGAAATCCCATTGCGAGAATCGCCAGGTTGGGATTTCTTTTTCATCTTTATCACTTGAACTGGTGTAACTCCAAGCAATTTGATAATTTCTTGTTTGATCTCATCCAGGGATTCACCAATGGCTAGACCTTTTAAGACCACCTTGAACAGACGTTCAGTTTTGGTGTCATGTGTAAAGAATTTGATGCCTCTTTGAGCAAGATACTCCACGAGAAGTTTAAATCCGATCAAGGTTTCAGCCAATACACGGCATTCACCCCGACGACCAATTTGAAAGGAAAATTTCGAATCTTTTATGAAATTCGTGAGTTCCTTACGGAGCCCATGAAAATCAGATGTTGTTACCACAATAGGTGGAACCTTTTCTTTCCCTGCATTAATTCGGGAATGCTTCGAAGATTTTTGTCTGATTGATGGATCATTCTCATCATCAGTCAGAATATCGAATTGATTGCTCAAATCAATATTGTTAGAAGGGGAATCCAGAGATTGTCCCTTTCTTTTGCGTTTAGGCGCCATTTTCTCTAAAATGATTAGAATTTATACTTTTTCTCCTAATCAACTTCCAAGCAGATTCTACAAGAATCCGAAGGGTCAAAGAGGAATTTTCCAAATCGATATCCAAGTCGGATTACCTCGCGTAGGGTCCAGACAAGGATCGAAAAGGAATAAGGGTAAAAAACAAAAATTGTGCAGGTAATGTTAAGCACTGAAAAGTGCTGTTTGATTTTGTTATAGCAGCAAAAGAAAATAGAACCGCACGGCATGAGAGCTCGATGCGGACTGATTTGCAACAAGCTCATAACCTGGCCAGCAAGAGCTACGCCAGACTTATCACCACTCACATCATTTGAGGAAACAAATCTTTCTACGGGAGTACCTGCATAAAAAATTAAACAAAAGAATGGTGGAAATCACTGGTAATATCAGTTTAGCTTATTTTTCCATTGACACACTCAGTTGGCATTGGCAACATTTTCATTTTAAGCATTATATGTGTGTTTTTATTATTACTACTACTCACCATCCTTCAAACAGTAGCGTAGCGTTGAAGCCAGTTGCCATTTCCTGGAAATGTCAGTTGTTTCGTCAACCATAACTGCAACAAATTCAGTCTGTTCCACTTCCTGCGTAATCTGCTCCAACATAACGGAACCAACTATCTCCACTAACTCATTTTGGATTGTTGCCGATGTTCTAGAAAACACTGCAGTAGCATTAATGAAATCTGAGAACGATAAATCCTTCGAGGCTAGAAAGTCACACATGTCCTTATAATTTCCTCTATTCACGGAGATTACGCTTTCATCGTGACCTCGAAAACTTAAACCGTGTGAGCCAAGAAAACCAACTAGTTCAATGAGGATTTGCATTCCCTCCCTGTTTTTCTTCACGATTAAGTTATGGTTGCTTCTCGCGACTTCACATGCATGATTTAACGCTTCTTCAATGCGAGTTTTTCATGTTTACATGTTTCGCTTCATCCATATCGTGTACGTTGATAGTGAATTTCTTCGGTTTTTCGATCTTAGGAAGTGTTAAAAAATTTCTTATCATCAAATAATAGGCAGTAGATCTTATTAGGCGGTTATAATCTGAAAATCTTCGTATATCGGGTAAATCCTTGATATCTTCATTTTTATGAACATGATGTAAGACGGATTCTTCCAGATTAGTTTCCAAATCTAGATGATAATTAACAGATTCTTCCGGAGATATACGTACGCATTCCTGGTTTGGCCACTCATTTTGACGATATCGTAAAAACTCCGGACCACGTAACCAATCAGTCATGTTTGCGAACTTTGATGACTTTGTTGCTACATCGGCAACATTCAAAGCAGAAGGGATCCATGTCCACATCCCAGAACTATGTCCATTTTCTTTTATTTTGGAAACACGTGATCCCACGTATGCAGTCAGTTTTTCTTTGGTACATAGCCAAGCCATACATATTTTGGAGTCCGTTCAAAAATATGTAGATGTCACTTTTACTTAAAGTTCTGTTTGCACCATCTTCATAATTTGGCTTGGGGCAGTTTGCGATTTCACCGGTGCCACACGTGATTTAGCTAATACTAGAGCCACGTGTGATGTGTCCGAGTTTCGATACACCATGTAAATAACGCTAGCAAAAGCTTTATCACTCGCATCGGAAAACGCATGTAATTCCACATTTTGAAACGATGGAACATCCGGAAAATAGTACCTTAGTATTCGGATTTCGTTTATCTTCGCGGTTTGCTGCAACCATTCCAGCCACTTCGGAATTAAGCCATCAGGAATTGTATCATCCAATCCGATTTTCAGACGCCATAAATCTTGAAATAGTATCTTCAAGTGGATTGTTATAGGACTTAACACATTTAGTGGATTAACTATTCCCATCATAAACTGTAGTAACTGTCTCTTAGTGGGAATTTCGGTACCAGAACGGAAAACAGCGTCATGCTTCAGGAAATCCAAGGAGAAAACAAATTCGTCGGTTTCCAAATGTCACTGCAGACAGAAAACGCGAACAGACGCAGTCGGTTCAGCTCTCAACGAGGGATCTATTGATTCAAGAACAGCATCGGAATTGGAAACAAATTTAACCAGTTTAAAACCACCAAGTCCGTGTGCCTTAATAACCTTTTCCACTAAATCAATAGCTTCGAATTCGGTGTCTGTTGCATCAAAATAATCATCGATAAAGTGATGCTTAACTATAGGACGTAGTACTCCTGGAAGACGCTCTTCAAGTTCTTTTGCGTTAAAATTCTTTATAAACTGGGCGATTGAGGGAGATGAAACTGCACCAAAAATCATGGATTTCACCACGTAAACGTCGGGAAAATAAGTACGGCTCATACCGCGCCAGAAGAAACGCTGAGAGTTCTGATCCTGTTCTCTGATTACCACCTGGTGGAACATTTTTATGTCCGCCATGAAGGCCACTTTTTGCTGCCTCCCTCTCATCAGTACAGCTGAACGAAATCCGGTCCCTTCAAAAGTAGGTCATTTAAAGAGAATCCGTTTGATTTTGCTTTAGCGTCCATTACTAAACGAAACTTGTTTGCACTCGTAACACTAAAATGCGGCAAATACCGTGTATTTGGTGCTTCAATTTTCTCCGCGGGTTGCAGCTTTCTTGCATAGCCTTTTGCAACGTAATCTTCAATTTTCTGGCAATACTGCTTAGCGAATTCCGCATCAGCATCCATTTTCTTCTTCATAACAGATAAACGGCGGAGTGCTTGAGGCTTGCTGTCAGGAAAGGTAAAATTGTTGTATCTATAAATTTGTCCGACTTCGTAGCGATCATTGCCACGCTTTAGTGTTCGATTCATGATATCCAGGGCTCTCTCATCTTCTTCAGACAGTTTAAGGCCTTGCTGTCCGATTCCAAAATCTTCAATTTTGTACATTTCCTTGATAAGCTCGGTCAGTTCCGGATCTTGATCGCCACAACACAGAGGAACACGTGAAATTGATTAGCATCTTCTACGGTTGATGGTTCGATGTCTCCATGTATAGTCCAACCAAGATGGCAGCGAGTCAATTGTAAACCTCTAATCGAGTTTTGCACCGTATTCAATGGAAAAATGAGGCCTGCGTTGTTTGATCCAATTAAAATCCTTGGAGTGGAGTTTTGGATTGTAATCAGCTTTTCTTCGTTAAGAAGAAGATACAAACTTCTAATTTTTGGAATGTCAAGGTTCGCAGTAGGAAGATTCATATTTTTGATTGTCCGCACGTTCTTCATTTCGTACCACTTAGCTTGGTCACTTGGTCCAGATATTTGAAATGATAGCATCTTTGACGATATTCCATTTGTCCAACGGTAAGTTACCGGGCACACTGTACCGTTTTTCTTTTCCAACAAATTTTAGTACCACACCAATGCTTCTTTCATTTTGTTTTAGATTCTAACTTTAACCACTCCACCAAC
Source organism: Aedes koreicus (assembly GCA_024533555.2). Lineage (NCBI taxonomy): Eukaryota > Metazoa > Arthropoda > Insecta > Diptera > Culicidae > Aedes > Aedes koreicus. The sequence continues at coordinate 394,504 of JAHHFK020003576.1, read as the reverse complement.
AAGAAGATTCTTACCGTTCCTACCATTAACGTGGCAGACATCTTCATTGTCATTTCTCCTGGACTTACGACTCGGTTTCTTGTATTCATGATGGTTCTTGTTACATACCGTACAGGTTTTATCGGATCGGCAATCACGATGGGAATGATCTTGCTTCAAACATACATAGCATACATTACAGGATCTCGCTACAAAGCGGCGTTGCCAGTTTAGTAAACTGCTCACATTTAACCAGGCTCGTGTGATCGTTTGATTAACACAATGGACACTTTCCTTGTTAATCAACTTCATGTGTATTGACATTCAGGACAGTTGGTTTTGCCCTTGTAAAATCCTTTCGATCTTTCCGGTTGAGAAAAACTGGATTCAGGCTCGCTAGCTGGTTCTCCATTTCATCCTCCAACCAGCAAGAAAAGTCATGAAAATCGATAACTTTGTCCTCTTTGAGCATGGAAGCCTTATGCCTTATCCACATTTGCTTGCTGAAAACAGGTAACTTCTTAGCCAGATGGGAGATTAGTTCAGGGTTCATCAAATACATCTCAGCTTTCACGTTTTTCAATGCCACCGCGGTTCCGATGACCGCGTTGTAGAACGAACGGAAGGACACTATGTTGCCGTCTTTCACATAATCCAAATTTCATCGTAGGTCCAATCTGTTCGCCCCTACCCACTCAGTGCGTCCAAAATTGGATTTGAGCATCCGCATGATCATGTTAACGTTTTCAGGGGCAGACAGTAAGCACTCTACAGTTTTTCGAGCCTTACCCTGCAAAGCATTGTTTAATCTTCTCAGATTATCTCTGTCCGTCAGCTTGCATTCAAACGTAGACGTCTTGAACTCATTCTCGAATATTGGCCAATCCATTATGTTTCCTGAGAACTGCGGTAATTCTTTTACTTGTCGACTTTGAAGCGCCTTGAACGCATGACACAAAACCTCGTTCACGCCATTTTCAGATACTAGATGTTCAGCTTTATCCGTGTCTTTGCCAGCGTCTGCATCGACTTCGTTCACCCATGCTTGAATGTGTTGCATTGATCTTTGACTTGAAATGCCAGAACAGGAACGCAACTCGCTGATATGAATGGCTCGTTTACGCTTTTTTTTTTAATAAACTCCGCTTTCTTCTGCTGCATCTTGAGTTCCATATCTTTCTGGATTCTGAGAGCTGCCATCTGTTGCTCCGCTAAAATCTTATCCTGTTCTAGAGAGATCTGCAGTTCTTCTTCCTCCAGTTCATCAACGAGTTCCAAGGCTCTGATTTGACTTTGCGTTTTGCTGGCTAACGAGTTTCTGCTTCTATGCGACCGATTACCACCAGCACTAACGGACGCGCAACTTCTTACCAACTTTGACACTGAATTAAGGAGTGTATCGAAAATAAGCTATCCACAAACTTTCTTTCAAATTATGTTGAAAACCGATATTTTATTCATACAAAAAATTGATCCTTTATTGTACGAGGTTAAACTTGAACATAATGAAGACCGGATGAAATTTAAGTTATTCCTTCACGAATTTTCGAACTTTGGATCGAATGCTCTTCATCAAGTTCCGGACAAGTGTTGCATCGCATTTTTTGGACGCTTGAGCCCAAATTTTTTTGAACTCCTGCTTGTTCCCAGCTGCCTTACCAGTCTTCTTGAAGACCCTCTTCACGATTGCCCAGTAACGTTCGATGGGTCGAAGCTGAGGGCAATTTGGTGGATTGATATTTTTCTCAACGAAATCTATACCCTTTTCCGCAAGCCAATTGAGAGTGGTTTTGGCATAGTGAGCCGACGTTAAATCCGGCCAAAACAGTGGAGGTGTACTATGCTTCTTATATAAAGGCAACAATCTCTTCTGGAGACACTCAGATCGATAGATTTCCGCATTTATAGTTCCGGTAGTGTAAAAAATGGTTGACTTCAAACCCTCAGGAACATATTGCTTGCCATACCAGTACCTTTCGACCGAATTTCTCCACTTGAATCGACCTGTCCGCATCGCTCACATCCTCCCCAACGACGGCAGTAAAGTATTGTGGACCTGGAAGGGGTTTTGAGTCCTCCTTTACATAGGTCTCATCGTCCATCAAAACGCATGCATCCGGACGCTGCAAAAGACGCGAATACAATTTCCGGGCCCTTGTTGCTGCTCGCTTCTTCTGTTCTGCACTTTGTTTCGAGATTTTCTGCTTCTTGTAGGTCTTCAGGTGGTTTCGCCTCTTGATACGCTGGATCATTCCGACACTCGTTCCTGCTTTTTTGGCCAAATCACGTATTGACATTGATTTGTTCTTCATGATTATTAGAGATACCACTTTCTGCTCCAGTTTCGGGTTGGAAGAACCGAGTTTTCTGCCTCTTCCTGGTAGCTCATCCAAAGAATAGTGTTCCCCAAACTTATGAATGATGGTTTTAACACTCGCATGATGAATTCCAAACCGCTTCGCCAATTTTCGCATAGTAATACCCTTCTCACTTAGCCATGTGTCCAGAACCTTAATTTTCACTTCCTTTTCAATACGCGACATTTTGAAAACGCAGAATTTGAACCGCACAAACAAGTAAACAAAAGAAAGCTGAAAGCCCAAACGCACCGCATGCAGTGTTCAGAGCATAACAAACCATCACAAATGCATGCGTACAACGCAAATGTATGTGGATAGCTTATATTCGATACACTCCTTATTACGAGCGACATTTACTTGTTCAAGCCGGCGTCGGTGGTGTAGTGGTAAGCGTGACTGCTACTTGGAACCCCAGTGGGTCTGGGTTCAATCCCAGTCAACGTCGGTGGTTTTTCTGAGGCGAAAAAAACGTCACGTCTTCCTTCGGAAGGGAAGTAAAGCCGTTGGTCCCGGCTCATATTCATGAGTCGTTGGTGGTGGAGTCGTCTCCCTGACGTCGGTGATTGTCACCATGTAAGGAAATAGGCCGACGTAAAACAAAAAAAAATTTACTTTTTCAATAACTGCACAAGCAGTTTCAGGCAGAACGTTTCTCCTGATGGGAGTACGTTCCATTATGACTTTTCGTTGAAATTTCGGAAGGTTGAGTTATATAATCAGCTAAGTTTTTTGGGACTGTACCTGCGTTGCACCTTTTAGGTCGTTGCAGGCGACTCTCCATATAAACTGGAAACTGGTTGTCGAAGGACCAAACGTTCAGGATCGGAAGGAAAAGAGGGATTTTCACACTGGGGTTGACGTTTTTATTAGAAGTTTTTTTTGAAAATACATTCGGATATAACAACGGTTGTTGGGGTAATGAATTTTTTTTCTCTTCGTTGGGTTCCGTGGGTTACTTGATCTCAACAAAACGTTAACGCATTCCTACCCTTTCCTTATTTGACCTGCATTCGGGCGAGGCCAGCGCCGGTATTGCCTTAGTTTGATCCTCTGTGTAATAACAGTTGAACTGGCGGTAACGGAGTAACAACCTCGAGCGGTCAATCATGCTCATGCTCATAAAACCGGATAAATTCTTTGAATAGGATTAGACAACTGCAACATCTCGCTCTGACTAGCTTGCTGTCTTGCTTTCTCACACGCTGAATCAAACTGTAAGATATGATCAACATATATTCTCAATAATATGAAACTACAGTACCCTAAACGGGGTAAGCGGGGTAACATTGATCGGTTTGGCCCATATCATGAATAGTTCAAACAAATATTTTTCGTTGATATTCTTTCTAACTATCAACTATGTTTCTTAATCTAGTATCATTTGGCTTCTGAAAGCTATAGCATTGGTTTGAATATTCAGTTTTTGAGTTTAACCAAGAACTGAAAATTTTACTGAGCATAGCTTCTTCAACTTTCAACTAGCGGGGAAAAAAGCAATCGATGCACACTTGTTTCAACCCAGTAAAGGTGACTGCTCTGTGACTCAATTAAGTCACAATAGAGCTGCTGAAACCATGTTTGACGGTTGTGTGCTGCTTGGGTTTTTTACATACTTTAGGCTGGATAGGTTGGGTTCTTGGTTAAAGGAAAAAGGTTGTAATAAAATTGTTAGTCGTTACTATTTAAAAAAAATCTCATGGATGTCCACTTTTAACGCTTTTTTGCTACAACTTGTTACAAAATCGAGGCAACTTCGCGTAATTTGTTTTTTTTTTCATTTAGGCAAAGGAGCAATCTGACAAACATCCCAAGCAACACAAAATCGTCATATTTGATTACAGTGACTTGATTGTGACTTATCTGAGTAGTATTGGAGTAACATCAACTGTAATGCAACAAGTTACCGCGCAACCTGCTAGAGATAAAAAATAAATGATAAAATATTGAAACAAATAATAAAATTCTAAAAATAAAATCAAAACTAAGAGGGGGGAAAACGCCCTCCCCCCCCTGCCCTCTCTTGGTTACGCCTATGTTTAAGCATAGTGATTTCCAAAGTACTATCGTCGTGGGTTCTAACGTTAGTAATAGATTTTTTCGGCACTTTCGGCACTTCTTCTGGTAAATTTCCTTGTTGATTTTGCTGATGTTGATGAAAGATTTACTTTTTCTTGTTATGAAATATTTAGGTGTTGCATTTCTAGCAATATCAGTATAGAAAGGTAGTCTTGAAAAATATTTAAAATTTTGCAAGACGTAAGTTTCATAGTCCATAATTGATTCTGGATTATGGAGCACGTGCTTTTGCCTTCTAATTATTTTCAGTATTCTTTCGATAGTCAAACGTTCAGAAAATGTGGATTTGGGTAAATCCTGACCAATCCATGGTCAGGATTTTCATTACGGTTGTACAAGATCCGTTCGCACTCAGTTTTTTTTTTCATTCGTCGCCATTTTCAACACTGCTTATGAAATGTCAAGACCGATCATAGTATTTTTAAGTACAGACACCTAGCTCCGTTTGAGTGAAATATTTCCATCGTGGCAGGATTATTTCAAAAGTTAAAGTTTTTTATGTGTCCATATTTTCGCGGATACATAACGGATAGTCTCGCGGTATTCGGTTTTGTTTGCTGTTTTATTTGTCAACCAATGATAACCCCTTCATACTCCTTCCCGAACCAACTCTCCTGTGAATCGAAAATAATGAAACGCACATTAACATCTTCGTAGACCCCACCCTTCACCCACTCGAAATAACTAAAGAAAACTCAGCAACCCGCAAGGTATAACATTTCGCCTACCTCAACAGTACATATGCGTTGTTAGGCGAGGGCTTCATAATTATTTACCTCTAAATGAGTCTTTCGAAGCGCATTTTTGCTACATTGAAATACGATCAAGGTTTATTTTAGCACAATTCACCCACCCACTTGCAAACGGCTTCGTGGGATTCAAACCACACACGTGAACAAGAGCGTGAGCCTTAGTTTCTGCAACATTACAGCATACATACTTCGGCAGCCGACCTACGAAGACGTCAACGACAACGACTAGAGTGCGATTCCCATGTTGTCAGGTGAAAATCTAAACTGCAGGTAATTTAATTTAACACCTCAACTACGCTCCCGAGTAACGAGTCGGGATCCGGAGTTCAGTAGCCGAGCGAACCTTGCGGGACGACACGCAGGATGGCTGATTGATTGTTGACCATTAACACGGAGGAACGGCGCGTGTGATGCCAATCGTGCACGGAAGTGATGGACATTTGAATTCGTCTTCTTTGTCCGATCGATTAACGGGGTTTTGTAATCGCAAAGCCCCTCCGAAGGTGTAGTGTGTTGTGTCATTAGGTCACCAGCCGTCCCGGAGGTCGAGTGGCTCCAGCGCGTTACAGTGCGGTACAGGTGAATTGCGGGCTACTGTTGAACTTGAAGATGCTGGGAAGTGCAATCGATAGCAATAAGTGGCTTTTCGAGCGGGATTTGCTCAGGTTGGTGGTAGTGATGGCTTAATCTAATTAGTTTTGCGGTTGAATGGACTGTGCATATCGTTAGTCGATGTTAGGCGCTTATAAGCAACGTTAGTTGCATGGGAACAGTAGGGAGAGTCGAGATTTTTTTCCTGATAGGAAACCGGAACCGGTGTCGCAGCGTGACAAACAACTACTTAGTTGGTTCGTGGTATCACTGGGAACAATCTTCGAACTAAGGGAGGGGGGTGGTGTATGTTTGTTAGACGTTGCAGTTGGAGAACGACTGGCGAAGGCTTTTGAGAAGAGTTTTTTTTTTTCAATTGCCCAGGTGAAAAGTGGCTCGTAAAAATACCAGCGTCCATCGAGGTACGATTGATGTAACCCCAGTAACTAAAAGTTCCAACGGAAGGCTTTTAAGCAGCTTAGTTGAAGGGATGTTGTTTTTTCGTTTTACGTGACTTTCAGCCTGAGGCTGGTTCGCCACGCCAAGGAGACGCCCTGGATTTTTCGTCTCAGAAAATCCCAACGGCGCCGACTGGAATTGATACCAAACCGACTGGGATGAGAGGCAACCACGCTTACCATAACATCACCAGCGCCGTCAGTTAAAGAGTGACATTGTTATGCAGCTTTATTTTTAAGTCATCATATGAACTTGAAATTTGCAGGTAGACTCAGGCGAAATGTGCACAATTAACAGGACAAACAAATCAAAACGGTACTGAAAAGGCTTGAGAAGATGGGTTTTTGTTTTTTTTTTTGCTTTGTACAGTCATTGGTAAAGATTGTAATGCGGAATGAAAACTAGTGTTGTAAAGAACTATGTTAAAATGAAATGTGTGTTGCTCGAAGAATTGGACCGGTTCCTCCTGCATGCAAGATGCAGCACAAACCGCTGCGCCATCTGAAAAACCTGACAGTTCAATGTTTTTTTGATGCAAACTTTTCTTAATCTTCATTTTCTTATCTTAAGTGCACTTAGTTGTCTTCGTATTTTTCTCATTTTAATTATCTTTACTTTTTTTAAATACTTGTTTTTATAATACAGAGTTTTGATTTCTTCAATGCAAATTAAAAATAAGATATTTGGTATTATTTTGTTTGTTTGTTTTTTGTTTTTGTTTGAAGCAAGTTTTACTTTTTTAAATATAGCTTTTTCTCGATTCCGTTCATTTTATTTAGTTTTTGTTTATAAATATTTATTTGCATTTCAGTGCTCAGTGGTATAGGTTTTTAGGGTTTGGTTTTGGTTTTATGACCTCAGTTTCATTGTTTTTGCTAATTAAAGATAATTTGAATTATAGACTGTTCCAGAACGTATAAGCACACTTTCATAATACAAAAAAAGTCATGTTTTTTTTAGTTTTAATAATTTTATTTGGCAAATCATATTTGTATTTGTGTTTTATATCATATTTTACTCTCATTTAATCAAAATATTTAATCATAGCCAAGACTCCTAACTTTTCCTCGAACATGACCTATTAGTTTCTGCACAGTGGTACTTCCCACCATTTTGACCACTTTTGGCCAATCTTTTTTAAATTTTTGGATGTCGTCCGCTGGTTTTATGAATTTTCGAAGCTTTGCTTTGGTTAAAGCCCAAAAAGTCTCGATTGGCCGTGCCTCCGCAGTTCGGCGGATTCATGTCTTTCGGCACGAAACATACATTTTGACTTTTGTACCATTCTAAAGTATCCTTTGCGTAATGACATGACGCCAAATCAGGCCAAAACACTACTTGACCTTCGTGCTGCCTGATCATCGGCAATAATCGCTTCTGGAGACATTCCTTAACGTATTTCTGAGTGTTCATCGTCTCCGTTGTGATGTACGGACTAGATGTTTTACCACACTCGCATATTGCCTGCCAAACCATAACCTACTTACCGAATTTTTCGGTAAAAATTGCCTTCTCCGTTTCGGGGATGTCTTTGTCTTCGCTTACAGTATAGAATTGTGGTCCGGGAAGCGTTTTGTAATCTAGTTTCACATACGTTTCATCGTCCATTATTATACACCCAGAATCTCTACACAATAACGAATCGTAGAGTTTGCGGGCCCGTGGTTACGCGGACGCGGCCTGTTTAGGGTTCCTTTTGGGTTTTTTCTGCTTTCCGGTATGTTTTTAGCCCAAGTCTTTCATTGGCACGCATGACTTTTCGCAACATCCCGAACGGAAGTCGCTGGTTTTCGCTTGTAGGCATCCCTGATCTTTTTATCGATATCCGGACTAACAGGACCGGATTTCCGACCACTCTTCGGCGCATCTTCAAACGTACACTGTTCTCTATATTTTCAAATCGCAGATCGTACCGCTCCGACGCTAACACCCTCTTCCTTGGGCAAATTTTCTCAAGGAGAGTCCACTCACACTGCACCATTTGTGCACGATACTTTTTCGTTGTTCCGGAGTAAGACCGCGCATTTTGATAGGTAACACAAAACTGAGCACTTTTTTGATGCTGTCATTCAGAAATGTGAAAACAAAAGGAGAGCAAAACATGTTGAAATATTTCATTATATTCAAAGTGACCGTTAAAATAAGGTGTGCTTATACTTTCTGGAACAGTCGTTAGAATCTTTGTTATAATTTTGATTCGCTGTGTTATTTTGACAGAATATTTGAGGGTGTGTTGGTGTGAGTAACCTAATAAGGGGCGAATCATTAAGCTTGGGACAGAACATGGGACCGATGTGCTAGTACTTCCTGAGCCAAAAACTATTTACATCATCTTCGTGACTATCCAGTCGTTGGTATAACCAACAATCAATATAAAACTAGCGATTTGAAATTGGTTCACAGTTGTAGAACCCCTAGGTCCGAAGTACACCTTGCTGTCTGCACCTTGCAATGCACTCTTGGGCTTTGGTTACCTAATAAATTTTTTGTTTTAATTTGCATATTCTCCTGTTAGTTTATAGTTTTTAATTTTTCAGCGATGATTTTATTTTTCAGCGATAGTTTATTTCCATTTTTCTTACACAATATTCAAGTCATTTTTTGCTAATTTCAGCCATATCAAAGCGCTGAATTAAATGATCTCTGTTCTTATTTGTGTTTCCTAAAAGTTTTCTATATTTTATATTATTTACCCTATTACAAATAAAAATCTTTTATACTGTAATTAAATTAATTCGTTTTTGCATCTTTTATCTTTTTATTGGTGTGTTTGGAATAGTTGTTTTGTAATCATTTACATACCTCTCGTTTATTATAAAGCGGTCGGTTTCCTTTGATCACTAGCCTGTTTCTTGCATATCGTTTTTTAACTCGCAAATTTCTAAGTTTGTCAGTCCTGTTTAGTTTTTCTTTTCCTTTTTTGTTTTTTATTTATACTGCCTATTTTTGATATATTTTTTTCAATGATGTGTGTCTTTTCCATAGCTTAGCTACCAAGTTTGTTTTGGCTTATTTTTATTCTCCTGTGCTAGTTTGTTTTATCCATAGTAGGTGCTTATATTATTTCTTCATGACAGATTTTTGATTGTTTTTTTTATATATCTTTTTTCCATTCCTCAGAATTTAAGTCTTTTTTTATCTCATCTCATTTCAATTATATCAAAGTGCTGAATTGAATCAATTCTGTTCTTTTGTTCTCTTATTTTTTTTAAATCGACCTTGTTTTGTTTGTGCGTATACCATTTTTCAACGAACAGTCTCTAAGTTTGTATCCATTACTCTGATTTAAAAAGGTTTTTTTTAGATTTTTTTCATTTTTTTCTGTCTTCTCTTCATTGCCTAACTATTATTTTTCTACTGCTTGCTTTTCTCTTATTTTCAGCGCTGATTTTATTTCTTCGTTACGAATGTTTGTTTGACTTTTCATAAATTATTTCTTTACTTCTTACTCAGTATTTAAGGAGGTTTGGCTCATTGCCATTATATAATAGCGCTGAATAGAATTAATTTTGTTCTTATTTGCTTTTTCTTGAAGGTTACTATAGTTTTTAAAGGACTCGATATCTCTAGCTCACTGCCATTGTTTTATGGATTTTTAAGAACATATTTTTATTATATTTGTTCTACATTTACTATATAATATCAAATCCTCATTTTCATTTCTTCCAATTATTTAATTCATTCTTAATTTTATCATTTATTTTTTCACGGCTCGGTTGTTATTTTTTCAATGTGCATTGAAAACATTGAAACCGATGCATTTTATAGATTTTTTGCTCATACTAATAATGTAAGGATCCTTTTTTCAATTGTAAAGGTTTCTTGTTTCATTTTATCCCGTTTCAATTTTTTGTTTCGCTTTCTTGTTTCATTTTATCCCGTTTCAATTTTTTTTTCATTTTTTTTGTAACATTCTCATTGTACTGTTTTCTCATGTTTGGTATCCATTTTTCTATATTTCTTAATAACACATTTGTAAATACATTTAAACTAATCATGTTATTTGTTGTTGCACGAAGCAAGTAATTAATTATAATTTTTGAAAATTGGAAATATCATTCTTATCAATATGCAACTCTAAGAGTGGACAGCAATTTCTGCTAGAACCAAAGATGTGAAAAGAAAGTATTGATAGGTCCATAAGAGCAAGGCAGGTTGTGAAATTGAATAGAAGTAGTTGACACATTTCGGGTTTTCATCACTAAGCTTTACATATTTAGGGCATATTTTCGATGTTTCCATGCACAGTTTCAAAATTATCTAAGAGAGTGGTGTAATGGGCTGATTTTATGTGATATTTTATTGTACATTTAATAATTACTTTAAAATGCTCATTCATAAATTCTCTTTGTTGAAATTTTTTCCGATTTGTAATTTTTTCACATTGTTTAATTTTGGTTTAGCCCTTTTATCTTTTTTAATCACTCTTTCTTTACTTTATTTTGGTTTCTTCTGATTATTGCACAATGTATAAATCTTTAGTGTATTTTTTATAAACCAACTTCTACAGGGTGTCTCACAATAGGTGTCACTGAAGCAAAATGGGATTACAGCAAAACAGATCAATCAATTTATAGCATTTATTTTTCATTTGAAAGATACATGTTATAGAAATTACCCAAATGAATTCAGTTCGAATCTCTCGCCCTTTTCCTTGATAACTTTGCGCAAACGCTTAGTAAGCCCATCGCAGCTGGCACGCACGATTTCCTGAGGAATTTGGTCCCAAATATCAACCAAATGTTTCTTGAATCGATCCCTTTCGCAGGGCCTTTATATTTTAGCATTTAACCCCAAACAAAGAAGTCAAGTGGGTTGAGATCTGGTGTGTTCTTTGCCTTGTGAGCTGGAGCTGAGTCCTGTTGGAAACAATATGGTGTATTCCCATACAGCGTTGAAGCATGAGAAAGCAGATGGTTCTTCAAAACCTGCTCGATGTAATATTCAGTGTTGATTTTTACGTTAGGTTCTATGAAAAGAAGAGGAAGTTTTCCTTTTCGTGAAACGGCGCCCCATACCATGATTTTCGATACATTCTGCTAGCGTTCTACAGCTAGTTTATCTTTTGTAATATTGGCAAGATTTTTGCTATACACACGATCATTTTGTTGATTATGACTGTCCTGAAGGAGGAAGAGCTTTTCATCCGAAAATAAAATCTTGCAGTCACCGTGCCGAACCAAAAGATTTCTGTTTCCTTGGACCCTGGCTTGCTTTTGACGCTCCGTAAACCCGTGACCCCGTTGTTTCTTGTACGGCTTGCATTCCAGATCATGTCTGAGGAGCCTGTTCATTGAAGCAGGGGACATTTGAAATTGTTTGCTCAATTTACGGCCAGATACGGCCGGATTACGTCTTATTCGCTCCCTCACACATTTGATATTTTTCTTCGTTCTGACAGTTCGTCTGGCACCTCCTTTGTGTTGAATATTGACATTTCCAGTTTCCTTGAACCGTTTCAAGGTACGAAAAACAAAACGCTTACTCACTCCGAACTGCTTAAGGCTATTGAATATCTGACACGGTCTAAGCTTTTGCAAATGAAATTTTGAAACTTGCGCCCGTATGGCTTCCATGGTAGCTGATAAATATAAACAAACGGAATCGCTTATTTATCTTCAGCGATAGGCTGTCAAAAGAATACACTCAAAACGGGTATAATCGATTCCGCTGTTAAAATTACCCAGCTGAAATAAACCAAGACTAAAACAAGGTGACACCTATTGTGAGACACACTGTACATATTCTACATAAAATTTTCGATTTAATGTTCTTGTTTTGCTGATTCTAGATCGATAAGAAAGTGTGATTCTACTTACCAATGTGCACGCATTTTTATTGGGTATTTTTATTTTTCCCAGTTTTAAGAAAACAAATTTTCATCTTAAAATAAGTTTATTGGGATTTAATTCTCTCGTCCACAAACATATTGAATTCCTCAATAGTATTAGGTGCATAACTAAGTTCTCTCAGTTTTTTTTTTATAAAAATGTAACATCTTTCTGGCAGAGCTCGAAAACTTCGACGGTAGAAGTGTTTGTGTTTTGAGGCTATCCACAAATCAAGCCATTTTCTGATGTCTTCATATGAGTGGAACTGCTGATCAGCCAGGCCAGGCCGTTTTTCGCGCAGTGCTCGGCTCAATCGCATCAATTGAGTTCTCCAGTGCTGGTTCCGCTCGGTTTCAACAGCTTATAATAAATAACACCGACCTGGTCCCACCAAATACACAGCATAGCCTTCACGCAGCGTGAAAAAGTAGAAGCATGACCGGGTAGTTCCCCAAGATGTATTCCTCTTAGGGTTGCTGCAATGTAGCTTGACAGGTAACTCATAATGCTGAAACAAGCTCTTCTTGCGTTTGGCACGAATCCTCACTAAGCAATGCCTCCAATTCAGCGTCTCCGAAGGTTTTGAGCCTTCACGTGGACGGTCGTCAACATCAAAATCACCGTCTTCGAAGCAACGGAACCAATCACGGCATGTTGTTTTGCTCAAAGTACTTTCTCGGTACACTTTCTGGAGCTTTCGGTGCGCTTGAGCTGCCGTTTTCTTCGAATGGAATAAGAAAATCATCACTTCGCGCAAATGACGATTGTTTGACACAAAGTTAGACATTGTCACACTACTAAAGGGCGAACACGAAATTATTGCGACACATTCAACAGGGCATAACTTGTTTACCATTGGGTAAAAATCAACCAAATTTTGCACACTTTCTCATTGATGTGTATTGTTTACATGCTGTCAAACTCGAAGTCGTGTTTTTCGATTCAACGAAAATGGAGGTGAACCAACGCGAGTCGAGAGAACAAATTCTTTCCAAACACCTGGAATTTCCTGACCTGTCGCACCGGCAGTTGGGAAAAATGTTGAACATTCACCATTCAACCGTCTCCAGAGTGTTGAAGCGGTTCCTGGAGCGGTTGACGTTTGACCACGGCAAAGGAGCTGGAAGAAAACCGGGACCGGAGAACAAAAAGACGGAGGGAAAGGTGAAGCGGATGATTAAAGCAAATCCCAACGTCTCAAGCCGTGATTTGGCTAAAAAGATCGGCATGTCGCAGAGCTACGTCCAGAATGCAAAGAAGAGAGCTGGACTACATACATACAAGGTACAGAACTTCCCAAACCGCGATGAGCGGCAACAATCGACGGCTAAAACTCGGGCACGGAAGCTCTACGAGAAGATGCTGACAAAATATGGCTGCTGTGTGATGGACGACGAAACGTATATAAAGCCGATTTTAAGCAAATTCCGGGGTTGGAGTTTTTCACCGGCAAGAGCAAGTTCTATGTGGACGACAAATTTAAGAAGAAGAAAAAGTTCGCCTCCAAATATCTCATTTGGCAGGCCATCTGCTCTTGCGGACTGAGGAGTGAGCCTTTCGTGACAAAGGGCACAGTAAATGGCGAGATCTACAAATCTGAGTGCCTCGAGAAGCGCCTTTTGCCGTTCCTGCAGCAGCACGACGAAGCTCCGCTATTTTGGCCAGATTTGGCATCATGCCACTATTCTAAAAGTGTCCTGGAGTGGTATGAGGCCAATTCTGTCCATTTTGTTCCAAAGGACATGAATCCGCCAAAGCAGTACTGGGCAATGATGAAGCGGGAACTTCGGAAGAGCAAGAAGACAGTCAAAGACGAGAAGGACATGTTAAGAAAATGGAAAAAAAAACTGAGAAACTGGTACCGGATGACACTGTAAAGACTTTGATGGAGGGCATCAAGCGAAAATGCGTTCAATTTTACACTCAAGGCTCCATCGATTAACTTTTCTTTTGGTTTTTGAAGTAAATATATGTATAAAACTACCCTAAAATTTTGGTTTGATTCTAAACATTATAAGAAAATTGGCATGACATTTTCGGTGTCGAAATAACTTCGTGTTCGCCCTTTAGAAGTACATAATACAAAAACAAAATCAATAATGTGTCAAGCGTCTTAACCATATGTCTAACCTTGGTTCATGACGTTTTGGATATGTCAAAATTGCAAGAGCAATCAGTAGAAACAGGGTGAACTTACTTCGCACCTAATAATTTACGAATGCACATTTTTTACAAGGCTCAGTGTACTCTACGGAGCCGGGGAGCAAACAATTATATCACAATAAGTAATGTTATATTTTAAAAAAAAATCTAAGAAGCCTGCTGAGTTTTCCTGGGAGTTTTCCGCTTTCTTCCGTCTGCCCAGTTCTTGTGGTTCTTTCAAAGGTTTTTTTTTATACTCGTTGTTTGGCCTCGGCTTGAATTGGATAGATTTACTTGCATAATTCCATGCTTGAAGAATGATGGTTATTGTTTTTGTGTATCTTTTGCTTCCTCTTGGGTTGTTTCTTGGCGTTAAGAAAAGACACATTCAACTACTATAGGAAGTAGTTAGCTTATTCCGTTTAAATACATTGACAAACAGGTTGACCAATTTCGTATTCTCGGCAGTCTGAGCAGAGTCCTCGATAGAAATAATAAACCAGAGAAAAATGGCTCTGCTGTTCCCTTTGTACTAGTGTTGAAATAATACAGGGCAATAACTGTCTAGGAGAATTACTCATTATACCCGCACCTCAAACTGCCACCAATTCATAACCTCAATATTGAGGTTAATTATGGGTGGTCTCCAGAATCTGCAAGACGCTTTTCGTTTGAACACATGGCCTGGAAGTAACCTATCAAAACCACATTGAACCCTAATTCCAAAAGTCAATTCAACTTCAAAGATAAAGCTCAAGCAACCGACATGTAATAACAAATAACATTGCCGTCAAAATATCATTAGCTTGATAATGTAACCTAACGATGTCGTTTCTTCTAATTAACCCTTCAGTTTATTTCCCACCGTAATTTATCTCGATTGGTTAGCAAACATTCACCCGGCTGGAAAAAAAACACCAATGAGACGACATTAAAAAATAGCAATTAATAATCGATTCTTCCAAGTTCGTCGGGGGTGTAAATTACCGCTTGATTGATATCATCCTACACTTTCTCCATCTGTTCACACCACATCGAACCGAACCAAGCAAAGCGAGAACGGGAGTCACAAAAGGTCACCCCTATCTCTATAATAGAAAGCACACGCCATCACATCCCCGTCGATTCTAATCACCGTTCCATTCCGTTCTTGTCTCTCGCCAGGGTCATGGAGCAGGATCGCCACTCGGTCGCAGCCGAGATCCATCCGGACGAGCAGATTCCGTTCGATGAGCATGACTTTGTGGCGCACTTCCAGCGGGTTTCCATCTCCGGCGAGGACACCAGTGGCGTCCCGTTGGACGATCTGGAACGCGCCTCGGCACTGCTGGTCAAAGCCCTGGAACTGCGGGAAAAGTACATGCGTAACTCGTACCAGAGCTTCCCGCCGACGACAGGCCGGTTCCTCAAGTCGACCCGGCCGGAGAAGTATGCCCACCAGGAGAAGAAATCCATCGCAGGTAGGTGATTCGCGTCGTGACGTGTGACAACCAGAACACTGTAAAAAATCAAACAAAAAAACTGCTTTCCTAAATCCTGATCCGTTTTTTGCTTTTTCTGCTTCTAACTGGTTTTCATTTTTTATACTTTTTATTCTTCACCCTACAAAAATCGTGTGGTCGTGGTGATTTTGGTTTTTGAAAACGATAAATTCACGGTGACTTTTTTACGGTTAGTCTTAAAGGTTTTTGTGTGTAACTTCTTTATTTTATTGTTGCGTTTGATTTTCTAAGTTGACTAATGTGTTGTTGCGTAGTAACAGTCGTGATTAATTTTACAACGAAAAGGAATAGTTGCGATAACAGCACACACTTCATAGATCATTACAATTATTTGATTGTTATTATTTTGTTTTGGGAGGAAACAAAGAAGGATATTGGATCCACCCAAAAAAAAAAAACAAACAACAAAAACTATTCCCCCACCAAAATATACAAAAAAAGAGGGACAAAAAAAAATAATAAAACAAAAAAACAATGGAATTTTTTTTTTTTTAAAAAAATATTTTTCTTTTAGAAGTTCAATTTGTATAAAATACAGATTTTTCAAGCCAAGCTTCCGGGGACCGAATCTAAATTGCTGGGCCTTCTGTTTGATTCATGGCATCATACTTTGTTGTAGGTGGTCTTGTTCGTCGCAGAATGCTTGATTGCATTAAACCGACAGTCAATAGGAAACTAGAAATTTAAAATTGGCTCACTACTTTAGAGCTCCATTTGTCTCAGTATATCATCGACTACCTGATTATTTCGCTATGCGGTACTAAAATAACGTTTGCTTTAAAAAAATCGATTTTTTTTTCGGATGGTGATAAAAAAAATGCTCAGACAGATAATTGCTTTTGATAAATTTCCCATGGAAGGTAATTATTTAAGCTTACTTGCAAAAAAATCTACGCCCTTGCGAGCGGCCTTCCGGCAGTTAACCGGAACATTCGCCATGGTGGACGAAAACATGCGTGTAGGCATGTTTTTTTTTTCTTCGTTTTATTTATCAATTCCTCCTCAGTTTTCGCGACAAAATTGTTGGAGTAGATTATACGCTTCAGGTTGGCACAGAAATTCTCGATGGGACGCAGCTGGGGGACGTTGGGTGGGTTCGCCGACTTGCGTACCACATCGATATTCAGCTGCTCCATCTCATCCAACGATCGCTTCGAGTAGTGGGCCGACGCCAGATCCGGCCAGAACACCGCGTCTTCGCCCTTATGCTAGTTCTTGATGAACGACGCAACTTCCGGCAGGCATTTCGTACTATAAATTTCCCCGTTCACGGCCAATCCGGAGCGAAAGAAGAGCGGCTTTGACATACCCTTCTCGCTAATTGTCAACCACAGCAGCACCTTCTTGGGGAACTTGGTGTGTGAAATGAAGTTCACCTCGGAGCTCACTTCCTTCGTGGGGGAAGTAAAATACGAAGTGCCTTGCCAGTCTTTGCCATCCAGGGTGAGATAGGTCTCGTCGTCCATCACCACTGCCACGTCGCGATTCGCCGGGAAAATCGAGTTGACCATCTTATTCAGCCGCTGCCGCTGCGTCATTGCCTGCAGCTCCGAAACCAGTGGACGCGACTTCCGCTTCGTGACATGTATGTTCATGTTCGCCAGGTACTTTTTCACTGTTTGGCCGGTTGAACTGACCTCCCGGCCAAGCGCACGCAGCGATGTAGCCACTTCTCCCTCGGTCTTCCTCTTCAGCATCCTTTGGAGCTTCTTGTCGCTCAGGGTCGTCGGCCGTCCGGAACCGGGCTTTCTTTCGATGCTCTGATTGTTGTCTAACAGTACCAATATGTTTTAGATGCCGGAACGGGCGTATCCGGCGCGTCCACGTCGGGGTGCCGTTCTTTGAACGCGCACACTTCTGAACGGAGTTGCTTCACTGTTTTTGCCATCACGGTTAGAGTTCGACTGATAGAGCTGTCAAATTTTGTCTGCTGACTCATGGGTTACTATGATTGATGCTGCATAGTTTTGTCAGTGCGGGTGAAGGTAAACCCATGAAAAAACGGCAATATAAGTCACTTCCTTTTTCCTTATATACATGTTAGGCGATCCGTTTAGCGCTGCCAACAGAACCATGATAAAAAAGGCAATCAAAATATATTTTACCTCTCAATTTGATAAATTCATTCTACCGTGTATCCACGGTAAAACTAATATACTCTTTTTATGAGTATTGTTTGCTTACACAGAGAAAAGTTTGATAATCAATTTTACCATTATTGATTAGGATTAGGATAGTGAATTTCAACCGACTATAATCATGGTCAAAATGACCATTCAAATTAGTTGATTCAACATTTACTATAATGTCAGAATAGTCCCTGTAATCATGACCATAGTCAATAATGTGACGATAAAAAAATGTCTCCGACCATTTTCATAGTAACTGTAACCATTATATGCAATAGTCATCTTGACCATGATTTAATTGTCGGTAAAACCATATAATCTTTCTCAGAGCACTTTTGGTGCTTTTTTACTACAAGTAAGATTGAGGATTCTTGGGAAACATTTTTGTTGTCTGAACGAATGCGCTCAATACACTGGGTGTGCCTCAAATCACTCGCAACCCAGCCAGACGTGTAATGCACTGTATTCACTGTACTTCTGTTCATTCTTACTCCGGTTTCGGAAACGGCAAATGTCAAATCGCAATCACAGCGACAACTGAATTAGTTCCGCCAGCATAAATAAAAACAACATCATCTTGTCTGAGCTGCATAACAATGGAAGTGACCAACACCAGGTTGACAAGTATGAGTTAAATTCGGTTCCGTTTCGGATGTCGTTGTGTTAGAGCCAAGGAATCAATTTTTCTTCAAAAACCGTGAAAAACTAGCAACAAAAGAGAAGGTCGATATGTCGATATGTGGTCGATATGTGTTTGTCCCAAGTTGGGACTCCCAACCATATGCCAAAAATAAAATGTTGCGAATATATTTGTTGGCAACTAAGATCAAAAATTATGGTGGTTTTTTTCAGTGCGCGAATTGAGGATCATTTTCAGGCCAAAATTGTTATCTAAGTGCATCAAAGTATCTCTACTTCGTAATATTTGAAAATCATTCTATGGTAATCGAAAATAATACTTGCAAGCCGTAAATCTCGCCTTCTTCCCAACAGACGATCTTTTTCCTATCCTATTCAAGTTGCAAACCATCGTTGAGTTTTACTTTTGTCATGACAGCTGGCAACAAGTCGGAGTTGCGGCGAGTTGTTCAGAAATCGTTTCCTCGCTTAGGCCCTTAGTTTAACAATTTGTGATTCGTTTCAATTTGTCTGTTGAGTACTTTTGGAATATTACGCTAGGTATAGCAACAGCTGGATAGGTTAGATTGAGCTTGTGCATTTAGTAGTTGCCACGTTTCTCACTTATTCACAAGCGCAAAAAAAGGGTCGCCTGAAAAAATGTTAAGTGATTTATATTGTTAATATAGTATATTTGCTAACATGATGGTTATGCTACTTTCCGTGAGGGTACTGAGAGTTTTGAGAAATTTACGTTTGAAACTTACTTCCCCTCATTGTTCACAAAATCAAATACGTCTGTTTGAAAACGTACTCGAGAAATATCAAATTCACATGCTTAGTACCAAGTTAACACTTATTTAAAATTAACTATTTCATACTAAAGTGGAATTAGTCAATGTTTAAAATTCCAAATTAAAAAAAAAAAGTTTTGTTATTAAGTTTCAATTAGACAAAATTTTCACTTAAATTTGACAGAGCGAAAATTTTCAAATATTCCTGCTTCTATAGCCAAACAAACATCTAAGGCAAACACCTAAGACAAAAACTTTCTCAAAAATCGGCCAAACAACAACAATTTGCAACATATTTCGAACATTTCAATTTATTATACACAGACTTAAAAAATAACATCGAACTCGGTTCAATTTTCTACCGAAACACATCGGTTACGGTATTTGGGTGTAATTTTTGAGTCAACCTCGAATTTCGGTTACTATATGATATATTTGACAGATAAAAATGAGAGATGAACCGAACAGTACGGTACAGTAGGGATATTCAAGAGTTCGGTACACGAATGCCCAGAAAACTCGGTAAACTGAACCGAGCATTCGCTGTATATTCGTAAACGTAAAACACTTCTCTTCGAGTCAATTCCGTGACGGCTATGTCTTCCGAAAAACTCGATTATTTTAGCTGACTCGATAAGGCCTGAAAAATCGTCAGCCATTTTATCCGGCGTGTGCGCGAGATGTCTTTTTTCGAAATTTCTACGTACAGTCCCCGTAGTCACGAACGGGGCACTCCGTTACCCACATGAGCAGATCGCTTGCCACATGCATAAATCATGTTTTTCTTGGCAAACTTTGAAAGTTTCTGCTTCCTTACTTCCTCCGGAACATCAAACTTGTGCTGGGTGGTGAAGAACAGTAGCCCCGGAAGCTGCCGGAAGTCCGCCTTGGCGTAAGTCTCATCATACATGATGAGACACTGAGGCTTCGTTGGCATCTGGGTGTACAGTTTCCGGGCCCGTAACTTTCCCGCCGTAATTTGCCGTTCGTCACGATTTGGAACCTTCTGCACTTTGTACGTATGCAGTCCCTCCCAGTCCTTGGCCCTCTGAACGAAACACTTGGACAGATTCAACTTTTTGGCCACATCCCTGACGGAAGCATTGGGATCCCGCTTAACCGCTTTCACGACACGCATGTGATCCTGATCACTAATAGAACATCCATTCTGGCCGCATTTGTTTTCCGTTGTCCCGATGAGAGATTTGAGGATTTTCCAGGTGCTTGTGCAAAAACAATTCGTGGCGTTGCTTTTCTGGTGATGCTATTTTTTTCAATTTTCGAAAAGCTGACTGCGATAAAAATACAACAACAAAACTAGAAGGTTGTGGGGTTGTGCGCAAAGGTGACGAAGATCTACGCAGCAATGTGCAATCTAGATCGCTTGATTGTTTAAAGAGTGGCTGAAATTCGTTTCGTTCCAAATCTAATTCCCATACACCAAACGTTTGCACTACAATCTTATTTATTTGATTAGCCTGTCTTGATATCTACATTCATACATCTTGCTTTCACTGGAAATAATATGTATGACATATGATATCAAGATACTCTATATCAGTCGGGAAGCTACGCCATATGCTGTTTGAATCCGTTCCGTTCGACATACGCTGCGACATTTCACCAAGACTCTCTCAAACTTATTTGATTCCTATCGAATGCTAGTGACTCTATCCAAGGTACTAGAACGTAAGAAACACTTTCAAGAACTGATTGGAATTTGAAGAGAACATCACCAGCATTAAACAACTAGCTATAAGAGAATGATGACTGTGATAGGGAAATCATCACATGCCACTAAACAGTGGGCAGCGATTGCAAAAAAGCAAACTTCAAACAAGTTATTTAGTTATTGGTTATGTTCAATACTGAATCATTTTATGAAATATTTATTATATACCGTCAGCTAATCCGCTATGCACAACTAGGAACTACAACGAACTCAACGTACGTCGTTGCGGGTGGCTATCTGCAGTTAACGTGGGATGATTCATGTCTCGTTGTCACGGGCAGCGTTTCCCGCCAACTCGTAGGCTTCAGCAGCCATGTTTCTCGCAGCGAGGTTGACGGGTGCATCCGCACCAACAGGCAACTGCACCAACGCCTATCTGGACGACGACTGCTCGCCAGTGCACCCTCCAGGGTGCTTGCTGCCGTCAACTGCGTTGCTCTACAGTAGATCTTGCTCTGCCCAGCTCCACGACTGCCGAAAAACTAAATCAAAATGCTATGGTGTACTCATTATATATCATGCATGGCTGCCAAGGAGACGTCCCTTACTTAAATATGAAGTCTGTGCTAGGATTATACTGTGCATTTGGTAAATTTACTCGGAAAAATCGACATTGTAAGATATCACCTTGTATATACGTTATTTTCAAAAGCTTAATGTTTAAAATCAATCAATTTCAATATTAAAACTAATGCGTAGAAATATTCCAGACAGATTGGTGCAAAGATTTTGAAAATCGATCATGAAATTAATTAGTTATTAACGTTCAAAACCTAAGCATATTTCGTGACGCACCAAATTTTTGCACTCGCAACGTGTTGAATACAAAGACGTAGTCCTACTTCAAAATACATTATCATATTCTTCGCAAAATTCTGTCTGGCCACAATGTAAGCTGATGTGAGATTCGGTGTTTTCTTGGTCTTTTTGGTGTACTTCAGATGACCACCCCAACAAACATCAATGTTGAATAACCGCTTGTTCAATCAAATTCGGAGAAGTTATTCTGCTTGCTAGTAGAAAAAGCTGAACAACTTCTCCAAATTTGTTTGATCAAGCAGTTATTCAACATTGATGTTTGTTGGGATATCCGCGCAAAATCTGAGCAATACGGTTGTGGGTAATTGGTAGAGCCAGTTCTTGCTTGATCTCTGCCGCAGACAACTGTCCAATCTCACCCATTTGTACGATTCCGGCCTCGGTTGGTTATCTTCGAATTTCCTGTTGTTTCATTTTTAATATCATACTTTTCTCTTTTCTTCAGCATTTTTCTGATCACTGCTCCCGATTTGTGAATTCTTCGAGAAATTTCTCGGTTACTCTTACTGAGATTCGAATCACTGCTGGCTCCTCAAATAATTTCCTCTGGCCATTTTACTGAACCGATGCAACTGAACTGTTCCAACCCGGGATATCCCGGGACAAAAAATCCCGGGATCTTGAAAAATTCAGGATTTCCCGAATCCCAGGATAAGATTTTTCACCGTCCCGAAAACCCCGGGATTCCCGGGACACACATTTCTTACATATTTTTTCGCTTTGATACTTCCCAATAAATTTCAGTGTACCGTTTACGCGCATTCAATATAACCCATACAACGCCAGCATACATATTTACTGTTCCTACATCGATGTTTTACATCATTCATGAAAATGCATCATTCCTTTTGTGTTGGTTCAGTAGGCATTCGCATTTTTGCCTACACATTTAACACACACACACGCGCGCGCGCGCCAATACGACGCAAGCTGTCATTTCCATTCAAAACATTGTTTTCGTTCACTGATTACTGCTTCTGTGTTCATTGAATAATTTCGGATTGCCGTTACATCAAAGTAGGTAGTAATACAAAATTTGTGCTAATGTAGCCTTACATCCAATTATTTTAAAGGCATGGCTGAAATTTAGAAATACTTCGATAGAATTGCGGATGGCAAAGAAAAAGCACGTTGTCGGAAGTGCGAGCAAATTTTGTCGTGCAAGGGCTCTTCGACCAGTGGCTTGCTCCGGCACATGAAGAACAAACACGACATGGATTCCAAACCCCCCACAAATCCTAGTGAGTCTGCTGCGAAAGTTAAATCATCCACACCGAATGTCCTAGTGAAACAAGTATCGATGCTCAAGTTCGTTAAACGTCAGTCACTGGCGGAAATTGTAGCTCGGCTGGCAGCAGATGACGGATTTTCGATCAATGCAATCACCAACAGCAAGTTCATCAGACAATCGATCGCAGATCGTGGATATTCTCTGCCAACGTCGAATACATCCGTCATGAAGCTGGTCGCCGAATACTATGGATACGCTCAGCAGCAAACGCGGGATGAAATAGTGAAGTGTATCGATAGCGGTGAACTGGTTAGTCTCATTTTGGACGAGTGGACAAGTCTACAAGCGCTACTTAAACGTGAATGCCCATTTCGCTGACGGATCATTCTACTGACGGAGCTCGAGTGATGACGAAGTTTGGAAGATTGTCGGATTACCTTCATCAGCAGTGTTACAACCATGCGATTCACTTGTGGGTTTGCGATGTCCTGTACAAGGATCAGCCACCGGTACCAATTGAAAATGAGGATTCAGATAGCGACGATTCGGATAGTGATAACTACGATGATGAAGTTGGTTTTTTATTTCAATTATAGATTTCAATTTATTTCAATTATAGACTTGTACACCACGTGATTTGGAGAGTCTCTGGAACGTATTCGAAGAGTCGTGAGAATTTTTCGAAAATCGCCTGTTGAGAATACACTGCTTCAAGAAAAAATCACGAAAATGTTACATAAACCACTTCAACTGTGTGTGGACGTCAAAACTCGTTGGAACTCGACTGAAACAATGCTGGAGCACTTCATTCGCGGTTTTGATTGCATCAAAGAGACACTTTCCGAAATAGGCCTTTCAGGTCTGATGTTCGACAGTGATTTCGAGGTTGCAAAAAAACCTTCAGGAAGCTCTTCAGCCAATCAGACTCGCTTCGGAAGCATTGGGAAGACGAGATGCTACTTTGCTGTCTGCGGAAGGCAGCTTGAGTTTCTTGTATTCGAAGCTTAAGTAAAGTAACTCCAAAGTTGGAAACGACCTCTTCGATGCAATCACGAAAAGAATCAACGAACGGCGCCAAAAGGAAATAATAACAGCGCTGAAGTTCCTTTAAGGTCTTCCGTTGTCAACGCAAGTGCCAGCAGAACTGGAAAGCTCATCGAAAACGCAAATAATTAAGTTCATCAAGGAACTGGGAGTTCGATTGTTGCAAGACTGCCAAAGACAGACCGAATGCTGGATTGTCCTGTATGCATGACGATTCAGGATCGACACCATCGAGCATGCGTGAAGAACTGGAATCGGCTATAAAGGAATATGCCAACCCGTCCCAGACTGATTCGGTAATGATTGCTTTTTCAAAAGTAATTGCGAAAGAGCTGTCACATTTTGAGCTACATGGTAAGTTGAGCCCGAATCTTGAAATCATTTTTGGCGGCTTAAAATCAATCAAACCGACGTCAACAAATCTTTTCGAACTGCGGAAATATCTGTTCTAAAGAGCGAACCTCACTGTCCGATGAAAGCATTAATAACATTTGCTTCTTGAAGTCGTATTTTCAGAGAACGAATTTTTGAGAACTTGATTTGAACCATTGATTTTTTTATTGACGAATAAAACATATTCCTAACCACAAAATTGCGTTTTTAAGCAAATTGAAAAATTTCCCGGGATCCCGGGATTTCCCGGGACAAGCAACAAATTTTATCCCGAATCCCGGGACAAGCAAATTGGTCGGGAAATGGAACCTCTACTTATCACGTCTGGGTGTTTTAAGAGATTTTCAATTGAACAGATTTACCGACCCCTTGGTTTAAACGAATTCCTTCCCTTTTTACGCAATTGTGTGTTTATGTTTCATTCATGTTATTGACATATTATTCGAATCATGTTATAAAAAACGAAAGATTTGGCAGCTCCTTCTTGGAATGACCAATCAGTTCTTTCACTTTGTGAGCAACTGCAGCGCTGAGATAGTCTTCATCTACGAACGTTTCTGGACAGAGCTCCAGACGCTTTTTAGCTATGTCTTTGATGCGAGTTATAACAGAAGGGTTAATACAGATGACGTAACACATTAAAGGGTATGTTAATGGCGATTTGTTGAGTAGCTACTTTAGATAACGACAGTCGTTGCGGAATGCCAAAACGTATTTGTCGAAAATTTTTGCATATTCTCTCGCTTTCTTGCTTGCCGAATTAGAGGCAAATCCGATTTCCATACTAAGGGCTGGCAGAAGATTGCTCTCCGTCAATTCTCATCAATTAATGATTTTGCTTTGACGCTCGGGCTTAACAATTTTCAAATCGTTAAAAAGCGAACACTTTTGATAGGAATAGCTCCGTTTGAAATTCGGATGACTTTTCTTCAGCTTTCTTCCTTCCTGCTTCCTGACTTCGTCTAAAAATCTTCTCAAATGAGGCAACATGTGTAGTGCTCTTCCTGCAACTTGTTCATTTTCCACTTAACGAACTTCGCGGAATTTCAGTTTATATTTCTGGAGAAATTTGCAAAATGGGCGAATCTGCTTTTGTAAACAAACATTTAAATTCGTTTATAAAAAAATCTGATGCATTTGGTGTCTTTGTTATTGCTGTAAGTTGACTGGCACAATAGGTTTCTGTCCACTGCAGTGACAAATATTTGTTCATTATCAAAATGGACTGAAACGTTATGGCATTTTAAAAATGACGGCAGTATTACTACCCCTAAAATTTCAGCAATGCAAACAATAGCGATGATTAAGTCAAAAGAATCGCCTAAGGAGTTCCAGTCAAGTACACTGATAGGCAAAATAAAGTGCCCACCTCTTCGTTTTTTCAATTTCTCTCATTTACTTGGTTCAAATTAAAGTAAACACACTGTATTTTTTTTATTATCTTATTTTTTATATTCTTTTTAAGTTTCACTTATGGAATACTGAAAAAAAAGGAGTTTTACGTAAAGAAAAAAAAAATCAATTTGTGTTGGAAAAACAAAAAACAGTGACAAAATAAAGTGCCCACTTCAAAAATCTATATGTTTTCGATAAGTTTCCATTGGAAGACCCCTCGATTGTTTATGTTTTGATATTTTGATATGTTTTGAAGCAAACGGCTCAACCTGGTGCATTTGTATACGTGATCGCATTTGATTCAATTGAAAAAAAAATGGAGAACGCAGTGCTTTCGAAAGCAATTCCCTTGTGTATCCGAAAATTGGTCGTTCGTGATGTGCAAAACGGTGAATCGTACCGGGCTGTCGCTAAGAAGTACAGTACCAGTAAGGCAGCGGTTGGCAAAATTCTTCTGAAGCTTAAAACGTTTGGATCAGTGGTGGATCTCCCTGGCAGAGGCAGGAAGCGGAAAACGGATGCGAGAACGGACACCAAGATCACGCGCGAAGTCAAGAAGAACCCGAAGGTAACTGTCCGCGAGATCCAGGAAACCCTTCAGTTATCAGTTTCCGGTCGAACTGTTCGTCGCCGTCTCGTAGCACAGGGGTTGAATAGCAAACTTGTCCGGAAGCGCCCATTTATCAGCAAGGCAAACAAAGCCAAGTGGCTTAAGTTTGCTAAGGAGCATGCTGATAAGCCAATAGAGTTCTGGAAAACGGTTCTCTGGACGGACGAATCAAAATTCGA
The DNA here is from genome assembly GCA_024533555.2 of Aedes koreicus. Lineage (NCBI taxonomy): Eukaryota > Metazoa > Arthropoda > Insecta > Diptera > Culicidae > Aedes > Aedes koreicus. The sequence continues at coordinate 367,868 of JAHHFK020003576.1, read as the reverse complement.
GCTGTTTAACCGAAAGCGGCGGGTTCGTGTTTGGTGCAGATCGGGAGAGGAGCTTCAGGAGCGCCACATCCAAGGCACGATGAAGCATGGAGGAGGAAATGTGATGGTCTGGGGGTGTTTTTCGTGGGGTGGAGTGGGAAGCATTGTGAAAATCGACGGGATAATGACGGCAGATTCTTACATCAACATCTTGCGAGAAAATCTGGAGGTTCCGCTGATCCAGACGGGCCTTGAAGAGAAGTTCGTATTCCAGCAGGACAGCGACCCGAAGCATACTGCCAAGAAGACCAAGTCTTTCTTCCGGTCTTGTCGGATCAAACCGCTGGAATGGCCTCCACAAAGCCCGGACCTCAATCCCATCGAGAATTTGTGGGCGATTCTCGATGCCATGGTTGACAAAACTGGTGTTACCAATAAAAATAACTATTTTGAAGCCCTGGAGCGCGCCTGGGAAGAGCTAGATCCACAGCACCTAAAGAACCTGGTCGAGAGCATGTCGAAGCGCCTGCAGGAGGTCCTGAAGGCCAAAGGAGGACACATCAATTATTGAAATGCTTTTATTTTACTTTAATTTATGTTTTCTGTAGCCTAAATGAAGTGGGCACTTTATTTTGTCACTGTTTTTTTTTTCAACACAAATTGATTTTGTTTTTCTTTAAGTAAAACTCCTTTTTTTTCAGTATTCCATAAGTGAAACTTAAAAAGAATATAAAAAATAAGATAATAAAAAAAATACAGTGTGTTTATTTTAATTTGAACCAAGTAAATGAGAGAAATTCAAAAAACGATGAGGTGGGCACTTTATTTTGCCTATCAGTGTAAAATAAAAACAATAGTAAGTCATGAGCGAAACCTCACCTTTCACAGCCGTGTAGCCAGATTTTCTAAGCGGTACGTTTTTGCACAGACTGAAAAAAGCCAGCAGAAAATGATCCACATGCCAATGTCAAACACCGTTTCATTCCGTCAATGAGATCGTTGGACCAAGTAGATGAGAAAAACGCTACTCGAATCGTTTGAAGAAGGTGTGAGCATAGTTCCTTCCATATGACAAAAATTTCCGATGGATTTTGAAATTCCCGAATTTTTCCCGCATTTTTCCCGCATTTCCCGATTTTCCCGAGACTGTGGCCAGCCTGCATTTGGATCTAAGGGTTTGGATTTGCCCGTCAGTGAACTTTGTTTCTACACATTTTCTCGCCTTCCTTAGAGTATTGCAGATATGTGACTTCGAACAACGGAACTTTCTGGCCGATTCCCGTTGACTTATCGAATCCTTGGTGATGAAAATGTGTTGCAGCGAGTGGAGCGTCTTCTATTCGTTATCTTCGTTAGACGGCCGCTACCAGGAGGTTAGTCACTCTGCCACCTTGTTTTTGTGTTTCGGGGTGTCAGAAAGTGTTTCTTTGTATCAACAGATCTTTATGACGTTTAATGCATGCGCACTTACGCCAACAATCAATATGAAACTAGCGATTTGAAATTGGTTCACTGTTGTAGAACGCTTTCGTCCGAAGTACACCTTGCAGTCTGTACCTTGTAATGCATTCTTGTGCTTTTCGGTACTAGAATCTTTGTTGTTGTTTTGATTCGCAGTATTATTTTGACAGAATATTTGAGGGTGTGTTTGTGTGAGTTACGTTATTAGGGGCGAATCGTTTAGCTTGGGACCGATGTGCTGGTACTTCCTGAGCCAAAAACTATATCCATCTTCTTCATGACTATTCAGCCGCTGTTTAAAGTGTGTGGGAGTGTGTTTTTGAGAGTGTTACCATATGACCACAGTGACTTACCCCCTGGCCGGTACATCTCTGTCGGGTGACTGTAATGGATGCCAACATTTTCCCTCATAAAATAGAACTTCAGTCACTTGAAAGAATTGTACAATGCTCCCGCACAGTTCATCCAGTTTTAACGGCATGCTAATTACGCCAAAACATGTTAGGTTGAAATAAACTGTGTAACAATATTCTGGAGTGTGTAAGGACTCATTCACCTTAGGTGACATTACTCTGCGAACGTTTTAATTCTGATAGAAAAGTATTGGAATCGTTCCCATTTTTAGTCGATACCCGTTATTCTATTCTTGTATTCTATATTCTAGGCTTTGACCATATTTTTTTCGCAATAATGAGTCTGTGGGTGATATTTGATTGAAAATGGTGGGAAATTTCAAGGTTTTTGTCTGGAATTTAAGAAGCCTCTAAAATATATGTTATTGTCCACACACGCAACAGCATCGTATCGTTGCAACAAGTGCAAAAGAAGATGAGAAGATGATAAAACATAATATAATATCATCTATTACTGGTTTCACTCAAAATGTCTAATGTTAATCGTTAAAAGAGACTTTATTAGCTTTACAAGATGTATTGCTTATTTGAATTAAAAAGAAAACGAACTACAAAGTTCATTACAAATATTCTTCCATTCCGGCAACAGACTAACACACTTTATAAACTTATAGTATTCAAATTATCATAAACTCTTTATTTAACTGTCGAACATATTAATTGCGTACGTGTTCCATTTGAGTAGAACTCACTGTATATAAGGCTTCCAAGACGCCCTGTTGTTCCTTTCGAAAAACAAAACCCAACCCTCCACATTCCGTCAAATAACGCATCATTTTTCGCCCATCTCCAAACCCTCCGCAGACCATCCAGTCAATCCGCCGACGAGCACCGAATCGCCGTGGCTGATTGACTTCCCGGACGATCGCAACTACACCATCCGTGCGAATCGCGGCGTCTTCGAGGTATTCCGCGACGCGGAAGCCAAAGACCAGCTCCCCTTCGAATACACCAAGCTGGCAGATTTTGTCCAGGACATGCAGATGATGTGTTCGATGATTGCGGATGGCCCACTCAAATCGTTCTGCTACCGGCGTCTCAGCTACCTCTACTCCAAGTTCCAGCTGCATGTCCTGTTGAATGAGCTGCGGGAGCTGGCCTCGCAGAGGGCCGTCCCACATAGAGATTTCTACAACATCCGCAAGGTGGACACGCACATTCACGCAGCCAGCTGCATGAACCAGAAGCATTTGCTACGCTTCATCAAGAAAACGCTGAAGAACAATGCCGACGAGGTCGTCACGGTGACCAAGGGGCAACAGATGACCCTTTCGCAGGTGTTCCAATCGATGAACCTGACTACCTACGATCTGACGGTGGACATGTTGGACGTGCACGCCGACCGAAATACGTTCCATCGGTTCGACAAATTCAACGCCAAGTACAATCCGATCGGTGAGTCACGACTGCGGGAAGTGTTTCTCAAGACGGACAACTATCTGAATGGCAAATACTTTGCCAACATCATCAAGGAGGTAGCAAGTGATTTCGAGGAAAGCAAGTACCAGAACGCCGAATTGCGCCTTTCGATCTACGGCAAATCGCCCGACGAGTGGTACAAACTGGCCAAGTGGGCCATCGGCGGTAACGTGTACTCAAACAACATCCGCTGGCTGATTCAGATTCCTAGACTTTAGTAAGTTATCGTGGAAAGGAAAGGGGTTTCAACAAATGTAACTCTAACAAACCGAACTTATCTTTCAGTGACATCTTCAAGACCAACAAGCTGATGACCTCGTTCCAGCAGATTTTGGATAACATTTTCAAACCGCTGTTCGACGCCACAAATAACCCGAGCCAGCATCCGGAGTTACACAAGTTCCTCCAGTACGTGATTGGGTTCGATTCGGTGGATGACGAGTCCAAACCGGAGAACCCGCTGTTCGATGGAGACGTGACGACGCCGGATCAGTGGACTGAAGACGAGAATCCACCGTACGCGTACTACATCTACTACATGTACGCCAACATGACAGTGCTGAATCACTTCCGCTCGGAACAGGGCATGAACACGTTCGTGCTGCGACCACATTGTGGAGAAGCCGGCCCAGTGCAGCATTTAGTGTGCGGTTATCTGATGGCGGAGAACATCTCCCACGGGCTGCTGCTGAGGAAGGTACCGGTGCTGCAGTATCTGTACTATCTCGCACAAATTGGTAGGTGGTATTTTCATGTTGAAAGTGCACTTAATGACCGTTATTTCCCACCATCCTCAGGAATCGCGATGTCTCCGTTGTCGAACAATTCACTCTTCTTGAACTACGATCGTAATCCATTCCCGGAGTATCTGGCCCGAGGTTTGATAGTATCGCTGTCCACAGATGATCCCCTACAGTTCCACTACACCAAGGTGAGTTTGACACGGTATTGACGGATCTTAAAATCTCATCAACACTCAATTCGCAGGAACCACTAATGGAGGAGTACAGTATCGCGGCCCAAGTGTGGAAGCTGAGCTCGTGTGACATGTGCGAACTGGCTCGGAACAGCGTCCTGATGAGCGGCTTTCCGCACAAAATGAAACAGCACTGGCTGGGACCGAATTACACCCGCGAGGGAGTCGCCGGAAACGACATCACCCGGACCAATGTTCCCGACATTCGGGTATCGTTCCGGTACGAGTCACTGCTGGATGAGCTGTCCAACATCTTCAAGGTCAACAATGAACGAACGCTGGCCATGGCATTGGCGATGAACTAAGGTTGATAGTTTAGTTTTTTATGGATAAGCAGCTAAAGTGATGTGAACTTGTAATGGCACTGATTGAAGGTAACCTGATGTGTTTTAGTAAGTCTATGAAATCTATTTATTACTTTCGAGAATTTATCCATTGTTGACGAAATTTTGCACGTACTTGCTGTGAGGAAGCAGTACGGTAAGCCATTTAAATACCATCATATTTATCATGTATTTGTAATGTAATGCGTACAAGTCATTATGACAATTTGTATCGTATTGTGTCAAGCCAAATTATATAACCCTGTAATCGGTTCAGTAGGAGATTTCAACATTATGACTTGCATAATTATCGGAACCAATACATATATATCTATTTGTATTCACCCGTTTGTCACACGATACAAGAGAAATCGACTGTAGCTTGTTTTTTAAGGAATCCGAAATCCCAACGATAAGTCTTGCCTTTTTCCCAACATTGGGATTCTCTAAATATTATTCGGTTCATGGCTACATTGCCTCGCAGTCTACAAAGCAACCACGAGTACATTTCAATTTGTAAATCCATCTTACCTAGAGGTGCTACGTGTCTTGCTGATCTGCAAGCACATCGGGGCACTGTCGTTAAACTTGAAGCAGCGAAGACAAACCAGAGGACTGAAGAGCGTTAGTTCTTGAAGCCTGCCACTCTTGGTGCGGCGCTAGTGACGATTTTGAAATTTTAAGCTCGATTCATAAGGGATTATATTTCTTTACAATATTTCTTCTACCAAACTACTAGTACCTATCAGTAAATTAGATAAAACATTACAATACCTGGCTGATAAACAATGCAAAAATACAATCGTTGTTATAATCACTTCACTAAGAACAACATGGAAGATTTTTCTCTCGAATCAAATTAACGACAAAACACGACAATTTCCGCCGCAAATATAGTGTTTGCTGCATATAGCCTTCAAGAAAACCCAGCTGTCAAATTAGCATCAAGTTTTCAGCTTCACGATTGTTGTTCGTGGATGACAGCAACTTCAGTCCTGTGAGACAAACGCCTTGTATGTTATAAAAAACATGGACTTATTTCGGATGACGATGAAAAAAAAACTGCAAAAGACAAACCACAAACCCTCCCAACGAAAATCAGTACGGGGCGGTCAAAACAAGGCTGATGTCTCGTTTTCAAGACTCAGCGCAAGGACGTTTGGAGCGATTTCTAGGAGACTAAAGCCTGTCCACGTTAAATTTCGGACACTTTTCTTTCAGTGTAGATTTTGAATTATTTCACGGATCGCTGAAACGTTTAACTTATATGACAGCTGTAACTATCGACTTTATTTCGTGGTACAACACAATCTCAATCTTTCTGTGCAAAATGTGGCTCGCAAAGTTGGGAAGTAAAATCATACGTGCAAAAAGTGAAGCAGAGGCAAGAATCGAAGGCGTACAAAGTGAAAAAGGTGCCCAACTGTGATAACAAGCAAAATTTCACCGCAAGAAGTCGTGCTAAAGAGCTTTACACACCGACAAACCGACATGAATGACAATAGAAAATGTCTTAATATTTCTGTTCAAATCATATTACTGAGATCTATCTTCGTGTTCGCTGAGAAAGTTTATTGAAGGCACGAACACGCTTGGGAACTTGATAAGAAGATTCATGTCTGAGCAATTCTGGATAAATTAATTTTATCTAGATAAAATGATTCTATAGGTTTTGACAGATGGCATCGCTGCACATTTGAATCGGTCATTATGGATTCTTGATCAAAAGTGAAGATTGAGTTTCATGTCGATTTGTCGGTGCTTTACATGCAAACGTTTTCTTGTATCACAATGGACGACAAACCATACGTACTCGAAGACGTTAAACAGCTTCCGGGTCTGGCTTTTGTACCGCAATGCAAAGGAATGCCGTTTCCGAGCATTTCCGGATAAAGAAGGTGTCCAAATTCCCGAAGAATTTGGCAAGCCATATGTAGTTGTGGTCGATAATCTAAAAGTTTCGCCTCTACCGGCACTATCAGTAAGGATGTGTACGAGAAAGAATGTCTGCAAAAGCAGGTGCTACCATTTATCAGAAGCCACGACTCTTCAGCTCTGTTTTGGCCTCTAGTCATTATGCGAAATCGTCCTGGAATGGTATAAGGTACAGGAGGTCAAATACGTGCCAAAAACATCCAATCCACCAAACTGTCCAGAACTTCGCCCAATAGAGAAGTACTGGGCTCTCGTTAAGCGGAAAATCTTCGAAACTAAGAAGAAAGCAAATGGTACCGATGAGTTCAAGAGAAGATGGAGAATCGTCACGGTGGACGTATCTGAGGATACCGTACCGAACCTGACGGCGGGTGTACCACAGAAAGCTCGATTTTTTTACAGAAAGAAGGATTACCATTACCGAATCTTTGCCCCTTCTCGAAATGCAGCAGGTACATTATAGTTTGCATTCCGTTGAGAAGGGACTGATCTATCTATACTGAACTCCACTTTCACCCCTGGCTTTTTGGGAAAAATGTCCATTCCCTCTATGTTTTCGCAATTGTTTACGAATGGACCCACTTTAAGAAGTTTCATGCCACTTGATGTTGCCCTTCCAAGTAAAGACCTGTTGCGTTTGCGAACGTTTAAAGCTTTCCACCGGGAGTCCCAATCCGCGACAAAGATTGCTTAAAGTGGCCTTCCAAAACCACTAGTTTCCACTAGCCGTCCCACCTTTTTGTCGTCTTTTGTAGATTCTTTGCTTTTCTATTCCTTGCTAATCTAAACCCAAAAAAAATTCACGTTGACCGATCGACACAATTCGTTTATACCGTTTTGCGACATAGTGAATAGAACGGGGGTTTGAGAAAGAAAAGAACAAAAAACGACAGCACACACACCCATACACCCCCCCCCCCTCACACACACACACCCACAAACGCGCGCGAGAGTTGCTCAACTCCATCTGCAGCTGGACAATAGGCAAGTAAAAAAAACGTAATACTTCAACAAGCTTCTTTCCAACAGTTGCCTGGAATGATCTCTTTCTTCTCGCGTTCCCGGCGTCGCCTCACTAAACCAACCATTCTGCCCAAGGCGGTGAAAGCAGAAAAAAAATTTCCGGAACAAAATGGCTGCCTTGTGGCTATTTTGAGCTCTTTTACCATTGCTACGTCAACGGGAAAGGACCGCAAACCACGTCTTACCTTTTCGATGGCCAGTAGGAGGAAGAGGAAGAATGACGCCAAGCACAGCTAATGACGACGAGAGCAGTGTTGGCAGATGCCGTACTCTTTAAGGGCGATTAACGTCAAATGACAGATGACTGAGGTGTTTGTTATAGCGTGCAATCAACTATGCTTAGGGTGTATTCCACAAAGCAATTAGTAGTCCAGAGAAATCTTTGTGGCACGAAGCCACGAGGGACGAGTACGAGTCTTTGATGAAAACGGAACATGGTCGTTGGTGGAGCTGCTTGCGGACCATTCGCCCATCGGGTCCAAATGTGTATATAAACGAAAGAAAGATGCTGAAGATAACGTGGCGCGTTTCAAAGCACGCCTTGTTGCTCAAGGTTTTTCACAACGATTTGGCGTCGATTATGATGCCGTTTTTTCACCGGTGGCTACACAGACAACATTGAGGACTCTTCTTACGATAGCCGGACAGAAGCAGATAGCGGTGCGTCAAGTTGACGTGAAGTGTGCGTACTTGCGCGGGATACTAATGGAGGAGATTTGCAGCAGCCTAAGGGCTTCTTTGTCCATGGTAAAGAGAAAGTGGTCTGCAGGCTGCATCGTAGTTTGTACGGTCGGAAACAAGCGGTCAAAGTCTGGCATGATAATATCAAGAGGATTTTGACGGACATGGGGTTCGTTCAAGCACACGCTGATCCGTGCCTGTATACGAGAACGATGTCGCAGGGGATGGAGATACATCTGATTATATACGTTGACGATGTGATTAATTGCGAGCACGAATGGTATTGAGATCACCAGAGTTGAACGTGAGCTGCAGGAAAAGATTAACCGCCAATCCCGACGATCAAAGCATATTGACACCCGGATGCATTTCACTCGAGAACTAGTAGAGAACGGTACTGTTATCCTGAAATACTGTGCATCAGAAGACATAACAGCGGATTTGTTTACCAAGCCCGTTGAAAGCAGCAAACAGAAGAAGTTTGCGGCAGCTATGGGACTATTTGGTAAGGAAGACAAGGTGGGAGATTCGCAGTGAAATTATCGAGGAGGAGTGTTATTTTCCGTGTAAGAGTTGTGCGATATTTTCCCTGCACACTCCTACCACAGAGAACAGACATCCAAGCTGGAATGCCCACCGTGTGTAAATTTCTGTAACTGCCATTTCATAATTACAGCTCGTTTTCGGTGGTTTTGGTGAATCGTATGTTGATGGCGCCACTTGCCCGCCTCAAGATTTGATAGACTATCAATTTTAGTTTATTGAAACCAATAAGTCTATAGACTAGGCGGCGTTGTTTTTCCAACGGTTTGCTTTAAGGTCGGTATCGTGTTCGAAAGAAATTTCTTTTTCTATCTCAATCCCATGTTAAATTCCGTTTACTGAAACGGAAAAGTAAAGAATCGAAAAGAAATTTCTGCAGCAGTATCCACCTGAGAAGAACTAAAAATTATTTAATTAATTATTTTTTTTTTTAAATCATTTTTGATTCAAACATCATTACTTCTGGTTCATGCTGTTCAAATTTTGTTAGGTTAGGAATTCGGAATTCTTAGTCAGAGAAACGAAAATATTGTCGTGAAAATATCACCAATAATCTCTCACCTATGCCCTGCATTCTATGAACCACTAACACCCTCTTCGCTCTTATTTTCTTATTGATTTCATGATCGAGAACGGCTGTGAAATGGATCGATTGAAGTGCGAAGGACCTACTCAGCGCTAGGCTACATGCGGTTTTGACAAGGAAGTGATCATATCTATTTCAAGAAAAAGTACATGTAAAGCATCCTCGAAAAAATCAAAGACAGCACACAAAGATAAGTATATGCGAAAACAAAACTGTCAAACTATCAAAAACATTCATCTTACTTAAGATGAAAAAGTTATATTACAGTCACTACTAGTTTCAAATCACAAACAAATTAAACATTTCAGATCATTTTGTAGCAACGCGGCCATCTCAATCCAAAAAACACTACAAACCCCTTACCCCAACCTAATCCTTATCACCTCCTATGGCGACCCCCCACACCCATCCCCCTTACCCCCCCCCAACCCTCGCCTTTGGATTGACTTGGGCTCTCATTGCCCCACCAAACGCTGCAAAATGAAAATGAAAATGAAAATGAAATGTAAAAAAAAAAACAAAAAAAGTTTGAACTAGCTTTTTATTTAAAAAAAAAAAACAACAATAACATCGATTAAAACCGCAGCTGTCCAATGTTTCATTTAACGTTTTAGTTCTTTCATTTGTTCGTCAAGGATCGAAATTTCTCTTTGAGTATCTGCCAATAGCTTCGCACGTTTTACTTCCAGCTCGTCCCGTACCTTTTCGGCTTCCCGTTTCATTTGTTTCACCTTGATTTCGTCAGCTTTTTCCAGCTTCTTCTTCTGCATCGCTTCGGTGTAACGACTGTGTGCATTTTTAGCGTAATGCATCAATGATTTGGTGATTTCAACGTTATTTACGGTTCCCGCTCGAAGTACTACGTCATACACCAACCGCTGGGCAACTAGGCTTTCCTCAGTCAAATTCTCAACAAGACATTCCTTGTTGACAGAGAAACCTCGTTCGATGGTCGCGTTTCCGTGTGAAAGAATAAGAATTTTCTTCACCACTTGCAGAAGATTTACCAACGCCTTACCGCTTTCTCCGATAGCTGTCGACCAGAAGTTGTCCAAACGAGTACATCTCTTGTAAGCTAGACACGACTGCTTGAAAGATGGAAGGCAACTAATGTGCAAAAATTCCTCTTTTATCTTATCCGCTGCAGAGCCGGATAGATGTTCCTTTTCGACTAATATTTCAAGGCACAAGTCGAAACGCTGTCTGGCGTAGTAGAGATTACTCCCGGATCCAGGCAGCTGAGGTACCTAGTCAAAGGGTATTTCAATGGAGAACGTTCGAGCATTTTCTCCAAAAATCCAATGTAATACTGCTTACAACCGTTGTAGAACGAAATCAGTTTTGGCTGAGGAATCTTGCCCTGCTCGCTTTCGGACTTTATAGCAGCTTTTGCGGCAAATCCTATGTCAACTTTTACTGCATCGAGCAAATTAGCGTCATTTAATTGAATATCAACCAACTGACTTAACTGTGACCTTCAAACACACTGGTTTCAAAACCTTTGACATTACAGGTTTGATAAGTCCAATCAAATCAGTAAAGAGAAAAGGAACCATAGGCGCATCTGTCTGGAATTCATGCAGGAACGGTTCAACAGTTGCCGCAGCAAACATGAAAAAAGTCAGTTTCGGCCCAATTAAACGATCATCAACAGCGTCAGCTACATCCCGAAAGGCTTTGGACTTGGAAACGGACGGAAAACTTCTCTTGAACTCGGTCGATAATTCTTTCAGCTTCTTCTCCTGTTGTGATTTGACGGCCCTGATGTACACTCGAAGGTTAGGCAGCATTTTGATTGCCCTTGCAGTAACGGACTGGTTTTCTACCCACCTAACAGAGCAGAACTTTAGGGGAAATTCATCGCTGCCGGTTACTGCCGCATAGTCCGCTCGCCTTAAAGGAACGTCTTTGAACAAGTAGTACAATGACTGCAAAAAATCATCAATACTCCAACCTGTTCTTTTGTTTCCATTTTTGAATGAGTTGTGGACAACGTGAAGACCACAGCTTCCGATGTTCAAAAGATCGAAAGAAATGCTGTTGCGAAGGTTTTTGATTTCGTGACACAAATCTTTGGAAAGTTTGAGATTCACATTCGTCCCATCCATTGAATTCTGACAAATTCTTGGAATCAACGCTGGATTTGGAGAAAACCATGATTTCAAGCCCTCCGATAGATCCGCCGATCGAGTAGACGAAAGGAAAGCCGATCCGACGTACGCAACCTCAACTTGATTCTTCTCTGCACTCCAAAAACGGATACCGACGTCCAGCTGTTGGCGCTTAGAAATTTTGTTCAGCGTTTCATCAAATGCTACTACAAGTTCCGTACAATGCTCCACGCTTTTCAAAACTTGGTTGGAAAAATATGGGCCCAGTCCATGCGTCACGATGTATCCAGCTTTCGTACGGCCCATCTCCATTTTGGCCGCAATTTGGCTATCCGGAAACATTTCCCTGAATAGCGCTACATTTGCACCAGCACTGCGAAATGAGCTATGGGTGTGAACCGTTTCCAACGCCCACAATATTTCAGCTCTCACTACTTTTTCCTCGAGCATATAGCGTTTGATGACGGGAAGCTCTTGTTGCCGGCTAACTTTGGCGTCAGGGTTCTGTGATTGATCAATAACGCCGGATGACTGCGGAGTGATTTCTGTAAACACAAACGCACAAACAGTAAACTTAAGTATTTCATCAGTTAATTTAACAGTATTCTTCTTCTTCTTCGCATTTCAAGCTTATTGCCTTTAGCAATTAGCTTATTGCGGGCTCTCTACTTAGTGTTCTAATTGCACTTCCACAGTTATTAATTGAGAGCTTTCTATGCCATTGCCATTTTTGCATCGGTATAATTGTGTGGCAAGTACAATCATACTTTTATGCCCAGGGCAGTCGGGAAATTTTCCAACCTGAAAAATCTCTGACCGGATCGGGATTCGAACCCGCCACCTTAGGATTGGCAATCCGTGCTCTTACCAACTGAGCTATTTGAGGCCCCTAATTTAACAGTAACATACCACAAATTTCAGCGGCAATGGATGTATTCGTAGACGAAATCGTAACAGAACCTAAAATTGTATCAACATTAATTCAGTTCATTAATGAAACACGAATCAAAATATTACCTTTGGCGAATATGTTGATTGGCAAGTTTGTTTGGCGCAAAGTCGTTTGTCGTTGATGGCCGGATGATTTTTGGTGGCTGGTAAATGCCATTTTTCCCATAGTATCGATTTTGAATGATTTGTTGCACCAACAACAACGCGCGCTTTTGGGATCTTTGGGATCAACGGCACACCACGGAAAATTTTCTTTATAGCGATCGGAGAAACGGATGGACATGTCGAATTGATCTGTATTTTCTCAGTTATTTCTAATCACTTGAAATAAAAATAGTAAAGGTTCACAAAATAAACGAAACCGACGAAAATACACGCTAAAATGTACAAAACGAACACCAACTAATCGAAATCACTGTCTAAACAACGGACGTTAAATTCGATGACAACAGACTGGCAAGCATTAAGCTTTCTGACGTCTATCATCTTTCTCTTTCAAGCACGTAGAAAGAATAGATTGTTTTCATACGGAAACCGGGTTTCCGTATGAAAACAATCCTATTCTTTCTACTTGCTTGAAAGAGAAAGATGATAGACGTCAGAAAGCCTAATATGCGTAAGATGACATTTGAACCGAAAACAAGCGTGTTGCTAAAACCATCAAATTTATTACGACAGGGTTGACAGTACACTAATAAATAGAATCACTTAAAATGAGTTTTTTTTTTCAGAGATGAAATTCAAAAGGGCGGTTTAATTTCCCGGTGGCAAAGCGAAATTCCCGGGGTCTTCCCGGGTTTTTCCCGGTGAAATCGAATTCCCGGTTTTCCCGGAATTCCCGGGTGAGTGGCCACCCTGCTGTTCTCTGTGCTCCTACTTTATTGAACTGATATGACAACCAACGACGGTTGTCAGCACTGTGAAGAGGAAAGCCAAATACGAAATAGAAGGAGATCAATTTCCTTTCTTATTCCGCAATTCTTATTAACGCAGTTGAACTAATAAAGACTTTGTCTAGTATAGTGTATTTCTACCCGTTCTGCTATCGGTCTATCATACCCGCTGGAGTTCCGAGGCGCGTTTGTTTAAAGGTAATCACAGCAGGACGAAACCCTGTTTTTGACTGACCCTTTAACTCCATGAAAACAATTCTATCCGGGAAACTAGATCCAAAGCCGTATCCTTGAGCTCGACAAGAACTACAATCTTGAATGATATTACGTTCATCGAACCAAGTTCAGCGCACCACTTTAGTAGATTCGGGAGTTAGAAGGTCATCGAGAAGAAGATATTCAACTGCTTCTTTCACACAACAAGAGCTCAAAGGAGACCAATAAATCCAGAATAAAATAGAAGCAGGCTAAACAGCAAGCGTGTTACTTCCGATAATCCTTGTTCCGGTGGTTGGCAGGTTAGGAGCTACAGTATCTTCTCGGCATATCTACTATGCATAAAGGCTTTCTTTATCTACTAATTTGAAGGCGTCGTTTCATAAACTTTAATTTATTTAAGTCTCTTCCCTTGCAAAACTTTCTGCGCAATGACCATGTTGTTTGAACAAATATACAATACAGCACTTGTTCCGCTCAATCTGTCTTCATTTTAAAAAATGGGGAGGTGGGGATGCGCAGCTTATGATACCCGCCTGGATGACACACGCAAAAATACGCATTCGATATTCCTATAACTGCTGGAAGCATTCGACAGGATAGAAAGCAAGGATAAATGTATCGTAAATATATCTACTTCGTAGCTCTACATTAAAAAAAAAATCTATAGAATATACAAGTACATTATTAATGTATGATTACAGTACACACAACCGCTTAAGTACGCACATTCGTACAAAGTTTGATTGCAATCGACATTGTTGTAAGTCCCTCAGTAAATGTGATATTTACTGTACACGTCTTTTCGATTGTTGCTGTTGCTGTTGTTACTCGTTTCGTTCCTTTTTTAGAATGGAGAATTCATACCTAGTTTTGTACCGAAATCCAGCCGCGCTCGCCGGATATACCGGTTGTTGTTCCTGCAAAAGCGGTTTCAAAATTAGTAATCACCTCGCCAAATGTTCCATCCCGATTGTCCTACTTAATTTCCTCCCACTTGAAGAACTCCGTCATGGCGAAGGTGACGCACGCGGTCAGCACCAGAAACAGGACGATAGGCCAAACGCGGTCCATTTCCTGCCAGTAGTAGTCATCACTGCAGACCTGAATCACTATCGTCAGAACGTGGAACAGAAGCAGCCCGGCACTGGCGGAGACCCAGCACAGGTTACCGAGGGGGCTCCGCTTGAACGAGGTGTAGTCGCGGTGCACGAAAGAGGTGGAAATCGTAACGAAGTGGATGATAATGCCAAGCAGGATGAAGCTCCGGGAGACCGCCAGGTCTTGGGAAAGATTTCCCTCTTCGACATCATCGTCGGAGAAAATTTCTATCGGATGTGAAAGGAAGGAGCAATAGGAGACGACTAGGAAGAGGACCACCAGGGAGAACTTGATGCCATAGCACCAGAGGACGAAAATGATAAGGCGGGAGTCGAGGGATGTTTGCTTTTTGCCCGTGGCACGCTTCATAATGGCTGGGTCGGATTCTACTCGTAGGAGGGATAGGGATATTAAAGGGACGGCGAAGCACATCAGATAGAGCACGTGATGCGGAACGACCATTGGAGGTAGCGATAGAATAGCGGTGATGGTGTTCATAGCAGCGAGAGATACGGCACAGCAAGCCCAAAACTGGATGCAACTCCAGAGGCCTTGTATGAAGCGTCGGGAGAGCTCGATAACGGCAACGATGGAGATCGGATCGTCTCGGCAGGTAGCGATCGAGCAGGAGATGGAATTCAGCATTCGACTAAGATAGACCGGCGAAATCGTAACAATTTTTTGCGGACTCGTTAGCAGTAGTTTGTGTTGCGAAGCAGGCTGAACTTTAGCTTTGTTATTATAGATGTTGGACTCCGTGTAGGCCGGGTAGTCTTGGCATACCTGCGGATAGAGTGGTTCGATGGCTATCGAGCAATCTCCCTGGAGGAAAATCTCCGAATTTGAGTTCGAAGCAGAAGATCCCAGGCAGACAACAATCTCCCCGTACTGTTGCATTATTTTGAGCATCTCTCGGGTT
This sequence comes from Aedes koreicus, assembly GCA_024533555.2. Lineage (NCBI taxonomy): Eukaryota > Metazoa > Arthropoda > Insecta > Diptera > Culicidae > Aedes > Aedes koreicus. Next base: position 352,338 of record JAHHFK020003576.1, on the reverse strand, counting down.
GCTTCCGCTGAGCAATCGGTAAAGAGGGACACCAATAGCGGGACGTTGTCAACGCACTCCAGGTGAGGTCTGATGTTCTCGATTCCTCTCGGCAGCTTGGCCCGGTTTGACATGTCAAAGTTTATCGGGGCGCTCTGCTCGGTGCTATCGGTCAGGCAGCTCAACGAACGACAGTTGTCGTCGTTCCCTGCACAGTCCATAGCCGAATCCTGCGAAGTTCCCCTATGGAGATGGTGATGCTGCCTGAGATCTCTCATTTCGAAACTGCCGTTGGAATGATCAACGGAAGGATTCTTATTCTGATGAACAAGCTGCGGATCCAGTAGGCTGGAATCCGGATTCGATATCGCTCCGGGAGCAGAAGAGCTCAAAGCCTTTGAGGCTTCCAGGTTCGGTAGCAATTTGTTCAGTTCATTTTCTTCCTCGACCTGCGTATGCCCATTTGATCCCGAAGGATGTACCTTAAATTCGAACTGCTTCGAAGGCGATGGAATTGCGCTATCATTATCGCTCAGTAACGAAATGTGGCAATTCCATCCTGATTCGAGACCCATCTTTTCGGAAAATACCCTCGATCGTAGTTCATTCTCCTTGCTGAAGTGTACAAATCGAATGCAAGCCCTCTCCAATCGTTCGATTAGCTGAACGATATCCGTCTGCGCTTGGTATTGCATCGTGATCATTCCGATGAACACTTGATGGCATTGCATCTCGAAGCAGCCATCCGCGTCGGAAATATCGTCGTCCTTGTTCTCGGTGAATAGCAACGAATCCGTACTGATCGAATGGTGTGTCAGCGGTGCACCTCCAGCGTCATAATCCATCAGGTGGTGGTTCCTGTTGAACATATCCTTACGGTGCTTACTCTCCGGAGGCAGTTCCAGATAGGCGATCTCCCCTTCGATCTCTCCGGATAGTGCCCCCGTTATACCGTGTCTTAACGGTCGGTAGGCAAACGCCGTACAGTACGCTGTGAGGGCACTTCGCTGGTAGAAATCCTGTGCTCGCTTACGTTCCTTCTCCGTAAGCGGGTGCAGATCCTGGCCATCCCAGTAATCGTCGCAACTGTCCAGTACAATATCGGCCGTGCCTTGCGTCAGTAGTTGTAATGAACCACCGGGATTTTCTCGCATCACCACCGACAGCGAGTGCGGGAACGGAACCTTCACCTTGGCTGCCAGCTGGAGGGATCGGGCGAACTTGATGTCGCGTCGCACGACGTCCGGTTGCTGGAAAGGAAGAATGGGAGGGGTTGAGTGCGGGGTAAGCCGCAGTTACGAATTAAACTTACCAGATGTCGGTAGCTGGAAATTTGACCTTCCAGGCTGAAAATGTCCCGGGCATTTTTGGTGAATCCAATTTGGCGGGCAAGCTCGCACAGGCATCGGCTACAAGTGGAAGGATTAGATTCGTTTGAGAGTCAATTATCAATTGACGAAGGGATGGCAAGGCGATGGCGTAGTGCGGGATGATGTGCAAGGTTGGTGTGGAAATGGGCAATCGGATGGATGACTTCCCTGTTGAAGAGGGCTCTTAGGTGCTATATTTTCAATCGAATTTCATGATCGTATTATAGTAACACATCTAAGTAGTTTTGAATAGTTTCGATGCAAGGTGTTGGAAACGAAATTTGACATAATACAAAACAGGATGTTTCAACTACACGAATGAACACCGAACAATCATAAGTAACACACAATTTAACGCACAAAAAACCAAGTATCTAGTGTCCTCCCAAGGTGCTACGAATCAGCTTCAAGAAATAAGAAGCATTCTATTCTAGCAAACAGATGAAATTTATTAATTAGTTTTCACCACCAAACACCCCAAAAAAGTCTCAATGATAGATTAAAATCAATTTTTAAGCCTTGTAGAAAGAGTGTTACCATCAAAATCAGGTTAAACAAGAATGCGTGTAGTTTGATTAAATCGACATGGAGTTTTCATAAGGGCCAATGTCGCAAACGTAAACAATGGCTTCTTCCGCAAATTTCTCGAGAATGCTAACTTAATCATACTGAATTACTACGATGATTGTACAGAAGAGAAGTTCCCCTTTACAATAGAAGTGGTAGTTTACTTGAGCGCGTTTGCATTTTCAAGAAATTTGCGGAAGAAGCCATTGTTTACGTTTGCGACATTGGCCCTTATGAAAACTCCATGTCGAAATGTTTTATCAAAATTAACCAGTATGTTTACATATTTTTTGGAACGGTCTGTCAGCAAAAGTGTGGGACTGAGGTTCCAAAGGCCAAGTTTTCATATCAATTAAAGGAAATAATAATCTTTATTCACACTTCGAGTTCTCTTTTACGAATGAATAAAATGGCGCACACAGCTGAAGGCAGATGCTATGCTCTCGCTAGACTACCGCCTTCCGTCGCTACAAGTTAGCCCTTTCACAAGGTTCATATATGGAAAGGTGGCATGGTCGTTGTTGTACCAACACTCCTCCTCAACGAACCTTGCCATCCTTTGACGACAATCCCAGCATCCGTGCGAACTTTATTCGCTTGACTTAACCACCGGTTTAGTGAGCATATCAGCCAGCATAGTTTCAGTCGAACATTACTGCACTTCCATGCATCCGTCCTCACACAGTTGCTTCACGAAATGTCCCTGTACCTCGATGTACCGACGTTCCTAAATGACGAGCTAGAATCAGCTTTGATTGTCCTCCATCACCTAGATCGGATGGCTCAACCAGCGGCTGGATAGTCCTGAAGAAAATGAATACATTTTTTGGCTCAGGAAGTACTAGCACATCGGTTCCAAGCTCAGTCCCAAGCTTAATGATTCGCCCCTAATAACGTAACTCGCACCAATACACCCTCAAATATTCTGTCAAAATAACATACCGAATCAAAACAAAGCCAAAGATACTAGTACCGAAAGGTACTGAAAAGCGCAATAGTGTATTGCAAGGTGCAGACTGCAAGGTGTACTTCGAACCTAGGGGTTCTACAACAGTAAACCAATTTCAAATCGCTAGTTTCATATTGATTGTTGGCTCAACTGGTCACCCATGTCCTTGAGCAAGTTCCGAAGTCAAGTCAGCTCCTGACTACACAGGTAACCAATAAGCAGTTCAAAAGCGTCTTTACGGCAGCCTAGCAAGCAATTAAGTCGCCTTAAATGCAACATAAATGCCACTTTTGGCCCAATATACGGCTGCTTTACTGCAATGCTACTGCAAGCATTATAACTTCATTAATGCTATTTTGCATCCGAAATGCTTATTACAGGCTACAAGCATTTAAATAGCAATTGACATAAAACTTTTCAACAGATAGCATTCAAGAGGCTGATATAATGCTAATATAATGCTTGTAGCATCTGAAATGCAGATTTAGGGTTGATTTACTGCATATGATAATGCTTATTGGTTACCTGGGGTGCTACACTAAGTGCCACATATTCGAATTTCGTCGAAGACAGCGTGACGCAACTTTACCTTCGACTATCCCACGATCAAAGGGTGTCTCACACATGAATTCGATCAACTTTAGTTGATGAAAGTAATGTCAATTCCTGCAAGTAATTGAATAAACTTCAATTCCATGCATATCGAAATGAATCAGCTTGACAGAAAATGCACTTCTTCTGAACTACTACGCTCTCCCTGAACTCAAATGTCAAATCGGTGAAACTGACATAGTTATTGTGATGCAGAATTGATCAATAGTACTAAATCGCTTTAAATTGACAGAAAATCGATTGCTATTCACTGTGCTAGATTCCAACTGTGAATGTCAGAGTGACAAGGAATCAACCGGTCCGCTCTGTGACTAGAAAACACGTCTTACCTCTACTGCGATTGGAACATGATAATGGCCTACCACGATTATGTGAGCTGTCGGGCGAGTGTCAGAGAGCTTTCTATTGGGTGCCGTAGTCGAGGTATCTATGTAAGGTAGGATCAATCACCGAGGTGAGGCAACACGCTAAGTTCAGTTTACCTAAATATGGGTGAAGAATACCCATAATCGCGAAAAGTGCACATACCCATTTATGGGTACAATACTACTTACCCATATTTGAGTAGTTTTTCCCATACAAATTTACTCATATATGGGTAAAGTTGACTTGAGTATTGCACTTTGGATAACCGCCAGTGCTGCCAGTAAACATTGTGGCATTCACACATCCTGGCGATAAAGATATCGAGGAATAGAAACTCTCTTTTGTTTTAAAGTTTGTATTTCAAAAACAATGAATTGAACGTATTGAACGTGAACGTAGTTTTTCAGCTGGTTTCCGCTTTTCGCTTGTCGCACGCTGCATAGCGTAACGTTGCAAGGCAGATTCCGGGGGGTTTATTTGTTGGAAGATCAACATGGGGTTCCCTCCACTCGTTAACCTTTTTGATCTGCGACACGTCCCTTTCCAAAATTTGTCCATTTTCATCGCTCATTTACGAGGGTCAAATCGTGACTCGGCTTTTGCGCAATCCTGATGCTCCACAACCACCGTGTTTCCTGTCTTAACACAACAGTGGCGAGCCCCTCGTTTAGCATCTTCTCGTTCCTTGGCCTGTATTTTGGGTGTCCAATCTCTATCGGTAAGTAACTGTCTCCCTGTAATGGAGTATGCAGCAGCGTTGTAAGCTTGAATCGCCGCTTTTACTTCTAATCTATAATTTGTGCCATTTGAAGCTGCAGCTGCCATAACGTTATTTAACAGCTTAATGCAATTCTCTGCACGTCCATTTAGCTGAGAATGCAACGGTGTGGAGACGACGGCGTTGATACCACGCTCAAGGTAATACTGCTTGTACTCTTCCCCATTGATGGGAAAAGGGAGGGGGGGGGTTCATTATCCTTGCCACGCCTCGCTGATTGATCCTTTCTTACATTGATACCTCGATTATGGCACCCAATAGAAAGCCCACTGACACTCGCCCGAGGCCCGACCGCTCACGTAATCGTGGTAGGTCTTCTTTCGAGGTATCTATGTAAGGTAGGATCAATCAGCGAGACGTGGCAAGGATAACCGCCAGTGCTGCCGGTAAACATTGGGGCATCCACACACCAGTGAGACATCCTATGACCACGACACTGCTCCACCGGCATAGTGGGAGACGAACCCTGGCGTCGATCTTCTTTTACTAGCGTCACCAGCCCAATCAGCATTCGATTATCCGATCAACTTTCCACCAGCGTCGATGTAGAACAATCTCCACTCTATGGGTGACTTTAAGTAGCGGCCATTCTGCCACACTTTCCGACCCAATATATGCTACGAAGCGCTCCAACGAGACTCCGATAGTCCATCTCGTCTGACAGTTGAGGATTCTTACCCTCCGTGCTCGGGAAGCCCTATTTCATCGGCGTCTTCGCCCGTTTTACATCACCCAGTCCGAACTTCTCAATAACACCCTTCTACTGAAATACTGTACCTCCCATCTTCTATCCCAGGAAGTAATTGAGCTCTCCAGACTTGGTTATTTCGAAATACTGCTTCAGCACTTTGTACACACCGCTTCGATCTTTGCTTCGTCATCAGAACTGACTAAAGATCGTCCACATACACAATCGAATAAACACGTTGTCCATGTTCCAGCATTGCATTCAGGCAAGGATCGCATCACTTTGCTTGAAACCTATTTCGACAAGGACACCTTGCAATCATTCTTTCTCAGACGATACACCATGCTTTCCTTTCACTTTACTGCTGTGTTTTTTGGGCTTCTGCAACGATTCTCGATGATTTGAGATAGCGTTGGTATTTCTACTATCAATGCCACAATTTGGCTCTGCAGCTCGGTGACAGCATCTGGCCCGGAGCAACAGTGACGTGTGACGAACGGGGATTCAAGCATTTTGTCTCCCTTTTCGGCGAGTTTTCCGATGGTACCATCGCTGATGGAGAGAACGGCTCCGACACTTGGAGGTATCCGCTGGAGCCCCACAGCGAGCTCCTGATTCTTTGCCAAAAGATGAGTGGGACGCATGTCTTCGAGGTCACAAGCACCCAAAAGTCGCTCCAATCTTCCTGACACTTGGAATCGGGAAATCAAACGCTGCTTGACGGTTTGTCATATTTGTTTTTCTACGGCGAGCTCGTGACCAAGTCTGCTACATGGCATATGTGTGGAAATAGGATGAGTACGGTGAATCACCCCTCGTTGTGAAGAACTGTGGAGAGATAAAACATTGAATTTTGGTAACACTTTTCTTTTATATCCTATTCTTCTATTCATCATTACGAAAGTGAATTCGATAGTAGTAAAACGTGTTTTCTGTTTTCTCTACGTGTCGCGTTATTATTCTCGAGTGGTTCCTTTTTCCTCTGACTTCGATCGCATTTCGCGTATTTCTGCAGTTGTGTCAATCTAACAAGTTATGGGCCCAGGTGCTGGAAGAGGAATTAGAGTTTGATTTTTCCGAGAATCAGTGTTCCGGGAAGCGAAATTAGTGCTCTCTCGAAGAAAAGTTCGGTTCGAGAAAAAAAAACAAGATGGCCGATCCATTCAAAGTGTCGCTTCCATAGCTCGCGAGTGGTAATTATGAGACGTGGAAGTTCCGGATGGAATCATTGTTGGAACGTGAAGAACTATGGGAGCCCATAAACTCCGCGAAGCCAGAAGAAGTTGATCAAGGATTTGAGCAGTGGAAGAAAAATGACACCAAAGCTCGGGCGACCATTGCTTTGTTTATCGATGACAGCCAGCTTCGCTTTGTAAAGGAAGCGTAGACCACGCGTGATATGTAGCAGAACCTGAAAAACTACCACGAAAGGCTTCTATCGGCACTCAAGCTATGCTGCTGCAACAATTTGTGTTGATCGTTGAAAAGCACCTGGAAGAAGTTGAAAATTTGGTTGAACGGCTCGATAATGCGGTTGTCGAGATGAGTGAGCAGCTGCGAGTCATCATGATGCTGCATAGTTTGCCTTCGTCCATCAGCAGTTTTGTTACATCGCTGGAGAATCGCCCCCAAGAGGATCTTACGATGGATTTGCTGGTTGCGAGATTGCGTGATGAGTGTCAAAAGCGTAATGCTTTATTCAGACTACAGACTTATAACATGTTATAAGGGTTTTCAAATAATCTCAACAAGAAATTCGTCATCAAGATAGGCTTATAACATGTTATAACTTCTCAGTCTGGCCAGTGTTTAATACTGAGAGTGGCAATGGTAAAAGAGGAGAAAAAGTGCACAGGGTTGAAGCCAAATTAAAAGATGAACAGAAAAAGTGTTTCTTTTGCCAGCGGCCAGGGCACTTCAGAAGAAATTATCGCAAGTATATCCCGACGAAGAGCAATGAAAAATCGACGGAATCTAACAAGAATTCTGGCACAGATCAGCAAGCGAAGAAAGTGTTGGTGGACAAAAAACAAGCACAGCCTGTCACGGCTGATGATACCGTTTGTGGCACCGTGTGTTTCGTAGCGGGAGGTTCTATCCCTGGTGCTTGGATGGAAGATAGTGGCTGTACGTGCCACATGACAAACGATCGAAAGTTATTCATAGAGTTCAAACGCGATTCTGTGGTACACGTGATCTTGGCAAACGGGTCAAAAGTGGTGTCATGGGCTTCACTGGCAATGGTCAGCGTATGGAAGTCACGCTGGAAAATGTGTTGTATGTTTTCGCGTTGGAGGGAGGATTAATTTCCGTGCGAAAATTAGCTACGAAAGGTTTCATAGTGGTTTTCAACGAGAAGAGTTGCGAAATCAAAAGTGCTCTGTTTGAAGGAAGAACATTTTTTTCACTGTCAAGACTCAAGAAGTTCCTGGAAATAAGATGACGAATCCGAACGATGGCGATGGAAGAAGTTCTGGAGCGCATGCCGGCGGCGATGGCAAGGTGGCTGGAACGCAAGCTAGCGGAACGAGACTACCTGGAGGCATGGTGTCATTGCAGGCGAGAGAAGCTCTTCGTGGATCGGAAAATTACAACTCCTGGGCGTTTTCCACCAAGATGGTACTCATCAAGGAGCGGAAGGACTGTAATGAAGGGGATCCGGAAGTAAGCGAAGAATTGTCGGAACAAGCTCTGGCAACTATCTGTCTCAACATCGATCGGAGCATCTACGGCCTGGTGCAGAATGCGAAAACCGTTCGAAGGCAGTGGCTCTACCAGGAAGATTGGACTTCTTCGGAGGCTGACATCATTTGCCAGTCTCCCCAGGAGTACGTGAATGAGATTATGCTGACCTGCAACCAGCTGATGGAGGTCGGCTTCAAGGTGGACGATACTTGGATGTGCAGTTTGCTGCTGAAAGGTCTGCCAAAGAAGTACGATCCGATGATCATGCGCAGGCAAGTATCGCGATTATATTATGAGCTGTAATACTTTTCCTGAAAGTGGTTCCCAATCTGAACAGATACATTCCGTCGAAACGGAGGGCGAGCCAGCCACGCTCCGAGAGGCGCTCGCTCGGTTCGACAGCGACAGATGGAAGGAAGCGATGCTGACGGAATACGAGGCCCAGATGGAGAACCAAACATGGGAGTTGGTTGAACTACCGAACGGGAGGAAGCCTCTACGCTGCAAGTGGGTTTACAAGCTGAAGACGAACTCGGATGAATCTGTGGAGCGGTACAAAGCCCGCTTGGTCATCAAGGGTTTCTCCCAGGTACGTGGATCGATTACACCGAAACGTACGCCCCTGTTGTTCGGAATGCCACCATCCGGTATCTGATGTCGATGGCTGCCAAGATGAATCTCAAGATCCATCAGCTCGACGCGGTGTCGGCGTTCCTGCAGGGCGACCTTGAAGAAGAGGAAATCTATATGGAACAGCCGGACGGATTCGTCGACCCAGCCGCACCCACGAAAGTCTGCCGCTTGAAGAAAGCACTCTATGCGCTCAAGCAAACCATTAGGTGTTCTCAAACAACCAGCGATCGGTGGATGGTTTAAAGAAACAGCTGATGACGAAATTCCGGATGAAGGACCTTGGTTTAGCCAGTAAAATCCTTGGGATGCGAGTGACGAAAGATGGTAGCCGTGTAGTGGTAGATCAGGAGAGATACGTCGACTGTCTGCTGAAGCGCTTCAATGTTGCAGATTGCAATGTTGTGGCAACCCCTGCGGATCCAAGGAGATATGCCCAAGTACCGAAGAGGATCGGAAGCAGATGGCCAACGACCCCTTCCGAGAGCTTGTGGGAAGTCTGCAGTATCTGACGCAATCGACACGGCCGGACATTTGCTTCGCGGTGAACATGGTAAGCCAGTTTTGCCAGAACCCAGGGAAGGCGCATTGGATTGCAGCAAAGAGGATTCTGCGGTATCTCAAGGGAACCAAGTCGATGAAAATGACATACTCGAAGGAGTCCGTTGGCTACAGTGATCCTGAAATACGTCGTTCTATCACCGGCTATGTCTTCAAGCAGTTAGGTGGTGCCATTTCGTGGAGCCGTAAGCAGGCTACAGTTGCTTTGTCGACAATGGAGGCAGAGTATATGGCTGTTTCGGCGGCGACCCAAGAAGCCTTGTGGTGGCGTGGGAGGAGTTGCATGGAGTTTCGGAGGCAATTCCAACCCGTTGCGACAACCTCAGTGCTGTGCATCTGGTTAAAAAGGAAGTGGGATATTCACCTCGCAGCAAACATATTGATATCCGACACCATTACGTGCGAGAAAAGCTGGAGCAGAAGATGATCACTCTGCAACACGTCGGAACGCCGGAGCAAACCGCAGATGTCCTCACCAAGGCAATTCACATCTCGAAGCTAAAAGAAGCAAAGAAAACACTCGGGATCAAATAATTCTCGATTAAGGGGGAATGTTAGAAACTAAGTAATCGTTGAATTATTATTGTACATAGTAGTAAGCCATGAATTATTTCAAATATACTTTTGATCATTCGTTGCCCAACGTCAACGTTATTCGAGTCATTCGAGTAAGACCTACTTTTAACAACAATCGATCTTACCAACAATCAATGTGCAACTAGCGATTTGAAATTGGTTCACTGTTGTAGAACCTCTAGTTCCGCAGTACACCTTGTAGTCTGCACCTTGCCATGCACTCTTGCGCGTTTCAGTACCTTTTGGTTTTCTTCATGACTATCCACCCGCTGATCTTACTCTCGTTCTGTACGTTATACCTAATGTCGGAAGTAGTTCGCTACAACGCGCTACTTCTGACATTAGGTACAACGTATGGATCGACAGTAAAATCGATTGCCGCTAGTCGATAAATTCAGTTTTCAACTGAAACGAAAATATAAACTGAAATTAGCGGAGCAGTGTATGGTGGTGACAAACGGAAACCATACGGACCGCTGTCAGCACACATGGCACCGGCGTTCCCGCCATCGCGACATGAACGTCGTGAACACGATGCAGTCGAAAGAGCTGGTTACCGGGTTGGAGGTGAATGATTGTGGTCAGTGCATCGTTTGTGAGTGCTGCATTAAAGGTAAATTGTCTAGTAAGAGGCTACTCATAAACCACGTAGACTTTTCGGGGTTGGGGAGGGAGGGGGTTTGACCAAAGTCTACGCTCCATACAGAATTTCAAAAAAATAGGAGGGGGGTCTGGAGATTTTCAAAAATGAGTGTACGTGGTTTATGAACCGGCCCTAAACCATTTCCCTGCATCTTTGGGCGAAAATCGAAACAAGCCATGGATCTTATTCACACAGATTTGTGTGGTCCTATGAAGAACGCAACTCCTAGTGGTAATAAATATGTTATTACCCTGATAGATGACTACACTCGCTTTTGTACAGTGTTTCTCGTGAAGTCAAAGAATGAGGCGGAACAAAAGATCAGGGAATATGTTCAGTGGACCGAGAGCCTATTCGGAAGGAAGCGGAAAGTAATTAGATCCGATGGAGGCGGCGAGCTCGTAGGTCAGAGTCTGCAACAGTTCTTTCGAGATGAGGGGATTCAATCCCAGTTCTCCGCTCCCTACTCCCCTCAACAGAACGGAGTAGGGGAGCGGAAGAACATGATCTCTGCAGGAAATGGCCAACTATATGCTGTTAGATGCAAAGCTTCCAAAGTGTTATTGGGGCGAAGCGATACTTTCAGCAAACTACGTCCTGAATCGGTTGCCATCGAGGTCTGTCGATGAAACCCCATATAAGCTATGGAAAGGTACAGTTCCGGATTTGACTGATCTGAAAATATTTGGATGCGAGGCCTACGTCCATGTCCCTGATGCTAAACGTAAGAAATTTGATTCAAAGGCAACAAAGTTGATATTCATCGGTTATTCGGGTCAGCATAAGGGCTACCGATTCCTCGATCGTTCCACGCACCGAGTCGTGATGCGAAATTTCTAGAGCTCGGTAACGGCTCCGAGCAGCTGGAAGCATGCCCGAATAAATCCCCGCAGAAGACCAAGAAGAAGTGCCGATTCTGGTGATGGAGCCTACGCAAGTTGAAGAAGAAGAAGAAGTGCTGATTCGGAATAAAAATAATGAAAGTGAAGTCTCAGATGAAGATGAGCAGTCAGTTTATGGCGATGTAAATGGAGCGATTGAAAGAGACTTTCACGGTTTTGAAAACGATTCTGTCCAAGAAGATCAAGGCCCAAGGGTCGGTTGCACTTTCATCTCTACGTTGACGTGCCAGGAAACAATATGGTTGAGGCGTCTTCTGATAGAGCTTAATTATCCGCAAACAGAACCAACAACAGTTTACGAAGATAATCAAGGATGTATTATTTCCCTTTGCCTCCCCCCCATAATGTCAAAATAAAATGTTTATGTTTGTTTATGTTCATGTTTTGCACTAATACCATCGTACTGACTCGACTCTGGATCCGTTTTCGTTCGGTAATTGCGAGTCTGAGTCAGACCTGACCCAGGTTTAAAACCGAAAACGACATTAGTTTCGCCAAGGCGGAGAGTGCAAGTGGCCGAAGTAAACACATCGACACGAAGCGGTATTTCGTTCGTGAGCTTTGCGATCAGAACATCTTGAAACTTGTTTACTGTCCATCTTATCAAAGGGTCGCTGATGCTTTGACGAAGCCTGTTGAACCTACCATAATGAAGAAGTATGTGAGACTGTGTTGGATTGCAGCTTTAGGCAGATGCAGCACTCATCCAGGAGGAGTGTGGAAATAGGATGAGTACGGTGAATCACCCCTCGAAGTAAAGAACTGTGGAATCGAATTTACTTTTATATTCTTTTCTTCTATTCATCATAAAGAAAGTGAATTCGATAGTAATAAAACGTGTTGTCTGTTTTCTCTACGTATCGCATTATTATTCTCTAGTGGTTCCTTTTTCCTCTGACTTCGATCGCATTCCGCGTATTTCTGCTGTTGTGTTGGTTCAACAATATGAAGCATTGGTCAATATTCGCGACGATGCAATAGAATCTGGTATGGTCTCGTTCAACGTTAGCCTGAGCAAACTGTGCTTCGGCCTGCGCGAACCACAGTACGGGATCATTCTTCCAGAAATCTAGTGGTCTAAGATAAAAGATACGAGCAAAAGTTTAAACGACCATCGTCATGAAAACCAATCGTAATGCCACTTCACATTAGCTACAGTTGTTTTCACATAAAACAAGGAGTTATTAACATAATTTTTTTCACGAGAAAATAACCCAGTAAAATTTTAAAAAATCAACGCCTCACCACGGCTTTCTTCGAGCCATGTAAGATTATGGGCCTTAGCATTGGCGTAAATTAAAATGCTTTTTGGGAAATTCTTTACTGACGGCAACGAGTCGACGCGGGGTAGACCAATTGCAAACACCCCCATTTACACATACAATTCTACAATTTAGGAAAGTAAAAAATTAATATCCAGTTAGCAACAAAAAAAGAAAACAACATCTACGACGGTACCAATCGTTTTATACAAGCAGATTTAGAAAATATTTTGGCCCATAACCGTCCGAAATCACAAAGAGATGCAAAGATATGAAGCGTCATATTTACCTGAATCCGCTCCCCCAAAACTAAATTCATTGATTTTATGCATACAAGCGGAGTCAAATGGCAAATGATATGATAAAAAATCAACCAACAGCACCGTTTCCGGTGACTGTTCTCTGTTGCGACAAGCGATAGTTGAAAAAAATAACAACTTGGTGTTGAAATTTTGCAACCCGAAAAAAAAACAACCAAACAAAACGGGAAGTCAGGAGTATTAAAAATAAGTAAGAAAAATAAAACAATAGCAAACACCAAATTAGAAACTTGGTATGCCTAGTACATACCCATGCATAAAGCTATTCAAACTCGACTCTACAATCGCATACCGGTTGGTCACGGGGACCAAGTCCTTGTCCAGCATCGCAACGGCCGTCACGTGGCCGCAGAACTTGGCATAGTGGGCCTGCGTGTGCGGACAGCACGTGTTCACCAGAATCGCCAGGCCTGCAGGTAAGAGATTTGTCAACCGATTATGGTGACCGTCAGGCGCAATCGGTGAAGTACTTACCCAATGGTTTCAACGAGTTCAGGTGGTTTTTAAAGTCGTGATCGTCGAACTCCAGCTTGAACGGACTGTGCTGATCGTGAGTCAGATCCAGTACTTCGGCGATCGCTCCGCCTCCTTCTTTCTGGGAACTCTGAGCATATCACGGGCACGCAGAATACGAAAAAAATAAATGAAGAAAACGATGTTAATTTCCATTAACCTTAGGGCTTATGGGGAGAAGGCTACGAAACGGACAAACAAGTGTGTCGGTACAACAAGTTGAGTCAAGCAAAACCAGCAAACAGAACCGGAAGATACGAAATGATAAATAGACAGTGAGAAAGAGAGAGAGAGAGATAGAGATAGAGAGAATATCGTCAATACCAGCTCGATAATATGCGAGAGTGGATGGTAGTGTTCCTGGCAGCACTGCAAAATTGATTGGAAATTAACAAATGGGTGGTTTTGGAACGGAAAGTAATATCTCGGTATGGATTGGGGAATGCCGAGGTTCTGCAAATCTGAAATATCTAGAAATCTTTGATACAGCTGTAACTTCATCATTCCAGATCTACACTACAACCCGGCATGGATGGATCGAAATAAATTTTGAACGAAAAAGTGATAGTCCGATGTGGCCTAATAGGTTCAGAACTTTGGATGGTACTAGGAATCAATGCAATGATTTATTTTTGAGGTATAAATTCGATATGAATTTATCCAAACCACCACCAACCTGCGAGTTCAAACTGCTCTGGTCGGACTGATCAGTCCCACTGTTATCGTTGTTAGATGAATTCCTCAGGAAGAACACCTTCTCGGCTGTCGGATTTGGCCACGATAGGATTCCCTTCTTATCCACGCAACATAGGGCCTAAGATTCAGTTTCAAAATTAAAATCACCTCCGTCACCCTCTGATCCTCACTGGTACTCACCGTGATGCTTCCAAGCACCTGAACGACATTGACGCTCCGACTGAGCAACTCGCTGCGACCAAGGAACAGCTGCCACCAGAAGTAGGCAATCACCCGACGGGGAAGTTCCACGTGATCCAGATCCCCGGTCGGTGTATCCAGATCTTCTTGGAACGACTTTTGTGCCTCCGCTCGCATCACCGATTGCGGGATTGATAGAAGCGTTTCCAACCGAGCCGTTCCCCACAGGTTGATTGTTATCCAGAGCAACGGGAACATCAGCGGGAGAACCGGAAGCAATGCAGCTGCCGGGTTCAACAGAAATACATTCATCCAGTTAGTTGGCAGTTTCCCATTCAAGTAGTATCCCAGATATCGCAGCGCTCCAACGGTAAGCGTCAGAATTAGAACTATTAGGAATCCCCACTGTTGGATGCATTTGCTGATTAGAAGATCTCGTTGTTGGTCGATAATGGTGGTAGGACGATTTAGGAAATTATCCAACGTTGTGCGGAGATTTTCCAAGTAAGGTGTAACTTCCACGATGCAAATCAAGTCCGGCATTGGGGCTCGCGCAGTCGGTCTCTTGGGAGGTTCCATCTCCTGGCTCAATCCGTAGGTTTCACCGCACTTGAAGGACTTCTTTCCGGATTCTTCCGTACAAGTCCCCGGTGATACCTGCCCTGGCCGCATGACGATGTAATCTCCACGAACCAAAAGAGCCCACGGAAGATTGACAATCTTCCCATCCCGATACGTCCACTGCAGAGCTACGCATGGCGAAAGTGGACTGCACAGATGAGGATAATTCATCGCAGTCCACTCACCACATAATTTCGATCCGCATTTAATTTCCTCTAGAACTACTCGAACCTTTCGGAACATTTCCGTCTGCTTTAGATGATCTTCTCGAACGATGATAACGAATGTCAACAGCAGAAAGCAAAGAATGAAACCCGCTGAAAAACTATATCCAACCAGGAAAAACGTTACCACCACCATCACCGTGGCCAGCAGCGAAAACCAACTAATCACACTCGAAGGACTCCGGACAAAAGGATATTTCAGCTTGCCAATCCATCTGGAAAACGAACCCATATACTGAAACCCATCAACACCGGAAAATAATGTAAACAAACCTCTGCTTGGCGAATCGTTCCTCGTAGGCACACAGAACCGTCTCGATGTCGTCGTGCAACCGTTGCAGGGCTATGGTTGTGGACAACCCAAGGAAATTCCGATCGCCACTTTCTCCATCCTCGTCTTTCTTCTTCCTACGGTGGTCCATCACAATTTAATCCGCTCAAATAAAAATCGCTCCTATTCTAAATAAACTGGCCCTAGCACTGCTTCTTTTCCCTGGGAAAAGAGGCCCACCAAATTCTACATCTTACGTTGCCCCGCCGTTTACCTATACGCACTTTTCTCCCGTGACTTTAAAAACTTTTTCCACTGCTGCAGCAAACTCCAGGCAAGCACAAACAACACCAAAGACGATCGATAAGCAAAAACAGTTACTGATAAGAACTAACTGACAACCCACAGTCATCAGATGCGTGCGAGCGCTTTGTCGACTGTTTTGTTTACATGCGCGTGAGTTCCAGTATGTCGACGGATTCCTCTAAATTTATTTACTGTGAAATATTTGGGAAGGGCTCAGCTCGATATGTATTCAATTGGTGTGAACGACAATTTCTATAAATCCTGGACACGTTCAAGCAATGAGTAGACTATCTCGTAGAACCGAGTTTTTTTTTAACTAGTTGTTGTGATGAAATCGGAAAGATGTGTTGTGTTGCCAAGATGAAAATATATTGCTACATACATTTCTATTTGGGCGCTTTCGGCATGTTGAAGCAGAACTCATCCATTCTGTCGAACTTCAAAAGAGGATCATCTATAAAATATGTACCGCAAGGATTCCACGCTAAGATGAGAATACCTAAAATTAGGTATTTATTTTACCTAAAATTGGGTATTGTTGACAATACCCAAAATATCGGTAAAATTAAACGATAATAAACAGTCATTTTTACTGAAATTTAGGTAATGTTCATTTGTCAATATTGGACGTTATTATTTACCCAAAATTGAATAATTTTCAACAATGAAGCAACGCGGTCGCCATATTTTTCTAAGCGAAAACGTAATTATTTTTCTAATTAATCTTTCAATAAATGTCCCAATATTTGAAGCAATAACTTTTGCATTCTTTTTTTAGATTCTAGCTCCGACGAGAATCCCGAAGTGCAATTCGGCTTCACTCCGGAGTGAAAAAAGGAACGTGTGTGAACCCAAAATGTTGGGTTGATGCAGAAAAAATATTTAAGTAATGAAGGAATCCAGGTATCGCAAAAATTCCTTTTCGAGCTGTTAAAGCAGAGTAATTGTTGATAAAAAAAGAGTATATAATCGTTGATAATGCTGATACTGACCAATTCCATACAGTTTGAAAAAAAACCAGAAAGTTTTTATCAATTTCAGTTTTAGATACTTCGATGTTTAACCTCACTTAAGCTTTACATGGATTCCTCCATACTTTATTGATACTTATTGTTTGAATACAGAATAAAATAACTGAGATTTTTATACGTTCGAACATTAAATTTTGTTTCTCTATAAGTTCTGAAATTGAAATACTTATCCGAATGTATAAATTGTTAAATTGTCAATTTTGAATCATTCTGTAATATATAACTACAAAATAATACCTAATTTGCAGTAAAAAGTAACGATAAAAAAAACGGTAATTTTTAATGTTAATCTTCTTTCAATACCATTACCCAATATAAGGTGATCTGTGTTTACGCATAATTAGGGTATGTGCACTTTTGAGCGATTATCGTTACTTTTTAACGAATTTTAGGTATTCTCATCTACCGTTGAAAGTCGGTATAGAGTTCGAAAAAAAAAATCTTTTTCTATCTGAATCCCATGTTAAGGTCGGTATCGTGTTCGAAAGAAATTTCTTTTTCTATCTCAATCCCATGTTAAATTCCGTTTACTGAAACAAGTCGGTATCGAGTTCAAAGAAATTTCTTTTTCTATCTCAAACCCAGGTTAAATTCCGTTTACTGAAACGAAAAAGTAAAGAATCGAAAAGAAATTTCTGCAGCAGTATCCACTTGAAAAGAATGAAAAATAAAATTGGAATTTGTAAGGTTTCCACGCAAACTAATGGAAGCTGTCACTTTTCCTTTCGGAAAAATATTCCGCTCGATTATTCCGTAAAGGCCAGTATCGACTTAAAAAGTAGAGAGGTTACGGAATTTTGTTCAATACTACCAAGCGGAATTTTGACAATTGATCTGCATGGAACGAAATATCACCTTCACTTACGGAATAATCGAGCGGGATATTTTTCCGGAAGTAAAAGTGACAGCTCTTTTCAGGTGGATACTGCTGCAGAAATTTCTTTTCGATTCTTTACTTTTCCGTTTAAGTAAACGGAATTTAACATGGGATTGAGATAGAAAAAGAAATTTCTTTCGAACTCGATACCGACCTTAAGTGAAGGTGATATTTCGTTCCATGCAGATCAATTGTCAAAATTCCGCTTGATAATATTGAACAAAATTCCGTAACCTCTCTACTTTTTAAGTCGATACTGGCCTTTAAATTCCGTTTACTGAAACGGAAAAGTAAAAAATCGAAAAGCAATTTCTGCAGCAGTATCCACCTGAAAAGAACGAAAAATAAAATTGGAATTTGTAAAGTTTCCAGCAAACCAATGGGAGCTGTCACTTTTACTTTCGGAAACATATTCCGCTCGATTATTCCGTAAGTGAAGGTGACATTTCATTCCATGCCGATCAATTCAGTGCCAACATTTGATCAGGGCGAATCTGCTTTTGTAAACAAACATTTTGTCTGCTAATTTATCGGAAGTTGAATACAATTCCTTCAAATTGAATATATCAGCGGATAGAGATAAAGAGATAAAGCTACTCTTCCTTAAAGAGTGCTTAATTTGTATTTGTGACCTTATGTTCAACAGAAAATGACTACGGAAGCCATTGTTTACAAAAGCAGAATCGCCCTAATCTAATGTTGGCGCTGAATTGTCACAATTCCGCTTGGTAATATTGAACAAAATTCCGTAACCTCTTTACTTTTTAAGTCGATACTGGCCTTAAGCTGGAATTAGATTTCCCGAGTAATTTATGATAACAACCGGAAAGCTTGCGCATCGTCATGTCATTATAGGATACACGCTGTTTCTAAACAACCCAAATTTGAGTACGATTGACTCAAATTCGTCGGAAGTACGGCTACTCAAAAGTGAGTAGAGGTGGTTAGGACTAACACGTTGACAATTAGTAAACATCAATCGTATTCAAGCCGATGTTGACTGTTTGTCATCTTACCACAGAGAACAGACATCCAAGCTGGAGTGACCTCCGTGTGTAAATTTCTGTAGCTGCCATTTTAAAAATACAACTTGTTTTCGTTAGTTTTGGTGAATCGTATGTTGATGGGGCCACCTGCGCGCCTTGAGATTTGATAGTCTGTCAATTTTAGTTTGGTGAAACCTAGACTAGGCGGCGTTGATTTTCCAACGGTTTGCTTTTTAAAATTTACACAGTAAATTGGGAAAAAAATCTTCGAGCCTGGATGTCTGTTATCATTGTGATCTTACTACTCACTTTTGAGTAGCAATACTTCCGACGAATTTGAGTCAATCGTACTTAATTTTGGGTTGTTTAGAAATAGCACTCGCTTCGTAGTGTGAAAGAGTAAGTTGATTTGTTTCGTCATGCCAGTCGTGCCTTGCACGCTCAAAACTGCCACACTTTCATTTGTATCACTGTCCTTTTTTTTCTCACAGAAAAGTTACTTAATCTTCCGAGAAAGTGGAACAACTCATAAATTCAGTTGTTCCACATTTTCGGAAAATTGAGTAATTACAAATGAAAGAGAGGTTCACCGACAAACCGACATGAAACTCAATATTCACTTTTGATCAAGAATCCATAACGGCCGATTCAAATGTGCAGCGATCCCATCTGTCAAAACCTATAGAATCATTTTATCTAGATAAAATTAATTTGTCCCGGATAGCTCAGACACGAACCTTCTTATCAAGTTCCCAAGCGTGTTCGTGGCTTCAATAAACGTTCTCAGCGAACACGAAGATAGATGTCAGGTATTTGATTTGAACAGAAATATTTTGACATTTTCTATAGTCATTCATGTCGGTTTGTCGGTGGTTAGTCAAGGGGGGTTTGCGGCCAAGGGGATCGCACAAAGGGGACCAATTTCAAAGCCCCAATTCCAATTGGTTTTTGGGTTTAACCAGAAACCGAGAGAGAAATTTATAGATGAAAATTAAAAGAAAAAAAAAAATAACCGAAGTCAAAATGATCAACTGTTTTGTAAATTTGCACAGAAAAATAATGAATCATAATGTTTATTCCTGGAAACTTTTTTAAATTGGTTACACTGGGAATACCCTATATTACCCACCCAAGGCCCCCCAATTTACGCGCGTTTGAAAAATCCATTCTAAAGTTTGGGTGGATTTTCTTTGAATTTAAGTTCTACATGTAAATAGATGTTGTCCTCTTGAGTATGGGATGAAATATAAAGTTTGACAATCTTGCAATAGACCTTTCTCGTCAGACCTAACCCCCATTTTTTATATTTTTCCTTTGAAGGCAATCAACTTCTTATGGCGTTTGCGTTAATAGCTTTTTTTTCTATGCACTCCTCATTTTGTTACAAATTTTTGAAAACTTAAATTTGTTCCACATTTTATGGTGAATATAACCATGTGGAACAAATATGAGGCGTTTTGGCAACTCTGTAATGTGGATAAATTATATTCACCATGAAATTCAAAACTTTTTCTGGCAACACAGCGGTACTTTGTTTATATACAACGAAACGTAAAAAAAACATCTCCGCAAAATGTCGATGCATTGACTTTCACACGAATGATTTTACCAGTCTGCTGCTGAAAATCAACATACAGGTGCAAATCGACATTGTCGAACTTCAGATGCAATCAACCAGCAGCGTTTCCTACTACGTTACCAGTCTGATCGAGAGGAAAATTGAACTACGTCAGGGACTGTACGACCAGACGGAGAATCTGCATCAAACCAAACCTGCTCCGGCAGCGTATTTCGTGATGGACTCGTCCTCCACCCCAACAGCGAAAAAGAAGATACAAACAAAGAGTAGGCTAGGAAGATCAAGGAGAACACGGTCGTAGGGCCCTGCGTAGACGAAATCAAACTTGGTAGTCGATTCTATACCCTAAGTCGACAACCGTGCGGATTTTATCCTGCGAGTTAACTTGGAGGTAAAGAGGCCGGACAGGGTGGACACAACAACGAAAAACCGTACATAGGTAAGCAGCATAACGCGGGGGTCACTCGTTTTGAAGAACTCTGGCTACTTATTTCCATCAATTGCAGCCGGGATAATAGATAATGTAAAACGATTATCTCAACAACGATGTCCCACTGACGTTCAGTCGTAGTCGAACGCCAGAACATGGTGCCTTGCCGGCTCCGTTGGTGGCGGAGGTTGCAAATCGTCAGCTACCGGACGACCAATTCAACCGAAGTTTGCTGACCAAGCTTCCCATCATTGCAACATTCATCGGTAGGAGAAATGCCTACCTAACGAATCAGTTTAATCTTCCTTTGACGAGTTCATCCCAATCGCTCAATGTTGCTACCTTGTTATTATCTCCAGTGCTTCCTATATCTCAAACGGCAAGGTCTGATTGGACTTTGTCGACGAGTAGTGTGGACAATTTTAAAGTGAAACCTTTGACTACACACGCTAAAAAAAACCGCAGTAGAAACTACCATTTCGAGGGTTAAATTAAACGCAAACACCAACAATTTTCAGCTGACTATAAATTCGTTTGATTCTACCATGCCTGCGATTAGATCGACCATTGTGCGATTGATATCAATATGAGGTCTGTCAAATATACCACAAAAGTTGAAGGTTTACCATAAACGTAGAAAATTTGACTGAAATTTCATCGGGTAAAATGGTAGTTTACTACAAGATTTTTTCTGTGTGGTTCCCCCACCACAATCCCACCGCCTGCCGACACCACACCCACACCCCCCTCGCCCTCCCCACCCCCCGCCCCCTGTCCCCCCCCCCTCCCCTCCCACCCCCCCCCACCTCGCCATCCCCCCCTCCCCGCCCCAACAACCACCACCCTCCCTCCCCCCCCTCCCCCCACCTCCCCTCTCCCGCCCCCTCACCCCCCGCACATCTCCCCCAACCTTCCCAACCCCCCCCCCCCCCCCCCCGCACACCTCCCCCCAGCCCCGCACCACACACTTTCCCCTTACCTCCTCCCCATTCCCCCTCCCCTCTCTCTTCCCCCCCACTCTGTTCTCTTCCGTCCCCCTTTTTTGTTTGTAATATGTATAGCCTGGGACAAAATTTAAATTCCAGTTCCCTAATGATTTTCGGAAGCCTTTTGGACCCTGTAATAATTGTGCAAAATTTCAGCTCGTTTGGTGAAACTATATTTTAGCGCTAGTGGTTTTAATTTTACATAGGATTTGCCATGGGAAAACTTACTTTTACAGATAAAAATCTGGCAAGGTGATCCATTGTACTTGAAAAATAAATCAATACAACCACTTCCTGGGAAATTGTTCAAGGAAACTTTTCTTCGAAGACCGCAAAGCGATCCGACGTTTGTGGAAAAAGTTATTAAGCTGAAACTGATTGCTATCCAATCAAACGGTTCATTGAACTGTTTTCTCTTGCAGCACTGCCACCTGCAACCTGCTGCTGGCTGCGCGAAGCAACCACTGTGTTTTGTTTATGTTCACTCAGCATGGAGGAACTGTGCTGCTAGAAAAAACAGTCCAATGAGCCGTTCGATTGGATAGCAATCAGTTTCAGCTTAATAACTTTTTCCACAAGCATCTGATCGCTTTGTTGTCTTCTAAGAAAAGTTTCTTTGGAAAATTTCCCAGCAAGTTAAGGGATTGATTTATTTTTTTTTAGAGGACAACGGGTCACCTCGCCAGATATTTCTTTGAAAAGGTAAGTTTTCCCATATAAAATACTATGGAAAATTAAAACTGCGAGCGCTAAAATATAGTTTCACCGATCGAGTTGAAATTTTGCACAGTTATTATAGGAACCAAAAGGCTCCCAAAAATCAATAGGGAACGAAAATAATTTTGTTTCATATATCCGTGTCCCAGGCTAATGAACTTTTCTTCATCAACCGATCCCACCTTCCTTCCCCCCTCTTCCACCAAAACTATAATCCACCCAACCAAATTAATTTATTTCAACACACAAAAACAAAAAAAAAAACACGACCCCTCCGCCCCTCTACACAACAACAAAAATATTTTTTTTTTCTTTCGCCGCATTTTCCACAACATCAACATGATTATGCAAGTTATATTTTTCCTTCAAGTTCTCATATTTTGAGACCATGTTTTTTTCCGTTTGAGCATCACGCTCTTCCTCAGTTTTATCCTTTGGGGTCATAACAACACGTTCACGCAGTTTTTGCACGCAGGAGAAGATATTTTCATCATCAGTGAGAAGGGAGTTATCTAAAAAAAAAATACGATTGAAAATATATTACATTACGCAAATCAAAGGCTATCTTACCGTAAAATAATTTTTGAAAACATAATATATTTATCTGCTCTGTATCATCCTGGTTGAAATTGATTTTAAGTTTGGTTTCTCTAAAAATTTGTCTGCAAAGTGTCCCGTGGAATGTTTTCTCCTGTGACGTGAAATTTGTCCACGTGCAATTGTTTTTCACAAAAAGTAATCTTGGATTTAAGTATTGTATGTCTTTCTGATCTCATTGAATCATCATTTCAGCACATCGCAAAAACCTCACGAAATTGATGTTGAAGTAATTCCCTTGCATGACTATTTAAAAACGGTACAAACACTCAGTAGGAATATTATTCGACGAATATCGTCCAGTTCGCTCAAAACAAAATCTTTTTTTCCACGATTTGATAAAACAGAAGCACTTTCTAGAATAATGATGCGATCTTTGGTAGTATGTTATTGAATATAATATTTATTCACATGGCAGTTTAGTTTTACCGTCTTCAAATTCTCCGGTCTCATATTGTGTAAAACATTCTTTATTGGAAAAACTCCTCCGCCAATATGGAAAGCAGCTTGCTTAAAGGCCTCTTCGGTGAGCTCGGCAGCCAGAAGGTTCAAGACCGATGATTTACCAGAACCTTGCATTCACAAATCACAAATCACAAAAAATCTGAATTGTTTTCTTGCAGATAGTTGAACGCATGAACATTCAATGCGTTGTTGTTGGTAACAAGATTTACGGATTTAATCATTCGACTCACTGATGTGAGTATATGAGGAGTTTCGTGTGCCGTATACGTATACGTTGCTTGATGACATCCTTGGCGGATTGTTGTGGGTTCAACCTTGCCTGGGGAATTTTAGTAGCGATTGTGATAGTTGGTTCAGACTTTGTTTGGACGTCACTATTATCTTTATGTTTCAATAGAATTCTTGGCTTGGAACCACTACTATCCGGCGGGGCTTTGCCACACTTTGAGTCATGTTTTGATACCTTCTGCCTTTGTACGCAAAGATTGACACTTTTACTGTTTTCGCTTTTGATTCACTTCCAACCTGGATCAGGTATAAAGATTGTGTCGACTTGTTGTGTGCTAAGCGCCGGTGGGTTTGTCTATATTTATAACAAGTATAGGGTTGAGGTTTGTACTTTGTTTACAAAATCAAATAGGTCGTTTTGAATAAGTTGCCGATATTTTTTACGAGACTTCTCGATTGAGTGACTGAGTAAGAAAACTGCCATGTTTCAAGCAAGTACTCTGACATCTGCTTATAGGATTTCTCCATAGGCGTGAAGAGCTTATAAGTTAACGTGAAACTCACCACAGCAGAGAAACATCAGATCGGGGAAGAGAGGGCCAAATGGGTATTCACCACAGTTTGCATATGGGGTGAAATGGTCATTTAACAGTTTTTTTTATTGTTTTTCAATAGTTCCAGGCTTCAAAAAACATAGGTCCCATAGAAAAATATACTCTATAGATTGAAAGGTATCTGATAAGCAAATAAAAAAATCCACAAGAAAGGTCTATTCACAGCAAAATGTTGGCAAAATGCGCATAATTAGGCACTGCGCAGAAATAGGGTACTTCACGGTATTTTTATTCAACAGAACATTCTGCACAACAAGACCATCAACCTGAGCCATCATCTATTGACTTCGACTCTATGACTCCCGAGGAAGTGGGCAGATGGTATATTTCAAAATTCAGAGGAAGGATTGGTTTTACTGGAGTGTAAAACTGGATACAACCGGAACGTTTTTGTTTTTGGATCAGGAACAGGAAAACACGAGTGAAAAAATCACAAGTTTTATGGAGCTTATGCGTCTTCGGCTGAAACAAGTCAGGATAAGTAATAAATCGACACAAAAATAAATAGATGAAAGGACAAACAAAGACAACCCTTTCTATGTAACATAACAAATTAAGCATATGATGCATGAAACATAAATAACTCACTTATAAAACACTGACAGTTTTGTACTGTTCCAGAAGTGACAACTCTAACAATAAAACCGATTACGATTCATACGATACAATCTATCTTCAAATCAACTCCCATTTTAGGAAGCTATATATAATCGATAATTGATAGATGGATTCTAGTGTTAATTCTGCAGATTAAACATCTGAAATTCCGGAACGTAGTCACGTTTCATGTTTTCACTAAAGTTTCTCTAGATTACGCACTCTAGTTCAGTAAAAATACGAATCATAAGAAGATAGGACATTCATATGTGTGCAAATCACACTCCCCAATTTACCAAATAAACTACAACATCCCACAACCGTTCCGGTATTGAACTGCAACGAGTATATTCGAAAATTACTCAAAGTCTCCATTTACTATAACTACACAAATTTCAACGAACATGTACTTATTAAGCATCTTGAATCCATATCGATAATCAAAATTGACGCTTAGGATTGTCTAATAATTCATACTATGGACTGGTTATATGGAATTTTCAATATTTATGTAATTTCCCCTTTTATATAACTAACATAAACAGGTCGTTGAAGACTATTAATGGCAATATTTTAATCACATCGATGAACAATACGTTCAGGATTGACAAATAGTTCATTTTATAAACTGAATCTATGACATATCGAATATTCCTGGATCTTCCTCGAATTTCTGATCAAAATATGTATCCAGTACCATATTGGCCACATTTGAGTTCGTAATTCTGGTGAAGTGTACGAAGGGTTCAGTCTCACCATCAGTGGATTAATTCGGGTTTTTCCTCTTTTTACTTACAATTTGAAACAAAACCCCTTTCACCATACCCCCCCCTGCCCCCCCAAAATATTTTTAAAATACCCACCGCCCCCTTCCAACCCTCCCATAAAAAAAATTCCCGACACCAACCAAATTTTACCTAAAAGCCACTAAAAAAAAAAAAAAAAAAAAAAAAAAAAAACTAGAATAATGTTCGCGGTAAACGTATCTGATATTCTAATATAGGCTTTGCTGCATTGTAGCAAGCATAAAAATAACAATATCAGATGCGCTGGTCCGTTATGGCATGGTGTTGCACGGTAAGCTAGTTTCATCCTTTTTTTTTATGAAAATATGACAGAAATGTTTGTACCTGTTTCCAAACCTATTTGCTGGGTGAATGACAAATTATCAGTCCTATGCACCCACTTTTAGGAGATCCCCCAGGAGACTAAAGTAAGTAAATTAAGTATAGAAAGGAACTTTAATATGCGGGTCTATAACTATTAGGTCGTACAATTTGTCAAACAATTTTCAATCCAACTTTTCTTGATTTGACACAAATGTTACATAGGACCTAATGCAATATTTGGCTTGAAGTAGTTGAATTGTATCCATCAAAATGAAGCACTTTTTGCTCGTTTACACTCTTCGAACAATCAGAACACGCCTTTTGTGTCGTCTTTTTCGTTCTTTCGCTGTGTAAATGAATAAAGGAGTTTTACGTCAAACTCCTTCGTCTATTTTAACAGCGAGGGAGCAAATTCGACAAATTCGATTGGCCTCACCTGTTTACATCTCATTTACAGGATATCGCTTCTAATCGCGTTCACTATGGGTATCAAGTCCCGTTGAAAATCGCTTCGACTAGGAGCGCGTCGCATCGCGTCGCGGATCGCTCCCACTATGGGATCCACCTAATTTAAGATATATTTTTATTGGTGAATATAACCATCTGTACCAAATCTCCATCTCCATATTTATGTCTGTAGATCTGGCATCCCTGATCTGCAGGTGTGTCGATCATTGCTCGATTCATTCATGAAAAATTCCTGGAATCGTCCGGATACAGACATTGCATTCTTCTCTCTCGGCTAAAAATAGCCATACGCATGATCCTTCGCGACCGAAAAAGGAAGAATAGTGGAGAGCGAACTACTAGGCGCCTCGCTCGCACTTCGCACAGCATGGCCAGTTTCAATGAATAAGATACGCGTGCTTGTCGGTAGCTGGTGAGAGCGTGAGAGAGTTTCGTTACCCCTAGATGGAACCTGATGCGGCGAATGCGGTGGTGAGAGTGAGAGACTTCATTCGAGCCATTCAAACGACTATAGGTAAGATCAGTCAATGACAAAATCGGTGGAGCAAATGATCGCGAACTGCCGTCAAGCGAAGACAGGCAAAGAGCGTGGATGTGAAGATCGAAGCGAGATCAAGTTTTTTTTGCTGTAACTTATCAGGCTTAAGCGTTGAGATTGTGCTTTGTGTTGAGGAGTTTATTATTTTTTTTTCTAGAAAGGTGCAATTGGTGGACGCACAGGTGAATTTCTGTAGAGTGTCGTTGTCCTCCGGTGTAATTCGGGACGAGATCAGTGTGTTGAGGACCGATTGAAGTGTTAAAAGTTAGGATCGCGATCGGATGGGATTGATTTCGGTGCTCCCGTAGGATTGAAGGAAAGGAATTTTGACTTTTCCTTTGCAGGCGCGTGAGAGTACCTACCTATTTCAGCAGTAGCGCTGGAGAAGGGTGCCTGTGTTGGTGGTGTCTTGATCTCGCTTGGCTGTAAGATTACCAATACCGGGAAGAGGGTGATCACGAAAATCGCCACCAATACCAATGTGCGTGGCAAGTGATCGATAGAGTTTTATCATGTTTACAGTGTGGCTAGCGTAGGAGAAAATAGAATGATTTTGTCTTGAATTACAGGAGATGGTTGAAGTGACGTTGATTATTCATAGATTCGATGTTATTCAATTCGAATCTCATTAAGCTGATTAAACTAGGCTGAAATTTCAAAGACGTTCGTCGAAACAGTTTTTTCAATTAAAAAAAAAATCAAATTCCGAAGATCAAACACATTCCACCGGTCTAAACTAGTGAGCATACCCAAGTGTTGGTAAGCTCTTTGCGTTATTTGCCTTCGATCCCATTCACCGTAAATGCGCAAGTTGATTTGTTTACATATAAATTACTCCTGGGGAAGTGGAAAATATTTCCCTGTTATTGAGAGATCTCCGATCATACAGTTCAGTGATTTGTCTTCGAATTTCTTAGAAAGCATCTTCATGAATGATAGAAGAATTCATCCCGATAAAACATCAGCAGGATTAACCTTGACGCCGTAGTTGTAGAAGTATTCATATTTATAACACTGATCTCGTCAGACTTGCTGGGGACAACAAGTGGATTCATTTATATTAACGTGCATTCGCTCAAGTGCCGAACAGCTTATCGACTTCCGCTAGATCGCCCGAACTCTACTTAAGTTTGAAACCTTGCAGATTGTCGTTCGTAGTGGAGCCATGTTGGAAGGTAGAAAGATTCTAGCGATATGGCTGGGCGCTGCCGTTGGCTTGATCTGCTTGGCCCAGTTTGCGTATTCTTGCAACGAAATGGTCTGCGCCAGTATCGTTTCCAAGTGTATGCTGACACAGAGCTGCAAGTGCGACATGAAGAACTGTTCCTGCTGTAAGGAGTGCTCGGAGTGTCTGAGCTACCTGTACACGGAATGCTGCAGTTGCTTGGAGATGTGTCCAAAGCCAAATGAAACGACCAACGAGCTCAGTAAGCAATCGCACGTGGAAGAGCTGGAGGGTTTCCCCAACCTGTTCAATGTGCTCACCTCGGAGGAGGATCCCGAGGAGCGTTGGAGGATCTACACGTTTCCAATCGATCTGGATGCGGCTCTGTACGGGACGAATGGGGAATCCGGCATGAAGTATTTGATGCGTAAGTACAATAAGATACTCCTTGAAATTAAAATAAGACATCAACCCCAAACTGTCAATCATCACAGACTCCAGCGATAACGATCTGAAGCCGCGCTTCGAGGACTCTTCAAAAGTGACGGTTAACTGTACCGTGGCCTACATGGCCCAGTGCATGTCCTGGAATAAGTGCAAAGAAAGCTGCCTCACCATGGGATCGTCCAGCTATCGGTAGGCCACGACAATCATTCGATCTGAACCTAACGCTAATAACACGTATCTTTACCGTAGGTGGTTCCATGACGGTTGCTGCGAGTGCGTTGGTCAAACGTGCATCAACTACGGTATCAACGATTCACGTTGCCGGGAGTGTCCGGAAAACAAGGACCTACTGGACCTGGAAGAGGGACCCAACGAGGACGAGCTGGACTACGGCGATGGGGTCGGGCCGTTGGACAACGGGGGCGTCGAGTCGACCAATATCTGAATCATGGGGGCTGCTTGGCCGGTGGTGGCAATGGCAGTGTTGACGGTGGTACCTGTTTGGATCTAGACGGAAGAGGGACTTACAAATGAATAGCAGCGCAATGCAGTCAATTTTTGTTTTCAATCGAATTTTGAACAGTATGGTATAATGTGCCTTATTAGATGTGTGGCCGGTTTGTGACAGGTTTCCAAACGGCTTAGGATTAGTGAATCTCTGTGTATTAGCCGGAAACGAAGTATTTGCAGAATGTACTTGAAGAACGAGTTCGACGTATTTTACTTAAAGGAAAACGAGGAAGCGACGACGGAAATTACGAAGAAATGAAGTATTGAAATTTATACTTAAGCATTTTTTAGTTTTGTAAAATAAATCTATACTCAAACATTTATTTTAAATGTCCAGATGTCTACTTTTTCTTCTTACCCTTCCTAAATTTCCCCACGGCTTTCGCCACTTGAGTAACTTTTGTAAACTTCTCTCCTTGCTCATCGACTTCTCGCACCACTTGTTTCTTTTCCCCCGATGTCTTCCTCGTCCTAGGCTTTCCCTGCTTCGCCACCTTGGTCAACAATCGATTCATCCTCTCAATTTCCATTTTCAGTTCCTCCAGCTTATCGTCCATTTCCATGGAGGCGCTATCCGAAGAAGTAATCTCAACGCGTCTACTGTCCATAATCTCCTTCAACATGATGCTCGCATCGGCGATTTGCAACGCCTCGTCCATAATGTGCTCGTCCAACGTCAGGAACAGTGGAAATTTCAGAAATCTCAAATTCACAAACAACCCCTCCGATCCCCGGACGAGCCAACCTCCGGGCATATTCGGTACCACCCGCCACTCACCTTTGGGTAGCTTCTGACCGCGCTGCTGAGTCTGCGCGGTCTCCACCTGTGGACTTATGTGCTGTACTAGAATCTTCCGGAGTTCCTTCGGCTTAACCACGATCACGTACGAGTGATTCTCGAAAAACGAGCTTGGAAATAGACGCCGGATCAGATCGAAAGGCATCTCCCGAAGGCCACGTTCGTATCGCTCCAGGATCAAAACCTTCTTGCGCAGACTGATCAGTTCGGATTCTTCCTTGATGGCGGTAATGTCGCTGACGGCAAGACCGTTAATCAAGTTCAGGATCACGATCGGAGCAAAGAATATGAATAGTACAAACAGGATGATCCTTCCGCCGCTGAAATCTACTCCAGCCGCTTCGTATTCGCCGGTGGTCATGACCAGTGTCTTTAAGGCAGCACTCGAGAAAGTGTTGAACGTGTTGAATGGGACTTCGTCTTCCGTGAAGTTCCGTGGTATGGTGCGATCGTTGTACGACAGGAAGAAACTGAATGTGAATGCACCGAGTAGTGGGATGAAAAGCAGAAAACTCTTCATGAAGTTTGCCGAGACAGTTTTGAACATGTACATGTACGTGGAGAGGGTGTTGAAAGGGAGCGAACCAATGAGCACAGTAAGCTGTAGAGCAAAGGCGATGACAATCAGCGAAGAAACGATCGACTGACAGCCATTTTGAAGCACAACAATCATGGCGATGATCGTCGCTAGGTCCAGGTAGTTGTCAAACGAAAGAAAATACCTTTGCCGAAGGAAAAGGACTTGAACACCTTCACGTACGATCATGTATACAGCACCGAGCCAGGTTAAGACTTTCAAAACAATCGAATGACCGTTGTCTTCGTCGCAGGTATCAAGAGAATGCATTCCGAAGAAGATAACGGTTGCGAGTGTGCAGATTAGATTCAGATAGATCCATTTGGTAAGGCGTAACCACTTGACCAGAATGAAGGTGTAGATCACTGGATGCAGCAGGAGGGGTTTGAGTTCTTTGGACTTGGCGATTATTTTAACGGGATCCATTTCGGTGACGAACGTTTGCAGCGGTCGTTGGTGGGAAACATTCGAAGACGAAGCCTTTTCGACGATTCGCCATAAGTTCTGCTCACTGCGGTCCTTGGAAATGGCTTTCTTTGTGGGCCGTTTCTTGAAGATGTACGGATCGAACCCATTCAGGTTGAGACGGATTTCATTTCGATCGAAGTACGATCGTCTGACGTCGATTGTCACGCACTGGTCGAAGTACATTTTCCAGAACTCATACCGCGCAAAGTCCAGCGGAGTTTGATTGTCCTTATTGCGAATTCCGAGAAAGGCGTACTTCTGCTGCAGCAGATCCAGGGCTATGTCGGTAAAGCCAAATTTTAACGATGTATGCAAGGCAGTATTGCCGTTGTTGTCCGTCCGAGTGAGGTAGATCTTTTGGTCTTTTGCCAGCAGTTCAGCGCACTGCAAAACTCTTGCTCGATCCTCTTCGCGTCTCCAGAGCTCCTGGGCGCGGTTTAGGGCAAACACCAAAATCGGATCATAATTTATCAGAACCCGATCGGTGATATTGCTCAGCAAAAGGTTCAACGTGGCCACATTGCCGCGCTCGCATGCTTTTTTGAGAAGGCCCTTCAGCTCCACACGATAAACCAGTTCGGAGGTTTTGGCGTCACTATCCAAGTCTGGTTCGCTTACTCGAAGCATTTTCCTTTTGCTTACGGGTTTAACCGTTTGGAAGATGATCTGGCCCGAACGTTCTACGATTTTCTTCACGGCTCGTTCCATGTCTAGCTCAACCGCAATATGCAGCAGCAGTTTTATCACAGGTTTGACGTTTGCTTCGTTCACCTTGAACTGTTGAAACTCTCGTTCGAATCGCTGCTCTTCCTTGAATCGCAGCAGAATTTCCAGCAGTTCAACCGTCACGTTAACCGGTACCCAATCTTGGTAGAACCCCAAGACCAGCTGCTTAGTTTCAGCTCGTTTTCCGACAGCAATGGCTCCGTTGAAGCGATTGACACATTCCCTCAGAAATGCCTTATTTTCTGCGGATGAGCTCCTCATCAAAAGCTCGAATGGCAACTTCAGACGATCGCTACAGACATTGAAATCCGCTCCGTGGTCTAGCAGGAGTAGGATACAGTGACGGATGTCTTCCACCTTGATGGGGCCCTTGGTCAGTTGCAACGCACGCTTTTTGAACTTGGGACTATTCACCAGGGCATCGTATTGCTCACAAAGGAGAAATAGTGCCGTTTTGCTCTGTTTGTTGCGAATATTGACATCGATTGTCGGCCTGGACAGGAGCCACGTAATGAAGCTGATGTTGAGCGATTCGACGGCGTAGTGAAGTGGGGTGTTTAGCTCTGGGAAGATTTTCTACGAAGAGAAAGGAGAAATAAAGTAAGCAGGAAGGGACGTTATAAGTTCGTGAGGGTACCTCATTGTCAGCGGTGAAGCGCATTATGAAACACTCAAGAAAGGGTTGATAGACGGTGTTCGATTCCAGCATTACTGCAAAGGTGGGTAGAGTTTTGGCATTGAAAAGGAAGGTCTTTGGCTCCGGGATTGTATTCTGTGTGTCCCAGTTCTTCATTTCTTCAATTAAGCTTTGCAAAGTGTCCCAACGGGCGTCTTCCAATAGTTCCTGCAGTTTGGATAACCCATCTTCGATCTCCGGCTCATCGATGATTGCTCGCAATGCATTGTTGAGGGTTGTCTGCAACGAGCTCGCCGGACAATTACATTGATATCTTATCGTTATAGTTTGTACAGATAACAGTCACGTGTTCAATGACGAATGTCCACCGACTGTAGAGAAATGTCACTTTTTATACTATCCCTGAAACGGTTAGAGTATGAACTAGTTTCCTTCTATCAAACATTACCTGTAATTCCTTTCGTTGAGTTCGTTTCGCCTGGCGGGTTTGTTCCAAAACCAGGTACGTCGTGTCCACTGACATGGAATTATACCGAATGTTAATAGTAAACAAAGCGATCTTCCAGACTCAATGATATGCGTCATCATACTCACCGGCTTCTGGTTGAGCAGATGCCATGCTGCTTATTCAGTCATATGGCTTTCAAGATAAAATTGATTTAAGTAATGGGAACTTAATTAACATTCATTCTTACAAGAATACAATTAATTTGACAGAACCAGAGATGTAGGCACGCGGGAGCTGTTGTAGAGATGACTAAGGTGCGCTGTGAAGGAAATGAGACTAAACTTCACTGGAACTTTATTGTACTGAAGCGATGTAGAGAGGCGAGAGTACCACTTAGGTAGAGTGCCGGTGAGAGTGATCCGCAATAAGATTAAGAGAGTATTGGGAAAGAATGGTTCTCTCGCGAGTTGGGTTGAGAGGAGTTGAGACCATGTGCGTTTATAAATACTCATGTATTAGGAGTATGTGCGTTAGGTGCCGTAAGCATACGGCAAATCTAAACTAGTCATACATAACTAAATAATTTTTAATGCATTTTGATATAGAGAAATCCAAGTAGAGCTAAAGTGAGGTTAAACCAGCGGGCGGATAGTCAGGAAGAAAACGAATTTTTTTTTTGGCTCAGGAAGTACTAGCATACCGGTCCCAAGCTTGGTTCCAAGCTTAATGATTTGCCCCTAAGACCGTAGGTCACACCAATACACTCTCAAATATTCTGTCAAAATCACATAGCGAATCAAAACAAAAACAAAGATACTTGTACCAAAAGGTACTGAAAAGCGCAAGAATGCATGGCAAGGTGCAGACTGCAAGGTGTACTTCGGAACTAGGGGTTCTACAACAGTGAACCAATTTCAAATCGCTAGGTGCACATTGATTTTTGGTTGCACATTGATTGTTGGTTAAACATCGTAGTATCTAAAATTGAAATTGATAATAACTTTCTAACTATTTTTCAAACTGTATGGAATTGGTCAGTATCGTCATTATCGTCGATTTTCTTATCTTTTTATCACCAATTACTTTGCTTAGACAGCTCGAAACACAATTTTTATCGAGTGTCATCTATGACGTTTAACCTCACTTTTGCCTTTCTGGATTTCTCCATTGTTTATTGCAAAATTTTGTCCC
The DNA here is from genome assembly GCA_024533555.2 of Aedes koreicus. Classification (NCBI taxonomy): domain Eukaryota; kingdom Metazoa; phylum Arthropoda; class Insecta; order Diptera; family Culicidae; genus Aedes; species Aedes koreicus. The sequence continues at coordinate 318,449 of JAHHFK020003576.1, read as the reverse complement.
TATGGGATAAGGGAGGTTTTATAATTTGGAAGATTAATAAAGCTGAACCTTAACATAAGGGGCCATTCATATACCATGTGAAAAGAGAAATCACGATTTTCGACCCTCCTTGGACAAGTGTAGAAAAGTGTTCAGTTTCAAAAAGAGTTGAATTGTACCATTATGAAAAGCTTCTTGTACCGAATTTATATAATTTATTTAATTTCAAAAAAGCTATTTTGACTTGTTTTGATGACTTCGAATGTCTTTCATATCATTATATTGAAATACGAATCACATAAGTATGGATGATCCACATACCTCTGTAGTATCGAGGAGGTTAACTTGGGAAAAAGAATTTAATGGAACACGTCAACACAGATCGATGGTCAGAATATGAAAGCCTATATTAGTTGCGCTCTCTTAGTGCGCAATGTACAAAGGTTCGTCTAAGGTGAGGTAAATCAAGATCAAGGTTAATCTATTGAAAGGTGGTTAATATTGTTACGATACTACATTCACTTTCTCTTTTTGTTAATCTTTTAATATTTCATCTCATTACAGGGTGCGGCAGAAAATAATGCGAAAATGTTCAAACTTGAGTATTGGGTTAATTCGTGTAGCTAGTGACTAATTTCTGTCAAAAGTGTATTTGTTTATGTTTACTTTCAAGTGCTGCATCCAAACATTCAATTTGTTTTATTGCAAATTCGTCAAAATGTTCGCAAAAGAAGTGATCACCAGTTTGTTGCTCGCCCAGAAGAAGCCGAAAGAGATTGCCAAGGTGGTAGGGTGCCATTTGGCAACAGTTTACCGCATAAAAAAGTCCCTGCAGGATGGTCCTAAGCAGCGGAAGCCGGGAAGCGGACGTCAAATCGGTCCGTGCAAAAATTGCTCGCAACCCGGTGCGTTCCATAAGAAAACTTGCAAAGGAAGCCAATATTTCGGAGAAATCCATGCGGAGAATCATCAAAGAAGACCTGCATGAATCTTCCAGAGCCAGAGTGAAACGCCACTTGATTACGGACCGGGTCAAGGAACTACGAGTGACTCGTTCCAAGAGATTTCTTTCCTTGTTGAAGAAGGAAAAAATGATAATCCTATTCTCCGATGAAAAGCTTTTCAGCATCGATGCTGTGGCCAACAGCCGCACGGACCGGTTCATTTCACCGCAGAAAATGGAAAACGTTCCGGAAAAAGTGAATTTCAAATTTCAAACCAAACATCCGGCTGGTGTCATGATGTTTGGCTTGGTGGCGTCCAACGGTTTGAAAATGCCGCCTGTTTTCATTGATGCTGGAGTTAAAATCAATACCGAAGTGTATATCGGTATTTTAAAGGACCAAGTGCTTCCCTGGGTGAAGGCCAACTTCTCCGAGGACTAAAACGTTGTCCTACAGCAGGATGGAGCGCCGTGTCACACGTCCAATCGAACCCAACAATGGTTGAACGATAACATGAAGTTTTGGCCGAAGGATTTGTGGCCCCTAGCAGTCCAGATCTTAATCCGTTGGATTATTCGATTTGGGCATATGTTGAAACACGAGCCTGCAAAACACCCTGAAGTCAAATATAACACGCACATGGCAGTCAATGTCGGAGGACTACGTCCGAAAGGCATGCTCTGGCTTCCGGCGTCGGCTCGAGGATGTTATTAATAAAAATGGAGGACACATTGAATAAATTTGTTTAAAAGGACTTTATAAAGATAACTGCACTCGAAAATGTTGATATTATTGCTTGAATTAGTTGAAAATGGGATTTGAAAGAAATAGAACAAATTTTCGCATTATTTTCTGCCGCACCCTGTATATGTTTCGGCGAATTGGCATTCTCAACATTCCGCTATTGCGTGATGCCCTTGGTGGAACGTTGATATTAATCTGCCCCAGGATGGCGCTGCAATCGATTCGGCCTTGTAAAATGTCTGCAACAAAGAGAGCCCTGGATGTGTCACGACGAAACCGAAGCGGTGCAAGATCGAACAATCGACAACGACTCTCGTAACTCGGCATACGAAACGGGTCTCTCCAAGGCAACCTTCTCAATGCGAAGCGTAAAAACCAGCGTTGAACAGATTCGACTCTATTTTCACCATTAATATAGCTCGGATTCCAGACGGCAGAGCAATACTCCAGAATCGATCGCATCAAGGAGCAATAAAGGGACTTCAGGCAGTAAATAGTCTTTAGCCATCCGAAAAATAACGCCCAGAGCTCTTGACGTCTTGTCTACGATATACGAGATGTGATGCTTGTACGTCAACTGAGAATCCCGAATAACTCCTAGATTTTTTACGTAAGTCGCACGTTTGATTACTGTGGCTCGCGCTTCAACGCGAGACATATTATTAATTTATAGAAGCGTGGAGGGGGGTTGGTTTGGGGGGTGAGGGGTGTGTGTTTGTTAAATAGATATATCGAGGAATGATAAAAGTATATGGTCAACATAGTTTTTCACAGGTTTTATTTACATCCATTTATCCATCTTTAGGAATCACAAATCTAATTCAATGCTGTACGTGTCAAACATACTTTTCTGCGCTGTGTACCTTATGTAGGAATGAAAAATCTTCGGCAACATTTTTGCTGAATTCCTCGCATGTGTCCTGAATATTTAACCAACCCTGCAACAACGCTTTCAATGTATCGACGCTCAACTGAGAGTTTTCCGAGGTCCTTTTTTAAAGTTTTGAAACGGAATGTTATTCACTTCAAAATGTTTAGAGATCTCAATCCATTTATCCTCGATTTCAGTCTTATTTTCATTCCACGGAGAAACTTTTTCATTACTTACATCTTTTTTTTGCATGAGACACTTCGTCGAATAGCTCAGCTTCTTCTTTGTCGGCATCAACCGATTTGCCAGAATCATCAAATTTACGGACATATGCGAAACACGTTTGTACTGCCTGCCAATCAATGGTGGTTTTAAGGTTCGCCCACTTATAACAAATAACCTCGTTAAACTGAGAAACTCGAGCCTCAAGATAGTCAATATATTTCTTATAGAAACTAATCATATTCGACTTTTACAATGTTGACTTGGGCCAGCCGTTTTCCTCCAGATGTTTCAATTGATTTCGGACACTTAGTGGTAAAAACTGATTACTGATTCTCTCACGAAGTTTGAACTTGAGGTCATCAAGTTCAGCTGGAACCTCTGTAAGTGTGATGTTGTCACCTTCATTTTTGTTCACCGTATTGTCAAATACCGAACCGACGCCTGACTATGCATGAAATACAACCACATTTCAGAGCTCTCATCTTCAAAAAATTCGCGAAGAACTCTTGGACTGTGATCGATCGACAAAAAGTAAGATTTCAGTGGTGAGAACAGTTTTAACACTCGTTCAATAGCTGGTATCAAAGCTAGCCAGCGAGTCTTACTGTAGCCCAAAATCCTCATGTATTTTACTTCTGCTTCCTCGCCAAAACCTTTCAGTTTCTCGACCCTGACCGTAAAAATATAGAAATGACTGTAGATCTTGACAATAATACCCTCAATATCCATGGGAAGTTGATCCGCCGCCGCCTGAATTGTGTTGTGAACGATAGGTGCAGCGCATTCTACACCCAAAAATTGGTCTCTGTAACTGATCCTTTAGCTTGCAATAAACGTTGTTCGCACCCTTTCCATGGAGACCACCAAAATTTGTGTTGGCGTTGTCTGCACAAATCGCCGTTACATTTCCCTGCATTTTGTATTTGCACAAAATTTCGTAAATTAATTCCGCAATTATGTCCAATGTTTCGCCAGGAAGCGATATAAAATCCAACAACTTAACCCGAATTCCACGTTTGTAGTCAAAATATCTAATTACACAAGGGAACAACTTTGTTTTCTTGTGTTTTGAAGCGTCGGAGAAGATTGTTAGAAAATTGATGTAGTCCATACATGTTGAAATCTGACCAACAGAATATGGAGCCAGGACATTTTTGGTCTTCTGTTTTGGTGCGACCGCAAGAGAATTTTGGCTCGAAAAGCGCACGAACAAGCTTGGATGTGCAATCCATTGATCGAAATGACTGACTGTGCTTGACGGTGTGATAGGTAAAAACAACCTCAGCATGAGCAAGCTGCTGTTCCTTAAAACCGAATTCTCCTTTTCGAAAAAAGTTGCTTACTTTTGGCGATGTGGCAGCCGCTCCTAGGGCGCGCTTATGTTTCTCCGTTGCCGTGTGCCTTTTAACATCGGTTTTACCTCCTGATCCGATGGAAAACTTGCTGCTGTAGGTTTCACAGTAAACGCTGCCGACGGTCTTTGCCTTTTTCAGGAAAGGAAATTCCTTTTTCAGGTCGTCCGAAAACAAGCACTGGCGTTTTTTCGACATGAATGAAGTCGCTGAGAGATTTCCTACAGAACCGTATTCTAATCAAAATCCTTGCTGAATTCGTAATATCGCACTGAAATTACTAGAACTGTTGCCACAGTCTTGCTGCACTTGATACAAACAAGGATAACTTTTGACAGATTTGCGCCGGTTGAAAAATTAAACACACTGACTAATCATCTTCACGAGCTCTTTTTCACAAACATATCGCTTATGCAGGTTGAAAAAAGACACCTGCGATTTCAACTAATGAAGAATAGGAAGATGGATTTCTTGATGAAACGATAGTGTTCGTGAGGTCAATCCATGACAGTAGCTGTCAAACGCATATAGAGATGTCACAAGTTTTTGAAAATATAAAAAAGATGTGAACAGTGCTTTGAACTAACATTGCTTATGTTGAAGCTTTTAAATGACCTTGATAAAGCAAAAAGCATATAAATACCAAATCGCGGGACATTTCGGTGGCTGAAGACGAACGCGGACATTTCGCGGGACGCATTTGGACGCGGGAAATTTTTTAGAAAAGCGGGACTGTCCCACGAAATGCGGGACGTCTGGTCACTTTACGTATGAGGAGAGATTGAGTAGACGTCAATTGAAATAATAGACAGTGATTGGCAGAAGTGAATTAGAAAGTTTGGATGAAAAATATTGTATCCCAAGTAACACAACTTGTTATGTAATGATAGAAAATTCATCTTTAAGACATGATCGCATGTATTCTTCTAGTACACATATCTTATTTTTGGTATCTTATATGACCAAAACAGCGCAATAAATCGATCTATTCCAAACATCTTTAAGGTCTCACAAGAAGTTTTTAGATACAGATTTAGGACTACTAATACGTTCTCAAGATACTTTGAATAACATGTTTTCAACATGATGATGTCTTATCTTGGTAGTTTCTAGCTTCATAATAACAAAAAAGGTTATAATCAAGCAGTTCCAAAGTAAAAACAATTGCAGAAAAACATGAACATAACATGCTAAATTGAGAAATGTCAAACGAACGGAAGTTAACAAAGATTGAATTTGAAAATAATTTTTGTTTATGAGGAGAATATGCACAACTCATAATGAAAAATAATGACAATCGTTTTTGGCCAAATCGATTATTTAATAAATATCAGAATTCAGAAGATGGTTAACGCTCAGAATGCTTTCCAAAATATCATATGCGAGGCAGCTTTTATGGTGCAACTTTTGGTTTTACCCTTGCATAATTTATGCGCCATTCTAAAAAACAAAAATGCAACAGAAAATTCTCTTATATTTTGCAATTCTGCAGCATCTGTTTGTTGGAATCATCAAAAATCGTCATGGTGGATTAGGCACACGGTCTACACTGTCGATTAAAAATATTTTGAAAACATAAATAAATGTCCAGATTATCGAGCAATTTTCTTGCTTACTCAAAGATTATCATCTCAATCTTCGACAAAAAAAAAACGCAGCTTTCGAAAATGTTTGTGATAATTATAATTATAGTTTTAATCTGCACTGTGGTTTAGTCCATAGTTATGGCGTGAATTTGAAATTGAGTGTAAAATACATCATTAGAGCAGTCTAATAACATACTCATGATGGTCCATTGCAAATTATTTGAGTTAGTTATTATAACATCATAGTAGTCATTTGACTCTAGAAATTTTAGAAAAAAGTACGTGTCTTGTGGACTATCACAATGAATCAACTTCTGTTGGTGATTCTTATTACATGCTTTAGTTCCGAAAAATATGTTTGATTGTTTCTCATGTAGTTAGACCAATTCTGCAACCGTTTCTTAAAAAGATATCTGGCAAATGAGCTGGGTCCACTTTTTAATCGGTTTGACAAATTAATGAAAAACAATGAGATTTCATAAACAAATTAATCATACTCATGGCAAATCTTACTGTAAAATTCAATCTGTATTTACATCTGCTAGTTTGACACTTGTGGAATTGAATTGTGATGCTCATGCATTTCTGCATTTATTTTTCACTTTTTAATAACTTGATTTATAACCTATTGGTTATAGTGATGCTATAAACTTCCTAGATAAGACATCTTCATGTCAAAAGCATGTTATGCAGTGCATCTTAAGAACTACTTATGCGACTTAAAAGATGTTATCAAAATATCGATTAATTGCGCTTTTATTTTGGTCATATTCGAGTCAAAAATTAAAGTCAGATGTTCTAGAAAAATACATGAGTGACATATGAAACGCAATGTTCAGCGAGAACATCCTCTCGCTTGTATACGACAAAAGATGTTTTTCATTTCCATTCTTGATGCTCTTGTACAACAACATTTGAAGATTACTGACCTTATGAAGATGTTTTTTGTCTGTTGGATACAGCGGGTAAGATGCTTGAGAGGGTAATCCTCAACAGACTGACAAAGTACACGGAGGATACGGGTGGTCTGTCTAACAACCAGTTTGGCTTCCGTAAAGGCAAGTCGACAGTGGATGCCAAGTGGACCCAAGCTCCCGAATGGGGTGAATGGAGTGATCGTCTGGTTCGCAGACGACATCACCCTTGAGATATATGGTGAATCCATCGAAGTGGAATGCTCGACGCAGCGCTGTTCGCATTTATAGCTATTTGCTACCTTTTTCTTAGACCATCCCCACTGGTGGGTTCGTATCTGGGTAATATTTTGATGACAGAGAGCGTTCCTATTTTGATTTAGCCACCCACTTTCACACCGGTCGTTCTTAAAAAGGTTACACAATAAGACTCAAATTTATTCTCGCACCTGTTTCGTTTCGCTAAATATGTTGTGCACTGTATAGTTTGAATACTCTTCCGTACAGGTTTTCGACGTTCTGGTTTGTCCCAAAGATTGGATATTGGGAAACATCCAGCCAAGCCCTGCAAAGCACTTCGTTGTCTTGTTGCGTCCAATTCCTTCCACGGGGTTTTGATGCGCTCATTTTTTCACAACATATCACAATGAACGTGAAATGAGCAAATAACACTTTAAACACAAATCGGAAGCACTCAAATTGAAATGAAAGTCTTCCAGATGAGGATGTTGTTTTAACGTTTCCACTTGTTTTGCTTATTTTTCTTCAAATAGCAACGCTCGGCTCGGTTGGAACGGGTTGTCAAATTTACGAACCGGCTGCTCACCGAGCGAGCAAATTGTCATTTTCCAACCCGGTTACCAACCACCGGTGCGGTGTCGAGTTGTCGAACAGGGTAACAATTTGCTAATATCACCGTATTGGTGCGGCTGGTCTTAGTCGAGGCGCCCACTGATGTGGCGGAGGTGTGGCATCACATAACATGACTCGATAATTGTCAGAGTCTTGTGGCGTGAAGCGAACGTCGACTAGATATTTTGGCATGCTAGCAGATGTCACACCTCCGCCACATCAGTGGGCGCCTGAACGCAACGAATGAAAAACTGGAAAAAGGGAAGGAACTTCTATGCATTTATGTTTTGCTTCGAACGTTCTTCGCGAAGAAATAAACCATATGTTCCCCAAAACACCCCAAATTTTAGCGTTTCGGATTTCTTCTGCTGGTGATATAGTTTTACAATATCAATAACTGATGCATATATATATATGTATATATTTTTATTTAATCACTTTTGACCTTGTTACTTCTACAGCAGGCTCTACAAATGTGTTTCATTATAAATAATATAAGTGAGAAAATCTGTGCAAATTTAAAACAACAATTATATCTATTCGCATGAAACATCGATATATCGCAAAATATTCTATCACAGACCATTTCTTAGAACCATACTCTACACAACGGTATCAAACACTCTGCCCGTAATTGCCCGGAAGGTAAAAAAATGCACTGGTTTTAACAATGTTTATATTTTGGAATAAATTTCACAGTGTAATTGTTGATCTGAAAAAATATTTCACTGGCCAGCTCCAAAAACTCTTCTGTGCATTGGATGGCTGGTGCTTATGGCTTCAGATTTCAAGGAGTTTCTTTGCTGGCTTGGCACTACAAGTTCAGAATTTTCTATAACCTATATCTATACATCCTGTTCATTCGTTATACTTCCTTAGAGCTCCATCATTCCCCTGCTGATAGATGAATATAATTTTGCCTGTAATCAAATCAATTTTTTGAAGGCATTCTTCTCGATTCACTTCTGGGCCTCTGCGCATTGCTGATCTCGTTCCGGTTGACAATGGACAGCAATTCTTCCAGTACGGGTTCATCGAGAGTGCCAACCGGCGAGAACATCCCCATCGCAGGGATTCTGCGAATGGACTCCCAACGATTTTTCATATTTGTGTTTTGCTTCTTCCTTGGATACAATTTTGGCCCTGGCGTACTATCTGCACAATGATTATTGAGCAGTGCTCCCATCTCAACATCTTGTCCTTTCCTCGGCTTGCTTTGTCGTTTCAGCCAAGATAATTTCGAACAGCCTGCGTTGTCCATTCCACCATTACTCTGCCGTGCGTATCTAGAGTCGATCATTATTTTCGCTCCATCATTTACTGTGATTTTAATGACCTGATGATATTTTCTGAAGAACAAATCAGGAGAAAATTTGCGCAACTGTGATAGAATGTATTCGATAGGCTTATAACTCACGGTTCGATGCATACCACACTCAAATCGACCGAGAAGAAGTACTTTTTCCGAGAGACTGATCGATTCGGACTCTTTCCGTATTTCGGAAATGTCGCTGACTGCTAGACCGTTGATCAGGTTTTGCATCACCATGGGAACGAGAAAAATGAAGAGCAGGAAAATAACAACCAAACCCCCGCTGATGTTCATTGCAGCTGCTTCGAATTCTCCGGAGGACATGACTAAAATTTTCACTCCAGTTGCAGTGGCAGTTGCGAAAGGGTTTACCGAATCAGCGATGGTACCATTTCTATTGATCGGCATCGATTTATCATTGTAGTACAGATAGAAGCTGAATGCGAAAGCCAATAAGAGTGGACAGAAAAGGACAATGCTTTTCATGAAGTTTTTTGCGACTACCCGGAACATGCAACGGTAGGTGGAAATTGTATTGAATGGTAGCGAACCGATTAGCTGAATGATTTGAACTGCGAAGATGATAACCACGAGTGCGGAAATAAACGAGTTATCGTTCAACCCCAACACGACCGTCATTCCGAGGATGATGGCCATGTCCATACAATTTTGAAATGATCGAAAATACGCATTGCCAAAAACTGCCCACTGTAGCAGTTCTCGGCCTAAGACAAAGGTTAATCCGCACCAACTGGCAATGTACAACGGCATTGAAAAGTTATCATGGCAAATACATATGATCGAAAAAGACGAAAACGCGACGATAGTTGCCAAAGTTAAAAGTAAATTGATGCAATGCCACATGCTCAATTGCAGCCACTTGACCAGGAGGAATGTGAAAATCACCGGATGATGGAGCAGTTGTTTGAGATTTTTCGAAACGGCCATCTTCTTGACGACCGCCATTTCCGAGAGGCAGCTACTGCCGTCAGCACTTTTTTGGGGTCGCGTTTTGGGAATCTCTTTGAAATTTTCAAATGATTTCTTGAACACGCATGGATTGATTCCAATTAGATCTATTAGAATATCCCCCGAGGCAATTTGGAATACACACTGATCCAAATACTCCTTGCAGAACTCGTAGGAGGCATAGTCCAGCGGTGTTTCGCCATTCTTGTTTTGGACACCCAAGAACATGTATTTATGATCTACGATAAGAGCTTTGGCAATATCCGTAAAGCCATATTTGAGAGCAACATGCAGTGCAGTGTTGCCATAGCAGTCTGTCTTTGAGTGGAAGATTCTGGAGTCCGTAGCCATTAATTTGGCACACTTGAGAAGCTTAGACTTTTGCTCGCTATCATTTGGTGACTTTGCACAACGATTCAGCGTGTACACCAGTATGTTATTGTCGTTGATGAGAAGCTTATCTTTCTCCATTTTGCACAATAGCTTTGTAAGTAACGCAGGGTTAGCACTATCGCACGCTTTGTGCAGCAATCCTTTCAGCTCAACGCGATATTTAAGATGAGATGTTTCTCGGTCTGTGGCAAAGATAACTTTTTCATAACGATTTGCAATTAGATCCACGTACTTTTCAAGATTCAGTGCGACTGCTGGGTGCAATAGCAATGTTATCACTTTACTTGCCTCGGCATCTTTGACCTCAATTTTTTTAAATTCCTTCTCAAAAATATCTAAATGATTAAATCGCAGAAAGATCTCCAATAGCTCCACAGTAATTTTTCCAAATTCTTCAGTCGTAAACTTGTTATCGTGCCTTTTCAAAATCTGGCCACCTTCTCTAGCTCGCACAACATTTTCGCACTGCACCAAGAATTCCTGTTCTTCTAACTGCATTTGGTCGTTCGATGGAGTAATTAGTTTACTATCTTGCGAGAGGAGCTCGTAAGGAAGAAGTGCCTTGCCACTGCAAATATTGAAATCTGCTCCTTTCTGCAACAATAGTAAGATATACTTTCTATAATCCTTCAGTTGGTCAGCCTTTTCCTTGGGATCTCGAACTTTCCGTTTGGCTTCCTTGTACTGCTCACACAGGATAAACAGCGGAGTTTTCATCTGTTTGTTACGACAATTGACGTCCAGCAATTTCTGTTCAAGCAGCCACTCGATGAAATTTGCGTGCCGACTACGAACGGCGTAGTGCAGGGGTGTATCCAGGTCACATTGAATTGGCTGAAAAAGAAACATCGATTGTGAACTGTGATAATTTGTTTGCATTTGTTAGATCAAGCTTACCTCATTGAATGCTGCAGTATTTTTAAGAATTGTTTTTAAAAACGGTACAAAATGGTGGATGCTCTTCATCATGATGGTGAGCGATGGATGAGTTCTAGCATTCTGAAGTGGAGTCCTCGGATGGGCAATATTCTGCACGTCGTCCGAGCTGTTCAGTATCCGGACGAGCTCATGAACTTCCGCTATTTCAGGTCGGGTACACCATCGTCCGAGCGATTTTTCGCCATCTTCGATCAAATTTTGCACGCGTTGAATACATTCATCAGGAAGTACTTCGTTCGGAATTATCTCTTTCTGAGGAAAATGCTCGTTGATCAAAACCACGAATTTCTGCTGGATTTCTATCAGCAATGTTTTTCTGCCTTTTTCTGCCGTTCTTGAATAGGAAGAGGCAAACCTTCGTAGCTTTCTGATAGGGTGCAGTTTGTTAACGGGGGCAGGTGGTGGATTTGCTGTGGAGTGGTTAGCAGGAAGCTCGGTGATTTTGTACGCTTCGACTTCAACATATGCCGTAAGCAACTGCAGAAGAGTCTCGAAAGAGCCATTTTTGATGGTTGCTTCCAGGTTGGCTAGGGTGTACCATATTATAGGTAGCAGCACAATTTCGTGTGTGACGCAGCACATACATCCAAACGGTGTTGATGTGCATACCTGCGGCAACACTTTGTTCTCAACGGCCTGAAGGTGACTGCAATGTCTTTTTTATGGCTAGCTGTCAACGACGACAAAGCGGGTGAAGAGCGGATGAAGTGTTGAGTGAGTTGTTGGCTAGATTGAAAGTTGTTACTAGAATTTGTTCCGTGATAGTATAATTGTTTATTCATGTTTATAATTATTTTTTTACTCTACCTAAAAATAAGTTAAACGGTAAGCTAGTGAAAGACAAAGAAAAAAGAACCTAAAAACTAAAATAAATACTATGTACAGGGAAAAAAGTGAGACAGCAAGCTGATTCTGCATGCAAAGAATCCAACTAGTGAGCCCACGTGAAATTAATGGTAATTAGGTCTTATTAGTACGGAAAAACAGATTGAACTAATAATTGTACTTAAAATTAGATACTTTGGTTCGTCGAAACGGGCATCGCTGGTAGATAAACCCACGGTAAACCACGGAAACGTACAAACGTGAGTTGCAATTGTCCTAACCTAAATGTAAACCTAAATTAAGGCTAATGTATTTACAGGAAAATTTAATCGCGGTGCTCGATCGCGCAAATAAAGCCGGATTGAAATTTTCGGAAATTGTTTCCCTTGTTGTATCCACAACAATCTTAAATTTTCGTTTCCTTGGATCGACCAACGATGCCCAACAGAAGGAACCCAAGGCGGAATCGGGCGCTGGAAGAAAGTTTACAACAATCATGCCTGCTGTGTAATCTTCCAGACTGCAACGGGATGGTGAGCTGTGATCGATGTAACCAGTGGTTTCACTTCGACTGTGTCGGAGTTGATGAGGACGTGGCTAATAGGTCGTGGAGTTGCCCGGATTGCTTGCGAGAGCCAGCTACAAATCCGGCTTCACAACTGCCACTACCACCAATCCCACCGACAGTACATACAGGTGAGCCACATACACGATCGTCCCTGCCGCCACCACAAATGCCAATGCCCCAACCAAGAGCCTCATTAGTGCCAACCCCTCGTCCACGGACGCCATTACAAAACGCACCCCCACCAACACCTCTTTCGCGAGTTTCTTGCGCGCATGGTTCGTGTCCACCCGTCGTAGAAAGTGTGCTTGCAGAAGCGGATGTCATTAATAGATTGCCAGCAGACCGCCGTATACAGTTCCTGGAGCAACAGGAAGCCATCGAGCAGCGATATTTGCTGCGTAGGTTTCAGCTGTTGTTGGAGTCGCCGGACGATAATCTCGTGAATGGACAGGATACAAGCAGGACCGCTTGGACAAACCAGGTCACCGCTGAGCCACCAGTGTATCATTCGTCTCCAGTGTTTCACAATCAGTTGCCTCCACGTTCCACTCCTGAGAACAGGAACATATCACCGTTTGTTCCAATTTCGCGGCCTCAATTTTCGAATTTTCCTCCTGCGGACAATAATCGACCGTATGTTTCGATGTTTCCTCCACCGCTTGGCAATCCGCAATCAAATTTTCCATCCTGCCGCCCACCACCAGATATACATCGTCCTATAGCATCTTCATTCGTACCACGTCAGCGTGGTTATTATCCGCATACGTCTGCGTTCTCCCATCCTCATGGCAGTCAGCACCAGCAAGCTTCCGCATTCGGTCCACTTATTGGTAACTCGCAACCTACCGGTCCGGAATACTATCCGTCAGCTTTCCACTACGATCCTACAGCAACAGGAGGAGCGACGCTGCTCAACAAAAGCCAAATCGCCGCTCGCCATGCAGTACCCAAGGAGCTACCAGTGTTTACCGGTGAACCGGAGGAATGGCCTTTGTTTTTCGCTTCCTTCGAGAACTCAACACATCTCTGCGGTTTCACACCAGAAGAGAATATGGTGCGGCTTCAGAAGTGTTTGCGAGGTAAAGCGTTAGACGCAGTGAGATGTCAGCTGTTGCACCCTAGCAACTTGGATCAAGTGCTAAGTACACTCAAAATGTTGTTCGGTCGCCCGGAAATCGTTGTGCACTCACTTCTACAGAAAGTCAACAATCTACCAGCCCCAAAGGCGGACCGCCTTGGAACACTCATCGACTTTGCTCTCGCCGTACGCAATATGGTCGCCACAGTCAGGGCCTGCGAGCTAGAGGAGCACTTATGCAACCTCACACTCCTGCACAGCTTGACTGAGCGGCTTCCTCCGATGATCAGATTGAACTGGGCGACACATCGACAATCTCTTCGTGCCGTAACGTTGTCCGAGTTCAGCGATTGGTTGTATAAGCTAGCAGAGGCAGCGAGTGCAGTGACCATGCCACAAGTTTCTACCACCGTAGACAGCAAATCTCGCCGAAGTCGGAAGGATGATGGGTTCTTGAACGCGCACACTGAAGCAATTCCGAAAGCGAAGCCGTTTGAAGCAAACAACAACGGTTGCCTTGTCTGCCAGGGACGCTGCGAAGCAGTGGAGAAGTGCAAACGGTTCATTTCTTTCGGTCTCTCCGCTCGTTGGGACACACTCCGTGGGCACAAACTATGCCGCAGCTGTTTGGGTAATCATCGTGGTCCGTGCAAGTCTGCAAAGCCATGCGGGAGAAACGGATGCCAATATAAACACCATCGCCTATTGCACAACGACGCGAAGGACAAACCAGAAGCAGCCTCTGGTTCCAGCAACCACAGTAGTGTTCCACCACAAGCCGTCGTCGAGAGGTCATCAGATGTCGAGTCGTGCAATACACATCGAGGAGGAGACAAGGCCGTTCTTTTCCAGTATATTCCGGTAGTACTCTACAACAACGGGATCGAGCTACGCACGCACGCGTTTCTAGACAGTGGATCATCACTAACACTGATGGAGGACAGTTTGGCGAAAGAGTTAAACCTGAATGGTGAGAAGTACCCCTTGTGTCTGCGGTGGACTGCGGATACCTGCCGGTACGAAAAGGATGCCAAGAGAGTCTCGCTCAGCATCTCTGGCACACATAGCGGAAGCAGTCTGCACAACTTAAAGGAGGTCTACACGGTGAAAGAGTTAAAGCTTCCTTCTCAATCTCTACCGGTTGGTAATCTGTGCGCCAAGTATGCGCATCTCAAATCACTGCCGCTTGAATCTTACAGCAACGTTCAACCAAAAATAATGATCGGTGTTAGCAACGCAAGGGTCATGCACGCTCTAGACAGCCGTGAAGGGAACTCAGACGAACCTGTGGCGATTAAGACCCGTCTTGGTTGGACTGTTTACGGTACTTACCCATCGGCCAGTGGATTAACTGACAGCACCGCTCCTCTCAGCTTCCATATCTGCTCTCATTCCCATGGACCAGACGAAACCCTACATGAAGCGGTTAAAAACTATTTCGCGCTCGACAGTTTGGGAATCGGCGCCCCGCAAAACCATCTGATATCCAAGGAAGACGACCGCGCACTAGCAATACTACGCGATATCACCACCTTTCAGAATGGGCGATTCCAAGTTGGTCTGCTGTGGAAGTTCGACGATGTGCGTCTGCCCAACAACCGATCCATGGCGTTGAGACGTCACCACTGTTTAACAAAGCGGATGGAACGAGAACCCCAACTAGCTGCAACTTTAAGAGCGAAAATGGCCGACTATGAGAGCAAGGGTTATATCCGTAAGCTGACATCAGATGAGTGTCGAGAAACTGGAAGCCGCACCTGGTATTTACCGATTTTCCCGGTATTCAACCCAAACAAACCTGGGAAAGTCAGAATTGTTTTCGACGCAGCTGCAACTTTCGGAAATGTCTCCCTCAATTCCGTACTCCTAAAAGGACCGGATCAGCTAAACGCTCTGCCACCAGTCCTGTACAAGTTCAGAGAGCGACGAATTGGCCTAGGAGGAGACGTCGCAGAGATGTTTCATCAGATGCGAATGCGACCCGAAGACGAACACAGTCAGCGAATCCTGTGGTGTGCCAGCGAAGACACGACGGAACCAAGCGACTTCGTGATGCAAGTAGTAACGTTTGGTGCTACCTGTTCGCCCAGCACAGCGCTGTACGTCCTTAATAAGAATGCATCCCGATTTGAGAATAGATATCCCACTGCTGTCGATACTATCTGCCGTCGCCATTATGTCGACGATATGTTGACTAGCGTTGACACAGTGGAAGAGGCGGTCAAGTTGGCAAACGATGTGCGTTACATTCATCGCCAAGGAGGTTTCCACATGAGGAACTGGGTGTCGAATTCATCAGTTGTACTCGAGGCCCTCGGAGAAAATCCGAAGTCCGAGAAGTCCATGGAGATGAATGCAGAGCTCGCTATGGAAAAGGTTCTTGGTATGTGGTGGAGTACCACGACCGATGTCTTCCGCTACAAACTCTGTACCGATCGCAACAGAGATCTACTGTCCGGCGCCAAACACCCTACTAAGCGGGACGTACTACGCACGCTAATGGCGATTTATGATCCTTTAGGGCTCATTGCACACTACTTGATGTACCTTAAAGTACTGCTTCAGGAGATCTGGCGGGCTCAAACTGGATGGGATGAGGCCATAGGCCAGAAACAACTGGAGAAATGGCTAACCTGGTTACGAATACTGCCTGAGCTGGAATCTGTCCGAATACCTCGGTGTTATTTTCGCCACGAAGCAAGGATCGACGAAGCTACAGTGGAGCTCCATACGTTTGTGGATGCCAGCGAAAGCGGTTTCGCTGCCGTGTCATTTTTTCGCTTTGAAATAGATGATCACATCGAGTGTACTCTTGTTGGAAGCAAGACGAGAGTGGCACCTATTAAGTTCGTTTCCATACCTCGCTTGGAGTTACAAGCAGCGGTTGTCGGCACGCGTTTATCTCGTAGCATCGTAGAAGGGCACTCCATCAACATCAACCGCCGCTACTTTTGGACGGATGCGCGGGACGTCATGTGCTGGCTGCAATCTGATCACCGCCGTTATTCCCAGTTCGTGGCCTTTCGCGTTGGCGAAATACTTGAGACGACGGACATCACCGAGTGGAGATGGCTGAGCACTAAACACAACGTCGCTGATGATGGAACTAAGTGGAAGTTCAAACCGGACCTCAAGTCAACAAGTCGTTGGTTCGTTGGGCCTCCGTTTCTATGGAAGCCGAAAAGCGAGTGGCCAGTATCGACCTTGGAGGGTGAGGAAACCGCTAACGAGATTCGAGCTAATCTGCTGCATCACACCGAAAACGAACCCCGATCTATTCTTCTGCCGGAAAACTATTCTTCTTGGCAACGCTTGCTGCGTGTGACAGCATTCGTTAAGCGTTTCGTGGAAAACACCAAGCGAAAGCAGAATGAGCAGCCAGTAATACTCGGTCCGCTTACAAGAGATGAACTTTCAACAGCAGAGGCGTTTCAGTTTTTGCGAGCCCAAGAAGACGCCTACGGCGAAGAGTTAGCAGCAATATCAACAGGCAGCAGCCGTCTGAATAAGAAGAACCGCTTATACAAATTGAACCCATTTATCGACGATCGTGGCGTGATGCGAATCCACAGTCGTCTAGGCGAATTTGACTTTGTGGACGAGAGCGATAGATACCCTATCGTGCTCCCGCGAGACCATCCAACTACACGTCTCATCGTCGCCAGTGTTCATCGGCGTTACCACCACCAATGCCACGAAACCTGTGTAAACGAAGTCCGTAAACAGTTCTATATTCCTCGAGTGCGTAGAGTTTGCGGCCAAGTGCGTCGTGAATGTCAGTCGTGTTTGATCACCACTGCGAGACCTGAACCACCAGCGATGGGACCACTTCCGAAGGCGCGAGTTGCAGCTTTCGTACGCCCGTTCTCATACGTGGGTGTGGATTTCTTCGGTCCATTTCTCGTTCTTGTCGGTCGCCGTCATGAGAAACGCTGGGGATTGATAGTCACATGCCTAACAACTCGGGCCATACACCTCGAGCTTGCCGCCTCACTAAGCACCAGTTCGTGCATCATGGCTCTCAGGAACTGCTTTGCACGTCGTGGGACTCCCGTGGAAATTAGAAGCGATAGAGGGACGAATTTTGTTGGAGCAGAAAAGGAGCTGAAGGCTGCATTGGCGGGGCTAGACCAGAACAAGCTGATGACCGAATTCACCACTCCGACAACATCGTGGCATTTCAACCCACCGGCGTCACCCCACATGGGTGGCTGCTGGGAACGTCTCATCCAGTCGGTGAAGAAGATTCTAACAGCCGTTAAACCCCAAAGAGTGCCTACAGAGGAAGTGCTTAGGAGCTACCTAATCCAGGCGGAAAATATCGTGAATAGTCGCCCACTGACACACGTACCTGTGGATGCTGTCTCATCACCAGCGTTGACTCCCAACCACTTTCTGTTGGGATCTTCGAGCGGGTCCAAACCACTAGTCCCGTATACCGATTGTCCGTTGGCACTTCAACAGTCATGGAAAGGGTCAGACGCTTTAGCGAATTGGTTTTGGCGGCGATGGGTGGCAGAGTATCTGCCCACAATAACTCGGCGCACCAAATGGTTCTACCCTGTGAGGCCGATTGCGGTCGGCGACATCGTCGTTGTGGTGGATCCTCAGTTAGCTCGGAACTGTTGGCCGAAAGGACGGGTGCTCTCAGTCAAGACTTCGTCAGACGGACAAGTACGTTCGGCGGTCGTACAGACAACTACAGGCATCTACGAAAGGCCAGCCGTAAAGCTTGCGGTGTTGGATGTAGGTGCAAAACGAAGTGAGCTGGACCAGAGCCCAACTACTGGGGGGGACTGTTGCGCACACCCTAAGTGTGACGCAGCACATACATCCAAACGGTGTTGATGTGCATACCTGCGGCAACACTTTGTTCTCAACGGCCTGAAGGTGACTGCAATGTCTTTTTTATGGCTAGCTGTCAACGACGACAAAGCGGGTGAAGAGCGGACGAAGTGTTGAGTGAGTTGTTGGCTAGATTGAAAGTTGTTACTAGAATTTGTTCCGTGATAGTATAATTGTTTATTCATGTTTATAATTATTTTTTTACTCTACCTAAAAATAAGTTAAACGGTAAGCTAGTGAAAGACAAAGAAAAAAGAACCTAAAAACTAAAATAAATACTATGTACAGGGAAAAAAGTGAGACAGCAAGCTGATTCTGCATGCAAAGAATCCAACTAGTGAGCCCACGTGAAATTAATGGTAATTAGGTCTTATTAGTACGGAAAAACAGATTGAACTAATAATTGTACTTAAAATTAGATACTTTGGTTCGTCGAAACGGGCATCGCTGGTAGATAAACCCACGGTAAACCACGGAAACGTACAAACGTGAGTTGCAATTGTCCTAACCTAAATGTAAACCTAAATTAAGGCTAATGTATTTACAGGAAAATTTAATCGCGGTGCTCGATCGCGCAAATAAAGCCGGATTGAAATTTTCGGAAATTGTTTCCCTTGTTGTATCCACAACACTCCGTCTCACCCATCTCGTCCTTCACCCACGTTATCACCTAATCGCCATCACCCATCACCCACCAGGAATAACCAATACCCACTTCACATTCCTCCCTTTTCACATCTTTTTCCTTGCTTCTTTCGCCTTTTCCACCCTGCCCTCCCTCCTCCCCCCCCTTCCCCTGCTTCACCCCACCCTCCCCCACCCCACCCCCCAACCCCCACCACTTCCCACTCACCTTATGACTTCCCCCCCCAACACTCCCTCTATACCACGCTCACCCACACAACAACCACACCCCCCCCGGAATCACTTCCACCCCCACTCGGGCACCATCACCTACCAACCAACACCAACACAATTTCTATTTATTTCACCCACCCTCAATTATCTCTCCAAAAAAACTCCCACCATTTCTTCCTTCCCAACCCCAACCCCCACTAAAGACTCTCCATTCCACATATCATCACACACCAACTAACGATCCCACCCCAACCAAATACCTGTTTTAATTTAAACACCCCCCCAAAACCCATCCCCACCCCCCTATAAGAAAAAAAAAAAATAAAACCAACCAAACCCCCCAAACATAAAAGATCACAAAACCTACAACTTTTTAAGTTCCACCTAACTCCTACACCATCCAAAACCGAACTTGAAATTAAGTCTTGTCCAAAAATTCTCCATTAAACCACCAAACCCATCCCCCGAATGCTCTAACTCAAATTTGTTACGCGGAAGAAATTTGCATCTATTTGCAACATCTTCCAGAAATCTATCCACGTTTGATGAAGAAGATCGCGATTATGAATATTTCAATTTCTTCCCAGAATTTTCAAGGGACATAGGAGTTAGTCAAGTCAAATTTCAAGACATCTTGGAAGGTTTGAATAAATTAGACGTTTCCAAAGGTTCTGGCCCTGATGGAATACCACCCGTATTTATGAAGAACTTAGCATTAGAACTTACAGCACCTTTATTTTGGCTTTTTAATATGTCACTGGAATCTGGGATCTTCCCCAAACTTTGGAAAAGTTCCTATCTAGTACCTATTTTTAAAAGTGGAAAAAAATCGGACATTTGTAACTATCGTGGAATTGCCATTATTTCCTGCATTCCTAAACTTTTTGAAACAATTATCAATGAAACATTGTTTTCTCAAATCAAAAACAGACTGACTAATAAGCAACATGGATTCTTCAAAGGACGATCAACTAGCACAAATTTATTGGAATTCGTCAACTACTCACTGATAGCAATGGACAATGGCAACCATGTAGAAGCTCTTTATACAGACTTCAGCAAGGCTTTTGATCGCATTGACATACCCATACTTCTATTCAAATTGCGAAAAATGGGAATTGAGGCAGGAATCCTCCGATGGCTCGAATCCTATCTTACTAACCGTCAACAAATAGTTAGATTCAAAGGGAAGAAATCAAATCCTATTAAGGTCACTTCTGGAGTCCCCCAAGGCTCTCACTTAGGTCCTCTTTTATTCATTTTGTATGTAAATGCCATTTCCTTTATTCTAAAAAACATTAAATTTCTTATTTACGCTGATGACATGAAACTATTTTTAGAAATAAGAAACAAAGAAGATATCATGACATTCCAGAAAGAAATAAATGATTTCTATATTTGGTGCAACAAAAGTCTTTTACAGCTGAACGTAAAGAAATGTAATTCGATAGCTTTTAGTAGGAAACGAAACACCCCAGACATAACTATCAATCTAGGGAATCAGCCAGTTGAGAAATGTAAAAGAACAAGGGATTTAGGAGTTATCTTGGACTCGAAACTAACTTTCATTGAGCATTACAATACTATCATCAACAGAGCAAATAATATGCTTGGATTTATAAAACGTTTTTGTTACAATTTTCATGATCCGTACACAATAAAAACATTGTACATTGCTTATGTGAGGTCAATACTGGAATATTGTAGCGTGGTTTGGTCACCATTTTTCCGTCACCCATGAAGAACGACTAGAATCGGTACAGAAGCAATTTTTACTGTATGCACTTCGTAAATTAGGTTGGACAAGGTTTCCGCTTCCATCTTATGAAGCCCGCTGCATGCTCATCAGCATCCAATCATTAAAAGAGCGCCGTGAATTTGCATTAGTATCATTCGTAAATGACATTGTTTCGCAACGCGTTGATTCAGCAGAACTTTTGTCAAAACTTAATTTTTACATACCGTCGCGGCAACTACGAAATAGAAATATATTTATTACAAGCCATCATCGTACAAATTACGCCAAATTTGTACCTCTGAATCAGATGATGGCAACTTACAATAAGCATGGAGAAAATGTAGACTTTACTATGACCAAAACAAAACTAAAACAATACTTCAATTCAATTAGATAATGACGAACGATTCAAAACATTAAAAATGCAAATCTGATGTGTTAGTTTCCTAAGGCGTACTGTATATATAAGTGAAACATAAAATGTAAGCACTATTGTAACAAAACGGTCTACTATTGATTGACGACAAATAAATAAATAAAACACCCCCCCCCCTACCACCCCACCACCACCCATCACCCTTTCTTCTTTGTCATCCCCTCCATTTCTTTCTTCACCTACACCCCTTTTTTTGCGCAACTCTCCAACCCCCCCTTTTACACACTCATTCGCCACCCCTCACCAATCCCACCCCCCTCCAACCCTCCTCTCCTTTTAGTGATCAGCAATTGCAACCCACCGCTTTCTAACCCCCCCACGACACTCCCCCTTTACCACACCATTGTCAAACTGGATCGGATATCAAATTTGGTCGGCTTTTTGTGTGTGGAAAGTCAGTGTGTATGGTTTTATTAATAACTCGCATCGGGTTGAGGTTTGCACTGACAATAAGTTCAGGTATCGCAGGTTGGAACTGGTTCCAATCTAGGTTCAAAAACGAATTCGATATTAAAGTCAGTCAGAGAGTGTTTATATTATATTTATGCATAGAATTGTTCATTAAGTGAACTGAATAGCTCAAACAATGTTATGTTTATTAAAAAGCGCTAAAAAGATAACCGGAAGAATACTTCTTGAAGTTGACGTTAAAATAGCTTGTTTCAAAGGAGTTGTCAAAAATTTGAAAAATTATTTTAACATATTTTTAATGTTATATATATGTGTTTCAATATTATTTAATTATAACTTTGTTTCTTTTTTTTATCTCATTTCTTTGAATGGTTAAATACCATGAAAAAAACAACTGCCCTTCTTTTCTTAATAGTAATTTTGATATGCTGCAATTTTAAGTAGGCAATAAGTCATAAAATGTGATATCTTCTTTTAGGAAATTTCATTTTAATTTTATATGGGGTCCTCCATAAGTAAGTTGGCCAAGTACCTATAAATGTTCATGTGATTTTTTTTTGCGGAGGAACAACTTTGGCTGGACTACTAATCAAGGGGAGGCCGCAAAATTAACTAATCGTTGTCGTTTGGCATGCATGAACCTCTGTAGATCAATTAAACCCTCGCTCGGATCTTCATCAAACACCATCATTGTTTCAGCTTAGATGTTTAAACTTCAGAAATATGTTTTGACCAAAAACATGCATCGTTTGTTGCGTTAGTAGATTTGAAGATATTCAGGAAATTCTTGGAACTTAGGTCATGACTTCATCTCAATATTTCTTTAAGCTTAGATCTTTGAATTCTATGACCCTTTTTTTCAAATTAATATGCTGAAGAGCGATGTTTAAGAAAGTCCTGGGATAACTAAAACCTTCTTATTAGATTCTTTTAGCATCGATATTTCAACCTCAATTAAAATGTGCTATATTGAAAAATACAGAAAAATTAAATTACTCATTACACTTGTAGATTTCAATACTCAAAATTACTCCAACTCTATAGAATTCATGGATAACTTAGACTTTCTTCAAATAAAATAATTGATCAATGAATATTTAGGAATATTTGATGCCCAAAAAATACTGGACTACGCTTGTAGATCTGAAGAGCTGTATTGTCGGGATATTTTGGAAATCCTATACAATCATTTCATTCCAGTGAGCGGTTCTTCAATAACTTAGACTCATTTCCACTCAATGCTTATTTTAGATTAAATCTTTGGACCGTTGAAAATATGGTTGGTACAAAAAAAAACTAATGCATAACTCGTTCCGCTTGTAGGTCTGAAAATCAATACTACAAAAAGTTCTTGGATAACTGAGACCATCGTTTCCGCTTAATACTTTTTTTTAGCATATATTTTTGAAACTTCTATGACCAGATTTGGTATATGTAAACATATTTGGTATATGTGCATATTTGGTATATGTAAAGCTGAATTACTCTCTATGATTGTAGAAGAAAAAATGAGTTCTTGGATGATTTTGACCCAAATTTCTGAACTCCAAAAAATTCTTAGGTAACCTAGAACTATGTTCAAAATTATATCTTATAACCTCCATGAGTTTGTACCGTACGCATAAACCACCAAAAGATTGATATCGCTTAAAGATCTAAAGAACTATCCTTCAGGGAGTTCTCGGATAACCTGTCCATCCTTTTAAGCAAATACTTTTCCTAGTTTAGATCTTTGAACCATCAAAAATATGTTTTGTAAAAATAAACAATCAAGATGTTCTTGGATATCTAGAGTCGCATATGATCTGAATACTTATCTCAGCTTGGATCTATTCGTAAAGCAAAAGCTTGTTGACGAATATTTGCGCCGAGTTGAACGTTCTGGTGGTGAATCGAATGAGAGAGTGATGAAGCTGCAGGGTAAAGGGCACAAGAAAATGTTTGTTTGGTGCGCCTTCCTCTTTCGCCGAATGGTTCCATGGTGTGGACCGTCGAAACGATCGACATTCATCGGAAAGCCTGTTCGCGCCCCTCTCTCGCAGGACACGACATTCATCGAAACTGAAGAATGTGTGGTGCTAGACTGGGGAATCAACGAAGCTAACGTTCAGGAGGAGCAGGTAGAGCAGCAACAGGCTCAGGAGGAGCATCAAGATTCCGATGAAGAATATCATGATTTGGAGGCTGAGAGAGAGATTCCTGACGAACAAACCGTGCAAGACCGAAGTCAGAGACTTGTTCGGAGTACAAGAGGTGTGCTCCCGGAGCATCTTCAAGATTATGTGGTGGACGTAGCAATGGCTGTGCAGCAAGAACCTACAAGTTATGCGGAAGCAATCAGCAGTTCCGAACACGCGTTGTGGAAGATCGCAATGAAAGAGGAGTACGACTCACTCCTTCAGAACCGGACCTGGAAACTCGTGGAATTACCTACCGGCAGAGAACCCATTGGCTGTAAATGGATATTCAAACGGAAAGAGGACAGCGTCGGCAACGTGACCCGTTTTAAAGCACGCCTTGTTGCGCAGGGATTCTCGCAACGTCCTGGTGTGGACTACGATAAAGTTTTTGCACCGGTGGCATCCCAGAACACCTTGCGGATTCTACTAACAGTAGCGGGGTACAAACGGACGACCGTGCATCATATTGACTTCAAGTCAGTGTATCTCCATGGACGGTTGCTGGAAGACATATATATGGAGCAATCGATTGGATTCGTTCAGCAAGGTAAGGAGAAGCTAGTCTGCAGCTTGAAAAGAGCCTATATGGCTTAAAGCAGGCGGCTAAAGTGTGGAATGAAACCATCAACAGAATACTGACGGAGTTGGGGTTCAAGCAGTCACATACTGATCCATGCCTGTTTGTCAAGGTTTTAAGGAATGGTGAGCGTGTCAATCTGTTGATATATGTGGATGATATGCTGCTTGTTAGTACGGAAGGCGAAGAGATAAGGAGAACCGAAAAGGAGCTGGCGAAGAGGATGAAGCTTTCGTCGCTGGGAGAGATCTCGTTCTTCTTGGGAATACGTGTTACTAAGGACGACGAAGGATTTTACAATCTGGATCAAGAAGTCTACGTGAAGAAGATTGCGTGCCGATACGGATTAAGCGAAGCCAAAGGATCGAAATTGCCATTAGACGTTGGCTACTATCAAAACCGGCAGAATAGCAAGAATTTACCGGATAACAAGCGATACCACAGCCTAGTTGGGGCATTGCTCTACGTATCGGTTAATACTCGGCCGGACATCGCAGCGAGCATTTCGATTTTGGGTAGGTGTGTGAGCAATCCTCTTGAAGCTGATTGGAATGAACTTAAGCGCGTCGTTAGGTATCTCCTGAGTACAAGTCACTACAGGCTGAAGTTGTCGACGAACAGACCCGATCCGATCAAACTGATCGGATACTGTGATGCGGACTGGGCAAGTGATAGTTCAGACAGGAAATCGAATACGGGATATGTGTATCAGATCGGACAAGCTACAGTATGCTGGGCCAGTAGGAAGCAGGCAAACGTTTCCTTATCCAGCATGGAAGCAGAATATATCGCGTTGTCCGAAGCTTGCAAGGAGGTCGTATGGCTTCGGAGGCTGCTGGCCGAATTGGATATGGAACAACGTGGACCGACTATCCTCTACGAGGACAATACCAGCTGTATTAGTTTCGTGGAAGTGAAGCGCCAATCAAGATTATCCAAGCACATAGATACGAGGATGCACTTCACCAAGGACATGGTGCAGAACGGAGTCATCATTCTGAAATACTGCGCTACGGAAACAATGATAGCCGATGTTCTGACCAAGCCTGTCGGAAGCGTGAAGCAAAAACAGTTTGCGACTGCATTGGGCTTGACAGACGAGAATGGTCGAGTCGAAGGTGGTGCGTAACATCAATATCGAGGAGGAGTGTTGGTGGGGGCGATATTCATTGACGCCACCACTGCGATACCGAAGATAAGTCGACCGAGTCGACGAAGAAAAGAGAAACAGTACGAGACGAAAAGAAATAGTTAATTTCTCAGTTTACTTTACCCGTTCAGTTATAAATGTACCGCGAATGAATAAAGTTGGATTCAAACTAAGTTGCGTGTGTTCCCTCCTTTTATTTTTTCTTCCCTCATTGCGCGTTTCCCGTAGTAGAGATTCTTGTCGGGTATTGTCCGCTGCGTTAACCTGGTGGTCGTCAGTTTTCCCACAGTCAAAAGCTCCATATTTGTGCCGCCCCCACATACCCAAAAATAAAGATTTATCTCTCAAAAATTTTTTCCTATACCCCCTGGGGGTTCTTGAATAACCTACACCACCTAAACACTGCTTTTAGTTTTGATCTCTGGACGATCCAGAAATATGTTTTGTGTAAATAAATAAATGATATATAAATTGTTGAGCAAGAAGACCCTAGGTTCTGAAATCGAAAGAGTTCTCGTATAACCTAGAACCACATTTTATTCCTGAATATCTTTTCCAGCTTATATCTACAAATCTCCATGAGTTTTAATACGAAAAGATTGATAATTTCACTTGAAGATCTGATTTCCTATATTCCAAGGGGTTCTTATATATCATAGACCGTGACTAAATACTGCCCTCAGCTAATATCTTTAGACCACCAGGATGTGTTTTTGCAAATGAAGAATTTATTTTGCAAATTATATTTTTGTTTTGTAAATTAATAACATAGATATTTACTTAACTTATTATATCAAATTTTATGCATCCAATATGTCAGTTTGTTTTCATTTGAATATGCTCTTTTCAACTTTTCATATGTATGTTTACGCTTACTGTCAACATGTTACTTTTTGTGCAGTGTATACAATGATCTCGTTCAAATTTATTATTTGTTTGCACCATAAAATTGGTGAGAAAATGTGAAAACGATGATGTTCATTATCGACTTTTTCCTTGTATTTCCATGTTTTTCCTTTGAGATCTAGTGGCTACACGTTCTCTCCCAAAAATATATACAAACCCCCAACCACACACACCCCTTTAAACAGCCCCACTTCACAACCCCCATCTTTAATTGTTCGTCCTTTCCGCAAAAGTTGTCGACAAAGAAAAATGTTCCCATCAACAAATCTGTCACAACTAATCTTATCTAGTAGCGAAACATTAATATGGACGATTTGTGGGCAATGCTTTACCGACGAATGAAGCTAAATCTTGTTTGGACGAGGTCTGCTAATTGTTAAAAGTTGTTCAATATGACCCATTCCATCCTGGTCTCCAAGTTCATGTTAATACACGAAAAACCCAGCCAGGAAATCATCATGGCTGGAAACGTCTCCAAGAACGGCTTGGGTGTTCTAATCCTGAATCATTTCCCCGACGGCTCTGACGAAGCAAACGCCTCAATATCGGCCATACCGCGTCGAAGGGGACGCGCTGGCGTTGGTGTTATTAGTTTTCAATTCAATTCCATTTTCGGTCACAAACTAAACAGTACTCATTCTTTAAGATCGCAAGACTACACTTGCTGTCAGGACCCATGTTGACTATGCTGGTCGACGCCTATTCCAAGTGGCCGGAAACCTTCAGAACTCACAACAAAACAAGGAGAGGAACTGCAAGGATCTTTCGAAAAATACGCCTATTTGCATATTATTGTTTCCAATAACAGCACCCAGTTCAACGGCGACGGATGCAAGTAGTTCAGCGAGGGAATCGATATCCTCCTCCTGACGACAGCACTTTACCATCCACAATGAACAAACATAATATTTCAGGCATGGAATATTCACGCTTATTCACGCAAAAACTCGCATCTGTAGTTAAGAATTTGCTTGTTCAGTTATAATCAGCTCCAATTGTTTGTTGGGATTCCCCTGACATTACGCGGTCAACACCAAATTCTAATAATGAGACGTAACATGTGTTTCTTTCATCTTACCAAAAAGTACAATCCAGTTCCCGCTGAGAAAATTCTAACGAGAAACGATTTCCCATAATAACATCTACAAACCCTTTGCCTCATGTTTTCCCTTTTTTAATCGTCGTCAGCTGAACTTGCCGATTTCCTTATCGGGCAAACACACCGCCCTAATCCGATAGTATTCCGTGCGGGATTTTTCAACGTGCCGAAAATCACCAACACCGACTCAGCGAACACACGCAGAGAAGACGGAGATATCTGGTTTCTGCCCGTGCAGTGAAATCCTCTCGCAGCTTCTCGGCCACCCCACAGCAAATACCATCAGCTGCTTCCTCTCCCACTTCGTTCGTAATCACTGACTGATTCAGCAATCCGACGATCGGGTACCGAGAGCTGAACTCTGCGACTATGCATGTGTTCATGTACCACAGGTAATGTGCAACTGTGTGAATGGGACAGCAAAATTCGCGATTTCCAACCACAGACTTTTCTTAAGACTTTCCCCGTCGTTCAGCCAGATGGATGGCGAACAACAATAATAACAACAACGACATCAGCAGTTGACGGGTGGCAAAAATCGGGAGAGGAAAATTTGTCACCTCTGGGATGTCCTTGATCGTGACGACGGAAAATCTTTTTCGCAATAACAAATCCGTCCGAAGTATGAATTGACAATCCTGCATCATCACCGACTACCATCGTCATCATCAGAGACGATAACCAGGAAGCTTACTCACCTGTTCATAGACGCTAGCTAGTACTGCGGTCGGAAGCATCCGCAGATCCACGTAGGTCCTGTCCATGCTGGTGACTTTGTAGCTCAGATTTTTAACGTAAGCCACCAGGCACGAATTGTACAACGAAGGAGGTTCCCTGGCCATCCTCCTGGCTCGCTCGCTTGTCGTCTTCTCACCCGAAGTGTTTTTTTTTTCACCTACTACTTCGATGGGAGGCTACTTCCGCGATTGGTTCACTTCTTGAATTTTTCACCGTGGCACTACTTTCTACACTTGGAACGGCTGCGAATCCGTCCCTGGAAGTCCTATTGCTTCAAACTGTTTGCACAAATAATTACTGACGGAAGGGATATTATAAGAAACTGGATGCCTGGCTGCTTCTGTCGACGATGATGACACGGACACTCTCGACAAACGCCAAGTAGATTTTTGGGGTTGAAGAAAAATTATGTTGCTCTCTTGTTCGATTTGCCTGCTGGTGGCTGCCGAATGGGTGCTCTCCTCCGAACCAGACCGACGAACTACATTCCAAAATACGCGACGAAGCACTACTGACTGACGAACGACGACGGCGATGGACGAAAAAAAAAAAACGAACGAAGGAAAAGGAGATTGAAGCAAACGAAGGAAAAAGCAGTGGCGTTGATGGAAAAGAGGGGTGCAAGCAACACAGTACAGTAGATCAACTCATGTTAAGTTTATAGAAACGACGGCATTTGCAGGGGGAACGACACTCACCCAGATGCATTTAGTATGTTAACAGTGCCGGTAAAAATCATTTCATCTGCTTAAGCTTTGCTGCGTTGTAGCAGGCATAAAAATAACAATATCAGATGCGTTGGTCCGTTATTGCACGGTAAGCTAGTTTCATCCTTTTTTTACGAAAATTTTACACATATTTTATGCCTGTTTTCAAACCTATTTGCTGGGTGAATTACAAATCATCTTTGCTATGCACCCACTCCTAAACTCAAAAAACAATGCACCTTATATTTAAGTGCAATCACCTATAGATTTGGGCAAAGTGCAAAGTTATTGCTCTGTATTGGTGCGGCACTTATTTTTTATTAAATGTGGTCAATTAACCATATGTGCAATAAATATATAGTCTTTAAGTGCAAGAGTTGAATAGATATTAATTATAGTGTACATGGATTGTATTAACTTGTCCTAGCAAAAATCAAATGAGTTTTTTAATACGTTTTATGTGAAAAGGTGCATGGATTTTATTTTTTCATTAAAAGTTTAGTATTGGATTTTTTGTACTTTTCATGTGCTCGGCAGATCTGAAATATTCACAATAAACACCGTTAACATGGCAAAGAAGAACATCTATAGTAATTTATTACCTTCAAAAAATTCAGTGACTTCCGCTGGCAAACCAAGTACCTAAACCACCACACGGTAAACTTCGCTTTGCTGCTCCATTTTGCAGTTTTTTTTTTCTTCTAGAACGATAAAGCAGCTGATTGTTTTTCGCGCACGGTTTTTTATTTCATTTTAAGTGCGAAGATGGATAGAATAGGGCAAAGTGAAAACACACTTGAATGACATTTCTCGCTCCATTGAAAATTATGTGCGGACCATATCAGTCTCATTGGAAACGAACCTGTGTATTAAGTGACGGCTGTTAAAAAATTTGTGCGGCAAATCATACTGGCTCACATGATTTCAATTCGAAACAAAAATTGACCGATTTAAGTGCCAATTTTAATAATAAAAATTATTGATTTATTTTCAGTGTAGGAGATCCTCCGAGATACTTAAGTAAGTAAATTAAGTATAAAAAGAATGATATGCGTGATATGTAAACCAGGAGTTTTAGTGTTATATAGGTGGGTCTACGATTAGCATGAGGTCGTACAGTTACGCTAAAGAACAAGTATTCCTCGTTACTAGTGAAATAATCCGATTGAATAAATATGTAGTCAGTTGTAGGGATTCTCAAATATAATGGACTACTTTTTAATGGAATGTTTGCTAATTGAAAAGATGAGGCGGTACAAAAGTACAAAAATAAAGCTAGAAGGGAGCTAATGTGAACAATATTTTATCAGTCCTTATCGCAATCTAAATAGTCCAATGTTCATTCTAATTTGGCAAAATACCAATCTAACAGGTCCAATCTACAAATGTAAAAGCAATAGGTCCCAAGCAACAAATGTATCAATTACACTACTAGAATCATCGTAAACTTCAAAACCAACATTTTTTTTGTAATTTTGACCACGTTTTACGTTGAAAACCATGCAAAAATTAATGATTACATGTTTAAGTTGCAATTACGATTTAAAAAACAAATTAATATTTTCAATCCTATTTTTCTCAATTTGACAAAAATGTTACATACAGGGACCTGGCAACCCTATACTATTTACTAGTGTTTGAGAGTATGCAACACATTACGCTGTCCACCAGGTCCCTGGTTACATAGGACCTAATGCAATGTTTAGCTTGAAATGAGCTGCAAATGAAAACAACTTTAACGGACGGACCAACCAACAATCAATCTTCGTGAATTCGAATTTTGAATTGACAGTATTCTCTTGACTAGAGCAACCGCTGTGTTTTGAAGTCATTATTTGATTTTGTTTATTCGCACACTTAGAAAATAATACCGAACTCGGTTGAATTTTAACCGAGCTTTTATCTGCTGAACGCTGGGTAGTCTGTTCGGTTCAAAATGGAACCAACCGAGTTCTCGTTAAATGTTTACTTTCTTTCTCATAATCTGTCAAACTTACCGAAAAACTCGGTCGACAAAAATAAATCCAACCAGCAAAAACCGAACATCGGTTTACTTAAATATTACCGAACGCTGTCAAACAAACAGACTTTTCTGTTGTAATTACAGAATTTGGTTCTTTTTGGTTGTGCTGGGTTTTTAAAATAGCTTCGAATCTAGCTTCGAGTTTCATGGTAATAAAACCAATTTTGTCAGTTACATTGTTTATTAATGCAAAACATCTGTATACATTTTCCTATTTTCAAATTGCAAGCCAGAGACATAACTTGCAACGTGTTCATGGCAGTAAAAAAGACTATAGCGCAGTATGCCTGCAAATATGATTACAAAATTAGTATCCAATACTTACAGGAGATTTCAAATAAACGTGCATTCTCCTGTTGTAGTCTCTCGGTATTTTTTTTTTTCATTTTCACCTGATTAAAAAAAAAACAGTACGGAAAATTTTCGCAAAAATACATTCTAAAATAACCGAGTTTTTCAGTAGACATAGCCGTCGTGGAATTGGCTCGAAGAGAAGTGTTCGACGTTTAAGCATGGACCCAAAAGGGAAGGCCGTTAGTTGTGCCGGAGAAACATTTAAAACATTTTGAATCACTATCGTACTACAGAACCGGCTTCTAGTACTGTCAAAGTGCCGTGTATTCTACAATAATTGTGATATTGCGTAGACGTGTTTAAGTGTGCATGTATTTTATTATGTCAGCTGATTTTATTTACAAATATTGGTGGGCGAGTCGATACAAACGGCTTCGACGGAAGCGAAACCATAGCAGCGAGTTATCAATTCAAAGGAACCAGAACCGAAGTTAGAATGCATTATCATTCATAATACCGTGGATGGTACCATAGACTAACTCTAAGACCAGCAGGTCCCGAACAAGGTCCCGATTTTTTTCCTTGGCTCAGTCATTACTAGCACATCGGTCCCAAGCTGGGTCTCAAGCTTAATAATACGCCCCTAATAATGAACTCACACGAACACACTCTCAAATATTCTGTCAAAATAACACAGCAAATCAAAAAAAAAAAAAGGCGCAAATATGTATAGTTAGGTGCTGGCTTCAAGGTGTACTTCGGACCAAGGGGTTCTACAACAGTGAACCAATTTCAAATCGCTAGTTGCATATTGATTGTTGGTACTCTCACTCAGGTCAGTGACAAGGTAATAAAGAGTGCCTTATATTCTTTAGTGGAATTCAACGGACGAGTTTTTGCCAGTATCAACTCTACTGTGCGATTGTATCAATGGACTGATAATAAACACTTGCGACTCGATTGCAGTCACTCAACAACGTACTGGCTCTGTAGTACAAGACAAAAGGTATAGTAAACTAAGCTTCCCTGGCTCCTTCACCATTATGCTAATGCCTTTATTTTTATTCATACAGTACAAACAAATGAATGGAAGTTTGAGAGAAATTGCTCGCGATTGCTTTCCTTATGGCGGAGAATTGCAAAAATCAATTTGTCTGTTTGAAGGCTGGGTACGCTACTACATGATTGCCAAAGTTTCAGTTTAATTAATCATCATTTTTTTTTACATCGCTGCCACAAACGATGACGAACGGCAGCAGATATAAGAGTTTGCTCAGGTATCATTGAGGAGATATGATGACTGTTTTCCGACGTGGATCCTTCGTTATGGACAACATTAGTGAACGAACGATGCCGACCTTTGGATGTGTCCTGTTTGGCACTTGATTGAGTGCATCATTGCTGAGGTTACTACAAGGATTACTACGAGTTTTTAACGAAAGCTGCAAGAAAGTTTGACTGATACGATTAAATTGGTTGGCGCAGTTTTTACACTGGAATGAAAACTGAACGATGTGAATGATCCATCGATGCTGACTTGGCGGAGATTGATAATTCATTATATTAACGTCTCTTTAAACTGTACGTCTGCTGTAGACGTTTTAGTTCTTTCGAGACTTGGCGGAGAGCTTTCTTGATATTAGTCAAGAAAATATACACGAAGCGGCAATATGACTGAAAATATACGTTGATAGAGCAAAGAAGGACGCTACGGTGGAAAATATCATCATGATAGTGGACGATACACTAGGATTCCCGATGTGAGCACCCATGTAGTTGAGTCTGCATCTTATAGAGCCATGATGGTATGCAGATCAAATGAATATAATTCGTCAAGAAGAGAAACATGCTCTCTAGGTGCATACACCGTATGGAAAATTTTAAACTACACCTAGTATTCGTTCGAGCTAGGTAAGTTAAAGTAAATGTTTATTGATTCATTATTGTTTGTTTCCAAGTTAAGTCTACGTGGAGAGTGAAATTCAAATCAGAAATATTTGCTGCATCTGCATCCGAAAGAATTGTGACAGCCTAGTGGGTGGAACTAAATTCGTGGTTGTTGGGACGGTCGTCGTAAAAGTGGTGCTAATTGTTGATGTTGTTGTGGCTTCTGTGGTTGTTGTTGTTGTTGTTGTTGTCGTCGTCGTCGGTGACGTTGTCGTTGTTGTTGAGGGTTCCGTAGTCGTGGTAGTCGTATTGAGTAAGGTAGTGGTCGCCCGAATAAAAAAGTACAATAGGATTACCATACAGAACCATAAAGTAGTAATTGATTCAGTGGTTGTACAATACACCTTACTGTTCATGTATTGTTCCATTAGAATGACTCTATTGTCAACATGATACATAGACAATAAAGTCTATGTATCATAGACATATCCGAAATTTTGATGATAAAAAAAATAGTTTTTATTCGAAATTATTCGAGAAAAAAATATTTTTTATATTGCTACGATACTTAACAACCGTTTGTTTCTATTGTAGAATTGCCATTCACAATTGATTCTATGGTGAAAAACAATATGTCCTCGTGCTAGCTATCGACTTGTTGCTCCACCAACGGTTGTTGATATCGTTGCGGTACTCTGTTGATACTGAATTTGATCCAACATGATCTGCAACTATAAGGATAGTTCAACGGTAACAGCAACAGTGAGAAGCATTAGCAAAATTTGTTTTTCATATTACAATATGACGGTGTATTGCTGACCAAAAAGCGTAAAGACGCTACCTTTACGGTAGCTGGGAGATGAATCCTAGATTTGCCATTTTTTCGTAGGAATATACACTGAACAATATCAGTAATATAACAAAGTTTAGTTGTTTCGGTCCTAAACCGGGTTCCATATTCTATTTTATTGTAAATTTATTAAAAAACGGTTAAAGACATTGACAAGAACAACAAGCAGTAATATTTCTAACATTCTATTAACACCAAAAATCAACATTTGGCTGTGAAGAACAATAAAAGCTTTTGGATTCGCTTTTCCTTTGAAGATTAATTTTTTACGTTTATAGTTTGAATTTTGAATGCATTGGTTTGTTGCATTGCTATAATTATAGAATGTAAACATTAACGTAATCATCGCATCCACCCATTCATTCAACTAACGATAAACCGATCAGATAACTGACGAGAACGCACATTTCCTATTTTTCGACTGCGTCCGCCATTACAGCACCATAGTTAGCGTCCTTCGAAAACTTTTGACTCCGGGATCAATTCTGGTCTGCAGATGTCATGAACTGGCAATTTTGTACAAGCTCCATAACCGACATCCTTATGCCGGAATCGCCGTCCGTTTGTAGAGCCTTGTCCCAGCTGAAATCATAGTCTTGTATTCGGCGTTGTTTCAGGTCATTCATAATCACGGCAGTCGTCCCGAGGATGGCGGTATCGTCTGGATTATCGGCGACATCAATCTTGGTGGCTGAAATGAACAAATATTCACTAGACTCCACTGTAATTTATAGAGCTCAACCTACTAGTTTTATTAATTTGTTTGTGCCGCATCAGATGTCCTTGAGAAAAATGGTATTGCCCTTCCTGGTGCTCATTTCATGCACCCGTCCGAACTTGATGTGGTTAATGTCGGAAGCGTAAGGCAACTCTTATTGCTAGGTAATGGATAGGAGAGCTGCAAAATGATCATGGAACATCTACGACGTATATGGCTACTATACAAGACCAAGGGAATAAATTGGATGAGGTGAACATGAATTTATTCTTTACCCTTAGGAACGGTATCATCAAATCGAGCAAGCACAACATGTTTGGTGTGAGAAAATATAGTATATTCGTGCACCGCCAGCCGCTGAAGGAAGTGATGCTGATTTGTCTTGCGATGAAGCAGAAGTTGAACGGTACGCACGTACTCCTTATGTTGACCGTCAGAATGCCGATGAGGTAGATCGCCCTAGATTATCAGAAAGTTTACGAGAAACGGATCCTGGAATTGGAAAACACAATTAAAGAAATAAGTGGTATAGTACGAGGGGGAAAGTCACTCTGCCACGTTGTGTTTGTGTTGATCGTGTTTCGGGGTAGCTGGAAGGTGGCAGAAGGTGTTTCTGTGCTTCAACATATCTGCTAAAACTTCACTCGAAAATTTATGCTCATTAGGCTTTTTGACGTTTAATCACCTCACCCTTTCTGGCACATGCAGAGGAATGATGGTTTGTTTTCCTCCAAAAGATTTTCCTTCTTACTTGCACTCCTTTGATCTAAATGGCACTTTAGTGTGCATTCGTTCCAGGTCATTAAGCCTAATTGGCAACCATAGTTGTTTTGGACGATTAATCCACGCACACATATGCATCATCTGAATCACATCAGTACAAGTGAGAGGGAAACAAAACAGTGGGAAAACAAACATTCGATTCAGGACAAAGTTGCCAGAAATTTCATGTGGCGGCGAGGTGTTTGAAGTGTGTTTTTGAGGGTTTCAACACATGGTGGCCGAGTGACTTGCCCCCTGTAT
The DNA here is from genome assembly GCA_024533555.2 of Aedes koreicus. NCBI lineage: Eukaryota > Metazoa > Arthropoda > Insecta > Diptera > Culicidae > Aedes > Aedes koreicus. The sequence goes on along the minus strand of JAHHFK020003576.1, from coordinate 282,458 downwards.
AGTACACCAACCATTCCAAATATCGCAACAGCAGGGAAAGCAGGGACTCATTTCTTGTTGTTCTGCTGCTTGTGAATAAAGGCCAGTATCGACTTAAAAAGTAGAGAGGTTAAGGAATTTTATTCAATATTACCAAGCGGAATTTTAACAATTGATCTGCATGGAATGAAATGTCACCTTCACTTACGGAATAATCGACCGGAATATTTTTCCGAAAGTAAAAATGACAGCTCCCATTAGTTTGCGTGGAAACCTTATAAATTTCAATTTTATTTTTCGTTCTTTAGGGCAATATCGACTTAAAAAGTAGAGAGGTTACGGAATTTTGTTCAATATTACCAAGCGGAATTTTGACAATTGATCTGCATGGAACGAAATGTCACCTTCACTTACGGAATAATCGAACGGAATATTTTTCCGAAAGTAAAAATGACAGCTCCCATTAGTTTGCGTGGAAACCTTATAAATTACAATTTTATTTTTCGTTCTTTTCAGGTGGATACTGCTACAGAATTTTTTTTCGATTCTTTACTTTTCCGTTTCAGTAAACGGAATTTAACATGGGTTTGGGATAGAAAAAGAAATTTCTTTCGAACACGATACCGACCTTAAAGTAAGTAAAAAAAGAAGTAACTTTGATGTATGAAATCGAACATTGGTGTAGGTTTCATGAAGAATTTGCTCTGTAGTATTTTAATAACGTAGTAATGTGGATAACCTTTAAGTAGTTTGATTACAAAATTCTTTCATTTCCATTTGCTGATAAGGGTAAACAAAAATAATCTCGAAGAAATCCTCTTGTAGTTCATTTTCTAGAAAGGAAAAGCAGGTGGTTAGTCACACTGCTACGTTGTGTTTGTGTTTCAGTGTGTCGGATGTGTGACGTATCTGTCAATACTTCAATAAAAAAAATATGCTTACTGGCGACCATAGACTTTTTTGACGTTTAATCCACGCACATTAAGCATAATCTAAATCACATCAGTGCAAGCGAGAAGGAAACAAAACAGTGCGAAAACAAACAATCGATTCGTGTAAGTGGTGCCAGAAGTAAATTTATCTTTCATATGGTGGCGAGTGTGTTTGAAGTGTGGCAGATTGTGTTTTTGAGGGTGTTACCACATGGTGGCCGAGTGACTTACCCCCTGGTATGATCGTTACATTTCTTTTTAACAAAAAGTTAAATGTCGTCTGGCACGTTATTACTACGTTAGTCTAAAGCGTTGATCAAGCCACAACGGAATCCATGGCAAACGATGGCGAAAGTGATGGTGGTGGTGAGAATGATGATGACTATGTTGCTTTTGTCGCATTTTTTGCTGTTGGTTCAGATGGAAGCTTAGCAATAGTGTTCTACTACCGGCCAGCGGTGGAGTCACTTCACGCATCATGCAACCACCGGAGGGTTACTGGACAATCACTCACTGATTGGTCGAGAGAGCAGCCTTGTCCAGTTTGGTTCGACTGCTGAACATGATGGCATCATGGAAAACAGTTTCATTGGGTTTCGCAGAAAATGTTACAATATTAGAACTGTTTTGAATCGTACATTCAGTGGCAGCACTTACCAAACGGGCACTTTCTGTTGCTTGTGTTCAGCGTACAGCGATCAGCAGACTTATGTGCTCTAAAACCAACAATTACACTAAAAACATCAATTATATATGCAAAAAAAAACAATTATAATTCAATTTCTCAAACAAAAATAGTTATAAACAGCCTAAAATGGCTGACTCGCTTTTGACAAATGCACAGTGTTGGCAAACTTGTAAGCAGTGTTGCTGTATTTTTCTAGCACTGCTGTGGAAATAATATAACTTGATACACTGACAATTTTCACCAGGTGCGTCATGAATAAATCGTCTGTCCGAGGTCCGTAATTAGTCCGTGGTCTTAGTCTGTATACCAATTCGCGAATTAATTTTAATTTTACTTCAACTTGACAGACGTAAAATAGTTAATAAATCGAATAGAATCCCTTTGTTATAGATCGACAAACTTTCGATAAGGTGTCTGCCAAAATTGAGTTGCCGTCTATCAGAAATAAGTCAGCTCGAGTAGCAGACTTAATCGATCGATTTTCTATCTGTCAAGTTTAAGTGAAAATTAAAATTAATTTGCGAATTGGTACACAGCCTTAGTTACTTCATAAGCCGATGAAAACCCTAGTTATCGTGGTGCTCTTGAGAAATTATCTATGATCGATTTCTATCTTGCGACTTCCCCAAGTAACCACAAGCATTATATCATAACACTAGTTCGACCGATTATCAGCAACAGTAATGCCATATCACATTTTTCAACAACTCCCATGCTATGTTGCATTACCTTTACATTAAAAATGTTATGATGCTTTAACGTTAAATACGCATTAAATGATGCATTATTGCATTATCTCAATAAATGCTTCATTGCTAGCTAAAAAGTAGCATTGGTGCAGTATCATCTGGAAGACATTTTCCAATCTGACTTTAGAAATGAGAAACATATGATCGAGCAGAGCTGCCTGTCAGATCCAAAATCGTCATCTTCATTCTCCTTAACCTTGAACTTAGCAGCAGAATTTTTGGTTCCTAAAATTTCATCAAAAAATATGGCTATCGGGAGTCGCAGGTTTTTCTTGTTATTGATAATCAGAGGACTGAGCTATTTTTTCAACGAGGAATCTCCATTCTCATATATATGATATATCATTTTCATTTATGATCCAGTTTTGACCTGCATCGGGTATCAAAATTGTGTCGGCTTGTTGTGTGATGTACGGCGGTGGGTATGATTTTATTTGTAATTCGTGTCGGGCTGAGGTTTGCACTGATAAAAGGTTCGGGTATCGCAGTCTCTCAACGACTGCGTTTAGCAAAAAAAAATCTAAAAATAGCTGCATGAAATATGTTTTCATAGAACGACAAAGAGGGTATGCTTAGTGTATGCTTCCTTTATATTATGCAGTTGTCTTACATAATTCCATTGCTTTCTTGGCTAGGAGCGTAAACGCAACCGGCATTCATCGATCAGTCGTGAGAAGCCTTGGTTCGAATCCCGATGTAGGAAACACATTTGTGCTTATAAAAAAAATATATCCCATCAATATTACGCGAAGATGCCGTAAAATAATATGAAATAATATCCATCAATAAAACGTTACAGAGGAAATGAATTCAAATAGAAAAAATTGAATATATTTTTGATGGTTTTTTCTCTCCAAAATATCCCAAGCTTTATATATGCTTTTTAAAATGCAATAAAACATTTCAGTAGAAGCAGTAATTCAACTGATGAAAAAGTAACTATGCCCTAAATATACTTGTTCTGGGGCTTCAATAAAGCATGTGCGCTAGCATAATTTTGACAGGAGTGAGGCCGACTTTAGTTCTACTTTAAGGACGCATGTAAGATTAGACTGCTTTATACCATAAACTTATATCGTAATATAATGCAAAATTGATGTATCTATAGAGGTTGCTGACAGCTCGCTTACCACCGCAAACATAGCCGACGGCCGATTTTTGATCATTCCAAAACTAAAAATCAAACAACAACAAAAGAAATCAAACAAAACTGATGTCTTTTAACATTGAAACAATAATAATAACAAACACAAACCGAGTAAACAAAATCCGACGTGGCTTCTGTGATCATTCTAAAAAGTGACAGGCTGACCAGAAAAAATATGGCATCCTTGATTTATGCACTTTTTGCACTGGGTGCAGCCGGGGGGAGAAAAAAAAACCACACAAACAATTTAAAAAATGAATAACGATATTGCACAAGAAAATTGGCCACACCACCACAAAAACCAAAAAACCTGTGGAGAAAACCAGAGTTTTTGTTTGGCGTGTATCTGATGTTTATGTGTTTCCGGGAAATATTCATTCACAAATGAGTTAGGTTTCACTCGTTTCGCTTTTTGCAGATGCTCGCAGGCTGTCGTTTCAACATGAAGCGTAAAGTTAAATACTCTGTTGTTTTAAGAAGGAAATAATTTCTCATCACCATGAGGCTCCAAGAGTGGACACCAATTTTTGCTAGCCTCCTGTAGCTTAATGGTAATGAGAAATTATTTCCTTCTTAAAATATATCATCATAGATCGTTACTCCGTGCATGGCAGAATACCAAAATAACAATCATAATGTTAAATATTGTGGCCGAAACAGCAAGAATTATCCGGGATTACGTTTTTTGCGTTTTTCCAGTGATGATATTACAAAATCCAAATGGAAAGAATTCTGTTGGCTGGACTCTGAGACAACTGAATAGTAAAAAAAATAAATGCCATTCCATCAATTGACGCATTTTTGTTGCCTTCCGAAGGCTAGCCGCTATAAAGCGATAGAATGTTGGATTTATATAAATCTCGTCCTCTTTAGTCTTCATCGGCGCTTAGAGATCACAACTTCGTGAACATTGTTGCAGTGGGGCTCGAATGAATGCCATCTGAAGACGAAGTAGATGAAGAGGATTTTGATATGATAAAAATAACAAAAACAAAAATAATAACCTCAAAAACAATGATAATAATAAATATATTAATATTAATAATTATTATAATAATAACACTAATAAAAATCAAAATAACGAAGCTTATTAAATTCATTATATATTTACTAATAATATGATGATTTTTATTTTGACACAAATTATAACAATAACAATGAAAAAATTATAATCAAAGTTACATAAATAAAAACAATAAAAATAAGTGTCACAATAAGAATTCTTAATAAAATATCAATGATATTTTGTTATTATTATTATTCTATGATTATATATTGTTGGTTTTCTAATAATGCCAGTTATAATTATAACTATATTTATTATAGAAAAAAAACAAAATAGTTCTAATAATCTCAATAAAAATTGTGAAAAATAAATATGACAATATTAAAAACAATCATATGAGAAATAATAATAATAATCGTAATACTTATTATCATAACCCCTCTACTCATATTAGTTTCAATCATAATAATTATAATATTCTAAGCCAACATAAAAATCCTGGGGGTGCGACACATCTAAATCCAGATTCAAGATGATCGAAAAATCCCACGCTAGCGAATCAATCTTTGAAAAATCTTGTTTAAACTTGTGAATCTTAATCCATCAACTTGCATCGTGCTGCATCTTTTTGCAGTGAATCTTTAAAATCTTCAACAAAATCTTTAAAATCTTCTTTCTATCTACTAAGCGTGCGTACATCGCACAAAAGCAAAACAAAAAAATCCTACATCTGAGATAGAGTCGCACCCCCTGTAAAAATCATAAGAACATTTATTTTGATCACCTAATTCAAATATTGTGTTATAGTTATCTTTGTAAATACTTACGTTAAATTGATAATAATTATTATGATTATCAGAATTGTCTTATCATTATTATGATTTGTTACTTAATCAAATATAATTTGATTTTATTTTAATTTGAATAATAATTATAATAAAAACCATAATAATATATTTGTTATAATTGTATAGTTGTTATAATACACGTTATTCATATTGTTATGACTTTAATAAAAGTAATGGTTTCAATTATGATTTTAATTCAAACTATTATTTGAACAATATTAATGATGTCATGTTTATAATAATAAAATGATCAGAATAATATTTATATAATTTATAATAATAATAATAATATCATTATAATCATGATAATCTTTTTCAGATTTAACAAACCAAATTCAAAAACATTAACAGATTAAAAAAACAGAATTAACATAACAATCATAGGAATCATATAATCATTATCATAATAACCGTAATCAAATCAATAAAATTTAGATCAAAATCATAAAATGATATTGTTTAATTAAACGATAATTAGAATTTTATTATGCTTAATAATAATATAAATAATTATAATAATAATCAAAACAAAGGTAAACATATTTAAAATAATAATTATTATAATTATTATAATACTAATCATAAAAGTAATAAATAAAGTGTAAGTGATCGGTAAATTTAACAAGAACCTTAGCAACATTTGCAGATTTTCTTCTCGTATAGTTATGATTTGGGTACAAAAATAAATGTCTCTAGGCGTTGGTCAAATTTATGAAAAAATATGCCTGACACTCAACAGAGTTGCAAATTTCCTATCTTTTCATCAATGAAAACACGAACAAATTTTAGTTCAAATTATTTTCAAGCAAGAAAATATTTTATATACAATATCAATACTTGACACTTGACAGTTTGTGACAGTTCGAATCTGGCTCCACTTGACACTCACATTTTTTGAGTCTGTTTCTCCCTCCCATGGTGCAGCAATCTCTATATTCATGGTTACTTGGATCATACTCTTTGGGTTAATGGATTCTCGTGGTAACTTAGTACGAGACTTTCTTCCTGTTATCAAAGTTTTCTCTCACCGTGCACCGTTCTGCGTCTCTGACATATACCCTCGCGTTTGACAGTAAAACTTAAAACGGTTAATTAATCGACTCTCAACTTTTCTGTTGACAACTACTACTACTACAATTACTGTATTCTCGGATTTTTCGTATTTTGATTCTAGATCCGCTCCAAATTGGCGCATACAAACACAGATACGACAAGCCCCGTTATGTTTTGTTCGATTCTCCGAGAGTGAGTTGCCGAACGAGCTCTAAAAATTCGGTAACTGTCATTTTACGCACATTACTGCACGTCTCCAATGTACAAGCCCCGAGTGTTTCAATCAAAAAAAATCTGATATAAACAAATCACTTACACAGCCGCACTTCGTATCAAACCGAGAAAGAAAACACCATCAGAATCTGTCACCTTATCAATGAATCCATTCGGAATTGCACAACTACAAACGCAGGCTTCATTCAACGAAAACATCATCCGAGCGAGTGTGTCAAAATCGAAACCGACGAGGAAAAACGCGAGAAGAGAGAATTTTATTTACCGATTAGCAGCCAGCAGCCAACCGTCCAGCTCCCAGTCATAGGACAGAACAGACTCTTGTTGTACGTGTGCAGCTCATCTGCTTCGCGAAATCGTGTGGTTTTTCTAATAAAGTCCGAGACCCCGTTCATTTTTCGCCTCTGTAACATATTGGATTGAACTAGTGACGGATCGTGGTGACGACGGACGGTTCGGGTGCTCGGGTTCTTGACTTTAGTTCAGGAGAAAAAAAACTGTGTGGCAGTGGAAGAATACAAACGCGCATATCACCAGAGAGTAGCAGAAGTGTAATAAGAGATCCGGAACATTAAAATACGGAAGAAAGAAACGGGACAGTGTTCCGGGCTGACCTTTACGCGTTGTTGGTGAAGATTACTATCGGTGTATTGTACAAAAATCTGTGCACGTTGTGTGGAAATTCTTCCGGAGTCAGTCAACCAGCATAATGTCAATATAGGTGGGAAATTGTGAGTCTGATCCGGGTCGTATTGTGCGCTTGTGAAGTTATTTGTGCTTGTTCTGACCGAAGAGTGGTTGGTGTACCGGAGAGGGCTTACCTTGAAGACGTTGTTTTCAGAGTTTTTTTTTCTTGTGCGCGTCTTGGAGAAGGCAAAGAATCGCCGAGAGAGCCGGGAAAAATCTTATTGTTTTCACAAGTGGTGCTTTATCATAAATTCAAAAAGAACCTTGCCGTCAGTGCTACTGCTGTTGGTTGGCCGCTGACAAATAGGAGAGAAGAGGAAGGGTTGGTTGCCATCCGAGTACCAAAGTGCGGATTCCGCACAGGGTGGAGCTTCATGGCCCTTTAGCGCTGAGCGCCTTAGTAGCAGTTTATACCAAGTACAACCGAAGGTAGGTGCGACGGTTCGGGTGGCGGAGGAGTTAACCCAAGGGGGAGTTGGAAAAGGGAATGAAAAAGGCATAAAAATAGGTGATTTGCATACACATAGCTTACATAGTACAGCGGAGTTGCTGCGTCGAATGGCAGCTGGTAACGCGATAGGAGGATTCGGGCCGAGATTTAATCGGGCTGATAGGAAGAAAAATGTCCACGTGCGAGTGTGGGGTGGAGGGAAGAGCACTGAATTCCAAAGACCTCACTCGGCCCCGAAGGAAGGCTTTGAATGAACTACCGGGCTGAGGGGTGGTTGGATTGAAAGGACGAATAAGGCACAGCATAAGTGATATACTGGATGGGGTTGTACGCAGGCACGGGTCAAGCTCCGAATTGAGCAAGGAACGCGACGTCAATCGTGCTGAAGGCAGACAGAATTCTTGAACTTTAAAGCAAAAAAAAATGTTCTGTTTTTTGCTTTGAAAAATGATATCCTTCGATTCTTCTCTGAAATTATCGAATCGTTCCAAAGAGTTGAAAATTTTGGAAACTTCTTAAAAATTCTCTCAAGTTTGCTTATGAAGCTCATTGAAATTATGTTAGATTCGCAGAAGGTGTGGTTTGTAGCATTTTTTTTTTTCCAAATTTTATGAATTTCTGTTACTCGCATTTTCTGTCTTCAACACGACCACCAATTTTACTCAATTTTGAGTAGTTTTTGACTCGCTTTCGTCAAAATTGAAGTCCCATAAATATGAGTAAATGTAACTGGGATTGACAGGTCCACATATCTAAAATATCCATCTGATTTAACTCGATGTCTTAGATATGTCGACTTGCTAATTCCAGTTACATTTACTAATATATGAGTGACGCCACTTTTGGCAAAATGAGTCAAAAACGACTCACAATTGAGTCAAAATTGATGGCCGTAAGGCCTCTTGCATTCATTGAAAGTTCCTGCTAATAATTTCTGAAGATATCAGGACTATTCAAACTGTCTCTGTTAGTCTTTGAAGGAATAACGTTTTGTTTAAAGCTCATGGCACTTGCAGATCTTAAGAAAAACTCTTTCTCATAAGTTTCCGAAACTACCTACAGCTGTCCGAACATCTCTTCTAATTTATTTTAAAATCCTATGGCTTTTGGAGAAGATCTAGGAATTTGTAAGAATCCGTAATGCAATTTTCCTGAAGCTAAACATTGCTATACGAAGTTCTCGGAGCAACCACGAAGTTCCAAGTCCACTTGAAGATTTGACACTACTCTAAAAATATCTGGCATATGTCATAGACAGACACGTTCCGAAGAAAATCCATCGTCATACGTCTCGTCCAACCTGGCAAACGAGCGACTTCGTCGATTGAAATATGACAAGAGAGCAGCCCTCAGAGAATTCAGAAAGCACCGGACACTATTTCTTAGTCGTCGCTATGTTAGGATGAATCACGAATACACACGAGTCGCGAAACGTTGCTTTCTCCAGTATTGGCGTGGAATACATAGAAAGCTCAAGTCACGTCCTAAACAATTCTGGAAAGTTGTAAACGAACAACGCCACAACGTCTATGTCGCAGGCCAGCTATTTTCCGAGAAATTCTCTAGCGTTTTCACCGAGGAGACATTGAGCGATGACCACATTAGACTTGCGGCCAGCTACGTTCCACTTGCCGGTCAAACCTTGGGCCAAGTCGACATCGATGCAGAGATGATAATCAAGGCCTAAACTCAAATTATCTCATAATCCCGGGCCGGATGGAATTCCTTCGTCCTTTCTCAAACTACACCTGGATAGTTTGTTGCTTCACGTTTTACGACTATCTGCGGCTGTCGGTATTTTTCCTTGCTGTTGGAAATTTGCGCAAATGTTTCCAGTGCACAAAAAGGGTAGCAAACGGGACCCTGGCAATTATCGTGTTGCTAAACTGTTTGAGCTTGTGATTATGGAACCGTTGTTCGCTCACTGCCTACCGTATATTAGTACCGACCAGCACGGATTCATGGTTGGTCGCTCCACTGCCACTAACCTGCTGTGCCTTACTTCCTACATTACTGACAGTATCGCGAAACGTGTCCAAACGGATGTCGTTTACACCGACTTGTCTGCAGCCTTCGATAAATTGAACCACCGCATTGCTATTGCCAAACTGGGCAGGCTTGGGATCAACGGATGCCTGCTGCAATGGTTTCAATCGTACCTCACTGACCGTCATCTGGTTTTAGCCATAGGAGATTGTCAGTCTCACATGTTCAAAGCCCCGTCTGGTATACCGCAGGGTAGTCACTTGGTACCGTTGATTTGTTTGATCTACTTCAACGACGTAAATTTGACTTTTGAAAGACCACGACTATCATACGCAGATGACCTGAGACTCTATCTTCGAGTGCACTCACTCGATAACTGTCGCCTTCTTCAACGTCAGCTGAATGCTTTTGCCGACTGGTGCAATTTGAATCGCATGGATGTCAACCCGGCCAAATGCACGGTTATCTCGTTTTCGCACAAGAAGCAGACTATTTTATTCAAGTATGTCTTGTTGGGCACCGAAATTGAGCGCGTCAGTCAAGTCAAGGACCTAGGAGTAATTCTGGACACACAACTCACCTTCAAGCAGCATATCTCGTACGCTGTCGGCAAAGTCTCCTGCGTTCTGGGGTTCATCTTCCGGATTGCTAAAGACTTCACGGACATCTACTGCCTCAAATCGTTGTACTGCTCCTTGTGTCGTTCTATATTAGAGTATTGATCGGTTGTGTGAACTCCTCATTACAACAAAGGTGTCGTTAGAGTAGAGACTGTTCAACGACGGTTTTTGAGATTTGCGCTACGTAAACTACCGTAGACGGATCCCCATCGTTTGCCAAGCTACGAAAGCCGTTGCCATTTGATTAACCTGGAGTCCCTGTTAGTCCGTAGAGATACAGCCAGGGCTTTGTTAATCGCAGACATCTTGCAAGGCCGCATCGACTGTCCTGATCTTCTGGAGCAAATCAACATCAACGTTCAACCCCGAACCCTCAGGAATAGTTCGATGCTGCGGTTACCTACACAGCGAATCAATTACAGTATGTTTGGCGCAATTGGTGGTTTACAAAGACTCTTTAAGGCCTGTACTTGAAAAAAATGCACCATTTTTACCCGTAAGTAACTTGTTTGTCCGTGGGTAAAAATTGATGAAAATCTGGGTATAGCTAGTTTGAAGTAACCCGTTGTTTACATGTGCAAAATTTCATAACAATCGGTTCAGTGGTTATTGAGATGTCATTGAAACAAGAAGAAAATCGCCGGAGAATTTTGCGCGCCGTCATGGAAAATCCGACTGCGATCATGAGAAGGATCGGAAAACAACTCGGAATCACCCTTACAATTGTGTCTCCGGTGGTAAAATAGTTTAAGGAGTCCCAGACGACCGAGCGGCGGGCTGGAAGTGGAAGAAAATCAAGGACAGCTGACCCTGTGAAGGCCCGCAAGGTGTTGGATTATTTCAAGTGTAATCCGAACCTTTCGATTCGCGACGCGGCTCTGAAGGCAAAGTGTTCCGCCTGGTTCGTTCAGCAAACCATGAAACGAGCTGGGTTTCGTGTATTTAAGGTCCGCAAGGCAGAGAACCGACGTGATCAGCAAAACACGGCGGCAAATCCCGCGCAAGGAAGCTGTATCGAGAGTGGTTAACGAAATCGATGTGTGTGGTTATGGATGACGAAACCTACATCAAGGAAGACGCAAAGCAGATACCGGTGCTGGAGTTCTACGTTACCAAATCATGGTTTGATGTTCCGGAAGACATAAGGAAGAAGAAAGTGGACAAATTCGCCAAAAAATACTTGCTCTGGCAGGCCATATGCCAATGCGGTAAACTGAGTAAACCGTACATCACAACGGGTACCATCAACAGTGAAATTTTCCACACTGAGTGTCTCCAGAAGCGTCTGTTGCCCTTCCTGTGGTCCCACAGAGGCGAGACATTATTTTGGCCGGACCTGGCATCATGCCATTACGCGCGATCGACGTTGGATTGGTACAGAGACAATAACGTTGTTTTTGTACCAAAAACCGCCAACCCCCAAATTCACCAGAGATTCGTCCGGTGGAAAGATTTTGGGCCAAAATGAAGGCCAAAGTTCGAAAATCGTTCAAGGTGTTTAAGAACGAGAAGAAAAAAAGCCCACCATCACAACATTAATGAGGCTCTTAAGGGAAAGGTGTGGGCTTTCAGCGATGGAAAGGAAATTGAATAAAATAATTAAGCCAAAACATAATCCATATATATTAATTCATTCCCTTAAGATTTCAAAAAAATCCGACTTAAAATAAATTTTTGGTGAACACTTTTGTCTGGTGCATTTTTTTCGAGTACAGGCCTTAATAGAGTTTCCGCCTTGTTTGATTTTGACGTGACTCGCCAGATGCTTCGTCGTATGTTTAGTCGTTTTTTTAAAGACCTGTTTAATTCGCATCGATAGTGTAATTTTTGTTTTGTTTTATGTCATGACCATTAATGTACCATTCTAGTTTAGCTTTAAGTAACATCATTGGGGTGTAAACAAACCTGATGATGAATAGAAATAAATAAATATATTTTACTCTAAACTGCCCTAAGAATATTTGAACATGATCAAATTCCAGAAAGTTCTACACCCCACCAAACAATTTAAGCTGCTTAAAAGCTGAACAAGCTGAAGTTTGATTGAACAAGCTATTGTGTAGAATGCATTGTTTGTTGGGACGTTCCTAAAAGTCTGTGAGTAATTTTCGCAAACTTTCTGCCGTTTTAAAACGCAACATCTTCTAACCTACCTAAATTCCATATTCTATTACTTACCAGGTTATCACTAGTGCCGGTGAAAACGTGAAGCTTCACTGTGTCTCAGGTTTTACGAGTATATTCTTGAATATGGAGGAATCCAGGTAGCGCAAAAGTGAGGTTATACGTCGTAGATTGCGCTAGTTAAAAATGGGTTTTTCGAGCTGTCTAAGCATAGTAATTGGCGATAAAAAGATAAGAAAATCGACGATAATGACGATACTGACCAATTCCATACAGTTTGAAAAATAGCTAAAAAGTTATTATAAATTTCAGTTTTAGATACTACGATGTTTAACCTCACTTTAGCTTTACTTGGATTCTTCAATAGGATCTTCGAATTTGTAGTACCTGTTTCTGTCACATACGCCTATTAGGCTTAGTCACGTTTAAAGCACGCACACTAGACCGCCATTTAGATCAAAGGAGTGTATGTAGGAAGCAAAATCATCTGGAGGAAAAAAAACCATCATTCCTCTGCATGTGCCAGAAAGGGAAAGGTGATTAAACGTCAAAAAGCCTAATACCTGTAGCTGCCGATCAATGCCATCTGTTCTGGCAACACTTATCCTATGCAGACGTACGCGCCAACGAGGTATACATGTCAGTTGGGATGAAGTGTAGAAAAGAGAAACAGAGCGAGAAGGGCATACGTTAAAGGCAGAAGAGGAGAAAAACCAAACAAACGGTGATTTGTATAGCGAAAGAGTTGGATAAAAGTTGAGGGAAGTCATTGTTAATTTAAATTTTCCATAATTTGTGAGTTGAATTGAGTAGAGTTGCGTGTGTTACGTGAAATCTGATTAGACGATCATAACAGGGAAGACGCTGACTACGTAGAGAGTGAACGATACAGTGATGCCTAAACTCATTCGCGTTTTCCCACTGGCAACCCTGTTCTCCACAGATCTTGGATCAGCATTTTCCCCAGGATGGTTTTTGGCTTGAGGAAACCGGCTAGATCTAATTACGCCATCACAATACTGGGTATCATTCGCTTCGTGAGACGTTCTTTTCCCAGGAGGGCCTTCGAACATTCGAACTTCGAGGCGGTTGCGAAGCAGAAAACGTCTCCGATCGTATCCCATACGATGCCCAGCACAGCTTTGTCCTGGCTTAAGTGATCTGCTGAAGCATTGCTTTGCTCTCCAAGCTTCCCCAGGAACGCGTTGGAGTTTGACACCCAGTTTCTGAATCGAAAGCCGCCACGCGAGTGAATATATCTCACTTCGCTGCCCCCCGGATTACTTCTTAGATGGTGTCCGTACTATCGTAGTAGTCGACAGCATAGTGACGCTTGACGATTGCTTCTGTTGCTTCCGGATACCTCTCCGCAAACTGCATGGCGTGTACGTTCTTCGCGTACTGCGCCGAACTGGGCGAACACGTAGATCCGAAAGTGGCTACGTGTATTACGTACACCTGAGGAGCCTCTTCGTGGTTTACCCTGAACAGGAATCTCTGCGCCTGCCTGTCCTCCAATCTGATGTGGATTTGGTGTTACATTTCCTAGATGTCACCCCCGAAGGCGACCGGACGTTCTCGGAACTGACAGATGAATCGTGGGAGGGGAACAAGCATGTCAGGACCCGTGAGCAGCTCCGAATTCAGGGAATTCCGTTCACCGATACTGCTGCATCATGTTAGACATGACGTCCAACGGAAGATTGTGGCGTCTCCATCAGCTCGACATCGGTTTTCTGCTGGTACTCCTCGATCTACGTTTATAGTCCCCCTTCAGCACTGGACTTCTTTCCAGCTTCCTATCGAGCGATCGCCCACACGATTTGTTGTAGCTTCGGGAATCTCTCGAGCTCGCTTCTCTTCCGCCGATTCTGGAATGGCGAACGATGCAACCGCCGTCTTTCCAGCACACACTGCTCCCGCATCAAATCATGCAGCTCCTGATTGGCAGAGTGAAGATTTAGGTACGTCTGTGCGCTTGCACTCCGTTTCTCGAATCCGTATAAGGTCCAGCCCATCTTCGACCGAACGGCGATCGGTTCGGTGGGTTCATCCACAAGTGACTCCATTGGCGCGAACAGCTGTAGGTTATCCAAACCGATGCTTGGCAACCCGGTCGGAAAGTTCTTCACAGGTACCCCAGAAAGATGTCTGTACCGCTTCATCACATCCGCGTATGGAACGTGCTGTTTCGGCAACCGCAACTCGCGGAAACGTCTCCTTGGAATTCTTCGCCGACAACAGCATCTCAATAGTCAGCACGTGACTATCAGCGGCTCGAGTGTGCCTTCTGCTTTCAGCCGCTTGGCTACCGCATCATCAACTTATGTCGCAGACGACCCTTCGTCTAGGAACGCGACGTTGTCGTTCTACGCTTTCCGCCTTATAGCGTCACCGGCATCATTCGGCAATCACCGTACAGTCCGACTTCGCATTCTGCAGCTGCACAGATTCTTCACGCGATGTAGAAGAGGATGATGGTTTACTTGGCTGCCTCGAAGCATATACCGGATCTTCGATGAACTGCGACTGCCTCCCTGTTTATTTAGGCAAACTCCGCATAATTTCAGCCTCCTGATCCGATGATCCATTTGCTTGCAAATCCAGCAAGGCCGGACTACCTCGCTTCGCAGCCTATCGTTACGCTTCTGCTCAGTTTCGTATACATGCACGAACTCCTTCTGCTTGGGATTCTCTATCCCTGCTTGCGGTCGCTCATTCAACGACAGCAGTGAGAACTCCGACACCTCAGAAACGTCGGAAACAATTTCGGTAGTGAAGTTTGTAAACATTCTCAGCGAACTGTCAATTTTCCAACGCTTGTAGCGTACTCAGATTGGATCTAGATGTAGATTGGAGGCAGCTTATCGACCAACTCCTGCATCAGCAGTGGGGTGGTTTACGCAGCTCCGAGATGATGCTTCACCGTGTTCCTGAAATTGCTAATGCTCTCTAGCCTTTCTTCTCTAGACGCAAGAGCATTCCTCTCTTTGGTCAGCAGCGTCTTCAATAACTTCTCCGGCCTCCCGAACGGGTTTCGAAGATCGCAAATCACATTTGGAACAGAATCCGGCAGGACAAAACGGCTTTTGACTGCTTCCCTTGTCTATAGGGAGACGCTTCAGATTCACCAAATTCGAAAACCCACACGCCGGCGTTGTGCGCTTGAAGCTGGCTGCGGCTTACTGCTGATTTGAAATACGGCCAACTTCGTGCCCCGACCCGTCGAACACTCGACCATTATGCACACTGTTATGACGACCATGGCAGCCCTTCACACGATTCTCCGACGCTTCACTGCTCTCACTTACTTCTTCCCGTTCGTCATCGCTCTCGACTCTTCGCAGGCTTCAGCTTGTCTCCCACATTAATTACTTCTGCTCCCGCTCTCACCGGGTCTGCTTCTTTCGTATACGCTCCTCGGAATCCTGTGGTCGACCACTACCGATTTCTTGCTGTGACCGTCCAATCACTTCTCCACTTTCCGCTTCGGATTTTCTGCTTCCATTCCGCCCACCGCGCCATCTTGGTCCCGTACAGCGTTCACTCTGCTGACGCTTTTCTTGAACTGGATCCGGATCGCCTCTCGTATTATGTGGAACTCCTGTTGCGCGGCCAGTAGAGCTTACAATATTCTCCGGTCGTGCTCTAACTCAAGTTCCTGCATCTTCCGTTCTTGCTTCAGCTGCTTCCACGCATTCTGCCTAGCGAGTAGCATCTTCCACGCCTCCATCTGCTTTGCGACAGCCTTCTCCTTGGTGAGTTGTTCCTCTTCCAGCTGTTTACCAATTGAATTAAGATCGGAACCAACTCCCTTGTCGGACCCGTCATCACTCTTTTGGCCGGTCCTCTTGCCACCTCGCGTCTTGCTTCTCATGTCGGGAACCTTCAGTTACTGCTCATACTTCCCAAATTGAACCCAATAAATATCCTCTGACATCGACTCCGACATTTGAGCAGAACAAACACCAGTCGTAGAGCTGTCCATCGGTGGGTGGTTGCATGGAGGTACTGCAACCCGGATTGCACCAGCTTGGGGTCAAAGCTGACGAGGGAGGCTGACGGGTGGTTTGAATAGAGCGAGAGCAGGTTTGGCACTTGGTACCGGAGCGTCGGGAAGTGCTCCTCGTTCATCGGAGATGGCGGACATCGTGAATCCGTTTTCAGCCTTAGTGGACGCTTGCTTGCGAATCGCCAAAAACTATGCACGTTTGAGGCAGGCTCGCTAGCTGCCCTGGTGATTTGCGCCACATTAGGCGCACTTCTGCGGGGCACCTTCATCCATCAGTGCACAATCCTTGGTGGCGTGCGCTCCGGCATACTTGCCACACCACGGTTTCATGTGGCAGTTTCGGGTTCCGTGCCTGAACGCAAGGCAATTGCCACACTGCGTCACGTCTTGCTGCTTTGGGCGATACCGGTCACACTCAACGATAATGTTGAAGAGGGGCCGCGTTTTCATCAGGTCCGCCATTGTGATGGAACCTTTCTCAAGTTGGACCAGATAGAGTTAATCCCAATGATTTCCCTGCTGCTGTCACCTGATGCGAGGCACGATTTTCAACAGATCCGGTCAATTTATCTGCTTTGCCCATGACGTGGATATTGTCGGCAGAACATTTGAGGCGGTGGCAGAGCAGTACACCAGACTAAGCGCGAAGCAGAGAGAATTGGGTTGAAGATAAATACGTCCAAAACGAAGTACATGCTGGCAGGCGGAACCGAGCACGACAGGACCCGACTGGGCAGCAGTGTAACGATCGACGGCGATGAGTTCGAGGTAATCGATGAATTTGTCTACCTCGGCTCACTGGTTACTGCGGACAACGATAACGATGGGCTCCTCAAGCAACTACGGTAAAAACAGACTTAGCTCCCGTACGAAGTGCATCATGTACAAAACGCTAATAAGACCGGTTGTTTTCTACGGGCATGAGACGTCGACAATGCTTGAAGAGGACCTGCGAGCACTCGGAGTTTTTGAGCGACGGGTGTTAAGAACCATCTTTGGTGGAGTACAGGAAGACGGACTATGGAGGCAAAGGATGAACTATGAGCTCGCGCATCGGCGAACCCAGTATTCATAAGGTGGCAAAAGCTGGAAGGATACGCTAGGCAGGACATGTTGCGAGAATGCCGGGCAACTATCCTGCAAAAATGGTGTTCGACGGGAATCTGGTTGGTACAAGACGACATGGGGCGCAACGAGCCTGTATCAGGCTATGTTATAGTATTGTGAAGTTATGCCATGTAAATAAATAAATGTAATGGCACCTGATGGGAACATCTTCTGAGCTTCAGTGCCCCCGCCTGCAGCTCGGCGTGGATTGCCTCCGTGCAGCGATGTCCTTTGACGTGGTGAAGAACGGGAGGACCTTTACCTTTTTTGGCACCTCTTACCTTGAGCGCGGCAAACTGGTTGCTCGCTAATATTCGGACGTTAGTTAGGTTGTCGGCCATGGCGCAACCGCTTGTAGCTGCCCGGTTCTACGATGAATGTAGCTGGCTGAGCTGGTTCTTCTATTTCAACCAAATCTGGTTCCAGTCCAGCAGCCTCATCTGAAAAATGATCTGTATGGTTGGGATCTGGTTCCACTTCTTCTTCGACTTCATCGTTAGAGAATTCATCCGGGTTGTCAGCAGCTGGTTTTGCAAGAGAAACGTCGTCTGTTGGTACTGTTAAACCAAAACCATCGAAGGATATGGTAAGCGACGTCTGTTAACTTGCTGGACTGCTTTCTGGAACACGAGCTCTTGAGCTGGTTGGTGTGCGACCACATCAGACGATGTTGATCCTCATGCAATCCAATCTTCTCGATTACGATTGTTGGTTCCCACTTCCATCGTGCTGGAAACCTCTCTAGGCTGCGCCGTTGCTCTGATGAAAGTGTCGTTCTGCTTCCTGTCTCAATGTCGTTCGCGCTCGGTTTGAGCAATGATGATGCCGTACTAAGTGGTCGCCGGACAACTTCTCAGCTGAAGATTTGCCGCCCAGATTGCTGGTCGGCCTACTATACTTGCAGGAATGTGTTCCGTGCTTCCTCAAGCGTTTCTCCTCCCGAACGAATGTTCTGTAGGCTTCTTTTCAATGTGTCCACGAATCTTTCCACAAGTCCATTCGATTAAGGACGATTCGAACCTGACAGATGCTTCGACAGGTACAACATTCTTGAAACTTGTCGTTTGAAAACTGAGTGCCGTTGCCAGAAACGATAACTTCTGAAACGCCAAATGTGGCAAAGGATTGAGTCAGCAGCTTAATAGTAATTTTCGTTATCGTCGATTTGGTTACGCGCACCTCATGCCACTTGGAGCTGAGCTCCAAGCGTCTTGCTTCTTGCTTCTAGCTTTTTGCTATTACCTTTGTGCGTACCATTCCAGGATGACCTCGATGAAACTGCTGCAGGATCCGACGACTCTGTCGCCGAACATCGCGTACCCGTCGACTAGGCTGAACGATTTCTATGGAAAGATTCTTGGAGTAGGTGGACCAACCTTCTCGGATGTAGGGGGGCTCCACAATGAGGGAGTCATCAGAGGATCGTTAAGCGCCATCTACAGTGTTAAATGGAACGGTCACATAGTTGAACAACTGAATCGAGATAGAAGGCTGCATACAACGCCACGAGAAATTGAAACAACCATCATATAGAGGCAATGCTACATTTACGTGGTACTTGCCTGTTGAAGCAGGTGGGAAGACCCTGTCAACACCTTCAACACCAGATCCCGGATGGCTGTGGTGAGCGCGAAAGGCAGTACCAGTTGCCGAGATTTCAAAGGCTTTCAAAGTGCGCTAGATGATGTTATGAATCGTGCGGGATATAATTTTCGGGGTACGATTTTCAATGAATCCAGCTAGTTCATCTGTTTCGACGCCAGCGCAGATATTAGCGAAGAAATGTTCCAGACGGTTGCTGCTCAGTGATCCAAGCTGAAACATAAATCAGAATAGGTTAGATTAAAGGTGAATGGCAAAAAGAACGAAGCGTGATAGAGCTCGCATAATATACGGCGATGAGTGCGAGGAGGTAGATGGTCAACGGAGGTCTGGTAAACTTCAATTCTATTCTAAGTAATCATGTACCTCCCATTCGCTGATAAGACAGTTAGTTTTCTACGGGCATAGGACGTTGATAATCTTGGAGTTTTCAAACAACGTGCGCTCAGGACCACCTTGGACAGTGTATGTCAAAGCGGCGTATGGAGGAGATGAATGAATAACGAGCTGGCGCAACTCAATGGAGAAGAACGGTTGAAGTTCGCTAAAGCTGAACGGTTACAAGGTGCGGAACACGATAATCCTTGTGTTCTAAACCGTAATTTAGGGCGCTCGGAATCACTCGAGAATGTCATCGACCCAACTTCGCCTATGCTGTTTCAAACCGATTCAGCAGAAGAAGCACTAGACTCAAGCGCACGGTGGAGAGCCTGTCAACAAAAGTGAAGGTTCTCCCCGTACCTCGTACAGCGGACCCGTGTGGCGTAGAATGTGAAGAGGAGCGTTTAAAGATTCTCATCTTTTTCTCCGATCCGGGTTAGGCAAAAGGATACCAAAAAGGCAGTCCTCCCACCGACTCAATGCCATGTGATTATATTCCGACAAAGAAAGCACGACTTGGTCCAGCAGCAAGTTTTGTTCGCTTTCTTTCGGAGATTACACCCCTCCTGGGAAGGTTGAAAGAAGAGGCATGTGGGCAGCAGTGGGCTGCATGAATGTGTATCGCATTTTCATTAGGGTGGTGGTGGTGGTGGGTATATTGAATCTCTGCGCCGGGTCAGCAGTGGAATGGGTGGCAGCCGACGACAAACAGAGTGTCATGTCATTATATCAACGCTGCCTGTCAGCGTTGTTCCCCCGCCCACCCCATCCGAGCGAAATGAGATGCCAGCACAAAAGGATAGTATGCCCCCACACGGGCTGGCTGCCCGGGGGGGTTTCTACCCCGTCCTGGTACTATCGAAACAATGGCTTTGGCTTTTGGGTCTGGGTAAAATTTGACGTTAATCGGATAGGATGTGGCCTACCAAAGCTGCTTGTTTCGATTCGCTATGATATGAGCGCACAAACCGAAATAAAGGAAGAGGACGTGTGTGTGTGTTTGTGTATATATGCGTTAATATGTGTGTTTAGACTGGTTTCAGTCGCCTAGTCATAACTAGGATCGGACCAGAATTCCGAATCGCAGCAAATGTTTTGAACTGAGGTCAACCTAATTCCGCAAGGGGGACTCGTGTTGGAAGCAAGCAAATTGAAGATATTACATTTTTCTGTTCCCTTGGTTTCGTAGATTGAACACATTTTTCGCAATTTTTTCGCATCATTCGTTTGACCTGTCATCCGGAAAAATGCTTATATTACGCCTGGTCTGTACAGTGCACAAATTGAATTTGTTATCTTGGTTGCCTGTTCGTATTGTTTCGTTGCGGCTGGTCCTTATGAACAGGTTATTAAACAGGTAGTTTATCGTTTTACAGATTCCGTTATAAAATGAGAAAACATCATCCTAAACAAGCTACAATCACAAGCTGTTCACCTTTGCGAGTGAATCATCACAGCTGATTTTCTCTAATTTCCAATATTATAATTCGCCTGAAAGTAGCTTATATGTATGAACCGGCCTGACAAAAAGCGTAAATTTTAACAACAAACTACAGCCAATATCATGAATAAATAGAAAAATGAGAGTAAGAATGATTCCTACGATCAAAAATTCCTAAATATTTTAAGAAAAAAGGTTCGTTAAAATTCTTTCATTGTTTTTTAATCGATCCAATTGTAGTCTAGCAGAGGGAAAAAATCGCAGATTTTCAACGAAAACAGAGTAGATGTAGATCGAAATAAGCTTGAACATATTTTTCATAATTGGAATGGACTCACCATGTTTGATCATTCGATAAAATTAAACATCCTCCTTTCTGCTTTGGAAATCTTGAGCCATCAATTTCTTGAAATCTATCCCCAGACAGGTAGTATCGTATATTCCTGCTGGTCGATCCTGAGATGCCTCTGGTCAAAACTATAAAGCGATACAAGAGATTTCAGAGACGTCTTATTCAAATGTGCACCAGGTTCACTGCACCACCTTCTCCTGCAGGAGTAGGTATATAAGGTCTGTATCCACATTAATCCGGACACCTTCAAATCATTGTAGCTTTTGAAATATTGCACGTAGGAATGAAAAATTTCACTGTGGTATAGCTGAGAGTCTATGATGAAAAAGACTATGATTGATGTTTACATTTCATGTTTAGTATTCAAGATGGCGACGAAAGAAAACCAAGTGCGCGAGTGAATTTTGTACGGGCGTACGGCAAATCTTGGCTTGTCAATACGGAACCTTGCATAAACATTGAATTTGCCTAAATCCACTGTTCACGATGTGCTCAGATCATTTTCGGAACGTTTGACGGTGGAGAGGAAACCGAGAAGTGACAAAAACATTGGACGCGCTGATCTTGTCATGGATCGAAAGGTGAAAAGGATATTAACGAAAAACCCAAATCTCTCCATTCGAACGGTGGCTCGTAAAATAGGGATGGCGCCTGGTTTTGTCCAAAAATCAAAACAACGTTTGGGACTTCAGTCTTATATAGTAAAAACAGTTCCAAATCGCAACGACAAACAGAACTTGGCAGCAAAATCACGGGCTCGACGTTTGTACTGCGAATATTTGACGAAGTTTTCATGCGTTGTTATGGACGATGAAACTTATGTCCTGGAGGATTTCAAGCAGCTTCCAGGGCTGGCTTTTTATTCTGCTATGGCCAGAAATGCTACAGCTGAGCATTTCAGAACGAAGAAGGCATCGAAATTTCCCAAAAAATACCTTGTGTGGCAAGCAATTTGCACGTGTGGCAAAAAGAGTAAATCTTTCGTCACTACAGACACAATCAACAAGGAGATCTATCAGAAAGAGTGTCTGCAGAAGCGATAGCTACCCTTCATCAAAAGTCACAAAGAAAAACCTTTGTTCTGGCCCGATTTGGCATCATGCCACTATGCTAAAACTGTGATGGAGTGGTACCAAGCAAATCAAGTGAACATTGTACCAAAAACTTCAAACCCGCCAAATTGCCCAGAGCTACGACCAATCGAGAGATATTGGGCTCTGATGAAGCGGAAGCTTTCTGGAAAGAAGCAAGGAATCAAAGACATCAAACATTTCCAGCAAATTTGGACAAAGACGGCTTCTACGATTTCTGAAGGGTCTACACAAACCCTAATGGGCGGAGTTAAGCGCAAAGTTCGAAAATGTTATGCAAATACCGAATAACTATGTTTTGTCTTCACGAATTGTTAAAACACATCCCATGAATCTGAAATAAACAACTACGAC
Organism: Aedes koreicus; assembly: GCA_024533555.2. Lineage (NCBI taxonomy): Eukaryota > Metazoa > Arthropoda > Insecta > Diptera > Culicidae > Aedes > Aedes koreicus. The sequence goes on along the minus strand of JAHHFK020003576.1, from coordinate 259,614 downwards.
GGAAATACAATGCGAAATTTATGTTTTATTCATGTTTTGAGGTGTCCGGATTATTGCGGATACAGACCTTAAGAATCCTAATCTAGAAGGGAACAAGAGATCGAAAACTATTTTGGTGAGTCCCTGGGAGGTTTTTAGCGAATCCTGGCGAATAGCAAATCGAAAGTCCATGGATGGATGGATGTTCCCAAAGAAATTTTTGGCGATTCCCGATGATGACTTTAGAGAATCTTGAAAAGAATTTTTTCGAACTGTTCAGAAGATTATGGATAATTCCGATAAATGCTTTTTTTTAATGTTAAGAAAATTTAAGTTCCAATCAAATGTATTCTGAAACACACATTTTGCTTACATTCATGAATATAAAGAGAGTAACATTAAATAACTAAAATCTAAGAAGTCTAAAATGTCACAACTCTAGGACTCAAGGGAATCTTGGATTGGATTCTAGCGAGTCTTGGTTACAGTTCTGAAACATCTCGCAAAGGAGTCTGGTGAATTATAAAGAAGAGACTGGGAAATCTCAGTGAGTCCTGGAATGGGATTCGAAAAAAATGCAACAGACAAAAATGATCACCAGACATCATCTTTAGTCGGATATTTTTGAAACCCTCAGGGAATAAACAAACACATATTAGCTGTGTTTTTGCAAAGTTGGTTTATTCAACCTCCTCTCTCCTAGGCCAAATTCTGACACCTTAGACTCAACGCTACCCATCAAATCCTGTGCAACACTTGCCCCATCTTTCTTACACACTCTCATCCACGTTTTTGAAGACCTTCTCAGTTTTCCGGAGCTTGTCCTTCATAATCGCCCAGAATGTTTCTACTGGGCGAAATTCTGGCGGTTCTGACGGATTTGCCTCCTTCGGCACAAAAACAACATCGTTGGCTTCGTACCACTCCATCACCGGTTTCGCGTAATGGAACGATGTCAGATCCGGCCAAAACAGAGTGTCGTATTCGTGGGACCGGAGGAAGGGAAGCAGGCGCTTCTGGATGCATTCTTCTTTTTATATTTGGCCGTTGATGGTGCCGGTTGTTATGTACGGCTTGCTAAATTTTCCGCACTCACAGATCGCCTGCCACGCTAAGTACTTCTTGGAAAAATGGTTGACTTTCTACTTCCGGAACTTCTCCGGAACATCCAGGCGGGACTTGCCGACGAAAAACTTCCATTTGGATTTGGCCACCGTATTCTGTTTATAGGTTCAGTTAGGCGCCTTCCTTAGCTTAAAGACATGAAGTCTGGCAAGCTTCATTGTCTGCTGCACGAACCAGATGGTAGAATAGGCCTTCTGGGGATCGTCCCGAATCGAATGGTTTGAATTGCGCATGAAGTATACCCTCACTTTCCTTGCGTTCACGGGGCTTCCGCTGCCATCTCGCCCCGGGGCGTCTGGGTCTCCTTGAACGATTCTACGACACGGGACACGGTCGAATGGTCGATTCCCAACTGTTTCGCGATCCACCTGCGACTGGCCTGGATTTTCCACGACCGCGCCCATACTTTTTTGTCGAAGCACTTCTGGCTTGGAAGCCGATAACCACTTGACAGATTGTGACGAAATTTTGCATATGTAAACATTACACTCTAAGCTAGTTTAACCCAAAGTTCATCCATTTTTACCCTTGCAATAAAAAGGTAAACACAAAAGAAAGTGTTGCATTTTTTGCGAGTACATGCTTTAGAAACGGTTTTTTGACGATTTCCGACGAGTTCAGATAGAGTTTTGCCAAATTTAGCAGAGAGTTAGATTCTAGTTCTGAATTCTTTGGCTAGAATTCTGGAAAATCTCGATGAACATTTCGCTGAGCCCAGTAAAGTTAGCGAATCCTGGAGAGACTTGGAGAAGTTTTCAACGTATTCTGGAGTTGATTCAGTCGAATTAAGGATAGAATCCTGGAAAAGCATTTTGGTGACTTCTAAAGGAAATTCTGCCAACTCTCGGTTGGGATTCGGGCAAACACAAGGGATGCAGGCAAATTTTGATGAAGAATACGATGGCATCTGAGGAAGGCTCTGGCTAATCATTAGTTGACAGATGTTGATAAAGACACTGAAAACTCTTTATGAGTCCTATATGGGATTTCTTTAAATACTGAAGACGTTTTTCGCAAATGTCGGAGCAGTTTTAGTGTCGCACAACTCCTATACAATTCTTAAGATTCTCATTCAGTAAAGGAAATAATTCTGGTGAATCTCGGTGAAGATACTGCTCAATTCTGAGGTCTCGGGCGAGTAATTTCAAGTATTCTGGTAAATCTTGAGGATGTCGAGAAACGCTGGAAAATCCCGAAGGGAGCAGATTCAGTAAAATTAAGGACATAATCCTGGAAATACTTGGAAAATTTCGAACAGTGTTTTGACGAATCACAAAGAGGATTTGAGTGACTCCGATAAGAAGTTCTGTTTTTTTTTTGGATAGGATTCTTGTGAACTCTTAAGAGGATTCTGGCATGAGGATGCTGTAACATTTTGATGAACATTATTTGATGAAGATTGTAAGCTCTGGCAAATCACGCTCAAAACATGAAAAATAATGATAAAAAAACTGGAAAATCTTTATGACAGGAAAGGCAGCTGTTTTTCACAAATTTCAAAGCAGATGTGGGGTTCGAAGAAATCCAGGAGAGTAACGGATAGCATTCTTATGACTCTTGGTTTTGGAAAATTTAGTAAAAAAAAAAGATTTCTGCTAAATCTCGGTGATCTGGAATCAGGTTAATTCTGAATTTTCTGGCAAGTAATTTCAAGGATTCTGGCAAATTCTGGGAAGCCACTAAACGCTGGAGAATCCTTAAGTGGTTTTTTTACGTATCCTGGAGTAGATTCAGTCAAATTAATGATATAATCCTGGTAATGCTTGGGAAATTTCGGAGTGTTTTGGTGAATGCAAAACAAGATTTTGCCGACTCCTAAAGGAAATTTTGCCAATTTCGGGAATTTTTTAAGACAATTCCGGCAAACACTGAAGATGCTGGCACATTTTGATGAAGATTACAATGCCATCTAAGGAAGTTTCTGGTAATTCCCGATAAAACTTTCCATGTCCATAAATATTGAATACGTTTGTCGCAAATTTCGGAGCAGATTTAGGATCTGAACAAATTTTGGAGAATAACTGATACAATTCTTATTATTCTTGATCAGAATTCTCGCAAATTTAGTTAAGGAAAGAATTGTGGTAAATCTCGGTGATAATGCTGGTTTATTCTGAATTCTCTGGCGAGTAATTTCAAGAATTCAGGAAAATCTCAAGAATGACCAGAAACGCTGGAAAATCCTGAAGTGGTTTATGTATTCAGGAGCAGATTCAAATGAATTAAAGATAGAATACTGGAAATACTTGGAAAATATCGGGTAGTGTATTTGTGAATCCCAAAGAGGGTTTTGTTGACTCCTAAAAGAAATTCTGCCAATTCTCGGATAGGATTCCTGTGAACTATTAAAAAGGTTCTGGCAAACACTGAGGATGCTGTAACATTTTGATGAAGATTATAATGACGTCTAAGGAAAGCTCCGGCAAATCAAAATCTGAACTCAAGGATAGTTTGGAGTACCGTGGGTATTCTAGAAATACTGTAATATGTCTATTACAGTATTATGATGTCCCGCGGAGCTTTTCCAACTAATAAGTACGGTCGACACATCGTAAATTTCCTTACTGATAATGTAGAACATCAAGATTTGAACTCAAAGATAGTTTGGTGTACCTTAGGTATTCAAGAAATATTATAACATGTCTATTACAGTGTTATGATGCCCCGTGGGGCTATTTAAACTCATAAATACGGTGGAAACATCGTAAATTTCCTTGTTGATCGTGTAGAACATCAAGATCTGTATTCAAGTATAGTTTGGAGTACCGTAGGTATTCTTGGAATTCTGTAACATGTCTATTGCAGTGTAATGATGTCCCGTGGGGCTATTTCAACCCATAAATATGGTGGAGACATCATATAGATCGTGTTGTTTTGCGTCATATAGCCTTGTTGATCACGTAGAACTGCAAGATCTGATCTCAAGGATAACTTGAAGTATAGTAAGGATTATAGAAATACTGTAATATATCTATCACAGTGTCATGATATTCCGTGGAGCTTTTCAAACTAATAAGTACGGTCGAAACATAGTAAATCTCCTTATTGATCATGTAGAACATCAAGATCGTCAAGATCTAAACTCAAGGATTGTTTGGAAGGGCCGGTTCATAAACCACGTAGACTCGATTTTCGAAAATCTCAGACCCCCCTCCATCCTCGTAGACTTTTCTTCATACAATTTTTGAGGATTTTTTGTATGGAGCGTAGACTTTGGTCAAACCTTTCCGGTACCGATTGTCTTTCATCCTGTCATTTAGGTGTTGGTTCTTTGAAAATTTATCCGAACGTAAACCTAAGTCCTCACGAAGAATAGTGCGTACTGATTTGGGGTCGATTTTCAATTCTTTCGCCATTTTACGGATTGACCGTCTAGACTTTCGATTAGCCCTTTGACGAAGTATACTTCGGTTCTGAGGGGTCCTCGCAGTTCTTTTTCTGTCTCTTCCTGAACGATCCTCCAAATTTCCAAGCTCATTGTATCGTTGTATAGCATCTCGAACTGTTTGTATTGGCATTTTCAATGGCCTAGCGATAACACAGGAGGTTTTCCTTGCTTATACAGCTCAATCACCGCACTTCGTAATGGATTTGGCCTTATTGTGACACTACGCAAGGACGAATTCAAATGAAACTTTGTGCTTTTGTTTGTAATGGACTAAGGTAAAATACGCCATAGGTGTGCTCATTTCAGCATCTGTCAAATCCGAACTATACACTGAGAGAAAAAACACGGATAATATACGGGTTAGATAAAATCCGTATTGAACCGGTGAAATAGCATCTTCTGCAGACTATCCCTCGACTCCTACCTTCTATCTAGCTTCCTTCAAAAATTAGAAACAGCGTAGCCCTAGCGCTTAAGTTTTGAACGACAAAGCTGTCCTCACAAAAACTCACAATGAATCAAAGAAAAATCACATGGATCTTATCATTCTGTACGTCCATCGCTTAAGCCGGAAATCGAAAACATCTTTCGTCATTTTATATTTCTGATAAACGGCCTTAGATTCTGACGACTGAATGGAAAATGGCAAAAACTAAAAAGAAGAAACATTCCCGTACGCGCACGCATAAAAATGACGGTGTCTAAACCCTGCACGATTGAATAAAAATTGGCCTAATTTGATTCAGCCAATTTTTAAACGTTTCAACCTGTACTGGAGATATTGGTATTACCTTATAAATGATTTCTTCACAATACGATATGCAACCAGAAGCAAGTATTTGTTTTCTAACGAAACTAACTGTACAGCATACCCAAAAACCAGTAAAGAGTCTCAGAATTTCGTAAAAATGTCCTCTTCCGTATCAAAAACATATTAGACGCGTATTTTTTTTATTAATTTTTTTTCTGTGGAATTACTATATGTACAAAGCACGAATCGATTTGGTTGTGTAGACTGAAAATTTTGAGAGCTTTCGTTTCCAATTGTTTTGCTTGGATTACTTCAAACGTCTTAAACCAGTCTAATTTTTGCCACTTGAAACGTCCGGAGTGTGGATCCAGCGAGGCCATAATATCAGCTAAGTATTAAGTTTGCCCTCGATGTTAATTAATGGCACTTCTCTATGTGTTAATTTTGATCGTATAGTTTGCTCACTGGTTTACGGTGGGTGAATTTGGCATATAAATACTTCGCCCGCTTCTCATAGTTCATCTGATTGCTCGTCGTTCGATCGATGTTGGCGGGCGGCGCATGATGCGAAAGCATAATTAATTGCACGGAAAATGGCAGTTCCCTACTAACTGTGGGTGTGGGTAGGTGTGTGTGTGCGTGCGTTTCTTGGGTCGTTACTGTGTTCCGTCACAGTTTGACGTCGCAATTATGTTTTTCCTCTGCTGCTCCTGTTCGAATTATGTACGATTATTTGTACACCATGATGCATAGCAAATCGCCGGACACAATTATTCAGAGAAGTGCAAATTTGCAAGCTGTGACGCAGAATTTGATGATCCTTGTTGAGATGGAAATATTGTGTAGTGTCAAGTTTATCTCCGATGGTGGTTAGATGGGAGTTGACACAACAGACAGGCAATGTGTTGCCAGGCAGAGTGTTTAATGCACTGTTTAAGCTCGGTGTTATTTTGGAAATTGCTGTTCCATGGTTTGATAAGAGATTCCGCGTTGCTGTTTATGTGTTTCCTTGACTTGAGTACATATAGCAACCGGCAGACCTTCGCACAGGAATTTGGGAATTTGTTCAATTACATAGCTATAGTTCCCATGGTAAGAACTATTCTTAGCCATTGCTCAAAGTTTTTGGGAAAACTCGAATAAATCCATTCGTCTTTCTGAGATATTCATAAGACTACAATATTTGGAGCGAACCTTGACCACACATTGTATGACTTGTACAAAAATTATTACTGTGTGTGTGTGTGTCCAATCTAACACCCATCGGCCGGCAATGGCATTATGGAAGAAATCTGTTCACAACAACCATTCAAGTGACCATTGGAAGCAGCTTTAATCCGGGAGCTAGAAAGTGATAGCTCTACTGCAGATCCAGCAACCCATTTCAGAATGTATGGAGAGTCACGCCCATTCCGAGGTTACTTTCACAACATGTAAACATTACCGATATCATTTGGATAAGGGCACTGCAACACACTTCCAGATTTGGAAATTTTAAATTTGGCACGTATGTAGTATTATTTGAAAATAAGATTAGTGTTATATAGTTATAATTAGATAGATCTCACCCATGGCCACATCCTTCATCACACTATCTTGTTCATTCATAAAAATAAAAATTTTCGACGTTAATTCGTAATTATTTGTACAAAAATTATTACTAGTCCTAAATCGATGAAAGACAATAACATTCATTGAATGAAAAAAAAAAAAAAAAAAATAGGGTTACTGTGCCCATATTCATCTAATTGGTTCTATATTTATCCTTGGCTGAATCAAGAGATTATTGAGCAAAATATTTGTTGTTAATCTTACTTATGATTGTTTACTTTTAATAATAAGCACAAACATATAGTACTGCTAAAAATGTGTTTGAATATTAAATTTGAAATTATTGAACCACTGAACCAATTTTTTTTTTAAAATGAAAGATACTGAGTTGTACTTTTAGGAAAACCCTGAATTTATCCACTTGAAAAAAAAAATCTATTTGTGATATGATTTACGGTCACTGGCCACATCACGGAGGACTCCGATAACTTGACCATATAAGAGTATTGTAACCCTGTGTACTTAACCGTTCTGTGTCCAACAAAAAAAAAACACCTTTTAGAGGGCTTCATACCATATGAAACAAAGGTCTTGAGAAAAATTCAAAAGCATGCCGTGCTTCCGGCCTTCCGTGATCGCAGGACTAGACAATCCGAAGTCAAGTGATCGGATGGTCCAATAACTATGGCAAACATTTTTCTGGAACGATTCCAAGAAGTTTGACACCAGTGCTAGGGTTAAATTCAAATATATTTTTTGAATTCGGATTGTCATACGGCAATCACTGTGTATTCATTCCACGACTCTTAGTATCATTATTGTTGATTTTCTATTGAAATCTTTTATAAGTATATCATTTTCGGAACGTGGTTCCGGAAAACTGATTTTTCCGGAGACGGATGCTGTACATTGGTCATATGAGACACATATGAGAAAGTGGTTGAGTTTCTGTATTCAAAGCTGCTTCAATATTCCAAATCGGTTGGATATTTCCATACTAATGGTCATATTAGTTTTGTGGCTAAAAATGTTCCCTGTCGGCCTTTTACGTAATAAACATATCAGAAGACCCTCCTCGTGCCCCCCTCCACTATCTATGCCCTCATTATTTCCCTCCTAGATGATAAGTATTACCGAGCTATGAAATGCCACACAGTTTCAATATCCTACTATGAAAACATAATGAACTATAACTATGTTTTGAAAGGCAACTTTGTTTTCTGTTGGATGGTTAATTTTATCACCAAAAAACTAGAAATGTCATGTGATTTAAAATGTTAAGGTTTTGGTCGAATCTGGTCACCTCATCTGGGGTACACGAAACATGTCCGGATGTGTCAAGTATGATCTTGGGCATTTGATATAACTACCGTTATACTTTTTTTATTTTTTTCGAATTCTCAATGTATGTGTCGCATGATGAGTTTTGTTCCAAGTCTGAAACTGACCACCCTGAAATCTGAAATCGGTACCATTTGACTTCAGAGAAAATCTGATCTTTAATTAACACTTCTTGCATCGGAAATCCGCCAGGTTCTGGCAGAGTTTATACAGGGTGTCTCACAATAGGTGTCACTTAAACAAAATAGGATTACAGCAAATTTATTTTTCATTTGAAAGATACATGTTCAATTTTCCATAGCATTTATTTTTCCTCTGAAAGATACATGTTAAAGAAATAAACCATATTAATTCAATTCGAATCTCTCGCCCTTTTCCCTGATAACTTTGCGCAAACGCTTTGTAAACCCATCGCAGCTGGCACGCACGATTTTCTGAGGAATTCGGTCCCAAATATCGACCAAATGTTTCTTGAATCGATCTCAAAGAAGCCCTTTCGTAGGGCCTATATGTTGAAGTATATAACCCTAAACAAATTAGTCAAGTGGGTTGAGATCCGGTGAAGATTCAGGCCATTCTTCGCTTGTGATGAAATCGGGACAATTTTCCGCGCACCACGCTTGTGTCTTCTTTGCCTTGTGAGGTGGAGCTGAGTCCTGTTGGAAACGATATGGTGTATTCCTATACAGCGGTGAAGCATGAGGAAGCAGATGGTTCTTCAAAACCTGCTCGATGTAATATTCAGTGTTGATTTTTACGTTAGGTTCTATGAAAAGAAGAGGAAGTTTTCGATTTTTTGATTTTCGATACATTCTGATAGCGTTCTACAGCTAGTTTACAGCTAGTCCTGGAATATTAGCAAGAATTTTGCCATACACACGATCTTTTTGTTGATAATGGCTGTCCTGAAGGAGGAAGAGCTTTTCATCCGAAAATAAAATCTCGCAGTCACCGTGCCGAACCAGAAGATTTCTGCTTCTTTGGACCCTGGCTTGCTTTTAACGCTTCGTCAACCCGTGAACCCGTTGTTTCTTGTACGGCTTGCATACCAGGTCTGAGGAGCCTGTTCATTCAAGCAGGGGACATTTGAAATTGTTTGCACTATTTACGGCCAGATACGGCCGGATAACGTCTTATTCGCTCCCTCACACATTTGATCTTTTTCTTCGTTCTGGCAGTTCGTCTGGCACCTCCTTTGTGCTGAATATGGACATTTCCAGTTTACTTGAACCGTTTCAAGGTACGAAAAACACTCCGAACTACTTAAGGCTATTGAATATCTGACACGGTCTAAGCTTTTGCAAATGTAATTTAAAAACTTGCCCCCGTATGGCCTCCATGGTAGCTAATAAATATAAACAAACGGAATCGCTTATTTATCTTCAGCGATGAGCTGTCAAAAGAATACACTCAAAACGGGTATAATCAATTCCGCTGTTAAAATTACCCAGCTGAAATAAACCAAGACTGAAAAAAAGATGACACCTATTGTGAGACACACTGTATAGTGTGTATTCGATAAAAGTAGCACAACGAAAATCTTCTGTAGTAGTGTATTGTTTACATCTGCCATAGTTATTCATAAAGTAGTTCCAGTCATGTCATCGAAACAAGAAATTGTCTGTAAAAACATGTTGTGCACTTAAATGCTGACTAAATGTTAATTGGTACACACAAAAAGACCTGTAATTCATGATTCAATAAGTTTAAAATGTTCATTAATGCTTGCTTTACAGTACTTTTATTAAAACTTCAAATTTACAGCAATAGATGTTAACATTTCTTCATTTCGAACGTAATCTCGAAACTTTCCCTTTAATGGAGCCCATCAGCGCCCGCACAGTGGAAATGGACACGGAATCAGCGCATTTCTTCCATTTTGCCCGCATTTACTGGATGTCCTTGACTGCCCCGCCGCTTCGTCGAAGTCACTGCTTTGAAATTGCCCAGTATTTTTCGATTGGCCGAAATTCCGGGCAATTCGGAGGATTCATTAGCTTGGGGACAAAATCGATCTTGTTGGCAGCATACCACTCCAGAAGCAGCTGGCTAAACCGGGCCAAAAACTGACTTTGCCCCTATGTTTGCAGATGAACTGCAATAAACGCTTTTTCAGGCATTCTTCGATGTAAACTTGGGATGTCATCGTCGCGGATGTGACGAATGGTTCCGTTTTCAGGCCACAACTGCAAATCGCTTGCCAAATCATGGCCTTCTTCGTGAACTTGACGGCAAACATGAACTTGAATCTTCCCGGCACATCCCCACGTCCAGTCGCGATGTAAATCTTTTGACCAGTAAGCTGCTTAAAATTGAGTTTGACGTACGTTTCGTCATCGATCAAAGTGCAGCCCTTGTGTTTCGTCAAAACACGGTCGTACAACTGCCTTGCACGCTTTTTGGCCACAGAATTCTGCTTCATGTGCTGGTTCGGATGTTTACTGGCCTTGTACGACTTGTATCCTTCTCTGGCAAGGATGTTTCACAGCGTTTGAATGTTGGCGTTAGACCGGGGTTGGCTTTACCGCACCTCAGCACCTTGGTGCGCAGCTGACGATCCCTGGTTCCAGTTTTTTTGTAGCTCCGCGGATTCCTTACCACACTCAGGGTGTCCTTGTAGGTTTTGAGTACTCGACAAACTGTTGTTTTCGGCATCTTCAGCACTTTAGCCAGCTTGGAACCGGACCGCTCCGGATTTTCCAGGTGTTTGTGCACAATGTTTTTTCTTCTTTCGAGTTCCATTTGACGTTATTTCTGAACGCGATCGACTACTTTGATCAAATTTACACCAGTTATTAGTGTGTTAGAAGTGTAAACAAACCACTGTCAAAGATTTTCGATTCGCAACACTAGAACCGATTTTGAACAAGTGTGCTATTAGGGAAGGAAATTGACCAATAGGCATAGATCTAAGAACACTTTAAACACTCGAGAACGGTGGCAAAATTTTGTACAAGATGTCATCCAAGTTGGGAATCAGGTAAACTTATTTATAAGTATTAGTATTAGCCTTATGATATGGAACAAGGGTAGCAGTGGTAACCAAAAATAGTAGAGTGCTTCTTGTAAACTACGAAAAGATTATACTAAGAAACATTTATAACAGCCATAAGAGACCTAGTAATATGAAATTTTATGCGCGATAATTATTAGAAGGAAAGACAATAAGGCGGATTAGGGTTGTTAGGATAAGTTGCTATGAGCAAATAAAAAGGAGAGTTGATTGAATTGAAAAAAAAATCATCCAACACTCAACAATACCATAAAGTTTCAAGTACAAAAAAAAAGAATAAAATCCTGAAGTCGGGATTTTGATAGATATGAAGAAATTGATGTAGGAGATTGGAAAGAACAAACTAAAGATAAGGAAAAACTTAAGAGGTAAACAAAATAGTTCTATAAAAACGAGAATAGTGAAAATTCAGATGAAGTGTTAACAGATGAAAAAAATCAAGGTAATGGATATTTGAATATTTGAAGAAAAAAGGCAAAGGAAGTTACATTTTTAGAAGAAGATCTAGTCGTGGTATTTAAAGCCTACTTCTTCTTCAGCATTTCAAGCTTATTGCTTTCACATTTAGCTTATTGCTTGCTACATTTAGCTTATTGCAACTTAGTGTTCTAAATGCACTTCCACAGTTATTAATGAAGAGCTTTCAATGCCAAGTACCATTTTTGCATTAGTATGATTGTGTGGCAAGTATAATCATACCCTATGCCCAGGGAGTCCAGAAATTTTCCTTCACGAAACATTCCTAGACCAGACCGGGAATCGAACCCAGCCACCTCCAGCATGGTGTTGCTTTGTAGCTGTGCTTTTACCGACTGAGCTAAGGGAGGACCCGGTATTTCAAGCCTGTCCACGTTAAATTTCGGACACAAAAAAATTAACACATAATTCAACAAAACCGATTGTATATTCCTTCTTTTTGTAAAATTCTCGAACTTTCTGTGGTACACACGCCATCAGATTCCATACGGTATCCTCAGATACGCCCGCCGTAACGATCCATCTTCTCTTGAAATCAATACCATTTGCTTTCTTCTTAGTTTCGAAGAGATTCCGCTTCACTAGAGCCCAGTACTTCTCTATTGGGCGAAGTTACGGACAGTTTGGTGGATTGGCTGTTTTTGGCACGTATTTGACCTCTTGTACCTTACAATTCCAGGACGGATTTCGCATAGTGACAAGAGGCCAAATCTGGCCAAAAGAGAAAGTCGTGGTTTCTGATAAACGGTAGCAACCGTTTTTGCAGACATTCTTTTTCGTACACATCCTTATTGATAGTGCCGGTAGAGACGGAACTTTTAGATTTTCGACCACAACTTCATATGCCCTGCGAAATCAAATACTTCTTCCAGAACTTGGGCACCATCTTTGTCCGGAAATGCTCGGCAACGCGTTCCTTTGCATTGCGGTGTAAAAAGCCAGACCCGGAAGCTGTTTACAGTCTTCGAGTACGTATGTTTTGTCGTCCATTATGATACAAGAAAATGTTTGCAAAAAATTAGTGTAAAGCTCCTTAGCACGACTTTTTGCAGTGAAATTTTGCTTGTCATTACAGTTGGGCACCTTTTTCACTTTGTACGCCCCCAGTCCGCGCCTGTGCTTCACTTTTTGTAGGTATGATTTTGACTTCCCAACTTTGCCACATTTCGCACAGAAAGATTGGGATTTTTCTCAATAAGGACTGTATCGTTAATTATGAGTACGCCTAAAAATTGCTGTATTTAAATATGTTTTATTTATTTTGCAACTCAAATTCATTTACATTGTTTATTGACCATTAAAAAAGCCCATTACATCAGTATTCATTTAATTTTTCGTAGATCTGGCCAGCTCTCGCACCTTCTTCTTGATGTTCCTCATGAGGTTTTGCACAAACGTTCCGTCGATCGTTTTGCTTACGTTTACCCATTTTTTTTAAATTTGATGATGTCATCTGCTCCTCTAGCCTTCTTCCGCAGCTTTCCTTTCATCAAAGCCCAACATTTCTCAATTGGCCTTATTTTCTCACAATTTTTAGGATTCATCGCCTTTTCCACAAATTGGACATTGTTCTCTTCATACCAGTCCAAGTTGGCACGCGCATTGTGGCAGGATGCCAAATCAGGCCCAAACAGTGTCGAACCTTTGTGTTTTCGGATTAGTGGTAGAATTCGTTTCTGCAGGCATTCCTTCCGGTACATTTCGGCGTTCATTTTTGCGGTAGTGAAAAAAGGGTTTCGATTTCATACCGCACTGGCAAATTGCTTGCCAGACCAACACCTTTTTTCCAAAATTTTCCCAAAAAAATCGATTTCTCCGAATTTGGGACATCCGTTCCACGCTTCACGGTGTAAATCTGTGCCCCTGGAAGTGCCCTGTAGTCCAATTTGACGGACGTCTCGTCATCCATGATAATGCACATGTCATTTTTGCTCAAAACGTCGTCGTACAGCTTCCGAGCCCGAGTTTTCACGGAATCCGCCTGAATTTGGCTGCGTTTCGGACATTTTTGTTTCCGGTACGTCTTCGGGGAATTTCGCTCCTTTGCGCGTTGGTCCATTCCAATCGTCGTTCCACACTTTTTTTGCGCAATCTCTGATGCATACCTCCTTTTTCCTTAAAAAACTTCGCAAATTTGTTTGTCCAAATTTGGGTTTGACGCACCTGTGTTTCTACCACGGCCGAGTAAGTCCTTCAATGTGTTATGCATAACAAACCGGTTGATCGCATTTTGGACCGCACAGACACTAACACCTTCTTCTTTTGCTAATTTTCTTAGCGAAAATCCCTCTTCAGTGCAGTACTTGGTCACAATCGATTTTCGTTTTTCTTCCGTAAGACCTAGCATTGTTCCGATTGAAGTAAAACTATAATTTTTGATGAAGGTTTTCGTTTGTTTACAAGGCAAGCAACAAATTGGCAGTAAACAACTGTCAAAATAAGTCAGGCTTTTTCTTACAGAACCTCAAAGGTGTACTCATAATTAACGATGCAGTCCTTAATGGCTACCATATTCCTGTCCATTTGTTGGGAGCAGACTTTTCGATTTGTTCCACTTCCAACCTTTCGATCCACAGTCAAGCGCTGGTCAAATGATTTAAAAACACAAAACACGGTACTTTTCAGTAGTTTAAGTTTCTTGGCAAGATCGCGTACCGATAAATTGGGATTTTGCTGCCGTTCGTACAAAATGCGTTTGCACACTTCCACTTGATTCGACGCCATTTTACTGAATGTAACAAGAACGTAAACATGTTGTACCACGAAATAAAGTTGAGAACTCTCCACTCTATTTCGTGGTACAACATGTTGACGTTCTTGTCAGCTGTCATATAAGTGAAACGTTTCAGCGATCCGTGAAATAATTCAATATCTACACTGAAAGAAAAGTGTCCGAAGTTTAACGCGAACAGACTTTACATAAAAAACGTTTCGAATGACCTTCGCCGCCACAGGATGCGACGCTCCAGCCAAACTCTGGAGACATTTAGTTGCAAGGCATGGTGTCGTTATCATCGGTTGCACAGGAGAATCCTTCCACAGAATCGAAAACGCATGATGACTAGCAAATCATCTTGAGCCACAGACATTAATCCGTCGTTCGGGGATACTCTAGTTGAAGAGCGAAACGATGCATCAAAGATGACTTTCAACTTGGCCGTCGTGCGTTCGGGCTTGAGTATAACTTGGGTATGGCGATGGTCTATCGTCGGAAAAATTCATGTTATCTTGGAGGAGCAGGTCGTAAAGGTTGTACGGAATCAAATGGCACCACTTTTAAATAGCTGTAACTTTTTACCCGTTGTGTATTTTCTATTGAAATTTTGGGTGGAATTAGTCCAATGTGTATTTGTTTACGCTGTGTAACTTTCACTAGCAGATGTGCAATCGTTGCAAAGATGGAGTCGGAAGAACATCAGCGGCGCAAAGAAATTTTGCGCACGTACCTCGAAAATCCGGATCTTTCTCATCGTGCCATCAGCAGGAAGCTGGTTGTACATTCTACGGTGTCTCGTGTTTTAAATCGGTACCACAAACGTTTGACTATCGATCAGAAAGAAAAAAGTGGCAAAAATGGATCTCCGTATAGTGTTAAGGATCACAAGCGGGTAGTTCAAGCTTTCAAGAGGAATCCCAACATTTCAGTTCGAGATGTGGCGAAGAAACTGAATCTAACCAAAACTTTCGTGCAAGATGCGAAAAAAACGTGAAGGACTACACACGTACAAAGTCCAAAAGGCGCCTAATCACGATGAACGGCAGAACACGGCAGATGAAATGCGTGCACGGAAGCTCTACACCCAGATGTTGACGAAATCACATTGCCTCGTTATGGATGATGAGACGTATGTAAAAGCAGACTTCCGGCAGCTTTCGGATTTTCACTGCTCATCATAAATTCGATGTCCCTAAGGACGTACGATTTTCTGGCCTGATTAAGCCTCGTGCCAATACTCGAAAGAGGTTTTGGAGTGGTACAAGGCTAAGGAGTCAATTTTGTGCCGAAGCATCTCAACCCCCCGAACGCACCGGAACTGCGGCCAATTGAAAAGTACTGGGCCATCATAAAGCAGGCACTTCGAAAGCATCCTAAGGAAGTGAAATCGGAGGAAGATATGAAGAAAAAATGGATTGCCACGCAAAAAAAAGTTGGTCCAAATGTTGTACAGGACCTTATGAGTAGTGTAAAGAAGAAGGCGCATTTGGATATGGAATTGAAATTGAATAAAACAAACATCGGAAAATATTCATAATTTTATTTTACTCCCTGCAAGTTTGAAGATGATTGGTTGAACGGGCGAATTTTGCCGAACATTTGTGTGTGTCGCAATTTGATTCCGGACACCCTTTAGTAGTACTCTGCGCCTATGATGATGTCGATCGGTCCCGGTATGTGGAACTCAGGATCTGCAAAAACATTCCCGTTTGGAATTGCCAGTTCCTGAACGCTGACTGGGTGTATCGGCAACAGCAGTGATCAGCTTAAGAATCACATGATACTGGATGTTCACAGAATACGAAGAAATGCGAAACTAAACCATGGGCAGATATTTTAAACGGAAATTGACAGGAGAAAGATGGCAGACATATTCAAGCATACTAAAAATTAGTGCAGTTCGCTGCAAGATAGCCGAGAAATTAGGATGGGTAGATGATACCATCTACCGTGTAATAGGAGACACGAAGCTGTAGTAAAAATCATTGACGTTTCGTCCAATTTTGCACTGTCACATGACTGATTAGATGAACGATGAAGAATCAAGCATAGCATTACTTCGTTTTTGACAAGTTCACTTATGAACAAACTGAAATTTTTGTTCACACTCCAAAAATGTTTCGTGGAAATAAATTGAAAAATTCCAATCACTTACTCCCTCTTTTTGCAGTTTTTGAATTAATATTTTAACAGTCTTTCAGTGGCTGTAGATTAGCAGAGGATGTAAGCTTTTTGTGCTTCTATTTATCAAACCCATTCGAAAAGCACCGTAAAGTTCATTTCTTTTATTTTAACTGTACAACATCGTTTAACCGGTAATTGAAAATTTAATTCGTCTTTCAGTAGAATTATAATCCGTTTTCTCAATGCCACAAGGATACATTAAGAAACCCTACCCTGTGTAAGTGAATAATAAATTAAATTTCTCCGAGATACTGGCTTGGCTCGGTTCAATCAGCGTCTGATTGAAAATGGATTAGAAGTTTTCCAAAGAAAGCAAAATCCATTATTGAAGCATATGTGCAACAATGTAGAACGATTCTCCCGTTCAAGCATCAGATCATGATAAGCCACATTGTTTCCTTCTCCTCAAACAAGATTGGCAGATGCAGAGTATTTATCGACAGGTACCTTCATGTGTTCATCGCAGGTGGATGGAAAGCTTCCTAAATAACGCATGACTGCTTTCTGTCGATCCTTGTTTCTTCGGCAACCCAAGTGGATTATGCAAGGTAATCCCAAAAGAAGGGAAGAATATGAAATGGTGTACCGATTCAAAAAATCCCCATATTCCAGAATCCATGGGGATGAAAAATGTGCGCATCAAATAGCTCAGAAATCTCGTTTTGCTTTAAATCCGACCCTCCCTCAAATAAACATGCTGTGACAGCACCGCTTCCGCAAGTGAAATCAAATGAAAATCAGGAAAGAGCGGATGTGGCCGTTTGCAGCGAATGAATAATGAGTATTCCATTCTTCCATTTAGGCTAAGCGGAGGCGGCGGAAAGGGTGAAATTTACCCGGACGCATAATGAGCTTCGACGGCAACGAATCACAAGCTTCTCATACTTTGCATAATCGCGTATAATTTACTAGGGCTATTAATGGTTTCCTTGGAATAAATAATGCCTCCGCCAATCAGGAGGGGCAGTCGGCCAAATTTTCGGTGTGAATTTCATGGAAGGACGGGTGTTTTTGGAATTTTGCGGATAATTTCAATTTGCGCATTCAATCAATCATTTTCGTTGGCAGTGTGGGACAGAGTGGGAATCACTTCTAAGGGAAACAATGTATCGAACCCAACATTTCCAGATTTTTTTTAACTGGCAGTCGTTGCTCGGTTGATGGTGTTCACTAAGAAGAAGTCTGGGAGTACAATCTTAGGCCCCTCAATAAAAACTTATGTTCTTGAAGAAGGATGTATGGAACCCCCCAGATATGCGACACAGTTCCGCTTAGAAACCCTCAAAGTTTCATTCAATAAAAGTTGTACGGCAAGCCAATAGAATACAATCAACTAAATTTAATCCGAACTATTCTCCATCAGCATGCAGATTAATCAAAATCAACTCCTCATAATCTGCCAGTCCCAATCAGTTGGGCGTTGAAAATTACGGTTTTCCAAGAAGGATATCAGTGTCCGATAGGATTATGCAAATTTCAAGAAAACTTTCCACATTATCCAATACCTTTGCCACCCTCAGCAAACAAACCGCCCCCTCTCAGTCAGCAGATATCGAAAGCCGAGACACCGATTTTCCAGCCCCAACTTCGAAATGAACGCCACACAAACCAGGATATGATAAACGACCAGTTGCATCCCCAAACAGAAACAGTTTCCCTTTGTTGTTGGCAGCTCGCCCATTTTGCTAGTCTTGTGCCAGGTATGCTAAACCGAAAGGAACTGCTTGCTGGCAGTGGGACAAGGCGTCAATCCGAATGTGTGCCTTTCAACAGTCGACAAGCATTGGCAGAAGAAGTCTGCTGCCGGTGGTGGAGCTGATGACGATCTGGCGGCCCCTTCCTGCGCTGTGCCGCACCCACTTCGGAGCAACAAAGCAGGAATGTATCACGGAAGAAAGCACAAACAGTGTATGGGAATAATACGGTGCCATCAAGCAACGTCGTCAGTCGTATGATTCATTTGCGCTGTGCCGGAACTACATATGAACATACCTATTACCTGACACTCGCCGGAAAAGGAAGAACGGCGGAAGGAAAATCTTTTGCTCAACCTGCTGCCAGCCAGATTCAGCCAGGATTGTATATAGCAATCTACTGTTAACCAAGTGTGTGGATATGGAAGCAGCGACGTATTGAAGTGTCACTCGCATTGACTGGCGGCAGTGGTGTGCACAGCGAGGGGCTCTAGGTGTCCAATAGTTTAGATTTCTTGAACTGGTTCATTACTGAAGGCTAGAGACTGTTTTTTCAAACAAAATACACGAAGGGAAGAGGCTCACGAGAAGACAATGTGTGCCTCCTACCACGAGTTCAGATCAACGGTGATGAAATCGAGGTAGTAGACGAATTCGTGTATCTGGGCTCATTGGTGACCGCCGATAACGACACCAGCAGAGAAATACAAAGGCGCTTTATGGCTGACAATCGTGCCTACTTTGGTCTCCGAAGGACGCTAAGATCGAACAAAGTTCGCCGAACCACAAAGTTGACCATCTACAAGACATTAATTAGACCGGTAGTTCTCTACGGCCACGAAACATGGACATTGCTAGTGGAGGACCAACGCACCCTTGGTGTCTTTGAACGGAATGTGCTGCGTACGATCTACGGTGGAGTACAGATGGAAGACGAAACGTGGAGGAGGCGAATGAACCACGAATTGCATCAGTTTCTGGGAGAACCTCCCATCGTACACATCGCAAAACTCGGTCGACTACGATGGGCTGGGCATATCGTAAGAATGTCGGACGACAGACCTGTTAAAATGGTTCTCGAAAACGAACCAACGGGTACAAGAAGAATATGCGCGCACCGAGCAAGGTAAATCGATCAAGTAGAAGGCTACCGGCGGATCCTCCGCAGACAGCGAGGCTGGCGAAGTGCAGCCATGGACCGATTACAACGGAGACAACTTCTGTGTACAGCAGAGGCCACACCGGCCTTGGTCTGATTGGTAAGCTAAGTAAGAGACTGTTTCAGGAATTGATCAACTGGTTGCAGTCATAAGTCTTAATTAAGCCTCATTTTTTTTAATTCGTTTATTTGTACCGGCTGTAATCAACTTTACAGAGCCAAGTTTACGCGATTGTTGTTGGCCAAGCGTAACATCATCATGACGTCTTTTTTCAACTTTTTGTTGATTTTTGAACGTTCCCAGAACGTGCAATTCAGCATCCTTTTCCGCTTGCGAATTGCTATCAGCTTCACTTCTTCTTTTTTCGGTTTTTTGGGGAGTTTTGGAAGGTCCTGGAGAGTCCATTTTACCGATTGTTCGATACAAACTTATAGTAGGGACACAGAAACAAAAGCGTTTTCGGAAATGAAACCGGACCGTGAACTACAGTTCACGTTTTCAGGATATTTACCTTTAAACGTGATTTAGTTCATGATTACGCGACGCGTGACTATAGTCGATTGAGTCGATTCAGCACCGGATGGAAGTGAAAACAAAACAATAATCAAAGGACGTATGTTACGAGTAGTTCATTACGTCAATTGAAGCAAGTGTGTGTTTAAAATAAAATGAAGTGGTGAACATAAAGAACGAAAATCACCGACAGACAAGTCATGTTTGATAGGAACAATATTCATCGTGACTCGATAGCAAGAACCAAAATGGAAAACATAAAAATGATGTTGCTCGAATCGAAACAATTGCGTAGGAAGTTCATTTTCCTTTTTATGCGTCGATAATGTTGAACCCTGGTTATGGTAGCGGAAAAAATGGTTGAAAAATTAAGGAACTGAAAAAGGAATTGCGGTAAAAAAATCAGACGAAAATTCGAAATCAATCACTTTTACGTCTCAACTGCGGAAAAGATTAAATTTTGTTTGACGTTTCCCTTGTCCACATATATGGCAATGCCATATACAGGGTGGCAACGTAAAAATGATACACTTGAAAATTGTTATAAAAGTTAAACAGGATTGTATTTCTCACTCTTTGCACTTCAAATAACAAGTCAAAGTATAAAACTTACATTGCGTTTAGTGAAGTTCAAATCTTTCTGCTTTATATTGAATACGCTCTAATGCGCTTTTCAAAATTGTTGGAAGCCGCAGGCACCACCTCTTCCTGATCCCAAATCTCAACCAAATGGTTTTTAAATGAATCCAAACACATGTGCTTAAAGTCGCCCAGTTTTCCTAGCATGTATCCCCAGATACAGAGGTCTAGTGGGATTTAATCAGGAGACGATGCAGGCTATTTAGAGGAACTGATGAAGCATGGTAAATTTTGCTTACACACTGCTGAACAACTACTGCCTTATGCGCTGGAGCTGAATCCTGTTGGAAACAAATACTTTCCTTTTCAAAAAGTTTCTTAGCACAGGGAAGTAGATGGTCTTTGATAACGTATTGTAAACAATACTCTTTGATTATTTTCTCGCCCCTGACTATGAACAACAGGGATAATTTTTCATTTGAAGATATGGCACCCGAAACCGTCACCACAGTAGCACTTTGGTATCGCTCAACCCCTCGTTTATGAGCTGGTATTTCACGAAGACTTGCTCCATATGCACGGTCATTTTGTTTGTTCAGAGACACTTCCAAAATAAACATCCGAAAAAATTATGGTATGACCACTGTGCGTCTTAAGCGGCGCCCGCGATTTGGCAACTCTATCGGCAATATTCTTGCGTGTCATTCCGTGAATCCTCTGGTTTTTAAAAGCCCCGTATCCATTTCAAAGGCCATTTTTCTCGCTTACCGAGCAGGATTCCTTCGAATTCGCTCCTTCACTGCTTTGAGCGCCGAGGGGGTGCGTAAACTGCGTTTCTTACCGGGATTTGTCTTAGTAACACCAGTTCCAGTATCATTGAAACGATCTATGCTCCTGTACACAAACAGTCTGCTCAACTTCAAATGCGACAGTCTGATTTCCATGTTTGTGAGACCGTCAAAATGCAAGATCCGAACTTGTTCTCTACATGAATCCATTTTTGTTTTCGTAAACTAAAGGACACTAATTCAGTTTGTTGTTTACGAATGAACTGACAACAACCCACATAGAAAAAAAATTGAATTTTCATTGTGATGTAAATATCAGAGCATGTGAAATTGTATTGCATTCCACACGAAGCAGTGACTTGCATGAAATAGTTCTAACAAAGATGAGCTTTTGCATACAACATTATCGATAATGTATGGAATGTCCCAAAACATTACACGATTTATAATTTAAATCTGTATGTTTTGTGACGGTCCATTTATGTGCATGATAATGAACAGAAATTTACACTACTTTTTCGAGCTGTGCAAGTAACACCGGAAACATCTTCTTTGACAAGAATGTAAGAGCTTTGTTGTAAAGAAGTCGTGAGGATGAAATACCAAACATGTCTGATCTTGAAAAAGTTTTGAGGATGTTTTTCCACACATATTTGGTTTAAACGTGGTACCAGAACAGTGAACACATTTTTGTTCGATCAACTTTAATTTTAGTTCTTGAAAATACCGATGTTGACTGTTTGTCATGTTACCACTACCAACTATATTTACACACTTTTGAGTAGCCAAACTTTTGACTGATTTGAGTCAAACGTACATACTTAATTTTGGGTTGTTTGAAAATAGCGTGCATGCTAGTTGTTTGTAAATATGTTGATAGGTTGCATTCAACACAGGGTTGCCACATGCACAGATTTATCTAGATTGACACAGATTTTTTTCAATTTTTTCATACAGATATCTGTATGTAAAGATTACAGATTTTTGAGAAAAACCAAGATTTTTAAGATTTTTGGCAATTGTCTTTCCACTCAAAAACCTCAAATTCAAAATATGTTTATAGTTTAGGATCCAACATTTTATAAATACTACATTCAGTATGATGTTTAGGCTAGAAGCAAAATAACACATTTGACACTGACACTACAGTGACAGATGACAGAATGAAAGTCAGTTTGTGTGTGTGCCCTAAATGATTTCTCCATTAATTTTTTGATTATATTATGTCTGATAATTTTTGAAGAAAATTTCATAGAATTTCTCAAGATTCTCGGACATTCCTTTAAATATTCCTTCTTGCGTTTCTATAGGTATTCTTCATACGTTTGCAGGCATTCCTCCAGGGATTCTTTCATGAGTTTCTTCTGACATTGCATCGGCAGTTTTTTCAAAACTTTCTTGTGATGAAATGTTTGGAGGAATCCCTGATCTTGTGAAGTTTTGTGATTTCAAAAGAATCACTGGAGGACACCTGAAGGAACTATACAAAAACGAAACATTTTTTCCTGCAGTAATTCTTGAGAGATCTAAGAAGATTTTTTTGCATGAGTTCCGTAATTTCATCTATTGAATTCTTAACTTTAAAAATTCGGAATCATTTTTCAAATTTTGTCTACGATGCCTGTAAGGATTCTTACTTATAGTTCTACAGATATTACTACAGTATCCAGATATTCCGTTGGAGAAGTGTTTGTTCAAAGTTGCGCAAGAGATTGTTCCAAAAATTTCGGCAGAATTTCTTGCTGTGATTTGTACAAAAATACTATTCTTCTAATGCATTCATGCAGAAGAATTTTGGGAAGTTCGAATAATGTTCTCGATAGTTTTTTCTGCTATATGAAGCATATTTATTCGTACGTGATTTTTTGTTATCTTTAATATAATCTTGCAGTGCGAAAACCTATACATATTTTGCGCAATTGATAAACAGTTGCAGATCGATGGCACCGATTACAAAAAAAAATGGTTTGTGGGCTTTGGATCAGGTGGAGCTTCGGTAATTATGGCTTCTGACCGATCCATCAAGAAGCTGCTGAAACGTGACTGTCCTCATTTGATAATTATCAAATGAACTTGCCACTTTTTGGCCCTTTGAGCAAGTAACGCATGCAAAAAACTGCCATAGTAGCTGGAACAAATGATGCGATATATCTGCACTTACTTGTCCTGCAGCCTCAAACGATCCAAAAAATCCCAGATGACACAGTTCTGCATCCGTCTGCCTCTAGATGGCTATCGTTGAAGACAGTTGTCAAATGGAATATGGAACGGTCTTCGGAGCTCGTGTTGTTCTTCTCGTTCTAATCAAATTGAGACAACAGTTTTATTGTTGTCATCTTAATGACCCGATGACGCTGCCATTTCTCTTCTTCTTAAGCTACGTATTGTCTCTTATCATCAAAGCGAATCAAATCTTCCAGTCAAAGGCTATGGAATTCCTGAACATGTGCAATCAGCTGAAGTCTCGCTGATGGAGCTCCTTGCAAATTTTTGTGTGGACCTAAAGCACCTGACGGATTTAGGAGTTTCAGATTTCGTGAAACATCTTCGTAAGAAGTCGGGAATATATAACGGCGAAGATGCGCCCTTTAAAGGAGTTCAACTCGATTATTGAACAATATACGAATTTCTTTGAAAGCGATGAGGAACAGGCCATTGAAAATGATTTTCGTGAGCTGAGGACGATAACCATCTGCAAGGACAACGAGGTGCAAGAATCAGAAGACTTCGAAACTTGTTGAAGAAAACGTCTGATGGGAAGCTGTCTTTTAACTTGCTAAGAATAATAATAATATAGAACTTCGAAATTTTTAATAATTCCGCATTCTTTTGCAGGAGTGAAGCGAGTTTTTTCGGAATACAATCCAAAATCCGAAACCGCCTGAGTATGGCCATCATGGAGGCCAAAGGAGGAAAGGAGGAGTTGATCAGCTAATATTAACATCAGAACTAAATTCTAAATTCAACAAATTAATTTACACGGATCATAACAATAATTGATTGTTAATTCCGTTCCAATTTTGTCAAGAAACTTTAAGTAATCAAAACAAACACCCCATGATTCATTATCATGTCAAAACTGGTCTGTCAGAGTGCCATGATCGATTTCCCCCGAGAACATGAATCTTTCGTATACTGATCTGTTTTCCTTTTACAACACAAAATTTGAAGTAAAGATTTTTACCAAGATTTTTTGCAGATTTTTATGGCAAAAATTAAAGACGGGAACGAAAAATAATGTGGCAACCCTGATTCAACATGAAGTTTAAAAATGTTCTTAATATCCTCATGCAATAGTGAAATTATTCAAAATAGATTGTGGTTCCAATATAGTGACGGCTGAAAATATGTACATACCGTTTATTTGAAATACTGGAATAAAAAAAACACTACCTAAATGTAAGATTGTGGGGCCACTCGCTGATTCAAATAGAAGCCAAATTGGGCATAGGGGTTTGTTCAAATATTACGTTAAGCAACAGTTTGGGAGGTTGTTTAGTATTTGTAAAAAATTGTAACGCTTAATTTGTGGGTGATTCTTTTGAGATGAAGCTACGCACAACATAATAAAAAAAATGTGTGTGTGTGTGTGTGTGTGTGTTTGTGTGTGTGTGTCCAATCTAACACCCAATGGCCGACAATGGTATTATGGAAGAAATCTGTTTACAACAATCCTACAAGTGACCATTGGAAGCAGCTTTAATCCGGGAGCTAGAAAGTGATAGCTCTACTGCAGATCCAGCAACCCATTTCAGAATGTCTGGAGAGTCACGCCCATTCCGAGGTTACTTTAACATACAATAAGCCCCGCATACAAACATTACCGATATCATTTGGATAAGGGCACTGCAACACACTTCCAGATTTGGAAATGGAAAATTTCCAAACCAGGCACGTATTTAGTATTATTTGAAAATAAGATTTTGGTTATATAGTTATAATCAGATAGATCTCACCCATGGCCGCATCCTTAATGACACTATCTTGTTCATTCGTAAAAATAAAAAAAATCGACCTTGATTCGTTATTAATTTCATGCAGTCGCGATAAAATAAGCGCAAAAATTAACGTTGCTAAACCGCCCGTTGGATATTCAACCTGCATAACAAAACTCTGTACACCACTTGGTGAATGCACCTGAAATAATGTGCCAGCCTATCACGACCAGCAAATGGCCGTTTTCTACATTGCACGAGTCTTCTTCTTTTTTCACTCCACACTCTGCCAACAATCAAAATCCCCGCTATGAGGCGACTCTATATCGAGCTTCCAAACTGCTTATAATCATCGATTCACTCGCGAATAAGCGAAAAAACACTCTAATTTAATAATTTATGCCCGAGTGTCACATTTTTTTCTTTGCAAAATCATTTCATGCTATCAATTTCATGCAACAACACAACAACATAATTAGTTAAATGTATTTGAATCCAACACATGATGTTGTAAAAGAATCAGCATAAACAACTCGTTACCGGGGTTTCTCTCTGAGGTTGCTAATGTAAATGACGACGAGAGAAACATAATAGCCGTGTCACATCAGTAGTTGTGTCCTAAAAATACCTCTAATTGGAAATTGATTTCTGTCATATGTAGCCTTTAGGAAGTGTAAAACAGAAATTTCACATCGCTAGAACTGCTCTGTGCCATTGGCGGTATATGAGCACAATCAGGCCAGCACTCTTTTGCCTGTCAAGGGGGTTCGCTTCCCCCTTGCCTACCACGCATTGTGGTCGTTAGGTAAACGATTGTCTGCTTGATCGGATGCCGCCTTTCAAACATACCCTCCGCTCAATTTCTACTACTTCTATTCAACCTGCCGTGCTCTTACGGACCTCTCAATACTTTCTCTTCACATCTTTGGTTCTAGCATTCATTACGCTTCATGCAACAACACAACAACATAATTAGTTAAATGTAAAAACATGAAGTTTGATATGTCGCAAACCAACGATTTCAATATGGCCACTTTCCAGGAAGAACTTGGATCCCGCCGAGCCTCTCTAAGTGGCCAGTATGGTCAGACACCCTCAGAATGTCCTCCGAAGGCAAAGTTTTGCAAAATCATGAAGTTTGATATGTCGAAAGCCAGGTTTTGGTAACGATTTCAATAGGGCCACTTTTCCGGAGGAATTCGGATGCCATAGGACCTCCCTAAGGGGCCAGTATGGTCAGGAATCCTCAGAATGTTCTTGGAAGACTAAGTTGTACAAAATCATGAAGTTTGATATGTCGCAAGCTAGGTTTTGGAAAAGATTTGAATATGGCCACTTTTCCGTAGGAACTTGGATCCCGCAGGTTCTCTTTTGGTGGCCAGTATGGTCAGAATTCTTCAAAATGTCTTTTGATGACCTAGTTTTGCTAAATCATGATGTTTGATATGCCGCATGCCATGTTTCGCATCTAAAAATATTCTGTCCACCATCCCTGGACAGGTACTTACCCCAGTACTCTCACCTTGCAATCCGAAACTACGGACATATTCGGAATAACCAGTGCAGATCTACAAATATGGATAATTTTGTGATCTATTGCAAAAAACCGCATCAAAATCCAATGGCTAACGATGGAGTATCATTCGTTTTTAATTTGATTTTTTCTTTTTCAGAGGGGTTAGGGACATAAAGACTGGACTCGGAAAAAATGAGACACACAAAAATGATCACCAAAAATTCATTTTAAATCGGATACTTCTCAAATTTTCAGGGATTAAATAGCTATATATTAGCTATGTTTTGGAATAACTTATTTATTGAATTTCCTCCCCCTCGTACATTTATCTAAACACTGCTCATGAGATCTTGGGCGAGGCTTTGTCCGTCTTCCTTACACAATTTCTCCCAGTTTTTCTTCAAAGCTTCATCGGTTTTGAATGTTTTTCCGCTTTTCTTCAACTTATTCTTCATTGTCGCCCAAAACTTTTCGATCGGACGAAGCTCTGGTGTATTTGGCGGATTTGCCTCCTTCGGGACCACATTAACGCCCTTCGCTTCGTACCAATCTATTACAGGCTTGGCGTAATGGCACGAAGCGAGATCTGGCCAGAACAGCGTGGGACCACGGTGAGAGCGGAGGAAGGGCAGCAAGCGCTTCTGCAAGCATTCCTCTCGATAAATCTGCCCGTTTATGGTGCCGGTTGTAACGAACGGCTTGCTGTACCGTCCGCACTCGCAGATCGCCTGCCACAACAGGTACTTCCTCGCGAATTTGTCCATCTTTCTCTTCCGGAACCTCCATGCGGGACGTACCGACAAAAAACTCGAGGCCGGGGATTTGTTTGGTGTCCGCCTTGATATATGTCTCGTCGTTCATGACGAGACAGCTTGGCTTGACCAGCCACTCACGGTACAGCTTCCGCGCACGCAATTTGGCCACCGTGTTTTGCTTGTCAGTCCGGTTTGGCGCCTTCCTGACCTTAAAAACACGTAGCCCAGCCCACTTGATGGTCTGCTGGACGAACCACTTTGACGAATTGACCTTTTTGGCCACGTCTCGGGTGGAAAGGTTCGGGTTATTCTTAAAGTACTGCCTTATCTTCCGCGCCTTCTTTGGGTATTCCGTTTTCGGTTTTCGGCCGCTTCCAGCGCGCCGCTCGATGGTCTTCGTCTCCTGGAACATCTTCACAACGCGGGACACGGTGGAATGGTGGATTCCAAGCCTTTTGCCGATCCATCTGTGCGACTGACCAGGATTATCGATCACCGCGCCCAAGATTTGCTGGCGTAGCTCTTCTTGTTTCGAATGCATCTTGAACACTACTTGACAGATTTGCACACACAAACATAACACTCTAAACTAGTATTAATTTAAAATTTCATTAATTTTTACTCACGCGCTAAAAAGCTACACCCAAAACAAAGTGTCGCATTTTTTCCGAGTCCAATCTTTTTTTTTTTTTGTCTTCTTTATTTTACGTCGGCCTATTTCCTCACATGGTGACAATCACCGACGCCAGGAAGACGACTCCAACATCTGGACCCTACCTAACGACTCATGAATATGAGCCGGGACCAACGGCTTTACTTCCCTTCCGAAGGAAGACGTGACCAGATTTTTTCGCCTCAGAAAAATCACCGACGTCGACTGGGATTGAACCCAGACCCACCGGGGTGCCAAGTAGCAGTCACGCTTACCACTACACCACCGACGCCGGCGAGTCCAATCTTTACGTGTTAACATTAATATGACAAGTGATGTTACTTGGGAAGTCACTGTTTCAAAACGTACACAAGATATTCACCGATAATGGTATACATTGTACCGAGGGGTCACAAATGAGTGAATCACTTTTATGTTGCCACCCTGTATATGAGAAAATTTGACATTTATGTGGCTTGGTATTATCTTCGCTATATTCCTCTTAAGTTGCGCGATGCTTCATTAAGATTTAGTCTAGACATCCAAGAAAGTGGAAACAAACGAATGTCTTGACAACTTAAGAAGCTTTAAAATTTAATATTACATCAGCTTTATGTTACTTTCGTCCACCCCACCATACAGCGCACTACTTCCGACATTAGGTATAACGTACAGAACGAGAGTAAAATCGATTGTCGCTAGTCGATAAATTCGGTTTTCAACTGAAACCATACAGTCACCGCCAGAAAAAAGTGCCCACCTACCCCAGTTTCTGCTTTTTGTGCAGCAAACTGTAACATAAGTGAAAGATTCTAAGTTTTGTTGTTTTGTTGGCATATTTATTATGTTCTTTTCTTGTCTGGTACATAAAAAAACACTTGTCCTGCAAATTCAGTTTTTTTTTCAAGAATGATCAAACTATAGTAGAAATTATGCATGTCAAAATAAAGTGCCCACTTCTTATTTTCTTTAAAGTTGTAGATCCAGTCTGTTGAGTGATCAGTAGTTTATGTGTCCTCCCCTGGCCTTCAACAGTTTTTGCAAACGTTTCGGCATACTCTCCACCAGATTCTTCAGGTGTTGTGGGTCAAGATCTTCCCAGGCGTTCTCAAGAGCTTGAAAATGGTTATGTTTGTTGGTAACTCCTGTCTTATCAACTCGTGAATCCAAGATGGCCCACAGATTCTCTATTGGGTTCAGATCTGGACTCTGTGGGGGCCATTCCATAGGTTTAATACGGCAGGAACGGAAGAATGCCTTTCACTTCTTCGCGGTATCTTTTGGGTCATTATCTTGCTGGAACACGAAACCTCCAAATTCTCACGCAATATGTCGATGTAGGAATCTGCTGTCATAATACCATCGATTTTTACCAAAGCACCAACACCCGCCCAAGAAAAACACCCCCACACCATCACGTTCCCTCCACCATGCTTAACTGTGCCCTGGATATGTCGATCATGAAGCGCCTCTCCAGGTCTACGCCATACACGAGCTCGTTTTTTGCTGTTGAACAACTCGAATTTGGACTCATCAGTCCACAAAACAGTCTTCCAATATTCTAAAGGTTTATCAGCATGTTCCCGAGCAAATTTGAGTCGTTTCGCTTTGTTGACTTTGCTAATAAAAGGCAACTTCTTACAAAACCTGCTCTTCATACCGTGTTCACTTCTTTGATCTTCCTGAGGGTAACCTTCGGATTTTTCTTAATTTCTCGAATGATTCTCGCATCTGTTCGGGAATCTGTTCTACGTTTCCTTCCCCTTCCTAGGCGATCAGCTACTGAACCATAGGTTTTTTACTTTGCGAAAAGTTTGGTAACCGCTGCTTTGCTGTATCCATACTTTTCACCTATCTTGCGATGCGATTCACCTTTTTCGATGTCGCGAATAACACATTTTCGGATCTGCAAGGGAATAGTTTTGCTTGCCTCCGTATTATCCATGGTTATTTAGATAACTCGCACTGAATCTTTCTGACCGACAACTGAAATCCGTAAGAAGATCAACAAACAATTGGAAACGTCAAAAAAATTTAATACGAGGGGCGTTTGGATGTAAAAATTACATACACATAATATATTTTCAATTGGGCACTTTATTATGACACACCAAATTTACACCTCGTATGGTTCAAAAAATAATTTTGCAAAAATGTGCATTATCCATTGCAAAAATACACATGCATCTTTAAAATAATAATATTATCATGCTTAGCAAAATATATGAATACGATATAATGAGTTTTTCAATGATTTCAGAGATGAAGCGTGTTCATGAGAAAAGTGGGCACTTTTTTTTGGCGGTGACTGTAATATCATATCACAAAACTGTTGTCAAACAGCGGACATTTTACTGTAACTCTCTACGAGCTTTGGATCGCCGACAGTCCCCAAATCTTGTAAAGCATACATCATCGTCTTAACTCAATCGCATCAAATTACCGAAATTCCGTTTTCGGGCATTCTCTGCCCTCCGCTGTTGCGTAGCTGGGTTGATTATGGTGTTTGCAAGGCCATTTTTAGCGTTTTAATACTATTTTAACGATAACCATGACACAGGAATCAGTTTTGTTTCGCTATATGTGACGGACATATAACCTTTGAACAATCCTCTAGAATCTTGAATCAGGCTCGTGCAGACAAAATTGCGCTTGGTTGACCGTGATCTCTCCCTTTCCCGGCCAACTGAACACGCAGCTGGTTAGAAAGTATCCACTAGTATTTCCTACTATATCCAGAGAAGAATGAACGGATTCCGACGTCGTTCATTTCGTGTGACGTGTGTCCCGTTTGTGTCCTCCTCTATGTAAAATAACGACAGCACGATGTCATCGTCGTCGACATAAGCATACACAGTGTGTTTGATTGTTGTTTTTATTTTCTTTACATTTACAGGCAAGGCAAGGCGGTGATGATAGAAATTGGAATGAAATCGGGTTCTACACTCATTTCGGAAGCGGAAAAATAAAGAGAAAGACTTGGCAGTGTGGAAGGAGCGCAGCCGGAGAAAGAAGTGAGTTCCAGTTCCAGTTATATCAACAAAGCGCCTCGTTTCGGATTTTTTTTTCTGGTTGGATGCAGCGTGCTAATAGATTTAACACTCGCGTCGAGAGAGGGAACGCACGTTTTTGGGATGGAGAGTGAAGAGCCTCAGCGCGCTATTAGAACACCCGTTAATCGCATTCAGTACTAGAAGAGCAGACGGCAAAACGTTACACGTTCGTCACGAGTTTTAGTGGGTTATTTTTCTGGGCGCATTGGAGTGAAACTAATCCGGCGAACAAGAGAAAGACGGCGAGTGGAAAGAAATCAACCGAAACAAACCGAAGGTCTGCCCTCTGTTGAGACCCAATGGAGGTCCCTCGGGTGAAACAACGGCAGGCAAGTCATTCCACAACGAGCAAACATTTCAATTCCCAGTCCGCTGCCGTTCCCCGTCGGATAGCAAATGTCAACGAGCGTGCTAATCGCTAATCGTTGTACCGAGAGCAGCCATATAAACTTAGCTAATTTATTAGTCGCATAGCGCAAAAACAATCACATATCTACCGCACACAACTAGAAACAAGAAGAGTCAAATCTCTCTCCCGCGACGAAACCAAAGACTGGAAGGCTCCATAGATCCTCATAGCAACATGCGCCCCATCATTCGAAACCGGAAGCAGGTGATTGTGCTGGCAGTTGGTTTGGGGCTGCTGTTGATCCTGTTGCTGAGGACCGAACTGGGATCACGATGCCTTCGGGCGGCGACATCCAGCGGGGCGATGATCCGTGGCGAAAGTGGACCCGGAGCAGAGGGGGCAGGCTCCGGTGACAAAAGCTATCGCTATCACAGAAACATGCCGCTGATCTTTATCGGCGGAGTGCCCCGCTCGGGGACGACACTGATGCGGGCCATGCTGGATGCACATCCGGAAGTGAGGTGAGTGAGTAGGTTATAGCTTGTCCAAAAATGGCCCTCGTGACGTATGCTATAGAATCTTGAAAGGACGCACATTTCACGGAATCACGGTTTTTTTTCGTCCTATAATTCCTTGGAATTGTTGTTGCCATGCTATGGTCGATTTCCAGGAAATGAAACGTTACGGTAAGACGTGTGTCTTATCGCCGAAATTGGTGATTTACCGCGTGAGTTGTTATTGAAGTGATGAAAAAGTTCGTTTGAAAAAGTACGCGCATCCCACCGCGGTGTGAGCACATTTTTATACATTTCATTCTTCAAAATGCATTTGGGAATTCCAGACATTTTTGGGTGGTGCTGGAAACGTGTAACTTGTTTCACAAGTGCCCCAGGTCGGATAGGTTTCTTATCTTCAGTAGTATGTGCTTCATTTTTTCAAACACAAAAAAAAGCTTCCTGTAGCATAAGACGCACGTTTGTTTTTGTCAGCAAGCACAACTTGATGAATTTTCTTAGAATGGAATTAATTCGTTGCTGTGGGATGCGCTGCGATTTTGTAAGGTTTTATGCAAATTGCTATGTAAGGGGTGGTTTCAGTGCAGTATACTTCATACTATGTACGGTGAAGGGAAATTTAACTTCGCCAAAGACAATTCTTTTAAATGAAGTTTAGCAGCTTGTTTGTGCCATGCTGACGTAGGACTACTTCACGGGGTTTTAGTAGACAATACAACAACTAAAATTACGAAAATATTAGCTTTAGCTGTGACATTCATTGAATGTTTTTAAATTTAGAAAGCACGTACACCAATCAATACATCAATCGATGGGACACGTTTCTATGAGTTTTCGACTAATGGTGGATATGACTCAATTGATGCGCGTGAGAAATTACGTTACGTTGATTTGTTTGACTGGTTGTACGAGGCAGCTTTCATTATGTAAATTTACAGCTCGGGTAGTTGTTGGTGTTAGGTCTCGTCGTACTGTTTGAATGATTGAATTGTAGTATAGGTTGCTTTCTGATTTATGTCGTGATGATGATGAATAATAAGTTATTTGGTTGCTATGGTTTTAACGGTTGAACTATCACAATTGAAAGCAAAAAATATGTTTGCGACATCGAATTGAAAACTAAAATAATAATCTATAAGGAGTGTATCGAAAATAAGCTATCCACAAACTTTCTTTCAAATTATGTTGAAAACCGATATTTTATTCATACAAAAAATTGATCCTTTATTGTACGAGGTTAAACTTGAACATAATGAATACCGGATGAAATTTAAGTTATTCCTTCACGAATTTTCGAACTTTGGATCGAATGCTCTTCATCAAGTTCCGGACAAGTGTTGCATCGCATTTTTGGACGCTTGAGCCCAAATTTTTTTGAACTCCTGCATGTTCCCAGCTCTTGAGTCTTCTTGAAGACCCTTTTCACGATTGCCCAGTACCGTTCGATGGGTCGAAGCTGAGGGCAATTTGGTGGATTGATATTTTTCTCAACGAAATCTATACCCTTTTCCGCAAGCCAATTGAGAGTGGTTTTGGCATAGTGAGCCGACGCTAAATCCGGCCAAAACAGTGGAGGTGTACTATGCTTCTTATATAAAGGCCACAATCTCTTCTGGAGACACTCAGATCGATAGATTTCCGCATTTATAGTTCCGGTAGTGTAAAAAATGGTTGACTTCAAACCACAGGAACATATTGCTTGCCATACCAGTACCTTTCGACCGAATTTCTCCACTTGAATCGACCTGTCCGCATCGCTCACATCCTCCCCAACAACGGCAGTAAAGTATTGTGGACCTGGAAGGGTTTTTGAGTCCTCCTCTACATAGGTCTCATCGTCCATCAAAACGCATGCATCCGGACGCTGCAAAAGAGGCGAATACAATTTCCGGGCCCTTGTTGCTGCTCGCTTCTTCTGTTCTGCACTTTGTTTCGAGATTTTCTGCTTCTTGTAGGTCTTCAGGTGGTTTCGCCTCTTGATACGCTGGATCATTCCGACACTCGTTCCTGCTTTCTTGGCCAAATCACGTATTGACATTGATTTGTTCTTCATGATTAGAGATACCACTTTCTGCTCCAGTTTCGGGTTGGAAGAACCGGGTTTTCTGCCTCTTCCTGGTAGCTCATCCAAAGAATAGTGTTCCCCAAACTTATTAATGATGGTTTTAAAACTCGCATGATGAATTCCGCTTCGCCAATTTTCGCATAGTAATACCCTTCTCACTTAGCCATGTGTCCAGAACCTTAATTTTCACTTCCTTTTCAATACGCGACATTTTGAAAACGCAGAATTTGAACCGCACAAACAAGTAAACAAAAGAAAGTCGACAGTCAAACGCACAGCATGCAGTGTTCACCAGCATAAAAAACAATCACAAATACCTGCGTACAACGCAAATGTATGTGGATAGCTTATATTCGATACACTCCTTATATATATATATAAAAATGGATATCTGTCTGTCTGTCTGTCTATCTGAACCTAATAGGCTCGGAGACTACTGAGCCGATCAGCGTGCAATTGTGTATGGAGAAGTTTTTGGGGCCGGGAAAGGTTCATATGATAGTTTGAGACCCCTCCCTTCTCTGGAAAGGGGGCTCCCATATAAATGAAGCACAAATTTCTGCATATCTCGAGAACTGATCAAGCAAAGGAACCCAAATTTAGCATGCGGTAGTTTTTGGAGGCAAAGAAATGTTTCTATGGTAGTTTGAGACCCCTCCCCTCTCTAGAAAGGGAGTCTCCCATACAAATGAAACAGAAGTTTTTCTATATCTCAACAACTTATCAAGCAAATGGAATCAAATTTGGCATGTGGGGTTCTCTGGAGGCGAAAAATGTTTCCATGGTGGTTTGAGACCCCTCCCCTCTCCTAGAAGGGGTTCTGTCGTACAAATGAAACTGAAATTTTTTTATAACTCTAGATCTAACAAAGCTAATGGAACCAAATTTGGCATGCGGGGATTTTAAAGGCAATAAATGTTTCTACGTTAGTTTGAAACCCCTCCTCTCTCTGGTAGGGGGCGGGGCTCCCATATCAATGAAACACAAGTTTCTGCATAACTCGAGAACTAATCAAGTAAATGGAACCAAATTTGGCAAGTGGATGTTTTTGAAGGCAAGAAATGTTTCTAAGGTAACTCGAGACCCCTCCGCCCTCTGTAAGAGGGGGGCTCTCATTCAAATGAAACACAAATTTGTGCATAACTTGAGAACTAATCAAGCATATGGAACCAAATTTGGCATGTGGAGGTTTTGGGAGGAGATAAATGTTTTTATGGAAGTTTGGGACCCCTCCGCCATCTGGAAGGGGGCGGGAGGGGGTTTTCCATACAAATGCAACACAAATTTCTGCATAACTAGAGAGCTAATCAAGTAAATGGAACCACATTTGGCAGGTGGAGGTTTTTGAAGGCAAGAAATGTTTCTATTGTAGTTTGAGACTCGTCCGCTCACTGAAAGAGGGGCCTCTCATACAAATGAAACACGAATTTGTGCATAACTCGAGAACAAATCAAGCAAATCTAACCAAATTTGGCATGTGGAGGTTTTTGAAGGAAATAAATGTTTCTAAGGTGGTTTGAGACTCCTCCGCCTTCTGGAAGGGGAGGCTCCCATAAAAATAAAAAGCAAATTTCTGCATAACCTGAGAACTAATCAAGTAAATGAAACCATTTTTAGCAAATGAGGATTTATGGAGGCTAGATTTCTGTATACATAAAAATGAATTTCTGTCTGTCTGTCTGTCTGTCTGTCTGTCTGTCTGTCTGTCTATCTGACTTTTATAGACTCGGACACTACTGAACCGATCGGCATGAAATTTTGTATGGAGGGGTTTTTGAGACTGGGGAAGGTTTTTAAGATAGATATACAAATGAAACACACATTTCTGCCTAACTCGAGAACTAATCAAGCAAATGGAACCCAATTTGGCATGTAGGGGGTTCTGGAGGCAATGATTGTATGGTGGTTTGAGAAATCTCCTCCCTCTGGAAGGGAGGGCTCCCATACAAATGAAACACAATTTTTTACCAAAAATGAGAATTATCCAGGTTACTTAAACACAAAACGTGTATTTCTCGTGTAAGAAGCATATTTTGATAAAAGTTTGAACCCCTGCTTATTCAAGAAAAATAACTCATTCCGAAAAAAAAAACCATAAACGTGCCAGTTATATTAAATTTTCCTTCATTTAGTTGCAAGCGTAGCAGCGCACGCACCGGGTTCAGCTAGTAATAACTAAAAATACGGCGTTAACAATCATTGAGGAAAACGAGATGTACGGGTATTTTGTACTCTCCGACTCGAAATCAGCATGTATCATAATGCCGGAAGCCAAGGATACAAAAACTAGGATCGATGCAATACAGGATATCCTGGAGAAAGCTGCAAGATGGAACGTCAGCATACAATGGATTCCAAGCCATGTCAACTTGGCTGGAAACGAGGAAGCGGACCGGTTGGCTAAGCATGGAACCGGCGACAGTGCTCTAGAAGTCCCAAATAAAATATCAGAAAAAAACGCATCATGGAAGATTAAAAATCATTCAACGGAAGCTGCTAACACATGGTACAAGACCTACGCCGAAGAAAAAGGCCAGAATTTTTTCCAGTTGCTGACCACAATCGACAGCAAACCTTGGTTCCACGGAAGAAACTTCGACAACAGGGAGACTCGACTGCTAAACAGGCTGATGGCAGGGCACGATTACTCCCGATACTGGCTCGCTAAAATGAAAATAGTGGATGACAGTTACTGCGATATATGTCATGAACGAGAAACAGCAGAACACGGCAGATAGAATTGTTCAAAACAAAAAAAAGGAAGATATATTCAAAGAAGTGTGTCGTTTTGTAAATGAGTGTCAATTGAAGTTTTAAACGGTTTGGCATTGACGTAAGAAAGTGTAAAAATCAACGATAGCAGGGCATATAGTCATAGACACTGGCCCTCACATACTGTGGTGATACACGATACCGCAAAACAGAAAGAAGAAGAAGAAGAATTGAAAACTAGTTCTATCAGGGATGACAAATCGAAAAGTTTTTTTTTTCTTCTTCATAAGTACAAGCTCAACCAAATTAATTTCATAGAACCATATATGAACATTAGGGTACCAATGAAAATCGATTTTTCGAAATTCAAAAGAAGGGTAATGCTCAAAAGATTTGTCTCCACTTTTTTATTTATAAAATTTTTTTTTTCGGGGTAACACCACATCTCGACGTTTCATGCAAGACATTTGGCATAAAAAAATCGATTTCGGAAAATTCCAAAGGCAAACTTTGACCACCTTGGGGGTCCACTTAACGAGGTCACGCCGCGCAAATCCCTGCGCATTTCTTCGAACCTAGGGCATTCAAAGACGACGTGTTCTGGTGTCTCCTCCAGGTTCGCGCACTCTGGACAAAAAGGTGAAGAAGCGTGACCTAACCGATGCAGATACTTCCGGAAGCAGCCGGCCCGGAGAGGAACTGCGTCAGATAGAAGTTCATCTCTCCATGCTTCCTATTCACCCAGGCTGACACATTTGGGATGAGCCGGTGGGGCCACCTTCTTTTCACGCAATTGTTCCACTCTTGCTGCCACTTAGCCAACGAGTCCGTTCTGACGATTCTCCTCGCATCTCTGATATCCCTCCGCTGATAACATTCGACATCCTAGACCAGGGTGATGCAAATGGGCATCATGCCAGCGATAACGCATACTGCCTCCGACGAAATTCTTCTGTAGGCGTTCACGACTCGCATAGCCATGAGTCGGAACACCCTGTTCAGCTTCCCACTATTACGTTCAGTTTTCAGCGCCGTGACCCAGACAGGAGCTCCATACCTCAGAATTGAAGTTGACACACCCGCAAGAAGCCGCTTCTTGCTGTTTCTCGGCCACAGACGTTCGGCATGATCCTCGCTATCGCATTGACCGCTTTCGCCGCCTTTTCGCGGGCGTAGTCGACGTGCGCGTTAAAATTCAAGCGGTCATCAACCCCCAGGTACTTTAATGTACGCTTTGACGGAATTGCGTATCCCCCGACGTTGATGTCAACCCACTGAACTGCTTTGCGGTTGCTAACCAGCACTACCTCCGTCTTATGATGAGCCAGCTGCAGTTTTGCTCCAGTCATCCTAGTCTCAATGTTGTCCATCGCCTCCGCCGTCAGCATGTGTGTTTTTTTTTAACGGGATGGAAAATCTGCTTACAGAATCCTGAAGAACTCAGGGTG
Source organism: Aedes koreicus (assembly GCA_024533555.2). Lineage (NCBI taxonomy): Eukaryota > Metazoa > Arthropoda > Insecta > Diptera > Culicidae > Aedes > Aedes koreicus. Next base: position 221,355 of record JAHHFK020003576.1, on the reverse strand, counting down.
TGGGGATGAGGGTGCCAACTCCTCGACCCACTAAAACCCCACCCGTGCCTTTAGCCTTGCCGCCCCCCCCCCCCCCGCGGGACCACCTTTCAGTATTACTTCTGGGAGGGGGCTATTGTGCGTTAAGCACCCGTTTATGTCTAACTACTTAGGGCTTTAGTAGTTAGTTGATCCCTCTGGCCTGTCGCTGGTCATTTCACCACTTGTCCTGTAGCTCTAAGACAATCTGGGAGGCCGCCGTTTTTACCGCGTCCCAACTGTCCTGTTCTTGACACATTCTCTGGACAAGATTGTCCGGAGTCGTGTCCCAACCGGCCATGATGCCGTTCCTCGCGTCGTTGAAGCGAGGGCAAACAAAGAACACATGTTCTGCTTATCCGCTATACAATGTTTTGATATGTATTCAAACATATTTGATGAATATCCTAAAAGACCAACTGGCATTATGATATAATCTTGGAATATTCTATGCCAAACTAACTAACTTAACTTTGTATAGCCCATAAAACCATTGTTACAATTGTAGACCTCAAGTTTTGAAGGATAATTTGAATGACCTGAAACTAACAAGGTTATCCTATGAAGTCTGTGGACGTTTCAGAATATTCATTGAATATGTTTGAATATTTATCGTAGCTTTGTATAGCCAAAAAGGCTACGGTTACTACCGTATATCTTAAGTTCTGAACTCAAGGTCAGTTTTTGTGAACCTGAATATTCCGAGATAATCTGATAATGACTGGTGAGCTTACAGAAGCTTCACTGAATGTATTTGAATGCATATCGTCACCTTTCATAGATTATAAAGCTAGCTTTACGACTATAGATCCTAAATTCTGAACTCCATGGCAGTTTTGATGACCTAGAACATCCCAAGATATCTCATTATATCGGATGACCTTCCAAAAAACTCACTTAATTTGGTCAAATGCATATTGTTACTTTGTTCAGTCCAAAAAGCTGTAGATTTTAAGTTTTGAATTCCAGGAAAGTTTGGATAACCTAGAACATCCGAAGATTATCTCATAATGTCTGTTGTTCCAAATTATTCAATGAATGTGTTTCAATACACATCGTAGCTTTGCTTAGCCCAGAAAGCTTTTGTTACAACTGTTGGTCCTATGTCTGATCTCTACAATAGTTTGGATGACCTAGAACATGTCATGTTGCATTATAATGTTTTTTTGACTTTAAGAATGTTAATTGAATATGATAATATGATAATAATGTAAATGGAATATGATTGAATATTTATTGTTACTTTGTATTGACTAAAATGTAATGTCACAAATGTAAACCTTAAGTTCTAAACAAGACAGTTTGGATGACCTAGACGATCCCAAGATTATCTTCTTGTGATTTTTAACTTTCGAAAATATTCACTGAATATACTTGAATACGTGACGTAACTTTGTATAGCCCAAAAAGCTAATGTTACTACCGTAGATTCCCAGTTCTGAACTCCAGTACTAGAGGATCTCAAAGTTATAAAATAATGACTGTTGACTTTCCAAAAGATTCATTGAATATATTTGAATACATGTGGCCACCATATTTTTTTCTTCTTTCTTAGCATTTCAAGCTTATTGCTTTCACAAATAGCTTATTGCTTGCTCTCAACTTAGTGTTCTAAATGCACTTCCACAGTTATTAATTGGGAGCTTTTGATGCCAGGTACCATTAGTATGGTTGTGTGGCAAGTACAATCATACCCTATGCCCAGGGTGTCGAGAAATTTTCCTTAATGAAAAATCCCTAGACCAGACCGGGAAACGAACCCAGCCACCTTCAGCATGGGATTGCTTTGTAGCTGCGCAATTGCCGACTGAGCTAAGGGAGGCCCCATATATAGCTAAAAAACTACTGTTACAACTGTAGATCTTATGTTTTGAACTTAAGGACAGTTTGGAGTACCTAGAATATCCAAAGATTGTCGCATTATGAATGTTGGCCTTCCACACTATTCAATCAATATTGTTAAATACATATTATCCCTTTGCACACTCCAAACACCTACTGTAACAACTGTAGATCTTATGTTCTAAACTCAAGGACAGTTTGGATGACCTAGAACATCCCCGTTTATGTCATAATGTTTTTTTTTACGTTCGAAAATATTCACTTGAACTGGTTGAATACGTAGCTTAACTTTGTATAGCCCAAAGAGCTATAGCTACTACTGTAGATCTTAAATTCGGAACTCAAGGACAGTTTAGATCACCTAGAACATCATAAAGTTATCAGATAATGACTGTTGAGCTTCCAAAAGTTTCATTCAATATGTTTGAATACATATCGTAACCTTCTATAGCCCTAAAAGCTACTGTTACAACTGTAGATCTGAAGTTTTGAACTCAAGTACATATGGGATGACCTAGAACCTCCCAGAAAGATAGAAAAATATTAAACGTTTATAACAAGAATTTAATATGCATATGCACAATATTCTAAAACAACGCTGTACACTATCAATAAGGCATTTATTTTTTTCTTCCTGAACTTCTTCATTTTCAGGATGTTGTAGGTCGTCCACAAGGCCTTAAACTCTCTTTTTTTACATTTTCCAAAAAAAGTGATGAAAAATAAATATGCTGAAGAAAGTGTACACTTTTATTCAGTCTGTGTGATTTAATACAGCCATTTTCCTTTTGGGGTCAAATATGACCTTTTAGACCTAAAGGAGTTAATATACTTTATAGGGCAAGGTTTAACATTTATGAATTTTTCAATATTATGTGGCCCAAAATAAACAATAGTCTGTATTGAAATTGATGCGTAGAAATGCTTCCGATCGATTGGTGTAAAAATTTTGAACATATTTGAAGAAATTACTGAGATATTAATGCTAAAAGCCTGACCACTTTTCGTGACGGTCGCAATGCGAATTTTTTTTAATTGTACCCCAGTATAGAAAACAAAGACGTACACACTTTGAAAATTTTACAGTATTCGGTAATTTTTTAACAAACTTTCAACAGCTGAACCGAATACTGTAAAATTTTCTTAGTGTGTAGTCCCAAAAAAATTAGAGCTCCCGAAAAAAAAAAAATTACTTGGTTTGGCAGGCGATTTGCACCTGTGGGCTAAAAAGCGAAAGTTTCGTGACAACTGGCACTGTCAACCAAGATATTTATGTAAAGGGATGCTTGCAAAAACGCTTATTGCCTTTCTTGAAGAAACATAGAAACATGGCTTAGGAATGGTATACCGCCAATGTTGCGCAATCACAGGGTGGCCAGCGCATCGGGAAAACGGGAAAAGCGGGAAAAAGACGGGAATTTGAAAGTACCGGGAAAAACCGGGAATTTCGAGGATGCACCGGGAAAATTTTGATAGTCAATGTTTTGTTTCAGATTACCATCATTTGGATTGCCCCATAAGCTGACATATTTTTCTTCAGACTCCCATTGAGAATTTGTAAAAGTTTTTTTTACTCGGGCTTCCCTTTATTTTCTGTTTTGAATTCTGTCACGCACACTAACAAAGCATCGTGGAAACGGGGGGTCCGACTGCAAGAAAAATACAATTTAGCATGCCTTGTTCGTTGATTAGTGTCTGATACAGCTGAATGGCTGAAGACGGTGTTCGTGCCGTTCTTTTATTTTAAGAAATTGCATTTTTTTTTTGGTTTAGTGATTGTAAAATTATTTTTTACTTTTTAAAATTGTGTATGTATGCAAAATAATAAACTAAATAATTATTACAAATTATTTGCACCACAACACTTATGCACACCCCTCGAATCAGTCGCCTGAGTATGAAAGCAACCAGACGTTACAAAATCTATCAAAGCAGCACAATTCACATCGCGATCAATGGCAGTAATTCATTCAGGATTTTAAATTTATTCGGTTTCGTTTGTTGGAAGACAACAATGACAAAGTTTTCGCTGCGCTACAAAGATCACTTTCCGTGGTGTGCCCTCGATCCAAAGGATGCCGGATCTGCCCGCTGCACCGTGTGCAACAAGTCGTTTAAAATCGACACGATGGGTAAGAAGGCATTTACGAGCCATGAAAAAGGAAAATATCACGTACAAATGTCGAAAACCCAGAGCAGTACACTTGCGGTTCCCAAATTTGTTGAAAACTTTCAAAAACTAGTAAGTAACTGTAATGCATTAAACAATATGAATGTTTCTTATTTTTTCCTTTATGACTGCTTCAGGATCCTCAAAACAGAGCAGTGTGGTGATCACCGATGCTGATAAGACCGGGGGGGACAGGAGGAGTCGAACAGCCAGATGGGTGTTACGGAATCTCGAGACAAAAACACAATAAGTAAATACCTGCTGAATGATAAAGTTACCAAAGCAGAGGTGTTATGGGTCCTCCAAACTCTTCCAAAGAAATGTTTTCTGATAGTGAAATCGCCGCCAAGATGGAAATGGGACGAACTAAAATCGCATACACTATTTCATACGGATTGGCTCCGTTCTTCCTGAATCAGATCTTCGATGTTTTGAGTAGCTGTACGGACCTCGTAATAGGCATTGACGAAACATTAAACAAAGTGTCGCAGCGGCAACAGCTGGACGTCTGCGTCAGATTCTTTGATGACACCAAACAGGAAGTTCGATCAGCATATATCGGTTCGGCTTTTCTGTCACCCACGCGTGCCGTTGACTTATTGGATGGTTTGCAAAGCTGCCTCAAGTCCAATCCCGTTCTACTGACGCGTGTCATTCAAGTGTCTATGGATGGCCCCAACGTCAACCTTAAGTTGGCCAAGGATTTGACAACGGAATTGCGTGTACAACGAGGTGAAACATTTGAACTGCTGAATCTGGGAAGCTGCGGTTTACACGTCGTCGATAATTCTTTCAGAAGCGGGATGAAGGAAGCAGAATGGCGGATTGGCGAATTCCTACAATCGCTTTTCTATTTGTTCCGCGACGTTCCGTTGCGCCGTGCGGATTACACTTCAATTACAGCATCAACTTAGTTCCCGCTGAAATTTTGCGCTGTAAGGTGGGTTGAGAATCAGAGTGTGGCTGAAAGAGCTTACGAAATGCTCCCAAAATTGAAAGTTTATGTGAAAGCTGTTAATAAGCAAATTGAAAAGAAATGGAAAGACAGTCACCCTGATTACCGGAGGAGCTTTGCGGGAGTTTCCGTGAACAAAAAATTCGCGGTAGTCGCTGCAGCAGTCATTGACAAATTTTTCAAAGACAAACTGGCTTTTGTCATGCCTGCGGCTGCATCAGTCGAACCTTTCTTGAAAAAGATCCAGAGTGAAGAACCAATGGTACCTTTTTTGTATGATGACCTTATTGGGCTAGTTCAGCCGGTAGTGGAGAAGGTTGTTAAACCAGAAATCCTTAAGTCAACGACATTGAAATCGCTATGCAACATTCAGCTGACTGAAGCTAATTTGCTGTCTTCAACCAATATTGGGTTTGCTGCAAAAGTTGCGCTGAATGAATTGAAGCTTGATCCAGCAGGCAAGGACGTTTTGTTGTTTCGAACTAGCTGTAAGGCATATTTCGTCGGGTTCTTGAAAAAGATGTTCGAACGGTCCCCCCTCACTTATCCGTTTACCACATTTGTGACATGCCACAGCTGATTGCTCACTCTCCGGATATTGCTAAAAAGAGACTGCAATTTTGTTTGGAAACGGTAGTAGAAAAGGGGCATATGGCTGGGCCATCTGCAGATAAAGCAAAAGACAAATATGCTCAACTGATTTGTCTTCCATCGTTCAAACATAGCTTGTCGGTCTACCGGAGGACTGATCGACGTGTGGACCATTTTTGGATGACTACAATCTCTGACTCTGGAATGGCTTTGGAGTTCCTCAAAAGCTTTTTGCAGAAAATTTTGATCTTATCTCACGGTAATGCTTCTTCTGAACGTGGATTCTCTATCAATAAAGACTGCCTGTTTGTGAACCAACTAGAGGAAAGTTTAGTGGCACAGCGTATTGTCTATGATGCCGTGAGCAACGCGGGAGGGGTTAGTAAGGTACCAATGGACAAAATCCTGGTGCAGTACGCCAGAAATGCACATTCCCGTTACAAGGAGGCATTAGAAGCGCAGCGCAAAAAGGAAAGCGAGAAGAAACAACAAGTGGAAAGAAAACGAGAAGCAGCTAAGATGATTAAGATGATTAATTAAATCTGGAAAACAAAACAGCTAAAATTCTGACAGACGCGGAAAAGGAGGTCTCTTTGCTGGACGAAAAATTGAAACAAATGAAACAATGAGTCGTTATTATTGATTTTTCAAACTTGGTTTTGAAAAGTAGAATAAATAAAATAAAAATAGATATAGTGTTTGTGTTATTTCTTGGTTATGTAAAACCGGGAAAATCGATAAAAAAAATCAGGAAAAGCGAAAAAAAACGGGAATTCAATATTTAATTTCGAGTGGCCACCTTGCCAATCGTACCCAAGGAGAAAACCCTCCTAACTTGCCGGAACTGCGCCCAATTGGAAAATATTGGGCAATCGTAAAGAGAAACCTCAAGAGAACTAAAAAAATAGTTGGAAGTGAAAAAAAGTTCAAGGCAAATTGGCGTTCAGCATCAAATAAGGTGGATATAACAGCGGTACAAAACTTGATGGAAGGTGCAGGGTGGCCACACACTCGGGAAAATCGGGAAATGCGGGAAAAATGCGGGAATCCAAAATCATCGGGAAATATGCGGGAAAAAGTCGGGAATTTCGAAATCCATCGGGAATTTCTGTCATATGGAAAGAACCCAAGGGGTGGATCGCTCAGCACAGTGCTATTTTTTTTTTGAGTGTGTCTACAAGCGTCAGAATGTTCTGGAAGTTTCCGTAATGTGCCGATGGTGCCGATGTGTTGACAGCCCAAATTGTTATTTTCTACTGAGCCTGGCAACCAAGCAATTCAGCCATGGCAAGGTTGCTGGTTTCTTATTTCTATGAGCTCAACTGTCAAAAGTGTCCCTCAGTTTGCCACACATGTGGTATGGATTTAAAATCGAAGTGCCTAAGTTATGAAACTTATTCGTCTAGTGTGTAAGACATCGTGGCTGGCTCATTTTCTGCTGGCTTTGTTCAGGCTGTTTCAAAAACGTACCGCTTAGAAGATCTGACTAAACGGCGGCTGTGACAGGTGAGGCTACGCACATGACTTACTTTTGTTTTTATTTTACTTGATTGGAACTCCTTGGGTGATCCTTATGACTGAAGCATCGCCATTGTATGCATTACTGTAAATTTTAGTGCAAAGATTGTCTTCTTGACATTTTAGTGCAAAGATTCAAATATTTGTCACTGTAGTGGACAGAAATCTACTGTGTCAGTCACCTTTAAGTCAAAAGAATTTCAAATGGAGCTTTTCGTCGGTATTCCGATTATAGGTGTTCGTTGTTGTGGATTATGCGGTAGACCATAAGATGCTGGTAACAAAGCTGAATTTTGCCATCAAGTCTGCAGCAATGGTCGAGTCGTTTCTCAGGGAATACCAAACCTAATTTTCTATAGCTCCGTTTCTTTTCTATGAAAAAAAATATCAAGCCCGAGCGTTTGACAGCCAACGCAAAATCGGTTTGAAATAGAATTGACGGAGAGCAATCTTCTGTCAGCCCTTAATGTGGAAATCGGGTTTGCCTCTAAATCAGAAATCAAGAAGGCGAGAGAATTTGTAGAAATTTCCGACAAAGATCTTTTCACAGTGGTTTTTTGAACCCTGATGTTATAACTCACTTCACGGATATAGCTAAAAAGCGATTGGAGCTGTGTCTGGAAACGTTCGTATATAAAGACTATCTAAGAGCTGCAGTTGATCACAAAGTGAAAGAAGAATTTGTGCATCTGTGCTCAATGCCGCCTTCAAAGACGTTGCTTGCCGGAATCCAGAGAAAAAAAAAACGGCGTTTGGACAGTTTTTGGGTAAAACTGATTGGTCATTCCAAGAAGGAGCTGCCAAATTTGATAACATTGGTTAAAAAGGTGCTCATTCTGTCACAAATGCGATGATGGAGCGAGGATTTTCAATAAGTGAAAAGTGTCTGGTGGTGAACCAAACTAAAAAGAGTTTGGTAGCTCAGAGAATTGTCAACGAACTGTCAACGACGTTGGAATCATGAAGTCCTAGATACAATATGCACGCGACGCACGTGCATCATTTTGTGATGATGATGATGTAATACTACCATCTATTGCAGCAAGGTAACTTTCCATAGCAGTGGAATAATCTGAAAAACGATTTGATCAGGATTCTATTATTGTTTGTGATCATCAAGCTCCTGTATGAAGGGCCAAAAACGTTTGGGCGGGCCCGTAAGCAGAGACACTTAGGCGAAACCCGCACTAGAATCAAGCCCTCGATTGACAGAATAAACCCAATAGATGGGGTCGAAGAGCCCGCCCTCGTTCCACGAAATGTTAACAATAGGGAGGAGGCAGTCCCATGCTCCCTATCCAAATCGTTTTACTTGGGTGCCCTGATGGTCCCTCCCTTTCCCCGTTATATCTTATTTAATATATAATATATTTTGTACACAACAAATTAAGATATCATTATCGACAAAAATGCTAATTTATTCAAATTTCAAACTTGAATGGATTGTTACTGAAAAATAAATAAAAGTTAGATATGTATCAATATCCTACTGGTCCTGGGAACGCTGAAAACAGAATAGATCATTCGAAATATAAAAGATAAAATTTCAATAAAAGATATTATTTCATAAGACACTGTAATATTTGTAATATTTTTCTTTATACTGTTTTAGCAACATTTCAAAGATAGCAATTGGAGAGTCCGGTTGGATAAGTTCTGAAAGAAATGGATTATCTAACCATAATACCACAAACACAACATTAAAATATTACGTATAAGCACATGCCAGCCTTTTATGAATATAATAGTTGAAGTTCAGAAGTGCAATTTTAAATAAAATGGTATGCTGAAATGCTGAGATACAAATTCCGCCTTTGATGCCTGGCATGTTGCTCCAGGCTCTTACATGGTTTTGGAATGCAAAGATGATTCCAAAGCGTGCTGAAATTATTAATAAAATGAGAATAGAAAATATACAATATGATTTAAAGGTATAAGATCTTCGGTCGCACCCCCTCACTTCGCTATTGTCAGATTGACAACATTGCCCAGGCTACGCCAACCAGCGTCTCCATGTTTCAGCTGGCAGTCTTTTGTGATCATATGACTCGTGGAGGCGTGAGGTAGGAACTTGTGAGGACGAGAGGTCGGTCGCACCCTCCTTCGAAGTTGTCAACTCACCATTTGAAGCCCACGCACGTGCATCATTTTGTACTCGAAAACCTCGAATACTTCACTATTTTTCTTCGATGTTTATGCTTCTAGCAACTTGAAAGATTAATGACTTATATAGATCGATCTCTGTTCTCGTTTGCAAAATGTGAGACCAAAGCAGGTTACGCAATACTCAAGAAGCCCGATTTGCGGCTGCTATCCGTCATTTTGCCTGAATGAAACAAGTCAAAATTTCATATTGAACAATTTCCTCAAAAACTTCAAAAATATCTTTTAATCCAATTTATATTAACTTATTTTCTCAGTCGGGAAAATAAAGCAAAAATGCGGGAAAAATTCGGGAAAAATGCGGGAATTTTTAAATTAAGATTGTGTGGCCACCCTGAAGGTGTGAACTTGATGGAAGGTGTGAAACATAAAGCCCGACAGTTGGCATTTGGAAAATAGGAAGCCTAATCAAATAATTTTCCAGTGTTTTGTAGACGATGAACTTCAAAAAGAAATAAAGATTGATCATTTATATAATAAACTAATCAGTGTGAAATTAATCACGTTTGACCAATTTTTGACCCCCTCTAATCCGGTTTAAAGAAATACTTCTGGACATGTTAAAATCGAACTCGTCAGAACTGTCATTGAATGACCGAAAACATGCGTCAAGAGGGTTGTTGTAACCGTAGTTGATTCGGTGATAAGGAATAGCAAGCAAGTTGAGGAAACGTCGAGGGGGAATGTTCAGCGTTATCGTCTCAAATTGCGGTTGGAGTCGTATTAAAATTGAAAGTCCTACAACTTCTCCAACAACGCTTGGCTAGCTTGCCCGAAACTAAGTTCTATCGACGGGTTTCATTCTTACCTCCTCTAGTTCACATCTCAACTAACGTAGATAGTACTTCCATCATTCCTCAATCTTCAGCCACACTTCCATCCACAATCTGAGTGCATAGCTCATCCCAACCGTTGTTCCAACTCGTCTCAATGGGAACATTCTTAATAGTTGGTCGAGATTTTCGCAACGTAAAGTTTTAAAACCACCCAATCTAATGAACACCAGGTCTTCCTGTTACTTGTCTACCAAGTACGTGTTAGATGAAATCTAGCCTAAGTCGATTCTCTTGAAGATCTAAGTTTATTATCAGCTTTCAAAACTTTTCCCAACAAATGCTCCACCCCGAAAGATTCCCAACCAACAAGTGAAACAAGTTGGGTAGTAATTAACTATACCCATACTCGTTCCCATCCCTCCGAACTGCCCAACTCAAAGGACAGGAACTGATGTTCCTAATTCAAATTTAAACACCACCCTAATTTCCGTTCGGAAATCACTCACTCGAAGTACCTTGACAAAACAACAAATGCTCCGAAAATAACCGTAATTGAATTATCTGCCACTTCTCTCCCGAGCCGACCACAGACTTCCAGTCTGGCTAATCGATTTGGACAATAACAACCAATCAGAACTTCACCTCCCCACACCAGCGTACGGTACATGTATCATACCGGTAGGTACTCGTCCGATGCATGATTCTTATCAAGCCCAAAAAAGTTCTACCCTTGTTGGAAACCATTAAAAAGCTTTCGGCGATCATTATCGTCAATTTTTGGTGTTTTCGGTTATCGCGATCCAGTGCGCGTTTGATAAATAACTCATTCAACGCACCTTCCCGCTCACTCTCTCCCTGCAGAAAGACTTTCGGCTCGCGTTAATAGCCCGCCGATGGATGATGGAAGTATTATTGGATAATTGTTTTTACCTCGTTACGGTGTTTTCCGCTCCCCCTGCATCCGAAAGATCGACCATCGGATTGTGGATCGAGGTCAAAAACACATCAGTTGTCCAATTTCTTCCACGCTCCCATGCTTAGTCAACTGTTTTAACTAAAGTCAATGGGCTTAATTATTTAGTGACGCTGCACCGCCGCAAGTCCGGTGCCAATCTGGTGAATCCCACCCCTTCCAGTTCAATAGCGATGATAACCGGGGACCGGGTCGGTGTATCGGTCAGAGAATTGATTTATTTATTAAAACGCCAATTAGAGGGTGGGCCCCAAGGGCAGAGCACTGTGCGTGGGTGGGAAGCTCTCCGATGGGATTACATTAGCTCTTCTGGAATTAATACGATTTTTGACCAACTGAACCCGAAACAGGCGAAAACCAATGTCTGCAGGGGGCGGAAAGGCAAGAAGCGGAAATGGAAAACAACAGCAGCAGCAGCAGCAGCAGAGAATATGTATGAAATAACATTGGAAGTTTGCTCAGAGGGGCAATTAGGTTTTCTTTTTTCCTCGAACCTCCCTCTTCACCCATGACTCCGAACACGATAATACATGGGTTCTCTGAGCACCACCCACCGCGAGGGGCGGTAAAAATTGCTCCGATTTTGTTTCATTTCAGTTGAAGAGCGCTCGAATGATACCGAGATCGGGTGACACTAGCAAATCATAGTTAAACGTAGAAGGAAATAATTGAAAAAAAAATAGTGCGCAGCTGGGTGGTAAAATATATATGACCTGCACAAGGGCTGGTGGAAATGACAGGTTAATAGCTTTTCTAGCTATCAATTCTGGTCGGTTGCAATGGTCGGTCACTCGGTAGAAACATTTTCCCATTTTTTGCTGTTTGAGAGAATTTGTCAACAATGGTGACAGGTACACAAAGTGCCAGAGCGTTTATCGTCGGACATCACCATTGTCGATGGGAGAAAATACAAATTTTCCTATGATTTGCAATCGGATTACAGTGGACTTGTTTGATTTACGGCTGGCAGTTTTTGTTCATCCAATTATAGAGGAATGGTTGAACAATGTTTTGTTGTTCTACCAGATAAAAGTTGGCCGAAACCGACGTAGTTGTTAGCATTCGACTTTTACGTCATACTAGACGCGAGTTCAAATGTCATCCTCGAATAAGTCGTGTCAAGAGCATCAGGCTCCACTTGAAGGAAAAATATATAAACAGGGGGGACCAGGAGGGGATCCTCCGTGAATTTGGGGTCTCGAAGGGAGTGGTTCACATTCGGAGTTTTCTTAAACTACAAATTATTACAAAGTATTAAGAGTTTGTTCTGAAATGGATCAATGACCATAATTCCCATTTCGGGACAATTCAGATGCCCCGGGGGAACCGTTTCGGAGGGGACAAATACAGATTTTTGCCGAAACATGTCTTTCGACTGCTCAAACTTCATGATTTTTCATAATACGTCTACTTCTAGCCTTTTGTTTTTTTTTTCAATTTTAGACGGGATGGAAAATCTGCAACCAGACACCTGAAGAACTCTGGGTGTGGGGATGAGGGTGCCAACTCCTCGACCCACTAAAAACCCACCCGTACCTTAAGCCCTGGACCCTCCCCGGGACCACCTTTCGGTATTACTTCGGGGAGGGGGCTATTGTGCTTGTTAAGCACCCACTATGTCTAACTATTTAGGGCTTTAGTAGTTAGGTGGTTCCTACGACCTGCCTTTGGTCGTTTTGCCATTTTTGTTGAAGATCGAGGACGATCTGGGAGGCTGCTACGCATACCGCGTCCCAGGCGTCCCGGTCCTGGCACATCCTCTGGACCAAGTTATCCGGAGTCGTGTCGTGACCGCTTACGGCAATCATGCCGGATCTCGCGCCGTCAAAGCGAGGACATGCGAAGAACACATGTTCCGCAGTTTCCTCGACTCCCGCGCACTCGCTGCATGCGGAGGACTGTGCATGCCTATATTTGTGCAGGTATTGTCTAAAACAGCCGTGGCCAGACAATATCTGCGTTAAGTGGAGGTTAATTCCGGGATTAGTCGGTGGGTCCACCGACCTTTGGTGGAGTTGTTCCCTTCCCTTTGCCACTTAACCATGGATGCGGCTCTAGTGGTCTTCCGAATACCTCTTGTTCCACGTTGCTCGAAGCACTCTACGTCCTCTTTTATGACATCATCCCCGCTAGGACGCAGACCGCGTCGCGTGATACCGTTCGGTATGCACTCACCACTCTTAGGCGCATAAGCCTGTGCGTACTCTCTAGCTTACTTGCGTAGCTCTTGGTACTCAAGGCGGTGATCCATGCCGGCCCGCCGTTCCTAAGTATGGACAGGGCGACACTGGCCAGGAGTTTACGCTTACTCCCTTGCACCGCCGAGCTATTCGACATCATGCGGGATAATGCCGATATAGCCATGGAGGCTTTCTTGCTGGCGTAATCGACGTGACTGACAAAGGACAGCTTATCGTCGATCATAACCCACAGAGACCTCAAGAACCTCTTCAATTCTATTGTGCAGTTACCTGCACTGATCGTCGCATGTTGCTCCGATTTTCGATTATTCACCACCGTGATCTCAGTCTTATGGTCGACTAGCTTCAATTACCTGGAGCTCATCCATCTCTCCACAATGCCAATGGAGTGCGAGGCCGTTAACTCGACCTTCTCGATGGATTCGCCACATATCTCCAGGGTGATGTCGTCCGCGAACCCAACTATCTTCACCCCGTTCGGAAACTCAAGCCGCAGTACCTCATCGTATATCGTGTTCCATAACACCGAACCCGGATCGAACCTTGTGGAACGCCTGCGGTGATCTGCACACGTTTCTGGCCTGCCTCTGTATTGTATACCAGTACGCGATTCTGGAAGTAGCTTCCGAGAATCTTGTACAAGTACCCAGGAACCTGAAGGCGTTGGAGCGAATCGGCGATAGCCGCCCAACTGGCGCTGTTGAACGCATTACTCACGTCAAGGGTGACCACTGCACAGTATCGTACTCCTCGCCTCTTGCGCTGGATTACCACCTCGGCCGTCTTGGTGACGGACAGGATGTCATCCACCGTCGACTTCCCTTTACGGAAGCCAAACTGATTATTAGACAGACCGCCTATACCCTCCGTGTATGTTGTCAGTCTGTTGAGGATTACCCTCTCGAGCACCTTACCCGCTGTATCCAACAGACATATAGGTCTATATGCCGATGGATCTCCTGGTGGCTTCCCTGTCTTCGGTAGCAACACAAGGGTCTGAATTTTCCAGGCGTCCGGGAAGACGCCCTCGTCCAGACACTTTTGCATCACCACCCTGAACATTTCGGGATCCAGCAAGATAGTCGTCTTGATGACCAGGTTTGGAATACCATCCGGTCCCGGCGCTTTGTTCACCTTTAGCGACTTTGCTATCGCAATGAATTCCTCATTCGTCACCGTCGCCTCATCGCCGGCCCCCGTTGTGCCGTTGTCAATGCCCACGGGGTCACGGGTGTTCGGCTGAGCCGTCCACCCTTCCGTTGCTATGACAGCGTTGGTCTGGGATATTGGAACGCTGGTCATGGGACAAATCTACGGCGGCGGGGGGCCATGGACTTGGGGCGTGGCTCGGAAAGAGTCCCCCAACGATCACCTGCAGCAGCTCTGATGAACGCTCGGTTGGAGCCGCCGATCCTCTGGTTTTGGCCATTATTACCCGGTAGGCGTCACCCCATGGATTCGTATTGGCCTTCTGACACAGACCCTCGAAGCAGGCTCGCTTGCTGGCCTTTATCTCCCTCTTTGGTGCGGCCTTCGCGGCGACTAGCGCCCCTCTACGCTCGATTCTCTCGGCGTCTGACCGCGCTCTTTGCACCCTCCGTCTTGCGTGGAGGCATGTTCTTCGGAGGTCGGCAATCGTCTCCGTCCACCAATACACCGGAGATCTTCCATTCTTCGGTTTGACTTCCCTCGGCATGGTCGCATCGCACGCTCGTGTAAGTGCCATCACGAGTCGTTCGCCGCAAGGTTCCTGGGTTTCGCGTAAGTTTCGTTCCCTCTCAAGCGCCTCTTTAAAAGTCTCTACATCAAAGTAAGACGTCCTCCATCTGCGGGCGAATGGAGTGGATGCTCCTCCTTCTGCACGCTGCCTTATATTGTGGACGATACAATAACGAACCGCCAAGTGGTCGCTATGGGTGTAGCCATCATCCACCCTCCAATTGCTAAGCAGCCCAGGACTGCTAAATGTTATATCAATGATCAATTCCGCTCCGTTTCTATGGTAGGTACTCTTGGTACCCACGTTGGCTAGGTCCACATTGAGCCTAGCCAAGGCCTCCAGAAGAATCTGGCCCCTGGTGTTGGTAAGGCGGCTCCCCCAGTCGACCGCCCAAGCGTTGAAGTCCCCCGCTATTACCAACGGGTTCAGGCCAGTTAGCTCCGTTGTCATCCGATCGAGCATATTGGAAAACTGTTCGATCGACCATCTTGGGGGTGCGTAGCAGCTGCAGAAGAACACTCCATTCACTTTTACAACCACGAAGTCTTCGTTTGTAGTAGACACAACCTCCTGAACCGGGTACTTGCCCGTCGTCCATAATGCCGCCATATTGGACCTGTACGCAAACCAGTTTCCGTTGCCGGATGGGATGCGGTATGGGTCGGAAATTATGGCGATATCCGATGCCGACTCGCTAACTGTCTGACACAGCAGTTGCTGGGCTGCCTCACAATGGTTCAGGTTTAGTTGGGTTACCTGCATTACGGTTGGCTCGTTGGAATACCCTTACCCGCCGGGTACTCGCTTTCTCCTGGGTTTTCTTCGTTTCCTCCATGTTGTTGGGTCCCCCTCCAGCCGCTATCCAAGCCCACGTGGAGTAGTCGCTATTGTGATCCCATGGTTGTCTATGCATGCAGGGAGGCCATGTGAGGGTTGACACGGCCCTTCATGGGGAACCGTGTTAAGAGCCGGATCAGCGTAAGACAGGTATAGGTCATCTGAGCCTACTCCCGCCCGACTGGCGAGGTCGGGCGGTGGAGAATGGAACGTACTTTCTAATCTTATTTTCTATTTCCTACTCTATCCCGACAAACTCTCTCCCACTCTCCGCGTTCCCCACAGGTAGTGGTGAGTGACCGTGGTCAACCGGTTCACTAATACTGCCTCCTAGGTAAACCGATTGGTAGCACAGTGGGGTCGCTAAATACTTATAGAGGCTGATTTAGTCGGCTGCATCCATACATTCATGTTACTCGCAAACATCCTCACCCACCCTGAAGTTGCATGGAAACTTCTGAAGAGAAGAAAGAAAAAGGTCTCCTCTCGACGCACTGGGTGAATTTGTTGTATGCGGCTCATCTTCTGTGGTATGGGTGGTTGATTTGGGTCAACAATGACAACAAGTTGTTCGATTTCAATAGCTGCTGCTGACTGCATTTTTTGTATTCTGGATTGAAGCTGCGATAAATAATCGTGCTTCCATCGTTTCCACTAGTCGTGAAGCTGCTCCGCTGTATCCATTGCCACCTGGACAAACGATTCATCTGGAAATCACCTACATCAGGATCCGTCGTTGCATTCAATTAACCTCCTGTTACAAAGTCTGCTGGTGTCAGTAGCTCGAGATCTAACGGATCGTCTTCCACCTGTACTAAAGAATGGCAAATCCTTTTAGTAATACCTGATTGCCACCAACAACTCACAAAGGATGCCGAACGCACTGCGGCCTCCCACAATCCTCCGGAATATGGAGAACTCTGGGGGTTGAAATGCAAAAATTTTCCTTCATTCGCATATTCCTTTGACCTTTCTCACGGTGTATTTTGTTTTTCAGCATTGTGAAAAGTTCCTACATTTAGAGTAGATATCAGTTCATCGTCCTCGGTGGGCAAGGAATCCGAGGAAAGCCTGTAGAAACTGTTCCGTTGACAAGTCTGATACGATTTTCATATGAAACCGCCTCCGTTGCCATGCACTCAAAGATAGCAGCATTGGCCTTGGTGGGTTGTCGTCCACGACCTGCTCGAATGTATGAAGAAGAAATCCATCTCATTCTTGGAAACCGGTCTCGAAATCGTAACTCTTGCTGCTGGTAGATCGCCTATTTGCTTACGGACAAGATTTCTGCCATCTTGTGGCCAATATTGCTGCCGAATAGCATCCAGTAATAGTGTGAAAATGAACGTCCAGCGTGAAAGTGTTTGAGATGAGAAAAACTACGAACCAGTTCCGAGAAGGATTCTCGGCGGTAAAACCATTCGATGGTTTGTCTGTCGTATTTTATTGGAGTGAGCTAACCTTCTCTACTTCTAGCCTCTTTTTCATATTACGTCTACTTCTAGCCTTGAAATGGATCAATGACCATATTGCCCATTCCAGGTCAATCCGGATGCCCCGGGGGAACCGTTTAGGAGGAGACAAATATAGAAATACAGATTTTCGCCGAAACATGTCTTTCGACAGCTCAAACTTCATGATTTTTTCATAATTATTTAGTCTTGAAATGGACCCTTGACCATTTTGACCCTCCTTGGACAACCCGGATGCCCTGGGAGATCACTTTAGGAGGGGACAAATACGGATTTCCGTCAAAACATGCTTTTCGATGGCTCAAACTTCATGATTTTACATGAGTAGTATACTTTTAGCACAGACAAACAGACGTAACACTGTGATTGATGCCCATCGTCCACCTAAAAAACGATTAATTTGAATACAAATAGTTGGTCAAGCCACCACTCACAATGATCGCATCGACAATAGTGACATTTTCCTGCTAAATGATTTCTGAGTGCTTCGCAGTAGATCGGCTGGAGAAGGCCGGGGCTCCAACGTGGATGATCTCTACGCATTGGTGTGGGTAGGTGAGCTGTCGTTTAGGAGGGTAAGGTCCATCTTCTGGGTGGCTTCGTAAATGGAGATTCCTCGACGGTTGTTGGGCTGGCAGCCCCATGCCTCATGGTGACCATTGAAGTCACCCAGGAGTAGGCTGGGGCCTTGGATGCTCTTTAATATATCCGTTAGTTGGTTTCTAAGGTTGACGAGGATCCCGGCATAGGAAAATCAGTGTCAAGCCGGATCGTTTCGAAGTCCACAAGAAGGTGGACTCCGATTGCCGAGGGCTGGAAGATATTTTGCCGGCTAGTGAGTATCCATCTGTATCCTCTGGAGAGTAAGCGGTTGTGCCTGTCCGCGTCTGCTCTGTGTATCTACCCAGCAAGTCAAGTATCGGGGGGAGGGGATTGATTCCGCACCAGCTGCTCAAGATCTCCGTAATTATTGAAGTACCCGTTGACATTCCACTGAATTGCAAAAATAGAGCCAGAGTATTGAGGGGGTGAAACCTAGCAGGGGTTAGGGGAAGTGGTAGCAGAGGGATTGTTGTGTACGAAAGTATTTGGAAGGAGATTGGAGTTACTCATGGAGATGGGGGTGTTTGCGCCTTCAACTAAACCAGAAAATGCGGCTTTGTGCTTACAAGTGAAGGGTCAGATGCTCTATCAGTGTTGCCCAAGCTGGCTCTCCATTTTTTCGTAGGGTTTCCATCTGTTTTAGCGTCAGGAGGGATACAGCCTTGGTACCTTATCTGGAGGATCTTCGAAGCGGTGGGACTGGACCTAGGGAGGTTGCCAACGAGGTCCGAGGGGTATTCCCCAGTTCCGGTCCTAAGGTGTTTTGGGAAAACGTGAAAATCTATTCAAAAAAAATTAAGGTTCATACAAAAACGTGACAAAGGGGGGGTGGCGCGATTAGGTGTTTGAAAATTCTCTATTTTAGCGTTGCATAATTAATGGATGGATGTCGCCTAATTAAATTGATGTTTGAAGAACATTCACACTTTCAGAATCAAAAATGAACATCCCTGATCCTGGCATGTATAGAATCATAGCATAATATTGATAAGTTGAAACGATCTCACCAATGTTCCTTGTCTGATGAAGAGATGCTCGCGCGTAAAAAAAATTTCATCAGCGGTCACGAATGCGCGTCACAAACACCAAAATCTAAAAGCCAGCAAATTCCACTTCTTTTTCTGAAGGATGGTCCTGTTTTTTTGACATTATACAAAATGGTTCATGTCCGGAAATCTCAATATTGGCAACAAGTAAATTCAAGTCTTACTGAAAGTGATTTAATTATTTCATCTCTAAACTTAGTTTGGGAAAAGAAATCATTTTGATGGATAATATCAGCACGGATTTGATCCATTCATCAATCACCATGCGTCTCCGTATAACCTCAAATCTTAGTCGTAAGCGTGAAATAAACTTGAAAAAAAAGGTTCTATTATTGCGATTAAATCCGCTAGAAAAGTGACAAAATGAATCTTCTCCGAGGGCTTGATTTCTCTGGTTGGTTTTATCCTTTTTCCCGCACTGAACGCATAAGATAACCTGATCATTAATCGTCTTGGTCTAGTTCAAATTCAGCCTTTCCCTCCTGTATCTCAATTCAAAATACGCCACTACACCAACTGTATCAATAGTTTATAATGATGCATCAGCCGGAGAGTATCTTTGTAACCATCTCCCAACCTACAGTTCCTCCCATTCGTTATCATCTTATCAAGGGCTGTTCGCCACCTTCATATTTTGCCCGAACAGCCACACATGTTTCCCATTCGGTGCTGCCCTTCCTCGGTGCGGGTCCCGCTCGTTATTTGTTTACTCTTACATTTTCGCTTGATGAATAATTCCAGCAAAACGGCGTCGTGTGTTTGCTCATTTATGCCAAGTGTAACCCTCCTCCAATCGCTCCCGCCCAGACCGCAGATGCGAGAATAACGACCCGCTTGCAATACAGCGCATAACTATAGCCATTCATTTCCATTTCACACAACACAACTGCTCATTTTTCCTAATGGTATTTTCTTTGTTCCTCCCGTTGCCGTCGCCGTCGCCGTCGTGGGGATTTGCATTTGCACTTCATTACTGCAAATTTAAAATGCGATAAAAAATAAAATCAACCGAAAACAACACAACACCGAACGGCCTTGTTCTGCTTCTGGTTCTGATGCTGCAGATGTGGCCAGGAAACACGCGTCATTCCTCGCATCCTCCAGCTCCGATCGCACTGGATGAAATCGGAGAAGGAGTCGGTTCGGCTGGTCGAAGCCGGCATAACCAAGGAGGTGCTCAACGGTGCGATCGCTCAGTTCTGTCTGGAAATCATAGCCAAACATGGCGATCCGGCGCCGCGGTTATGCAACAAAGATCCCCTGACTCTCAAGATGGGCACCTACGTGATTGAGCTGTTTCCGGAGGTAAGTTGAATATGATAATTTGCTCATCAATTTAATCATCAAACCATTTTCAGGCGAAATTCCTCTTCATGGTCCGAGATGGTCGGGCGACGGTGCATTCCATCATCTCGCGGAAGGTCACCATCACCGGGTTCGATCTGAGCAACTATCGGCAGTGCATGACGAAGTGGAACCAGGCGATACAGACAATGCACGAGCAGTGCAAGGAGATCGGCAAGGAGCGCTGCATGATCGTCTACTACGAACAGTTGGTGCTGCATCCGGAGGAGTGGATGCGAAAAATTCTGCACTTCTTGGACATTCCCTGGAACGATTCGGTTCTGCATCACGAGGAGTTCATCAACAAGGAGAACGGAGTGGCGTTGTCCAAGTATGTTTCTGTCGACGCAAAGATGGATGGGGCGGAATGATAGATTCTCCCATTTGATTTTAGGGTCGAACGATCATCGGACCAGGTGATCAAACCAGTGAATGTCGACGCACTCTCCAAGTGGGTTGGCCAAGTGCCGGAAGATGTGGTCCGAGATATGGCGGAGATTGCACCGATGCTATCGGTGCTGGGGTACGATCCGTACGCCAACCCACCGGACTATGGGAAACCAGATTCCTACGTTCAGGAGAATACTTATAAGGTAAGAGGGTTAAGTGGGATGATGTTGAAATCTTGAGGTTTGTTGTTCCTAGCTTCATTTGAAGTAAACTCAACGCTTTTGCAAAACACAGAATTCGAAAAAAAATCCGATGCTTTTGTTCACACATGGAAAACAGGAGCTTATTTATCTTACTGTCTTCGTAAAATGAATTTCTCGGGCATTCAATTCCACTACGTATTACTCGAAAAGATGTTCAGCTTTGGTGGTAAACTGTCATTTGTTGTACAGATTTCTAAAAAGTTTTCAAAAATTCTGATCTGCCCAGATTTGCCTTTTTTCCGAATGTTGTATACTGAAATCGAACCTAGCCCAATGAGGTCTATACAGGTGGCGAAGAGCATGGTGTTTGTCGGTATTAGTAACGAAAAATGAGTAAACAGAACAGGATTTCTGGTAGTGACGTAAAACTCCAAAAACAAGCGAATGATAACAAAGCAAGTTTAGTTTTTGTCCGCATCCTTTTAGTGCTCAAGAAGGCATTTTTCAGCCGAAACCTTTTAAAAACTTCACCAATTACCGAAAATAAACATTCCACCTTGTGATTTGCTGCTGTTGTAAATTGATGTTTTTGGAGATCTACGTCACTCATGTTTACAAAAAACAGGCTGTGCATCATCTCACGAACACAATGACAGTATTTTGCATTACACTAATACAACTTAACCAATTCTTCTCCACCTGTATAGACCTCATTGCGCCGTGGGGTAAAGGGGTGATTAGAAAAAAAAAGGCACACAAAAATATACCCCCCAAAAAAAAAATAATTTTTGGTTTTTTTTGAAATTTTCGGGGAATGAAAAACAACAAATGAGTTTTGATTTACAACATTTGTTTTATTCAATTTCGTCTCCCATCCCGAATGCCCGCACCTTCCTTTTCACTCCACCCATCAAATTTTGTACCACCGATTTTCCCAGTGTTTTTGTTGTTTTTACCCAGTTCCGTTTTCATAATTGCCCAGAATTTTTCAATTGGACGAAGTTCCGGTGAATTTGGTGGGTTCATATCCTTTGGCACAAAATTGACTCCGTTGGCTCGGTACCACTCCAATACGTTTCGAGCGTAGTGGCAGGATGCTAGATCAGGCCAAATCAGAGTTGATCCTTTGTGCTTCTTAATGAATGGCAAGAGACGCTTCTTAAGGCACTCTTCCGTGTAAATCGCACCGTTTATTGTTCCAGAAGTGATGAAGGGAGCACTTATTTCACCACATCCGCAAATCGCCTGCCAGATTAGAAACTTCTTTGCAAATTTCGATAGTTTCTTCTTTCGAACATCCTCCGGAACATCGAACTTCGACTTGGCAACGAAATATTCTTGCCCAGGAAGTTGACGGAAGTCGGCCTTGACGTATGTTTCGTCATCCATCACGATGCAACCGGATTTGGTGAGCAGCTTCGTGTAAAGGCGCGGGTTTTCGCAGTGGGCGGGGGTTTTTCGCAGTTTTGTTTTTCATTCCGGTTTGGGGCTTTTTGCACTTTGTAAACATGTAACCCAGCACGCTTCATGGTTTTCTGCACAAAACCGACTGACACCTTAGACTTTTTAGCGACATCTCGAATTGACATGTTTGGACGGTTCTTGAATTGTTGTACGACTTTCATGGCCATTTTACTGTCAATTGGACCACTTTTACGACCACTCCCTTCCTTCCTTTGGCCACTCAGACGCTCCTTGAAGGTTCTTATTACACGAGACACAGTTGTATTTGCAATTCCAAGCCTTTTAGCAATCCACCGGTGGGACGCCCCTGGATTTTGATTGTGAGTGCACAAAATTTTCTCACGGACAATTTCTTGTTTCGACGACATGACTGGAACTACTGAATGTATAACTATGAAACTTGGCAGATGTAAATAATACACTATGGATAAGATCTACTCAAATTTCTAGGTTTTTTACTCATACGATTCAAAAGTTACAGAAGATTTTCTGTGTGCCATTTTTATCGAATACACCCTTTAGTGGTAAGCGTGACTGCTACTTGGCACCCCAGTGGGTCTGGGTTCAATCCCCAGGGTGGCCACAGAACCGGGAATTAACCGGGAATCTAAAAAACCCGGGAGAAACCGGGAAAAAACCGGGAATTTATGTTCACATGATTAATTATAATTGAGGTTGTGTGTGATTATCATTGAACCTCTAGTTATTCTTATCTTAGCGTGTTCATCCATAACGATCTGTGAAATTCTAGAGTGTTACAATTGATTTACCTTCTATGAATATCTTGGCTCATTCTCGAAGTGTGTCACAACGTGTGTTCTGACGTCTAATCTCTTTTCTCTTTCAAGCGCATAGAAACTATAGGACTTGCTGTCCGGCAAACGTTTCCCTATCAAAACAATTTACAATCGTCCTATGCGTTTGAAAAAAAAGGGATTAGACATAAGAAAACCTAATAACCTAATAATTAATCTCTCTCGTTCACTTTTTCGCTTTGTTGCTGATACTGAGGTCATATTCGTTGCCCAGTTCTAACATTTTTATTTGCGAATTAACACTCATCGTATTTCGACAGCCGTTTTTTTTTAATTATAAGAAGCGATACCAGTGTAGCATTACCACAATAACCGAAAACGGCTTTACATCAAATATTTAGCTATCTTGTTGGAATTCTCCTTTATTGTTATTTGGTACAAGCAAGGATGTTTCGAAATATCCTTATCCCGTTTTGTCGTTTTGGCTACGCGCTTCAATTTTTTTTTTTTTTTGGCAGGAGGTCTGTATTTTCTTTGTTCAAATTTTCTTCCTCTGTTAGCTGTTCATACTGACTGTCAAAACCATCAAATATTCGAGCACATCAATAGATCATTGCACGATGGCGTCATCAATGCAGTTTTGACAGTTCAGGGAGCTTGTTTATGTGGACTTAGGATATTTTCGGTAAGATCGGTTTGAGATTTTGTGATCTAAATTTATTACGATTATAGTAAAATAGCCGGAAAATAGAAACCAGTGCTTAGTTCTACATCATTTCCTGAATCTAATCATACAGAATCCAGAAAAAAACTTCCTGAACTGTCAAAAAAGTGAGGTGAATGTATTCCGTGTAATGATCTATATCGAAAAAAAAAAACTGTTTCGGAACTGGGCTCTCCTTTTGACATTTTTTTTCTATTCGAATTCAAACTTGCAAAATCCGCACGAAAACAAAGCGAAATGTTTTGTTCTCGCCGAAGAAGAAGTGTGTAGAGATGATTTTTATTTCCCAGAGTAAAATTGGATTTACACTTCAAGAAAACTGTAATTTTTGTGTAGACTTATTTCCTGCCACGGGAGTTCAAATCCCGGGTTTCATTTAAAACACACAAATTCAGTGGCGCTTTTCCCGACCTGTAAACTAGTCTTAAACCGGGAAATTTTTAACGTTTGGTCCGAGAAAACCGGGAAAAAACGGGAATTTGAAAATGTAAATTGAGTGGCCACCCTGAATCCCAGTCGACGTCGGTCTGCGGCGAAAAAATCTGGTCACGTCTTCCTTCGGAAGGGAAGTAAAGCCGTTGGTCCCGGCTCATATTCATGAGTCGTTAGGTAGGGTCCAGGTGGTGGAGTCGTCTTCCTGGCGTCGGTGATTGTCACCATGTGAGGAAATAGGCCGACGTAAAATAAAGAAGAAAAAAAAATCGAACCTAACCAGGAAACAGTGGGGTGAAATAAAACATAGTAGGACATTGGTACTCGTGCCTAAACTAGTAAGTTTGGCTTTTCGATGTCTTCTCCAATGTTTCTTCATTTATTCAGTTTTTTGTTTGTTTTCGCGAAATTTCTCTTGAATTAGTCGATTGTTGGCTGCGTCAGTGTCAGCCTCAAAATTGGCAAATGGTTGGCAAAAAACTTTTTTTCGTGATTTTTACGAGGAAGCGTAATAATGTGCAAAACTTTAATAATAATAATGTTTATTAACCTTCTTAAGATATTGAGGTCAATTCTGACCCATGCCGCAACTTCAATGTACGCTATCTTTTTTATTTTTAAATCAATCGGGCTGAAATTTTCTGACTTTTAATATTTCACGGAATTTTTCATTTTTGCATTTGCCGTCTTTTGACATTATAATATTAATTCCAGATCTTGCCACTAAGAAAGCGTAATGTCAATCACGATCTTCAACATATTCAATACCTTTGCCGAAGACGGTATCTATCTAGAACTTCATTAGTCTGATATAGACTGCTTCTCTGCAGCACAATTTGCAACAAATATGATAGTTTGAAATGTCTCCATATTACATACTGAATAAATTTGCCGAACACAGCAATTCTTTAGAGCTTGGCTAAGACAGACTGCCGTGCCATTTCAGAGGTAAAATCTGGAACTAATATGACAATGTCATAAGACGATCCTCGACATATTCAATAACTTTGCTGAAGATGGCGTCTCTCTAGAACAACATATGATTGAAATTAACTAGAGCGGCATCTCTGCGGTACAAACAAGACCTAATATGATAATGCCAAATGATCGCATAGTATACATTGAACAGCAATACCGACGAAGGCAACTCTTTAAAGATTAATTTGGAAAAGATAGACTGCAGCTTATTGCTGACGACCGTTTCCGTTATTGTTATGACATTTACTCTTATAGATGACAGCTAACAATCTCCTATACACGGTAAGCTTCCTTTACCCATTAATGGGTACGATTTATTATCATTTTTATTCCTCCTGTGGAAATTTTTACCCATTTTACCGTAAAACGGCGTCTACCCATTTAAATGGGTATACGCCGTTTTACGGTAAAATGGGAAAAATTTCCACAGGAGGAATAACAGTAATAATAAATCGTACCCATTAATGGGTAAAGGAAGCTTACCGTGTATAGTATTAACAATACACACTTAGCTGAACGTTCGGTAATCCGACTTAAAGGATTTCGGTGAAATTTTACCGAAATCCGTTAAATTGGATGACCGAACGTTCAGCTGTTGAGAATTCGGTAAACTTTTACAAATTTCTGTAAAACAATCCAAGTATGTACACTGACCATATTCTTTCAATATGAATATGAAATATAATTTTTATTTCCTTGACTTTTTTTACGTCGTTTTTTGAAATAACGCGGTTTTTTTACGTCGTTTTTTGAAATAACGCGTTTTTTTGTACGCGGTACCATAACCGTCGTAAAAAAATTCAGTGTATGTCAGATGGTAAAAGGCCAAATAACAATATGATGAATAGGCGGTTAAGTTCAGGTACTATTAAAAATTGACATTTTCACGAACATTTTTTTTTTGCGGAGCAGCCAACAGCCGATCATTTCGGCATTTAAATTTACTGAGATTCAGTGAATAAATAACCGAGGTTCGGCTAGCAAATTAAATGATGAAATTTGTCAGAAGAAAATAACTTTCCATTAACATGAGAGGCTCTAGGAGTGGACAGTAATTTATTGCTAGAACTAAGAGAATTGAAGAGAAAGCATTGATAGTTCCGTTTAGAGCAACGGCAGGTTATGAAAATTGAAAGATACAAGTTGAAAACGAGCGGAGGGCATATGAAGTTAGTATACAATCGGGCGCATAGTTTTTCCCCAAGCTACTCCAGATGCGGGGGAGGCAAGGGGGATGATACCCCCTTGACTGGTAAAAGAGTATGTGATCGATCGTGCTCTTATACTACCTATTGCTTTGTGCTGGTTCTAGCGATCTGTTTATTTCTCTCTCCCTCTTAGGCATTGGGAGAACCAGAACAAAGCAATAGGTAGGTAGTATAAGAGCACGATCGGCCACATACTCTTTTACCAGTCAAGGGGGTATCCTCCCCCGCATCTGGGATAGCTTGGTAAAGGCTATGCGCCCGATTGTGTACTACCTTCATATGCCCTCCGCTCGTTTTCAAATTGTATCTTTCAATTTTCATAACCTGCCGTTACTCTAAACGGAACTATCAATGCTTTCGCTTCAATTCTCTTAGTTTTTTTTTCCTTATTTTACGTCGGCCTATTACCTCACATGGTGACAATCACCGACGCCAGGGAGACGACTCCACCACCTGGACCCTACCTAACGACTCATGAATATGATCCGGGACCAACGGCTTTACTTCCCTTCCGAAGGAAGACGTGACCAGATTTTTTCGCCTCAGACCCACCGACGTCGACTGGGATTGAACCCAGATCCACTGGGGTGCCAAGTAGCAGTCACGCTTACCACTACACCACTGACGCCGGCAATTCTCTTAGTTCTAGCAATAAATTACTGTCCACTCCTAGAGCCTCTCATGTTGATGGGAAATTATCTGCTTCTGAAAAATTTCATCATTAGATATCGTTACTCCGCGCATATGGAGAATACAACAAAACAACAATCAAAGTGTAACAAATTAAAGTTTTACCGGTACTCAGCTAACAAACAAACATTAAACAGGGATATCAGCAAAAGTAACTGCCGATTTGATCGGCTGTTGGACATTTTGATGAGGTAAATTGAGTATGTATGTCAAAAAGTAGGATATAATCTAGACCGAGTGCAGACAATTAAAAACCCTTTCAATGACAATATGGCATACATTGACAATATGTGTTAATGTAGAGGTTATATGGTGAAAACGCGATTAAACTATTTGTTAACAATAACATAAAATGTGATAATAAATCTTACATTCAAAATATAGTTTTGACGATATAGCAAATTGTTTTACCGCAGACGGCCACTATCTAGAGCTTCATTAGGCAAAGATAAACTGCAGTGCCATCTATGTGGCATAATCTGGTAACATGATAATTACAAAAGACGACATATTACATACCGAAAAACTATGCCTGAGATGGCAACTTTCTCAAGCTTCATTTGACAAACATAGACTACAGCTCTATCTCTGCTGAAAGATCTGGAACTCATATGTTGTTATCAAAAGACGACAAATGACATTCTAAGGAACTTTGCAGAAAACGGCAACTCTATATAGCGTCATTTAAATGTAAGATAGACTGCGGTGCCATCTCTGCGGCAATATCTGGAACTAAGATGATAATCTCACAAGACGACAAATGGAATACTGAGAAACTTTGTCGAAGACGGCAATTCTCTACAACTAGTCTGGAATGTTTTGTATGCAATTCTGTTCACACACAAAACCTCCTTCCCTTGGTAGCTGATTCTGGGTGAGCAATGCTACTGGAACCAGTTTTTTTTTCACCACCAATGCATTTTTGATGATGATGATGATGATGATGTGAACTATCATCTAATGTAGCAAGGCAACTGCCTATAGCACTGAACTGTTTTAATTAAACGATTTGATCAAGGTTGTACTGTCGTAAATGATTCATTTACACATACATATTCTTGTATGAATGACCAAAAACGTATTGTGAGCCCTTAAGCAGAAACACTTACGCGTAACCCAAAGCCCTATAGCTCTAGAGTTAGCAGAAAACACACTAAAACCGAGCCCTCGCCTAGTAAAAAGTCCCACTAGATGGGGAGAAGAGCCCGCCCTTTATTCACGAAATATTAACAACAGGAAGTTGGCAGTCGCACTCCTCTCATCCAAATCGCTTTAATCGTGTGCTTTGATGGTCCCTCCCTTCATCACAACACATGGTGTTATATAAATATATGAAAAATTCAAAAAAAATTAATATGATTTTCTTTTAATGAAATACTAAACAATATACCCACAATAATAAAATGCAGCTATTCGCGTCTTAAGCTCATGTGGTGTTTGATGATTGTACATTATGTCCCATAAAAAAATACGAAAATCCATACCTCAGTTTCAAATAAGTTTTTTTTTTCATAAAAATGATCCAAACATCATAATTTTATTTAGGGAATCGTTTATTAAGCCTTTCATTATTACATTACTCAATATGTCCACCGTTTTTCTCGATCACCTTCTCCAAATGGGGACGGAATCGAGAGCATACCTTCTCAATGTATGAGTCAGTCATCGAGTTCCATGCCTTGGTAATGGAAGTTTTCAGGGCGCCAACACTGGGGTGAGAACGTTCACAGGCCTTAGCATGAACATATGCCCATATTGAGTAATCCAAAGGATTCAAGTCCGGGCTGCTAGGAGGCCAAAGGTCCTTTGGCAAAAATTCCATGTCTTCCTTCAGCCACGCTTGAGTCTTTTTTGAGGTATGACACGGTGCCCGTTCTGTTGGAAAATGACGTGTTGGTGTGCTCCAAAGTTGGCTTTCATCCATGGCAGAACGTGGTCCTTCAAAATGTTCATGTAAAGCTCGGTATTAACTTTTAATCCAGCTTTGATAAATACTGGAGGCATTTTCAAGCCATTGGACGCAACTGCCCCGAACACCATGACTCCGGTCGGATGTTTGGTTGTAAACTTGATTTTCACGTTCTCTGGAACATCGTCAATCTTCTTCGGCGAAATAAACCTGTCTGTACGTGTGTTAGATAAGGGATCGATGGTGAACATGTTCTCATCGGAGAATACGATGATGGTATGCTACTTTTTTAATGCTGACACCAAACGTTTCGAGCGCTCCAGCCATAGTTGTTTGATTCGGTCCGTTACACGGCGGCGCTTTACTCTTGCCCTGGACGAACATTTCAAGTCATCTTTGACCAACCGTTGCATGGTAGTTTTTGAAATATCGGCTTCCTTAGCCATTTTCCGGATCGATCTGATAGGATTTCGCCTCACTTTGTCTCTCACTGATCTGATGACCTTCGGTGTGCGAGCGGACCGTGGACGGCCACTTCCCGGCTTCCGTGGACGTGGTCCATCAAGGAGTGAACGTTGGAAACGGTAAACGATAGCCAGGTGGCATCCCACAATCGTTGCAATTTGCTTTACGGGCTTTTGGGCGAGCAACAAACTAGTCACAACCTCCTTTGCGTACATTTTTCTCAACTTTGTTACTCGCGAACCACTGTTTTGTTTACATCGTCTCAGAGTATACAGTCAGATGATTACACACACGCATTAAAACAATAAAAATAATGTTTATAGCTACCCAAAAATAAGTATTGAAAACTTTCGCATTTTTTTATGGGACATACTGTACAACGCCAACTTTCAAACGGTGCGGAACATCCTTGCCAGGGAAGAATACAAGTAATCATCCGAACCAGCATGAAACAGAATTCCGTGGCCAAAAAGCGTGCAAGGCTCTTGTACGACCGTGGTTTGACGAAAGACAAGGACTGCTTTTTGATCGATGACGAAACGTACGTCAAACTCAATTTTAAGCAGCTTCCCGGTTTAAAATTTAACATCGCGACTGGACGTGGGGATGTGCCGGGAAGATTCAAGTTCGTGTTAGCCGACAAGTTCGCGAAGAAGGCTATGATTTGGCAAGCGATTTGCAGTTGTTGCCTGAAAACGGAACCATTCGTCACATCCTCGACGATGACATCCCAAGTTTACATCAAAGAATGCCTGAAAAAGCGTGTATTACCGTTCATCCGCAAGCATAGGGGAAAAGTCATCTTTTGGCCCGATTTAGCCAGCTGTCATTACTCCAAGGTGGTTCTGGAGTGGTATGCGGCCAACAAGATCGATTTTTTTCCCAAGCTAATGAATCCCCAGAATTTCGACCAATCGAAAAATACTGGGCAATTTCAAAGCAGCGACCTCGACGAAACGGCGGTGCAGTCAAGGACATCCAGCAAATGCGGGCAACATGAAAGAAATGCGCTGATTCCGTGTCCGTTTCCACAGTGCGGGCGTTGATGGGCTCCATCAAGAGGAAGGTTCGAGATTTCGTTCGAACTGGAGAAATGTAACCATCTAATGCTGCAACTTTGAAATGTTAATAAAAGTACTGTAAAGCAACCATTAATGGACATTTTAAACTTATTGAATCACGAATTACAGGTTTTTTTGTGCATACCAATTTACTTTTAGTCAGACTTTATTTGACATTTGCTCTTTTTACGGCTGATTTACTAGGCTTTGTATTTTTCTTATATGCTTCTACAAAATAACAAGATAAGATAATCATATTTATTGTTTCAACCATTTGTGGCCAAAAACAGAAACTCCCTTCATAAATATACAAAAAAAAAATTAGGTGCGCAACTAAGTTCCCGCTGTTTAGCAATAGATGGCGCCAGTAGTAAGTGCTGGTCGAATGTTGTACATCTCAAGCGTCATAAACCAAGCTCAGACATATGGTAAACAAACCGCTTTGCCAAATCAGTGATTTTGGTTGTTTGAAGATGTCTGATTTCGTGCCAAATAATCGTCATTTGCGGGAAGTGTTGATTTTCTTCTTTCATTCGAAGAAAACGGCGGCTGAAGCACATCGAGAGCTCCAAAAAGTTTACGGTGATGCTGCTCTGAGTAAAACAACGTGTCGTGTTTGGTTTCAAAAACGGTGATTTCAGTGTTGATGATCGTCCGCGTGAAGGAAGGCCAAAACACTTCGAAGACTCTGAATTGGAGGCATTGCTCGATGAGGATCCGTGTCAAACGCAAGAAGAGCTTGGTTCAGGATTAGGAGTTTCCCGCCAAGCCGTTTCTAAGCGATTGCATGCGTTGGGAATGATTCAAAAGCAAGGAACTTGGGTTCCTTACGATTTGAAGCCAACAGATGTTGAGCGTCGTTTTTTCGTCTGTGAACAACTGCTCCAGCAGCAAAAAAGGAAGAGTTTTCTACATTGCATTGTGACGGGTGACGAAAAATGGATTCATTACAGTAACCCAAAACGGAAACATTCATGGGGACTGCCCGGGCATGCTTCAACATCGTCGCCTAGGCCGAATATTCACGCTGCGAAGGTTATGCTGTGTATTTGGTGGGACCAAGTTGGTGTTATTTATTATGGGCTGTTGAAACCAAACGAAACCATTACCGGGGAACGGTATCGAACTCAATTGATGCAATTGAGCCAAGCACTGCACGGAAAACGGCCACAATACGAGCACAGACACGAAAAAGTGATTCTTCAGCATGACAACGCTCGACCTCATGTTGCGAAACCCGTGAAAACCTACTTGGAAACGCTCAAATGGGAAGTCCTACCCCACCCGCCATATTCTCCTGATCTGGCACCGTCCGATTATTACTTGTTCCGTTCGATGGCACATGGTCTCACTGGTCAGCAATTCCACTCATATGACAACATCTCAAAATGGCTTGATTCTTGAATAGCATCAAAAGACGAACAGTTCTATCGAAATGGTATTCACGTTCTACCAGAAAGATGGGAAAAAGTCGTAGCTAGTGATGGGCAATACTTTGAATAATTCGTTTGTAACCCTTGTTTTCAAAATAAAGTTCCTTTTTCAACCAAATAACAGCGAGAACTTAGTTGCGCACCTAATAATATTTGAACATTCCGATAACTCTGATTGTTTATGTCTGTGAAAAAGGAAATGAACAATGTTCATTTTTGAAATTTTATATATTTTTTATGAATAAGGAAAAAGCTTTTTTGAGTAGAATATGACCTTTTCTAAAAAAAAGCGTTAATAACGTCCTATCTTTTCAATTACATAACATCATATAAAATGGAACCTGGATTTTTTTTAAATTGATAACGAATATTCAAAAAATGCAATTAATCATCGGCCAGAAGAAACCCGCACTTCGGTGCGCTTGAAGAATGACTATATCCCCAATTTGCGCTCTGAACGTTCGATTGATTGGAACTGTGGATGAGAAAAAGTAGAATGAATTTGATCGATGTCGCAATTATATCCACACATTAAATCACCTAAGAACTTAATAACGAGTTCATTGGTAGTCAAACCAAGTGCCCGTGCCCTATTGGTCAGGTGTTATTGAAACCCTTGTAGTAGCACAGATCATAAGAAAAGAAACCCAATTTACAGCAAAAACATCTGTTTTTAAAGATTTCGCAGTAAAAATGTATTCAAGTTCACGAAAATATCAAATTCAATTGTATGACTCAAATACAAAACGCACTTCTCAACTCTTTCAGGTCCGCTCCAATCCGGAGATGTGGGAGCACAAAGTAAAGGAGCTACTTAATCGCGATGAGGATTCACCGAAGCACAATAACAATAACAACAACGAGGACGAAGATGACTATGGCAATAACAAGGAACGTAAAACGTGATATTAGAGAATTTAGCTGCGGTTTTTTTAAACGAGACACAACCCTTAGAAGTTTCTTCCAACCGGAGAAGACTTCTCTCGATACCAACCAACCAGAAAGCAAAACGTACGTACCAGTACTTTCTCGGAAACGAAATGCTGCGTTGTTTTAGAGCACAGCTGGAGTAAAACTAAGATGAAGGAGAAAAAATAGATCAGTAGTATCACACCAGTGTTGCAAAACCGCACACAAACAAACACACAGAGAGAGCGAGCTTTAGTTTAATTTTACGCGCAAACGAGACAATTATTATAAAATTGGAAACCGCCGCTGCAACCAACGCCACCGCCAACGCAACCAATTAAACGAAATCCGCCTGGATGTGTGTCAATAAGCAAGCCAGCAAGAGGAAGAGTCACACCGCTGTAAGCACTTTTTAATGAAACGATGAAAAACCAACCGGTAGAACAAACTATTCTTATTTTATATATAATCGGTAGGTATAAACGAATGCAAAGATAAACTGACTGTGTAAATAGTTGTGAATGTATAAATAGAGCCGGGGAAAATATCTGCATTTCCGCGACAACAACAACAACAAAATTGGCCAGAAACGAAGTTTTTAAATGTGTAAATGAAACAGAAAATCAAATTAAGAAACAATTATTAAGTGGGGCACATTTTCGCTTCTTCAATGTTGAAACAGGATATCAAGAAGTTGTGGTGTTTCATTTTTCCCTCTGGTTTATTTTCGCAGTGACTATCCGAACGTCCTTCAACATTACTTCAAGTTTTATCGTGAAATTTCTCATCGTGAGCTTTGTAGCGTTAAAGTGGATTACCGTGGAAGCACCATATTTGACGCGGGTCTAAACTTGACGCACTTTAAAATTATGTTGGCTTTAATCTGATTTTCACTATTGCCCTTTGCGCCGAAAATTTTACTGTATTTGCAGCGCCATCCTGCGCGCTACTTCAGTTGTTTGTTAAATCTTGTTGATGTCTACGGCGTACACTTCCTTATGATCCAAAGAATAGTACGCTGAAAACGCGAACCAGACAAACAAACCACCGAAGTGGCGCTGAAATCAATTTAATATTTTCAGTGCAAAGGGCGATACTAATATTCATCAAAAATGTACCCTGGGAGCATTGTTTGATCTCATGCGACACATTCGTAACAAAATAGTTGGTGTTTTGATAATTTGAAAGCGCAAACAAAAATAGTACCTGTCGAATGCGTCGTTTTTCTGCTGCCGTAGCAAAGACGCTAAAAGCTGGCCCACAATAGATACGTTTGCGTTCCGTTGACGTAAATTTGAGCATGAGCATGAGCATGATTGACCGCCCACGGATGCAATTCCGTTATTGCCAGATCAGCAGTATTTGCACAAAGAACCAACAGATGATGTTTGGGACAAACATACATCTTCAATGTGTAAAAACTGGTTACCCATTATAAAGCAATACCGGCGCCGGCCGTGCCCGAATGCTGGTCAAGTAGGGAATAGGAAGGAACGTGTTGACGTGATACTCGCTTTGAAGGAAGCCGAGAAATCCTCTGCACTTCCACGAGAAATCACTGGGATGTTGGATAGTCTGGGAAAGGTTAGCAGCAGGGTTCGTTTTGGTTAACGATACGCTGAAAGTACATACCTACACTATCCGCCAACAGCAATAGACCGCTCCAATGTGACTGAAAATAGACAAGCATAACGAAAAACAAAATAGACAAAATAAAACAGGACTAGATATTGTCTTCAAAATATGGTAGATAAATTATTTGTTGCTTTGCAAACCAGCTCTCCTCGATGTCCTAGATGGCCAAGTCCTGCTGGACCCGCAGCTGCTGCCGTCGGCACTCGTCTACATCAACTCGACCGTCGCCGACGTGTCGGAAACCTTCCGTTAGTAACATGATATCTTTTTCTAATGCACTCTTCTTGCACCGATTAATTTACAAACTAAGCCTGCACACCGAATCAAAATTCACTTTGGC
The DNA here is from genome assembly GCA_024533555.2 of Aedes koreicus. Taxonomy (NCBI): domain Eukaryota; kingdom Metazoa; phylum Arthropoda; class Insecta; order Diptera; family Culicidae; genus Aedes; species Aedes koreicus. The sequence goes on along the minus strand of JAHHFK020003576.1, from coordinate 186,530 downwards.
ACAGTTGTGGTATTTTCCTCAAAAATCTAGTTCTAGATATTGGCACTTGGTTGCAGGAAACAGACTCAATAAGAAAAATAAACTCACTTATGACCTCTAACTTTACACGGTTGCTAAACAATACACACCTGCGTTCCGTTGACGAAAATTTGACAGAAAAACTATGGGAAAACTGTCAAATTCACACGAACGCATCCTATCAATTGTTGGCAAGCCATAAGGAATCGCTCATATACATGTCATTGGTTTTCATGAGAAAAAGTTGTTTTTTTTTTTGTGGAAATACCACTGATAACTGTCAAAACGTACGTATTACTAGTGAGTTATTGCCTATCATTCCAGCTCTGTAAGCTTTTCAGCACATTACTTAAGAAAAACGATTTGTGTAATAATTTTGTTTTTCTCATTTTTTACAAAGAAAAAAAAGAGACCCACCACAAAAAACAACAAAAATTCTTCTTTTCCCCCCCCCAAAAAAGTGGAGAGGGCGCAAAAAGGTGTATTTATCCGTAAAACTGTTGCCACGTATGGTGCTCCAGAGGCCTCCGTTCGTCGGAAGAAGAAGCTGCAGAAATGTCGCTCACCGAGGAGCTTTACACGGGAAATAATCCGCACATATTTATTGGCAAAAATCCATAGAAAATTCCACATAATACTGATGTGTTCACTCATGAACAGAACCCTCTGAGAAACACAAATGAAGTTTATGTGACAAATGAAAAGTATGTGTGGCCACACAGAGTGGTTATGTGTACACATTGGAAGTATGTGGTTACAAATAGCTATCATTTGTTGATCGCATTGCAAAAATTCATGTGTCGGACACATAGATATTCGACCCTATTCTGTATTCCGACGGATTTGTGTTTCGTTCGGAACTGACATTTCGTTCGAGTTTGAATTTTGTATTCCCTATTACGAACGTTTCGCTCGTTTCGTTCGTTTCGATCCGGTTTCGATCGACTTATGTTCGAAAAATTCGAACTGTCAAAAAACATAAACAAGGTGTCGGTCGGATTGCTGAATTTTGAGTTTGCTTTTGGTGTTAATAGAAGTTTTTGGTGTTTTTGGTGTGAATAGAAGCTCAATGAGAAAATAGTTTAATTTTTCAAATGGATTTTGCACTATTGCCGATTTTGGCGGAAAAGAGATTGGATTACTTGGTATTCAACGGAGGAACCACCGGGAACTCTCCGATTTTATGAAGCTTTCACATACTGCGTAAGTTTTCATTCAACTCAGATCTTCAATGTTTACTCTATTGACTGTTTGTTCCAATTTCTCAGGTTTATCAAAAACTTCCGACTCAGCAAAGCAGCGTTCCAGTACGTTTTAGGGGAAATTGAAAATCATTTCCCAACGTTAAGAAATGTGGGCTCTCCGTAAAGGTAAAGTTGGCTGTATGTTTGCGATTCTTTGCGGAAGGAAATTACCAGCATAGAGCAGGACAAGATTTCCACTTTGCGATTGCGCAGCCCACATTTTCTAAAGTACTGTCTGAAATGCTTAAAATTTTGGAGCAGAGACTGTGTTCAAAATGGATTCACCTGGAAATGTCTGAACAAGAACAGCGGCGTGCAAAACTTTATTTTTATCAGAAATCAGCGATCCCTGAAATAATAATGTGCGTGGATGGAACCCACATTAAAATCATTCCTCCTAAGCAAAATCGGCATTATCATTGATTTTTTATCAGTGTACACTGATCAAAAAGCAATGTTTTAGAGTTCTAGAGAGAGAGAGAGAGAGAGAGATAAAGAGAGAGAGAGAGAGAGTTATATAGAGTTCTGGAAAACGGTTTTCTGGACGGACGAATCAAAATTCGTGTTTTATAATCGAAAGCGGCGGATTCGTGTGTGGTGCAGATCGGGTGAGGAGCTTCAGGAGCACCACATCCAAGGCAAGGTGAAACATGGAGGAGGAAATGTGATGATCTGGGGGTGTTTTTCGTGGAGTGGAGTGGGTAGCCTCGTGTAAACGACGGGATAATGACGGCAGATTTCTACATCAACATCCTGCGATAAAATCTGGAGTCTTCGCTGATCCAGACGGGGCTTGAAGAGAGTTCGTATTCCAGCAGAACAACGACCCGCATGCTGCCCAGAAGACCAAGTCTTTCTTCCGGTCTTGTCGGATCAAACCGCTGGAATGGCCTCCACAAAGCCAGGACCTCAACCCCATCGAGAATTTGTGGGCGATTCTAGATGCCAGGGTTGACAAAACTGGTGTTACCAAAAACAAGCGGCGCCCAGCTTACTGGTGGAATGAGCAAATTCAGCAACCTTCGCGCTGGTTGTCTCAGAGCCAGAAGATGTGTTTAGAGAGCTTAAACCACAGCAGACAGAGAGCCGCGAAGGGTGGAGTTCCGAGTGGCCAGGGCCGAATGAAGCCTCTAGTTGACTCTAGTTGTCGCATAATGTCCAGGAACACCTCCCTTGGCATGCGGAAACGCAGAAAGTGCTTCTCGTTGTAGGTTTGCGTGTCGCTAAAGTAGTCCTGGAACAGCTTCTGATGACTGGAACGGAAATCACGGTCGACGTTGGGGCGTCACCGGTGCGGGGAATGCAAAGTTGGTCTATTTTAGCTAGTTCTATTAAAGTTTCGCTGATGCAAATCAGGTATAAAGTTGATTTAAAAATAGACCGCCCCTGATGAAGCCCTTCTGTTTTTGATTTTGAAGCGTAATAAATATAAACCATTTATTTAAACTCCATTGCAATACTTAGCAATCGAAACATTTCAGCAAACAGTAAACATGCTCGTTTGGCTCAGATTTTGACAGTTCTCGCTGCTCGATTGGCTCAAGAAGGCTGCTTCCGCATATCTCTGTACTCTGAGGATTACTTGTTTTTGACTGCCCACGAATCGGATCATTGCGAAGCGAGATACTTGCCATCAGCGGGGCAGATACCAGCCCAGTTAACGTCTTCTATAGAATGGGCGTGGAATGCGATTTACGGAGCCATTAGGCAAATCATGTCGGCTCTACAGCGAAAATGGCGGGAGAATCATGAAGCGAGTGGTTGAGCGGAGCAGCGAGTTGTCGGTCTCGGGGAATGTTCCAACGTCGGGGAACTCTCCGTCGTTGTATGGTGGATCCGCAGTCGGGAACTCCTCGAGTCGATTGCGTCAGTATGTGCACAGAAACAAAAGCGTTCCCGAAAATGAAAACGGACAGTGCACTAGTTCATAAGGATTTTTACCTTTAAACGTGGTTTAGTTCATGATTACGTGATTCAGTTCACGGGTTTTTTTTAGCTTGTTCTCGAATTCACGACTGCAGTTCACGGATTTGGGAACGGATTTTTTTCCGTGTGGGAGCTAAATGGCTCACCGTGGTTACCGTGGTCACCGTGGCCGGAGAATCCTCCGTCGGAAACTACTCGGGTCCATTATGTAGAGTGCGGGAGCTGAATTCCGGATTTCCGGAAATCATATGACACACGTGCAGGAAAATCGTCCAAACTCCTGAAAGGTGGGTGATGTCGGACATGCTTCACCAAAGGAGCTGGAGCGGTAGATATTAACGAAGCGGTGTCTTGAGCACTTACAAACTAGAGGTCCAAGCTACGGTGGTCTGCATTTACCACGTGGTAGATCTTGGAGATATAGTCCAGCGTATTGCTGAACGGTAAACGGATCGTTCGCCATCTGGATAGAGAAAACCCACGAGCAATGGATAGGATATTATCTTCAAAGTCGAACTAAAGCAAAACATTTTCAATTGGGTTCATATATTCTTTAAACTTTATTCACGATAACATGTTTCCGTTCTTCCTAATCAATTTGAACGAGAATTTATACTTGATTCTTTGTTTTTTGCAGTAGAATGGTGATGACTAATAAAAATCCTGGTGATTTACACACACAGCAGTTGGGACAGGATCATCCAACAGTATTTTCGTTTTCGACACAGATAAACATTTTCTCCTCATTTGTAGAACGCGTTAAAATACACATAGAAAGATGACTATCGCCCATCCGAGTCACACTTAAATTTTCAATTGGCCAATTCGTTAAATGGTCGCAAAAATAATTATTGTCTTTTTTAATCCATCATATGTGTTTCGCCAATTTTGCTAAGAACTGAAGCCGAATGCCAACAATAGATAAAGAACGCCTCGCACTAACTGCCTAACTGGTCTATAAGCTAACGTACGCGAATGATGTATGTCGATTTCAACGGTGCAATTAGATTGCTTTTAATGTTACTCAAATATGTGTATGCATATTGAGGAGGGTGCCCGCTTCGTCGATTGCGCGATGTATAATATGTATAGGAGTATATGTATGTAGATCATAGAACAATCCGGTAGACTCGCACTGGAGTCGATAAATTGATACCGCTTTGTTCCTTTATAAAACTGAAGCTAATCGACTAGCAATTTGGCAGATGACTTCTCCCATCACTTCTCTTGCGGCGCGTTTGTCTTTCTGTTTTAGTTGAGTGGAGTTGTTCAATGAGTAGTTTGCCTTTACTTGTACTGCTTCAGGAACTTTTCATGGAACGCCCGGAACATGTCCAGCATTTCCTTTAGCTTAGCCGGCTGTGGGAGGATGGTAGTACGGAAGTGATAGGTTCCGGGACGCTGACCGAATCCGGAGCCCGGAACGATGCAAATGCCTGTTTGGGAGAAGGAAAGATCGTTTACATTCTTAGGAATCGGTTTAAGGATTACTTACCGGTTTGCTCTAACAGCTGGAATGCATAGAAAACGTCCGGCGCCTGGCCGGCCTTCTTTGCCGTCTCGATGGCTTTCTCGGGTAGGCGGATTTGGGGGAAAGCGTACATAGCACCCTGTACCGGATTGCACGAGAATCCCTCGATCGAGTTGAACGTGTCGGCGACCATCTCGGCCCGCTCCTTCAGCGAGGCCAGCACCGCATTCTTCTCCTTGATGAACAGTTCGTAGGATGGTTCGCCCTTTTTCGGCGGATGCACCACTACGTCCATGCAGGCCTGTCCGATGGTGGTCGGGCAAAGCTGAGCGGAAATGCATTTGAGCAGCATGGCTTTTACGTCTGGGCACATGTTGACCACCTCGGCGTAGCCACCGCGGATTCCGCACTCGCCCATATATCCCTTCGAGCAGGACATGAAGCTGCACAGCTCCATCTGGTTGTAAGGGGCTCCCATTTCCATCAGCACTTTCTTGAACGAATGGAACTTGGAACCTTTCTCGTAGACGTTGTCTTGGTAGACTTCATCAGCGAATAGCACCAGTTTTTCTTTGTAGGCGAACTTGATGATGTTTTCAATGTTTTCACGAGCCAGCACCTGCCCGGTCGGGTTACCCGGATTGATGACAACCAATATCCGTGGAGCACAGGTTTTCTTAGCTTCGTTCAGCGACCGTTCCAACTCGGCAATGTCCAGTCCCCACTTGTTCGCCTCGTCCAAATAATAACCGACCTGCGCCATCTCGAATTCGGCGATCGTGGCCGAGTACAGTGGATACTGTGGAATGGGAATCATCACTCCGGGTGTCTTGCCATCGATCGGACACCTCATCAGAGACATTAGCACTTTGATTCCACCGGATGCACCGGCCGACAGGATGATGTTGTTCGAATCTGATGGGATTCCACCGTCACGATCCTCGATGTACTGGGCGACATGCTTACGGATGATTTCGATTCCGTTGGAGTCGGTGTACGATCCGACCGAGTGGCCCTTGCAACCGGACAGGATTTCACGTGCTCGCTGCTTGGCGTCTTCTGGGATCGATTTGTCTTCGAATAGCGGCGGATACGAGACCAGTCCGAGAACCTATAGCCCGAGAGAGACGACGGGGAGATAAGAGAGAAAGAAAGGGTGAACGTTAGGTGGTTTATTGTGTAATTTACGACCTAGTTTTATGGAGTGCAATAACGATGCGCTTGGTCGCAGCTGATAAGATTTGTCCGATAATGAGAGGGAATAGAGTGTAACAATAATTGTAGCGCTCGTCATTGAAACGGACACCACCGTCTCCCACATGTATCCAGTTTTCCTATTTTTAAGCGAGTAACATTGTCTCTTCCCGCTGGGTGTATGAAATTTGCATTCGCGAAACGCGTGACTTGTTTATTTGATCAACCCGCGGAAAACGAAGCGCTACATTCGTTGTCCTGATATGTGTGTGTGTGTGTTCTCCAATCGAGATCACCAGTTGTTTATGATGGAACGGCTTCGCATTGTGTTGCCATGTTCGGGCAATAATAGAAGGGAAGAGGCGACGTGTGACATTTAGCAGTTCGGGTGCGGGATTGGATGATACGTCATCATGATGGTCTACAAATCATCGATTGTTACATGAACGATCTCCGCTCGAACCACGTGACCCATCCATCAACATCTATCAGATTGGAGTGTGGTAGAATGCGCTTGTGTGAGACACACAGTGAGCGTCTCTGCTGCAGGTGATAAACATCCTGACTATAGAACTGGGCGAGTACATTCAATCTCGCATATTTGCAATTCACGTTTATTTAATGTCTGTATCTTTTACAATGACTGAGTCGGGAGGTCACCTCCACCGTCAATCACAAAATTCGGCAAACGCAGTTTTCATCGTAAACGCTAAGTGGTAGTATCATCAAACCGGCTCGCAAAAAAGGCGTCAATATTTGAATGTTTGCTTCTCATATACTCGACTGATATAATTTACCTAATGATTGTATCAACATGGAATGAAAATAAAACGGGCGAAAGTTACGCAAGACAACCTGCGATTTGCGTGTGTCATTTTCATATGCGGAACATGTAATGATTTGCTCTGTGGGAAGATCTGTATCGGAGGAGGAGTTCAATGTTTTTTTTTTTGTGTGTTTTGCTTCTGCCACTTGGCAATAGGAAGAAACACTTTGTTTCATTTATTTGTGCTCTCATCAACAGACTAATTACACTAGTCGGCAGTGTTTCACTCCCTTCAAGTATATATGTTGAATTTTATAGATTTCGCTACGCTGAATTCAAATGTGGGCTCAGAAATGCTGTAACACGTCCAGTTTTTGAGAAAAATGTGATTAAAATTCACAAAAACACGTATTTCCGTAGTCATATGATCTACCTCATCAACAACCAGAATATTGGCTCTGCCCTTTGCAAGTTGGACTTGGATTTTATGGAATGGACCTCCCTGAATCCATTCGTGAACACATATTTTTCGTAACACGTAAGATTGATGAAATAAACCGGGTTTTCATTCACAAAATTACGAATTTTCATGAAAATCAAGATTTCCTATTTTGAAAACATGAATTTTCGTTCCACACTTTGAATGTTGGGTTTGGATTTTATGAAATGACCCTCTCTGAATCCATTCGTGTTGAAAAAAATGAGTTTTTATTCACAAAATTGCGAATTTTCATGAAAATCAAGATTTCCTATCAGTCAATCAGTCAGTCAGTCAGTCATTTAAAATTTTTTCGATGTTTTTTAACATATTTTAACTTTGTTTTTTTTTTTTTTCTTTTATTTTTCTACAGTGGTTTGGTCCTTTGCAGCATCCAGCAGTAGTCCGCCAGCATCGCTGCCCAACCACCACCAGCAAACTTTTTTTTTTTCGGTACGTTATGATGATGAAGTAGTTCTTCATGTTCATCTGAGACGGCTCCCATATTCTCTGAGAAGAAGTCCAGATGAGAATGCAAAAAGTGCAATTTAAGTGACATATTACAACCCAGTGCAGCATACGAATCAACCAGCTCTTGAACGATGTGTACATAAAGGGCGATACGGTCAAAATTTGGTCAATATCAACTTGACGTATTTCTTTCAATTTTGCATTTAAAAAACCTGAACACCCCTCATTTTGAAGGTGTGTGTGTAGAATGTTGCTCCTATTTTGATTTTGGAATTCACTCTTCAGTTGTCAAAATGCCGTCCAAGCAAGAAGAGCAGCGTATCAAAATTTTGCTCGCGCATCGCGAAAATCCGAGCTACTCGCACTCAAAGTTGGCAAAATCGCTAAAAGTTGCCAAATCAACCGTTACAAATGTAATTAAAGTGTTTGGGGAACGTTTGTCGACAGCCAGGAAGTCTGGATCGGGGGGAAATCGAAAACCGGAAGCCGCTGAGACGACAAAGAGAGTTGCCGGTAGTTTCAAGCGAAACCCTAACCTATCTCTCCGAGATGCCGCAAATAAGCTGGGTGTATCGTCTACAACCGTGCATCGAGCCAAAAAACGAGCCGGACTATCGACTTACAAGAAGGTAGTGACTCCAAATCGCGACGATAAACAAAATACGACGGCCAAAGCGCGATCCCGGAGGCTGTACACGACGATGCTGACAGGAGTTTTATACGGCAAAAGGAAGGGGAAAGGTAGCAGATATTTTCAAGCACACGAAACTGTCAAAGTTCGCAAAGAAATATCTGGTTTGGCAAGCCATCTGTACCTGTGGCTTGAAAAGCAGCATTTTCATAGCTTCCGTGACTGTCAACCAAGAAATTTACGTGAAAGAGTGTTTGAATAAACGTCTGCTGCCTTTCCTGAAGAAACACGGTTGTTCCGTACTGTTTTGGCCGGATTTGGCATCTTGCCATTACGGTAAAAGGCCATGGAGTGGTACGCCGCCAACAACGTGCAGGTGGTTCCCAAGGACAAGAACCCTCCCAACACGCCAGAGCTCCGCCCAATTGAGAAATACTGGGCTACTGTCAAGCGGAACCTAAAGAAGACCAAAAAAACTGCTAAGGACGAGCAGCAGTTCAAGGCAAACTGGCTTTCTGCGGCGAAGAAGGTGGACAAGGTGGCTGCACAAAATCTGATGGCAGGGGTCAAGCGTAAGGCCCGGCAATTCGGATTTGGAAAAGCGGAAGCCTAACTGAATATTTTTCCTGAATTTTATACTAATTGAACTTGAAAAAGAAGATTAATTTGATTTTTTAAATAAACGATTTCACCGATTTACACGCGTTTTCCCTTGACCAAATTTTGACCGTATCACCCTTTATTGGTGTAGCCTCCTTGAAGCCCAGTGAGCAATGCCACTACCTTAAGGTCTGCACAGAGATTCCACTGGTGTTCCGAATATTTGATCTTTTCCAAAAGTGTTTTTATGTTCTCATAAGTTTCCTTCATGTGAGCTGCAAATGCAACTGGCACTGAAGAATACTTATTTCCACTGTGCAGTAACACTGCCTTCAAGCTTTTGCTTGAAGCGTCGATGAAGAGTCTCCAGTCAGTTGCGTGATACTCTAACTGTAGCTCTTCTATTAAACCTTCGATGTTGTTGCAAAAGACAAGATCACCGTCCATCGAAAATTATTTAATGTTATCTGAATGTCTCTTCCTACACACTACCAAAATGTCATGTAAATTTCTGTCCCCTGAGACCACACATGCAAGCTCCTTTAGCACACAAGAATGAGTTGAAAGAGATGAGAAAATAAATTCAATCAAACACATCTTTTGTCGAATTGCGTATTTATCAGTTTGAGGAGACATAATTTTACACGAAATCTTTCTTTACGTTCCCCGACTTTTTACAAACAGGAATTATGTCTCGTGTAAAATTCATAATTTCTAAGTGTGTATAAGATGACACCTTTACATCTTTTTCCAGGACATTCCACTGCTTTAGCCTTGAAGCTAGCAGCTGCGCATTGGTCTTGGGTAGCTCCAAATCTCGAATCAAATCGTTCAGCTCCTCTTGGGTTATAACATGCGGTTCCTCAGACTCCGAAGGTAAAAAATCTGGATCATCCTGAAAGCTTTTCTCAGATTCGCCTGGTTCCGAATCCAACTCATCAGCACGTCCAGCAATATTTGGAGATATTGGAACTGGCATTGCTTCGAAGTGCAATGTTGGCCTTGATGGGTATTCGATTTTATGCTTCAAAGCTTTGGAAAATCCATGAATTTTTGTCAAACAAAAGTAAAAATCATTCATGTGATTGGTTGGATTAGTCCACACCATAGGTTTGGCAAAAGGTAAGCCTTTGTGCGTACCTTTCATCCAACCAAGCCATGTTCGGTAGCATGAGCAACAGGAGTATGTTGGAACCCATGGAAACTCACGATTTGGAAGCTCCTTGTCAAAATACAGCTGATATGCTATCTCCAACAAAGGTGTAAACCCCTTTCTCTGTTCCTTCAATATCACGTCTCCACAAATGCAACAAATTTTTTGCGGATCGTTCAGACAAATTCGCGACATTTTTACAAAAATAAAAAAACGCGTCCGTAACACTCAAATAGCTTGCTTTGAATGAATAAAAAATGATTGTGCAAGGCTGAAGAGAGTCAACATGAGCATTAATTGACGCCAAAGCAAGACAGCAATAATGACACAAATGTTGTGCCGCAAATACGCCAATAGACCTTTTCGACATTTAATCGTCTTTCTTTGTCTAACATGCGGGGATTAATGCACGGTTTGGTTTCCCACAACTTCGTTGACTTCTCACTCGCACTGCTTCGATTCAAATCTTGTAGTAGTGTGCGCAAATTAAACGTCAAAAAGCTCTATAAAATGCCGCATTAAGCTGCGTGCTTGAGGATTCTTGCTTTCTTTTTTAACATATCTTTTCCTTATTCTCTCGAGCAATAGTGACTAACACAGAGTCTTTTGTCTCTGTCTATTCTTTTGTTTTTTGAGTGTTTGCGTGTTTTAATGCTGTCGTGCTCACTCCTATCCTAACTTAAAAATACGGCACTGCTGAATAGAGTATTTAATGAGGCGTTTCTGAAGGGCTCTGTGCAGCTGACTTTTGAATTAATGAATGAACTTTGAAGGTCTTCAGTTCCCAAACTGCTGTAAGAAGCAACATCAATATACTCAATATACTCAAAGAGGCACAGCTAAAGGGATCGTTCATAAATTACGTTATGCTTCGAGAGGGTGGTGGGGGGGGGGGGGGGTTTAAAAGGGAAGATGCATACAAATTTTTTCAAAAATCCATACAAAAAATGTGATAAAGAAAGGAGGGGGTTAAAAATCTGTATTTTTGAGCGACGTAATAAATGGACGGGTCTTGATTTTCATGAAAACTCGTAATTTTGTGAATGTAAACCAGGTTTTTACATCAACCTTACGTGATACGAAAAATCCGTGTTCACGAATGAATTCAGGGAGGTCCATTTCATAAAATCCAAGTCCAGCTTGCAAAGAGCAGAGCCAATATTCTGGTTGTTGCTTAGGTAGATCATATTACTACGGAAGTACGTGTTTTTGTGAGTTTAAATCACATTTTTCTCAAAAACTGGACGTGTTACAGCATTTCTGAGCCCATATTTGGATTCAGCGTAGCAAAATCTATAAAATCCAACCAGAGATGCCGACGGGAGCGAAAAAAAGTTCCGATTTTGCCGACTAGTGTTATTTGAATGTACCGCTCTCCTCTTCAAATTGGCCCAGATCTTCTCGATTGGGCCCGCTTCGAGTAGTGGGCCGACGCTAGATCCGACCAAAACACCACATCGTCATCCTTGTGGTACTTTTGACGTAGGACTACGTCTTTGTTTTCAATACAGGGGTACACGTTGCGAGTACGAGAATTTAGAGCGTCACGAAATATGCTTAGATTTTCAACGTTATTTACTAATTCATCATTTCATGACCGATTTTCAAAATCTATGCACCAATCTATCTGGAATATTTCTTCGCATCAGTTTTAATATTAAAACTTATTGATTTTCAACATTAAGCTATTAAAATAACGTGAGGTCTTATAATGTCGATTTTTCAGAGTAAATTTACCAAATGCACAGTTTTTGACTGTAACTGGCCGAAAACTCATGTTTTTACTCAATTCAAGATTTATGCCAAAACATAATTTCTTACTTTCCATCCCAGTCGTTTGTCACTATTCACGTACAACCTGCAGTGTCCAGCCTGTATAGGCAGATAGGGTTCAGTCGTTAGTACCCCAGCTAAATTTTCCTGTCTGTCCATCGGAGAGCACACAGTACTGTCGTCGGAAAGTCATTATTCAACGCTTTATTGTTTCCCCCCTCCACCCCTCTCTACCCTGATTGACGTCGCATGAAGTCGCATGCATATCAATTCATCCCATTGAACCTTCGATAACGTTGACAGGTCGTTAATATGGTTCACGGCAAGCGTCAGCTGACACAAAGCACCGCGATCCACCTGTTGGTTGGCTTCGGCCAGGACAATACGGCCCAAACCGAAACACATAAAATTCACCGGACAAAAAATGTAAGGGAAGGATGACCGTTAAATTAATTTTGAATCCTGAAAACGGGTTGGTAATTGGGATGATGAATGAGGCCCACCGTCCGAAATGAGTTTGGTGGAAATTTGGGATGCGAGGTGACCCACGACGTGGCCTCTGATAGATTGGAAAATAACCTATTATATCTTTGATGCCGTGTCTTTGTGCGCATCGTTCGATTCGATGAACTGTTGAACATGACTGGTAATTTGCTCATATAGGGATGATATTTCGGCCTTTGTTTGACCTTTCCGCTGAACTTTTTTCCATTGTTTAATTTTCGTTTTAATTCATCAATACCGTACATTCCAAGTTCAATATCTTTTCATCATAATTAATACATTGATGAATGGCTTTGTTATTGCCAGGAGTATTATTTGAAAGGCATTGTCGTTTATCGAAATGAATGATGACTGATTTTGATCATAATGACCAAAGAAATCCCTATTGAAAGGTAATTAGTCATTAAAATTGTATTCATTTCAGCTTCGAAGCTGTATTAATTGGTCCAGGGTAGATCCGTGCGATCCTGTTGCCTGATTGAGGAGGAGCGATCATTGCTTCCGAAAGATCACTTTCAATAGGTCAGTCCGTTGTCGATGCGATGCTATCAGTCGGCTTCTGAGAAGGTGATAAAGGCTGACTAAAAGTAAGTTTGTACACCCAAAAAGACCTGTAATTCGTGATTCAATAAGTTTCATAAGTCCATTAATGGTTGTTTACAGCACTTTTATAAAAACTTCAAATTACATCATTAGATTGTTACGTTTCTCCAGTTCGCACGAAATCTCGAACCTTTCTCTTGGTGGAGCCCAACAACGCCCGCACAGTGGAAATGGACACGGAATCAGCGCATTTCTTACATTTTGCCCGCATTTGCTTGGTGTCCTTGACGGCCCCGCCGCTTCGTCGAACTCGCTGCTTTGAAATTGCCCAGTATTTTTCGATTGGTCGAGATTCCGGGCAATTCGGAGGATTCATTAGCTTGGGGACCAAATTTATCTTGTTGGCAGCGTACAACTCCAGAACCACTTTGGAGTAGTGGCAGCTGGCCAAATCGGCCCAAAAAATGACTTTGTCACTATGCTTGCGGATGAACGGCAATACAGTGTGTCTCACAATAGGTTTCACCTTTTTTCAGTCTTGGTTTATTTCGGCTGGGTAATTTTAACAGCGGAACTGCTTATACCCGTTTTGGGTGTATTTCTTTTGACAGCTTATCGCTGAAGACGAATAAGCGATTCCGTTTGTTTATATTTATCAGCTACCATGGAAGCTATACGGGAGCAAGTTTTAAAACTACATTTGCAAAAGCTTAGACCGTGTCAGATATTAAATAGCCTTAAGCAGTTCGGAGTGAGTAAGCGTTTTGTGTTTCGTACCTTGGAACAGTTCAAAGAAAGTGGAAATGTCCAAATTCAACACAAAGGAGGTGCTAGACGAACTGTCAGGACGAAAAAAAAGATCAAATGTGTGAGGGAGCGAATAAGACGTAATCCGGCCGTAAATTGAGCAAACAATCTTAAATGTCCCCTGCTTCAATGCACAGGCTCCTCAGACATGATCTGGAATGCAAGCCGTACAAAAAACAACGGGTTCCCGGGTTGACGGAGCGGCAAAAGCAAGCCAGGGTCCAAAGAAGCAGAAATCTTTGAGTTCGGCACGGTGACTGCGAGATTTTAATTTCGGATGAAAAGCTCGTCCTCCTTCAGGACAGTCATAATCAACAAAATGATCGTGTGTATGGCAAAAGTCTTGCCAATATTCCAAGCGATAAACTAGCTGTAGAACGCTATCAGAATGCATCGAAAATCATGGTTTGGGGCGCCGTTTCACGAAAAGGAAATCTTCCTCTTCTTTTCATAGAATCTAACGTAAAAATCAACAGTGAATATTACATCGAGCAGGTTTTGAAGAACCATCTGCTTCCTCATGCTTCAACGCTGTATGGGAATGCACACCATATTGTTTCCAACAGGACTCAGCTTCAGCTCACAAGGCAAAGAAGACACAAGCGTGGTGTGCGGAAAATTTGCCCGATTTTGAATGGCATGCATCTTCACCGAATTTCAACCCACTTGACTACTTTGTTTGAGATTATATGCTTCAACATATAGTCCTTACGAAAGGGCTTACTTTTAATCGATCCAAGACACATTTCTAGAATAATTCATGTTAAGGGCCTAAAACCCATTTGTAAACAATGACTTTAAATGTCGATTTCTCTTGAATCTGAAATCACTCTCGTGAAATAAAGCAGCATCTGGTAGAAGAATGTTATTTCTTCCATATGTAGTAGCTGGATATAGTAGGATTCTCATGATTCGTGAGAGATCAACGATTATAGTCATAGTTTACGAATGGCCTTGCGATGGGTTTATCAAGCGTTTGCGCAATGTTATCAAGCAAAAGGGTGAGAGATTCGAATTGAATTAATATGGTTTATTTCTATAACATGCATCTTTCAAATGAAAAATATATGCTATCATTTGGTTGATTTGTTTTGCTGTTATCCCATTTTGTTTTAGTGACACCTGTTGTGACACACCCTGTACACGCTTTTTCAGGCATGCTACGATGTAAACTTGGGATGTCATCGTCGAGAATGTGACGAATGGTTCCGGTTTCAGGCCACAACTGCAAATCGCTTGCCAAATCAGAGCCTTCTTCGCGAACTTGTCTGCAAACATGAACTTGAATCTTTCCGGCATATCCCCATGTTCAGTCGCGATGTCTTTTGACCGGAAAGCTGCTTAAAATCGAGTTTGACGTATGTTTTGTCATTGATCAAAGTGAAGCTCCCCCCCCCCCCCCCCTTTCTTTTTTTTTTCTTTTCTTTTCCCCCTCCCCCTCACCCTTTACACTTTTAATCTTTTTTTTTCTTTTTTTTTTTTTTTTTAAACCAACCCCCCCCCCCCCCATTTACCCCACCCCCCCAGGCCCCCCACCAAACAAAAACCCCCGTCCCGCCCCTTTCCCCCCCTAAAACTCATCACACCGTACCCCCCCGGTGGAGCTAATCTCCCCAATTAACAGGTGTGTTTTTGTATTTCTAGTACGAGTTTGCAGTATAGAGTCTCACCACAGTCGATACATCATGCTGTAAGCAGTGTTACTGATATTCTGCTCATTCGGTTCGAATGTGTTTGTCATCACCGAACACTTCCGAAATAAGGGAAGTTAAGCAAGCATTCGCGAACGAAAGGAGTGCTGTCGTTGATGGGTGGCTTTGTGACTGACTCGTGTGAGAGGAAGTTTTGTGCTATTCGCGCTATGTTACATTCTCTCTCATTCGTTCATCGTCGTTCTTCACTGTTTGCTATTCGAACGTGAGTAACTTCGTCGACGAATTTTGTTTTAGATTCGCCGCGAGTAAATTTAGTAAAAAAAAAGTGGAAAACTCGAATTCGTTTTTGGTCTCTTGACGCTGTGCCGAAGAATGGTATTTTCGATTCGCCTCGAGTAAAGTGTGATGAAAAAACGTTTTGGCTTATCACTTTGGTCCTTCTTTATGAATACGCTGCCTATTAGTTGCTTTGGTCATCATCCGAGGAGTGATCCTATTAGTCCGGCTGGAAGTGATTTACACCCCGCTCACATTGCAACTTATATCACGTGATATAGACTATATTGATATCAGCATCCATACATCTAGTTTTCACTAGAAATTATGTGCATGGGATTTGAAATCAATATTCTCTAAATCACCACGGAGAAAATACAGTCCCGGTTGAAACAACAAACTTGTTTGTTGATATCTAAACTAAAAAAAAAAACTAGTTGTTTCAGAAGTCCGATTTGTTGTTTTAAACCACCGATTTTGTTTTGAAACAAACAGCCAGGTTGGTTGTTTCTACCTAACTATATTACAACAATACTACAGAAATTATGGCTGTTCTACACTAATATTTTTGTTGTTTCCACCTTGAAAGGGGATTATTATTACGAAAATACAGGTAGCGTTGACTGAGGGGAACAAATTAAAATTTTAGATTGATTCAACCCAAGCGGCGGTTAAACCAAACTGATATTTTGTTGGGCGAAAATATAACTAAAAATTTAGTTCGAAACAAACTATTTTGTTGGTTTATTTCATTTTCCGTCATCCGGTCCCACTGCATGCTCTGACGCTGTCACTCAACAACAGGTGAAAATTTAATATTTTATTTAAAAAACCTGAAAATAATAGAAAGGCTCGCATTATCATTTGTATATTTCTCTTAGACTAAAAGAAGTCTATAAATGTAAATGAGCACTTTTCTTATGTTTGTTAGCATTAATTTCAAATAATTGAAATTACAAAAGAAATTTAGTTGATTGAAATCGGAAATGTTTGTTGTTTCAAACAGCAATTCAGTTTATATCATACTAAAATTTGTTTGAAAAAAATCATAAGCTTTGGTAGAATCAACCAACAAATCTGTTTGTTTTCGTAGCTGTCATAATGAAACAACCAACCATGATAAATTCAAACAGACGATAGTTGAACATAACTGCTAAATTCCCGAAACAATTACTCAGAATTTTAAGTTTGTTTTAACCACCATAGGTAGTCAAATCAAACTAATACGATGTTTGTGCCCAATTCAAACTAGAATATGTTTGCCTTTATCAATCTCTTTTTTTTAAATATATATAGCCAAATGGATACTACTTTATTATAAATAAACAAATGAGAAATCACGTTAGATCTAATTCAGTTTATTCTTTAAAGGGCTGGCTGTAAAAGCCGGAAATTTGACCGCTGTCGTAGTAGTGCCTCACTTTAACATATCAAGCTGAACAATGTAACAATGTCCTAAGTAACATTGGGAGACTCTCTTCGTCGACTTAAACCATGTTCAAGAATTTTCAACACACAGTGTGGAAATATAGAGTGTAATTAAGGATTGAATACGTAGAAAACATCAACGAATTGTTTAATAAACAAGCTCGACGAAGAGAATTTCTCAATGTTACTTTGGACCTAATGCATGGTTCAGCTTGATATGTGTAAATCAATGATGCATTTGTGTAAACAAACACACACTCACAGTATGGAGAATTTGCAGGGCCTGCTTTTCATCCATCCGCTACTTTTCTTTTCTTTTCTTTTTTCTAACAAAACGATTCGTTTGCTTCGTTCAGAAGACTTCACTGCGAATATTCGTAATAAATGTTCGCGCAGAAGAGAAGAATTGGTGAGTGTCGCTTGGTTGGTTGGACATGGTGATAACTCAGTGAACGAAAGTAGGCACAAGAAGAAACGGTAAACAAGAAAGGACCGAGTGAGTCGTCGCTCAACAGTTTTAGTGTACGGTGAGAGAAGTTTTTGTCTGTGGCAGCAGGAAAACGGTGGTGAATAGTAGAAAGAGCGAGACACCATTCGTTGTGATAATCAGCAACCTTGGCTGTAAGTAATCTCACTAATATCGAGTCCTACTTTACGTTTTGTCGCATTGCAGATGTCTGTTCCAAGTTTATCAATCCTACTGAAAAACTTGACAAACCCACTAGAAATTCTGCAAGCGCAAGTCTTAAATGATGACAGGGGGATGGACATTATGCGGTAGTCAATCCAAATACCCTCGGTGGACAGCATCCATCTCAATTATTAACTGGTATGGGCTACTTCTTTTCATGTCTGATTCGTATACTTTGATTGAAAGGTTTGATGTCAGACAATGTTATTGCATCGATAGCATAAGCTACCGGTTCTTGTATAATATGAACAACAACAAGAACAAACATAAAATTTATATTTTGTTCGTTTTCACTAATATCTTGATTTGGTGAGCAATGCACAAATTGAACTTATTTTCTTATTCATGAACTTTTATGTCTACCTATTTCAGCTCACCAAATGAAATACAATCTGATCTTCGTACGCTGTCCATTCGAAAGCCAAATTATATTACTGGTATTTGCAAAATATTGTTTTACTTTTATGTTGAATATTTTCTTACATTGCTGCATACTTGAAATAATCCACAGATTTTCGGTAATTTTTTTGTTTAGTTGCAATCATATAAATCAGTTTGATTAGAATAATAAAAACCAACGAACTGATTTGAATAATGATATCTTTTGCTCAAGCGGAGTACTGCGTTATTCGAAATATTTTTGAGAATTTAATCGATTGGAAACGTCTTTATCTACCATAAGAAAATATTTGGATAATTTACCACCGAGTGTTGTTTTCAGCGTGTTCTATGAAATTCTTGTAACTGTCAACTATATTTACAGAAGTTCTGAGTAAATCACAGTAATTCAATGAAAAAATTTCATTTCACCATACTGTTGTTTGTGTTCACCAACCTTTTCGTAAAATATATCGATTTCACAGGAGAATCTGTAAAGTTTTCGTTTGAAGATCAACTTCCGTAATTTTTTCACTGAATTCTGTGATCTATTTCAATGGTGGTAAGCTCCAACTCGATTTAACTAATACTACCGTCCCTATTCGGTTGATCTGCAAAATGTTTGCTTGGAGTCAAGTTAATTACTGTTTGATGCTCACTACCGTAAGCTCAATAACTTGAAAATGTTGGAAAAGCAACGTTTTAGATTTCAAAACTAATTTCAAAACTTGTTGCAGTGCTAGTTATTCAGGCTACACTGTTTTCAATATCAAAACATATATAATATGATAAAATATGTAAGCTATTGGCATTTAGTTTGATCGTGAAGTATTTATTGGAGTGTATATTTCAAGTCTCTTTTCTGTGGTAAATTAAACCCTCGATTGAGGATGGGCTTCCACACACTGCTCGTGTGTAAAGCAATGGGGATATAAGCTTAATAGCTAGGTATAAAGTGTCCCTTGACTCAGCCTAATATGCAACGATCGATTATATTTTTTATTATAACTCATAAATTATTTGAGCAGCAAGCGATATTTAATTAGTTATACACTTGCTTAGAAAAGTTTAATAAGTCATTTGATAGCATGTATCACGAAAGGGTACACTGCACATATTTTTAAGTCAGAAACTTTCGAGTTATATGGATCTAATTTGGTCTATAAGCACCAAATTGGGTCTAATCATGGATGCAACTTCATCCCACTTTATACAGGGTGCGGCAGAAAATAATGCGGAAAAGTTCAAACTTGAGTATTGGGTTAATTCGTGTAGCTAGTGACTTATTTCTGTCGAAAGTTTATTTGTTTATGTTTACTTTCAAGTGATGCATCCAAACAGTTTTATTGCAAATTCGTCAAAATGTTTGCGAAAGAAGTGATCACCAGTTTGTTGCTCGCCCAGAAGAAGCCGATAGAGATTGCCAAGGTGATAGGGTGCCATTTGGCAACAGTTTACCGCATAAAAAAGTCCCTGCAGGATGGTCCTAAGCAGCGGAAGCCGGGAAGTGGACGTCCGCGCTTTGCACGCACGCCGAACGTGATCAAATCGATCCGTGCAAAAATTGCTCGCAACCCGGTGCGTTCCATAAGAAAACTTGCAAAGGAAGCCAATATTTCGGAAAAATCCATGCGGAGAATCATCAAAGAAGACTTGCATGCATCTTCCAGAGCCAGAGTGAAACGCCACTTGATTACGGACCGGGTCAAGTAACTACGAGTGACTCCCCAGTAAACACAACATATAATAACGGATATGAGTATAACGTGGAGGCGATATCCGTACATTTAGCATGGAGTTAAATGAACGAAAGAACGTGTATCATCTCCACGTTGTACTCTTATGCGCTATCATATGCAATTCTGTGTTGTCTGGGTCGCTCCAAGAGATTGCTTTCCTTGTTGAAGAAGGAAAAAATGATAATCCTGTTCTCCGACGAAAAGCTTTTCAGCATCGATGCTGTGGCCAACAGCCGCACGGACCGGTTCATTTCACCACAGAAAATGGAGAACGTTCCGGAAAAAGTGAAGTTCAAATTTCAAACCAAACATCCGGCTGGTGTCATGATGTTTGGCTTGGTGGCGTCCAACGGTTTGAAAATGCCGCCTGTTTTCATTGATGCTGGAGTTAAAATCAATACCGAAGTGTATATCGGTATTTTAAAGGACCAAGTGCTTCCCTGGGTGAAGGCCAACTTCGACCAAAACGTTGTCCTACAGCAGGATGGAGCACCGTGTCACACGTTCAATCGAACCCAACAATGGTTGAACGATAACATGAAGTTTTGGCCGAAGGATTTGTGGCCCCATAGCAGTCCAGATCTTAATCCGTTGGATTATTCGATTTGGGCATATGTTGAAGCACGAGCCTGCAAAACATCACACCCTAGTGTGAAAACCCTGAAGTCAATCATAACACGCACATGGCAGTCAATGTCAGAGGACTACGTCCGAAAGGCATGCTCTGGCTTCTGGCGTCCGCTCGAGGATGTTATTAATAAAAATGGAGGACACACTGAATAAATTTGTTTAATGGGACTTTATAAAGATAACTGCTTTCGAAAATGTTGATATTATTGCTTGAATTAGTTGAAAATGGGATTTGAAAGAAATAGAACAAATTTTCGCATTATATTCTGCCGCACCCTGTAGATTTGTGATTAAATGTAGTCTACGTACAATTTTTTTTCCTGATTTTCTGATTTAAGGCCAACTGTATTCGCTTACCCAACACAACATTTCATAAATCAAACTAAATCAAACTGTTACGAAACACTTAAGGGATTTTTACGTTTGATTTGGCGGTCATATGATAATCAAAATATTATAATTCACTCCACATAGATTTTGTTCTTTAAGTTTGTGTTTAAATGAGCCATTTGAAAACATACAATCAAAACTCAGACATTTCTATTAATTTTTTTTTTCCAATAACAGCATTTTTACTACGCTATTCATACAACAGGCCATAGTTGGGAGCATAGAATAAAATATGTTTCTAACCTTGAGTCTACGGGTTTCTCGACAAATCATTGTTATTATGCTTATGTGAACAGTCAATTTATAACCTGTGACTATTTTCTGTGCATATTGGCTGCATTACTCGGTTTATAGGTACAATTTACCTAATTTAAATAATTCAAAGATCGTGTAGATAATGTTCAGCTTAGCCAGTGAAGTCATGATGTCTAAAAAGTGACGGAAATCGAAAACTACGTGAAAGTGAACACCTAAAAATTGATTAATAATGTCTCAATTGCTTCGAAATAAATCGGGCATCTTGATAGAAACATGATTTTGTTGATTATCGCCGAATTACTGATATATTTGGTGCATAGGCCGAAGGAACAAGGCTAACATTACATCCCGGTAACCTACTTGATTCAAATGCGATGCACTCAAAGTTATTTTTCAACCAGTGAGCGGGAACCAAACAGTTGTTAAATATACGATACAGATTTTTTTTACAGATTTTCAACAGTCGGATACAGATAAAACAGATTTTTGGATGTAAAAATATAGATTGACCATGAAAAAATGTGGCAACACTGCACCCCCAACACAAGAAAAGAAGAAAAAAAAAAAAAAAAAAAAAAATAATTAAAAAATTTTTTTCTATTAAGGATTTTGATTAATAAAGTTGGGTAAGAAGAATGATTTGTTGTTAGATTTTGTGCTTGAAATTCATCCCCTTCCCCCCCCCCCTCCTTTTTTTTTTACTATTTTTCGACAACCCATACCACCGGAAGCCGCCCCCAAAGCTTCCCTTATTTTGTTCAAGCATCATTTGTTATCGTATCCGAAATGGTCCAGCCCATAAATTCGCTGTCAGATGAAGTGCAACAGTATTAGTAGTTACAAGCATTCAGCCGATTCGGTCAGGTATTACCCCAAATAGATTAGTTATCGCACCTTGACCGCAAAACCACTTCATCGAAACGGCCCTCGGAGGAAGGATGACGAAGAGGAGTGAAACCAGAAGCGACCAGGGAGGGCGCCACCGTATTGGGTTGGGTGTGGTAGCAGGTGGAAAATAAATGATGTGTCGAAAGAAGATGGTAACATTAACATTATTTACACCAATCTACCGTCCCTCAAAACATGGGTTTGCGTACGACGGCGACGACGATGACGAACCTCGCTAGACGTGTTACACACATCTCGGAGTGTTGTGTTGTGTAGAGTCACTGCTGGGTGCTTGCGCTAATGATAATCCGTTTTCCAACATCCTTGATGGCTGTAGTGGCGGTACGTCTCTATCCTGGAGAGCGTGCTGTCGCCGTTGGCGTCGTCGTCGTTGGCGTCGTCGTCGTCGTCTTCGTGGATGGCGCAATGTTCAACAACCCAAGCGTTTCATTTGAGCTTATGTGGGATATTATCATCAACATTGGTACGTTTCATACCTGGTTGGTCGGATAGGTGGCAATCTGATGGGGTTGTTGCTTCCGAGCTAAATCATGTTTGGATGGGTGGAGCAGGAAATGAGAAATTTTAGGAGGAATGACGATGGCAATGTTTGAACTCGCCGACGAAAAGTGGAAAGATGCAATCTATTTTTGGTAATAGAACATAACCAAAAAATGGGAACGATGTTGTTGGTTAATGAGAATATTACGCGCCCAGGTATAACCGTTTCCGGTGGTTGGTGTAGTTTTTGGTGGTCGAACCATAGGGCCAACGGTGTCGAATCATTTATTTATCATCAAGAGTTCCTTTCTGTGGCGGAGCAGCACTTCCCAGCGATTACTCAGGGTGTTCCATCTATCATACGAGTGATAAACGTTTTTCGAAATAAAATTAATCTCTTCATATGAGATGGTACATTTGCAGACACTCAATAACGAAAAATCCATTAAACAGATGTTGTAAACTCAACGAAAAGCATCCATTACCATCTGCATCTGCTACTTAGAATGTAAGCACATCGCATTAGCAAACATACGGCACTCGTATCAGCAGCAAATCTACGTAGGTATAAGCTCCTTTCCCGAACAGCATTGGAACGGTTTCTTCACGGCAAACACCCACTCAAGCAAAAGCGGATTCTCTTTCTAATCACTTCGATAACGACGAAATAAATCAAACCTCCATCCTTTGCCCTCCGTGTGGAACGGAGCGAATAAAAAACCAGGACAATATACGTTTTTTTCCGAGCATGTGAGTATGTACATACGAGACAGAGTGGTGGATCATAAAACCGAATGCCAAGAGATTGAAATTCCAACAGTTGATAAGATTCCGCATTGAGGTTCTAGGTCAATAATATGATGATTTAAGATGTCACAATCCATATAAGCTACATTTCCAGAAAAAGTCAACCAACTTCAGTAAAAAAATATTTAGCAAACCATGCTTCGCAACGTTTTTATTATAAATTTCGAAAAGATTGGACTTGGTTCTTAAATCTTATTAATGCCCCATAACGACATTCGCCATAATAGCGTTCGACCTAGTAGCCCTACCCCCATTTTTCTATGTGTGTCAGGGTGCTGATGCTACCGGTAATTTTACATTCCATTTGATCGGATTCAATTACATCCAATCGATCGATTGATGAGAGCCCCGCCCCTCCTCCCTCCTTGCTTCAACATTCAGGATTGGTTTATGCTGGCTGAACTTACCCCGTCGGGATGGAAGCGTGACGCAGACGGTGTCGTGGGCGAGCAGAACTCTTGCAGGACATTTTGCAGCTTTTTCGTTGAATCTGTGGGCAAAGAAGGAAAAGAGATGAAAAGCGAAATAAAACTTCAAACTTACTGAATGACGCGGAACGGTGCTGCAATTGATGACCCACTAAGAAACTGTTCACATTAGTGCTGATTTACGATTCTTGCAAACCTAGATTTATGCGCAAATCTTCATGAGCTACGAAAATCCGTTTCCGTCATCCATGAAACCCACAAATGTGAACAGGGTGTAAAACTAGCCGGTGCAGATTTTTTTTTGCGATGAATCCGAGATGAAAGGTTCCGCAGTTAGACAAGGGTTTCACTTACATGAGGCGAGGTCCTGCAGCTGTTGGAATTCACTTGGCGAGAGTTTCTCCCACTTGTAAACCGTCGATGCCATCATTGCTGTTTGATCTGAAACAGGGAAAGAGAACAAAACCCGGAATTAAAAAAAGTAAGTCAAATGGAAAATTGCAAGTTCCCGTTGTTAGATTTATTCAACAGTGGAAGTCGTGGGCGATTGCTGAGGAGTTGAGTAATGAGCTCAAGTGCAATGTGAAAATTATGAATTGAAACGCTGTAAATAAATCAAATGTTAGCTCTTGCATCCAATATTATACAGTGACCATAATTTTTTAATCAGGTTTGAAAAAATATGCGATGAAAATAGGTTCATTGGGTTTAACGGAAAAAACGCTGGGAGAGATGATTTAACGGTTTCGTGCAATTAATTTGTTCATACGACGGATTCCACGCTAAATGACCGATCGACCAAACTTCATTTTCGTTGATTGGAATGAGATTTTGCACATGCTTTCGGTGTCGAAGACTGATCATTTTCTACTGATAAAAAAAAATTCTTCAGTAAGTTTTGAAAAGGTCGTAAGGGTTTTAGCATAAGTTTTATTCAAACAGTTTTAACTCGAAAACTATTGATTGTATAACAAAAACTGTCTGAGAACGAATTGTAGGGAATTAATAAAGACTGTATTCGATGAAATTTGGACACACGCAATTGTTCGTAGCTTTTTAGCGTGTGGGTAAAAATTATTGACATTTTAACTGAATGTATTTCATTGTGTTGTGTCAATTAGGTAATGAGTTTCGTGAAAATCGGTCGAGTGATTTCAGTGATGGCTTCGAATGAAGAAATAGTGCGCCAACAAATTTTGGGCACTCACTTCGAAAACCCAAACGCTTCTCATCGATGGATCGGAAAACAGCTCGGAATCGCACATTCAACCGTATCTCATGTGATCAAAACGTTCAAGGACCGTAAGACAACCAAGCGGAAAAATGTTAGTGGCAAAACACGTGGCACATCAAATCCGGAGAAGGCCAGGATGGTATTGAACCAATTTAAGCGTTATCCCAACATTTCGATCAGGGATGTTGCGAAAAAGGCGAAAGTTTCAGTTTGTTTTGTGCAGAAAACAATGAAACGATCTGGTTTAATTCAACGTAAAAATCAACATGATGACATATTTTGCTTCTTTTCAGTTACGGCCTAACTTTGAATATTTTTCTTTGACCTACATGTATGATAACAAATAAATAAATTACTAAATTGAATTTCTACTTCATTTTCAACTCAAACCTCTCTCTTCGTTAGCTTTGTGTCTGCCACACAGAAATGACACAAAAACCAACATTGAAAACTTCCAATCCCATCTGCCTTTAGTTCCGCCAATTTGCATCTCAAGCAGCCAGCCAGCTTCGTGAAACTCAAACAGGTGAAATTGAATTGATAATCGTATTATTGTTGTATTTCATGATGCCCCATCTGTTGGGGGCTGGAAAAACATACGATCGAGTGTCGGTTCACCTCAATTACATTATACCGTGTTGGATCACCACCAGGAAGCCCTCCGAAAGTTGTCAGCCGAGTTTGGACGGGCTGTGCTGACGATTGGTCGATGAATGCTGAAGTTGGAAAATACAGTGACGATCGAAATATGAGCACAACAACGTTAAGTTGTATTTTTTAAGTTTTCTTTGATTTCACCAGCTTGTGCACGGATTAAAATCCGTGCCCAAATTCGTGAACTTCTTCTTGCTTAGTGTTTCAAGCTTATTGCTTGCTCTCAACTTAGTGTGCTCTCCACAGTTATTAATTAAGAGCTTTCGATGCCAGGTACCATTTTTGCATTAGTATGATTGTGTGGCAAGTACTATTATACCCTATGCCCAGGAGGTCGAGAAATTTTCCTTAACGAAAAATTTCTAGACCAGACCGGGAATCGAACATGGTGTTGCTTTATAGCCGCGCCTTTTACCGACTGAGCTAAAGTAGGACCCCGTGAACTGCAGTCATGAATTCGAGAACAAACAGAATCCCGAAATCATGAACTAAATTACATTTAAAGGTAAAAATCGTGAAAACGTGAACTAGTTCACGATCCGTTTTCATTTTCGGGAACGCATTTGTTTCTGTGTGCAATCGAATAAGCGATGGCAGCCAATCGGATCTCTCCTTAGCATGCCGTATAATTTTCGTATGGCGTACTACCACCTGGTAAGAGAAAACCGACCTACACTCAAGTCTTTTTTTTTTACATCGGGGATTCGTGGCGTGTGAATAAAAAACGCGTTGTTTCGAAAATCGTCGAAAAAAAAACGGCATTATTTCAAAAATAGTCGTAAAAAAATTAAGTT
This sequence comes from Aedes koreicus, assembly GCA_024533555.2. Classification (NCBI taxonomy): domain Eukaryota; kingdom Metazoa; phylum Arthropoda; class Insecta; order Diptera; family Culicidae; genus Aedes; species Aedes koreicus. The sequence goes on along the minus strand of JAHHFK020003576.1, from coordinate 160,200 downwards.
ATTTAAAAAATCGAAAATTGATTCGGAGCCGTTCGACTCTGTCGTCTACAATTCAAAAAAATTTAGAGCAGCTCCAATTTGCTGAATTACTTCATGAAGTGGCTTAGAATCTTTTTGTGAAAATAATTATTTCGCAATGTTATCTTCACCGTAAACCTAACAATTAATTTTTTTAAGCATTACGATTATTTTCGTGCCAACACTGAGAATAAAACTTGAAAAAGGATTCAATGACAAAATACTGCACCGAGGGGTATTTCGCGAAATGTGGCATTCTGTTAAACGGAACTCCACGAAGGAGCTTTCACGCAAATCCTCGTAGATATGCCTTTTCAATAGGTAGCTTATTGTTTACCACGCAATTACCACACTACCGAGTGCATTGCTTACGTTGATGGAAAAAATTAGTTTGTAACATACGCACATACAAACCTAAAGTCAGGTTCTTGTGAAACAGAGGATATTGATATGATGTTCAATTAAAATTGTCTACTCCAAGACATATCGCACACTGTTCATTTTTGAAGTTGAAGAGTTCATCAAGACATTTAACATCGAAACAATAAAATTGACTATAAACCAAATTCGATGACAAGGGTTCTACGACTTTTTGGCCAGGGTTCGGTTGGGTATACTGTCACTCGCTAGAAAAGCTTGCATCCATTTGACAATCAAATTGCTGCTAACAAGATTTGACATCAAATGTTTACAATTCCTGAAAGCAATAAGATTAATTACATAATAAAAAATGACCGATATTTAAAAATCTGTTGATATATTTTACTTCGAACCTTCTCGTCTCGGCAGCTAAGGTCTGTATCCACATTAATCCGGACACCTTCAAATCATTGTAACTTTTGAAATATTGCACGTAGGAATGAAAAATATCACTGTAGTATAGCTGAGAGTCAATGATAAAAAAGACTATGATTGATGTTTACATTTCATGTTTAGTATTCAAGATGGCGACGAAAGAAAAACAAGTGCGCGAGCGAATTTTGTACGGTAAATCCTGACTTGTCCATACGGGACCTTGCAAAAACATTGGATTTGCCTAAATCCACTGTTCACGATGTGCTCAAATCATTTTCGAAACGTCTGACGGTGGAGAGGAAACCGAGAAGTGACAAAAACATTGGACGCGCTGATCCTGTCATGGACCGAAAGGTGAAAAGGATATTAACGAAAAACCCAAATCTCTCCATTCGAACGGTGGCTCGTAAAATAGGGATGTCACCTAGTTTTGTCCAAAAATCAAAACAACGTTTGAGACTTAAGTCGTATAAAGTAAAAACAGTTCCAAATCGCAACGACAAACAGAACTTGGCAGCAAAATCACGGGCTCGACGTTTGTACTGCGTATATTTGACGAAGTTTTCATGCGTTGTTATAGACAATGAAACTTCAAGCAGCTTCCAAGGCTGGCTTTTTATTCTGCTATGGCCAGAAATGCTACAGCTGGGCATTTCAGAACGAAGAAGGCATCGAATTTTCCCAAAAAAACCTTGTGTGGCAAACAATTTGCACGTGTGGCAAAAAGAGTAAATCTTTCGTCACTACAGGCACAATCAACAAGGAGATCTATCAGAAAGAGTGTCTGCAGAAGCGATTGCTACCCTTCATCAAAAGTCACAAAGAAAAACCTTTGTTCTGGCCCGATTTGGCATCATGCCACTATGCTAAAACTGTGATGGAGTGGTACCAAGCAGATCAAGTGAACATTGTACCAAAAACCTCAAACCCGCCAAATTGCCCAGAGCTACGACCAATCGAGAGATATTGGGCTCTGATGAAGCGGAAGCTTTCTGGAAAGAAGCAAGAAATCAAAGACAACATCCAGCAAATTTGGACAAAGACGGCTTCTACGATTTCTGAAGAGTCTGTTCAAACCCTAATGGACGGAGTTAGGCGCAAAGTTCGAAAATTTTATGCAAATACCGAATAACTATGTTTTGTTTTCACGAATTGTGAAAACACATCCCATGAATTTGAAATAAACAACTACGACGGAAATATAATGCGAAATTTATGTTATATTCATGTTTTGAGGTGTCCGGATTATTGCGGATACAGACCTTATAAGAGCACTTTGCTTTATCTGCGGAGAGTTATGGCTGCATCCTCTGTAAAGGTACAAATTTCACGCGCCGGCGTAACGTTAGTGCGATATACCATCTCTGATCAATTGAGATCAATTTTTGGGAGAATAATTCGGCGGAGTCAACTGAGTGAGGGAAAACTGAATCAACTCTGTCCGCGCACGGGACTCCTCTTCAATGAGCTCCAACACCTGGCAACGGGGGAGTGAACAATCTGGATTTCTGTGCAGTATTTAGCTACAGAAAATTCAACACCTCAATTATCTTGAAAAAGACTGTTTAAATGGGTTTGTGTTGGCTTCGGTCGGAGGAGAATGAGAAAAGCAGTCGTGGATTTCAAATTAGGTGTAATGCCCAAGAATGTTCTGATCTTATTGACTAAGCTACTGTATGGTATGGCTAGTTTTATAGCTACGGATTGAGTGTGTTTGATTGGTTGGAGTGATTTGTAATTACAATTATGTGCTGTGTCATATTTTCAATGAATGTATTTTGTGTGTCGCTTGTGAAGTGGTATCTCGGACCATCGCGATTCACGACAAACTCCTTGGATCACCCCAATCTTCATTTTCAAAATCCTTCCTACTGTCTGTCTAGTTTCAATCCAAACAAAAAACAATAAATGCTCAGAAAAAAGTTGTGCCATTCATCAAAACAAGTTGTCAAACGTGCCGATGAGAATGAATATATAATTGAACTGCTTTCCGAAGTTCGGATAAAGACTTCAAGACTTCAAAACATCCACGCCGCTGCACCATGCTCCACGTCAAGGAAAGAGCAAGTTTCACTCTCATTTACATTCACAACATGAACCGGCAATTTGCTAGTTGGCTACGCAGCACACTGGAAATAATGGAGCCTACCCGTTTGACGTCATCGGTAGGTAACAAGAGGGTGCTTGGGTTATCCAACTTAGGCACTAACTCACGATAAAAACATGTCCGCCAAGGAGAAAAGTTTGACATCCTGTCTTTCCTAGACTTTGAAGACGACGATGTGATTAGGCTCCTTTGGCAGCAAATAATTCACTTCAACTGACGCGAAAGGTGGATGCGCGTCTTCAGTCATTTACGTAATGGTAATTGAAATTCAGCGAAAATTCAAATTACGAGTAATTGGATCAGCGTTCGGAAGTTACTCAAAAATTGGTGCAGCTGCTTGTGAGTGAAATTTTTGAATAAGATTAACTCAGTTGCAATCTAAAAGTCTTATCGCTTGAGTTCCTCGTAACTATTTATATTTCACGACGACAAATCCCCTTTCGAGTAAGAACCATTTCCCACATGTATGAAGCTCATGGATCGATTGATTGATGGCACAGAACAAATTATTAATATTGCATTTATAATATCCAAAGCCTTTCCATATCGTCCCCAAGTGGTACGAAAGTCCCAATTGGAAAACACAGGAAATAAGAGAACGGAGCGGAAATCGAACCACAGTGCAGACAACAATGGAAATTCCCTTTCGCCATTATTCGTTCGGACTGTGCGGAATCGATTGCTCAGTTAGGTAATCTTTTAATCCACATCGACATTTGTTCGGAATCAGGCTTACCTCGAACGAAGCATGATGGTATTGGTAGACCCCTCTCCATTGGGGCCGAAATGCCATATCGTCGTCGCGTGATATCTGGAATATAAATCTATTGAAATGTTGACAATCCTATCGGAGATCGAACGCTTTTCCCTTCCGTTTTCTCTTTGGGGAAATCCTGCTTTCAGTCGACTAGGAGCAGGGCTGAGTGAAAATTACTCTAGAACAATAGTTTGAAAAAGGCTTTTAAATTTTCACCATAACATGATTGAAATTATCCATGTTGACATCCGCACTCGAAGCAAACAATTGCATCTTTACCCTATCAAGAATCAAGCCCTTTTCCCGAGTTAGCAAATCGATCCATTGAAGAAAACTCCGTAATTTGCTTTCCTCGAACTTTGGTGTTGCTTTTTTATCAGTTACTGCTGCCACACGTTACAGTCAAAGTGCATCCCAGGAAGCAACCGAAGCGCATAAGTTGCAGAGTTCAACTGTAATAGAGTACCATGAAGAGTGTTCGCTAGGACTGGGCACTACTGACTGCACTGCTAATGGAAGAGGAAATGGAAAAGTTGAATCACTAACGAGACGATACTGCAGCTCAAGGATCGATGAAGGGGCCAGAGCAAGTTATTGCACACTTTGCCCCATTGGCGATGGTATGGACAATAGTGTCACGAGCTACCACGCTTGGAAAGGATGAAGTTTTCAATTTCTGTTTTACCGGGTGCAAGTAATATCTTGTACAGTAATTTTTTCCAATATTACGGTGAGTGGAAGCGTACCTGTTGATGTGGAGAAACTTTGCTTTAAGCACTGTTCGGTTTGATTGGAGTTACATCCATGAAAGTTTGATGCTCTCGATATTGATGAATTCGTTTTTCACTAAACACATGTATTATGTTCGCATGAAATTGAGGACAAAATTTATTCGCAAATTGTTTTACTAGAAAAAAAAAGGGATTGCCGCAAATTTTTGGTTTCTAATTATTCTCCTCATTTTGAAGCAAACATTAAAATAAAACTAAACCAGTCTATTCTTTCATCAATAAACGATCGGAAGAGTTCATGGGCAAATCTCGAGTACTTTTTCAAATGGACGTACGTTGCAAAGTGTGAACAAATGATTTTTCCATTGAATATGAATTGCAAAATTTGTAATAAGCGTTCTAAATTTATAACATTAGTGATAATCGTTTACCTCAAATTTTGCCTAAAAACGACGAAACATGTCCATTACCATTCTTTTGGAATTACGCACATACCCATGACGTTAGTAAATTTTTATTCCGCAAAATGACATAACCATGTGAAGCATCAGCATTACAGTTGTATCGGTGGCCATGATTATATTTTCGGTAAGCATTAACACGAAATTTACTCCGAGAAGCTTGAGCAGGAACAGCTGGCTTTGGTGGCTCCTCCGTTTCCTCCGAAAATACCGTAGACGGAACAGGTCTTTCATTCAATAAAATATGAACATCAGCGAGTCAAATCTCGACAACTTTTTCGAAACGACGTATCTGATTTTGTAATCAATGATTCAAATTTAAATTTCGTTTTCCCAATGATGTGAACCACTAGAACACTTTTTAGTGGTCCCAACAGCATCCTCGCTCTTGGTTTAAATTTATTCAAATAGACTCTCAAGTTTAATTTCAAAAATTTAGTTGGTATTCATAATGAAGTGAACCACTATCACACTTTCTGAGTGGCCTCAATATTATCGTTACTGTAGGCTGAAATCGGTTCAAGGTGTCTTTATAGATGGTTTAAATTAGTTCAAAGTGGCGGAGTATATAAAAAATGTTTTATATAAACAAGGTGGCGGAGTGTATAAACAAGTGTAGTAAACCACTATCACACTTTGTGAGTACCCCCAACTAGTGATGGGAAAAATCGAATAACGTTCAATTTGAAATCATTTACGAAAACGCTATTGGAAACATTTCAATCTCAGTGGTCTTCTGCCTATAGGCCAATCTTACCAAGCGGAATTTTGACTATTGATCTGCATGGAACGAAATGTCACCTTCACTTACGGAATAATCGAGCGAAATATTTTTCCGAAAGTTAAAGTGATAACTCCCATTAGTTAGCGTGGAAAACTCACAAATTCCAATTTTATTTTTCGTTCTTTTCAGGTGGATACTGCTGCAGAAATTTCTTTTCGATTCATTACTTTTCCGTTTCAGTAAACGGAATTTAACAAGGGATTGAGATAGAAATAGAAATTTTGTTTGAACCCGATACTAACCTTACATCATAACACAACGGAGCGAATGACTTAGAGAGAGAGAAAAGAGAAAAAAAAAATTGACAGCGGTCACGTACATTGTGGTGCAAAATGGATCGGACACATTTGATAGCTTCGTGAATTCGCTCGTAAAACTTAAATTATTATTTTTCACCTTCCATTTTATTGCTTTTCAATATTTGTTTTCCTTTGATACATTCATTTTCACTATTAAAAATTATCTGCAATGTTTGGTTTTTTTATGAAATTTTTTTTTGAACAATATCTTGAAAAACAGTGTGCATAGGTCACCGGACAACCATTGAAATTGTTACAAAAACAAGCGATAATAATTATCAAACTAGTTTGAGTGTATGATTTAATGCAGAGACGATTTTTGATTTCATTAATACTACTGCAAAACGCTTATTAGCAAATTTACCAGAAGTTGAAAGTTCACAATGGCCTGCAGGAAGGAAACATCGGTAGCTCAACGAAGTAATGTTATTTTACTTCATAAACGCGGGGAAACGGTTCGGAAGATTGCTGAATCCCTTGGTATTCCTAAGTCTACGGTATCGGACATCATCTCCCGACAAAAAATTACCGGCAGCATTGAAAATCGTCGCAGATTTGGTCGTCCCCCTGTTCTTTCACAGCAAAACAAACGGTAAATATTTGGCACAAGTTGTCAAAAAAGATCCGTTCATTAATGGCGGTAGGTTGGCAGCCGATCTGGAACCCACCGTCGGCAAAACTATAAGTCGGTTCACCATCAGTAAAACATGTACAATCAGCTGAAGTCTCACCAATGGTTCTCCTTGTTAATATGTGTGAAGATGATTACCTAAGACACTACCCAAGTAGCACAACTTGTTTCAATAGAGCATAAAAATCTCTCTTGAAACAAATTAGGGATAGTTTTGTTAGGCTATGTACCTCAAAATCATACACAACAGGAACGGAAAAGGCGCAAGGGTGGAGCGTGTTTGCAACTTGACATTGTTTCTACAGAGTTGCAATAGCATTTTGTAAAACGTTCAAATATTTTAAATCGCGTTGCAAAAAAGTGAAATGATAGCGACGTGTAAAAAAATGCGAGGATAACTTTTTTTTTAAATGGATATCGTTATCAACCAAACATTCGTGATCAAAATACAGAGAACTAAAATGATCTTAAAATCGTGTTGGAATAAGTTTATTTTTTAAACGCTTTCAGATTCATGGATCAATATTCTGTTCTACTACGAACAATATAAACGCCCTTGATTAAATCCTCGAGAATATAGCATTGCTTTAGAACTTGAAAAGAAAAAATTGTGTAAATTCCTGCAGCAAGTAAATGGGAAGTTTTGCTGCAAGGCTGTAGAAGAATATGGGTACAAGCAGGAAAAGTTGATGGTCGGAAATTTTTAGCGGCATGATCTTAAACAACATCTGACCGTATATGCTGCATTGGATTTACTGATACCGACAGTGGCCGAATCTAGATCTGAGCCGGTAAGGAAGAAGTGGATAAAACTTTTTCAAGTGGGTTCGTCGAAAGACATGATTCTTCTCGGCACATTACAACTTGCTACCGAAAACCATCTCCCGTATTCTTTCTCGGAAATGAGTGGTTTTAAAACGCTTCTTGGACTGTTGTATACAGCTGCAGGTATAACTGTGAACCGTAATATTGTGACAGGAATGGTGGACGATTCGGCTGTTATGGCTCGGCAGCTTATTGCAAATGAATTGAAGGGACAACCACTTATAACGGTAGAAATGGATGGAGCTTCTTGGCATTAATGCACGAGTCATTATTGATGGAGAAGCTGTTGTCCGCAATCTGAAGATCGCAGCAAGCCGTGCTTTGAAACTGACGTGTTTTGTTTTTGCTGCGTCGTTTTCGCGAAACAAAAAATCAAATAATATTTCGTAGTTCATCTTAAACAAACAGTGAAATCATAAAATCTCCGCATGCTTTGTGTAAGACGTAGTGAATGTAGTCGATTTCCTCCCAAAATGTGTGGTCAGTAGTACCCCCCCCCCCTTTTTTTTGTTTTTTGTGCTTCGCCCCCGCACCCGAAGGAAGAGTTATGTCAGCTTAGTTTTGTTTGTTAGTGCTATTAGTATTGTGCCACCGGACATAAATTATTAAATTAGAGTATATTTCCGCTTCGTCGCGAGTGAATTGATGGTTATTAGTTGTTAGTTGATATAGAGTCGCCTCATAGCAGGGGATTTTGAATATTGGCAGAGTGTGGAGAAAAAAAAAGCAAACCAGTGCAATGTAGAAAACGGCATTTGCTGGTTAGAAGCAACGAACGAAGCCAACGTGCATGCGCGCGTAAGTGACTGGCATATAATTTCAGATGCACTCACCACGTGGTGTACAGAGGGAGAGCTGGGAAGTTTTATTTCTTTCGTTGTGCAATGATTGTGTATTTCAAGTTAAATTTCTTTTCCAAAGTGTTTTTCACCTGTGATTTTCATTGTATTGCATTTATGCGCAAAGTACTATTCGGGCTGTTCCATTCGAAAAGGATGATGTGAAAATAAGGCCTGTACTCGAAAAAAAATGCACCATTCTTCTTGTTTCGATGACATCTCAATAACCACTTAACCGATTGTTATGAAATTTTTCACATGTAGACAATTCGCTCAGCTAGTGATACCCAGATTTTCATCAATTTTTACCCACGGACAAAAAAGTTACACACGGATAAAAATGGTGCATTTTTTTCGAGTACAGACCTTATTTGCCGAATAGCGGAGTGCTACTTCTGCAGAGACATAAATCCTTCCAAATCACAAGGAAGTCGACCAAATGAAGATTGTACATAACCAACAATTTCCGGTGAGATCTATCTGATTATAATTAAATTAAACACACAAAAGTTGAAACCTGCAAACAAACTGATCGACCAATCAACATTTCACCATACCATTGACCAACTGAACCTTGACGACACTACTGATCCTATTAATCTCTCAAGATACTGTGATGAGACACCCTTCTTTGAAGTACTGGATGAAGTCAATAGTACATTGGCACACCAACCAGACAGGCTTGTTGTAGGAAATCGGCGTGTTCAAATCTTTCAAAATCAGTATTCCAGTATAGTACTACTACCCCAGCGACTGCTTCTGCACCAGCTGCGTTTATCCATCAACCGAATTTTTCACGTAACAGCAACCTTCTACCGGTCAGTCAGGATGGAACCGAAAGTACCCAGCCGTAAATTGCAATTGCTTCTCAGCCTAGAAGTGATTTTACCACTCCATCTGATAATGAAAACGAAAACAACCGTGGCTGTAGCAGCCTTTTACCTCGCTATTTCAAATTGATAAATCTCGATTGTTAGTGAATGAACATCGAATCGAACTACATCAGATTGCTCACAGAAAGTAAGCATAAAGGGTGTCCACGATGAAATTGCCACACTATGAAATTGCTCGAACTTTTTAACCGTTGGGTAGAATTTAATGAAAATTTGGGTGGATTTAGTTCATAGTGCATTATTTACATCCTGCAAGTTTTAAAGTCCTGTGATCAAAACTCGCGGAAATGGAGTCGACAGAACAGCTCGTGCGTGATAAAATCTTGCGCATTCATCACGAGAACAAGGATCTCTCGCATCGTTCCATCGCTAAAACGTTGGGAATCGCGAATTCCACGGTGTCGCGAGTGATTAAGCGGTTCGAGGAACGGTTGACCACCGATCGGAAGCCCAGAAGTGAAGGAAAAAGTATTCCGTACAACACCAAAAATCACAACCACGTAGTTGGGGCCTTCAACCGAAATCCGAACGCCTCCGTTCGGGATGTGGCTAAGAAGCTGTACCTAAGCCGAAGTTTTGTCCAGAAGGCCAAAACTAAGGCTGGGCTTCGAACGTTCAAGGTACAAAAGGCCCCTAATCGCGACGAGAAGCAGAACAAGTCCGCCAAAACCCGTGCCAGGAAGTTGTACCTCAACATGCTGACGAAAGTTGAATGCTGCATCATGGACGACGAAACATATGTGAAGGCCGACTTCAAACAGATCCCCGGCAACCTGTTTTTCACGGCCAAGGATAAGTTCAGCGTTCCGGAGCATGTCCGCACTCAGAAGATGTCCAAATTTACGAAGAAATTCCTGGTTTGGCAAGCCATCTGCACGTGCGGGAAGCGGAGTGCACCTTTCGTGACCCAGGACACGATGAACGGACAGGTGTACATAAAAGAGTGCCTCCAGAAGCGGCTGCTTCCTCTCCTGAAGGCCCACAACGTCCCAACAATCTTCTGGCCGGATTTGGTCTCATGCCACTACTCCAAGGACGTGCTGAAGTGGTATGCGGACAATAAGGTCAATTTCGTGCCGAAAATGTTCAACCCTCCCAACACTCCGGAGCTCCGCCCCATCGAGAAGTACTGGGCGATTATGAAGCAGCACCTTCTTAAACGACCTAAGGTAGTGAAGACAGTCGAGGAACTGAAGAAAGTATGGGTTTACATGCAAAAAACGGTTGATTCACAGGTTGTGCAGAATCTTATGGCCGGGGTTAAGGCCAAGGTGCGGGAATTTGCGTATGGACTGTAAATAAAATACGAGTAAAATGGTAAAATGAAGTTTAATAGTTATTTCTCAATCCCTGAAAATTTGATGGCAATCGGATTAAAACTCGAATTTTGCGAATCAATTTTGTGTGTGGCAATTTCATCGTGGACACCCTTTACAAACTGATGTGATTATATATCCAATATCTAGTTCAGATTCTGAGTTATATCAATTCTAAATTTTGAGGTAATGGCTGCCATCGAGAATGCTTCAGCGTATGCCCTTAAGACCCAACAATACGGGGGGGCACCCCCCCACCCCCCCCGCGCGCCTGCCGTGGTGGCGTTTTTTTTGTCTCCCCCCCCCCCCCCCCAGAAAAACGATAGGGTTGGGGGGTCGATCATTGTTATTATTTTTTTTATAATATAATAAAAGAATGTTTTAAGAAAAAAGAAATAAAAAAAAAAAGAGGAGCCCCCACCATATTATTTTGTTTCCCGACGAGAGGGGTGTTTTTTAAAAATTTTTTTTTTCATAATTAACTGTTCTTTTATCAATTTACTCAGCGCTTAATTGAGAGCAAATTACATTAATTCTGCAGCTTCACGATAATATCTTCAGAAAAGAGAAGTAAATATTAGTTTTACGAACCCAATTGGAAATTACCGGGCAATGAAGATAGACTCTGGTTTTCAGTCTCAGAACTACAAAAACAATGCTGAGAGCAAACTTTCAATCAGACCTTTCGAAGAAGAACAAATGTCTGTCAGAACAAATTCTTGCATGATATACACCACAGCAGCAAACATATGTAGTAGATAGAGTAAACTTTTGTTAATTTGGCTGAAACTTGGTTAGTTTTGTTAGTTTTTTGCACCTGAAAACTGAGCATAATTGAAACACGTTTTCTCAGCCGCACAACTTAGGCAGGGGTCATAGATTTTATTCCGGTATTTCCCAGGTTGATCCAGAGGGACGACTTTCTACCTTAACAAATGATACAACCATAGAAAACTCTAAATTTACAATATGGCAACTGATGGTGGCAATAAAGACATTGTAAGGCTTGGTTTAATATCTGGACGTACTGTTATTTTTACTGCAGTGCTCCTAGATGGTTCTAGAATGTTTTGACAGCAGTTAGTTTTGAAATGTTTCTTCTTTTAAATAGTGCTGAAATGTTCGTCACGATTCATTTTGTTTCAAAAAAGTTATACTTGATGGAAGCCACGAATCGAAAATTAATTTTGGTCACCCACCTAAGAAATCCGACGTGGTCAAGTTAAAAAAACGCGTACTCGTTGAATTTTTTTAAATCGACCATGTGCAGCGTTCTCAATTATTTCCGTGACTGGCATACAAACGATCTGGATCATAGGAAGCGTAGTAATTGAACTTAGGATCAGAAATTGCATTTGAAGGTGTTGAGAACGATTAGGGTAAATCTAAGGCTGTCGGATCATAATATTGCAATGAATTTTATTAATTGCCAATGCACCGTCAGAAGGATTCGTTCGCGAGAAGGAGGGGGGGGGGGGGGCAGTAAACAATCAAACAGGACACTAAAGCAGAATCTAGTTTCTAATAAACGTGCCCGGAAATTGTACAATGAGGTTCTTACGAAGTACAAAGGATGCATCCTCGTGGACGACGAAACGTACTTGAAGATGTATTATGGGCAGCTTGCTTGACAAAAGTTCTATAGAGCCACTAGATGAGGTGATGTCACTAGCAAGTTCAAATTATTTTTTGATCAATTCGCAAGACAGCTTATGATCTGGCAAGGTATTTTCAGCTCCGGACAAGCAACCTAAGTATGGATCCCGAGGTGTACAAGCAGGAGTGCCTGAAAAAACGTATTTTTTCGTACATTAAAGCTCACAATCGACCTGCCAAGTTTTGGACTGATTTGACAAGCTGCCACTTCGGCAAAAAAGTACTATCGAGACAACGGGGTGGATTTCTTCGGAAAGGACTTCAATCCACCCAACTGCCCTCAATCCCGCTCAATAGAGAAATATTGGGCAATTTTCAAACAGAAGTTGAATAAGAATAAAAAGCTGACTCGGGATCTAACAAAGATGAAGAACTGGTGGCACAAAATGGCCGCTAAGATTAGCCAACAAATTGGACGCTCTAAGGCTTGCTTCATTTAGAATTGGAACAAACTTTTGCTCATATTGTGGCACTCCTGGTGGACGGATTTGGAAGTTCTTGGCGCTCACGTGTCGGGAATTTTGTCAGCTTTACGTATGTATTTTTGACATTCCGCAGATCGACTGTACTTTGTAAACAATCAACATGGAAGCCGAAAGAAGGGAAAAAATTGTGCACAGTTATTTGGAAAATCCATTGTGGTCTGCATCTAGGCTAGCTAAACAGCTGAAATTGCCCAGAAATACCGTATGGCGCGTTATCAAACGGTATAAGGAAACATTGACGACGATTCGGAAGCCTCAAGCCAATCGTCCGAGTGTAACTGTCGACCGGAAACTGCGTGATAAGATTTTGAAGACGATTAAGAGGAATCCCAATCTGTCGGACCGTGATTTGGCCAGAAAATTCGGTGCTGCCCATAGTACCGTGAGGAGAACTCGACTCCGGGAAGGAATCAAGTCGTATCGAGCTAGCAAACAGCCAAATCGGGCCATAAAACAGAATAGTGTGGCCAAAATCCGTGCTCGGAAGCTATACGACCAGGTGCTGACCAAGTTCGACGGGTGTCTTCTGATGGACGATGAAACCTATGTCAAGGCTGACTTCGAGCAAATCCCAGGTCAAAAATTTTACTTGGCAACGGCTCGGGGGGATGTTCCAGCCAAATTTAAATTTGTTTTTGCCGACAAATTTGCACGAAAATTCATGATTTGGCAGGGCATTTGCAGCTGTGGCAAAAAAACGAAAGTTTTCGTTACAAATAAGACAATGACGTCGGAACTATACCAACAAGAGTGTCTCCAAAAACGAATTTTGCCGTTTATTCGATCCCACGACCATCCCGCAATGTTTTGGCCAGATTTGGCAAGCTGTCATTACAGCAAAGTCGTTCAAGAATGGTATGCAGAGAAAGGGGTCCAGGTTGTTCCGAAAAACCTTAACCCACCCAACTGCCCCCAGTTCCGCCCTATTGAGAAATACTGGGCAATCATGAAGAAGAGACTCAAGGCAAAGGGAAAGGTTGTCAAAGACATCAATCAGATGAAGACCTGGCTGAATAAGATAGCTAAAACGATGGACGAAGAAGGTGTGCGCCGCCTAATGAGCCGTGTTACAGGAAAAATTCGAGAATTCCTTCGAAACCGTGCCGAATAATTTTATCCGTATTTTTTCTTAAAAGTATGAAGAAAACGCTACATTTGTATAAAAAAAGATCTTGAATTCAATAATAAATAAATGAAATACAGGCAATTGTTTTTGTTCCAATTCTATCTGAAGCAAGCTTTATATGATGAGTGGTCTTCGAAGAAAAGTTCGAGATTTCATCAAAACCAAGTCAGAATAATTTTTTCGCTATTTTTCCTTTAAAGTGCAAGAAATGATTTTCATTTTGAGTACTCAACATTTTTATTTTACTTACATGTTTTCGGGGTAGATTCGATGTTCTTTTTGCGCCCAGATATTAAATAACTCAAGCTTTAATGAACATTAATAATCGATTCAACGGTGCTCAATTGGCGAATAAAAGCATATGCTGGGATGCTGAAAATGACTGGCAATCGGCGGTAGCAGCTATGCGACATGGAGTCGAAAAATTACCCCCAAGTCACGCCGTAAACCGAGTAACAGTAAACAAGCTCGTCTTCGGCGAATTTTTTGAAATTTGACAACCTCACCCATCCCAGCCGGCATGCAACCGTTGTGCCCTTCGATCCTCGACTTTTCCAACCAAGCCACGTGCCAGCGTCGTTTTCGAGAGACGACCCAATTTTCCCGGAATGGCAAGAAAATTGCTTTGCCTTTTGCTCCTCAAGCAAAGCGGCAAAGAAACAATGTGCTACATGTTTAACAATGGATGTGCCGCTAGCTCGGCTGCCGTACCCTTTCTCATTGACAGCTAGCTTTCCGTTTGGGGTTGGGGAAGATAACTACATGACCCAAATAGTTGAGTGAACTGGCATGTACCCACCAACGCTGCTGGATTCTCGAGAATGCGGGCAAGTTCGAGCGGAACTATGCTTTTACACAACCGACCTAACTGAGCACTAAATCCTTCAACCAATCGAAATAACCGGCACAACGAGACAAATCGAAAGCTTCCAATCAGTTTAACCCCAAATGTCCGAACATCATTTATCGTCGGACCGGTCATCCAAGCACGACCGATTGAGCCGACACACACAGGCTTTACTCATTGAATGTTTATTGCTTTCCGTGGGTTTTATGTCTGCTTCCTTCCGGTTGTTGCTTCTTTTCCGGGAGATTTCTGGCACGACTTCCACACGTGTGCTTTGCTTGGAATGGCCTGGAGGGGAAACCGGAAACAATGAACGCCGAATTTTGCCAATTTTTCAGATTGGACTACGTGTCGAAAAGATGAACGACGAACAATTGTTCGGTGCATGGGTGTCACCGGAAAGGGGGGCATGAAACTTTTATCTTGGTTCCATTAGTTTGGGTCATTCCCTGAAGGCAATTTCATCCACACTGAAATCTATCGGAACTAAGCATAGATCCGACGCCACTGTCCAAGTTTATGTTGTAGAAATCGTCGAAGCAAGGACAAGGACAATGGCGAACAAGATTGATTCCGAACAGAAATAGAAATCCAGAGATTTATGGCTGTTTTCGGATCCTACCTGCGCCTAATGGCAATCACTTTTTTCTTCTTTCACATGGGCTTTGTGTATTTTGCCGAAATCGTTCTGAGTGACTTTTCCGCCGAATTGATGTTAATGGAATCAGGGGTGTGAGAGAGCAAATAAAATGTCACCGGTGTCAATTGGCGCCCTAATTAACTGATGGTTTGGATGAACCCGAAAATCCTTAGTTTCATTAAAACTTTTGGGAAGTTGGCGAAAAAAGAAATCATCTTCACTGAAGGCAACACACGTTCTTCATCGTCGATGAAATTGAATATTTATGACTGTGATGCTTCTGCAATTAAATGCTCACGACAATTGAGATTGAATGACAGTCGAAAAGAAAGGTTACTCCCGAACGAATGCACCGGAGTGTCAGTTAAGAGCAAAGAGTCAACTGCTACTTCCATGCTTTCTTCGAAAATCGAGATGGAAATCTAGACAAACAAACATTTCCCAAGAAGGAAGGCACATCTATTGCGGCAAGGGAAAGTCAATATCGTAAAGGATGCTGATTCGGGTGGATATGAATAAAGAAAGATGATCTACTTTCACAAATTGTGTACCTCCTGTTTTCCGGGAAGTGCACAGTGGAGCAAAACTATACAATTAGAAATTATAAATTTTACACGGAACGTAAAGGGTGTTCCGATCAAAATTTGGTCAAACAGTCATGGTTGTAAGTCGATCAAAGTTTTTATAAATAAGTCAAATTCTTTTTCTTTTTCACGTTCAGTTAATACAGAATACAGGAGAAATATTCAGCTAAGCTTCCTTTTTACCGAATGCGAATTGCCGGGTCTTTCGCTTAACACCTACCAGTTATTTTGTACATTCTCCTTGTCCACTTTATTCGACGCAGAACGCCAGGTTGCCTTGAACTGTTTCTCGCTCACAACAGCTTTTTGAGTCTTCTTAAGGTTCCGCTTGACGATGGCCCAATATTGTTCGATTGGACGGAGCTCTGGCGTGTTGGGAGGGTTCTTGTCCTTGGGCACCAATTGAACGTTGTTGGCAGCATACCACTCCATGGCCTTTTTTCCGTAATGGCAAGATGCCAAATCTGGCCAAAATAGAACCAAACAATTGTGTCGCTTCAGGAAAGGCAGTAGACGTTTTTGTAGGCACTCGCTCAGATAAATTTCCTGGTTGACGGTTCCGGTCGCAATGTAAACGTTGTTCTTCAAGCCACAGGTACAGATGGCCTGCCACACCTGATATTTCTACGCGAACTTTGACAGTTTAATGGGCTTGAAAATATCTACCACCTTTCCTCGTCCGGTTGCCGTATAAAATTCCTGTCCAGGAAGCTGTTTAAAGTCCACCTTGATGTAAGTTTCATCGTCCTGTACCACGCAATCAAACTTCGTCAGCATCGTCGTGTACAAGTTTCGCGATCGTGGTTTGGTCGCCGTGTTTTGTTTATCGTCGTGATTTGGAGTCACCACTTTCTTGTAAGTTGACAATCCAGCTCGTTTTTTAGCTCTATCCACGGTTGAAGGCGCCACTCCCAGCTTCTTTGCGACATCTCGGACGGAGCGGTTGGGGTTCCGCTCGAAACAGCGAGCAACTCTTATTGTCGTCGCTGTGGCCTCCGGCTTTCGATTTCCCCCCGATCCAGCTTTCCTGGCTGTTGACAAACGTTCACCGAACACTTTTAATACGTTGGTTACAGTTGATTTAGCCAGATTCAACAATTTCGACAACTTGGCGTGAGAGTAGTTTGGATTTTCGCAATGCACGTGCAAAAATTGGATGCGTTGCTTCTCCTCCTTCGAAGACATTTTGATAACTGAAGTGCTAATCTCAAAATTAAAAAAGAGGCATGATGCTACACGCACACATCTTCAAAATGAGAGGTGTGCAAAATTTTTTGATGCACGGTAAAAGGAAGTCGACCAAATTTTGATTTTTATTTTCAAGTTTAAGTCGACCAAATTTTGATCGAAACACCTTTTAATTCATGTTTGTAAAACGTCGGGGAACGTAACGAAAGATTTCGTGCAAAATTGTGTCTCTTGAAACTGACACATACACATTTGACAAAATATGGGTTTGATTGAATTTATTTTCTCATCCCTTTTAACTCATTCTTATGTGCTAAAGGACGCTTGCATGTGTCGGTCTCTGGAGACAGAAATTTACATGACATATTGGTAGTGTGTAAGCAATCAATATCACGCGTATTCTTAAGTTTTATTATAATTTGATGCACAATAGACTCCAAAAGATCTTATGAATGTAATGTAATACAAAAATACGGACAAACACTATAGTCTCATCTACCATGATCAAACCTTCAAAAAAACTTCCCACTCACAATCTTCTTTCCCGAGATTCTTGTGGGAGTGCAGTAGTATGAATTGCCATGCAGGTAACCCAACTAAACCCAACTGTTGTGTCAGGCAGTTCGTGAATCGGCATCGGATATCGCCAATGATGTTCAACGCATACAGCATCCTCGCCGATAACGGCAACTGGTTTGCAGACAGGCAAATATGACGGCATTATGAACGACGGGCAATTACCCGGTTCAGAAAATTGTGTCCTCCTCAAACGAGGGCATCGCGGTTGCAAAGAGGAATGAAGTGTTCTTCTGGAGCTGTTAAGCGCCTCCAAGATGGTCGATCGACCAGTTTTCACAAATGGTTGCTCGCATGACAACGGAGCTGACTGACCGAAACCAGTTGGTAATAGCGGGCGATTTCAACGCCTGGACGCAGGAGTGAGGGAGTCACCTTACCAACCCTAGGGGCCACATCCTGTTTGAGGCCCTGGTTAGGCTCAATGTAGATCAAGGTACCAAGAGAACCAACCATAGAAACGGAGTGAAGTCGAACATCGGGCTGTCGAGAAACTTGAGGTGGAGGATGGCTACACCAATAGCGACCACTTGACGGTTCGTTATGGTATCGTCCACAATACTAAACAGCGTGCGGAGGCAAAAGCACCCACTCCATTCGCCCGCAGATGGAAGACAACTTACTTTGACAAAAAAGTATTTAAAGAGCGGTAGCAGGAACAAAATATGAGCGAAATCCAGGACCGTGTGGCGTTCAACTCGTAGCGTTACTAACACGTGTGGGTGACGCAACCATGCCTAGGAAGGTCAAGGCTAGAGATGGGAGGTCACTTATGTAGAACTTGCCTCCGCAACAGGTAGAGAATGCAGGGAGCGCGGTCGGAGGCAGAACGAAATGAGCGTCGTTGGGCGCTAGTCTTCGCAAGCTTATGCTAAAGAGGCAGATAAAGGTCAGCAAACGAGCTAGCTTCGAGGGCTTTTGTTTGACAGTCAATACGAACCCATGGGGTGACGCCTATTGGGTGGTAGTGGCCAAAAACAAAGGAGCGGTGGCTCCTACCGAGCAATCACCAGAGCTGCTGCAAATGATCGTTGAGGGAAACTTTCCAAACCTCATCCCAAGTCTCTGGCCTCCCACCGCCGTTGACTTGTCCCATGACCATCGCTCCAGTATCCTAGACCATACTGCTGTCATAGAAGTGGACAGATGGTCGGCAACCACGCCGAACATCCACAATCATGTGGGCAATGCCAACGGCACGTTAAAGGCCGGGGGGGGGGGGGTGGGGGGATTCGGTAGGCTGGTCAGGAGACGATGACGAACGATGAACTCACCGTGATAGGAAAGTCGCTAAAGGTGAACTAAGCGGCAGAACCAGACGGTATACCGAACCTGGCCATCAATACGGCTGTTTTGGATGTTCAGGATGGTCATGCAGACACGAGGGCAAAACGGTGGCGTCTTCCCGGACGCCTGGTAACGCCAGATCCTCGTATTGTTACCTAAGACAGGGAAGCCACCAGGTGAGCTATCAGTTCATCGACCGATATGCTTGTTGGACACGGCAGAGGTGCTTGAGGTGCTTGAGCGGGTAATCTGGATGTCGAAGTACATGGAGGGCACAGGTGGCCTGTCAGACAACCAGTTTGGCTTCCAGAAAAACAGTCAACAGTGGATGCCATATCAATTATTGTGACATTAATAATTCGAAGCATTTGAAAAGATCAGCAGATTTCATGTAGCCTAGGTCCAGGTCCATGCCGATTGTTCCGGTTCGAATTTCTTTCTTGTTTATTATTCGTTGCAATTCCTTTTAAATGGTGTCGGCTCCGAAGGCCCACAACCAACCTCACTATCTCGCAGGAGGACCATCGTGATGCTGCTGTTTAACAGTCCCAAACACCACCAGGACTTTGTATTTAGAGTCCTGGGCGCACTAACAAGACGGTGACTCAGCCGCTCCTAACATGGAGAACAGACGCTGTTTTGAGCCGCCCATAACATGGATAACAGACGCTCAAATGGGTGAAGACTTGGACTTTTACCCTTATTTTTAAAAAGCGGTGTGGCTCGCTTTTGTCCGGGCTGCTTTCGGATATTTGTGGGTTCTTGGAAGAAACTCAACAGAGTCCAACAACTGCTCAGTCCCCCCTCATCCTTAACAGTTGCCGTCGCTCGTCCAGGGCTACTTATTCATGTGTTCAGTAGCTGTTCATCATATCTCACGGAACCCCACCATCCGCGACCCGTGGACCCGCCGGGTTGCTTGCAACTCAGCCCCGTAGAGTCTTCACCTACTCTACGGTCATCCCGTTGTTAGTGTTGTTATAAACACTGAATTGAAAGTAACCGATCATGAAACCATCATTATTAACGTTGAATAGTAGTGGTGACAGTGATTATGTGAAATTGAAATGTTGGAAAAAGTATTCGAAACAAGCTATTTTAAGACTTGTCGAAAGAAGTGTGGATTTTCAAACAAATACCGGTTCTCTAGATCAGAAATCAGCTGTTTTGACAGAAGTTTTAAGAATATGTACCAGTAAACTAGTTTTAAAATATAAAAATATGTACCAGTTAACTAGAAATTTGTTTTAGTAAAGAACTCGAACAGCTGGTACAATTTAGATCGCTTGCGTCTTAAACGTGAAAGAACATTTCTTTTTGAATAGGTACAAAGATGCGCGTAACAAATATTCGCAATCCGTTAAACGAACTCGTTGTGAATATATTCAGAGGAAAATTGATTTTCATCAAAACAACAGCGAAGAGTTTTGGAAAATTTTGAAATCTTTATTAAAACCTAGTAATTGCAAACCGCGATCCATAACCTTCAATGGCCCATTAGAACAGTCAGAGGACATCATTGCATGTAGATTTAATCAATATTTCGACGATAGTATTTTGTCAATCAATCAATCCGTTGATCCAGTAGATGAGGCAGGCGAAATAAAACAACCAATTAATATTAACTGTAGTTTTGAAAGTTTCCACCCAATAATGTTAGAGGATCTAAAATCTATTTGCTTTTCTTTGAACAAAACGGCTGCAGTAGATAACGTAAATGCAAGAGTAGTACAAGATTGCTTTAATGTCATCGGAAACAACCTTACCTTACCTTACCAAATCAGACTAAGGCCGGTGTGGCCTCTGCTGTACACAGAAGTTGTTTCCATTGTAATTGGTCCACGGCTGTGCCTCGCCAGCCTCGCTGTCTGCGGAGGGTCCGCAGGTCGCCTTCTACTTGATCGATCCACCTTGCTCGTTGCGCGCCTCTTCTTCTTGTACCTGTCGGTTCGTTTTCGAGAACCAGTTTCACAGGGCTGTCGTCCGACATTCTTACGACATGCCCAGCCCATCGTAGTCGACCGATTTTTGCGATGTGAACGATGGGAGTTTCTCCCAGCAACTGATGCAATTCGTGATTCATTCGCCTCCTCCACGTTCCGTCTTCCATCTGCACTCCACCGTAGATCTTACGCAACACCTTCCGTTTAAAGATACCAAGGGCGCGTTGGTCCTCCACCAGCAATGTCCATGATTTATGGCCGAAGAGGACTACCGGTCTAATTAAATGGCTTGTGGATGGTCAACTTTATAGTTCGGAGAACTTTGTTCGATCTGAGCATCCTTCAGAGTCCAAAGAAGGCACGATTACCAGCCATAATGCGCCTTTGTATTTCTCTGCTGGTGTCGTTATCGGCGGTCACCAATGAGCCCAGATACACGAATTCGTCTACTACCTCGATTTCATCACCGTCAAAGGTTGGTAAATGACTGGACAATGCGTACCATTGGTACTTCGCGTACCTGCAGGTAGAAAATAGATCCTACTGCGATCCTTAGCCTCTTGTCCAGTAACTCCTATCCCTACCTCCCCGTGGTACCGACTGGGGTATGACTAACCATAGGAAAGATTGGGTAACCAACCCCGGTGGGCCCTTGGTCATATGCTGACAGGGAAGGGGGGCTGCCCTCTTCAAAGGGCGCAGTCTATCTGAGCGTCTGTTCTCCATGTTAGGGGCGGCTCAAAACAGCGTCTGTTGTCCATGTTAGGAGCGGCTGAGCATCGTCCTAGTGCCAGCGTGGGACTCTAAACAGTGCTGTGCACGATGGTCCTCCGGCGAGACAGGGGATTGGAAAAGGCCCAACAAGCCGCCTTTAAAAAATCAATGTTACAAATAATACAGAAGTTAATACGGACCGGAACAATCGGCAAAGACCTACGCGACGAATTAAGGACTACGATTGGAAACTCGGAAAAAACCTGCTGGACCTAATTGATGAATCGCTGCAAACTGGGCTCGTGCCACAAGTTTGGAAAGAATCTTTAGTTATTCCCATTCAAAAAGTTGTTGGAACGATTAAAGCCGAAGAGTTTCGTCCTATTAACATGTTGCACACTTTAGAAAAAAATAAATTTGGAACTTGTTGTAAAAGGCCAGCTGTTAACGTATTTAAATAGTAATAATTTGATTGCGCCGGAACAAACGGGATATCGCGAAGGTCATTCTTGTGAAACAGCGTTAAATTTAGTGTTAGCAATATAAAAAGAAAATGTAGAGCGTAAAGATACGATTGTTGCTGTTTTTTTTTTTGGATCTGAAACGCGCTTTTGAAACGATTTCTCGGCCCTTGTTATTAGAAACAATCAAGAGCTTTGGATTTTCAGGTTCTGCATACAGATGGTTCGAAAGCTATTTGTCTGACAGAACTCAACGGACTGTTTTTAATGATTCTGTTTCGAGCCCTGTGGAGAACAGCCTTGGTGTACCACAAGGGAGTGTTTTAGGGCCCATTTTATTCATTCTATATATTAATGACATGCGACGAGTCTTGCGATTTCGTGATATTAACCTTTTTGCTGATACCGTGTTGTTTATTGCAGCTAAAACCCTTGAGGAGGCTGTTTCACATTTGAATGCAGATTTCCCAAGTAACATTGCTAAGACCATCCAGCTTTATTAAGTTTCATTAAAGTTTTATGAAAGCCACTTGAAATCAATTTGGTTTTATTAAGGCACCAGGAAGTGCCAATAGGTTGCATAGTTTAGTCAGGTTTCTGAGAACCTACACAGCTTGTTTACAACAATCTTAAAACCTTGTTTCTCTAATTCCATTTACTCCTATCAAAGGTTTTATTTCGACTTTATGAACTCGTAAAATGCTGTATTGAAGTGCCGTTTTAGGACTCATTGATTTTATCTTATTATGGTCAGTTGAAAAAGCATTTTAAAACCATTTTGCCTCCAGTAAATGCATTAAACGGCAAATTGGCATTGAAGGAAGTCACTATAAGACCAAATAGTTTTAAAATAGTCATTGCGAAGAAAAATTGGCTTTAGGTCAAAACTGTGTATTTTTCCAATCGCCATATTGAAATAATTGAAATGCGGAAAAATAAATGCAACAAATTTTAAATGATATGCAAATAAAATGTAAATCAGAGACTAATTTCGGCATTCTTTAAGATAATCTCATCCAATTCCAACCACTTTTCAGGAAAGTCTTGCTTAATTTATCAAATATATTTGTTTTAATTTGATTTATGTTGTTGTAAATTCGCATAATTTCCGAGGCGCTTTAATTTTCGGCTCTTATCGTGCCAATATTCACCATAAAAATAATTGCGCATATAATTTGGAGCATAATTCGCTGTAGAAAACACAATTTGTTTTGGATATTTTGCTATCAAACCCCGCAACACTAGACCTTTTTTTTACTGCTAAATGAATCAGAAGAGCAGAGAATCGAACAAAGCAGAACAACAACAACCAACCTCGATTTCACCGTGAAGTTTGACAGCTGTGGCCATTTGGCCCCATTCTGGTTTTAATGGCAGCCAATAGGTTTTATGATGGTTCTCAAGTAGTCATAACATCATTCACTAGAACATTTTCAAAATCTTTAAGTTCTCATAAAGGTTTTATTAAATTGTTTTCACAACCGTCTATAGAGTGGGCCATTTTGTACAAATTTCGGCTCTAAAGAAGCATAGAGGAGGTGTTCGTAGACAAAACAGTTTTGAATGTAGTTTTATCAACAAAGCCGGGAGGAGTGTTATACGGCTGGAATAAAACTAAAATTGTTACTTGGGTTACGTTCTCTAAGTAGATGGTTAAATTACAAACAGTTGAAATTGAACATAAGTAAAACTAAATTCATGGTAATTTCGCGGAATCGAGTTATCGAAGACGTTTCTATTAAAATTGATGATGAGACAATTGATCGCGTTCGTGAGATTAAATATCTTGGCGTGATTATTGATGATAGATTAAAATTTGACTCTCACATTGACGATGGCATTTAGAAAATAGCCAAGAAGTACGGTATTCTCTGCCGATTGAAAAACGATTTACAGTCAATCGCAAAATTGAGCGTATACATATAATGTTTTCATTGTTTTCAATATTTCTGGAGTAATACTAAAGTAAATCAATATAAATTTTCTCCCCTGTAAATTTCAGTATTTTTATTTGTATTTGGCATGTAAATCGTTACAGTGAACTCTTGAATTCATTTAAAACTAAATTTAAAAAACCAAAAACAGCCATTTTTACGTATTTTAAATTGAGCGTACAGTTCATTTTCTTTATAAACAAATGAGTAAAATCAAGTCAAATTAAAAAAAAACATCATTCAGTATTTTGTATGACCACCTTTGGCACTGCTTGCAATCGGCGGGGCATCTATTCCACAAGCTTCTTGGTCACCGTGGACGGAATACTGTTCCATATCTCCTGTACTGCTGTTTTCAGTTCTTTTTTTTTTTGGCATATGGCCCACAATGGAATAGAAATAGTTTCTAGGAATTATTCCAAACATTTTGACATCCATTCCCGGAAATACAATAGATGTTCCCAAATAGTGTCTCCGTACCGGACCACAGCCCCGGAAACCCGGATTTACGGGAACCAGATGAATGCAAATGGTCATTGCTGATATTGTCCCTAAAGCGAATTAGTTTTTGAATCTAACGGTGCCAAAAGAATTAAAATCTGTCAATAATAGCCAGAGTTATAATCATTTGAATTTTATGGGTACTAAGGTACCCTGTCGATCACCTAACCCAAGTAACAATTTGAGTTTTATTCCAGTCGTACCGTTTTGGCTCATATTCCGAACAGGCTCAAATTCCGAACACTTCGTTTTTAAATATAAATTTACTGAACTTTTTTGCTATAAATAATTTAATACTTTAAACTCGCACCCTCTTTGAGGGTTTTTTTAAGCATTTGCAAAAAAGTGACAGTCAAAACCAATCCTGAACTGTTTGCGTTAGCAGAATCCTTAAAAAACAAGCATAAGTAACTTTACAATTTTTCTAGTTGTTTTCACTATTTGGTTAGCTATTTTCATGTTAAGTGCTACCTAAGGTATGCATTAGCCTGGGACACGGATATATGAAACACAATTATTTTCGTTCCCTATTGATTTTTGGGAGCCTTTTGGTTCCTATAATAATTGTGCAAAATTTCAACTCGATCGTTGAAACTTTATTTTAGCGCTCGCAGTTTTAATTTTCCATAGTATTTTATATGGGAAAACTTACCTTTTCAAAGAAATATCTGGCGAGGTGACCCGTTGTCCTCTAAAAATAAATCAATCCCTTAACTTGCTGGGAAATTTTTCAAAGAAACTTTTTTTTAGAAGACCGCAAAGCGATCCGACGCTTGTGGAAAAAGTTATTAAGCTGAGACTTATTGCTATCCAATCGAACGGCTCATTGGACTGCTTTTTTCTAGCAGCACAGTTGCTCCATGCTGAGTGAACATAAACAAAACACAGTGGTTGCTTCGCGCAGCCAGTAGCAGGTTGCAGGTGGCAGTGCTGCAAGAGAAAACAGTTCAATGAACCGTTCGATTGGATAGCAATCAGTTTCAGCTTAATAACTTTTTCCACAAGCGTCGGATCGCTTTGCGGTATTCGAAGAAAAGTTTCCTTGAAAAATTTCCCAGGAAGTGGTTGTATTGATTTATTTTTCAAGGACAATGGATCACCTTGCCAGATTTTTATCTTTAAAAGTAAGTTTTCCCATGGAAAATCCTATGTAAAATTAAAACCACTAGCGCTAAAATATAGTTTCACCAATCGAGCTGAAATTTTGCACAGTTATTACAAGGTCCAAAAGGCTTCCGAAAATCATTAGGGAACTGGATTTTAAATTTTGTCCCAGGCTAGTATGCATCTACTGAAAATAAACGAACAAATTACCGTTTATGAAAAAATATCCATTAAAATAAGCGAAACAGTAGTGTTCGGAATATGAATCATGATTCGACGCATGATTCAAATTTCGAACAATATGTTAAAACATACTATTTTCAGGCAAACACAGCAATAATTTGCTAACTGGGCTAGACAACACAAAATGTCCAAAGATACATGGTCTAAAGGCAAAAGGTCGAACAGACAAAAGGTCGAAAGGGACAAAAGGTTGAAAATGCAAAACCTTTGCGAGGGAAGGGCTAAAAATCATTTGTTTACAAATGATTATCGGTCTTTTTCTATTGTTTTTTCCAGAACCGTACTAACAAAGTGCTGGAAAAACAATGAAAAGGGCCTATCATCATTTGTATACAAATGATTGTAAGTCCTTTCCTGGAAAAGGTTTTCTATTTTCAACATTTTGTCCTATTTCAACCTTTTGTCTTTTCGACCTTTTGCTTTTCGACATTTTGCCCTTTCAATCATTTTCCCCTTACCCTTCTCAGCCTCCCATTCTCTAAAAAGATCAACAGGGCATATAGTCACAATAACTGACCGTCAAATCGAGTTGTCACGAAGCGGAATGGAGAAAAACAAAACTCTTGTGGTGTCGTGTGCTGTTTTTTACAACAAAATGAGTGAAATTAAGTCTAAAAAAGAAAATGTTCAACGCGCATTGAAAGCTATGGCAGCTGGTACATCTCTCCGAGCTGCAGCCAAGATGTATAACTTTCGTGTGACTACGCTGTACGATAGGAAAAACTTCCTCAACCCTGGGAAACCCACTGTTTTGTCAACAACAGAAGAGCAAGAGGTCGTGAGCTGGCTTGAGGACATGGCTGCCGCAGGTCATCCGATCTGCGAAGAGATTCTTAAAATCAATGTGGGCCAGTACGCTAAACATCTGGGTAAAGCAGGAGTATTCAAATTCGGTTTCCTGAATCGACATCCTACAATCTCGAAGCGAACGGCAAATCCAATATCCAAAAGGAGAATAGTCACACCGGACCAGGTTCGTTCATGGTTTCATGAAGTTGAACAGTACCTCGTAAAGAACGGTTACTTGGGAATTTTGAACGATGGCAACCGCACATTCAATATGGGTGAAAGCGCCTTTGAAATGGCCCCCAGCCCCCACAAGAAAAAGGTTTTTGCCAAGCGTGGTATGTATACATATTTAGATTTCAGCTTTTCAACCATGTTCTGCATCTTATGATTTAGGTACGAAGAACGTACAGTCGATTCAAGGAAATTCAAATCGCGAATACTACACTGTGCTGATGGCTGGGTCTGCTTCCGGTGTTTTTGTTCCTCCATTGATCCTGTTCCCCTACAAGGAAAGAATGCCCAGAGACATTGTCCAGAGTATCCCTGCCGGATGGGGCGTTTGACGAACTAATAGTGGCTGGATGAATTCTGGAGCATTCTATGAGTATATGACCAACGTATTTTATCCTTGGTTAGTTAAGGAAAACGTCGAGCTTCCTGTCGTTGTTTTTGTTGATGGGCATCGCTCCCATGCAACTTACGACACAGTTGAATTTTGTAAAGATCGTGGCATTATTTTGGTCTGCCTGCCTCCAAACTCCACTCATTTTATTCAGCCCCTAGACGTTTCGTTTTTTAAACCGATGAAAGCAGCACTCGTTAAATGGCGTTTTGAAAATGGGGGGGCAATAATTTCAAAACCAGATTTTGTTCGACTACTGAACAAAGCTTTAGAGTCAATGGAGAACATTGATCTTATACTGATCAATGGATTTCGAAAGTGTGGCCTGCATCCATGGAACTCTGAGGCCATTGACTATGAATCTTTCCCTGATCCAAGTTCTGTTTCCCAGAATGAACTTCAAAATAGAAGTGCTTTTTTGACTCTCGCGGATCCTGTGAATGAGCCTATCTCTGCCCGAGTATTTCTGTGTGAACTGAATAGTAGGCTTTCACCAGGAACTCTGGAAAATTTTGAGAAGCAACGTCGAAATTTGATGTGGACCGGAGACCTCGAAACCTCGCAATTATTCAACTTTTGGAGAAGCGTTCAAGAGGACGTGGAGGGACCACTGGAGTACTTTGAAATTGACCCATCGTTGATTGGCCTTGATTTTACGCTGGATGCAGACGGTCGTGTTTTGTCAAGTGATGAAACTCCTCTTGAAATCAAAGGTAAGCATGGGGAACATTTATCTCTAAATTGTTAGATCGAAATTAACAATCATATTTTGACGATAATTTTCAGATCAAAGCGGCGATTTAAACATTCCGGAGGATATTGATCAAATACCTCACGATGACCTACAGTTGGAGAACGATGAAAACGTCCAGTTTATGTATGACGTTGAGGGTAAGTGAACAACAACTAAAATATTTTATCAGTATTAACAATATATTACTTATAGATTATACAACGGAATGTATTTCTGATACATTGGAGGATACTTCTCAACATGGAGACTCACCAACCATTGTCTCAGAAACACCAGAGAAGGTCACGCAGAGCAATCCGTATCAGTCCGACCGAAACCCAGAAGCCCGCAAGGGTATAAACCGGAAGAGACGTTGTGCACCAGCAGTTGCAACAAGTGATGCTTGGGTTGAAATTTTTAAGAAAGAAGAGGAAACCAAAAACCAGTTACAAATTGCAAAACGTCAACGGCAGGAAGAACGAAAACAGAAATCAGTACAAAAGCAATAAGAAAAGGAAATGAAGTCAGCTTCGAGACTTCTAAAGCAGCAAGAAAGAGAAGAACTAAAAGAAAGGAAGAAGAAAGAACAGGCTGCTCTTAAAAAAGTGAAACAGAAAGAACGCTTGGAGAAAAATAAGCTAGAAAAAAGGTCCGATAAGTCCGTGACTACTGCGAAAAAAACTTGAAGCTACTAACCAGTTACAACACTTACATACATGATTATATGCATATATTATTACTGTTAGCTTTACATGCTTACTGCATATCGTTACACTCTTACTAAAACCATTGTTTGATGATAAATAAAACATTACATAAAAATATATATTTTTTTTTCTTTTATGGGGGGGGGTGGGGGCGTTTTTTTCCGCAACCCCCCCCCCTCGCCCCGGGCATTGGTTTAATATGGTCTTAAAACCAACCCCAACATATCGGTTGAATTTGTCATGTTCGGAATATGAGCCATAACTAAAGGTGATACGGTCAAAATTTGGTCAAGGGAAAACGCGTGTAAATCGGTGAAATCGTTTATTTAAAAAATCAAATTAAATTTTTTTTTCAAGTTCAATTAGTATAAAATTCAGGAAAAATATTCAGTTAGGCTTCCGCTTTTCCAAATCCGAATTGCCGGGCCTTACGCTTGACCCCTGCCATCAGATTTTGTACAGCCACCTTGTCCACCTTCTTCGCCGCAGAAAGCCAGTTTGCCTTGAACTGCTGCTCGTCCTTAGCAGTTTTTTTGGTCTTCTTTAGGTTCCGCTTGACAATAGCCCAGTATTTCTCAATTGGGCGGAGCTCTGGCGTGTTGGGAGGGTTCTTGTCCTTGGGAACCACCTGCACGTTGTTGGCGGCGTACCACTCCATGGCCTTTTTACCGTAATGGCAAGATGCCAAATCCGGCCAAAACAGTACGGAACAACCGTGTTTCTTCAGGAAAGGCAGCAGACGTTTATTCAAACACTCTTTCACGTAAATTTCTTGGTTGACAGTCCCGGAAGCAATGAAAATGCTGCTTTTCAAGCCACAGGTATAGATGGCTTGCCAAACCAGATATTTCTTTGCGAACTTTGACAGTTTCGTGTGCTTGAAAATATCTGCTACCTTTCCCCTTCCTTTTGCCGTATAAAACTCCTGTCCCAGAAGCTGCCCTTCCTTTTGCCGTATAAAACTCCTGTCCCAGAAGCTGCTTGTAGTCGGCTTTGACGTAGGTTTCGTCGTCCATTACCACGCAGTCAAACTTCGTCAGCATCGTCGTGTACAGCCTCCGGGATCGCGCTTTGGCCGTCGTATTTTGTTTATCATCGCGATTTGGAGTCACTACCTTCTTGTAAGTCGATAGTCCGGCTCGTTTTTTGGCTCGATGCACGGTTGTAGACGATACACCCAGCTTATAGGTTAGGGTTTCGCTTGAAACTACCGGCAACTCTCTTTGTCGTATCAGCGGCTTCCGGTTTTCGATTTCCCCCCGATCCAGAATTCCTGGCTGTCAACAAACGTTCCCCAAACACTTTAATTACATTTGTAACGGTTGATTTGGCAACTTTTAGCGATTTTGCCAACTTTGCGTGCGAGTAGCTCGGATTTTCGCGATGCGCGAGCAAAATTTTGATACGCTGCTCTTCTTGCTTGGACGGCATTTTGACAACTGAAGAGTGAATTCCAAAATCAAAATAGGAGCCACTTTCTACACACACACACCTTCAAAATGAGGGGTGTTCAGGTTTTTTAAATGTAAAATTGAAAGAAATACGTCAAGTTGATATTGACCAAATTTTGACCGTATCGCCCTTTATTCGGAATTTGAGCCAGTATAAAAATAGTGTTCGGAATTTGAGTCAAAATGAATTGAGAATATTGTCATATTTTGGCCATGAATAGAGATTTTTGTATCAATTTCATCGTGGTCTAGTAATTAGAATACACTAGTGCACTGAAAAATCAAATTTCGCACGAAACAGTAGAAATTTACATATTGAGACACTATTCAATAATCAACAAAGCTTAAGGGTTCGGAATTTGAGCCAAAACGGTATAGCATTCCTCCCGGCTTTGTTGATAAAACTACATTCAAAACGGTTTTGTCTACCAACACCTCCTCTATGCTTCTTTAAAGTCGAAATTTGTACAAAATGGCCCACTCTATGTTCTAGTGATAGATGCTATGACCACTTGAGAACCTTCATAAAACTCATTGGCTGCCATGACAACCAGCATACGGCCAAATGGCTACGACTGTCAAACTTAACTGTGATATCGTGGTTGGTTTTTGTTGTTCTGCTTTGTTCGATTCTCTGCTCTTCTGATTTATTTAGCAGTAAATAATATCTGAGAAAAAAGGTCTGGTGTTGCGGGAAATTTTAATTGATAGCAAAATATCCAAAACAAATTGAATTTTTTTACACAGCGTATCGTGCTGCAAATCATATACGCATTCAATTTTGTGGTGAATATTGGCACGATAAGAGCCGAAAATTAATGCACCTCGGAAATTATGAGAGTTTACAACAACAAACACAAAATTTAAACAAATATATTCGATAAATTAATCATGAATTTCTTGAAAATTTATGGAATTCAATGAGGTTATCTAAAATAATGCCGAAATTGGTTACCGATCTACAGCTCATTTGCATTACATTCAAAGTTTGGTGCATTTATTTTTCTACATATCAATTATTTCTTATAATTCAATATAGCGGTTGGAAAAAATCACAATTCTACCATAAAGCCAAGGTATCTTTGCAATGACTACTTTTGAACTATTTGGTTGTTTGGTGGCTTCCCTCAATGCCAATTTTCCGTTAATTGCATTTACTGGAGACAAAATGGTTTTAAAATGCTTTTAAAACTGACCATAATAAGATAATATGAATGAGTCCTAAAACGGCATTTCAAAACAGCATTATATGAGTTCATAAAGTCGAAATAAAACTTTTGATAGAACTAAAAGGAATTTGTTGAGAAAACGAGGTTATAAAATCGCTTAAACAAGCTGTGTAGGTTCTCATAAACCTGACCTAAATATGAAATCTATTGGCGTCTCTTGGAGTCATAATTAAACCAAGTTGATTTCTAGTGCCTTTGATAAAACCTTAATAAAACTTAATACAACAGGATAGTTATCAGCGTAGAAATAAGGGTGCAACAAAGGTTACCGTTTTGATAGCAGAATGGGCTTCAACTGTAATTGATTAAGTCTCTGATAAGTACAACATATAATCATTTATGAATTACAACTTACAATACGGTGGGCCTCTCAATATTGGCACCTAACCTCTACCGATCGCAACTGTAACCAACTGTAAATATAGTTTGCTAAGTTACCTACTTTTTCATACATGTCGCATGAACCGACGAACAAACTGCAGATTAGAAATATAAACTACCTTTTATTTAATAACTGTGAATAACAAACTTTCAATAGATTTCAAGAACTTTCACACCTGCGGACTGTTCCGATTATGACTCGTGAAAAAATGTGTCAGTTCGTTGTTCGGACGTCACTTTCCTGTCATTCTGCTTTCCGCTACGCTTTAGCTGTTTGACATAACCTGCGGCGACGACTTGACGCCTCGTCGTATTTTTCACTAGTCGATATTGGCAAGGTTGCCAGCTTGACGACTTCTGCATTGACAATGGTTTTGGCAATGTTACTTGGGAAAGGTATTTTTTTTGTCGAACATATAAGGGTTAAATAAATCTATCATTTCAATTTCATTTTCTTTTTGCTGCTCTAAAACCGGTATATTCAAATAGTTTGAAACCTCAAGGGAATACATTTAATCGATTTCCTTGAAGTTCTCTGAAGAATTTTCCTGACCTTCTCTAAAGAACTTTCCCATACTTCTATGAAGAATTTATCTGAAATCCTCTGAAGAACTTCCCTGAACTTTTCTGAAGAACTCTCCTGAACTTCTCTGAAGAACATTCCGAACTTCTCTGAAAAACTTCCCCTTAGAACTTTGATGTACCCAGCAACTGCAGCAATTTTTTTCTTTCTCTGTCCATAGCTACCGAATGTGCTCATAACTTCTTGCGGAATTTATTTTTTAAAAGCACAACTGGATACATGGGACCACAAATAAATTCAATCGTGTGTACACTGGAAATGTATATGTGATAGTGCTGCGTCAAAGATTTCTACTACATAGCTACTATTACTTCATAGCTCATATTTTTTGCAAAACCGTTTCTCGAATTTCAAAGAACTATGAAATAGATATCTATAACTGCTATATTATAGTGAACTATAACATAGATTTCAACCACCGTGTGGCGGCACTTTAAATGCAAGACCGTGTCAAGTTGATCGAACTAAATACAAATATTCTAGTTGCAGGACAAGCTACGAAAACAAGAAACAAACGGAGCATGATCAACAAGGCAAATTAATGCATTACTGGTGAGATCTATGCAATTAAAAATAAATATTAAATTCATACTACTAAATACGTGCCATTATCGTAACAGAACATGTTGCGGTAATAGAATTGTTAACATAAATACAAACAACCGATTGATGATAGTATTATGTTTATGGGGGGCTTGTTGTACGTGAAAGTGACCTCGGAATAAACGTGAGAAACCAGGCATTTTGAAGTGGGTCACTGGATCCCAAGTGAGATATCACCTTCCAATAACCGGGCTAAAAATGTTTGCAGTTTGTGATTAGAATAAACCTGCAGACATTTTTCTTCCATATAACCACTGCCGGTCAGTGAGAGTTGGATTGTAAACACACACATGTTTGTGTTCTGCTTTATTTTGAATATTATGGAAAAATCATTTTACAGTTTTCTTTTTTTTTATCACCAACTAGTTTGCTAAGGATGCACCAATTATGAATTTGAACGACTGCTAAATATCTATAATATTTGAACAGCAGGTTTGATCGTCAATTGCAGATGAAATTTTTCATTAAACAATTATTCATAGCTCGTTATTATATAATTTTGATGGATTCCCTCCATATCGCATCCATTAGCTTCTGCGGGAATTCGCTTGATTTTCACTAAACTCCAATTAACTTCAATTTTTTTCGGCCTCTTCCCATTATGGTACAGAACAAGCGCTCAACCGCAGTAAGCAAAAAACACCCCGCAATCTCGCCGCTTTTCTGGTACTTATAATGAACAAGTCACAAATGCGGTCAGTAGATTTTCTGGATCTCCACTTCATTTAGAGAAAATTAAAATTATGAAAAGACCAAACCACCGGTAGCGACACCGTTTAAAATTAATTTTCCTCTCGTCGCGTCCGTCGGTTCAGCCGCCCGTCCCTTCTTTTTCGCAAAGTTCGCTCACTTAAAAACCCATAATCGCTGTCCGCGCGCACAGTCATTCCGTTTCAAGTTTCTACTTTGGAAATTGCATTACCTTAACGCAAGACGAAGCATAATCATTCGGAGCGTGGTCATTAACCGCAGCGAGTGTCACAATGGCAGCGTAAAATATGCCATCCCTAAAAGACTGAAAACAGAAACGACCTTCCTAATGTGGAAAGCTAAATTTTCGCAACCGCAAGGCGCCTACCACAGACATGCCCGAGGGCCCTGGTTGGCTTTTCAACAACTTGGCTTCTCGGTGGTTGCTTGGCACGTGTCGATGGTGATTTGAGGTTAACCTTGCCTCGACCAGCGTAAAATATACGATTTGGAGAGATAACAGATCAGTCTCTTACGCAAGCAGATAAAGCATCCCACAATGATGATGGCTGTCAGTATTCGGCTAGTGGTGAGTGTTGCGAAGGTTTGAAAGATTAATTCCGTTCTGCTAGTCATCTTACGTAAGACGGCGACAGGAATTTTAAATAGTCCGAGCAATAAATACAAGCTGGTATCGGGATTTCGGAAAAGAACTTTGGTCTAAACTATCCTATGCTTGGTCGCCTTCCATCATCACCCCATTCAGCTGGATTGATCCCTAATCTACTCTTTATCGCACTCTATAAAACTCCTCACCTAGCATACTAATCTTTCAGCCGCAAAACAAAACACTTGCCATCAGCAGTTTCCCCTCGTTTCAACACTTTGGAGAAAGTTTTCTGATTGAGAAAAGTCGTATCCCTGTATCGTCTTCTAATGAAGTTGGTTGATGAGATTCGGGGGCGAAATGCAACGACGCCGCCGGAACAAAAAAGTGAAACGGCAGCTATCAAGTTTTCCGACGTCTCTTTCCGCACGTAAGCGAGGAAAGCATACATTATTGATACCGCTGTTGAAGTGCAGAGGAAAATCTAGCAAACGTCAGCAATTTTCTACGGGAATATCAAATGAGCCCGGATAGATTGGAAACAACACACTTTACTTCTTCTTCTTCTTCATCATCATCGGGAAATTTGCGAGAGAAAAACTGCAAGGGTTCATTGTGAAATTCATTTTTTATCGCCACTTTCAGAACTCACGTTTGAATATTCTGTCATTGTACGCTAGATGTTGTCAAAAGGCCCTGACTTGCACGCTCTCAAGCTCATTGTTCGGTGAGGCAAAGAAAAGTTGGCTGTTTTTCCTTTTCACCGTGATGCTTTCATGGAAAAGAAAACGATGATGTGCTGAAAGCAGCAACCCCACCACCCGACGAATGCCGCCGTCGTTTTCGCCGATTCAGGAGAGTGAGAGGATTCGGGAGGTTGCATTGAAGAGGTGACGCAGAAAAAAATGTATTGTAGTGGATTGGATGGTTTTCACGGTTCAAGAGAATCGACACTGTTTGTACTTGCCTGCCACAATTTTGCTTTTGAATGGAATCGTTTGCATTGTGAACATGATCTGCATTGTTCCGTTTATCAAAATTGTCAATGGGAAAATGAGAACGGCTTTCGGGAATGAAATACTAATCAATTTACTTATGGGTGAGATAAGACGCTTGTATCGAATGCCGCTCATGGTATGTGATTGAAGCCATTGATTTTGACCCTTGACATTTAAATTTTAATAGAATGGAGATGTAAACTCCATCGTTAAACTCTTGCAGTGCAGAAGAAATTACATCAAGCTCTCAACAGTTGGATGTCTTGATGATCTTAAATTTTTAAACTGAACAATTTATAGCAACGCGCTAATTTTATGCTACATCAACATTGAGCACGCACTAACACCCAGAATATTAAAAACGAACGGTCAAGAGATAACCGACCCTAACGCAAATTCAAGGAACTTTTTTCAATAGGGTGAATCTTACTATAAGGATTCTCTCCTGTCTCGCTCTCTTTAATTTATTACAATGTCATTATAAAACTTTCGAGGGATTCTTTATTACAGATCGAAACAGTGCTGGCTAGCATACTTTTTAAATAGTTGAATGAAAAACGTAAAGTTGATTGGAATATGAATGAAAGAGAAAGTAGTCAAAGAATGTCTCTCAATGTTAGATTCGTCCTAATGAAAAAGAGTACTACGTTTTACCATTTTTTACGTGACACTTCAAACTTTGCGTTATGACAACAACAAACAAAAATGAAATGGCAATGTGAAAAAAGGTCATGACATTTTTGTACTGCTTCCTACCGGCGACGAAATTTTTTGCTGGCAAGGTTTTGCCATAGGAGTGACATTTGTATACTGACGGATTCCACGCCAAATGACCGATCGACAAAACTTCATGGTCGTTGATTGGAATGAGATTTCGCACATGCTTTCAGAACGATTTGTAGGGAACTGATAGAGGTTTATTGAGAGACTATTAGAATGGTAAAAAAAAAAAGTTCTATAGTAAAAACTTGATAATAAACCTAAAATTAAGAAAAAGTCAACATGCATATCTTTATTTTTTCACCAAATTTTTACCACAAAAACATCTATACGCGCATTTTCATGACTTCAGGTGGATGGAGAAATTTTAAACAAAAATGTTTTCGAAGAAGTCATTTTGGAGGCACTTTTGAAACTTTTAGATTTAAAAAAGCTTATCAATTTTGAAATGAAAAATTGGACTGCAATAGTATCATGCTTTAGAACCTCAGAAATGACAAAAAAAAAAAAGAAAGGCAAAAAACAAAAAAACCAACAAATATACAAAAATAGATTAAAAGAACAGAACCACAGCCCCCCCAAAAACCTTTTTATCAATTATACCAGAGGGCTGCAAAATGGTGAGTAGACACCTGGGATGGAGCGTGCGTCCACGCAACATAGCTATGGTCCTCACAAGTTCCTACCTCATGCTTCCACGGGTCAGGAGATGACAAAGACCGCCAGCTAAGGGTTGCGTACTTAGCTGGTAGTGCAGCCTGGGCACTGTTGTCCTTCTGACTTCAGCTAGATTGAGGAGGTGCGTGCTGAGCGTCTGTCCACCAAGGAGGTGCGGCTCAAACAGCGTCTGTCCTGGCATCCAGCGGTTGAGTAAGAAACGCTGTATCGCGTCAACCTTCAGAATATTTTTTATGCTATTTTCAGCTTCGCATTTGCATCGTTGTGAGTTTTGGCCCATCTAACTCACGTTATGTATTTGAAAAGATGGGATGGTTTTTATATTTTTTAGAGAGAGGATTATGTACGACAAATTCTACAAAAAAAATTCTTCGTCCAAAATAATTAATTCAAAAACTAACATTGTTTATGATCCTACATTTTCTATTTTACAGACAAAAGGAATCATTTATGGTCCCAGTAGGAAAAAAAGAGTTATTGAGGAATTTCCTGTCGTTTAGTTATAAAAAAATTCTCGTTTTAGATTTATTGAGTTACCGTTTTTGGGCAGTAATCATACTCGTATGAAATTTATTTACCTAAATTTTCTTTGCTATTTTGCTAGGCTGCCAGGTGATCAACTTTATTTCAGTATATAGCGTTGGAATTTTCGCTATTTTAGAGTTTCAATCAAATGAGATCGCAGCGGAAGAGGCAAATAGCGGCATTTAATTGTTATATGTACATTATGTAGTATTACTTTACAACATCGTATTATTTCCATCCAACAATAAATTGAATTAATAAATGTTAGTCTTGTAAAATTTCAATAGATTTAACAAACTTTTTTAGGAAACCTCAAATCAAGATTTTGGTGAATTGCTGCTATCGCTGAAAACGAACGAAAACGTGCTTAAGCGCGGAACCACAGAACTCTACAGTTTAACATTTTACAACATTTCTTGCTTTTCAGGATCAACCGAATGAAGATCATTTATTATAGATACGAATGCTTGTAGTATTTTTCATTTCCATAAATATAAACACTATTATATAAATATTTCATGGGAATGGGAGGGACCATCAGGGCACCCGATTGAAGCACTCTGGATGGGGAGAGTGGGAATGCCAACTCTCCATTGCTAACAGTTTGTGAATAGAGGGCGGGCTCTTCTCCCCTTCTCCTCATGTTATATAGCTCGCTCTTTTGACCAATTGTTCAATCTTGTTGTTGGAAGGAGATTCTTTATATCCCTGTGGATACGTATAAGTGATGTTGCCTATCGATCCACCCAACTCCTTTTTGGCCCTTCATACAATGGCATGATTAGGATAATCAGTGGTTATTAAAGCTTGATCAAGTCTAACAGAGAGGAGAGCCCATTGCTGTCGGACTTAGTTTCCGTGCTACAATGGGTGGTAGTACATATCATACATCATACATCATACATACTATGAAGGCATGATGCTACATCATTTGAAAACAAGTTTGCCTCTATCTGATGATCTGAATGCGGAACAAAAGAGTGATATTTTTGTGTACCAGTAATCATTTTAGTTTGCTGAAAGATATTGCTCCATTCTGCAACTCTCTGTTCATAGTCTTCATAAGATACATAACAAAATGACATTTTCGTTAAGCAATCATTATTTTTCTGATTGACCCAATCATATAATTCTTTTGCATTTGTTATTATTTGTTATTTGTTGAAACTGTAAGTAATATTCAAATATTTTCTCCAAGGATAGTGAACCTGCTGCAGTTTTGATGATGATACCGGTGATACTTTGATTCCAGCTATACCTTTGTTAAACAACTCGATATTATGCGCTCTGGAAAATTCATGTTGCAAGCTTTGTTGAGAAGATGGTGTGATGGATGTAGTCGAAAGTATTTCCTCCATAGCGTACCTTGATGTAGATGGTTGAAGCCCCGGAACGGGGTTGTGTGGTTGCTCATCGATATCATACTCAATTTCTGCGTGTTTCACTTTGTTTAAATGTAATCGACACGAATCTCAGATTGATAAAGACGTATCCAACGGAATTCGGCAGTTCATTAATATTAGCCCTTGAATAATGTTTTCGTTTAATTTACGCAACTTTACCGAGCACCGTGTTTTAGGAAAGTGTTTGCAACACTTCACCTTATTGAATTCCATTTTGAAATTATTATTAAACACTCAAAACAAATTTGTTACTGATGCTTTCCGAGAAGTGGACCGAATTTATAAACCAAGTACCAAGTAGTTTTAGATTTCTAGGTATACTATCGGCAATACCCAGCAGCGAGCTACCCAACGGACGAGTTTTTCAAGCTATTAAGAGCCTTTGATGCTACCTAAAATTCAAGCAGGCGGTAAGTTGGTCCAACATTTGAACAAAACAGAATATAAACTGTAGAGGACCCATAGCGCTGACGTCGTTGGCAAATTTTTTTTCCTGGTTTTAGTAGGCCAGGGACATAACTTTCAACGTAAAAAGTATGCGATTTGACAGTTATGTACCCAGCATGTTCGCGTGTGAGAACAAGAGGAATAGTAGCGCTATGCATCCTCTATAATTTATAATCTGTTTTATTTGAACCGTTCATTCAATTATCTTGCGGTCAAAGAGAGAGTAGCGAACAATTTATTATAAATTTCGAAAAACCAACTCTTGTTGTTGGAGAATCTAGAAAAACGTATGGAAAGGTCGTATTTTCGAAAATTATTCGAGTGTGATAAAATTAAATCGCAAATATCTCGAGAATGGATGCTCTTGAGAAGGTCAACAGCGGAGGCTTAAAAATTTTAAAATATTTCAAAAATCAGATTATTTGATCAGAAAACGTTTATTCCCGCAAATATTAAAATTTTGAGAAATGCACCGAAAGTTCATGTTCAAGAAACTTTTTTTTCCTGATATTTCTCCATCCTTAAATCTTCGCCACTTCAAATTTTCACAGTCAAAAAATAGAAAAAATCAAAGAATTTTTTGTTTTATGAGATATTTAAATTTTCATGTTAATTGACGATTTTTTTTCCGAATTTTTTTCTTTTCTCAGTGTATATTTTTTTCACAACCTTCACACATAGGGTCACAACTTGTTTAGTTTTTTTTGTACAACCAAAGGTTTTCGAGCCATAAATTATTAATTGACGTGCTATTCAAAATGCTTACACCCTTTTTAAAACTGACTCTTGAGTCACAAACATCGATGTTAGCGCGGAAAATGCTCAGTCTTCTAAGTCAAACGCGTATGCAAAGCAGTGTTGTTGATTCATGAGCGATTTCACGATTTACAGTCGAGAGTTCTCTACTTGCGAGAGGAGAGCAAAAAATAATACCACTGTTCATCATCCCCCTATCGTTTCCACAGGAGAGTGGATGTGCGTGTTTTTGCCATTGCAGTTTATCTCTTCACTCTATGAAATGAACAATTATTGATTGGCGAGGAAGCCTCTCGCATGGTGAGTGAGTACCGCTTGAGCAGCTGACGGGTTTGCTCATTGAGTGAATGGTGTTGGTTGAGCAAGATGTTACGGGCAATTTGCTTGCATCTAGTAGGTGAGTCTATGGCGTGCAACCAAGAGAGAGGTTTGGATTTATTTTTTCATCATCGCCTATCCGCTCTCTGCTTCCGTAGTGGAGCTTGATATTGATCTTGATAGTATTATAGGATTTGCATTATTTGGATCTAGGCGTTAGCTTATGTCGTTTTTTAGATGCATATCTGGTGTAATGTAT
Organism: Aedes koreicus; assembly: GCA_024533555.2. Lineage (NCBI taxonomy): Eukaryota > Metazoa > Arthropoda > Insecta > Diptera > Culicidae > Aedes > Aedes koreicus. Next base: position 119,956 of record JAHHFK020003576.1, on the reverse strand, counting down.
AAAGAGTGTGCATCTGACCAACGAGACTTGCGAGAAAATGGGTGGCATTGCGCAGCTCGAAACGAAGGACTTTTTGTACGAATGCTTGTGAGAATAAGTTCTTCGTTTCGAGATCCACAACGCGACCCCAGGTTAATTTTCGAGCTGGCTGATCAAGCTCGTGCGTGGGCAAGAAATTTGTTTGCATCTTACATCGAACGCTTATTTATATGTCAACAAACAGAGCGCAGTGTGAGCCAATATTTAAATGAATTACATCTCAGCATTGTTGTTAGGAATATGCAGTTCCTTAACCATCGATATCCATGAGTTCATGATATGCTGTGTTTTATAGCGAGTTTTGGGCTGTATATGATACGAACAATGTCCAAACATTTCGAAAGAGTGATATTCTATGGTATATTTCTATAGGCAGGGATGTTCCTATAAATCTCTGAATTGATAAAGTGACCAACATACAAAGCACCAGTCTGTTCAATACATATTTAGCTCCTAAAAAACTTAGGAGGTTTAAATTCAAATGTGGGCCATTTAAAATTCGTCCTTTTCAGGACAACCAATTCAATTTCCCTTGTGAAAGAGTTTGTTTGTTTGTTTTATCTTACAAATTTCCAAACTCCTATCTTAATTCTTGGCAATTGGCAGCCAGTTGTGGCCTAAATAGTTTTAGTTTTAGTAGTTATCGTCGCATACCTTAATATGAAATAAGTCGTAATTTAAAATGGTATGCCGTAATTGCGGTTGAGAAGCTGTGTCAGATTTTCAACAATATCTCAGCAGCCAGCAATTTCTCGCGTACCTCGAGAAAACCTATCCTTCTTGACCGATTTTCTTCATCAAATTTCTGTTAATAACTCAGCTATTAAAGTATTTTCCATTGAATTAGTTGTTTGGCGCTGCACGCAGAGCCTTCTTCTTCTTCAGCATTTCAAGCTTATTGCTTTCACAATTAGCTTATTGCTTGCTCTCAACTTAATGTTCTAAATGCACTTCCACAGTTATTAATTGAGAGCTTTCGATTTTTGCATTAGTATGATTGTGTGGCAAGAACAATCATACGCTATGCCCAGGGAGTCGAGAAATTTTCCTTAACGAAAAATTCCTAGACCAGACCGGGAATCGAACCCAGCCACCTCCAGCATGGTGTGGCTTTGGGACTAACACATCCTCAATGTGGAAAAACTGGTGACCCATTATAAAGCAATACCAGCGCCGGCCGTGCCTGAATGCTGGTCAAGAAGGAAATGGGAAGGAACTTGTTGACATGATACTTACTTTGGAGGAAGCCGAGAAATCCTCTGCACTTCCACGAGAAATCACTGGGATGTTGGATAGTTGGGTAAAGGTTAGCAGCAGGGTTTGTTTTGGTTAACGATACGCTGAAAGTATGTAGCACTTTCCACCAAAAGCAATGAGCCGGCCGTCGCCGACGTGTCAAAAACCTTCCGGTAGTAACATGATATTTGCGTCTAATACAGTCTACGTGCTCCGATTAATTTACAAACTAAGCCTGCACACCGAATCAAAATTCACTTTGGCACGGTTTTGGTATTTTCCTCTAAAATCTAGTTCTAGATATTGGCACTTTATTTCTGCTCAGATTTTCCGTCGTCATTCTTCCTCAAACGTAACAATCGCCAGCTCAGGTTCGATGCAAGCAGCAGCAGCAGCCATGCATGCCGTACATTTTGAAAGACCAGACAGCAGACCCAAGAATGGACACTTTTTGCAATTCACTTTTTCCACTGCTATTACGTTGAGGCCGGACTGAAAAATATCACAAATCGACTCCGAACGACCGAAACTTTATACTTTCAATCTTTTCAACCAAATTTTTGACGTTTTTCAGCGTAAAAATTGCTCATCATTTCACTGCCACCGAAAACCATGATCCTAGACGTCAGTTTTTTTCGACTCCTCCTCATCAATCAGTCTTTCAAATCTAACGATACGATGCAAAGATAAATAAACTAAGAATTTGTTTTTGAAATTCACATTCCATCTCCTGGTTGAAGTGCGTGTTGTGCTGAGTATAACGGAATAACGATATTTACCCTATCAGTCTACCTTTGAAAATCAACTCCTGAATGAAGATATCAGAAAAAAAGATAAATCGCAATAATTATTTACCGTTATTTTCAAGTTTTTACACAAACAATTCCTTTAATAGTTCTATATATACTGCGATTCCAGTACTTAACCTTGTGTATGATTTCTATGTTTTCATTCTGGTTCATACACTGCGCATCAATGGCAAACACGTGACGACCACGACGCGATGCGGAACCGATTTTTAAATGTTTGATTCTGTATTTTACTCCCTCACTTATCAGAGTCTTCATCACACTAGCCGCTTTCCCAACGAGGCCCGTCAGGATTAGCATTGCAACGAAAACAGTACCTTATTCTTTCGTTTTGCCGTTGTCTCACACACGCGGCAGCTTCGCTAGAATTGAACTTTCTGAACCAGACAACTACTAGCGATTATCTGAGTGAGCAAGAATTTTTTGCTCATCAAAATAATGCTCAGGCTGCGAGTCAAATTTTGCATGAGTTATAACGATTGTGCTCAAGGCCTGAGAGAGATAGAGCTGATTCTTATAAACTCATTCTCTGGCTTTTCCTATTCTCGCGGTGAGTTGAATCACCATATCGTTCAAACCGTCGCGCTCCATCTCGTGCTGCAATGCTGGTACGAACATGAACACTGTGAGTTATCTCTCTCGAAAATAGGTATTGAGCGTTCATTGATGTGAGAGCATACAACACTGATACAAAGTTTCATTCAAATAAAAAAATATCGAAAATAATTTACCACATTTCCAGGTCATTTCAGCTGGAAACGCTCAGTAACGTTTGCATTTAAAAAAAATGGACAAAAATTTCCGATTTTTCACTGGTTTACCTTCACCCGCACTGGCTACCCATGCAGCACCAATCATAGTAACCCCCAAAATTTGACAGCTCTATCAGTCGAGCTCTAACCGTGATGACAAAAACAGTGAAGCAACTCCGTTCAGAAGTGTGCGCGTTCAAAGAACGGCACCCCGCCGCGTCGAAAACGGACATTGTGCGGCACTTTGTGGACGCCGGATACGTCCGTTCCGGCATCTACAACATCTTGGCACTATTAGACAACAATCAGAGCATCGAAAGAAAGCCTGGTTCCGGACGGCCGCCGACCTTGAGCGACAAGAAGCTCCAAAGGATGCTGAAGAGTAAGACCGAAAAGTGGCTACATCGCTGCGTGCGCTTGGCCGGGAGGTCGGTTCAACCGGCCAAACAGTGAAAAAGTACCTGGCGAACATAAACATACATGTCAGGAAGCGGAATTCGCTTCCACTGGTTTCGGAGCTGCAGGCACTGACGCAGCGGCAGCGGCTGAATGCGATGGTCAACTCGATGTTCCCGGCGAATCGCGACGTGGCGGTGGTGATGGACGACGAGACCTATCTCACCCTGGATGGCAACGACTGGCAGGGCACTTCGTATTTTACTTCCCCCACGAAGGAAGTGAGCCCCGAGGTGAAGTTCATTTCACACACCAAGTTCCCCAAGAAGGTGCTGCTGTGGCTGGCAATCAGCGAGAAGGGGATGTCAAAGCCGTTCTTGTTTCGCTCCGGACTGGCCGGGGTGAACGGGGAAATTTATAGTACGAAATGCCTGCCGGAAGTTGCGTCGTTCATCAAGAAATACCATAAGGGCGAAGATGCGGTGTTCTGGCCGGATCTGGCTATCGTTGGAGGAGATGGAGTGGCTGAATATCGATGTGGTACCCATGTCGGCGAACCCGCCCAACGTCCCCTAGCTGCGTCCCATCGAGAATTTCTGGGCCAACTTGAAGAGTAAGATCTACTCCAACAATTTTTCCGTGAAAACTGAGGAGGAATTGATAAATAAAACGAAGAAAGAACTCAAAAACGTGTCTACACGCATGTTTTCGTCCACCAAATGTTTCGGTTGACTGCCGGAAGGCCGCTCGCAAGGGCGTAGAATGTTTTTGCAAGTAAGCTTAAATATTTACCTTCCATGGTAGATTTATCAAAAGCAATTATCTGTCTTAGCTTTTTTTATCACCATCCGAAAAATGTCAATTTTTTGTTAATGCAAACGTTAGTATGGTTGTGTGGCATGTACAATCATACCCTATGCCCAGGGAGTCCAGAAATTTTCCTCAAATAAAAATTCCTAGACCAGACCGGAATCGAACCCAGTCACCTCCAGCATGGTTGCTATGAAGCTGCGCCTTTACCGACTGAGGTAAGGGAGGCCCCTCGATGTAGCCTGTTAAAATAAATGAATCTATTAAAAAAAATTATCTGATTTGAGAACCATCTTAAATTATTTTGAATTTATCATAATCAGGCTCAATTTAATTCTACAATGTGTGGTTGCTTCGAAGTGTGATTTAACGAACACCATCGTCAGGCATGATGAGCTGAACCTCACGGGACACGTCCGCTCGCAGTCGATGATAAATGCCATCATCACATTGGAGATAATGCAATAAATGTCTCTTGGAGCCAATTTTCCATTAAGAGCAATGCGATTAAGGGGCAGCAGCAGAGGAGCTGAGGAGTGGATGGCTGGGTTGGACCCTCTTCTGAAAGGATGAAGCAATTAGAGGGTCGAGGGTTATCTGCTGAAATCCCTTAATCCTGCGCTGCTTTGCTTCTTTTGCGTGCCGGCGCGGCGGTTTGATAGTGAGTGCAAAGTTAGTCTAGTCCCGAGGTTCATTCGCTTTGGGGAAATTATTATTTATGGTGATCGTTATCTGTGTCTCCTTCTGGTTCCTCTCCAAGCCTCTTGGAGGCACGGATGGATGGTGACAACTTTTCGGGGATGCTTTGCACGTGTGCTTTCGAGAGGGTAGGCTCGTGCCGGTTGGATACTCCGGATCGTTAGGATTAATTTAACGAGCGTGAGTGTGTGAGTGCGTGTGCTTTCCACCGAATTGCTCTCCAGTGAACGGTTGCCCTCAACTACCGATGCGTAAAAGAAAAGCACAACGCACCCATTATGCTGCGATGACGGCATATCAGCAGCCTCTGGCGCTGCCAAGGACACTCGCAAATGGGCTTATCGGAGCATTTATTCAAATTATCGAGCGAGGGGAAAATTGTACCATGGAAATTAAGCGTCTTGTTGTTGTTTTTTATTCCGCAAATATTATCATAATTGGACCTAGCGGTACCGGACGGCTGTCGCTTTTAGCGATTTTTTTTTTGTTATGAAAGGGTCTTGCAAGGTTCATGCACAGCTGAAAATTGTATTCGAACAAATAAATACGGAAAAGGTAATGTCGGTTTATAGTGACATCGTTTGCATTAAAAATCCATTGTTTCGATGCGTTGCTTTTTTTTTTCATTATTCTTTTGTGCGGTGGTTGTTGAAGAAGTGAACTGATAAACATTTAATATTATTTGCTCTTCAGTGTGATAATTGTCGTAGCTTTTCCGCAAAATTTTCTCCGGAAAATGTCCTTGCTTCTGATGTGCTGCGTGTTAATTCGCCAACGTTACTCCAATGACTGACTCCAACGTTTGCATGGCCCTTTATTCTTTCATTCATTCATTCAGTCGTTATAATGATTACAAGATTTAATGATAATTTTATTTCGCTAAAACCTTATACACTACAATAATTTCAGACGATTTTACGGAATGTCCCATGAACACGAAAATCAACTGTTCAGAACGACTTCTTAAACCTCCTCCACATCTGCCAGGACTCTAATTCCCTGTTGTTAGCTTTTTAGTACAAAACATAAAACGCCCAATCAATTTTGTGTGGATACCACACTCGAATACTGTATTCATTGCAAAACAAACTCACAGAATTCATTGTAATAAACGTCAAGCAGAATAAACGGAATTGCTACTCAGTTCTCTATCGCCATAGCAAACACGGATTTGAACAACCCCCGTGTAACGGAATCCACATTACGAGCACTTCCGGCAATAATTTCAAGAGTAGAAAATTTGCTTGGCATGGCTACGATTCATTTATAGCCTTCCGTGAATCGCTCTCCACCAACGGCTCACAGGTGAATGGATTGGTATTTGTGGAGAACCAAGGGACGTGATTCGGTAGTCCGGTGGTTCGGATTTAGGCAATCATTATTATTTATGACCACCAATTGCCGCAGAATGTCGGTTATGTCGTTTGGGCTTTAGTTGCCCAGAGCTCATTCAAATAAAAGTGCTGTTCCACGGTAAACCGATTGAATCAGGTAATTAGCTAATTAAGTTCGCTTGCGTTAGGCGTTTTTCTCGGAGATTTATTTCATTATTCGGAATTGACCTTCTGTGTTTTGAACTTTGAAACTAAGCAGAAGCAAACTCGTTAAAGATGTATGTACATCCTGCGCAAATTAACTGACCACATTTTTCATCTATTTGTGCAATCAATTTACATAACAAATTAAGTTCATCGTTAGTTAGTGCTCAGCTCACCATCATCTTCATGAAGCCGCCGTCGACAGTTGACATTTTTCATTCACTCACTCCCCTCCCTCCACCCCACCACTCTGCTGGCACGTGTACACAATTTTCCCATTCTTCGTCCATTCATCGTTCCATCCATCTTTTCAGCCAGTCGTCAGTTCACCAGGCCATAATGAATTACCCCCTTGACAGAAGCTGGCTAGCGGCGGTGCGGACAGCCCTGTTTAAAGTGGAAAAAGATGGATAGTGTTTCCAGACTCGGGCCTTCATCGTTTTTTTTCCTCTCTCCACATTTCCACTTTTCCGCGTCACACGATCGACACGAACAGACGTGGGACGTACTTCCTTGTGTCATTATGGCTCGTGGTCATCCCGCTGTCGGACAAGTGTTTGCTAAGTGTTCCCACCCCCCCCCCCCACCCAACCCACAAAAAAAAAAAAAAAAAAAAAAAAAAAAAACAGAAAAGTAAAAAAAAAAATAAATTTAACTGCACGTAATTATTTTTAATTTTTCTTCCTTGAAACATATACAAAACACAACCCCACACTACCTTTATGGGTGTATGCGGGCTGGCCGTTGCCTCCCCACCCACCCCAAATAAATAAAAAAAAAAAAAAAAATTTATTTTTTTTTTTTTTTTTTCTCCCCCCCCCCCCGACCCCAAACCCACCCCCCACCAAACTGCGACCTGCTGGAATGTTTGGCCAGCGCAGGGAAATGTCTCTGTTTTGAACCGTTGTGTACCACGACGTGCTGTCAGAGAGCTGTTTATTTTTCATCAGTTATTATTCTTCTGAGATATCTTGCAATAAAGACTGTATTCGATGAACTTTGGACACACAAAATAGGTCACCAAAAATTTTCCTTGAGCCCGATTCTTTTCAAACTTTCTGGAAATAAAGTACTACTAAATGGTTAAGTTTTGACATCATTGGTTTATTGAACCTCTTCTCCCAACCCAAATGCCCGCACCTTTGCCTTGACCCCTTTCATCAAATTTTGGGCAATGATAGGACCGACTTGCTTACTTACTTTTAACCACACTTTCTTTAGTTCAAGTTAATTTTCTATCAGTTTTGGAGTTTTAACGAGCTTTGCCTTCATGATTGCCCAAATTTTTTCAATTGGGCGAAGTTCCGGAGTGTTTGGAGGGTTGACGTCTTTTGGTACAAAAACTACATTATTATCTTTCTACCAGTCTAAGACGGGCCGGGCATAGTGGCAAGATGCCAAATCCGGCCAAAACAGTGTCGGGCCATCGTGAGATCTCAAGAAGGGCAGAAGTCGTTTTTGGAGGCATTCGTCCTTGTAGATTTGTCCGTTGACGGTCCCAGAGGTGACGAAGGGCTGACTCATTTTGCCACATCCGCAGATCGCTTGCCAGACAAAGAATTTTTTGGTGAATTTCGACAGTTTCTTCTTCCGTACACTCTGCGGAACGGCCAACTTAGAGTTGGTGACGTAGTGTTCCTGTCCTGGCATTTGTTTGGTGTCGGCTTTAATGTAGGTCTCATCGTCCATCACAATGCAGAACGGTTTTGTGAGCCACTCCCTGTACAGTTTTCTTGCACGAGTTTTGGCCACCGAGTTCTGGTTATCGCTCCGGTTCGGTGCCTTCTGGACCTTGTACACATGTAATCCAGAACGTTTCATTGTTTTCTGCACAAAACAAACTGAAACTTTCGCCTTTTTCGCAACATCCCTGATCGAAATGTTGGGATAACCCTCAAATTGGTTCAATACCATCCTGGCCTTCTCCGGATTTGATGTGCCACGTTTTTTGCCACTACCATTTTTCCGCTTGGTTGTCTTACGGTCCTTGAACGTTTTGATCACATGAGATACGGTTGAATGTGCGATTCCGAGCTGTTTTCCGATCCATCGATGAGAAGCATTTGGGTTTTCGAAGTGAGTGCCCAAAATTTGTTGGCGCACTATTTCTTCATTCGAAGCCATCACTGAAATCACTCGACCGATTTTCACGAAACTCATAACACAATTGACACAACACAATGAAATACATTCAGTTAAAATTTCAATAATTTTTACCCACACGCTAAAAATTTTCGTACAATTGCGTGTGTCCAAATTTCATCGAATACAGTCTTTATTTTAAAAAAATAAATTTTGGTTTTTTTTTTTTAAAGAAAAGAATAAAAAATATATTTTTTATTTATCTCCCCCCCCCAACAAGCCCCAAAAAAAAAAAAAAAAGAAAATAAATAAAAAAAATTAAATTCCCCCTTTCCCCCAGCGGCATTTTTTTAATAAAAAAAACAAAAAAAAAACAACTGAACCAAAATAATGTGTATAAAAAAAAAAAGACAAGATGTTCCCATTTTTCATTCGCTACGGCCGGTATGTCAAAAATAGGGAAAAAAAAACCATGTATGATTTGTAACGAATGCTTCGGTACAGCAGCTTATGCGCCACTCACCAAAGGGTGAGACTGCTGAGGCTGTCAGTGGCCCGGCAAAGGCTCTTTTCAATGGCGGATTAAATTTTATCCCTCAAACACCCAATCACACTTAGCTGACCACACAACAACTGACAAATCCCTTCAAATTCACGGAAATTTCACTAAAAAAAATTAATTTAACTTACTCCGTGTCCAATATATACTAAACATGCTTCACGTATGTGTTGGTGTAGTTTTGCACTATGTTTATACAAACGCTTTTAGGTTATGTCCGATTGTTTTCATTCGGTGTTTATCTTTTACCAGCGATGAAAGAGTTTCGTGCTGTGGTGGTAAAAAAGCTTTTGAAAGGTGAGCGCCCGGGCGCTATTTTCAGAAATTTGAAAAACCTCGGATTAAAGCTCGGGATTTTGTGTACCGAACCATCCGAAGGTACCGTGACACCTGCTCGGTGGATGAGCGGAAGAGATCCGGTCGTACTCGTACGGTGCGGGCTGCACGAGTTGTTAAAGTGGTCAGGGAACGGATTAGACGAAAATCACAGCGCTCTGTACGTAAAATGGCCGCCGATATGAATGTCTCGAGATCGTCAATGCACAATATACTGCAAAATAACCTCGGATTCCAAGCTTTCATGAAACGTAAGGTCCACGGAGTTTCGGAACCTTCCAAGCAGAAACGACTCGAAAGAGCAAGTCTGCTTTTGTCGCGGCACGGTTGGGAAGAATTTATCTTTTCCGACGAAAAGTTATTCGTCTTGCAACAATCCCACAATGTCCAGAACGACAGATTGTGGGCTCTCTCTTCGAGAACTGTTCCAAAGAGTGATAGGAATATTCCACGGTTCCAAAGTGCTGCGTCAGTGATGGTTTGGGGAGGAATTTTGCAAACGAGGCAAATTACCACTGGTTTTCATCGAAAAAGACGTTTAAGTGAATGCCGTATATTATAAAACGGAAGTTTGGGAGAAAGTTGTCAAGCCATATGTACAAGAGGTGTTTGGAGATGATCACTATGTGTTTCAGCAGGACGGAGCGCCATCGCATAATGCAAATCTCGTTCAAGACTGGTCCCGAGAAAATTTGACCGACTTTTTGGACAAGAATGAATGGCCTCCCAGTTCACCAGATCTGAATCCCTTGGATTATTTCGTAAGGTCATACATGCTGGCGAAGGTAAATGACCACAGGGCATCTAATATGAACCAATTGAAAACCGTAATCAAACGAATTTGGGACGAAATGCCGATGGAAGTCGTGTGACGACTGTGACGGTTTCGAAAAACGTCTGGAGCTGGTCAAGAAGGTTAAAGGCGGTGTTATTCCAAAACATATGCTGTAGTTGATCAGTATTATATTGCAATATAATGGGTAAAGTTATCAATAAAATCTGGATCATCGATTTGAAATAAATAGAGTTTTATTTTTTATGAGAATATATTGGACATGGTGTACACCTCCTGCGCCATTGTCGTGATTTCGCCAATCATCGTCATAAGCCGAATCGATGTTGGACACCTTTCAAAATCTGGAGCTTATATTTTACGTGCGTTCACCAGTACAATATTCACAAGACTGATTTTTACGATCAATGCCTACTCTTTGTGATACTCCTAGCAACGCAACATTTGCGAAACCACGCAACGCAGGGGGAAAGGACACTGGAAGGGTCGTTCAAATCTAATCCACTAGAGATGTTCAAGAAAAGTGGTGAACAATATAAACTTCTTAAAATATGAGAGTATTTCCTGTGGAATAGCATTCTCTTATTCTAGATGTTGCTAAGGTATAATTGATTAAGGGCTTCAAATGGTGAGTTGACAACTTCGAAGGAGGGTGCAACCGATCTCTGGTCCACACAAGTTCCTACCTCACGCCTCCACGAGTCATATGATCACAAAAGACTGCCAGCTGAAACATGGAGACGCTGGTTGGCGTAGCCTGGGCAATGTTGTCATTGTGACAATAGCAAAGTGAGGGGGTGCGACCTGTAAATCATATCATATAATTTTCTATTCTCATATCAAATAATGATTGCATTCCAAAACCATTTATCCCTGGAGCCTGGAGCAACATTACATGGATAAAAGGCTGAATTTGTTTTTCAGCATTTCAGCATAACATTTATCTTGAATTTGCACTTCTGAATATTAACTACTATATTCTTAAAAGACTGGCATGCGCTTATGGGCAGTATAGGATTATATTTCAATATTGTGTTTAGTGGTATTAGGATTAGATAAGCCATTTATTTCAGAAAGCATCACACTGGGCTTTTCGATCGCTCCAATTGCTATCATAGAAATGTTACTAGAACAGTAAAAAGACATGTTTTAACAACATATCTTATAAAATAATATCTCTTATTGAAATTATATTTTTGATATTTAGAATGATATTTTCTGTTTTCAGCTTTTCCAGGACTAGTAGGATATTAGTACATACCTAATTATATCTTTTCAGTAACAATCCAGTGGATGTCAGATATGTTTTGTACATACGCATATTATGTTGTCGTATTGACTTACTCTAGCCGCTTTTTACATGGTCAACTAATTTAATTGTGTCTTGAAATGCCATGTACATCATTCAAGTTGGAAATTTCTATTAATAGCATTTTTGTCTTCTATGATATTTTAATTTTTTATTTTTATCTGCTTCAGGGTTTTAGGGAGGGTGGTTCTAGGTAGTGTAGATGTGTTACTGCTGTGTAACATAAAATCTTTTTCTATTAACCACCCACACTTGTGAGTGGCTCCAACAGCATCCTTGTTGTTAGTTTACATCGGTCGTCAAATTGGATATTTCAACATATTCTTGCATCCCATTGAAATGAACCATCCACACTTGTGAGTGGCCCCAACAGCATCCTTACTGTTTGTTTAAATCGTCCTCAAACTACATGTTTTTAACGTATTCTTGTATTCCATTGAAATAAACCATTTGTATTCTGGTGAAATAAACCATCCACACTTATGAGTGGCCCCAACAGCATCCTTGCTGTTGGTTTAAATCGGTCGTCAAATTGGATATCTTGTTGGGTAGTAACCGACCGTTAACATTAAATAACAAGTATCGAGTTACCCTTGCCTATTAGGCTCTAGTTTTTACTTCACTTCCACTCAAACCTTTTCTGAATAAAGACGTGTTACCATTAACCTCTGCCTATTCATTAGGTTATGGGCCCAGCACGCTTCCACTGCGCGAACGGAAGTAGTTCGAAAAATCTAGAAGATTCTTTGTTGAAACCACCACTCTCAAAATGAGCGAAGAAAAGCTTTGGCTGTTCAACGGAAACAACTTCGGAAATTGGAAATTCCGCATCGAAGTACTGATGGAGGACAAGGGACTGCTGGACTGTCTGGAGAAGGCGATAGAAGATGAAGAGTACGCGAAGGATCTACCGGCGGACACTGCTGCTGTGAAAGCGGAGAAGAAGAAGCTACTCGAGGAACGGATTGCCAGAGACCGGAAGTGCAAGAACCTACTCATCCATCGGATCGCGGAGGACCAGTGGAGAACGTGAAAGACAAAGTCACGGCAAAGGACGTTTGGGATGGTTTGAAGAACGCGTTCGAACGGGTAGGAATCGCCGGGAAGCTGTTCCTGAGGAAGCAATTCCAGGAGCTGAAGTTGAGAGACGGTGAGCAGGTCAAGATTTTTTTTGCTGAAGTTCGAGAAGGTTCTCCGAGAGCTGAAGGCGGCTGGAGTAAAAATGGACGAGGAGGACGTTGTGTGTCAGCTGTTGCTGGCACTTCCAAAGTCATACGATGCCTTGATCGCTGCGTTGGAGACGATCCAGCCCGACCAGTTGACACTGGAATACGTGAAGAAGCGGTTGCTGGACGAACAGGTAAAACGGGAACACCAAAATCCACCAAGAAGCGGGGTGGAAGATTCCAGCGAATCAGCTTTTTCCGGTAAGAAGTTCGGCATCAAGTGCTTCGGCTGTAGGCGGTTCGGGCACAAGCGTGCGGATTGCCCCGAAACTCCATAGAAAGATCGGGAAAGGAACCAGAAGACCGTTGGAAAGTTCAATCGGAAGCAAAAATCCGGTGCAAATGTGGTGACAGAACACGAGATGGCGTTTGTTGCTGCTACGGGCGACGGTGCTTTTTCGACGCCAGCTGTGATGTCTGAACAACGAATTGAGTGGTTCTTGGATTCGGGCGCCACGGACCATATGCTGAAGGAGCGATCGTTTTTCGAAGAGCTGCATCCGTTGGCGAGACCGGTTCACATTGCGGTGGCAAAATCTGGCCAGATGCTCGTAGCCAAGTCGGCCGGAACAGTACGGGTGGACATGCTCATCGATGGCAGGAAGTATCCGTCTGTGGTGAAAGAAGTGCTGTTTGTACCAGAGCTACAGTGCAACTTATTTTCGGTTCGTCGACTGGAAGACATCGGAATGACGGTGAAAATTGCCAATATGAAGGTATCCATCGAGAAGGACAATCGGGTCGTGTGTGTTGGTCAGAGGAAGGGCCAATTATATGCGCTGGACATCTATCTTCGGAATGCGACTGCATCAGTGGAAGCGAGTGCCATGTCTTCAAAGCAGGACGGTTTCGAATTGTGGCATCGTCGATACTTCTTTGACTATCCAGGACTGGCCCGATAAGTGCATTTGCGGTGTATGTCTCGCAGGTAAGCAAACTAGGCAGCCGTTCGAAGAGACGAAAGAGAGGCGTTCAACTCGGCCATTGGAATTGGTCCACTCGGATGTATGCGGGCCATTCACACCAACAACGTGGAATCGGAAGCGCTATTACGTCACGTTCATTGACGACTACAGCCACTTTACGGTGGTCTATCTCCTGGAGTCGAAGGATGAAGTAGAGGAAAAATTCGACCAGTATCGGGCGCAGGTCACAGCATTCTTTGGGACAAAAATTGCTAGACTCAGGTGCGACAACGGCGGGGAATATATGAGCAAGTCATTTCGAAAACTCTGCCGCACTGAAGGTATCCGCATGGAGGCTACTGTTCCATATAGTCCGCAGCAGAATGGAGTAGCAGAACGAATGAACCGGACTCTTCTGGATAAGTCCCGGTCAATGTTGGAGGATGCTGGTCTCCCGAAGAGCTTGTGGAGGCGAGGCAGTGCTTACTGCTGCATACTTGTTGAATCGAAGTCCTACGTCAGCCCTAGAAGAAAAGAAGACACCGTTTGAGAAGTGGTACAATAAGAAGCCAAATATTGACAAACTGCGAGTTTTTGGTTCTGTTGCCTACACCTGGATTCCGAAGGAAAAGCGTAGCAAGCTGGATCCGAAATCCAAGAAGAATGTGATGATCGGTTACACAACGAATGGCTATCGTGTTTGGAATCCCAGAAAGAAGGCGCTGTTCACGTCACGAGATGTCGTGTTTGATGAGAGACGGAGTGTCGACGTCGAGCCATCCGTTGAGCCCGTGAAGCTGGTGAGGTTGGAGCCAGAAGAAGAAAAAAAAGAGGACGCCCGTTCGACAGAAGATGATCGTCAGGAAGAATCCGATGAAGAGTACGTGACTGAAGATGAAGATGTAGAAGACGAACCCACCGGAGCGCTCCCTTAGCAATCAGAACGTGACAACTGCACAGCAGAGGTGTCTACAAGGCAAAGCCGTCGAGAGCGCAGAATCCCCGGTAAGTTCTTTGATTTTATCACTGGTCTTGGAGCATCTACTGCCGCTGAATGTTTCGCAGGTTCTACTGAAACGACTGATGACACGGTGATGGCGTATGCACTGAACGCAGAGGCATTCGTGGAAAATCTGCCTACCACAATCTATGGCCTGAAGAAACGGAGCGATTGGCCTCATTGGAAGGACACGGTTAGCAGCGACCTGGAACCTGAAACGTGGGAGCTCGTTCCAAAGCCAGCGCGGAAGAACCTTGTGGACTGCAAGTGGGTCTTCAAAGTGAAGCGCGATGAAGCTGGCAACATCGACCGATACAAGGCTCGGCTTGTAGCAAAGGGCTACTCGCAGCGACATGGCTTCGACTATGATGAGACCTACGCGACGGTGGCGAAGATCACCACAGTACGTGTGCTGCTCGCTGTCGCTAATCACGAGCAGTACCACATTCACCAAATGGACGTGAAGGCAGCTTTCCAGAACGGCGTATTAAAGGAAGAAATCTACATGCGACAACCTGAGGGATTCGAGCGGAGTGATCCAAATCTCGTCTGCCGTCTCAAGAAGTCGCTGTACGGCCTGAAGCAAGCACCACGAAGCTGGAACGACGAGTTCAACTTTTTTGTCCTAACGCTTGGCTTTAAACGGTCAGATCTGGACAGCTGCTTGTACTGGAAGAGAGTCGGGAACGTTGTCATTTACCTGCTGCTGTATGTAGATGACATTATCCTGGTGTCTAGCCATCTGGAGTTGGTGGCTGAAGTCAAAACGAAGTTGTGCAAACGATTTGAAATGACGGACATGGGCGAGCTGAAGCATTTTCTGGGCCTCAAGGTGGAACAGGATCACTGTAAGGGGACGATGAAGATCAGCCAACCAAAATACGTCTCGGATCTGCTACGACGATTTGGAATGACAGACTGCAACTCGGTGTCGACTCCATTGGATCCAAACCTGAAGCTAGAACGAAGTTAGGAAGAAGCAGTGACAACGCAACCCTACCGGGAGCTTATTGGTTGCCTGACGTATCTGGCGTTAACATCAAAGCCGGGCATAAGTGCAGCCGTCAACTTCTTCAGCAGATTCCTATCTGCTCCAACTGATGTTCACTGGAGCCATCTCAAGCGAGTTCGCCGGTATTTGAAGGGCAGCTTGAACTACGGTATAGTATATCGACGACGCGATGGAACAACGCCCTTGCTTGGTTACGCTGATGCTGACTGGGGAAACAACGAGGAAGATCGTCGATCAATATCGGGAACATGTTCCAAGTCTATGGTGGAACCGTATCATGGATGACCCGGAAGCAGAATACTGTAGCGCTGTCTTCAACAGAGGCCGAATACGTTTCACTCAGTCAAGCTTTCTATGAAGCGATCTGGCTTAAAAATCTTCTGGAGGAGCTTGGAGTTCAAGTGGATCATCCGGTACAACTGTTTGAGGATAACCAATCCTGCATCCGTATTGCTGAGGAGCCTCGTGATCACAAACGGATGAAGCATGTGGACATATGCTAAAATTTCCTTCTTGAGAAACTGCAAGATGGAAGCTTCAAGATTCACTACGTGCCAAGTAACGAACAAGCTGCTGACATCTTTACAAAGAGCTTACCAAGAGGACCTTTCGGAAAACTATGAGCGAAGCTAGGATTATTCGATTGTGCGGGGGTGTTGGGTAGCAACCGACTGTTAACATTAAATAACAAGTATCAAGTTAGCCTTGCCTATTAGGCTCTAGTTTTTACTTCACTTCCACTCAAACCTTTACTGAATAAAGACGTGTTACCATTAACCTCTGCCTATTCATTATATCTCAACATATTCTTGTATTCCATTGAAATAAACCACCCACACTTGTGAGTGGCCCCAAAAGCATCCTTACTGTTGGTTTAAATCGGTGCCAAAATTTGAATAACTTTTATGTGCATTTCTGTACAGAGAATAAATCGGGAACATAGTTAAATATCTTATTCGCTGCTGACGTCAGTTGAATTCAGCACACCGTTTACCAAAACGGATCCCGCTGCAAACCCAACCATTTAATCCACCATCCCAGTGATTTCTCGTGGGAGTGCAGAGGTGTTCTCGGCTTTCAATAAAGTATCACGTCAACATATTCCTACCCATTCCCTACTTGACCTGCATTCGGGCGAGGCCGCCGCCGGTATTGCCTTGGTTTGGGATCACCAGTTTTTACACATTGAGGATGTATGCTGGTCCCAAGCATCATCTTTTGGTTCTCTGTGTAATAACAGCTGATCTGGCAATAACGGAGTAGCAACCTCGGGCGGTCAATCATGCTCATGCTCATGCTCATGCTCATGTTGCTAAGGTATGATTGATTAAATACAAAGTTCATACTATAGTCTCTACAGACACCTAAAACCAGTTTGGCATTGCCCGGGTAATGATGCCTCCAGAGCACGACTATTGGATACCCTAGTGGCCCGAGGTAGACAACCCTTCCGCAAGGTAAGAGATGTTTTGGGAATGCGTGATCTCCCCTACATGCAAGTGATTTTCGAATTCCTTTGTTTGTCTGATCTTAGAGTGTAATGTCATCAGCCCCTCTCCTCCAGTCTAGTAAATTCCCTGCCATTGTGTCCCAGTTATACTATCCTTTTGTTTCCGTGCTACTTATACCTGCCCAGCAAGCAGTGGTCACCCATTTGCGGCTTAGTTTCTGAAAGGGACTACAGGGACCGTGGATTTGGTAGATGTCGCATCCATGAGCAGCAAATAATACCTTCAATAAGTTACCTGCCTAGCCCCTTCCAAACAATAATGTGACCCATTAACCTCGAGCTAGCCACGAGTAATTGGCACCTCATTTTACTAAAATTGAAAAATTATACATTGTAAAAAACAAAATTGATTATCGGCTCCGTAAAGTTTTACACACGCCTGAGCCTAACAAATAAACGAACTAATTAAAAAAAAGACACATAAAACCAACTGATGAGGCATAACTTGTTTTTGTCCTCCTAAATTCGGCTATGCGACCACAGTAAAGTGTTTTGTTCATACATCTCTTACGTAATGTATCGTGGACTGTGAAACTTTTAACGCACATTTCCTCCCACCCCACATATCACAGTTCGCACAACTACCCACCTTCACGTAGTTTTACGATGGGCGGTCCGATCCTTTTAAGCCGCCCACCAACACACCCCGTGCGCAAGTGGACCCGTAGACAAAAAGAAAACAAACGCAATTTCATTTTATCTTCGTTAGTCCTTTAAGATGCTTAGATAGCCGCACTGGTGCTGGGGCTTAGGTTGGTTCAATTTCACTTGCCAGGAGCGTCCATAAAACTGGAAGTAATTTTTATCAATCAACACAAGCAAGCAACTAAGGCCAAGGTTTTGTTTTGCCGAACAGAAGCGACAAAGTCGGCAGAAGGTTTGTAATAATGTCACAGGCATACACAATTGCCTACTGGGATGGCATTCGGATGTAATCTTTTCTTTTAGGTTGTCCGGTTGTAAATTTATGTAATCACACTGTGGTAGATTTGATGACTGTGAGGTAAATGGCACCGCGATGGTTGGGAAAATCGTTCCATTTTATTCCTACAAGATCTTAAAATTTGAAAAAAAAAAAATTAAAGCTTTCTTAATTATGATGCAGTGATAGATGAAGCGATAAACCGGTTTCTAAAATTTTCCATCATTCTTGTTCAAATCATAACATTTGCGAATCATTTCATTGATGGCAATGATCATGGAACAACATATAGGGTGTCAAAACAATACAGAGGAAAACCCGTTTGAGCGCCTCGAATCATTTGGAGGTAAATAAACACACAAACTCAGACCGTTGAATGTGCCACTGATTTTCACTGATGCGTATTTAGCTGATTTGTTTGTTTTCACAAATTGAATTACAAACCCATTTGGGTTGGTTTGTGGTATGTCTTCTGTTTTGTTCGTCGTTTTAAATAAGTTCGGGTAATAGTATAATTCATGGTTAACTGCTCAATTGAGAATTCAAAGGACATGGGGGTGTATAAACCATTCAATATTTGGTTCCAAAATCAGACTCGGACGTATGCAAAAACCAGTGAAAATAACTCCTATATGTGTCTTAGAGGAGAATCCTTATCCATGTGGGAATCACTATCATGCAAGACACGCATGTAAGCTGTCTCCATATGAATAATTTATTACTGACAGACTCCCACAGTAAAACCAGAATATTGTCACATTGAGCTCCTCGAGGAAAATTCGTTCAATGAAGTTCAGCAACCACAAAAAAAAAATCTTACCAAAAACGACGACGCATCTCACTATGAAATTTTCCACGCTCAAAGAACCCTAAAAAGTCCTCATCGTGGTTGTCGTCATCGTCGTCACACACACGCATTAAATATTCCTCGGTATTACTTTAGCCAAGAACCATAAAGACCGGTTTATTATGGAATTTCTTCAAAACTTTCTATTCGCCCCCGGACACAAAACCACACAAACAAACACCACACAGGAAAAAAAGCCGAAAAAAAAAAAAAACGAACAAAACAAACAACATAATATTCAGGAATGCGACAATGTTCAAACTTGAGTATTGGGTTAATTCGTGTAGCTAGTGACTAATTTCTGTCGAAAGTGTATTTGTTTGTTTACTTTCAAGTGCTGCATCCAAACATTCTATTTGTTTTATTGCAAATTCGTCAGAATGTTCGCGAAAGAAGTGACCACCAGTTTGTTGCTCGCCCAGAAGAAGCCTAAAGAGATTGCCAAGGTGGTAGGGTGCCATTTGGAAACAGTTTACCGCATAAAAAGTCCCTGCAGGATGGTCCTAAGCAGCAAAAGCCGGGAAGCGGACGTCCGCGCTTTGCACGCACGCCGAACGTGATCAAAAATTGCTCGCAACCCGGTGCGTTCCATAAGAAAACTTGCAAAGGAAGCCAATATTTTGGAGAAATCCATGCGGAGAATCATCAAAGAAGACCTGCATGCATCTTCCAGAGCCAGAGTGAAACGCCACTTGATTACGGACCGGGTCAAGAAACTACGAGTGACTCGTTCCAAGAGATTGCTTTCCTTGTTGAAGAAGGAAAAAATGATAATCCTGTTCTCCGACGAAAAGCTTTTCAGCATCAATGTTCTGGCCAACAGCCGCACGGACCGGCAGAAAATGGAGAACGTTCCGGAAAAAGTGAAATTCAAATTTCAAACCAAACATCCGACTGGTGTCATGATGTTTGGCTTGGTGGCGTCCAACGGTTTGAAAATGCCGCTTGTTTTCATTGATGCTGGAGATAAAATCAATACCGAAGTGTATATCGGTATTTTAAAGAACCAAGTGCTTCCCTGGGTGAAGGCCAACTTCTCCGACGACCAAAACGTTCTCCTACAGCAGGATGGAGCGCCGTGTCACACGTCCAATCGAACCCAACAATGGTTGAACGATAACATGAAGTTTTGGCCGAAGGATTTGTGGCCCCCTAGCAGTCCAGATCTTAATCCGTTGGATTATTCGATTT
The DNA here is from genome assembly GCA_024533555.2 of Aedes koreicus. Taxonomy (NCBI): domain Eukaryota; kingdom Metazoa; phylum Arthropoda; class Insecta; order Diptera; family Culicidae; genus Aedes; species Aedes koreicus. Next base: position 99,985 of record JAHHFK020003576.1, on the reverse strand, counting down.
GGGCATATGTTGAAGCACGAGCCTGCAAAACATCACATCCTAGTGTGAAAACCCTGAAGTCAACCATAACACGCACATGGCAGTCAATGTCGGAGGACTACGTCCGAAAGGCATGCTCTGGCCTCCGGCGTCGGCTCGAGGATGTTATTAATAAAAAATGGAGGACACATTGAATCAATTTGTTTAAAAGGACTTTATAAAAATAACTGCACTCGAAAATGTTGATATTATTGCTTGAATTAGTTGAAAATGGGATTTGAAAGAAATAGAACAAATTTTCGCATTATTTTCTGCCGCACCCTGTAGGAAGTACAGGGGAAAAAAAGTAACCAGCATTTTTGTAAGTCAGACGGTGTCACGCTTGTAGAGTTCGGAAAGTTAGAAAATGCAATTGAAAACAGGAGGAGCAGAGATAAGGTTTCTTAAGCTCATCAAATTAAATACTAAAGTGTGTTGATTGAACATAGAACAAATTTATAATAATAGTAGACATTTATGACGTTTAGTCATGTTTCTGTCAAAGGATGGTTTCAAGTAGCAACAGTTTTCTTCATGTTGGTATGAATCTGACAAATAGACTGTTCGGTACTGAGATAATTTGAATTCTAAAAACGTAATAAAAGTAATGCTAGCACCTAAATTAAAATGCCTAATCTAGTTTAGGGATATTAAAGGGTGTATTCGATAAAAATGGCACACACATATATACTCATCAAAAATTAAACTGATTATCGGATTTTCTTGAAATTTTCAGGGAATGAAGAACTACTAATGAGTTTTGATTTACAACATTTGTTTTATTCAATTTCGTCTCCCATCCCGAATGCCCGCACCTTCCTTTTCACTCCACCCATCAAATTTTGTACAACCGATTTTCCCAGTGTTTTTGTTGTTTTTACCCAAATTTTCTTCAATTCTAGCTCTGTTTTTATAGTTTTGGGATGTTTGCGAAGTTCCGTTTTCATAATTGCCCAGAATTTTTAAATTGGACGAAGTTCCGGTGAATTTGGTGGGTTCATATCCTTTGGCACAAAATTGACTCCGTTGGCTCGGTACCACTCCAATACGTTTCGAGCGTAGTGGCAGGATGCTAGATCAGGCCAAAACAGAGTTGATCCTTTGTGCTTCTTAATGAATGGCAAGAGACGCTTCTTAAGGCACTCTTCCGTGTAAATCGCACCGTTTATTGTTCCGGAAGTGATGAAGGGAGCACTTATTTCATCACATCCGCAAATCGCCTGCCAGATTAGAAACTTCTTTGCAAATTTCGATAGTTTCTTCTTTCGAACATCCTCCGGAACATCGAACTTCGACTTGGCAACGAAATATTCTTGCCCAGGAAGTTGACGGAAGTCGGCCTTGACGTATGTTTCGTCATCCATCACGATGCAACCGGATTTGGTGAGCAGCTTCGTGTAAAGTTTCCGGGCGCGGGTTTTCGCAGTGATGTTTTGTTTTTCATTCCGGTTTGGGGCTTTTTGCACTTTGTAAACATGTAACCCAGCACGCTTCATGGTTTTCTGCACAAAACCGACTGACACCTTAGACTTTTTAGCGACATCTCGAATCGACATGTTTGGACGGTTCTTGAATTATTGTACGACTTTCCTGGCCGTTTTACTGTCCATTGGACCACTTTTACGACCACTCCCTTCCTTCCTTTGGACACTCAGACGCTCCTTGAAGGTTCTTATTACACGAGACACAGTTGTATTTGCAATTCCAAGCCTTTTAGCAATCCACCGGTGGGACGCCCCTGGATTTTGATTGTGAGTGCACAAAATTTTCTCACGGACAATTTCTTGTTTCGACGACATGACTGGAACTACTGAATGTATAACTATGAAACTTGGCAGATGTAAATAATACACTATGGATAAGATCTACTCAAATTTCTAGGTTTTTTACTCATACGATTCAAAAGTTACAGAAGATTTTCTGTGTGCCATTTTTATCGAATACACCCTTTATTTTATGCCTACCTGTATGTGTTTGGTTGAGTGCGCGTGTTTGTGTGTCAATGCATCATTCTTCTCTTTCCAGAAAGCGAGTAATGGCGCTATAACCATAAGCCATAAAGAACTAGGACAAGAGTTAGTGCTCATATTCCAACCGACAGACAAGCTCCTGGATACAAGTAGGAAACGCCTGTGTTCCAGGCCAGAAAAGCGTGCAACGAAGGAGTGCATTAACTTTCTTAGCTTCGTCACTCCCAACGACCTATATACTAATAAATAATCATATGCTTTTTCGCCAAGGAAAGCCTCCCGCACAATCCCATCAAATTTCCAACTCCAGATGTCTATGAAGGTAGTATGAGTTCTCAGCATCATCTTAAGTAGACATCTAATCAACACTTCCCTCCCATCCCATGCTGATCATAAGGACCTGGCCAGGTGTTGTGCAAAGAAATCGATGGATGAGAAGCCTGTCACACCCAAGGCAGCTCTTCTGGCGCTTCCATCGTCTCTACAACAGCCAACCCAGGATTATGTATGGTCGGAAAATAGTATGCTATGCTATGCTATTGAATGCGTTTATTCCCTAGGAGCAAGAATGCAACAAGTCTTCAGAAATCTGCTGACCACTACCTCGATTATCCAGTAAAAACAAATGTAAATACAAACAATCGTGGGCTTCAAATGGTGAGTTGACAACTTCGAAGGAGGGTGCGACCGACCTCTGGTCCTCACAAGTCCCTTCCTCACGCCTCCACGAGTCATATGATCACAAAAGACTGCCAGCTGATACATGGAGACGCTGGTTGGCGTAGCTTGGGCAATTTTGTCATTTTGACAATAGCGAAGTGAGGAGGTGCGACTAAAGATCGTGTACTTGTAAATTAAGTTGTATATCCATACCTGTAATTCATATCATATTGATTTGCATTCTCATTTGTAAAAACCCGAATTAATCCACCGATGGTGAGACTGAACCCTTCTTACACTTCACCAGAATTACGAACTAAAATGTGGCCAAAATAGTACTTTATACATATTTTCATCAGAAATTCCAGGAAGAACCAGGAATATTCGATATGTCATACATTCAGTTTATAAAATGAATTAATTGTCAATCCTGAACGTATTGTTCATCGATGTGATTAAAATATTGCCATTAATAGTCTTTAACGACCTGTTTATATTAGGTATATAAAAGGGAAAAATACATATATATTAGAAATTCCATATAATCAGTCCATAGAATGAATTATCCGACAATCCTTAGCGTCAATTTTGATTATCGATATGGATTCAAGATGCTTAATAAGTACATGTTCGTTGAAAATTGGAGACTTTGTGTAATTTTCGAATGTAATCGTTGCATTTTAAAACCGGACCACTCGAGCCAATCGATCCTGCTCTATTTCTATAGAACCGCATAGTGTGGCTAGTCCGCTGTATGTGCTATACAACGCACCAGATGCGGAACAATAGAATGCAAGCGGCATTTGATTGGGCTGAATGGTCTTGTTCGGTTTTGAGCTGCAACGAATTATGTGCAATTATATGCTCTCAGGTATTGTTTTGGTCATATCTCCATGAAGGATTATCCAATCCTAATGAAATTTTGATCAGTTATTTAAAAATTTTATAAATTTAATTTGGCGCTAACAAAACTAAAATCGGTACACAAATAGCTCAGTATGTAATCGGAGACTAAACTGTTTGATTACTATTATAATAGGCCGTCAAGTACTGTTTCGTTCATATCTTAGTAACGAAATGTCCGAATAAAAAAAAAATCAATAGCGTTCTATGGGAATGTTGTAGCTTTCATTTGCCGTCAACAGAACTGAAATCGGTTCACAAATGGCTGAGAAACCGATGTGACATTATTTGTAACGCACACACACACACACACACACACACACACACACACACACACACACACACACACACACACACACACACACACACACACACACACACACACACACACACACACACACACACACACACACACACACACACACACACACACACACACACACACACACACACACACACACACACACACACACACACACACACACAGACATGTGCTCAGTTCGTCGAGCTGAGTCGAATGGTATATGACACTCGGCCCTCTGGGCCTCGGATAAAAAGTCGAATTTTCAAGCGATCTTAATACCCTTCTTTTGGTGTAAGAAGGGTAAAAATGGTTTAGTTAGGGCATGTACCGCTAGCCGAGACAAGCATAGTTAGAAGAGCTTATGTCAAAACAAATATTGTGGTTTTGCGGTTCCGTTTTTGTTTTGTTTTGTTCGATAGTGAGAATTAATTGTGTGCAAAATTTTGAATGACTCGGGATCCGATAATATGAGCATCGCGGATCTGGATTCAGCCTAGGTGGAAAGGGATATTGATCCATATTGATCCAAAGACAAAGTTTTGCCAAATCATGAATTTTATAAGTCGCAAGCCAGGTTTTGAAAACGATTTGAATTTGGACACTTTTCCAGAAGAACTCGGATCTTTCAGGGCCACTCCACTCCCTAAGAATGTCCTCTGAAGACTTAGTTTTGATAAATCATGAAGTTTGATAAGTCGCAAGCCAGGTTTTGGTAACGATTTGAATATGGAATATTTGAATCTTTCCTGGAGGAATTCGGATTCCGCCGGGTCTCTCTAAGTGGCTAGTACAGTAAGACACCCTCAGAATGTCCTCCAAAGACCTATTTTTGCAAAATCACAAAGTTTGATATGTCGCAAGCCAGGTTTTGAAATAGATTTTAATATGGCCAGTTTCCCGGAGGAACTCGGATCCCAAAGTGCTTCTCCAAGTGGTCAGTATGGTCAGACACCCTCAGAATGTCCTCCGAAGACCAAGATTTGCAAAATCCTGAAGTATGATATGTCGCATGAAAAGTTTTGAAAAAGATTTGAACATGGCCACTTCCCCGGAGGAACTCGGATTCCACAGGGCCTTCCTAAGTGGCCAGTATGTTCAGACACCCTCAACATGTCCTCCAAACAACAAGTTTTGCAAAATCATGAAGTTTGATGTGTCGCAAGCCAGGTTTTGGAAAAGATTTGAATATGGCCTCTTTTCCGGAGGAACTCCGATCCCGTGACAAGCATTGAAGGCTCATTCAGCATTTACGTTAAAATTGCGCTTTCAATTTTCAACTGCTGTTTGAATATGGAAGACTGGCAGGCGACTATTTTCCGGTTTGGAGTTACATTTCAATAATTTTATGTAGTGGTAACTTTTCCAGGACTATTAAGATATTGAAGCATACCTGATTTTTCTTATCAGTAAAAAACCGGTGGAAGTCAGATAAATATATTTGTTGCATACATGTATTGTGTTCTCCTTAGTATAAATTCATATATTCGGGCGTCCAGGAATGAGGCGGATTGCATGAGGAGAGCCGGAATGTCCGGTGCTCATGGATAGAGGGTGGGTAATTATTCTGGCACATTTGGGGCATCCTTTCGCTCGATGGATTGCCTTTTTGACCATTTTTTCAGGCTTGTTTTTGGAAAGTTCACTGGTAAATCTTTATATCGAAAAAAATAAGCTATAGATCTTTTCTAAGTAAAGATATGTTATAGGCTTTAATTTATTATTTATTATTTATTTTGTGTACAGTTCATTCTTAACTGGCGGCCGGTACCATCAAATTTTGTGAATGGCCTCTAATAGAAAAGATGGAGATGTGTATTCGCTCTAGTAAAAACGAAAATCCGACTTCCCCGTGATCCGTGAGGCTGTGACTGGCGTCGTTTTTGGCGAAATAAACTAAAGATCCCTCGAAACATATACATGGAAAGTGGTCCACAGGCCCCATTCCGTTTTGATCCGTACGTAATGCTGTTGGTTCCAGCCAACCAAATTCAACTACGAAATGAGCGGGCATCTAAGCGCATGTTCAAGTTCATAGATGATACATCATTATTCCTCCGTACTGTCACAAACTAAATTAGATTGCACCGTAAAAAAGTTAAATTAGATTATAGAGTCAATTATTTCAATTGTAAATCCACTCGATTAAGAGGGAGCTGAAGTTTGCATGTGTCTAAAAGGTTCTTTTGCATTTAATACGTTTTAATTGATGGTTCTCTCCCACACAAACAATTTTCAAAAATCGTGTTTGGTGGTTTTTGAGTAAGAATTGCCGTCTTAAAAAATTCACCTTTTACAGAGATTTTGCCTTCTTTCAAACATGAGCTATCCTTTACAATTGTATTTATCAGCTGATCATTGGCACTAGAAAAAGATACATGCATAGATGTTTTATTCTTCCTAACATAAGTCTTAGAGTTATTTTGATAATGTTTGTTTTGGTGTTTCTATTCCTCATTCGATATAGATTCTGTGATTTTCGTGAAGTAAATTATTCCGGAAAATGTTTAGCGGATTGTTATATTTTTAAGTACTATTCCTTCTGTGTAGTCTCCACAGTATGGAATCAATGCTAATTTACCTTCAATAGCATTGAAAAATTAACAAATATATTCAATAATTAAATTTTACAACTATGATTTTTAAAACGACTGAATCTGCTAGTGAGCATCTTGACGTTACCCTTAATCTATCTTTTTTCTCTGTTTCCTCATGCGCTGTACATTCGGCTCGAATTGGTCAGCTCACCGCTGCCATGTATGCTAGATCTGGCGTCCCCTGTGCTGTCATGTTTTTGTGTAGTAATGCAATTAGGCGCGCAAATCCTCTGACAAGTCATTTTTCACCGCCCGTACTTATATTCTTAAACATTCTTCTCTTTTCAGAGAGCGAGTACTGGCGCTATAACCACAAGCCATATGAGCCTGGGCTATAGTTAATGCTTAGGTTCCAACTCTTTGAAGAGAAATGGAGCATCAATTAACATTCTTAGACTAGATGCTCCCAACGATGATTTTAAATAAAGTTTTGTTCTGTACACCAAACAGAGCATTACGTTGAACTATTCTCTCCGACTATTCATCTCCATTTTCTTTTGATATCTACTGAAGACTAAGTGGGTTCTCCATGTCTTCTTAAGGTAGATATTAAATCCTTCCTATCTTCAACGGTTGCATGGACGTGGCCAGGTGAGCGATCGACGAGTGGTTTCGTGGAGATTGTTGCGTGAAAAAACATATCATTAACTGGATAAGTTTCATGGTGACATGCAATGTCTCCTAAGAATTATTCCTTGACGTAGCTCCATCCATGAGCTTTGAAAACGTCAATGCTAATGCTAATTCTAATGAACTTCAAAAAGATATAAAGATTGATCAATTATATAACAAACTAATCAGTGTGCACTTTATCATGTTTGACCAATTTTTGACCATTCCACCCGTTACCAACCAAAATCATCCCCAATCATATGCAACGGAGATTTTAATGGACGAATATTCACCTTTATGTTATGCTCCCATGTATACATGAAATCTCCACTAACCCATTTTCCGACTATTTCGATGAAATGTCCTTTCGATTAAATTTTCTTTCGACGATATATCGATGTATATAAAAGCCGCTATGGAATCCAATTTCATTCGATCAAATATCATCCGACCAAATGTTCAAGATCCATGGAGTGCAGGTTCCACCAACAAAGTGCAGGTGGTGCTCTAAGACAAAAACCCTCTCGCCAGGTAACTTAGTAGTTAACGAGACTGCTGCTTGACACCTCAGGGACTCTGGATTCAATCTCAGCCGAAAACGGTGGGATTTTTACTGATGCCGAAAAAAATCTAGGGTTAGTCATCAATCTAAAGAGTCCCAATAATTATCGACTCACCCTTTAGAAAAATCGAAAAATATCAAACCAATCTTGTTACAGTGCTCATATAATGTTTTTTTTGTAGAAAATTTTCGAAATCATCAGTGACGATTATTTACCAATCAGTTGCCTCAAATGTAATCCTCGTTGTATGAATTGAACTGGATTACATACCTGTGAAAAGAAAAGAAAACAACAAAGATCATTAGTTATACCATTAACTGAATCAAGAATATGTACAATCAAGAGAAATCACGATTGTGATAATTAAATTGATGGATAAAACTGTCATTGTCTCATATAATTATCAATGAGCACTTTGACTGCATTTTGGTTCATGATTCATACAGATTATCTTTGTAAAATCATACCTTTTTTCCAATAAATTAAAGCCTGCACACTCTTTTCGGTGAAATTTACTCTTGGATTCGTCATTCTTTTTTTTTCGGAGGACTTTTGAGAACTTGATTGTTGATAGGTTTGTATGTTTTCTATGTATTTTAAAGATCTGAAATATCCAATGAACTTGTTTTACAAAATGGCGAAGCCTCAAAAAAAAAATCGCAAGCCTCACCGAAACTTTTAAAACATAACCATTATCTTGGGTTGATTATGCTTCAGGGATAACACGGACACGGTTTGTCCGACCAAGTGTTCTAAAATATCCTACAATCAAATTGGTTTCGTAAAATCCTCAATGGAAACACGTTGTAACACACTTAAAAAAATTACGTAGATTTAGGTTCTCTGAGACTAAATATAGGAGCATCAATTTTAACACTAATTTAAGTCATATTACAGGCGAAATTAATTTCAATCAAACGCAATTGCCAGTGATGATCTTTTCAGTCTCGGAACACTTTATTTTACATGACTGGTTTGTTGACATAAACTTGACCGGATCAATCGAATTCCGACGAATCTCCTCAAAATATCGTAAAATGTTTTCTTCACTTAAAAGATTGGAAGATTGGAATGTCATAAGCTTTGTTTTCGAATAGATCAAATCTCTGGAGTTTCGAATGCGCCCAAGAAACAAGAAAATTACTGTTTTATAAATTCTTTTCGCAAAATCGTGAACATTGATTCGTCGTATAATGGGTATCGAAACTCGAAGCTACACCAAGAAAACGATAACATCTGGAAAATCGGCAGTTAATCAAAGTTCACTAGGCTCAATTTAAAGACTTAAGTTAATCCTTGATATGAAGAAAATCAGTTTGAACTATCCATGTAACCAATAAGCAGTTCCTACGCGTCTTTACGGCAGCCTATCAAGCAATTAAGTCACATAAAATGCAACATAAATACCGCTTTTGGCCCAATATACGGCTGCTTTACTGCAATACTACACAGTCTAGATTTCGGCGATATCTGGCTAAAACTAACATGAAAATTTCCATAATTTTCTGCCAAATCTAGCATTCTCTTTATGTGCATTAAATAACGCAGAAAATCCAATGTTTATTTTTATCTGTGTATGATAATGCTTCATCAATGCTATTTTGCATTTGGAATGCTTATTACAGGCTACAAGCATTTAACTAGCATTTGAAATTCAACTTTACAACAGATAGCATTCAAGATACTGATATAATGCTAATATAATGCTTGTAGCATCTGAAATGCAGATTTAGGGTTGATTTACTACATATGCTTATGCTTATTGGTTACCTGGGTAAACTTCACTGGGGACTTCTTCCCGATCCCTCTATTTCGTTATATTTTTTTAATTGATACCCATAAATATAATCAACAACAGCTCCAAAACGATAATGTTTGTGACAAATTGTAACTCCTCACGATAATCTGTATCGATTCTGGTAATTTACTTGTCTATATCGCACACTCAATTTAAACATAATCATACACATCTCATACCGAGAACAGGAACAACAACAGAAAGTGTGTGCGTGTGTATACAAAAGCCCGCAAATTCAGACCTCGTCAGCATCATTCATTTCCTTCGTCGGATGTGGGCTCAGAGCTTGAGATTGACGGATTTGGGCCAAACAGGCCAGCCGGTAGTACTATCATCATCATCATCATAATAATCATCATTCGCCCCCTTTTGTAGCCTACAATATTTAGTGGCAAGCGCAAATCATCCACCGACAATGGCAATGTTTATGGGGTAAATATGCTGTTTGTGATACAGACAGTGGAGGAATTCAGAGATTGATTCAATTTTTCCTACAAATTTTAATCCGTGAATTGAACAGCACATTTGCATGGGATTCTTGGATAACTTGCTCTCAATTTCATTAAAGGCCATTACCACTTCCATTTGCTTATGATAGAATATTTACAAATCCCTGTGATCTCCTGAGAGAATAAACAGTATGACAGCAATTGTTAGACACTATCAACCTTATTTTAGTGATTCGAAAAGTCTTCATGTTCAGAGCTTCGACCTAGAGAAATCAATAAAAAGAGTCACTGTTTGCAAAAGCAGATTTGTACATGTGAAATGTTTTCACCCAATTGCTTAATTTCCTCAAAACCACCCGGCGCCTCGAAACTGGTTGACATTTTGATTAACTGGAGCAGCTGCCCTAATGATAACGAAGCCTCCATCATCGTTAAGATCCGGGTTCACATGTTTCTATCTCATTGAAAGATGTTTACAGAGCGCTTCCATGTGGACCCGCTCCGCCAATCATCGTAACCATGGTAACGTAAACAGATATCTTGGTGCACACAATGACAGCGCAAGTAGCGTTGTAAATTGGAGAAGATAGTCCATGAAGCATCGTTGGTTTTAAATAACAAGTGACAAATTTTCAGATGAAAGACCCGATCGCTGAAATAATTCTTCAGAATATTTTGAAATCAGTGCTGATGAGAATACCATTTTTGCTCGGGAGTGCGTTTTGGATTTTCTTCACTGCCTAATATGTGTTAGAGCGAGCGCGATTTATGGCGCTGAGTCCAAATTAAAGCGCTACCCCCCCATGCCACGATTTCTCTGTAACTGTTAACTCGTGGTAGTGTGTAGCACAAAGGTTAAGGACGCTATTGATGTAATCCTTCTTCTATACCATTTACTTAATCATCGTATATTTTCGGGCTAAAATGAGGCAATCAACTCATCCGAAGTAACCCAGCTTGTTTCAATGGAATTTCTTGTGAAACAAATTTGTGACAATTTTTTTTGGCTGTGTACCCCAAAATTGTACACAATAGCAAGAGAAATATCACAATGGGTGAAGCCTGCTTGCAACATGACATTGTTGCATAAAAAAGGGAATAAAAACACTGGTAAGTTATTTTCGCTTTTTGTTTTAACTTGTATTGACTAAGTTTATATTGAGATTTTCTCGTTTGCTTAAAATAATGCGAGGATATATTTTTTAAGTTGTACAAAGGCACTCCACATTGTGATACAATAAGCATGTTTTTAAAACACTTCTAGATTTCTAGACTAACATTCGAAAAGGGCGGTATTCCAAAATCACGAAACCGAGCAAACTGGAGGCAAAGATTGGAATACGAAAATCAAATCCTTTTTTCCATAGAAAGCTCCAATAAACCATTTATTATGCTCACATCTTGTATAATAATGCAGTGTTTAACCTTTTTACACAATAAATGCAGAAATATGTTTTATTGAGTTAAAAATTGATGAAAACCAAAATTCGGCCTATTTTTATTTTTAGAGTGTTATTACGTCTTAGGTTTTTTGCCTGTTAAACTGCCAGCACTGGAAACTCGCCAAAAAATTATGACATTCTGGCATCTTGTTTGTTATTACGCCTACGCTCTTCAGTCACATTAATCAAGTGGCGAGGAATTACCCAGTGTTTTATTTTTTTAAAGACGTCGAAATTTATGCTTCACGTACTAAAACAATTCATTTTACTAATTAGATGAGTCTCGGTACTACTAGGAAAATCAGAGGTAAGTGATTCTATCAACTGAACATATTTCTTATTGTACTAATTGACTTGCGGATTTTTAATCATGTTTTTACAGTCATGGACATAGATAACGCGATGGAATCAAAGCTGCGACATCAAATGAGGAGACCTGAGGGCTGGATCAATTATGATTTAGGTGACCGTGGAGGAAACGGAAGAGAAGTTGAGAAATGCGCGAATATTCTTGCCTAGCGAAGGCTGATATAAGCGCTGAAGCGTCGTTTTGGCACGCAAATTCGTGTTAAGAGGAAGCGTGAGGAACTGATCAACATCCTGGCCCTTATGCGCTAGGCCGCCCATAAATCGATCTCCCACTTTATACTGCAATTGATGACTTCGGTTGGAAATTGGTCAACACCAGCAGCTTTGTTGGTTTTTGACCGAAGAATTTCCTCCTCAACTTCCTGGAAGGTTGAGGTCAGAATCCTATCATCATCTGTGTCACATGTTCCAAAACATTTTGGAAGAAACATTCAATTTTCTGTGTTATCTAATGCACATTAGGGGAATGCTAGATTTGATATACATCAATGGGATCTTTCATGTCAATTTAAGCCAAATATCACTGGCATCAGGTCTGTTGCATGGAAGATTGCAAACAATTTGGTATGCTGTATAAAAGATTGCAAACAATACCGTTGATAACGCTTGCTTCTCGTAGAATTTGCGAGTGTCCTTAACACGGTACAGTGCCTCAATTGCTTTGCGGTCTAGTTCATGCATTTGACGCTTTTTCCTTCACTAGAATAGAATTTCGCCTGTTCAGTGCCTCTTCTGTGCCGGCTGTACCGTTCCATACTCGCTTTTGTTCGAAGTTGCAGCTCTGTAGAAAGTAAACACTCGATGCACACTTTCCCATATGTTCTGACTTGTCTAGTAAAGTTCCTGCAGTACGACGACGTCAAAATTGCGTAGTTGAAGCTCATCTTATATTATCTTATCGCAATTCGGGAAGCAAAGTGACTTGCAGTTCTATGTTTCGAGTTTCCAATCGTAGTCCTTATTTCATCGCTTAGGTCTTGTCCGATTGCTCCGGTTCATATTTAATTCTATTCTGTTTGCAGCTTTTAATTTTCAAGGGTGGCTTAATAGGCCTTCTCCAACCACCTGTATTGCTGGAGGACCATCGTGCACAGCACTATTTAGAGTCCCACGCTGGCATTTTTTTTTTTTTAGACGGGATGGAAAATCTGCAACCAGACACCTGAAGAACTCAGGGTGTGGGGATGAGGGTGCCAACTCCTCGACCCACTTAAAACCCACCCGTGCCTTAAGCCCTGGACCCTCCCCGGGACAACCTTTCGGTATTACTTCGGGGAGGGGGCTATTGTGCTTGTTAAGCACCCAATATGTCTAACTACTTAGGGCTTTAGTAGTTAGGTGGTCCCTGCGACCTGACTTTGGTCGTTTCGCCATTTTTGTTGGAGATCGAGGATGATCTGGGAGGCTGCTACGCATACCGCGTCCCAGACGTCCCGGTCCTGGCACATCCTCTGGACCAAGTTATCCGGAGTCGTGTCGTGACCGCTTACGGCAATCATGCCGGATCTCACGCCGTCGAAGCGAAGAACACATGTTCCGCAGTTTCCTCGACTCCCGCGCACTCGCTGCATGCGGAGGACTGTGCATGCCCATATTTGTGCAGGTATTGTCTAAAACAGCCGTGGCCAGACAATATCTGCGTTAAGTGGAAGTTCACTTCACCGTGTCGCCTACCGACCCACCCGGTTAACTCCGGGATTAGTCGGTGGGTCCACCGACCTTTGGTGGAGTTGTTCCATTCCCTCTGCCACTTAACCATGGATGCGGCTCTAGTGGTCTTCCGAATACCTCTTGTTCCACGTTGCTCGAAGCACTCTACGTCCTCTTTTATGACAATGCCTATTGGCATCATCCTCGCTAGGACGCAGACCGCGTCGCCTGATACCGTTCGGTATGCACTCACCACTCTTAGGCACATTAGCCTGTGTGTACTCTCTTGCTTACTTGCGTAGCTCTTGGCACTCAAGGCGGTGATCCATGCCGGCCCGCCGTACCTAAGTATGGACAGGGTGACGCTGGCCAGGAGTTTACGCTTACTCCCTTGCACCGCCGAGCTATTCGACATCATGCGGGATAATGCCGATATAGCCATAGAGGCTTTCTTGCAAGCGTAATCGACGTGATTGACAAAGGACAGCTTGTCGTCGATCATAACCCCAAGATACCTCAAGAACCTCTTCGACTCTATTGTGCAGTTACCTGCACTAATCGTCGCATGTTGCTCCGATTTCCGATTATTCACCACCGTGACCTCGGTCTTATGGTGGGCTAGCTCCAATTGCCTGGAGCTCATCCACCTCTCCACAATGGCAATGGAGTGTGAAGCCGTTAACTCGACCTCCTCGATGGATTCGCCACATATCTTTAGGGTGATGTCGTCTGCGAACCCGACTATCTTTACCCCGCTCGGGAACTCAAGCCGCAGTACCTCGTCGTACATCGTGTTCCATAACACCGGACCCAGGATCGAACCATGCGGGACGCCTGCGGTGATCTGCACACGTTTCTGGCCTGCCTCTGTATTATATACCAGTACGCGATTCTGGAAGTAGCTTCCGAGAATCTTGTACAGGTACCCAGGAACCTGAAGGCGTTGGAGCGAGTCAGCGATAGCCGCCCAACTGGCGCTATTGAACGCATTCCTCACGTCAAGGGTGAACACCGCACAGTATCGTACTCCTCGCCTCTTGCGCTGGATTCCCACCTCGGCCGTCTTGGTGACGGACAGGATGGCATCCACCGACGACTTCCCTTGAGTTCATCATTCATCACCGTCGCCTCGTCGCCGACCCCGGTGGTGCCGTTGTCAGTGCCCACGTGGTCACGGGTGTTCGGCTGAGCCGTCCACCCTTCCGTCGCTATGACAGCGTTATGGTCTGGGATACTGTAACGCTGGTCATGGGACACATCTACGGCGGCAGGGGGCCATGGACTTGGGTCGTGGCTCGAAAAGAGTCCCCCAACGATCACCTGCAGCAGCTCTGATGAACGCTCGGTTGGAGCCGCCGATCCTCTGGTTTTGGCCATTACAACCCGGTAGGCGTCACCCCACGGATTCGTATTGGCCTTCTGACACAGATCCTTGAAGCAGGCTCGCTTGCTGGCCTTTATCTCCCTCTTTAGTGCGTCCTCCGCGGCGACTAGCGCCCCTCTACGCTCGATTCTATCGGCGTCTGACCACGCTCTTTGCACCCTCCGTCTTGCGTGGAGGCATGTTCTTCGGAGGTCGGCGATCGACTCCGTCCACCAATACACCGGCGATCTTCCATTCCTCGGTTTGACTTCCCTCGGCATGGTCGCATCGCACGCTCGTGTAAGTGTCATAACGAGTCGTTCGCCGCAAGGTTCCTGGGTTTCGCGTAAGTTTCGTTCCCTCTCAAGCGCCTCTTTAAAAGTCTCTTCATCAAAGTAGGACGTCCTCCATTCGTCCTGCGGGCGAATGGAGTGGATGCTCCTCCTTCCGCGCACTGCCTTGAATTGTGGACGATACAATAACGTACCGCCAAGTGGTCGCTATGGGTGTAGCCATCATCCACCATCCAATTGCTAATCAGCCCAGGACTGCTAAATGTTATATCGATGATCGATTCCGCTCCGTTTCTATGGTAGGTACTCTTGGTACCCACGTTGGCTAGGTCCACATTGAGCCTAGCCAAGGCCTCCAGAAGAATCTGGCCCCTAGGGTTGGTAAGGCGGCTCCCCCACTCGAGCGCCCAAGCGTTGATATCCCCCGCTATTACCAACGGGTTCAGGCCAGTAAGCTCCGTTGTCATCCAATCGAGCATATTGGAAAACTGTTCGAACGACCACCTTGGCGGTGCGTAGCAGCTGCAGAAGAACACTCCATTCACTTTTACAACCACGAAGCCTTCGTTTGTGATGGACACAACCTCCTGAACCGGGTACTTGCCCGTCGTCCATAATGCCGCCATATTAGACCTGTCCGCAAACCAGTTCCCGTTGCCGGATGGGATGCGGTATGGGTCGGAAATTATGGCGCTATCCGATGCCGACTCGCTAACTGTCTGACACAGCAGTTGCTGGGCTGCCTCACAATGGTTCAGGTTTAGTTGGGTTACCTGCATTACGGATGGCTCGTTGGAATACCCTTAGCGGCCGGGCACTTAGCCCCCCCATGACGTGCTTATCGTCCGGTTTCCCGGCGCACATCAAGCATTTGATGTGCACATGTTGCTCCTATCTGGGCCTTTGCATTCCCAGGACATGTGCCCGCACTCTAGGCATCTGAAAAATGCCTTCGGCGGCTGGTGTAAGTTTAGTGCGCATATTGACCATCCCACCTTCACCACTTTCAACGCCGCGTCTGCGTCGACTCCCGCTACCCTCAGGGTTGCCACCTGGGTCCCAAGTGAGCCCTTCCTCAGACGTAGCAACCTCGACCTTGCACTGTTCCTTCAGTGCAGTGGAGATCTCGTCTGCCTCGGTGATCTCATCCAGGTTTTTACACTGGATCGTCACCTGCGAGACGAGGGCGCGCACCTCCACACTCTCACCTAAGGCCTGTTTTGCCAGGTCTCTATACGCCAGGCCCTTAAGCGTTGTCGCTTTTTTAAGCTCCAGGAGCATTTCGCCGGTGCGGGTACGGCGTATACTCCGCACATCGACGCCTAGGCCTGCCAGTTTAGCGTCCCCGCGCATCGCTTTCAAGACCTCGGAGTACTTAGACGCCTCGGTCTTAACGATGAGGGCCTCTCCGCGGTTACGCTTATCTTTTTCTTTTTTGTTTCTACTCCTCTTTTTTCTCACTTTATTCCAGGGGGCATCCCTGCCCCGCCTGGGGTCATCGCTTGTCCTCCTCTTTGCGAGAAGCCGAAGCTGGTCGCGAGGATGGACCCTCTGACCACGCTGCCACGTTCGCATAGGTTCGTTTCCCTTTTGGCTTCCGACACGATACGCTTCTTAGAAGCGCCAGGTGCCGTCTCGCCCGGGGACTGCCTAGCCCGCTTGGAGGTCCCCGCCCCCATTGATAGGGTGGACTCTCCGACGGAGACGGATGTTTCCGTCTGCGTCTGCTTCGAGGCTATGTCCCTCGCCCTTTCGGTGGCCGCTAGCCGTGCCAACTCTTTGGCACTTTGCTCGGCTAGTAATTTGGCCTCCAGCTCTTCCCTCTCCTTGCATGCAACCTGCACTGTCATGCGTAGCCTAAGAAGGCTCAACTTGAGGTCTTTCGCAATGTTGTTGCGCGACGACGTGAAGTCGATGATCGCGTCCAACTGCTCCGAGACCTCCATCACCTTAGGAAGGGTGAACGCTGGCATGAGGAGGTTGATCAGTCACTCCGCTGTTTTGGAGAATGAGAATGATAACGTGATATGCTGCACGGAAAAGCACCATTGGTAAAGAATATACACTGCAAAAAGTAGTCGCCGAAAATATCTTCTCCGTGTCCGCATTAGCTAATACGAACGCCACTATACAGCCATTCCATAAAATACCGATATAGTTGGTCTCAGAATTTTGTGAAAATTGATAGTTTTGTTCCTCATCGCAAAATATTAGACACATATTTTCTTTCATTTTTGCATTACGGTGACCGGGCGGTTTCAAACATCGATTTTTTTAGTTTTCCCAAAAATGACTTTTTTCAAGAAATCATAACTTTTGAATCACTGAACTGATTTCAAATGTTAAAACATCAAATAATAGATAATTTAACACACTCTAAAGAAAAAATATGATAAAATTGAAAAGTTTGAATTTTGTATTGTAAAACATTGATTGTATTTGTATTTTGCGATTTTCATGGTGTCTGACTAGAGGGCGCTATACGGTTTTATATTTTTTTTCAAGAAAATTTAGACTGTTTTACACAATATAAACCTGTAATCTTCACTATTCAATTGTATGAAGGGCCAAAAACGGGGGTGTTAAGATAACCATGAATCCCTCATCCAGCCTCACTTCGTCTGGCACCCCCCTTACCCTTTGATATTGAATCTATGTATTTAATGTACGTAATAGAATATAATACATGTAATTGCAGAATATAACTGACAGCCACTGGATTGTTACTGCAAAATAAAAATTGGATATGTATTAATATCTAAATAGTCATGAAAAAGATGAAAAGCAGAGTAGGTCAGTAAAATTTCAATCTTATTTGTATTATTTTTTAGAGAATCTAAAGACTATTCTATGGGTCGAAGAAAGCAGTTTTAGTGATCGGAGATCGTGGTTCGATGATTTCTGAAAAAAATGAATATCTTATCATAATACCGCTAAACACATATATTAAAATACAATCCTATACTGCTTATAATCACATGCCGGTCTCTTATGGAATAGTAATTGTAGTTCAGAAATAGAATTTCAATGAAAATGTTATGCTGAAATGCTGAAAAACGAATTGAGCATTACAAGCATTAAATTGTCATGCTGCTCCGTGCTCAGAAATGCAAAGGTAGTTTGAAATGCAAAGATGTCGCAAAGCGTGCTGAAATTGTTAATTAAATGAGAATGGGGAATATACCCTGCTTGAACACGATCTTGAGTCGCAGCCACTCACTTCCCTATTGACAAGTTGACAACATTGCCCAGGCTACGCCAACCAGCTTCTCCATACTGGGATGCTGAAAAAGTGTGTAGATAACTACAGTAGAAAAACTAATTAATGTGATGTAACCACAATGGAACTGATCCAGCTTCGGGTCTTGACAGAGATTCCCTACTGAGCCCTTGCGGCACGTCAAGCCGGCCAGTTCAGCGCAAGTGAGGAATGTCCATGTTTGTCACGCAAAAAACACCACTCAGTTTTAGTCACCTCCTCCCTTCCACACCCTCGTCTTTAGGTTGTACGAAAATAAAACAATGTTTTATGGATCGTTACATATTGCAGCCCCTCTCTCTCCTCCGAAAGCATGACGTACTGAATTCATGTTAAATTAAATGTTCACAACAATTTATTATAATGCTAAAGACAGTTGTGTAAGATTTGGGCGCTGAATTCAACTAGAAACAATGTTGAGAAATGAATATTAAAATCAGTATCATGTTGGTTGATCTTATTTATGTGCTCAGCAGCTCTCCGGGACATTCTAAATATATCGCTATCTTCCCGCACAAATCAAATTTAAACTGTTTCAGTTCTGGGTAAATTGCCTTCAAATAATAGATTACCTAACTGTGTCTGGCTGCATTTCAGCCTTCTTGAAGCCATAATCGATCATTTTTCAATGGGAAATAAAAATGATGTATGATCTCCAATTCCGTAGGCAGAACCATACAGCGCTTAATCAGGCTCGAGTTTACACATCCCATTTCCACTTATTCGATTTGTTTGGAAAAGCTGCACGATTGGATTCCGTCATGCTCGCTACAATTCGGGTAATGCATTTCGATGTAAACGAGCGATCATATTTCATAAATTAACCACTTTTTAACAGCAAGCCGCAAAATTCAATTACCATTTCATGAAATCAATCTATCGAAATAGAAAAAAAAATCCCATCAAGGAGAAGTGCGGATTCCCCTCACCACGACCAGATATATTTGAAAATAACCTAATTAATTATTTTATGCCGTTGTTTGTTGTCGTTTCTGTTCTCCCCGGCCGTTGTGGTCAGAGCGAGAGCACGCAGTCGGCGGAGGTGGGTGGGCGCGAACAAAAAACAATAACCAAACCGCATCGTCTGTCTGTAGTTAAAGCCGTAAACGAAAATGCAAAGAAAACACCAGCAAAACGCCGCGGAATAAACTGTGAGTAAGACTTTTGTTTTGCGTAGTAAAAAAATGGAATCATTTATTCAACAAAAAAGGTCCCATTGGGGATTGAAAATTATCATCATGGAAGGAAGTGATGGTTTGTCAACAGATCGTAGGAAGAGTTAATCTGCTCCGCACCCATCTGCCGCTTTGTCCAGCAGTAATGGAAAATTATGAAGGATACGACATAGAACAAAGTGGTAACGTTTCGAACATAACTAAGGAGTGAATCAAAAAGTAGCTAGACTACCAGTCAATAGCATCGACTCACTTCGAAAAGTATTGCAACACACTCTGAATAATGCATCACTCGCAAAAAGTATCGACTCACTTAAAACGAGGTGAATTTATAATACTATACCTCTAAATGCTGATAACGCAGAAAGCTCGACCCTTCAGGCAAAGTCGTTCAGAAGGTCAAGGACTTTCGGAGAGTGTAGAGTATGGTTCGATATTCGTTCACTACGTAGCGCTAGTGGGCGTGGAAAAGAGAGAACTTTTGATCGAATTATTCGAAACGATGAGAAACTATCAAAGATCAGAGGAATATTTATCTGGAGGTTGAGAGCACTTTGGGAAAAACAAATGTTTAAGTCTTTGCTCCTGCGTAACTTCCTCTTGTTTTGGATAAGCACACCACTTGCAGTCTAATCATCCTGAGAAGCTTTTATTTATTTTATTTATTTTGTTGAATTTATCCAACCGTAGTCTACAAACTGTAAATTTATTTTCGTAAATAAGCTTTCACTCGTTTCGTAAGCATGGATTTTGTACATAGAACAAATGTCTCGTATATTGTATGAAACATTCATATTGCTTTATATATGGTGAAATGCTAGCATTGCACCTTTTCGTTTAATGCATGAAATGGATTTCGTGAAGACTAGCCAATTGCTGCTTCACTTTTATCGTACTCATGCATGTTGATGTTGCTGCTGGGATAAGTGGGCATGATTCATTAGTCCCAAAATAAAAATTCAAACTCATTAATCAAGCATCTTCTCACGAGTCACCATGGCATACTGAGATCCACCACGGACTCCATAACAGCTCTTTCCAAAAACACAGCATCGAATCACGTCAGAAACATTACAAACAAACACTGGACAACTCCACGTGGTTGTGCTTTTTTTTTTCAATTACATTTCGAGTCGATATACAGTTCTGTCCAGTTATAACCTGGAATCACATATTGTGTTGCAGCGGCATGGAAAGTGACCGCTGCAAAATTTATTTTACAGCGGTTCGTTATCCTAGGCGCCCACTTTCTGTGATATACATTTCACGGTGTTTCGTGCAGTGAGCCAAAAGTTATTCCAGAGGGAAGCCGAGAGGAGACAAAAAAATCTGCACACCCACGTTGATAATCCAACGTGGTCCGAAATAAAAATCGCAAAAACGTTGAAAATCGCAAAATCAACCGTGTATGATGTGCTCAAACGTTTGAGGAAGCGAAAGAGCGTGGATCGAGTGCCTCAAGGTAAGCGTCGTAGTGGAACATATGACTGCAAGCTGAACCAGAAGGTGCTGAGAACCGTCAGAGCAAACCCTGGACTATCAGATAATGAAATCGTACAAAAATACAGTACCGTTCGAAGAATTCGTTTGCGAGCAGGATATCGTTCTTATCGAACCAGCAAGCAACCAAACAGGACGTTGAAGCAAAGTTTCGTCACCAAAACTCGGGCCCGGAAATTGTACCAGCAGGTTTTGACGAAGTACCAAGGAGGCCTGCTCATCGACGATGAAACCTACGTCAAAATGGATTTGGGACAGCTTCCTGGCCAAAAATTTTGCATGACGACGGCACGAGGAGGTGTTCCTGCGAAGTTTAAGTTTGCTTTTATGGACAAATTTGCCAAAAAAAAAACTGATGATTTGGAAAGGGATATGCAGCTGCGGAGCATAGACCAAAGTGTTCGTGACGAATAAGACGATAGACTCGAAGCTGTACAAGGAAGAATGCCTCAAAAACCGCGTACTATCTTTCATTAAAACCCATAAAGGTTCCGTGAAGTTTTGGCCAGATTTGGCGAGTTGCCACTACAGCCGGGAAGTCATCCAGTGGTACCGCGATAATAACGTAGATTTCATCGATAAAAACATCAATCCACCCAACTGCCCGCAGTTCCGGCCCATCGAGAGATTTTGGGCAATAATGAAGCCGAAGCTTAAGAAAAGTAGAAAAACGACTCGGGACGCGACTCAGATGACCAAAATGTGGAACAAATGTGCCAAGGAAGTTGACTCCGGAGGTGTGTAGCGTTTGATGGGAGGAATGATGAAAAAAGTGCGAATTTTCATTAGAAACGAAGAGAAATGATTTGTATTGAAATTTTTTCTTTGAAGTACAGTGAATTACCTTTGGTTTGATGTCAGATCAGGTGTTCCTCAAGGGTCAATTTTGGGACCAATTATCTTTGCTATGTACATAAATGATTTACAAAATGTTTTAAAGTATTGTCAAATGCATATTCACGCAGATGACGTGCAGCTTTATTTTGATTGCTCTATCCACGATATTGATTTCATTGCAAATTTTGTAAATGAAACACCCGCTCCCCCGCTCCTCTCTTCTACCTCCCCGCCCTTTACTATAATAAAAAAACACAAAAAAAAAACAACACCCCCAAATAAAAAATCTTATCAAAACAAGAACTAAAATAACCACCACCCACCCCCCCATCAACAAAAAAACAATACCCAAATTTTCCTTTTTTTTTTTTCCCCTTCCTTCCCCCCCCACCCAAACAACAGTCCCACCCCCCTATTCTCCCCCTTTTTTTCTTACCTCCTCACCATCATCCCCCCTTGGCCCCCCTCTACCCACAGAGTTTTCCCTTTAATTTGTCCCCTCGCCCTCCCCTCGCCGACTCCCTCTCTCCGGAGGGTCCGCAGGTCGCCTTCTACTTGATCACCCAGACAACCACAAGTCGTATAACAGTGTTCAAATAGTATCGTATATTCCTATATTTCTAGTCAAAATCGCAATTAATTGTGGCCTTTATCGTATTATGTTTAAGTTAAATCGTAAAGAGTGCAAATTTTCGACTTATATACGATGTGTCATTTATTCATCGTACTGCGTCACAAACTAAATCGGATATACATCGCTAAACTTTTTAAATCGAATTTGTTATTACAAATTCAATCGCATACGATATCATATCAACTCGTTTAGGAAAACAATGGAATTTGCACGTATATGGCCTCCACTTTTGCACGTATAAGCCATATTTTTGCATTCTATACGATTTGTTTACTTACATATATGTTTGTATATCATCAAAACAACTTTCAATATACGTGCATTTTGGTTGTCCACTGGGCACCCCCCCCCCTTTTTTTTTTTCCTCTCTTTTTTTTTATTTCCCGCCCCCTCCACCCCCCCCCCCCTTTTTCCGGTCCCAACTTCATCTGTTCATTCGCCTCCTCCACTTCCGTCTTCCATCTCACTCCCCCAATCCCAACCTTCCTTCAAAACCCCAAGCGCGTTGTCCTTCACTAGCAATGTCCATGTTTCGTGGCCGTAGAGAACTACCGGTCTAATTAATGTCTTGTAGATGGTCAACTTTGTGGTTCGGCGAACTTTGTTCGATCTTAGCGTCTTTCCGAGTCCAAAGTAGGCACGATTGCCAGCCATAATGCGCCTTTGTATTTCTCTGCTGGTATCGTTATCGGCGGTCACCAATGAGCCCAGATACACGAATTCGTCTACTACCTCGATTTCATCACCGTCGATCTGAACTTGTGCTAGGAGGCTAACATTTTCTTCTCGTGAGCCTCATCCCTCCATGTATTTTGTTTTTAACGCATTAATCACAAGCCCAATCCTACCAGCTTCAGCCTTAATTCTGATGTACGTTTCCGCCATCGTCTCAAAGTTACGTGCTACGATATCAACGTCGTCGGCGAAGTTAAAAAGTTGGATAGACTTCCTGAAGATCGTGCCACTGGTGTCTATCCCAGCTCTTCGAATCACACCCTCCAATGCAATGTTAAACAACAAACACGACAATCCATCACCTTACCGTAACCCTCTTCGAGATTCGAAGGGACTGGAGAGCATCCCTGATACTCGGACGACACACATCACTCGATCCATAGTTGCTTTGATCAACCGACTCGTTTTGATCACGTTTCTCATTTACAGTCCATACTGATAGGATGTCCTTTTGAAAACTTTGCTAAACTTAGATGTTGTCTTCAAATCCAAAACCAATTAGTATGCAGAACAACCAGGGTACATACACTGCAAGTTGATTCCATGCAGAAGTTTTCGCTCTAAAAAATTTATCATTCCTCGCCACCGTTCATCTAAATATGGTAACTCCTTTTTTGTCAGAGGTGTCGCCTATTGGAACGCACTCCCTAATGATCTTACTAGTGAATCATCAAGAATGAGGTTCAGAGAGAGATGTTTTGAGACTTCAATTAATAGTTTAATAGTATAGTTAATAAGTCAAGTTTAAAAACAAAAGGATTGAATTTCAAGAGCTAAAGCAAAATGTGACACTGATTCTACATTATAAGCATAGTAACGTTTATAAGACAGTTAGTCTTAAGTTACCGATTTAAATAAAGCAACTGAACTGAAGCAATTTCAAGAGTCGTTAACGAAACCGATGTGCGTGTTTAAAAAATACTTGCTCTGGCAGGCTATATACCAATGCGGTAAACTGAGTAAACCGTATATCACAACGGGTACCATCAACAGCGAAATTTACCGCAATGAGTGCCTCCGGAAGCGTCTGTTGCCCTTTTTGCGGTCCCACGGAGCCCAAGTAACAATTTTAGTTTTATTCCAGCCGTATAACACTTCTCCCGGCTTTGTTGATAAAACTACAATCAGAACTGTTTTGTCTACCAACAACTCCTCTATGCTTCTTTAAAGCCAAAATTTGTACAAAATGGCCCACTCTATAGACGGTTATGAAAACAAGTTAATAAAACCTTT
Source organism: Aedes koreicus (assembly GCA_024533555.2). NCBI lineage: Eukaryota > Metazoa > Arthropoda > Insecta > Diptera > Culicidae > Aedes > Aedes koreicus. The sequence goes on along the minus strand of JAHHFK020003576.1, from coordinate 75,624 downwards.
ATAAGAACATAAAGATTTTGAAAATGTTCCAGTGAAAGATGTTAAGACCGCTTGAGAACCTTCATAAAACCTATTGGCTGCCATGAAAACCAGAATGCGGCCAAATGGCCACAGCTGTCAAACTTCACTGTGAAATCGAGGTTGTTTTTTGTTGTTCTGCTTTGTTCGATTCTCTGCTCCTTTGATTAATTTAGCTGTAAAAAAAGGTCTAGTGTTGCGGGAAATTTTGTTTGATAACAAAATATACAAAACAAATTGTGTTTTCTGCAGCGTAGTATGCTTCAAATTATATGCGCATTTATTTTTATGGTGAATATTGGCGCGATAAGAGCCGAAAATTAATGCGCCTCGGAAATTATGCGAATTTACAACAACATAAATCAAATTTAAAAACATACATTCGATAAATTAATCATGAATTTCCTGAAAAGTGCTTGGAATTGGATGAGATTATCTAAAAGAATGCCGAAATAAGTCTCAGATCTACAGTTCATTTGCATACCATTGAAAATTTGATGCATTTATTTTTACACATTTCAATTATTTCTTATATTTCAATATGACGATTGAAAAATAATCACAGTTTTGCCACAAAGCCAATTTTACTTCGCAATAACTCTTATAAAACTATTTGGTCTTATGGTGACTTCCTTCAATGCCAATTTGCCGTTAAATGCATTTATTGTAGGCAAAATGGTTTTAAAATGCTTTTTCTACTGACCAAAATAAGATAATATCAATGAGTTCTAAAACGGTATTTCAATGCAGCATTTTACGAGTTCATAAAGTCGAAATAAAACCTTTGATAGGAGGAAAACGAATTTGAGAAACATGGTTTTAAGATCGTTGTAAACAAGCTGCGTAAGTTCTCATAAACCTGACTAAAATATCAACCCTATTGACATCTCTTGGTGCCATAATAAAACCAAATTGATTTCAAGTGGCTTTCATGAAACTTTAATAAAACTTAATAAAGCAAGATGGTGATAGCAATGTTACTTGGGAGGCGAGACATTATTTTGGCCGGACCTGGCATCATGCCATTACGCGCGATGGACGTTGGATTGGTACAGAGACAATAACGACAAAACCACAAACCCCCCAAATTCACCAGAGATTTGTCCGGTGGAAAGATTTTAGGCTCCACCATTGCACAAAATGTAATGAGGGGTCTTAAGGGAAAGGCGCGGGCTTTCAGCGATGGAAAGGAAATTGAATAAAGTAATTATGCCGAAACATAATCCATATGTATTAGTTCATTCCTTGAAAGTTTCAAGAAAATCCGACTTAAAATAAAGTTTTGTCGAACACTTTTGTCTGGTGCATTTTTTTTTTCGAGTACAGGCCTTATTAGGACTTCAGGCGTGAAATTTTCAAGAATCGTTTGCTCCACTGGAGCATTGATTGGTTAGTACTTTTAGCGTTGTTTGTTTTGTTTTGTTTTGTTTGTCATTTTTAGTCTCAAAAATCGTGAAGTGATAATTAACCTAACCTGTAAATCATATGGAAAAAGCCTCCCTCCAGTTTCACCTTAACACGGGGATTGCTAGAACCTAGAACAACGTTTTATAGTTGCTCCTCGTATCATTTCCGGGTCGACAAAACCGAAACAGATGCCTTCAGGTGTTCTTTCATATTCAATGTCTCGATGAGAATGCTGTGTCTTTCGTCGAGTGATTACCCGATGGAACTCTATGCTCACACTAAGTAACATAGCGCTCAGAAGAAATCGCGATTGCGTGCGGGTTCAATTGATGACATTATCAAGGAGTTTTTCAATATCAAACCCATGTCTCATTTAGTCATTCAATACTACCAGGGTTTTGAACATCATTTCGAAGAAAACTTCGCCAAAGACCGTAGTCGGAAAACGGATATGGAACCAACGATTTTCATTTCAGACTCAGCATACATGATAGAAATTGACTCTCGCAGCTATTTGCATAAATAAGTCATTCTGCTTGCGGTGGAGCTGCCATCACAACGTGAAATTGAAGAAGAGGGCGAAACGTTCGAGCTCCGGTCGCATACATATATAGTACTCCAGTATTGAAGTTGATCCGTGAACCCCCCCCCTTTAGCCCATACAATCCTCGTTCGACATGGGTCTCATCCATGCATGAGAAATCCAAAAGCCACTTCAGTCCTTCTACATGCTCTCGATAGGCTAATATCAATGTGACGATACTTCCGCCAACAACCGTGCCAGTAAGGCCGTCCCATCGGCTGCGGCGATGGGTTGGAGAAAGCTGCAGGGCTGCCGGGTGTTATTAAAGTCTGCATACATGCATTTGCGCCAACGTCGTCACATTCTGGATGCAAATATAGGCTGCCGGTGACCCATATGTTGTGCACCGTTTGCGGAATTTGATCATAGAATCTCATAAATCGGATATGCGTGCTGCGGCCGAGTTGCTGCTCGGTGGTGCATTGCAATTGGATTTGAATGGAACAATTCCCGGTTAGATTATATGAATTGGAAAATTACACCCAATTATACGTCTTTTAATATGGTTCAAAAGCATGAGAGCTAACCAAATTATAAGCCCCATTTCAATCATGAATAAAGCATGTAAATTTCAAGAAGCAGGATGGAGAAATTTAGCAGCATTGCTAAGGTAATGAAATTACTGAGCAATAAGCTGATTACCGAATAAGAGTTGGTTGCTTGATCATTCTCTGAAACCAACGGAAAAGATTCCTCTCTGTACTTCCGAACGGTTAAGTTATGCAAAAGCACTTCAATACCTTTTAATCCGCTGTGATAGCTACTCCTTTATCCATCGATCACAAGGCAAATCCGACGTATGAATTTCCACTTGAAAAAGACCGAACCGGAACCACCAACGAAATACATATTTCATTTCGCATTCATTCCCCATTCATGCCAGATCGGAATGCATTTTCCAATCGACCATCCAAACAGAACAGGGCGATCAAAATTCATCCCCGCCGCGTCGTCGTCGTCGTTTCCCTGCGATTGGCAGCAGCAGCAGCACCAGCATGACGGCCGGATTTATGATGCCCTACAGCGCAAAAACTGTCACTGTCAATCGTCGGAAATGAAAATGCACCATCCCGGGTGGCAGGAAGACGCTCAGTCGTGTCCTGCGGTGCTAGATCTAGTGATTAGTGCGCATATTTATTTTGAGAGCGCTCGCTCATTCATCAAACGTGAATTCAACCTGATAAACCGTCTTTCAGCGCCGGAGCCGTGTTATCTTAACGCTTGGCGTGGTATTTGATTAGCCCCTTCCTATCTATCATTGGGGATGGCGGTGATGAGTATGTAGATTTGTAATCGATTAAAGAGGTGGGGGAGGAGGTGGAGGTGTTGCAGGTTGTGACAAAAAATCATAATTTATCGTGGTTATTTGCGCTCGTCGTACATTTGGAACTGTGGAACCATGTTGAGGGGTTTATCGATTTACTAATTAGTCTCGGATCATTGGATTCTCGTACGCAAATCGTTATGCATTTATTCTCCACAGGATAGAAACATGTAATAAATTCATTATTTCAGTTGACAACTATAATTGCCAATCATGCGAGGATTATCCATTCAATTGCGTTTTAATACGAATGTCATCGAACAAATGCGCCATAAAGTGAAAGCAATTTGGATGCATAAATCGACGATCAACCAACAATGAACCTTTATATTACGCATTTACAATGAGGAGAAATTTAGAATTTTATATAATAAATAACATTGTGATTTTTAAGGAAAACAAGAAAGGCACAATCCACAATCACAAATGGCTGTTATGCATTATTGATGCATACAATAATTTTCTTGTGAAAATAGAAGTACGCTATGCTTTAAGCTTGATGAAAATTTTATGTTTCTCCCGTCAAAAACAATAGCAACTAAAATTAAAAAAAGACTAAAATTTATTGTCAAAATTCTGCTTTTAAAGTTACAGACAAACTTTTTCCTGCAAGCTTGTTCAAAAATAACTCTTTCAACTGAAAAAAAATTGAACAGGTTCATTGAACTATGTGTTTTAACCGTACTTCTTAGCTGTAAAAGCTACAAGGAAAATCTTAACACCGTTGCAGACATATAACAGTATTCTCTCAATTTCTACGGCACTCTAAACTATTCAGTCTTGGTTCAGGTCTTGGTGTTGTGCACGATAAACATGCCGATCTACGAGGACACCATCGTACTCATGAGTTGATAAAGCTTCATGGGACATCATAGCATTATGAGAGCCATATTACAGTATTCTTAGAATATCTATGTCACTCCAAAATGATCTTGACTACTGGTCTTGATGTTTTGCATGATCAACAAAACGATTTACGTGGTCTGCATCGTACTTATGAGTTGGTAAAGCTCCATGAGACATCGTTGCACAATTATAGTCATATTGCAGTATTCTCAGAATATCTACGGAGCGGGCCGGACTTAATGTCTTCAGGGTAAGGAAGGTGCCTAACAGAACTGATAAACTGAATATGGTGGTTGAATCCCGCGCCAGGAAGAAATACATCAAATGTGCAGCAACATTAACAGATTTTAAGAGACAATGTATATCACACATCAAAGCTGCCTTTTGAACAGCTACTCTGTTAACTTTTTACTCTTGACTAATTTTGTATCTTGACGATGTTATTGCAACGGATATTTTTGTATGGTTTATTGTTAAATGTTTTATATTTGTCATGGGGCACAAACAATGACTGGATTTTTCATGGTTGGTAAATGACTGGACAATGCGTACCATTAGTACTTCGCGTACCTGCAGGTATAAAATAGATCCTACTGCGATCCTTAGCCTCTTGTCCAGTAACTCTTATCCCTACCTCCCCGTGGTGCCAACTGGGGTATAAGTAACCATAGGAAAGATCGGGTAACCAACCCCGGTGAGGCCTTGGTCATATGCTGATAGGGAAGGGGGGGCTGCCCTCTTCAAAAGGCTCAGTCTATCTGAGCGTCTGTTCTCCATGTTAGGAGCGGCTGATCATCGTCCTCGTGCCAGCGTGGGACTCTAAACAGTGCTGAGCACGATGGTCCTCCGGTGAGACAGGGGGCTGGGGAAGGCTCAACAAGCCGCCCTAAAAAATCAATGTTACAAATAATACAGAAGTTAAAACGGACCGGAACAATCGGCAAAGACCCAGGCGACGAATTATGGACTACGATTGGAAACTCGGAACATGGAAATGCAAATCGCTCTGCTTCCCTGGTTGCGATAGGATAATCTACGACGAACTTCAACCACGTAACTTCGAAGTCGTAGCACTGCAGGAGGTTTGCTGGACAGGACAGAAGGTATGGAAAAGCGGGCATCGAGCCGCTACTTTTTACCAGAGCTGTGGTACCACAAACGAGCTGGGTACCGGCTTTGTAGTGCTGGGAAAAATGCGTCAACGCGTGATTGGATGGTTTCCGATCAACGCTAGAATGTGCAAGCTGAGGATCAAGGGTCGATTCTTCAACTACAGCATCATCAACGTACACTGTCCACACGACGGGAGACCCGATGACAGAAGCGTTCTACGCGCAGCTAGAGCAGGTGTATGATGGCTGCCCGCAGCGGGACGTAAAAGTCGTCATTGGTGACATGAACGCTCAGGTAGGACGGGAGGCAATGTACAGACCGGTAATAGGGCCTAACGATAATGGCCAACGATGCGTAAACTTTGCGGCCTCCCGTGGTTTAGTAGTCCAAAGTACCTTCTTTCCCCGTAAAGACATCCACAAAGCCACTTGGAGATCACCTGACCAACGAACAGAGAATCAAATCGACCATGTTCTAATGGACGGGAAATTTTTCTCCGATATTATCAACGTTCGCACTTACCGCAGCGCGAATATAGACTCGGACCACTACCTAGTTGCAGTATGTATGCGCTCAAAACTCTCGACGGTGTACAACATGCGTTGATTTCGGACGCCACGACCTATCATTGAGCTACTACGGGAAACCGAAGTTGACCAGGAATGCGCGCAACAGCTAAAAGCAGCCCTACCAACGGAAGAGCAGCTTGGCGCAGCTACTCTTGAGGATGGCTGGAGAAATATTCGAACCGCCATTGGTAGCACTGCATTAGTGACACTAGGTACTTCTGCACCGAATCGAAAAAATGACTGGTTTGATGGCGAATGCAAGCAGTTAGTAGAGGAGAAGAATGCAGCACGGGCGAGAATGCTGCAACACCGTACGAGAGCGAATGTGGAACAGTATAGACAGGCACGGAACAGACAAAATTCTATTCTTCGAAGGAAAAAGCGCCAGAGGGAAGATCGAGACCGCGAAGAAATGGAAGCACTGTACCGTGCTAACGACACACGCAAATTCTACGAGAAGTTAAACAGCTCGCGCAAAGGCTACGTACCGCAAGCTGATTTCTGCAGAGACCTGGATGGCAACCTTCTCACAGGAGACTTTGTGGTGATTGAAAGGTGGGAGCAGTACTTCGACGAGCACCTGAACGGCAATGTTACAGCGAACGAAAGTGGCACGGTAATAAATCTAGGCACACGCACAGAAGTTGACAGGACCCCGACCCCAACCCTTCAGGAAGTTGAGGAGGAAATTGGTCTGTTGAAAAACAACAAAGCCGCTGGTGTTGACCAACCCCCAAGCGAGCTATTAAAATACGGTGGTGAAGCACTGGCCAGAGCGCTGCACTGGGTAATAACCAAGATTTGGGAGGAGGAATGTTTACCGGAGGATTGGATGGAAGGAATAGTGTGTCCCATCTATAAAAAAGGCGACAAGCTGGATTGCTGCAATTATCGTGCGATCACGCTACTGAGCGCCGCCTACAAGTTGCTCTCCCAAATGTTATGCCGCCGCCTGTCACCAATTACAAAGGAGTTCGTGGGGCAATACCAAGCGGGATTCATGGGTGCCCGCGCTACTACGGACCAGATTTTTGCGATTCGGCAAGTGCTAAAGAAATGTCGCGAATATAACGTGCCCACACATCATCTTCATCATCATCGACTTCAAATCAGCGTATGATACAATCGATCGAGACCAGCTATGGTAAATCATGCACGAATATGGATTTCCGGAAAAACTGACGCGGATGATCAAAGGAACGATGGATCGAGTGATGTGTGTCGTCCGAGTATCAGGGACGCTCTGGAGTCCCTTCGAATCTCGGAAAGGGTTACGGCAAGGTGATGGATGGTCGTGTTTGTTGTTTAACATTGCATTGGAGGGTGTGATTCGAAGAGCTGGGATAGACACGAGTGGCACGATCTTCAGGAAGTCTGTCCAACTATTTGGCTTCGCCGACGACGTTGATATCGTAGCACGTAACTTTGAGACGATGGCGGAAACGTACATCAGAATTAAGGCAAAAGCTGGTAGGATTGGGCTTGTGATTAATGCATCAAAAGAAAAAAAAAAACATGAAGGGAAGAGGCTTACGAGAAGTTAATGATAATCTCCTAGCATAACTTCAGATCGACGGTGATGAAATCGAGGTAGTAGACGAATTCGTGTATCTGGGCTCATTGGTGATTGGCGCATTATGGCTGGCAATCGTGCCTACTTTGGACTCCGAAGGACGCTAAGATCGAACAAAGTTCGCCGAACCACAAAGTTGACCATCTACAAGACATTAATTAGACCGGTAGTTCTCTACGGCCACGAAACATGGACATTGCTAGTAGAGGACCAACGCGCCCTTGGAGTCTTTGAACGGAAGGTGCTGCGTACGATCTACGGTGGAGTGCAGATGGAAGACGGAACGTGGAGGAGGCGAATAAACCACGAATTGCACCAGTTGCTGGGAGAACCTCCCATCGTACACATCGCAAAAATCGGTCGACTATGATGGGCTGGGCATGTCGTAAGAATTTCGACGACAGTCCTTTGAAAATGGTTCTCGAAAACGAACCGACAGGTACAATAAGAGAGGCGCGCAACGAGCAAGGTGGATTGATCAAGTAGAAGGCGACCTGCGGACCCTCCGCAGACAGCGAGGCTGGCGAGGTACAGCCATGGACCGATTACAATGGAAACAACTTCTGTGTACAGCAGAGGCCACAACGGCCTTAGTCTGACTGGTAAGGTAAGGTAAGGGGCACAAACAAACTATACTTTTCGCCTCGATGATGATGATGAATTTAAGTTTTTATTTGTTATTTTAATTTTTTGTGTAGTTTACAAAAGTTTGAGCCTCGCGTGCGGTGCGGTATACAGGTATAAAGGACTTCTTTTTGAATTTATGAAAAAAAATCACCTTTGATGCTTGAGAAGATGCAATGAAATAGTAGTGGGTTATCAAGCTGATTGTCAGGGAATTCCTTGTCAATTCTGTTGTGGTTGAAAGTAAAAGTTTGACTTGAGCCGGTTCAGGATTTTTTCGGTTTGGAAATTTTCTCGATTTCCCTGATTGGGGATATCCTTGGTCAGCCCAAAACTAAGCTAGCTGTTCCATTAGTGTTGGAACCCCATTGACTCTGTAGCAGGCAGGATCGGATATCGGCTTGTCTTTTGATAATGTCCTTATACGGGATTCTGTGATTTGAATTGTAATAGGATTTCCTGATCGCTGGGAATACTTGCAAACATTTGTGACTGACATCAAGAGCTTTTCACAATTATATCACTGTTAAGCAAATGAACAGTTTTGCAAGAACTTTACATCTGTAGATGAAATCAGTTCATTTTTTTTTACATAACTGGTTGAATTGTTTTTTAAATAAATTATCTAATGGATAAATCGATCTTTGTATCGATATTTGTATCTTTGATCTTTGTAGGGGTAAGTGGCGGGACCATCATCATCATCATCATCATCATCATCATTAATACTACCTACAATTTTTAGATTCACAGTTATAATTTTTCGATCCTTGTTTAGGCCCTTTGGATAACCCGGCTTGGAACCCACACTGGGAAATCCATCTTCGGTCCTTCGGATTTTTTAAGTTATCTGCTTGGACGTCGATTAAGAGTAATTTCTTTTTTACTTAAACGCAAAGGGCAATCTATTGATTCACCTTCAAATAAAATTAATGTTAGTAATCAATTTGATATGCTCACAGATGATGAGAATGATCCATCGTCTAACTAAAACTTGAATAACGTTTGCATTTAAAAAAAAGGGCCAAAAATTGCCGATTTTTCATGGGTTTACCTTCACTCGAACTGACAAAACTACCCATGCAGCGTCAATCATAGTAACCCATGAGTCAGCAGACAAAATTTGACATCTCTATCAGTCGAACTCTAACCGTGATGGCAAAACCGTGAAGCAACTCCGTTCAGAAGTGTCCGCGTTCAAAGAACGGCACCTCGCCGCGTCGAAAACGGACATCGTGCGGCACTTTGTGGACGCCGTATACGCCCGTTCTGGCATCTGCAACAACTTGGCACTATTAGACAACAATCAGAGCATCGAAAGAAAGCCCGGTTCCGGACGGCCGACGACCCTGAGCGACAAGAAGCTCCAAAGGATGCTGAAGAGGAAAACGTAGGGAAAAGTGGCTACATCGCTGCGTGTGCTTGGCCGGGAGGTCGGTTCAACCAGCCAAACAGTGAAAAAGTACCTGGCAAACATGAACAAACATGTCAGGAAGCGGAAGTCCGGTCCACTGGTTTCGGAGCTGCAGGCAATGCCGCAGCGGCAGCGGCTGAATAAGATGGAGGAGATACCAGGTGGCTGAATATCGATGTAGTACCTAAGTCCGTCAACCCGCCCACATCCCCCAGCTGCATCCCATCGAGAATTTCTGGGCCAACCTGAAGCGTAAGATCTACTCCAACAATTCTGTCGCGAAAACTGAGGAGGAATTGATAAATAAAACGAAGAAAAAACTCAAACACATGCCTGCACGCATTTTTTTGTCCGCCTTGGCGAATGTTGCGGTTAACTGCCGGAAGGCTGCTCTCAAGGGCGTAGAATTGTTTTGCAAGTAAGCTTAAATAATTACCTGCCATGGGAAATGTATCAAAAGCCATTATACTTCTTGGCTTTTTTTTTATCACCATCCGAAAAAAGTCCATTGTTTTAAAATGCAAACGTTATAAGGTTGAAATGTTTATTAATTAGCAGGAGTACCTAGGATAATACATGAAATTAAAAAGAATCAAAAATTTGGAATACATAAAAAGTTAAAAACAAATTAAGATAAATACATGAATAACATTCATGTAATTTTGTCATGAAATGTCCAAGAAATCGTAAAGAGCTAGAAACACACGAATGTAATGTTAATTATTGTGTAGGAATCTAACTTGTCTACAATGATTGACGGAATGAATAAATAAATAAATAAATAAATTATCCGTAAAGACTTTGAATACATACTGACTGGCTTCGCAGAAGACAAGTAGGCATCCCAAGTAACATTTTTTGTTTTATTCCAGCCGTATAGCACTCCTCCCGGCTATGTTGATGAAACTACATTCAAAACTATTTTGTCCACCAACAACTCTTCTATGCTTCTTTAAAGCTGAAATTTGTACAAAGTGGCCCCCTCTATAGACGGCTGTGAAAACAAGTCAATAAAACCCTTATAAGATCATAAAGATTTTTAAAATGTTCAAGTGAAAGATGTTATGGCCACTTAAGAACCTTCATAGAACTTATTGGCTGCTATGAAAACTAGGATTCGGCCAAATGGCCACAGCTGTCAAACTTTACTGTGATATCGTGGTTGGTTTTTGTTGTTCTGCTTTGTTCGATTCTCTAATAATATCTAAGAAAAAAGATTCTAGTGTTGCAGGAAATCTTGTTTGATAGCAAAATATACAAAACAAATTGAGATTTAGAGCGTATTAAGCTCCAAATTATATGCGCATTTAATTTTATGGTGAATATTGATCCGATTAGAGTCGAAAATAAAAGCGCCTCGGAAATTATACGAGTGTACAACAACCAAAACAAAATTAAAACAAATATATTCGATAAATTAATCATAAATTTCATGAAAGCCATGCAATTCAATAAGGTTATCTAAAAGAATGACGAAATTTGACTCCGATCTACAGTTCATTTGCATAACATGTAAAATTTGGTAATTGGTAAAATTTGATTTTTTCACATTTCAATTATTTCTTATATTTCGGTATGGCGATTGGAAAAGATCACAGTTTAACTAAAAAGCCAATTTATCTTCGCAATCACTACTTTAAAACCAAATTGTCGTTTAATGCGTTTACTGAAGGCAAAGCGGTTTTAATATGCTTTTTCAACTGACCATAATAAGATAATATGAATCAGCCCTAAAACGGTATTTCAAAACAGCATTTTACGAGTTCACAAAGTCGAAATAAAACCTTTGATAGGAGTAACAGAAATTTGAGAAAACAAGGTTTTAAGATCGTTGTAAACAAGCTATATAAGTTATCATAAACTTGTCTAAAATATGAAACCTATTGGCACCCCTTGGAGCCAAATTGGTTTCTAGTGGCTTTCATAAAACTTTAATAAAACTTAATATAGCTGGATGGTTTTGGCAATGTTATTTGGTATATCAATTGTGGGATCCAAAATTGAAGAAAATCTTGAAGAGTCGAGATGTCACATTCATTATCAAGGCATTAGAGAAATCGTTGTCGTTGTTTACGTTGGTACAAAAAGTTTGGATTCTCACAGTAATTCCCATATTAACTTCAAAGAGCCGGTGCAGTTGAACTTCGCAACCAAATGAACGTGAACTTCGGAAACATGATCGAGACGGGGTTTAGAATCGATTGTACGGGATGGAACTGAATCCATTTTTCGAACCACCATAGCCCAACCAAGGATTGTCATCGATAGAACATCAATCGAAAGACAATCGCGAAAATGTCTTATTCTTATTTCAATTGTAAAATATCACCGAATTCCGAATCTCATAGAGAACCACTTTCGAATACAACAATGACCTATTTAGCATAAACGGAGGCAAGTGACGACGAAGAAAGCATCGGTAGTAAAAATCATGACACCCATTTTTCACCGATTTTCGCCAATTTCTTCAGTGAAACACTGAACCCAATCTGCACCCATTGAGTGTTATTATGCAATATCGCTATAAAAATATTGTCCATAGAATCGTTCGTCTCTTGGAAGCGCCAGTCCATCGTTTCGTTGACGTAGTCGTCGTCCCTTTTGTCAGTTGGTTAAGAGCGCGTCTCGCCGGGACTTTTTCTTACAGAAAAGATATACACCAAGAAGAAGGACGGGGAGGGTCCTATAAAACGGAATATCTAGTTTGACGTCGAGCTTCGGTGGAAAGAAAAAGCGGTTAACCGGTTCTGACCAAGGCCGTAAAAAAGATAAAGGATGGCACATTTTTCACTCTTCTTTACGTTTGCCTTCATTCCCAGGTTCGAATTTTCTGCCACACCAGGACTGGTCATTCGACCAACAGTCATCGTCGTCGCCATTATTAAGTTGACTGGAGGAGCATCCTCCGGTGGGGCTCCTCGACCATGGTAATGGAAATGAAGATACATGCTGGAAATCGGTTCACAGTCAGCTTCACAGTGAGCGAGCCATTTGTTGTTTCCCGACTGCACTGCATGGTCAAGGTTTTATCCCTACTGCTGTATATAGCTCTAGGGGACAGGAGATATATGGAGGAAAGCGAGGAAATAGAACCACAGAGAGAGAGAGCTTTGCGCTGTTGTCCGATGATTCTTCTGCTTGGAAGAATAGTTGGAGCATATAGCAAATGTCAAACCACCCGTAGAGCTGGCATTTTAAACTGTAATCACTTTTACCGCAACATGGTGGAACTGAACATCAGCGGTGGTTTATGGAGCTAGAGAGCTGTTTTCCTAATGGAATGGTAATTCTTTTATTTTTTATTTTTTTATAAATTTCACAGAAATTTCTTGGATTTATAATTAATTGCATTTGAATCCTTGCCGAAGGTTTGCTGAAAAACCATCTCATGTACAAAAGCCCGCCATGGGGTGGACATCATGGCCTATATTTGGATTCACCATGTCTGATTACAATGTATCATAACGAAAATCAATAATGCAGTCTAACACCCATCCTGATCATCACTTACAACCACGATAGAAAGAATTAATTTTGCAAATCCAATGCAAACAAAAAACACCCAATGCCAAACAGTCAAAGCTATCTGGCTTGGTGTTGTGCAGATGTAAGTTCGAACCGGTAGCGTTAAATTTCCCTGTATTACTACCCATGCCGAACTGGACCGATGCGAGAGCATTACATTCTAAACAAACACCAAAAAGCAATAAGTGCAATTTCTCATTTCAGTCTCCGGTTCCGCAAACCATCTGCTTCACCTCCACAGCAAATGGAAACCATTCCCTCCGCACATTGCTGCTGTATAGATCTATAAGGAACGAACCTTCTGCTCACCCGTCCCGATCCAGAAGACCGAGCAGTGAGCGGTGAGGGCGCCTTTGACGTCATCGTTTTTTCGGCTGGTTCCAATTTCCCACCCCTGGAGGTGTGTAACCTACCGCGACCAACCCACCACGGGAATAAACGGCGATGAATCGTGGTTGAGTGACGGCAACGTGCCGCTACCTAACTGCTTACAGAATTTGTTTTACGTTCGCGCGCCGCTGCTTCTGACGGCGTGTTGATGTTTGTTCATCGTGTTCTAATAATTCGCTCCCCTTGTGCCAGTTTTTACTACCCCGCTCTCCTCTGCCGGAACCCAGTTCAAAGCTGGTTTCGCTAGACCAGAAGGAGGAATGTCGTGTTTTATTTTTCAATCAGCTTTCCCTCCCGCATTCGGTCGTGCCGCTTGTCTAGCGTTCTGCGTTTTGGGTGTGTTGGATTTTTCGACCCAATTTCGAGCGCGAATGCCGTTCAAAGTTGTTTGGAGGATTGATCTTTTTCCCGGATCTCGTGAGATGGGAATTGACGAATTACAAACTGCAAGCTTAATTTGAAGTTTCAACCAGTACAGAAGTGAGTGGGGTGAAGAGCCATGCGGCTCCATCAGTGTGGTAACAAATGGAGGTGTTTTATTTTGCAGGGGTGTGACTTGGTGTGACTCTTCTGATATGCTGCAAATTTTTTAATAAGGTGTTAAGCGATGCGCACACGCTTAGTCGCTTTATTGGAAAACGATGCGATGCTAGGAGATGTAATAAGATGCAAGAGATGGATCAAGATTTTTTCAGATTGATACACTGGAACTAGTATTTTGTACCTTATGATTGTTATTTTTGTATTATCCCATACGTGGAGTAACGATCTTTTTTTTTATAAATCATTTATTTGTACAGGCTCAATCGAATCCACATTACAGAGCCAAGTTTTCTTATTTATTTACATCAGTTATCATAAAATTAAAGTTAACGAGTGGGAAGATGGGTAGGAATTTGAAGTATGGTTTACATAACACATTTATTCTAAATTCTAAATTGTCTAATCATAACTTATAACTAGAGGTTCCAACCCTGGATATCCCGGGACAAAAAAATCTTGAAAAATTCGGGATTTCCCGAATCCCGGGATAAGATTTTTCACCGTCCCGAAAAACCCGGGATTCCCGGGACACACATTTCTTACATATTTTTTCGCTTTGATACTTCCCAATAAATTTCAGTGTACTGTTTACGCGCATTCAATACAACCCATACAACGCCAACATACATATTTACTGTACCTCCATCGATTTTATACATCATTCATGAAAATGCATCATTCCTTTTGTGTTGGTTCAGTAGGCATTCGCATTTTTGCCTACACATTTAACACACACACACGCGCGCGCCAATAGGACGCAAGCTGTCATTTCCATTCAAAACATTGTTTTCATTCACTGATTACTGCTTCTGTGTTCATTGAATAATTTCGGATTGCCGTTACATCAAAGTAAGAAGTAATACAAAATTTGTGCTAATGTAGCCTTACATCCAATTATTTTAAAGGCATGGCTGAAATTTGGAAGCACTTCGATAGAATTGCGGATGACAAAGAAAACGCACGATGTCGGAAGTGCGAGCAAATTTTGTCGTGCAAGGGCTCTTCGACCAGTGGCTTGCTCCGGCACATGAAGAACAAACACGACATGGATTCCAAACCCCCCACAAATCCTGGTGAGTCTGCTGCGAAAGTTAAATCATCCACACCGAATGTCCCAGTGAAACAAGTATCGATGCTCAAGTTCGTTAAACGTCAGTCACTGGCGGAAATTGTAGCTCGGCTGGCAGCAGAGGACGGATTTTCGATCAAGGCAATCACCAACAGCAAGTTCATCAGACAATCGATCGCAGATCGTGGATATTCTCTGCCAACGTCGAATACATCCGTCATGAAGCTGGTCGCCGAATACTATGGATACGCTCAGCAGCAAACGCGGGATGAAATAGTGAAGCGTATCGATAGCGGTAAACTGGTTAGTCTCACTTTGGACGAGTGGACAAGTCTAAGTAACAAGCGCTACTTAAACATTAATGCCCATTTCGCTGACGAATCATTCTACAACCTGGGTCTCGGCAAAATTCGTGGATCACTAACTGCTGAAAAGGTTTTGGAAATGGTCAAGGATATGGTCAGGAAATTCGGTATTAAGGATGGAAGCATTGGCGGAGCTCGAGTGATGACGAAGTTTGGAAGATTGTCGGATTACCTTCATCAGCAGTGTTACAACCATGCGATTTACTTGGGGGTTTGTGATGTCCTCTACAAGGACCAGCCCCCGCCCCCAAAAAAAAAAGAGAAATAAGAAAGCGACGACTAGAATAATGATAACAACGAGGATGAAGTTGGTTCTTCGGGAAAAAAAATTATAATTTTTTTTTTCACAAAAAAAAAAAAAACAAATTATTTTTAAAAAAAAAAACACCTTCCCAAAAAGGCCTTTTTTTTTTTTTTTTGGGGAGTGTTTTTGGGGTTGCAAAAACCCTCCAGGAAGCTCGTCAGCCAATCAGACTCGCTTCGGAAGCATTGGGAAGACGAGATGCTACATTGCACACTGGGCCAGGAGACGAAATTAGCAAGACAAAACCTCTAGCGCTTTGAGCATGCATTTTATCAAGATGATTGCTTCAGCATTGTTGCTCAGTTTTATCTGCGCCACAATTTGGTAATAAAAATTAGTTCCAATTTTCACCGCAAAGGTGGCGCTGCGATACTAACTTTTTTATGTCGCCTTCTAGCGGTTTGATGTCTTGGGCAAAATTGTAGAACATAAAATATTAAGAAAGTTTGCCGAAGACATCAAAGTTCTATGTCTACAAATAACAAAGTTACGATTAGTTTTGTAAAATTTAACTGAAATTTACGTTTTTTCTACTAATTTTCATATTTTCGTCAAATATGTTATTTTTGGTACCATTTATGTGTTGAACCTTATAATTTGCGTATGTTTTGGAAATGTTCGCATAGTTTTGGGACATAACAAGCGAAATATTAGCCAAAACTTTGAAAAATATCATGAATTTCAAAATTAATTTTCTCAAAAAATTGCAAGTTGTTGCAAAAAATTACTCATGAAAGTACCATATGTGACCTTTCAATTCTGAAATTATGCCCGATACATATTTTGATATATTTGAGATATCTGGATTAATTATAATTAATATTTTTGATCTAGCAACTATTTTTTATTTTATATTTACTATTATTTCAACAGGTTTTGTACGGATTCTGGAAATTGATTTTTATCGGTTTGAGGAAACTGTTTTGTGAGTGTCATCACGGGGTCAGAGGTTAGCAAAAGTCTTCTAAATACATCTTCGATGTTCGCCAGGCGACTGAATTGTCGAGAATGGTGCTCCCGAAATTTTCTTATCGATTTGTTCCGACGCTCTTGTGCTTCTTCCGACAATAGTCCAATAGGAATTTCGCAATGACTTATTATTTCAGATCCATGTACCAAGATCCTGTGAACTGAAGGCGAAAGGGGATAATAATCATAATAATGGACATATAACTTTCTAGTTTCTTCTGCATAGGTTTCGAATGATTTGACGTCGATTTCTAATTTCGATGATAGCGCGCAAAGAAGTGTAGCGACTCGACAAACGATTACCACCTCAAGTCCTGTAATTCTTGCCGTTGTTTCTGGATCTTGAAAGAATCTTCTAGCAGTGTTGCCATCATTTGTGTTACTTGATGAAAAAATAAAGATAAAGGGATCTACTTCCCGATAAAGAAGAAAAATGCAGTTACCTCCGGATGGCAAAGGTTCACTTATTCTCAGCCCAATCTTCTTAAATTCTTCTCTAATTGCACGTTGCCGTTCAAGAAAGGTTTCGTTTCCTTTATTTATACGCCATTTTTTGAGTGGGATTCTGTACGAAACATTAAGCAGAAGCTCCATACTTCTTATGTAAGCATGCAAAACAGGAATGGTTTCAATTTTATTGCGATCGTCACTTATTTGGGCTTCGATGGGATTACTGAGTTTTTTTGCCTGATGCTCCGCAAAGATTGCACGCCTGGGAACTTGTTCCTGTGAAGCTGTTAATAACTTTGCCATCGACCATACTCAAAATTAACTCAGAAGAAACATCTACAGAAATCCTATTTATGCTTTCAAATTTTGTATTTGTAACATCATACTCTCCACTTCTCGTTTGATAAGATCAGCAGTTTCTTTTTGAAAAACCATTTTGATGGGGCGGCACAAATTGATGGATGATGGACTGTTGTTGCTTCAAACTTCTTGTCGTTCGCCGGAGACTGCGTTGAAATATATTCGCAAAGGAACCAGGCAAATCAAAAAAATATGCGAGTCATTACATGATATAACATCATCGCCAACTTCTTCAAAAAATGTCATTTTATACCGTGAGTGGTTGCTTGAACCATCCAATCCCCATTTTAAAATAACACATAAATCTCCCTGTTCATGAATGTACGGTTCAAAATAAAGATATTCGAGGTGAAAAAATAATTCCATTTGACATGTTGACATGAAAACATATCAGATTTTGTACAATGGAATGCATATGTATGTATACGCAAAAAGCAATCAATTATAGCATTGAGTTCGGGCTAAAATCATCAAAAGTTTAAAATACGATATCTCAAATATATCAAAATATGTATCGGGCATAATTTCAGAATTGAAAGGTCACATATGGTACTTTCTGAGTAATTTTTTTTGCAACAACTTGCAATTTTTTGAGAAAATTAATTTTGAAATTCATGATATTTTTCAAAGTTTTGGCTAATATTTCGCTTGTTATGTCCCAAAACTATGCGAACATTTCCAAAACATACGCAAATTATAAGGTTCAACACATAAATGGTACCAAAAATAACATATTTGACGAAAATATGAAAATTAGTAGAAAAAACGTAAATTTCAGTTAAATTTTACAAAACTAATCGTAACTTTGTTATTTGTAGACATAGAACTTTGATGTCTTCGGCAAACTTTCTTAATATTTTATGTTCTACAATTTTGCCCAAGACATCAAACCGCTAGAAGGCGACATAAAAAAGTTAGTATCGCAGCGCCACCTTTGCGGTGAAAATTGGAACTAATTTGTATTACCAAATTGTGGCGCAGATAAAACTGAGCAACAATGCTGAAGCAATCATCTTGATAAAATGCATGCTCAAAGCGCTAGAGGTTTTGTCTTGCTAATTTCGTCTCCTGGCCCACTGTGCATTGCTGTCTGCGGAAGGCAGCTTGAGTTTCATGTAAAGGGCGATACGGTCAAAATTTGGTCAATATCAACTTGACGTATTTCTTTCAATTTTGCATTTAAAAAACCTGAACACCCCTCATTTTGAAGGTGTGTGTGTGTAGAATGTTGCTCCTATTTTGATTTTGGAATTCACTCTTCAGTTGTCAAAATGCCGTCCAAGCAAGAAGAGAGCGTATCAAAATTTTGCTCGCGCATCGCGAAAATCCGAGCTACTCGCACGCAAAGTTGGCAAAATCGCTAAAAGTTGCCAAATCAACCGTTACAAATGTAATTAAAGTGTTTGGGGAACGTTTGTCGACAGCCAGGAAGTCTGGATCGGGGGGAAATCGAAAACCGGAAGCCGCTGAGACGACAAAGAGAGTTGCCGGTAGTTTCAAGCGAAACCCTAACCTATCTCTCCGAGATGCCGCAAATAAGCTGGGTGTATCGTCTACAACCATGCATCGAGCCAAAAAACGAGCCGGACTATCGACTTACAAGAAGGTAGTGACTCCAAATCGCGATGATAAACAAAATACGACGGCCAAAGCGCGATCCCGGAGGCTGTACACGACGATGCTGACGAAGTTTGACTGCGTGGTAATGGACGACGAAACCTACGTCAAAGCCGACTACAAGCAGCTTCCGGGACAGGAGTTTTATACGGCAAAAGGAAGGGGAAAGGTAGCAGATATTTTCAAGCACACGAAACTGTCAAAGTTCGCAAAGAAATATCTGGTTTGGCAAGCCATCTGTACCTGTGGCTTGAAAAGCAGCATTTTCATAGCTTCCGGGACTGTCAACCAAGAAAATTTACGTGAATGAGTGTTTGAATAAACGTCTGCTGCCTTTCCTGAAGAAACACGGTTGTTCCGTACTGTTTTGGCCGGATTTGGCATCTTGCCATTACGGTAAAAAGGCCATGGAGTGGTACGCCGCCAACAACGTGCAGGTGGTTCCCAAGGACAAGAACCCTCCCAACACGCCAGAGCTCCGCCCAATTGAGAAATACTGGGCTTTTGTCAAGCGGAACCTAAAGAAGACCAAAAAAACTGCTAAGGACGAGCAGCAGTTCAAGGCAAACTGGTTTTCTGCGGCGAAGAAGGTGGACAAGGTGGCTGTACAAAATCTGATGGCAGGGGTCAAGCGTAAGGCCCGGCAATTCGGATTTGGAAAAGCGGAAGCCTAACTGAATATTTTTCCTGAATTTTATACTAATTGAACTTGAAAAAGAAATTTAATTTGATTTTTTAAATAAACGATTTCACCGATTTACACGCGTTTTCCCTTGACCAAATTTTGACCGTATCACCCTTTATTCGAAGCTTAAGAAAAGTAACTCCAAAGTTGGAAACGATCTCTTCGATGCAATCACGAAAAGAATCAACAAACGGCGCCAAAAGGAGATAATAACAGCGCTGAAGTTCCTTCAAGGTCTTCCGTTGTCAACGCAAGTGCCAACAGAACTGGAAAGCTCATCGAAATCACGCAAATGATTAAGTTCATCAAGGAACTGGGAGTTAGATTGTTGCAAGACTGCCAAAGACAGATCGATGCTGATGCTGCCGAGTTGAATGCTGGATTGTCATGTATGCATGACGATTCAGGATCGACACCATCGAGCATGCGTGAAGAACTGGAATCGGCTAGAAAGGAATATGCCAACCCGTCCCAGACTGATTCGGCAATGATTGATTTTTCAAAAGTAATTGCGAAAGAGCTGTCACTTTTTGAACTACATGGTAAGTTGAGCCCGAATCTTGAAATCATTTTCGGCGGCTTAAAATCAATCAAACCGACGTCAACCGATAGCGAGCGCATCTTTTCGAACTCCGGAAATATCTGTTCTTAAAAACGAACCTCACTGTCAGATGAAAGCATTAATAACATTTGCTTCTTGAAGTCGTATTTTCAGAGAACGAATTTAAATTGATAAGACCAGTTACTTAATTTGAACCATTGATTTTTTTTATTGATGAATAAAACATATTCCCAACCACAAAATTGCGTTTTTAAGCACATTGTAAAATTTCCCGACATCTCGGAATTTCCCGGGACAAGCAACAAATTTTATCCCGAATCCCGGGACAAGCAAATTGGTCGGGAAATGGAACCTCTACTTATAACTATACAACTTTTGATTTTCTTTTAACTTGAACATTTTTGAGAAAGAAAAAAAAACACACAAACACAGATAAAAAACTAAAACTATACATACAGGTTAAACTAACCACAATCTGAATCTTATGTTAGTTAAAAACACATAAATGAGTTTCATAAAGTCCAGATCACGAACAGCGAATATATCTCAAACCGATACATTGGGTTGTCTGCCTCGAGCCCGAAGGGAATCATAAAGTTGAGATCTGACTCCACGATGATCAGCACATGACCAAATAATGCGATCTGCGTCCTGGTAACCTTGTCCACATTTACAGAGATTGCTGTCGCTCAGCCCAACTCGGTATAAATGAGCGTTCAACGAATAATTATTGGACATGAGGCGAGACATCACGCGAATGACCCAACAAACATCGGTGTTGAATTAGAGCTTGTTCAAACAAATTTGGAGAATCAGCTATTCTAGAAGAAACAGCTGAATAGCTTCTCCAAATTTGCTTGAACAAGCTCTAATTCAACACCGATGTTTGTTGGGGAAGACTCGACCCACATTCATCCTCCCAAACCAAGATTTCTTCGACACCTTTGGGATGATAGAATGTTGCCATCGCCCTAAATCTCCTTTACTCCATTTATACTGCCAGCTGACGAGTGGCTGTTGACGTAAAATAGGAAAAAAAATCATTAAAGGCGACTTGTTGATCGTAAATAAAACCTTCCATAGTGCCCACCTTTGCAAGCGAGTCCGCTTTCTCATTGCCCGGAATTGAACAATGAGATGGGACCCATACAAAGGGGATGATAAAATAACGCGAAGATGAAGCACTTAGAAGCTCCTGAATTTTCATGAGAAAATACGAGGAGTGCTTTACCGGCCTCAATGAGCGAATAGCCTCTATAGAACTGAGACTATCCGTGAAAATGAAATACTGATCCGGTGTTAGTGAGGCAACAATTTCTAGCATAAAGTGTATTGCCGCTATTTCAGCAGCATATACGGAACAAGGAGCTTGAAGTTTACGATTGGCGCTATAAATTTAATTAAATATACCAAAGCCTGCAGACTCCTCTATCAAAGATCCGTCAGTGAAGAACGATTAAGTGGAATTAGCTTGGCCAAACTTTGCAGCAAATATTACCGGAGCAATCATAGGACGATAAATCAAAATGAACCGAACTGCCGAAGTCGGAGAAGCAATCACGACTGGGAATATTCGGCAAAGGGCTAACAATCCTGTGTTATGTACAAATGGTACAAAGTCATGAAGCAAGTTTGAGGATTCAACTCAAGAAGTTTCTCAAATTTGTCTATTACCTGGGGGTTCATAACTTCACACCTGATGAGGAGCCGGAGAGATAATTCTGAAAACCGGTCCGAGAGTGGCAACATTCCAGCCAGCACTTCAAGACTCATCGTATGAGTCGAGTGCATACAACCTAACGCGATACGAAGATACCGATACTGAATACGTTCCAGTTTAATGATATGTGACCGAGCCGCCGACTGGAAACAAAAACTACCGTATTCTAGAACCGACAAAATCGTTGTCCGGTACAACGTTAGAAGATCTTTTGGATCTGCTCCCCACCAGGTTCCGTTAATCGTTCATAGAAAGTGAATCCTTTGCTGGCATTTTCGCTTCAGATACTCGATGTGGGATCTCCAGGTGCACTTTGAATCGAACCAGACCCCAAGATATTTAAAGGACATTGAATGAGTTATCGGTGTACCCAAAATTTGATGCTTCGGTTGTGCAGGGTTATGCTTACTAGAAAAAACTACCAACTCAGTTTTCTCCTAGGAAACTTCAATACCTAGCTCTAGAGCCCAAGTAGACAAATTGTCTAAGGTATCCTGTAAGAATCCTTGCAGATCGACCCCATTGGGTCCCGTGAAAGACACTACGCCGTCATCTGCAAGTTGTCTCAACGTATAGTTGTCACTTAGATAACCGTCAATCTCTTTGACATAAAAATTATATAACCGGGGCTTTTAACAGGATCCCTGGGGGAGACCCAAGTAGCTGAATCGTGAAGCTTTGGAGTTTCTATGAGGAAAACTCATATGTTTCTCTGACAGCAAAGTGTACAAAAAGTTATTCATTAATGGTGATAAGCCGCAAGCGTTTAGTTTATCTGAAAGTACTTCATCAGATACTGAATCAAAAGCCCCCTTGATATCCTAGCATTCCATCAGCCCCTGGAGCCGTATTGCCACACGAAAGGAGTGCGAGAGAGAGTTCTACCATTGAAAAAGGTTGGCTGTTCTCATCTATTGAATTCTCGGTTTCGCGAGGAATGATCCGTGCCGGCACAGAATCTGGACAAACTTTTCGCGCATATTTGAGGATCCATTGGTCCGAGTACTCCTCGCTCTCGTTGTTCGTAGTTCGGTTACGCAATCTTCGCACCGTGTTCGATAGAGTATTCATCAACGTTTCACGCGATAGCCCATCCACAAGTCGTCACCAGTATCCGCGTTTTTTGGCCTTCATGAGGCTCTTAAGTTCGCGTTCGGGTGCCGTGTATACTTCGAAGTGCTCAGGCGTTCCACACCTACGGAAAACTTTAAAAGCGTCAGACTTTTTACGGTAAACCTCGGTGCATTGCTGATCCCACAAGGATCGTGGAGAAGGAGGTTGCCTGCGAAATGACGTTCCTAGAACTGGTCGAGTTTGAGCTTGAAGCACGCTGTCTAAGATTAGGTTGAAGAGGAAGTTATATTCCTCCAGCGGTTGAAGCCCTTCTACCGTCGTTACGGCTTCATCTACTGCTGCCTTAAATTTCGTCAAATCGAAGTAACGGGTTAGATCATACGCGACTTTGATGGAATCCGACGAATTGAACCCTGTGGCAACAGAAATGTATATGGGTAAGTGATTACTACCGTGAGGATCTTGAATCACAATCCATGTGCAATCCAACGTTAATGAATTCGAACAACGTGTAAGGTCTCATCTACAGCAAAGTGAAGATGGGCCAGCCAGGTGTGTAACTTCTTCATTGTTGAGAACTGTCATAATGAAGTTGTCACAGAGGTCATATATCAAGGAAGTGCACGGTTGCCATCGTACAACATTCTCCACTGCTTGCCCGGCTACCATAATGATTTAACAATTTGGTCTCGTTGACGTTGATGGTTAAACCTGCCGATGAGGAGTGTTTGGCAACGCATTTTATTGTAGCGAAAATCTCCGCTTGGAACACCGTTGAATAGTTTCCCTTCGCCAATGAGATTTCTTCTCCAGTGCCAACAATTCCTGCTCCCGGTTTTGTTCATCTGTAAAGAATATTATGGAACCACGACAAACAGTGGAATTTCCGACTGCCCAATCTATACGTGACGTCTTACAAATGTAGCTAAGGGATGTCATAGTTTTCCACAGGGTTCATCCAGTCTCCATTCATATTCACCACTGGCCCATTTTTTAAGTTTAGTGACATACTCAAGTTACCAACTAAGTCCCCAGAGTTGGAAGTTTTCAACCGTATAAGTCTATGCTTCTAAGGCAGTTTGAAGGCAGCAGATTAAGAATTACATCATACGATTTTGATGGAGTGCTGCGCATCAATCCCGTTATAGGAATGGGCACTAGCCATTGAAGTTTTGTCAGTTTTTTCTGTGCAGTAGCTTCTTTTCCTTCTTTTCTTTTACTGATCACATACTCAACATCAGTATTCAAGTTCAGTTTGGCATCCAGTATCACTCCTAGGTATTTAACGTGCTCACAAAGATGAATGTCCAGTCCTCCCAGCGTAAAAACTCTTAGATTCAACTTCCTTTTCCCGGTGAAAGGTACAATCAGTACTTTTGTCGAATTGATGCTAAGGCCCTTCTGAATACAACAAGACTGGGTAAATTTGAGGGCCCATTGCATACTCTATGAAATGATACTGCCAAACTTTTCCCTAACTATGATGACTATATAGTCTGCATAGTTTAGAAACTTGTTTGTTTATTTAATAAACCAAAGCTCCATCACATTTTGTGCGTGGCCCCAAAAGCATCCTTACTGTTGAATTAGTAATTTAATTTCAGTACTACGGGATGCAACAGGCCGTCTTCGCAAACCGAACCCCACCCTTCCCAGAATCAAAGACCTCCCAAGAGTCCACAAATCCGGAAACGAAATGAGGGAGATTCTTTCATCGATAGGATCCCCAGCCCATAAGCTAGAAAAATGGCTAGTAAACGAATTTCAAGATATCTCTGAGCAATTCCCAACAAGCTCAGTTCGTATCTCTCAAGAATTTGTAAACCATCTACAGTCATCAGGTGATATAAATGATAATGAAGTATCTTTCGACGTCACGGTCCTTTTATCTAGCGTACCGATCAAGGACGCGATTAACCTCGAAGATTGGCTTTTAAAACAAGACGATGATACATCATGGAAGCAAAAGGTGCGGATTTCCTTAAGCGGACTCGACTTTGCATGGAAGAGAACTGTTGAAGCGAATAGCATTAGTTCAACATGCATTAAGTCACCACATAGACAATTGACGTCACTTGCACACCCAAGCATACGGTTAGGGATTTTTGCCCGTTTAAATTGGCAGTTTTGTTCGTAGTATAAATTTATGTACCAACTCAACCTATAATACTCGACACAGCCAACGAAATTTAGTTTAGTCTCAATTCAACCTGCATGTGAACCAAGTGCACCAAGAAGTGAAAATAAAGATGGCAGTTGAGAAGAAAAAAAAAGACACAACGTAGGACAATTTTCTGGTAAGCGCCAACATAAAATTGGTGCCGTGACCAGGATTTTTGTACAAGAACTATTTCACTTTCAGAGGTTCATTTTATAAACAACTAAAAGGAGCCCCCCATGGAAAACCCTCTATCCCCATTCCTCTGTGAACTATTTATGGCGAATCTAGAACCTATCATAAAAGCGAAAGGATTACGTCCAACTCGTTGGTGGAGATACGTCGATGACATCTTCGCCGTAGTGAAACAAGAGGATCTCCCCTTAATTCTTCAAGAAATCAACAATCTCCACAAAGACGCTTGGTT
This sequence comes from Aedes koreicus, assembly GCA_024533555.2. NCBI lineage: Eukaryota > Metazoa > Arthropoda > Insecta > Diptera > Culicidae > Aedes > Aedes koreicus. The sequence continues at coordinate 49,935 of JAHHFK020003576.1, read as the reverse complement.
TGGACTTAGTTTTCTCTAGAAGGCACAATCAATTGGCTTCGTTGTTAGGCTCCACCAAAGATTCAATAGAAGTATTAGGTAGAGTTGCTGTATACAAAATCAAGGGTAAACACTACGGCAAAATATACAGGGTGTTCGATTCCTTAGTGCAAATATTTTCAGGGGCGATAGGGACTAATCTTTGAAGAACAAAATTGTTCCACGCATATGGTCAAATCTTAAAGTATACGGAGTTATTGAACTTTTAATGTTTTGGTACATGTTAGTCGTAAATTGGCTTTCACTCCAAAATTATGTTAGCTATCCATATTTTTCTCTCTCTATTCAAGAGCTAAGAAAATTTCCTACATAACAGTTTCATTTGAATTTTCATTTGTCTTTTCAGGGGTAAAAATGTTTTAAACATCTCTTTTTTCAAGGGTTTTTTAATGCTTTTTTTTGCAAAAAAAAAAAAAAATAACAGTTTCATTTGAATTTTCATTTGTCTTTTCAGTTTAAAAAAACCCCGTAATAAACATCAATGATTTGTTAACCAAAAACATGGCTTTAAAAGGGTTCTACAGCATTTTCTTTGACGTAAACTTTCTAACTTCCCCATTTTTTATTTTTTTTTGCCATTTTCTTATAAATGCGAAATGCTGTGCCTTCAATTAGCAGATAATTAAATTACGAATTTAACCCCGCCTTAGAAATGTTTGTATGCATGACGTACAACACACTTGATCACCGCACTACTTGATGGGCAGTCCAAGGAGAAGAACACAGCACAACAAAATTTAAAAAATACTAAGTGATTTAGAAAGTTTGAGTCAAACAGAGAGTTGTAGGACACTATTAAAGCCATGGTTTTGTTTAATAAAACACTGATGTTTATTACGTGTTTTTTGCTAAAAACATGAACAAATCCTTGAAAAAAGAGATGATTAGAATATTCTCAACCCTAAAAAGACACAAAATGATAATTACTCAAAACTTAAATGAAACTATTATGTAGGAAATTTTCTTAGCATTTGAATGGATGAAGAAGAATTTGGCTAAGTAACATATTTTTTAGTTACAGCCAATTTAAAACTAACATGTATCAAAACATTAAAAGTTCAATAGCTCCGTAATCTTTGAGATTTGGCCATATGTGTAGAACATTTTTTATTCTTCAAATATCATCCCCTCTCGCCCCTGAAAATATTTGCACTAAGGAACCGAACAGCCTGTATGTAGAGTATCAAAATATATAAGTTAAGAACGCAGTTTCCTAGCAGCGAATAAATCACCACCACCAGCACCACGATAAGCAGCAGCACCACCACCACCAACAACAACAGAATTCACCAAGATGCATCGTGTCAACCGACCGATGCATATCGTCATATGGGTACGTCAGCATTCGCATTATATTTCCGTCGTAGTTGTTTATTTCAGATTCATGGGATGTGTTTTAACAATTCGTGAAGACAAAACATAGTTATTCGGTATTTGCATAAAATTTTCGAACTTTTCGCTTAACTCCGTCCATTAGGGCTTCTACAGACTCTTCAGAAATCGTAGAAGCCGTTTTTGTCCAAATTTGCTGGAAGTGTTTGATGTCTTTGATTCCTTGCTTCTTTCCAGAAAGCTCAGAGCCCAATATCTCTCGATTGGTCGTAGCTCTGGGCAATTTGACTGGTTTGAGGTTTTTGGTACAATGTTCACTTGATTTGCTTGGTACCACTCCATCACAGTTTTAACATAGTGGCATGATGCCAAATCGGGCCAGAACAAAGGTTTTTTTTGTGAATTTTGATGAAGGGTAGCAATCGCTTCTGCAGACACTCTTTCTGATAGATCTCCTTGTTGATTGTGCCTGTAGTGACGAAAGATTTACTCTTTTTGCCACACGTGCAAATTGCTTGCCTCACAAGGTATTTTTTGGGAAATTTCGATGCCTTCTTCGTTCTTAAATGCTCAGTTGTAGCATTTCTGGCCATAGCAGAATAAATGGGCCAGCCCTGGAAGCTGCTTGGACATAAGTTTCATCGTCCATAACAACGCATGAAAACTTCGTCAAATATTCGCAGTACAAACGTCGAGCCCGTGATTTTGCTGCCAAGTTCTGTTTGTCGTTGCGATTTGGAACTGTTTTTACTTTGTAAGACTTAATTCCCAAACGTTGTTTTGATTTTTGGACAAAACCAGGCGACATCTCTATTTTACGAGCCACCGTTCGAATGGAGAGATTTGGGTTTTTCGTTAATATCCTTTTCACCTTTCGGTCCATGACAGGATCAGCGCGTCCAATGTTTTTGTCACTTCTCGGTTTCCTCTCCACTGTCAAACGTTCCGAAAATGGTTTGAGCACATCGTGAACAGTGAATTTAGGCAAATCCAATGTTTTTGCAAGGTCCCGTATTGACAAGTCAGGATTTGCCGTACGGCCGTACAAAATTCGCTCGCGCTTTTGTTTTTCTTTCGTCGCCATCTTAAATACTAAACATGAAATGTAAACATCAATCATAGTCTTTTTCATCATAGACTCTCAGCTATACCACAGTAAAATTTGTCATTCCTACGTGCAATATTTCAAAAGTTACAATGATTTGACGGTGTCCGGATTAATGTGGATACAGACCTTAAAAGGACTTAGATTGCTCCATAGTACCTTTAACAACAAGGATTCGATTAGTCAATCTGAAGCAGCAAAAAACCTTAGATCTGCAAGACGTTGAAGAAGATAGGAATAGTCTACCACAAGAAACCTATAGCACCAGAATAGACAGAGCAACAGATATCAACCGTAAAATCCCAATGCCGATGACCCGAATTTACACCAGAAAATGTTTCGTTTTGGATGATGAAAGCTACTTCCCTCTATCAAAAACCCACATCCCAGGAACTGATCGATATTATTCTGATAACATTTCTTCTGCATCTCCGAACGTGAAATATAAGTTCAAGCATAAGTTTGAGCAGAAGAGGATGCTTTATATTGCCATATCTGAGAGAGGTATTTCCAAACCATGGTTCAAGCCCAGTGGTTGGGCTATTAATCAAGAAGTATACAAAAAACAATGTTTGAAGAAAATATTGATTCCATTTCTTCAATCATATTATGCAGATCGAAGTCCGTGCTTTGGTTGGATAAAGCGTCATCGCATTATGCAAGAAAAACACAAGCCTTCTTGGAAATCCAAAACATCCCGTATGTACCAAAAAATGTGCCCAGTGTCGCCCGATTGAAGATTTCTTTGGATATTCGAGTTCGCTGTTGTACAAAAACAACTGGAGAGCCAAAGACTGTAAACAGCTGATTAATTGTATCGAAAGATGCTTTCGCCAAATCTATAAAGCAGTTGTACAACGCTCCTGTTCAAACATCAGGACAAAGCTTCATCGAACAGCTGATGATGGACAGATTAATGAACATTCAAATGTTCATCAATATTTTTTTTTAGGTAAATAGACGTGCCTTCAAAATAAATCAATCAATTTTCCTTTCTATAAACAAGTCATTTTTTATGGCCCTTAAAGAAAATTCTCATGTTTTAGTTATACCCCATTAGCGGAGGCAACTAAGGCCGTCAAACAGAATGACAAAGGAATTTCGCATAACTTCAAATGTTTAAAAAACTGTCTGTTTTCTCAATGAAGTAAATCACCACCGCACTTTGCCTCAAAAGCATCCATATATCCATTTCAGTTGAACTTTCAGAGGAATTTACAGAAGAACTTTCGGGCAATTAAAAGGTTGGGAAAAAATAATAAGTTCGAAATTTTTTTTTATTTTGTTGGGAGACATTTAGAAGATACTTACGTAACATGAAATCTATTTATCAATAACTGGTACACAATGCGGTTCCTTCAAGTGGGCATGTAAAGCCTGTCCACGTTAAATTTCGGACACCAAAATAATAGCAGGAAAGAGATTTACACATAACTCGACAAAACCGATTATTTATTTCACAATAATAGAGTTATATCTACATTAGAAACAGTTGAGTAAGATGTTAATACTTCTTTCCATAAAATTCTCGAACTTTCTGTGGTACAACCGCCATCAGGTTCCGTACGATATCCTTAGATAAGCCCGCCGTGGCGGTTCTCCATCTTCTCTTAAAATCATCGGTACCGGTTTTTTCTTAGTTTCGAAGAGTTTCCGCTGAACTAGAGCCCAGTACTTCTCTACTGGGTGAAGCTCTGGACAGCCTGGTGGATTGGCTGTTTTTGGCACGTATTTGACTTCTTGTACCTTATACCATTGCAGGACGGATTTCGCATAGTGACAAGAGGCCAAATCAGGTCAAAACAGAGCTCAAGGGTCGTGGCTTCTGATCAACGGTAGCAACCGCTTTTGAAGACATTCTTTCTCGTACACATCTTTATTGATAGTGCCGATAGAGACGAAACTTTTAGATTTTTGCCTCAAAAGCATCCATATTTTTAGTTTAAATCGGTACTGATATGTTAATATATCTTTATGCATCTCTTTTAAAACCACTCAAATGGAGAACAATCTGAAAACAGAGATAAACAACCACGCATCCAGCGTATCGTTTATCAAAACGGACCTGCTTTGCTGCCAACCCAACCCTTTAATCCAACACCCCAGTGATTTCTCACGGAGGTTCAGAGGATTACACGACCTCCAATAAAGTGAGTATCACGTTAACATATTCCTACGCTTTTCTTATATGAACTGTATTCGGGCGAGGCTGGCACCGGTAGTGCCGCAGTTGAAGATGAATGTCAGTCCAAAGCATCATCTGTTGGTTCTCTGTGTAATTACAGCTGATCTAGCAATACCGAATGAGCACCCTTCGGTCAGTCAATCATACACATGCTCATTATTTATCAAAACATACGTTATTCGAATATTATGTCTATCAGTATTTCCAAACAAAACATGTATTTTGTCCAACAACATCATTCTCTTTTTGGCGCCAAACCCACCCTCACTACAGTAAAGCCGGGGCCGACCCCCTGAGGGTGAATAAATAATAGCATTAAAAATCGCAAACCCCTGCAAAACCGTAACTCAATTTGTCGTCCTTCGTACTCTGTTGCCATGATGCGGGTCAACCGATGGCTCTTTTTCAATTAACGATAACATGAAATGGCATTTTTAATTGCTTTACTAATTAGTCATGCAATTCGCATTCTTTGACTGAGAGGCAGAAGTGCAAAATAAAAAAACTTTCACTTATCGTGGCGATGAAAAACAACTTTACGTTTACCACTGATTCGATCATAAGAGCTACGCAAAATTTAATTATATCGGGAGTAAAACCAGCAAACGCTAAGCAATTTACCAAATGAAATTTTCAACTATCGCTGGTGAAGTGAAAAAAAAAACGTTTCGTGTGGCAATTGTCGACGTCAGACTTTAATTTGAAACGCTACAAAAGGCGATGATTGATTCGGAATCAATCAACAGTTTGAATGCAATTTCCCAACGCAACAAAGTTACGATTTGCCAAATGAAACAGAAATTAAATTGCATCCCCCGGTTTGGGAAGGTAACGGAGCTCTGATCCACAACGGTATCCTCAATCACGTTCTGCAATTTGATTCATCGGAATCTGAAATCGTACTAAATCAAGGGCCGGCGCCAATTTGCCATTATTTTGCATCGTACGGAGCCAAAATGGGCGCGAAGTGGGACCAATCGGAGGTGGAGGGCACGCACAAACAAGCTGAGCATGGCCAAAGCGTTTGACGTAATTGCGACCGGGACCAAGCGGGAAGTTTGTTTAGTTGTTCTAAAGGTTGTTTAGTTTTGTGCCCCACGAATGCTAAATCATCACAGCAGAAGCGGCTATTTCAATCAAATGCGCCAAATGGTTAATTTTTCATAACACTGTACGAAACGGGGCCATGTAAGCGTGTTGACGTTTCTGTTTGTTTGGATATTCGCTGGCCGCGTGTTGCTTGCAGTTTGATGCAGTTTTTTTTTACTTCGCAATTTCATTTCTCCCTTTTGTGGCCGTAAGACAAGGTGATTTCCGATCGATTAAAAACCAACAAGTTACAGTCACAACTAAACAATTAAGACTTTTATTCCACGCCCAATACATCCCATTCCAATACAAAGCATTGACGTTTTCACACTACTTGGATGAAGCTGCATTGAGAAAAAGTTCGATAAAGACATTGCATGTCACCATGAAACGGAATCAAATACTTGCATATCTCTCCACGCAATAATCTCCACGAAAACACTTCTCGATCACTCACCTGTCAACGTCCAAGCAACCGTGGGACCAACGCAGCCATCAAAGGAAAGGGGAATTGGAAATGTCTCGCTGGAACTTTGAAAAATGTCTGTACTTGTCTATATTGAGGATTTTGTCAAATATGTTCATTAAAAAAATGGTTGGGGGGGGGGGGGGGGGGGGGGGGTGGTTATATATTTGAGAGCAAGGAGAGGAATGATGTTTTCGCAAGGTAAACTCGTACTCTGTTCAACAACTGTTTTAAGGAGTCTTGGCCTTTTAAAAATTACACACATATTTTAGGTTCTTCAAATTTTGTAGAAATTAAGAAGGTATACATTAAAAAATGGACTGATTTTAGAAATTTTTCATGCGATCTCCCTGCCACCTGGTGGTGAATCCACCTATGCATCGCTAATCTTAGCAATTCTGTTGTGTACTGAAAATCGTTGACAGCGTTATCAGTTGCTTTGCAGCAGCCATGGCGAAAACAGGCCAGCAACTACACTAGAAGGTTTTCTCGTACGGCAAGCTACACCCCGTAGCGAAGAAGTTGAACATCGTGTCCACTGGATATAGCCGATTTGGCAATTACAACATCCTCTCCCTTCTGGAAAAATGTGAGAGCGTTGAGCGGAAGCCGAATGGTTCCGGCCGCCCCACAGTGCTGCGCATTCGTAAAGTGCAGCAGAAACCGAAGAAGAAAACCGAGAGATAGGTGGCCTCAACGTTCCGCATCTTTGGGCCGAGAAAAAACCGGCCGCTGACTTTCAGAGACACTTCCAGAGGAACTTACAGAAAAACTTTAGGGGCTGGGCAAAAAAATAATGAGTTCGAACAAAACTGAGAATAAATCCCAAGGGAGCTTCAGCGATATTTTGAGACAACTTGGGAGACATTTAGCAGAAACTTAAAATACGTAACGTGAAAACTATCTATCACTATGTAGTACGCAATGAGGTTTATTCAAGTAGGTAGGTATTTATAAGTAGTTAAATCTAACAATAATGACATCAAACTCTGTAAGCTAACCTTATACTTCCAAAGAAATTACCAAAAATACTACCCAAGAAATTTACACAAGAGCTTCGTAGGATACTTGAAAATTTTTCAAAGGATCCTCTAAAAATAATTCTAACGACATTTCTTGGGTCACTTCTGACAGCAATTTCAGAGCATCATTGAAATCAAAGAATATCCCAGCTGAACTTTGAGAGAAATTTTTGCAGGCATGCACGGATGACTTTATGGGAGAATTCACTAAGGAATTTCCAGAGGAATTTCCTTAGGACCTGCAAAGAAACGTACAGAGGAACTTCTAGAGAAATTTCCATTGATAACTTCCACAGGAACTTCGAAAAGAATTTCTTGAGGAACTTCCAGGGGTAACATTCAGTGGAACTCCCAGGAGAACTTCCAGAGGAACTGCCAGAGGAACTTCCAGAGGAACTTCCAGAGTAAAGTCCAGAGGAACTTCCAGAGGAACTTTCTGAGGAACTTCCAGAGAAGCTTTCAAAGGATCTTTCAGATGAACTTCTCTAAGTACTTCCACAGGAACGTCCAGATGAACTTCGAGTTGGATTTCTTACTGGTTTCCCAGAGAAAAATTTCAGAGGGGGTCTGCGGCGAACTTTCAAAGAACCATTCAAATAGGTTAACTTAATTTACATATGAATTTCAAAAAGAATCAAGTAGCTTCCCAAGGAACTTTCAGGAAACTTCCAAAAATATTTCTGTATGAACTTCCAGGGAAATTTCCAAAGAAAGGAAGGAAGGAGCGTCCAAAAGAGCTTGCTCCAACTTAAGCATTTTTCAGGTGATCTTCTAGAAAAACCCCCAGCAAAATGTCTAAGGTAACTTCTGGCAAAAATTTTAGAGGATCATTTAAATTAAAGAAAATCGCAACTGAACTTTGAAAGCAAGTTTTGGAGAACTTCACGGTTGAATTTTTATGAGAACTCACTGAATAATTTAATGAGAAACTTCTGGAAGAACCTCCAATAAAACGTACAGAGGAACTTCCAAAGGAATTTTCAAAAGAATTTCTATAGGAACTCCCAGAGAAACTTCTAGAAGAACTTGCAGAGAAATTTTCAGTAGAACTTCCAGAGGAACTTTCAAAGTAACATTTAGTGGAACTTCCAGGGGAACTTTCATGCAATTCATGGGCTGAGAAAAAAAATAAGTTCAAAAACAAAACTCAGAACAAATCCCAAGGGAGCTTTAACGATATTTTGATACAACTTTGAAGACATTTTGAAGAAATTTTAAATACTTCTAGCGAAATTTCCAGAAAAGCTTCTTGAGAAATTCCCAGAAAAACTTCCAAAGGAACTTCCAGAGGAACTGCCAAAGGAACTTTCAGAGGAACTTCCGTAGGAACTTCCAGCAGAATTTCCAGACTAACTTCAAGAGTAAATTCCAGAGGAACTTCCTGAGGAACTTTCAGAGGAACTTCCAAAGGAAAGTCCAGATGAACTTCGAGTTGGATTTTTAGCTGATTTTCCAGAGAAAAATTTCAGAGGGGCTCTGCAGCGAACTTTCCAAGAAACATTCAAATAGGGTAACTTTATTTGCATAGGAGTTTCAAAAAGAATCTCCAAAGTAGCTTCCCGAGGAACTTTCAGGCAACTTCCAAAAATATTTGTATATGAACTTCCAAGGATTTCCAAAGAAAGAAAGGAAGGAGCGTCCAAAAGACTTGCTCCAACTTAAGCATTTTTCAGGTGATCTTCTAGAAAAACTCCCAGCGACATTTCTAAGGTCGCTTCTGGCAAAAATTTTAGAGGATCATTGAAATTAAAGAAAATCGCAGCTGAACTTTGAGAACACTTTTTGGAGAGCTTCACGGATGAATTTTTATGAGAATTCACTGGGAAATTTAAAGAGGAACTTCTGGTAGAACCTCCAATGAAACGTACAAAGGAACTTCCAAAAGAATTTCCAAAAGAATTTCTATAGGAACTCCCAGAGAAACTCCTAGAAGAACTTACAGTGAAACTTTCAGTAGACCTTCCTCAGGAACTTTAAGGGTTAACATTTAGTGGAACTTCCAGGGGAACTTACAGAAGAATTTTCGTGCAATTTATGGGCTGAGAAAAAAATAAGTTCAATCAAAACTGAGAACAAATCCCAAGGGTGCATTCACGATAGTTTTAGACAACTAGGAAGACATTTTGAAGAAATTTAAAATACGTTCAGCGAAATTTCCAGAGAAACTTCCAGAGGAACTTCCAGAGGAACTTCCAGAGGAATTTTCAGAGAAACTTCCAGAGGAAATTCCAGAGGAAATTCCAGAGGAACTTCCAGAGGAACTTCCAGAGGAACTTCCAGAGGAACTTCCAGAGGAACTTCCAGAGGAACTTCCAGAGGAACTTCCAGAGGAACTTCCAGAGGAACTTCCAGAGGAACTTCCAGAGGAACTTCCAGAGGAACTTCCAGAGGAACTTCCAGAGGAACTTCCCAGAGGAACTTCCAGAGGAACTTCCAGAGGAATGAAACCTTCCAGAGGAACTTCCAGAAGAACTTCCAGAGGAACTTCCAGAGGAACTTCCAGAGGAACTTCCAGAAGAACTTCCAGAGGAACTTCCAGAAGAACTTTCGGGCAATTAATGGGTTGGACATTTAGAAGAAACTCCCTGGGCACTGGCAAAACCTTGAGGTAGTTTAACTTCAACTACCAGGTCCCAGGGCTGGTCTGGTTCTTCACCGTTTTGGAAAGAAACACACTAGTGTTGCCAGATCAGTAAACTTATGCAGCCCAAAAGTGCTTCTGAAATTTCTCCAATAGTTCTTATCGATGAATATTATTATTTGGAGATGGTAATCAATCGTTAAGTACATTATTTGGAAATAGTTTAAATGTTGTATTTGATCATATAAACTCAGTTTAAAAGGCTGAAATAGTTTATTATCACAAATCAGCACACTTTTGGAGGGCATTACTATATAGGGGAGCTGTTCCATTATTCATCTCATGATCTATTATTCAAACTGATCGGAAATGTGGGTTTGATGTATGAATCAATCGATTGCTTTTGTTTTTGAGTTTGCTTGGTTTTAACAACAAATAAAACTAAATAAAATAAACAAGAAATAAATAGTAAGAAATCAGATGGTTATGCGTCAATCTTTTGTTTTCGAGTAGTACTGAGTAACAAAAAGACAACTGAAAAACACTGACGAAAGGACTCAAAATTCCCAAACGTAGCTCCTTCCGAGTCATTTGCAACAGCGTCTTCTTGGACGACATGTTCCGTGTACGGCTGGTAAAATGAATCAAAGGATTAACGCAACGGTATCATCAAAGGTCTGGCGTAGAGGTTTCTACTCTATTCAGAGTCCAGCCAGAAAACCTTCATTAAAAAAAACTCGGGAGACATTTAGAAGAAACTCAAAATACGTAACGTGAAAACTATGTATCGCTATTTAGTAAGCAATGAGGTTCATTCAACTGGGCAGTTATTTATAAATGGCTAAAATTATCGATGATGACATCAAACTCTGAATGCTAACCATATACTCCCAATAAAAATACCGAAACTACTACCCAAGGAATTTCCAAAAGAGCTTAGTAGGATACTTGAGAATCTTGGGAATCAGAGGATCTTCTAAAAAAAAGCTTCTAACAAAATTTCTTGGGTCAATTCAAGCAAAAATTTCAGAGGATCATTCAAATCAAAGAAATGTCCAGATGAACTTTGAGTGGAATTCACTGAAGATGGTCTAGGAGAATTCACTGAGAAATTTCCAGAGGAAATTTCTTAGGGATTCCGATGGAACTTCCAAAGAAATTTTCAGATGAACTTCCGGAAGAATTTCCAAAAAATTTTCAATGGAATTTCTAGTGGAATTTTTAGAGGAATTTCCAGAGGAACTTGCATAGGAACTTCTTGAGGAGTTTTCCCTTGTCTCGATAAAGGCATTCTTGATGGCCGTCTACTGCGCTTCCACGCTGCCACCTTGCGGGACATTCGCTGCTCGAGTTTCAAGTTCTTCAACGAGCGATCTTTTCGCAGCTGGATCTTCTAGTTGGCGTATGTTTAAATGTGTCCCATTTAGTATTGGAACAAACATTTTTGATTCTTACAGCGACCCTAGTGGTCGAATTTGTAACCTATGACATCTTATGTGTTTCCTTTAACAATAACAACATCAGAAGTTTTTTTTCGCGGTGCAGTTTGAACGTGTTTCAGAGAAATACAAAATGGAAGAGAGAAGAAAAATAATTGTGCGCAATCATTTGGAAAACCCTTCGTGGTCTGGGCCAAAACTTGCTTAAGTGTTGGGTTTTCCCCAAAATACCGTGTGGCGTGTTTTGAAAAATTACAGAGAAACTTTGTCGACGGATCGCAAGCCTCAAAGCAAGCGTCGGGCGGGTACTGTCAACCGTCAACTGCGGAACAAAGTCATCAAGAACATTAAGGCAAACCCCAACATCTCAGACCGCGATGTTCACGCCGCACACTGTACCGTGCAACGGATTCGTCTCCAGGAAGTCTTCAAGTCATACCGTGCCTATAGACAACCAAATAGGGATCAAAAGCAGAGCAATGTGGCCAGAATCCGTGCCAGAAAGCTGTATGATCAGGTGTTGACAAAATTCAATGGCTGTCTCCTCATGGATGATGAAACCTATGTAAAGGCCGATTTCAAACAGCTACCGGGACAAAAATTGTGCTTGGCTCCTGCCAAATTCAAGTTTGTGTTTGCAGATAAATTTGCACGTTAATACATGATTTGGCAAGGCATCTGTAGCTGCGGTAGGAAGACCAAGGTTTTCATCACTGATAAGACATTTAATTCAGAGCTGTACAGAACGGAATGTCTCCAAAAGCGAATATTGCCATGCATCAGATCCCACAATGAACCTGTCATGTTTTGGTCAGATCTTACAAGCTGTAATTACAGTAAAACAGTGCTACAGTGGTATGAAACCAACGGGATTTAGTTTATACCGAAAGAACTCAACCCACCAAACTGTCCCCAGCTCAGACCGGTAGAGAGATTTTGGGCTATTATGAAGAGGAAGCTGAAAGTGAATGGCAATGTCGTCAAAAGCATCAATGAATTGTGAACCTAGTGGCATAAGATTGCCAAAACGATGGATGAGAATAATGTTCTTCCAAATTGAGATGATTTTTTTTTTTTTTTATTTTCCCTCTAACGTTCACATAAAATCGAAGATTTTATTTAAAACAGAATACTATTTTGTTAATGTATATCCGCAATATGCGCAATAGTCTATGTTCCAATTCTAACTGGGCCACACCTTAAACCGCCGTTCGAGCCTCCCCTTTCGTTGCTGTATCCGTGCGATGCATAGGCGAATCTCGCCGATTAGAAGGTGGTGGCCAGATTCGTTTATTCCGGCCATCACGAAGTCTCCGTTTCCATTTTCGGCTGACCCAGATTCGATTTTCTGTATGACCCACGCGACTTTGTGCACTGATCAATGGGGAAAGGGCAAGCCGCCGATAACCATGTTGTTGTTGCCACAAAATGCTGCTCTCAGCTCACTGTTATTGCTCGCATTTCCGAGTCCATGGCGTCCCATAACACGCTCAAAGTCCGTGTTGTCGGAGCCGATCTTCGCATTGAAGTCCTCAGAGTAGATCTTGATATTGCCCTTTGGAACTTAATCCACAAAAGCATTCATTTAACTGTAAAAAAATCCTTGTCCTGTAGCTCGGCAGTATTGATCGACGCATAACATTTGAATGTGGTAAGAACCCGTGTTCTGAATCTTGCAATGATTATTTTTTGATGAATTGGCTTCCATTTGAAGAGCGCAGTTATTGCCTGAGCGCTATGTAACCAAAGTAACCAAATGAGCATTTAAGGGGAAGGACGAGATTTGGAATCGAGTGAATGGAGTGGAGTTTAATCGATACTTTGAACCACCCTAGTGTCCAGTTGTCTCCAACATTGGATATTTTTAAGATTGACAGTGAGAGTGTCAACTGAACGTTTTATGTTTTGAAAAATGATGCTCAGACCAAGGAATTAATCTGAAGTAAGCTTATTTTCAATAAATCCAGCCAGATCACTGACTACGTGGACATTAACATTGGGTCTTTGTCGCAAGTAGAAAAGAAATTGCGACTAGAAAATGGTCGTCAAGAATTTTTTTTCGAGAAGATGGCTTGCTATCAAAAATAAATACTGTTGATAAACACGGTCAATTGCCCAAGATAAATAAAAAAAAAATATCAAATAAAAACTTTTTTCAGAACATTCATAAGAATAATGTGTTTTAAACAGCTCGGCGTCCATGTTTATTTATTATTTATTTTATTTAACACTTGAAGTCAGATGGAATCATAATGTAACTAAAGGACGGACATCTTATCAAAGCCTGGTTCTGCAAATATGCAAATGCTGACATTAAGGGAATTCTGTACCAGCTTTTTTGGCTATTTGACTATCGAAGGCTGCTGATAGTTAAATAAGTCATCATACTGCAAACTTTCCAGTGTTAAGTCGTAACGTAATAACGGAAAGCTTAAGATTCATTCATTCGAAATAAATATAGTGCTATACAACCTTCCCTTTTTCTTGAGCGAACAGAAATGCCTTTGAAATTATCTGGAACGCTCAAACTAATAAACGAAAGTCTTCACCTCTTTAAACATTCCTCAAATATCCAATACCGTCCACTCCCTCCGACACCCGTCCAACCTTCCCGTCTGCTATTTTTCCACCAAACCCGTTCAGTTAGATGCACTACGCCACGAGACCTACCTAACGTCAAAGCACTATCAAACGACCCTCCCTTTGGTGAACCCGTCGCTGCCAGAGAGGCAGCAGTCCACTGTCAGAGCAGTTCGCGTCCGGGCTCGTTCCACACAAAGTAATAATCATCATCATTATTTGAGATTGTCTCCATCGCTACTGATGACCGGTCGGTCGGTCGTTCAGTCGCTCGGTTGGAACGTATTTCTCAGCGATACACGGGACATGTTGTCATCTGCTGTGTAAAGTCACTAGGGTGGTGTCAATTTTCCATCTCACCAAATTCACAGCTTGGATGGGCCGATAATCTTCTCACATGATCATGTATGATTCTTTTAATCAATCATTAATCGATTCTGATGACATGATGCCTAAATTGACATCAATTGAAGGTCGAAAATCGCATAACTTGAACCACCCTAACGATCACAAATAACGCGCGCGAAGTTTCACTCGCCCCACGCCAGCTCACACTGCCTTAGCTCTGTTGTCTTTTCATTTCAGATAAGACTTTTGACCTGATTTTGATGAAAGAGCATAACCGCAGCTCTCTGTAGTTTTTTTTTCCTCATAGCTACATATTCTACATCGCTTCTTGCCCGCCGGGAGGCATCAAATCAGGATCAGTGGTGCTTCTATCCCCGCCCACAGTAGCACCATAGGATTAAGACAGGGATGGTACAGCTCCCTTGAATTGGGATACCCAGAACCGTCAAAGTGAGAACCGACGATCCGTTTGATCTTGGAAAATCTCATTAACGTCTCCGAATTTATTTTTTTCTCGCATTGCTAGAGCTGGTGTAATAAATCTGGGAAGCTGTCCACCTGTAATGTAACGCATCACTGAGCATCCAGCTGTGGACCACCCACGGAGTTCCGACTCTCCCAAGTGGTAATTTACATCAAATATGCGAAAAACACGACATCCATCCGCAAAAGATAAAATGAAATAAAAAAATCATCTTCGTTATACAATTCATTTTTCATAAATATTCCACCCGTCGAAAGCGATATCCATCTTGATGCCCGACCTCACCAGCCGCATCTTTCGGTTTCACATATCTCGCATCAAACTAGAGTGAGATGGGAAAAGATCTCATGATGATTCTTCGAGGATGATTTATTATCTTTCCCGAAACGAACCTTTAAAATTTTATCCAACACCTCCCACGCGTGAATGGCATTCGCAAATACAAGAGCATACGTGGACGGGAGTTCTTCCCACCCCTACAAATACTTTCCCCTCAGCTGAGTTGGCAGCAGGAAGTCGGTTAAAGTCGGTTTGATACCGTTCTTGTGGTTGTGGCAAGGAACTTTGGGAAGAATTTAATTGATTGCTGTTGCCAGCGATTCGAAGTTGTTTGCCACGGTAGGTAGGCGTTTGCGAGGGAAAAAGAAAGTTTCATCATCGTTGGCTCACACATGATCTATTGTGCTACATACTACTAAAGGGAAATACGGTCAAAATTTAGTCAATATCAACTTGACGTATTTCTTTCAATTTTGCATTTAAAAAACCTGAACACCCCTCATTTTGAAGGTGTGTGTGTGTAGAATGTTGCTCCTATTTTGATTTTGGAATTCACTCTTCAGTTGTCAAAATGCCGTCCAAGCAAGAAGAGCAGCGTATCAAAATTTTGCTCGCGCATCGCGAAAATCCGAGCTACTCGCACGCAAAGTTGGCAAAATCGCTAAAAGTTGCCAAATCAACCGTTACAAATGTAATTAAAGTGTTTGGGGAACGTTTGTCGACAGCCAGGAAGTCTGGATCGGGGGGAAATCGAAAACCGGAAGCCGCTGAGACGACAAAGAGAGTTGCCGGTAGTTTCAAGCGAAACCCTAACCTATCTCTCCGAGATGCCGCAAATAAGCTGGGTGTATCGTCTACAACCGTGCATCGAGCCAAAAAACGAGCCGGACTATCGACTTACAAGAAGGTAGTGACTCCAAATCGCGATGATAAACAAAATACGACGGCCAAAGCGCGATCCCGGAGGCTGTACACGACGATGCTGACGAAGTTTGACTGCGTGGTAATGGACGACGAAACCTACGTCAAAGCCGACTACAAGCAGCTTCCGGGACAGGAGTTTTATACGGCAAAAGGAAGGGGAAAGGTAGCAGATATTTTCAAGCACACGAAACTGTCAAAGTTCGCAAAGAAATATCTGGTTTGGCAAGCCATCTGTACCTGTGGCTTGAAAAGCAGCATTTTCATAGCTTCCGGGACTGTCAACCAAGAAATTTACGTGAAAGAGTGTTTGAATAAACGTCTGCTGCCTTTCCTGAAGAAACACGGTTGTTCCGTACTGTTTTGGCCGGATTTGGCATCTTGCCATTACGGTAAAAAGGCCATGGAGTGGTACGCCGCCAACAACGTGCAGGTGGTTCCCAAGGACAAGAACCCTCCCAACACGCCAGAGCTCCGCCCAATTGAGAAATACTGGGCTATTGTCAAGCGGAACCTAAAGAAGACCAAAAAAACTGCTAAGGACGAGCAGCAGTTCAAGGCAAACTGGCTTTCTGCGGCGAAGAAGGTGGACAAGGTGGCTGTACAAAATCTGATGGCAGGGGTCAAGCGTAAGGCCCGGCAATTCGGATTTGGAAAAGCGGAAGCCTAACTGAATATTTTTCCTGAATTGTATACTAATTGAACTTGAAAAAGAAATTTAATTTGATTTTTTAAATAAACGATTTCACCGATTTACACGCGTTTTCCCTTGACCAAATTTTGACCGTATCACCCTTTAGAAGTGGTTATTTGACGGTTATTGGATCGCATAGTATGCTTTGACGGTTATGCGATCCAAGATTGCCAATATTAACACTCTTTCGCATTTTCTGTAGGCAAACGTACTTTTGCATATAAAAAGTAATAAACGATCCTTAAAAAATTGAAAATCGTGCCATGAAAAACGCATTCTTGACCCATAAGACTCTGGTGAATATCCATAAAAAAATTAAAATGATCCATAAAATTCATCACTCTGATCCATACGTTATAAAACATTTAGCAATAAAATGTCAAAAATGTACCGTTTTATATCTAGGGCATGATCGTTAAAAGAGTACGGATTACTCATAAACATATTGCAAATGAGCATGAGCATGAGCATGATTGACCGCCCACGGATGCAGTTCCGTTATTGCCAGATCAGCTGTATTTGCACAAAGAACCAACAGATGATGTTTGGGACTAACATACATCTTCAATGTGTAAAAACTGGTGACCCATTATAAAGCAATACCGGCGCCGGCCGTGCCCGAATGCTGGTCAAGTAGGGAATGGCAAGGAACGTGTTGACATGATAGGAGGAAGCCGAGAAATCCTCTGCACTTCCACGAGAAATCACTGGGATGTTGGATAGTTGGGGAAGGGTTAGCAGCAGGGTTCGTTTTGGTTAACGATACGCTGAAAGTACATACCTACACCATCCTCCAAAAGCAACAGACCGCTCAAATGTGACTGAAAATAGACAAACATAACGAAAAACAAAACAAAACAAAATAGACAAAATAAAATAAAATAAAACAGGATATTAGATATTGTCTTCAAAATATGGTAGAAATAAATTATTTGTTGCTTTGCAAACCGGCTCTCCTCGATGTCCTAGATGGCCACGCCTTGCTGGACCCGCAGTTGCTGCCGACGGCACTCGTCCACATCAACCCGGCCGTCGCCGACGTGTCGGAAACCTTCCGGTAGTAACATGATATCTGAGTCTAATACACTCTTCTTGCACCGATTAATATAAAAACTAAGCCTGCACACCGAATCAAAATTCACTTTGGCACGGTTGTGGTATTTTCCTCTAAAATTTGGTTCTAGATATTGGCACTTAGTTGCAGGAAACAGAATCAATAAGAAAAATAAACTCGCTTATGACCCCTAACTTTACACGGTTGCTAAACAATTCACACTATCTTCCCCCACATTCCCGCGAACGACGACACTTTGAACCTGTGCTCGCTTGAGGAAAAATCACCAGCACACAACAGCGCACTTGATTGTATGCAGTTTTCTGAATGAATCGCGAGCACGGCGCGATCCCGTGACACGCAACACTCTTCTAACTTCAGCTCACCAGAACCAATTGCACACGCACACTAGTAATCCGCGACGCGCGATGAGGTGCTACTGCCGCAGACGTCGTGCTAGATGATACCGTTGACTTGTTGTTGTCGCTGAAGCGATGCAAACTACTGCCAACACACACAACCACGTACCTATCTTTACGTTTTGATGAATCGCGTCCAGGGTGGGCGAATAAAACAAAAAAAAAAATCAATCCACCAAACTCACACCAACACCACTGCGCTTCTCCCAAAAAGTGCAAACGCAAGCGACAGACAGAGAGAGAGAGAGCTATCAGTTCAGCGCAAGAGGGAGAGGTTGAGCGAAAAAAAATTCAGCAAGAAGACTCCTCTTCACTGCCAATGGAGGCTGAGAACTAAGGCCTGAATACACACACGGTATCGTGATGCCTTCTTCATACAAAATAGAAGGCGTAATCGCACCTTCCGTTGGGATACCTTCTATCCTTCACCGTCCTATATCGCCTTCTAACCAAGAAGGTAGTTACTTTACGCCTTCTCTGACTCGCAACACCGCCTTCCGTGTAAACGCATCACACCGTTCAGAAGGCGTAATATTTTTTTGACGCCGTTTTTACACCTTCTATTGCCGGAGGTGCTGACAACGCCGTCTTGAATCGCTTCATGCCTTCTTATGTAAAATTGTTTGAATTATGACAGAGGATTTTGGTGTTTATCGGATTTTATTATGCATTTTAATTATTTATGATAAAAATGGTTGTGGATGTAGAGCAATATACATGGTGTTCGGTTCCTTAGTGCAAATATTTTCATGGGCGATATGAGATGATGTTTGAAGAAAAAAAATGCCCTACGCATATCGTCAAATCTCAAAGTTTACGGAGTTGTTGAGCTTTTAAAGTACATGTTAGTCATAAATTGGCTGTAACACAAAAATTATGTTTCTTAGCCAGATTCTTTTCCTCTATTTAAAAGCTAAGAAAATTTCCTACATAAAAGCTACTTTTATACCTTGAGTAATACTCATTTAATGTCTTTTTAGGGGTGAAAATGTTTTAAACATATCTTTTTTCAAGGGTTTTTTCGTGTTTTTTGAATAAAACACGTACGTACGTACGTAGTGGTTAATTAAACAAAAACGTGGCTTTAAAAGTGTTCTAAAACTCTTGCTTTGAAATAAACTTTCTAGCTTGCTTAGTTTTTTTTTGTAATTTTGTTAGTCATAAATTATGCACAACGACATGTTGTGTATAATTTATGACTAACATGTACCGAAACATTAAAAATTCAATAACTCCGTAAACTTTGAGATTTGACCATATGCGTAGAACAATTTTTTTCTTCAAATATCATCTACTATCGCCATTGAAAATATTCGCACTAAGGAACCTAACACCCTATATATATTTTTTTACAATTGATTTTTATGCAATTTTCGTCTCAGATGGATTTCAATCATTTCAATAACTTGGTTGACGATCATCTGCTCTGAGAAAAATTCTATCGTTATACCGACAATTAAATCGTGGTCAAGATGACTATTGCATGCAATGGTTACAATAACCATGAAAATGGACGAATTTACAACGTTCATGGCATTCTTGACTATGATCATGGTAACAAGGACTATTCCGACATTATGGAAAATGTTTAATCAACTATTTGTAATGGTCGTTTTAACCTGGGGGTGCGACACATCTAAATCCAGATTCAAGATGATCGAAAAATCCCACGCTAGCGAATCAATCTTTGAAAAATCTTGTTTCAGCTTGTGAATCTTAATCCATCAACTTGCATCGTGATGTATCTTTTT
This sequence comes from Aedes koreicus, assembly GCA_024533555.2. NCBI lineage: Eukaryota > Metazoa > Arthropoda > Insecta > Diptera > Culicidae > Aedes > Aedes koreicus. Next base: position 30,147 of record JAHHFK020003576.1, on the reverse strand, counting down.
GCAGTAAATCTTTAAAATCTTCATCAAAATCTTTGAAATCTTCTTTCTATCTACTAAGCGTGCACACATCGCACAAAAGCAAAACAAAAAAAATCCTGCATCTGAGATAGAGTCGCACCCCCCTGGTTCTAACCATGATCATAGTCGGTTCAGAATCACTATACTGCCATAGTCATCCTAACCCCCAATAAAGGTAAAATTGACTATCAAATTTGTCTCTGTGTGAAAATGCAAACAATCAAAACTGTGGCAGAGATATTGCGAGACGAGATCCGGGCAACCCCAGAAGATGAAAAGCCTGCAAAACGCTTGCTGAAGCGATCATGCTGCCATCGGTATCCGAAACATTATATATCATAGTGGTGCACCATAGTTCACATAATTTAGATAATTTTGGACATCTGAATTGTCTAAATATGGCCCATCAAAACAAATCGATCAATGCTAAGGCACGACAGGCATGGTAGCACAAATCAACTTGCTCTTTAACACTCGCTTCGTTTCCTATAACGAAGTTATAGGAAGTTAAGAATATTAGGAAGAACAAGTTGATGCAATCATCCAAACCATATATTCACCACATTGATACTGAAATCCATATGAGCTACAGCGAAATCCTTAATGAATGCCCCCTGGTTATCCCTAAAAAAAATTTCTCATAGCTTTACAATTAGATGTATTGTAACCATACAATAGAATCTATAGTATGTACAATTAATAGTATTGTTCACAACAATAAGATGACAATAGGGGTTATTGTATCTACAATTGAATCTAATGTAAATTGAGACATCGACAATAGAAAAAGGGGGTTGTTATGTATCTGAACTATAGAAAAAATCATTTTTTTCCGAACAAATTTGAGTCAATTACAGTTAATTGTATTGTTTCACAATTGTTGAAAAGCCTTGCATATGGAGTGAATAGTAAATCTATTGTAATGACAATATGCATATTACATTTATATGATTCCCGAACAATAAGATTCATGGTCGGAAATAGATTTTAATGTTATTTAATTTTATTGTATTGTATTGTATTGTATTGTATTGTATTGTATTGTATTGTATTGTATTGTATTGTATTGTATCGAACACATCAATCTTCTCCATTTCACAAAGATTATTCATTATGGCCTAACTGACAAACGTAAACTACAGCTTCTTCCGTAAATTTCTCGTGGCATAAAGGCTACTCATGTAAGTCAATTCAAATTCTATCGGATAGGTGAACTTTTCCTCTTCAAAATGACCGTGGTGGATTGATTGGGCGAGTTTTCAATCACGAGAAATTCGCGGAAAAAGCTATTGCTTACGTTTGGCAGCTAAGCCCTAATGAAAAGTCTTTGTCGAATTATCAGATTAATTGAAGACAAAAATCGAATCGCTTGAAATCACTCTTGCCAGAAAGTAAACAAAGTAACATCTGAAACTGACATTTGTCGATCACGCCTTCTGCATGCCTTCTTGTATTGACATCGCCCACCTTCCGTGTAAACGCAAACCAAAAATTGGACGGCGTGACAACAAGAAGGCGTGCAGACGGCGGAGCTCAACACGGCGTGATTGTACCTTCCGTGTAGACGGCAGGAAGGCGGTACGTGCTAGAAGGGCCACATGAAGGTATCAAGAAGGTACTGACAAATTTCGCCAAGAAGGCATCACTATGCCGTGTGTGTATTCAGGCCTTGCTGTCAACTTGCGTGTTTTTGAGTTATCTTCGGGTATTGAAAAGGTGCATTTTATATTTTTGTTTAAATATTTATGTTTTATCGTGTACCTGTATTTAATGGAGCTTGAGTGTTATTTTGCGTATTGTGTATTTTAAGCAGCATTTCAGTCTAGTATACCCAACAAACATCGGTGTTGAATTAGAGCTTGTTCAAGCAAATTTGGAGAAGCTATTCAGCTGTTTCTTCTAGAATAGCTGAATAGCTTCTCCAAATTTGTTTGAACAAGCACTTATTCAACACCGATGTTTGTTGGGTAGAACTAAGATTTGTTCTTAAACCCACTCACTTTGGACTTATCTAACTGTACCATAATAGTGAGTTTATTCGTATTTTGATACGGAGGTATATATTTTTTGAAGCTTGTTTTTTTTTGGTTTAGTTGATGGATAGCGTTGATTGCTTCTTAGTTGTCAGGTGCAATAGTAACATTTCGCCCTTTGAGTTGATTTCAACGAAATTTTGGGTGAAATGACCTCAGCGTGTATTGTTTACACTGCGTGAGTTTCATTGTGAAATGTGTCGTAGTTTCAAAAATGGAGTCGAAGGAACCTCAAGTGCGTGAGAACATTTTGCACACGCACCTCGACAACCCACTTCTTTCGCACCGAGCCATCGGAAAGATGTTGAAAATTCACCAGTCTACACTGAACCCAAACATCATCTCGAAATCGTATCGAAAAGTAATTCGATTGCGCCCTTTAACGAAAAGCATTCGGAAATCGGACACTGAGCCAAGAAATATAGCAAAAACCATAATAATACCTTATGATTTTTTGCTATAAGAACTCGTTTGTAATCTTTCCTCGATTATCTCATGATTTATTTGCTGTTTGAACCAGAATAAATTTCAACAACCAACCTTATGAAAAACGCAAAGACCATGGAGAAATTCGTAGGTGAACCATATGAAAAGCATATGCGTTCACATAAGAAAATCATACATCGTTCATTATGAATTTTATGTAGCTTGTGCTTCCTCACGGGCTCGTGATAATGATTTCTGAAGCATTTTGCAAATAGGACATACGATTTATTATGTATGCATTAAAACAAATGTAATTGATCACCTAAACATATATGACCTAAAGGTCTTAACACGTCTTAACAATTATTTAAACTACTCAATATTCAATATTCCGCATGATGTGTTGGTGGCGGTAGGTTTTGGATTTTAGAAACATTCGATTGAGTTAGATGTTTCAACAGTTGACCAATTCGATTGTCGATTTTGTTGGGTAGCTGTCGGTAGACGGGTGGTGGATCTGATTGGACTCGTTTCTGGTTCTGGTAGTCTATTCAAATCTATAGCTTTTCCAAAGCGACTTGACATCGATTCGATCCTGCGGAAGTGTATCTGAAATTGGACAGAGTTGAGGAAAACTCCTCCGAACCGAAATGACTTATAATTCTTACCTTCTTGCAAGCAACATATCGTTCTGAAGTCTCTCAAACCGAGCAACTTCTTGAGTTGCATTCAATTATCATTCCTTTATTATATCGTTACGCTAAACAGGCGAAATCGGTAGGTCGTATTCCTTTCGGTGCTTGGTATTGTAGTTGTAGTACTGTATCTTGGATGTTCCCGGATCTGTTCGACTGTTGACAGAACTTGGAATCGTAATCGACTACTTTGTGTTTAATTGAGGAGTCTTCTTGGTTGATCCACCAACTTTACCGCCGGTTTTCGGGACGATTCCAGAATGGAGTGATCCATGACTGTGCTTGTGGGAAATGAGAGCAGCCTTTTTCTTTTTTTACGCATTGTTCTGATGCTTCTGCATTTTTATGAGCTTCACCAACATCCTGGAGGCAATGTGTGTATTCCGGTAGTCTGCTTGCAATTTCCTTAGCTACTTCTGCTTCAAGTTTTCTACTTCGCTTGCTTCCGGTTACCCACATTCGCCAGTTCCTTCTGTGCTACATTCGCCACCAACTGTTTTGATTGTTGTCGGACCTGTATGTTTAATTCCACGACATAAATTTATTTCACCTTTCACTTCCTCAACCGTTGAGCAAAGACTGCAACGGGAGTACAAAAATTGAAGGAGTCGGGAATTATAGATTTCGTGACTCCATAGGAAGCGATCGGGTTTCGATACTTTTATTCGTGACTGTACCAGTTCTGATAGCGATTGATAGGTGTTTACCGAATGATGTAAAATGGAATGTTTGTCATCCTCATTTCAAATGATTTGCGTCATAGGGCTTTTCCAATGCATTACGCATTCCATTTTGGGATGACGATTTTTCATACAGGGTTCATCAGAATTCTTAACGGCAGCTCAATTCACTTCGCGTATTATTAGTTGTTCAACATTAGAAGAATAATCATCTGGTTTCTAGAAAATCGTCCTCCGCCTGCATCTATCATTCGAAAATGCGATTTCAATGTTTCGATATCAACCGACGGAGGATTCATCCGATAAAAGGAGGATGTTTGGGTTCAGTGCACAGTGTCTCGTGTCATAAAACGTTTCGGGGAACGTTTAACTGTCGATCGGAAGAAGGTGAGTGGTAGAAAAAGTTTTCCCTACTGTGTGAAGGATCACAAGCGAGTGGTTGCAGCCTTTAAACCCAACTCTTCCGTTCGGAATGTCGCGAAAAAGCTGCACTTGACCAAAAGTTTCGTGCAGAAAGCTAAGAAACGAGCCGGGACTCCGTTCATTCAAAGTTCAGAAAGCTCCAAACCGTAATGAAAAACAGAATAGGACCGTTAAACCCCGTGCACGTAAGCTGTACACACAAATGTTGATAAAACCACACTGCTGCATCATGGACCGATGAAACACACGTAAAAGCGGACTTAAAACAAATTACCGCTTCCAACCAGTATGTGACTGCAAAAGACAAGTTCGATGTTCCAGAGTCTTTCAGGAAACAGCAAGTGTCAAAGTTGCCCAAGAAATTCATGATTTGGCAGGGGATTTGTTCGTGTGGTAAACGGAGCAAGCCTTTCGTGACAACTTCATGGTCAGGTATACATGAATGAATGCCTGAAAAAACGACTGCTTCCGTTTCTCAAAACACACAACGTTCCAACAATGTTTTGGCCGGACCTAGCCTCTTGTCACTACTCCAAGGATGTTCTAGAGTGGTACAAGACGAATGGTGTCAATTTCGTGCCGAAGGATCTTAATCCCCCAAACTCTCCAGAGTTGCGGCCAATTGAGAAATATTGGGCTATAATGAAGCACGTACTTTGTAAGCATCTCAAAGTTGCCACTACAGAACAGGATATGTTGAAGTCATGGTTGAAAGCGGAAAAAAATGTCGGTTCAAGCGTTGTACAAAATCTTATGCGTGATATTAGGAAGAATGTTCGGGCTTTTGGATTTGGTAAAAAAATACAGTGAAATAAAAATACCTTAACCAAGATTATATATTGTATTTTACTTCCTGAATATTTCATGACAATCGGTTGAGAGACTTGTTTTTGAGGACGAGTTTAAAGTGATGCAATTTAACTGTGGACACCCTTTACGTGCTTGATTATCAAAGGCTTACGTTGTCATGAAAATTCGTGACTTTGGTGGGGAGGGGGGCGGGTGGCACTGGGGTGCGGGGCATCATGGCCCTCATATTGGCATGGAATCCTATATCCAATTCAAATGTAATGACTCAAATGTGTTTCCTTCATAGCGATTATACTCCTCCCTTGTCCGACGCTTTAATTTGGTTTGTATCTATACTTTAATAAACTCTCTACCTAGCAGCTACCTTGTACAAAATTAACAAACCACAGTTCCTACTTACTTGGTTGGTAAATGGCTGGACAATGCGTACTATTGGTACTTCGCGTACCTCCAGGTATAAAATAGATCCTACTGCGGTCCTTAGCCTCTTGTCCTGTAACTCCCTATCCCTACCTACCCGTGGTGCTGACTGGGGTATGAGTAACCATAGGAAAGATCGGGTAAACAACCCCGGTGGGACTTTGGTCATATGCTGACAGGGAAAGCCCCCTTCCCTCTTCAAAGGGTGCAGTCTATCTGAGCGTCTGTTCTCCATGTCAAAGGCGGCTCAAAACAGCTTCTATTCTCCATGTTAGGAGCGGCTGATCATCGTCCTTGTGCCAGCGTGGGACTCTAAACAGTGCTGTGCACGATGGTTCTCCGGCGAGACAGGGGGTTGGGGAAGGCCCAACAAGCCGCCCTTAAAAAAATCAATGTTACAAATAATACAGAAGTAACCCATCTACAAGACATTAATTAGACCGGTAGTTCTCTACGGCCACGAAACATGGACATTGCTAGTGCAGGACCAACGTGTCTTTGGATGGAAGGTGCTGCGGGTGGATCGGGTGGACATCGTCCTGTAGATGGGCAGCATCGAGCCCGAAACCGGTCGACAATAAAAGGTAAATTTTATGTTCCTTTTTCGTTTGTAAGAATCATAAGTGTTGTGTCCAGTCTCGCGTCGTGTTTTCATTAGTGAACTGCAGTTCTTACGTTAGCACTAAATCAAAATTATGAGTTACTTCAGGTACTTATAAGCAAATTGGGAAACTTTTCGGATTTTCTATTTTTTTTGTATGACAACGAGTGACGCGCCCATAGTTTTTCGAGGATTACTCAAAAACAAAAAAAGCCATCCCCAAAATTTCACCAATGTAAGCTAATGAATTAATAAACAAGAATATATATATTTTTCAAAATTTTTCGTGACTCAGAAAATGGCTTTTCAAAAAAAAAGTCCTAATATTTTTTAAATTATATTTTATCCAAATATTTGAGAAAATTTCATTATAGTTTGGAGAAAACAAATTTGTTCTACGATGAATCGCTCTTGAGTAATGAATTTTCAAAGCTAGTGATGTTTGGGAAAATCGGAAAACTTCAATTGGCGTTTACCAGGAAAACTAGCAACCCTGAATTTTTTAATATTGTTTTTTTTGTTCATATATCCATGAACCCTCCTACGCGTGGACAAAGTTTCGTAAGAATCTGAGACTCTTCGGCCCAATTTGTACGATAGTAAAAAAAAATCCCCAACAGAGAAATGAGGGAATGCGGCTGAAGATCGTGTATCTGTTAATCACATTGTTTATTTTCTATGCTGATTTAATTTATAATTTCAGAACGCTTTGCAATCATCTTTGCATTTCAAAACCATTTATCTTAAAAGCCTGGAGCAACATGACAAGCATCAAAGGCTCAATTCGTTTTTCAGCATATCAGCATAGCATTTACTTTAAAATTGAACTTCTGAACTTCAATTACTATATTCATAAAATAATGGCATACGCTTATAAGCAGTATAGGATTATATTTAAATATTTTTTAGTGGTGTTATGATAAGATAAGCCATTTATTTCAAAAATCATCAATACGGAGCGCACGTTCACTGCAATTGCTGTCTTTGAAATGTAACTACACACTACCAAAATGTCATGTAAATTTCTGTCCTCTGAGACCGACACATGCAAGCATCCATTAGCACACAAGAATGAGTTGAAATAGATGAGAAAATATATTCAATTAAATTCAATTCAATTTTTGTCGACTTGCGTAGTGTCAGTTTCGGGAGAGATAATTTTACACGGAATCTATCTTTACGTTCCCCGACCTTTTACAAACATGAATTACGTCTCGTGTAAAATTAATAATTTCTAAGTGTGTAGAACAGTACAAAGGAATCCTAACAACATGTCTTATAAAATTATATCTTTTATTGCAATTTTATTATTGATATTTGCAGGGCTGTCAGCAGATTTATGGATAAATAATAGTGACTTTAGTGACTAAAATAATAAAAATATTAATCAAATAGTGACTAAAAAGTGATTTCCAAATTTCTTGTATTTTTTCTAATCTTTTACAGATTTGTTGTATGAATACAGTAAAAATGAACTATGGGAACACCTCCGTTTGCAGAAATGAGTAAGACTGCAGCGCAGTGTCACTTTTTGGGGTGTTAGTAAAGAAGCCTGTAATCAAGTGACTTTTTGTTCTCCCAACCTCCTGTACATGGTCCCCAGCTCGTTTTTGTGAAGCCTGTCGTAAGCTCAATCGTTAGTCAGAGTGATATATAGAATACGAGATATCCAAACCGCTTCAAACTGGACATGTTTTACAATAAATTTATAATACATTTATAAAACAATCAATTATAAAGTCGAAGCTGAGGGAAATTTGGCGGATTGATGTCATTCTCAATGAATTCTATACCCTTTTCCGTGAGCTGATTGAGAGTTGTTTTGGCGTAATGCACCGACGCTAAAACAATGGAGGGGTACTATGCTTCTGATATAAAGGCAGCATCCTCTTTTACAGACACTCACATCGATTGAATTCCGGTAGTGTAAAAAATGGTAGACTTCATACCGCAGGAGCATATTGCTTGCCATACCAGCAGTTTTCGACCAAACTTCTCCACTTGAATCGACCTGTCTGCATCGCTTACATCCTTCCCTACGACGGCAGAGTAATATTGTGGACCTGAAAGGGTTTGTGAGTCCTCTTTGAACATAGGTCTCGTCGTCCATCAAAAAACATGAATCCAGTTGCTGCAAAACTCGCGAATACAATTTCCGGGCCCTTGATGCTGCGCGTTGCTTCTGTTCTGCACTTTGTTTGGCGATTTTGTGCTTCTTGTAGATCTCCAGGTTGTTCCGTTTCTTGATACGTTGAATTTGAAACAGTTTGCTCGCCGAGTACCAGTTGGCATGCTAAGATGTTTACGCCTTCACGAAAACCTGGCTTAATATAAACACATTATCGAAGCAACTGTTCGGCGACACGTATTATGTCTACCGGCAAGACCGATCGTCGCTCAATAGCAACAAGAAATCTGGTGGTGGAGTTCTTCTTGCCGTACGCTCAAAATTCAAATCTCGACTTCTGAAGCCTCCAGAAGACTCAACGGTTGAACATCTTTGGGTGGCGATATCCACTAAAACCGGGAATCTGTTTATCTGTGAAGTCTATATTCCCCCCGATCGCGTTAGCGACAGAAGCCTTATCGAAAAGCATGCTCTTTCTTTGGATTGGATCGTGTCACAAATGGGACCCAGCGACAACATCGTCATCGTGGGAGATTTTAACCTCAGCACGATTTCATGGCATATCGATACTAACGGCTTCCGCTATCCAGACAATTCCTGTTCGTCATTCAGACCGGCTGCGCTCTCCTTGCTTGATGCTTATTCTACCGCCAGACTTCGGCAAGTTAATGGCATTCCAAACGCGAATAACCGTTTGCTGGATCTTTGTTTCATTAGAGAAGAATTGAGTCAAAGATGTTCCGTTCTTCAAGCTCCGACACCGCTTGTCAAAAGCTGCAGAAATCATTCCCCTCTGCTACTGACACTGGAGTTTAATCCTAAATAAGTACAGCTTCCATGACAACATAGAAAACGTTTATTATGACTTCACCCATGCCAATTTTGTGGAAATGAATAACTTTCTCACCGGCGTTAATTGGAACACGACCCTTGCAAACGGGGATGTGAATTCTGCTGCCTCGACTTTGTGTAACATTTTGCTGTACGCCGTTGATCAATTCGTGCCTAAGAAACTCAATCGTAAGCCTCCCAAACCTGCTTGGTCTAATTCCGACCTCAAACATTTGAAACGAGTTAAAAGGGTGCTCTGAGGAAACACAGCAAATATCGCACCGATTCTACGTGAACAAACTACGCATGCGCCAATGACGATTACAAACACCTCAATAACAGCTTATACAACTCTCATCAGTCTCAATTGCAGAGCCGTCTCAAAACGAAACCGAAAAGCTTTTGGCGGTTCGTGAATGATCAACGGAAGGAAAACGGTTTACCCTCCACCATGACTGACGGCACTCAAGAAGCTGACTCTGTCGAGGATATCGCCAACTTGTTCCGTAATTAATTCAGTAGTGTCTTTTGTGACGAAATTCTGGATGCCGATGGCCTCGAAGCTGCTACTAACAATGTTCCCCGCATGTCTGTACCTGCACTCACTATCCATAGTGATATGGTGATTTCAGCCGAGAAGCAGATGAAAAACTCAACTAGATGCGGTCCTGATGGTATTCCTTCAATTATCCTGAAGCGTTTCCTTAACTGTGCCCCTGGCTACGGTCTTCAATTTGTCATTAACTTTCGGTGTGTTTCCTGAATGCTGATAAGAGTCGTTTGTTTTCCCAATACACAGAAAGGGATGCAAACGATCCGTCACCAACTATCGTGGGATTGCTGCACTAAGTGCTGTAATTGTTCTCCAAAGGCTGGTCCATGACTGTTCACATACTATTTCTCCTGAACAACACGGTTTTATGTCCAAGCGCTCGACGGCGACCAACCTCACCGTATTTACATCGTTCGTCATCCGCGAAATGAAACGCGGTCATCAAGTAGACGCCATACACAGATCTCTCTGCGGTCTTCGATAAAATGATCCATCAGATTGCAATTTCCAAATACGACAAAATGGGGGTTCACGATCAATTGTTGAAGTGGCTCCGCTCATACCTGACTGGATTTCAGATTTCAGATTATGCCTCGTCCAGCTTTACAGTAACATCCGGCGTTCCGCAAGGCAGCCACCTTGGTCCATTTCTTTTCCAGTTATATATGAACGACGTGAACTTGGTCCCCAGATGCCTGACATTATCCTACGCGGACGACCTAAAGCTGTACTACGTCATAAAATGTCCAGAAGACGCTGATTTTCTTCAACAGGAACTACAAGTGTTCGACGACTGGTGCCGGATCAACAGAATGGCCTTAAATGTATCCAAATGCTCGGCTATCTCCTTTGGCCGAAAACGTGCGATGTATCTCCACGAGTACATCCTTCGAGGAACACGCTTGAAACGTGAAACAACAGTCAAGGATCTGGGAGTAATGCTCGACTCCAAACTGTCATTCGAGAACCACATTGCCTATATTGTTTCTAAAGCCTCATCGCAGTTAGGATTCATCTTCCGCTTCGCAAAAAAAAACTTCAAAGACGTTTATTGTCTGAAGGCACTATACTGCTCTTTTGTTCGCCTTTTTTTGGAGTACTGTGCTGTCGTTTGGTCCCCTTTCTACCAAAATGCAGTCCAGAGGATCGGTGTAAGCTCATCAGCCTGTAATTGTTGGAACGGAGGCGTATGGTGGCCAAAGCATGTTTTGTTGATGACCTCCTTCGACTGTTCCACTTTACTTGGTCTCTTGAACATCAACACTCGACGACGAAACCTATGTTTACAATCTTTCTTTATAAATCGGCACTCAAAGACCAACTACGGCAAACACGAATCTGTGCTAAGCATGTGTCGCGTTTTCGACAGCTGCTATAACGTGTTGAATTTTAATGCAAACAAGTAAACAAACGAAAGATCACAGTCAAACGCATAGCATGCTATGATGAACACATTAAAACCATCCTAAATATACGCGTACAACGAAAATGTACGTGGATAGCTCATTTGCCAGACATTTCCTACTTGACTTGAATCGGAAGTAACTTGGCGATTTTAACAACATACTTGGAGTTTTCACTGGATGCAACGGCTGGTGGGTTGAGGCATTGGCAATATTTTAAAAACGAGTTCTGCAAGCTAGACTTTTTGATAACGTGCTAAACCTAGGGGCAAGCCACTGAGCAATTATGAACATCTCTTATTCACTGGAATCATATTATGATATTGAACATTCCTACCTTTTGTAAAGCTTGGTTTTGACAGTGAAGTTGCATTATCAAAACTAGAAAGATTTGTGGTGAAAGGTTACCGTATCAATGTTGTGGTTATCCTCACCTGTTAGTTATTAAAATTAATATGTAATTAATAATAATTTTAGTAGATCGTGTTGCGTTGTTTTCGCTTGGATGGAACTTGTGTTGGTCTCCCAGCCCAAGAACAGCTCATTTTAAGCCCCATCCGCTATCCACCTGAAGTCGACCACCCCGTATGAAAATCAATTAGTCGCACCTTCATCTGGCCCTCCTCTAGGTATGCACCCTAAAACGATATCGCCTACAGAACTTTCGCTTCTGGACTCCGAATCAGTGTCCGCATACCTACGCAATCTTAATCAGAACGACTCTATCGGATGTTTGTCCTGTTCCCTCAAATCGAACATGCGTCACTGCATCAGCATTGATTGGGTCAATCAATCCGTACTGCCGAACGAATTACCTCCAAAAAGAAACCCAGCCGGATCGACCAATCGCAAAACTGGAGTTTTCAATAATTGCGATTCGTCGATCCGGCATGGTCTCTTTTTGGAGGATGATTCGTTCGGCAGTCAATAAATTCCACATATTCTGTCTGTGAGGACCACCCTAGCGACCCTCCAACAGATCTCATCAGCAACAGTACGGCAGATGGCTGCCTCTTGCATCTGCTTTGTTCTACCGATTGCTCGACTTTCGACTACAGGAAATATCACCACTCTCCTTATTGATCGATCAATCATGACGTCATCGATGCAGTCTAATCGTCGGGTAATGATAAGGAGTACGGCTGTTCGGATGCTGAACGGGAGAATGAGATGACCGTGAGTGCAGATATTAAATTCCCCACAGGCAATTCGGGTGTGGAATTTATATGTAGGTATATTAGAGCTTAGGCACGGAACGGAAGGGCAACTTAGAACGATTCAATGACACGAAAAGTGAAAAATTTTGTGGTGTAAAAAGTATCTCGATTTTATTTGTTTCCACTCATTCTATTTTTATAGTGTTGAAGAAACGTCAAATCAACTGGTATAAGTGGTATATATGCTGCCATATGATCATCACAGTATGCTCTGCTCAATTTAAGAAAAAACAACTTCATTTTGAGATTTTTCCATTTTTTTCTGTGATAATCTCATTAAAAAATATACTATTACTACTTACACCTTTGAATTTTTGGATGTATTTCCACAATCTGATGGAATAAAATGTTTGGAACACACAAATATATGGCTGCTATCGTGAACACTCGAACCAATAAACTACAACCAATTCTGCCTGTTTTCAAATCCCCTAGAAGTACGAATTCTGTAATAAATTATTCTTAATACATTTATAATTCACTTACTTCTTTGCCAGTGCAAAACAAGAAACATTGTTGGATGCTAATGTGCTGAATCAATTCGAAATAGCACAAGTTTTTCCTCACATTATTCTTGGTTTTGGTACTTCAGTCTCGAAAAAAAATCGAGAAAAGTCATAACAACAAAAATCAAGGACTCTAAATCACACACATAAGGTATAACAAAAACACAGGTGACGTCACTACAATAACCAGTTGGGAAAACAATTCGTGTGCATTATAGAGAACGATGAATTAATGTCAATAGATCTCTGTCTCTTGCTGAACAGAACCACGATTCACAAAGTAGCAAAAGCTGCTAGTGTTTTTATGTATCTTTATTTCAATCTTAGATTTTGCTACACACTTAGATTGTTTTACAGAAATCTGTAAAAGTTTATCAAATTCTCAACAGCTGAACGGTAATCCGATTTAACGGATTTCGGTGAAATTTTACAGATATCTGTAAAAAATCTACCGGATTTCGGTAAAATTTTACCGAAATCCGTAAAATTTGATTACCGAACGTTCAGTTGTTGAGAATTCGGTAAACTTTTACAGATTTCTGTAAAAAAATCTAAGTGTGTAGCTTGAATGTTTGTCTGCGCTTTCAAATTAATTTTTCAACCTTTTTTTCGTCGGCAGAATTTTCTAAAACGTTATATGAAACATTTGTAGATCATTTAAGCTACGACCATGTCAAAATTTCAAATCTACACAAGTTCAATACAACAGTTGCTGATCAAGACAGTTAGAGGCAAATTAAGATTCATGAATTTCAAACCCATTTTGAACAACACCATTACCTTTGCCAAACAGTTGGTTTAAATATCCGAGAACATACCTCTCATTTTTAAGGCCTGCCTACCCATAATAGATACGTTGCGTTTGCGTCTTTGAAACTTACGTTTCCAATCACGGAGATAACTTAGTACTCAGACACCACTATTGCTAGGAAGTGGGAAGGACTACAAATAGTAGACGAAACACGCATTTACTGCAAAGAACAAGTAATTATAACGCAATTAAAAAGAAATAACTTAACTCACTTAAAAGATTTTTATGAGGATATTCCGTTGAAAGGTTCGAACAAATTAAAAGAGGTATTGCAGTTTTCCAATAGTTCTAAGTAATCCATGCCTAGGCTAAGGGACTACGTAACTGATTTTTTTTTTCAATTTATGTAGGCTTTTGCATGTACTATCGTCATGGGGGTACTAAAGTCCTTAAGTTCTGAGATTTTGCGTAAAAGTACTTCATGTTTCAGATGCCCACTTTGCAAAAAAAAACTTCACGGTTTCATTTACCGATAAAAGGTAAAGACAAACGATAAGACATGCCAATGCAGATATTTCTTCTAATGTCTTCAAGTTTTTTTTCACAAAAAATGAAGAGAATAAGAGAGGTTTTGAGTTACTTAAAATTTAGTGTTACCAAATTTTTAGCACGAAAAAAATGTTTTTTCTTCAGTGTTATTTTTTTCAATTAGCTTAATTATGCACTACAACTTGTTGTCAAACAGTTTTTCTATGCAACGTAATTTTTCCAGGCTACAATTTTGAAATTAAAGTTAATGCTGGTATGCACAGGTCGGTTTCAGAAATTGGATTGTTAAATCAATTAATAAATGTCGCTTTTTATATTCCGCTAAATAAGATTTATTTTTTGAGCACAAAATCATGCTTCACAATTTTCAAATAAAATAAAATAAGTTTATTAATTGAAACTAAAAAGATTAAGTGACAAACTCCCATAGAGGGGTGTATGAATACTGTTTTTTTTTAATGCAATCGCACAAATATTTCTTGTGCATTTAAATTTTGGATATACTCAAGCCTCTTAGTCAAACGCATGTAGCATGAAATTCGTTCAAATAAAAAAGTTGATTAAAATATTACACATTATCAGGGCATTCTGACTGGAAATGTTACTGATTGATATCACACCGCAAGTTGTCACTATTACAAACGTGGCAGGCTATGCGTGTTTAATAAAATTGCTTATTATTTTCAACCATATAATCAGCAGTCAAAGAGGTTGAATAGAACAAAAGTGTGTTAATTTAAAATAAGTATTATAGTCTGAATATAGACTTCTCCATATGCTTAGGTGTGAGGTGATGGGGTGTGATATATATGGTATGAAAAAATCGATGTTCGTACACATTTCTTGTTCACACAATAGAAAAGTCAGAGAAGTCTATTTTAGATCAAATCATTAAGAATATCTATTTATTTATTCGTTCCAAGATGAACAAACCTTCATGTAAGTACCTTGCTACTTTATGCTAGCAGGTCTAAAAATGTTGTCTAAGCTTAGAGCAGATTAAATTATTTTCCGTGTAAAATGTGTGACTTCAACCGCAAGATGTCGCGACTAAGAGCACTCAAAATTCATCATTATTTGTCGTTCAAGATATACTTCCGTTCTGAGGCTTAGGTTTAGTTAGTTTGTTGTAGTAAGTTGTAGTGTACGGTCCTGCGCTACCGTTTAGTAATAAGAAGAATACATGTGGTGGTAGAGTGTCCGTTGTTTTATGCCAAGAAGTGTGTATGATTGTGCCATTCACTGGAAGAAGCCCCACCCTGCCTTCAACCATCCCCGAACTATTGGCCGCTGCGAGGAACCAGAGAACGGTCCAGATATTCAACATATTCCATCTGTTTTTCGTTTTCCTACAAGAAGAACAATGAAACAATATCAAACAATCTACCTACCGCAATCGGAGCCTAATTCCTCTTCCATATACTACGACCTATCTTTCCTCAAATGAGAGCTTCTTACGATACAATAATAAATAATATTCCCAAACTGTAATCATACTGTTGTCATTGGTTGCTATGGTTGCCTCCATCATCACCGTCACATTCAAGCCAGTGCTACCAGAATACTTCAAATCGAGTTATAAATTATACAAGTTGATGGAAGCTGATGCATTTTTAGCTAACGTGAGTTTTATAATGAAATATGAGTGATGTTGTTTTTTTTGTTTTCGCACACATTTTTTGGCATTCCCACCACTCTATATCTTGGGGGGAAAAGAAAATCAAAGAGTGTGTAAATTTGATGAATCCTGGGTAACTTTGAAGAAAAAAAATCCACTAGAAATTCACTTAACTTTCATGTGATTCAGGAAGTGGAAAATGCTTTGCAAAATCAAGTGAATCTTATGTGTCCAGTGAAATGTAAATGATTAGTCAAGTAGAAATTACTTTATTTATTTTAGTATTGGAAAATATCTACTTGTGTTTCTAGTAGTAGAGCTAAGTGAAACATTTTTTCAGTGAATGCTTCTTTGCATTGCTGAAAAAGTGGAGTTTGTTGTATTTTTTAGTATTTTTTGTAACTCTTTTCAAGAGCTTTCCAACCATGTACATATAGTACTTTTGCGAGAAAAACATAGCTTAACTGTCCAAATTACCAAAAAGACTTTAATATACCATTTCTGAGGGGCATGTTTGAACGCTTTCCCTCCTAATCCTTCCGCAAAAGTTTAAAAAATGAAAATTGCCTCGATTATGAAAATATACGTCATAAGCTGTATGATCACATAAATTCATCACATACTCCTACCAGAAGGGGGGAGACTCAAACACTCATAAGAACCTTCTCCAGCCCCAAAAGCCCCTGCATAAAAAAATTCACGCTGATCGGTTCAGTAGTTTCCGAGTCTATAAGGGTCAGACTGACAGACATACAGATAGAAATTCATTTTTATGTATATAGAAATCCTGCCTTAAAAAACCCCACATGCCAAATGTGGTTCCATTTGCTTGAATAGGTCTCGAGTTAGACAGAAATTTGTACTTCATTTGTATGAGAGCACCAACCCCCCTTCCAGAGAGGGGAGGGGTCTCAAACCACCATAGGAAGATGTTTTGCCTTCAGAAATCTCCACATGCCAAATTTGGTTCCAATTTGCTTGATTAGTTCTCGAGTTATGCAGAGATTTATGCTTCATTTGTATGGGAGCCCCTCCTTACAGAAAGAGGAAGGGTCTGAGTCACATTAGAAACATTTCTTGCCTTCAAAAACTTCCACCTGCCAAATTTGGGATTATATCTGAAAATTCAAATTTGGCCAACACCCACCAATTACGTACTTCACGCTTGGAGTAATAAAACACATATTTAGTAGAATATAACCCTCAGAATGCCCATTCGCTTAAACTACATTTCCATCCCAGCTCTTTAACAGCAGCCCAAAAGGCCTTGGACATGTTTAGAAAACTAAAATTCCACGAGGAAACGAACTCACATCTCACCCAAGAGAGCGAAAAGCTAAATTGTTCCTCCAATTATTGGCGTGCATTTCCTACTTCCGAAGCCAGCAGCTACCGTGCGGTGCAAAATGGGCTGGGAGAATGCTAATGGCAGTGTAGGAAAGAACTTTTATTTTCGAAAGTCCAAACGCATTCTTTCGGCTAACCGGCTGATCGACTCATACATACATATCTACTGATTGGGCTCCAGAGTGGCCAAGTGGGTGATGATGATCATGAGAAAAAAAAAACAGAACCAAACTCTTCGATAGGAAGTAAACTTAGAAGGAAGGAAGGAAAGAGCTCATAGGAAATTGGCTCGAATTGGAGATAATGATGAGAATTTTCCTCTCTAGGGTACCTAGCACGGCAGAAGAAAAGGTTATTAAATACGCACAAATGTTATTACACTCTCTTTTTGTTGGCGGAAGGCTGGTGGCTCTTTCTACCTACAAGTGAAAATGCAGCACACACTTCACCTGCGAGGCTATTGATGTGTGGCTAATTGAGCAGGGCTCCAGTTAAAAGCCTTTGAAGTGCAGGTTGATGAGCATCATCGTGTCGGCGGTCGGTGGCAAAATAGTTGCTCAATTTCAACGTCGGGTGAGAAACAAACGGGCTACCTGCTTCCACATTGAGGCGGAAAAATAAACATGCTTTGTCTCGGTGCGCGAAAGGGAGAATGCGATCGACGGATTTGGCGCTAGACAACTTAGCAAACGGAAGGAACTAAGATCAACTTCAAGTGCACGACTAACATCCATCAAATTGGCAAAAGTCGGCAAGAGAACAAAGTTGATTCACCTGACCAGCCTCATTCGTGGTGAAGCCACTGACTGCATGCACCTCGTGATCAGTTCGATTGCTGGCTACCGGCCGAACAATTTCCACCAATTGTTTGTGGTTTTTTGGGTAAGCGATTTACCGCTTTTCCAATTTGGTACCTCATTGCATGGGCATGATGATCTCCGATGAGTCCGACGAACCATACTTACTTTTACATTATTAGTTTGTTTGCTCTGACCCACAAGACATGGCTATTTCTTTCGGATTCCGATACAGCATCCCGTACGTACGGCAGTCTCCAACGATGGCGCCAGCATCAAAACCATAATAATAATAACCATTTCTACCCGGTCGAGTTGTTTTTCCTTAATTTATTTCTGTAATGCGAATTATTACTAACCCGATCAGTGTTTGTTATAAAAACAAATAAAGGCCAGAGCAGACCGGTCGTCCAGCTCCTGCTCTTCGGCAGTGCCCCTCTTATCTTGCTCGTCGATTACTCACTCACTTTCATCTACCTGCGCCGGTCTCGGTATGCGCAATTATATATATTTACAAACGTCGATGGTTGCTGCCTTCAGCGGGATTTTTGTTCTCAGTTCTTTCGGGCCTTTTTCCTGGCCGGTGCGAGACCACTGGCGAATTCCGACGTGTTGATCATGCGGGAACTTTGCGCATAGCTGGCAAGGTCTTGGTGCTTCCGGTTGGCGCCCGACGATGGTCTGTCATTACCGGCGGGAAATGGACGCTTCCGCGGATTGCCCGCAAATGGTTTGCTGGAAATGAGAGGAAATGGATTGTTTGATTAGAATTTAGACAATTAGGCCTAGGCATTGGTATGCGAGCTGGCATTTACTGGATTAATTAAGCGTTACATGTGTTTGTTTTTTTTATTATTTAAAAAACCTGAATTAATGCACCGATAGTGAGACTGAACCCTTCTTACACTTCACCAGAATTACGAACTCATATGTGCCAATATGGTACTGGATACATATTTTCATCAGAGATTAGAGGAAAATCCAGGAATATTCGATATGTCATAAATTCAGTTTATAAAATGAAATATTTGTCAATCCTGAACATATTGTTCATCGATGTGATTAAAATATTGCCATTAATAGTCTTTAACGACCTGTTTATGTTAGTTATATAAAATGGGAAATTACATAAATACTAGACAGTCCGCATTGTGCTCTCATGCCGTGCGGTTCTATTTTCTATTTGCTGAAGGAAGTGCTATTGCTACCTAACGCTACAACAAATCTTAAACAGAAGTTTTCAGTGCTAAATAATACCTACAATTTTTAGATTTCCTCTTATTCTTTTTCGATCCTTGTTAGGCCCTTCGGGTAACCCGGCTTGGATATCGCATTGGAAAATTCCTCTTCGGTCCCTCGGATTCTTATAGTTATCTGCTTGTTTGTCGATTTGGAGCAATTTATTCTGCCACTATGGAAAATAAGCGTAAACGAAAAGGGCAATCTATTGATTCGCCTGCAAATCAAATTAATGTGAGTAATCAATGTGATATGCTCACAGATGATGAGAGTGATCCATCATCTAATCAAAATTTGAAAAAACATTCTCGATTGAGAAAGGAAAAAGTTCCCCCTATTGTGGTGACAATTTCGGATTTCCATGCTTTTCGCAAGGAAATCTTAACATTTGTTGAAGGTGTGAAATATTCCCTTCAAATTTCCAGACGAGGTGAATGCCGTTTGCATGCTGAAACCTTGGACGGATTCAAACGTCTTCTTGAGTATTTTACTCAGAAGAACCACATTTTTTTCACTTATGACACCAAGCGTCTTTTCAAGGTTGTGTTGAAAGGACTGCCCAGTGGTGAATCTCTGGAAGAAATAAAAAACGAGTTGATAAAATTACTTGGGATTACTTTAGAAAAAGCAAGCATTTCAGGAAGACTGGAGCAAATTTCCAAAGCCTCACCCAGTGCCGTAAGTGCCAGGGATGAGGTCACGGAACAAAACATTGCCATATGATTGGTAAATGCATGAATTGTGGTGATTCCTCGCACACTAAGGACGACTGTCCTGTGAAGGAAGATCCTAAAAAAATCAAATGTTCAAATTGTGGTGAAAACCATAAATCAAATTTTTGGGTGTGCAAGACTCGCAAAGCAATTTTGCCAGGTAGGAAACAATACACGTTCCCGACCAGCTACTACCCATTCTGCAGCTGTTAACAACGATCAGCAAAGAACTAATTCCTAGCAAACCGTCGGTAGAAACAGCGGACAGGTTTTTCCATCCGCAACTGTATTTTCAAACGCTCAATGAGGAGCAAATACTATTTCGATACCTGTAGGCACCAACAGGGTTCAATCGGCAAACCCTACATTCTTACCTAACCGTGTTGTTAACAATGTTCAACAGGTACACTGATAGGCAAAATAAAGTGCCCACCTCTTCGTTTTTTCAATTTCTCTTATTTACTTGGTTCAAATTAAAGTAAAAACAGTGTAGTTTTGTTTCTTATTTTATTTTTTATATTCTTCTTAAGTTTCACTTATGGAATACTGAAAAAAAAGGAGTTTTACTTAAAGAAAAAAAAATCAAATTGTGTTGAAAAAAAAAACAGTGACAAAATAAAGTGCCCACTTCAAAAATCGATATGTTTTCGATAAGTTTCCATTGGAAGACCCCTCGATTGTTTATGTTTTGATATTTTGACATGTTTTGAAGCAAACGGCTCAACCTGGTGCATTTGTATACGTGATCGCATTTGATTCAATTGAAAAAAAAAAAATGGAGAACGCAGTGCTTTCGAAAGCAATTCCCTTGTGAATCCGAAAATTGGTCGTTCGTGATGTGCAAAACGGTGAATCACACCGGGCTGTCGCTAAGAAGTACAGTATCAGTAAGGCAGCGGTTGGCAAAATTCTTCTGAAGCTTAAAACGTTTGGATCAGTGGTGGATCGCCCTGGCAGAGGCAGGAAGCGGAAAACGGATGCGAGAACGGACACCAAGATCATGCGCGAAGTCAAGAAGAACCCGAAGGTAACTGTCCGCGAGATCCTGGAAACCCTTCAGTTATCAGTTTCCGGTCTGTTGTGAACTGTTCGTCGCCGTCTCGTAGCACAGGGGTTGAATAGCAAACTAGCCCGGAAGCGCCCATTTATCAGCAAGGCAAACAAAGCCAAACGGCTTAAGTTTGCTAAGGAGCATGCTGATAAGCCCCTAGAGTTCTGGAAAACGGTTCTCTGGACGGACGAATCAAAATTCGAGCTGTTTAACCGAAAGCGGCAGTCAAAAGGTACTGGTATGGCAAGCAATATGTTCCTGTGGTTTGAAGGCAACCATTTTTTACACTACCGGAACTATAAATGCGGAAATCTATCGATCTGAGTGTCTCCAGAAGAGATTGTTGCCTTTATATAAGAAGCATAGTACACCTCCACTGTTTTGGCCGGATTTAGCGTCGGCTCACTATGCCAAAACCACTCTCATGGCTTGCGGAAAAGGGTATAGATTTCGTTGAGAAAAATATCAATTCACCAAATTGCCCTCAGCTTCGACCCATCGAACGTTACTGTGTGTGAAGAGGGTCTTCAAGAAGACTAGTAAGGCAGCTGGGAACATGCAGGAGTTCAAAAAAATTTGGGCTCAAGCGTCCAAAAAATGCGATGCAAAACTTGTGCGGAACTTGATGAAGAGCATTCGATCCAAAGTTCAAAAATTCGTGAAGGAATAACTTAAATTTCATCCGGTCTTCATTATGTTCAAGTTTAACCTCGTACAACAAAGGATCAATTTTGTGTATGAATAAAATATCGGTTTTCAACATAATTTGAAAGAAAGTTTGTGGATAGCTTATTTTCCTTGTGGAATGTATGCGCGCACACGCACCCACATCAGGGACTGCGAGGACGCGTCAGGGGCTTAATGACCCCCCCCCCCCCCCCTGCGAGTTAACATGGCGGGAGCTCGGATTACCCTGCGCTCGCTGCACCCTGGAGTGCCTACATTCGGATCAAAGCCAGTGAGATCCTAAATTACAGCATACTGGTCATAGCATCGAATAAGGATCCGACATGGATCAACGGATTGGACTTGACGCGCAGGGCTGGTTTTCGGGCTTTTCTGCTTCCTCAGTATGGAAGAGTGACACCTTCCAGAAATGGCAAGTGGGCTAATGGTGTGGCTGCCCCCGTCCCGGTAAAATCTTGGCAGGCCTCCGGATACGTTCGAAGCTTGTCACTTTAACTGGTGACAATCCTACTACCCGTAGGCTCAGATGTTACATTCCTGACTTACGCCGATCCGGCTCTGAACACGGTCCCCATGAAGGACCATGTCAACCCTAGCATGCCCTCCCTGATTCTAAGATAACCATGGGATCACAATAGGCAACTATCTACAACGTGTGGAGATAGCGGTTCGTAGGAGGGACCCAACAAACTGGAGGACACCGGAGGAAACAACAAAAAAGATGAAAAAGAAAAAAACAAAAACAAAATTAATCGACGATGGCAAAACGCCAGAAAACGGAGACGGAGATGCGATAGTGTTCACAAGAAGCGGAAAGCTACAGAGGTCACCAGTACCAATTTCGGAGGCCACTGCAAGTCACAGGGGTTCCTGACCCAGCTGTTCTCCTCGCCACGCAGCAGTAGCACAACTCGAGGGGACAGTGTTGGGAAGAACACGCGATGAGGTGGTCAAAAACCGGATCGATGAACGTCCACAAGGAAATCAAAGAGATGGTGACGCGTGTCAAATCGGCCGTGATTGCAGCCGAACGCAAACGGGACGCACTGAGGACGAGAGCAGAGACTGCCGAAAAATTGATTGAGGACAGCCAAAAGGCAACGAAAAAGGCAACGGTTGATGCACTGAAGACGCCGAAGGAACCCCAGAATCCACGCTCGGAGAAAAGGAAAAGAGGCACACGGCTTTTTACGGCTTCAATCCGGAACGTAGCTTCAACTTTTAAACGAATCCTGGCGACAGTCCTATTTTGCGTGTCACAGTTCATTTAGAGGTTCGAGGGGTTCCTCTTTAGCATGTTCTTCACCTTCCTGTCCATAGCACGATCCCACGTCCAATATTGTATGTCATATCTTGGTGGAAGAAGCCGAAAAAGATTGCCAAGGTGGTAGGGTGCCATTTGGCAACAGTTTACCGCATAAAAAAGTCCCTACAGGATGGTCCTAAGCAGCGGAAGCCGGGAAGCGAACGTCCGCGCTCTGCACGCACGCCGAACGTGATCAAATCGGTCCGTGCAAAAATTGCTCGCAACCCAGTGCGTTCCATAAGAAAACTTGCAATGGATGCCAATATTTTGAAGAAATCCATGCGGAGAATCATCAAAGAAGACCTGCATGCTTTTTCCAGAGCCAGAGTGAAACGCCACTTGATTATGGACCGGGTCAAGGAACTACGAGTGACTCGTTCCAAGAGATTGCTTTCCTTGTTGAAGAAGGAAAAAATGATAATCCTGTTCTCCGACGAAAAGCGTACACTCAAAAAACAATGCACCTTATATTTAAGTGCAATCACCTATAGATTTGGGCAAAGTGCAAAGTTTTTGCTCTGTATTGGTGCGGCACTTATTTTTTATTAAATGTGGTCAATTAACCATATGTGCAATAAACATATAGTCTTTAAGTGCAAGAGCTGAATAGATATTAATTATAGTGTACATGGATTGCATTAACTTGTCCTAGCAAAAATCAAATGTGTTTTTTAATACGTTTTATGTGAAAAGGTGCATGGATTTTATTTTTTCATAAAAAGTTTAGTATTGGATTTTTTGTACTTTTCATGTAATCAAACGAAATGTGTGAATAAAAGAGGTTTTATATGTACCATCATAAAAACTTCATCACTTTTTGAAGCTATCGCGTTCAGCAGCTCTTCTGCGGGAATGGCAAAAATGCTCGGCAGATCTGAAATATTCACAATAAACACCATTAAAATGGCAAAGAAGAACATCTATAGTAATTTATTACCTTCAAAAAAATCAGTGACTTCCGCTGGCAAACCAAGTACCTAAACCACCACACGGTAAACTTCACTTTGGTTCTCCATTTTGCAGTTTTTTTTTCTTCTAGAACAATAAAGCAGCTGATTGTTTTTCGCGCACGGTTTTTTATTTCGTTTTAAGTGCGGAGATGGATAGAATAGGGCAAAGTGAAAACACACTTGAATGTCATTTCTCGCTCCATTGAAAATTATGTGCGGACCATATCAGTCTCATTGGAAACGAACCTGTGTATTAAGTGACGGGTGTTAAAAATTATGTGCGGCAAATGAAAATCATACAGGCTCACATGATTTCAATTCGAAGCAAAAATTGACCGATTTAAGTGCCAATTTTAATAATAAAAATTATTGATTTATTTTCAGTGTATATGAAAAAATCATCGTATCCTATGCAACAGTTTAGGAATCGTTTTGGCGAGCACTTGAGATATGACAAAAAGAAAAAGGCAAATTTACGGCAACGCGGATCATCCTACTCCATTACAACAAATCAACAGAATACAATTATTTCCATAGGTGGCCGAGACAATTTCGTTTGTAAAGATAACCAAATTTTTCAAGTGCAAAACATCAAAAAACAAGAAAATACTTTTATTCTTTATTGCTATGCTGAACTAAATTTAGATTCTATATACAATGAACCTACGGAATCTACTGCGAATGGGGTTTACATTAGTCCTAAGGTGCTTCAATTGTGTAATGACACAACTACAATTGATGCAATTGAAGTTAGTATAGCTCTTTGTTTTGTTCTTGATGAAATAACTGCTTTTATAGAAGTCTTGCATACCGACATCTAATAATTTAGTTAGAATGCAATGAAAAGTTTGGTTTGTAGATTTCAAATGTATAATAAAGAATAACATATGAACAAATTGAAAAAAAGGTTTTGTTACTATCTGCAACACTCTCTCTCTCTATCTCAAAACTCCTCTTAATAAAATGAACCTTTATGGGAACAATCAGAAACCATTCTTAGCCGAGCGTTTCATAAAGGATTCTCCGGCCTGGAATACGGCTTGCTTTATAAACAACGTCATTTAGAATTGTTCATAAGATATGTACCGCTAAGGAAACTCTCATGCTACTTCTTATAAGCAACAACTTATCATGCCTTTGTTACCATCCAACTTACCTAAAAACAGCCATTTTAAGAGCACAGGAAGATAAGCTAAAAAAGGGTTCAGGGCCGATGAATTGCATATTTGATCCTATTTTTGCTAATTCGTCAGCTTTTTCATTTCCATCGATACCGTAATGTCCAGGAACCCAGTATAGGTTGAGAGTATTGCGACTGGACAGTCGTTGCAACAATTCTGAACATTCCCAAACAAGTTTTGACGTGTAAATTTTTGATTTTAAAGCATTTATGGCCCAGTTACAACGATTACGCAAAACGGAACGGAAAACGCAAGTTTGACAGTTGTCGAAAATGACATGACATGTTGCGAGGTCTCATACAAATAAAACACAAATATCAGTACTCTAATTGTTATTTTTGTATTCTCCGAGCGTAGAGTAACGATTATGATGTAGAAGGAGATGTTTCGCTCATCGCAATGAGGCACCAAGAGTAGACAGTCATGTTTGCTAGAATGGAAGATATGAAGAGAAAG
Organism: Aedes koreicus; assembly: GCA_024533555.2. Classification (NCBI taxonomy): domain Eukaryota; kingdom Metazoa; phylum Arthropoda; class Insecta; order Diptera; family Culicidae; genus Aedes; species Aedes koreicus. The sequence continues at coordinate 4,758 of JAHHFK020003576.1, read as the reverse complement.
TGTTGAAAGTTCCGTTAGTGTACGGTAGGTTGGAAATGGAATAGAAGTATTGAAAATTGAGCGAAAGGGCATGGGTAAAGTAGTACTTGAACCAAGGACGTTATCATTGCCAAACATCCCACTGCGGGGTAGATTGAGGCACAGATACATCTGCCACCTCAACTGGCAATAATAACTCGTTGGATCTCGCTCATGTACCACTGATCGCATGTGATAGTAGAAATAGATCAAAATATCCATCAGGATTGGAGGTGCCCTAAGAATGCATGTTCCAGATTTATATTCAAATTGAATGCCCCTGATTTGAATCACTGCTGATTCAACTCTTATAATTTCGAATGTGATTTTTTCTATAAATAAAAATGATTTGTAATTTAAAAAAAAAAATTTAATATCAAAAGAATGTATAGAAAAAGGAAGAGTTTAGTTCATTTTACATGACACTGGTGATGTTTTATGCATCAAAATGTTGCGCTCTGGTAAAACTCATGTGGGTTGCCGCGTTGTAGTTGTGTAATGCTTTTTTTGCTTCGGAAATGCAGACATCACGAGGCACTTTGAACTTTTCTGCTGCCGTATCTGTAAATAAATATTTAAAAGTACATACACGGTGTTCAATAAGTTCGGATACACTTTCAAAATTTGTTAAAAAAATGAAAACATGTTTTTTTTATTTTTTGGATTTATGTTATTGAAAGCTATGTTTACAAGGAACGTTTACAACATTTCTCTTGGAATGACCCCCCCTTTGTACTCCTTAACGAGCTTCAAACGTTTCTCGAACGCGTCGCAGGGGGCACGCACGGACTGCATGGGCATTTCGTCCCAGATTTTGAGAATTACCGTCTTGAAATGATCCAAAGTGCTGACCTTGTATTCGTTCAGCTTCGCCATCATATAGGACCAAACAAAAAAGTCGAGAGGATTCAAGTCCGGGGAGCTGGGAGGCCACAAAGTTTTGTCCAGAAAGTCGGTTAAATTGTCCCGACACAAGGCTTGAACCACATTTGCCGTATGGGCTGGTGCACCGTCCTGCTGGAACACGTAGTGCTCATCGCCGTAGAGGCTTCGGAGACTGGGGGCAACAACCTTTTCCAAAACCTCAGTTTTGTAGTACGCCGCGTTGATTTTGACGTTTTTTTCAATAAACACCAAGGGTAGCTTACCACGTTTGCATACTGCCCCCCAAACCATCACCGACGCGGCACTTTGGAACCGAGGGATGTTTATATTGGATTCAGGAATGCTGTCCCTCGATGGCGCCCACACCCAGTCATTTTGCACATTGTGCGGCTGCTGCAGCACGAACAGTTTCTCGTCCGAAAAAACAAACTCCTGACCAGCGTGCCGAGAGAGGATCCTCTTAGCTCGATCCAACCGCTTTTTGCTGGTAGCCTCCGAAACGCCATGGACCTTACGTTTTTTGTAAGGCCTGAAACCAAGGTCCTTGGTGAGTATGGTGTGAGCGGTTCCAATGGAAACGTTGAGATCTGCAGCCGTTTTCCGGATTGAGCGGTTCTTTTTGCGCCGAATTCGCTCCCTCACGATCTTGATGACCCGTGGCGTCCTCGCTGAACGCGGCCGACCGGATCTCGCACGGTCATTGGTCGAGGACGTCTCCCGGTATCGCCTGATGGTCGTGTAGACAAAGTTCCGCTTGACCCCATGCGATTTCAGCAGCCGGAATATATCGCCGGGTCGCTCACCGTTCAAAAAACGCTTAATTACGAAGTCCCGATACTCTTTCATCGCGCGTAACAAACAAACAACAACTAACAGAATGTCAACACCGCGCACATTCGGTAGCGTATGAATGAAGCTAAAGCTGACACCAATACCAATGCAGAATATGTACATGGCGCATACCTACGCAATGATGAAAACTTGTATTCGAACTTATTGAACACCGTGTAAGTTAACGTGGGGACCATCCAACTTTCCAACACATCATCACCCGTCACCAAAGAACAGCTCATCAATATCATAAACAACGTACAACCGTAAGCACAATCGACATCTAGCTCATCGAGGTCACCGGACAGCAACCAGCCAACACACCACCGGATAGCAACCAGTCAACGCACCTAGGACTTGCTGACGCAGCACTCGACAACAGTACAACAACACGCGACATCGACTTGGACTACGAACCCGACCACCTGAGCTGAGAACTGCAGCGTTAGGACTTTTAGGGCCATTGGTAGGTTTCAACCAATTTCAATCAATAAATAAAATCATTATTAGTCTTACCTTCATCAAGTGTAGTTCAGTGTTTATTTTTAAAAACTTCGAAACTCCATGTGAGTTCTTAATTCATATATCAAAAATGACATTTTATATTTTAATGACTAGAACGAATAAACATATTTAATCAAATTAATCAACAATTCACCTAGAAGAATCCGAATGATATTGAGATCCGATGCCTTGCAACATGCGCTGTTGTGTTTGGCGTTCGGTGCCACTTTGCCACTCCAAGAATATCTATCAGTATTTCGGAACAATAATCTCATAATTGTCCGCATGAACTCGTAAATGCTTTGATTGGACTCCATATCGAATCTCTTACGGAGCGATTGCTCAAAGGCGGGGTCTAAAGACATCGTTTCTAGGTTCATAAGACCCTCCTGATTTTTCAGTGGCAGATGAATTTTTCTGTGAACGCTGTCCAAATCAGTTTTCTTGACACATAAATTTGAAACATCTGCTAGAACACTCCCAAGCAGTCGTTTATTGCCCATAGTAGCTGTTACGATTGAGCTAAGTTTGGCATCCGTGTTGGATGTATAGGCATCCAGCTTTCTATCTGTAAAAAAAATTGACGGTTTCATTGGAAACAAGATGATCGATTACTGAATCTCTATATCTAGGGACTTTTTTCAATATGGTGAACTTGCAATTGAGAGACTCTCTCGGGTCTCATTCTCTTTCACCAATAACTGAATCGTTTTCACGTTTTTCTTTGTGCTGTTTGACTAAAATGCTAACCAGTACTGTTATCTTGCGATCTGTATTAAAGAATCAATCCATAGTAATATAATGGCGCTGTAATTGATGAAAGAGAAAGAGACCCGAGAGTCTCTCAATTGCAAGTTCGCTCTATTGAAAAAAGTCCCTAGATATACTGATATCAAAATGTTAACGTAGCTACCTTGTGAAGTTTGATGTAGCTACCTTTTGAAACAACACACCACACCACAACAAAAAACCCCCCCATCAGCAAACACCCACAACGCGGCGCCCCCCCCACCCACCCCAAATTTTGCGCATCTTCCCCCCGCCACAACCCCACCCCGTCGAAATGCAGCGGCCCCCCCGCAGAGGCAACAGTGTCTCACATATTTAATTAACCCCCACAAGTTGCTAGAAAATATTCTAGTGGATGTCTGTTCTCACAGGAAGGGGGCCCACACCCCTCCCGCTAGGAACCACAGCGATAATCTCGCTGTGTAGTCCGAACCGCCACACTCCAACTTAACCTCCTCATCACCCACCGCCGGCCGCCCCCCCCTTGACCCTTCCACTCTCTCCCATTCTCCCCCCCCCCCACTCCCCACCCCCCCCCACGCACACCAAGCCACTTTATTTACCTACCCCCGTACTATTCTATCGTTCGTTCGGGGTAATCCGCGCGACTCTTGTTGTATATATTACCAACAATCAATATGCAACTAGCGATTTGAAATTGTTTCACTGTTGTAGAACCCCTTGGTCCGAAGTATACCTTGAAGCCAGCACCTAACTATACATATTTGCGCCTTTCTTTTGATTTGCTGTGTTGTTTTGACAGAATATTTGAGAGTGTGTTCGTGTGAGTTCATTATTAGGGGCGTATTATTAAGCTTGGGACCGAGCTTGGGACCGATGTGCTAGTACTGACTGAGCCAAGAAAAAAATCGCATTTGTTCGGGACCTACTGGTCTTAGAGTTAGTCTATGATATTACCCCCCAATTTTCGTATTGAACTACTAACTATTTCTTACCCATTATACGAGTTTTTCAAGAAGAGCACCGATATCCAAATTTGGTGTTTCTTTCGGTTGTACTTTTCCTTCAAGTTTTCCGGACGTCGCCCTTGAAGATGTAGCTTCCAAATTTTCTGTTGAAATTCAAACATTCAAACAATAATAAAAACAAACAGTCACAAAAAAAAATGGGGTTTTTTCTTTTTGATTCTTTTTAAAAAGGAACTATGCTACCAAATATTGCAAAATATTTATACATACATTATAGAAACCTTGCAAGATGCAGATCCTTTTACCAATATTTTATCTTTCTTACCAGTCAACTCGATGTCTTTTATTTTTTCCGCCTTGTTCCTCGCGACAGTTGTTGCAGTATCAACTAATAGGTGACTGATTATACTACTAGTATCCACTTTTTTGCACACAAATCCGCTCAGTAACCGATTCTTGGTCATTGCATGCGTTATTTGCAATAACGCGCTTTCTGACGGGAAGAATAACCGGTATGGACGATTCGGTCTTGATGTGATTGAACGATGTGCGACGTGCGACTTTCGTTCACGCTGGTTCTAGCAATAACTACTTTGCTGCCTTTCGTAAGAATGGGAATATTCGATCCGAGTTTTTTTTTTTTTTTTTTTTTAACTCTTTGTTTGTTCCAAATTTATTCATATTTACATTTCATGTTAATCTAGGTGCTCCAGCTACTACCGTAACGTATCAACCTTAATCGTTAAAATATGTATCTAATTTTGTTTACATGGTTCATGCCTTAGCAGTTCAGTATTTTAAA